>WOXC01003680.1:0-1200000 GCA_011680675.1 Gymnobelideus leadbeateri | reverse complement strand
TGCCCTCCCTGAGTTTTCTCTCTGAATTTATGTGATGAGGATAATGATGCCAGCTATTTCATGGGCTTATTGTAAGGGTCACAAAAGATAATATATGCAGAGTGCTTTGCAAACTTTCAAGTCTATCAGTGTTAGCTGTTCTTCAAAAGCTATCACCTCTGACAGTTTCCTGTTATTTGAGCATCTGGGGAATGTCTATGGCTGCCTCACTAAGGTGGTCTTTCATTCCAGGTCTCCATATCCTCCATAATTCTATTCTGCCACCTCTGTGTGTGCAAATCTTCTTATGTCCTGGATTCAGAAGTAGGCCAGACAATCTTCTTGATTTGCAAAGTTGAATTAAAAACCCATCTTTAGCTTCTCTCCAATGAATAAATGAACAAGTGAATGAACAAACATTCATTGAGCACTTACTATGTTCCAAGCACTGTGCTAAGGGCTGGGAATAAAAAAAAAAAGCAAAATCATCCCTGATCTCAAGGCATTAACATCCTACTAAAGGAAGACAGCACGTAGAGGGGCATGTTGGCCAAGGAGACTTGGTTTAGATCCAAGAGGAAAGCCACAGAACAATTGTTGGGTATGCCCTATCATCCAGCTGATCAATCAAACACTGAATCTCCTTTATTCTTCTTACCAGTGAGGGCCCAGAACGATTTCCCTACATATTCTTGTGTCAAGACAAAAGATACTAAAGCTGTTCTGTCATTCATAATTCCAACGCCAAGGAATGACATTGCAAAGACTCAGTAACTTGGAGTAAAAGCCAAGATGTAGCCCAAAATGACATCCAAAAAGAGACCTAAAAAGATGAAAATATATCCTCAATATATTGTATTATGCAAATCTGACCAGAACATCACTGTCTGAAAAACCAACACCACACAGGGTAAGTAGAAAAGTATTAGATAATGTATCAGCATCTCCATTTTACAGATGACAGGTTGAATGATTTGCCCAAGAGCTAAAAGAGATCTCAGCTGCCATCCAAATCAACCCTTTCATTTTATAGTTGAGGGAACTGTGGGAGGTCTGAGAATAGAAAGTAAAAAACAAACTCCTTCCCTCAGGGAGCTTACATCCCACAGAAAATTGCCAGGCTTGTCCTCTTAATTCACTAGATGACACTGCATCACAGGTAAAACTGTGGTGTCATGGCATTATAAAATTACTTTCTCAAGGGTAAGATGATGGTGTTAAAAGCCATAGATTTAGAGTTAAAATGGGTCTTAGAGGTCATTCAGGCCAACCCTCTAACTTTCCAGATAAAGTGGAGAGGCAAATTGCCTTGCCTTAGATCACATGGGCAGGAAGTGTCAAAGTTGGGATCTGAACCCAGGACTGCTAGCTCTAGATCCAACCTCTACCTCTTCTCTCTGAGATTGTTTTTAAGGCCCTTCAGTCTCTTCTTTTTTCCTCCTAATTCTTGTTCAGTTGGCTCCAGAAAATCTCCTCTCCCTTCTCTATACCATGTATGAGTCCCCCCCTCCAAAAGACCCTAATTGTGGCTGAGAAGCAGAAGAGTCATTCCAGTGACACATGGACATCAGGGAAAAGGGAAAGCAGACATTCTCAAGCACATGACCAGTGCTCTCCATGCATCCAAGGTCTTCTTCAGCATCTCCACAAGTCTCTATCGACCTCCTCCTGACCGTCTGATATTGGGCCTGCCCTTTCTGAAGCTCTACCACTTACCACTCAGTCAAGGTAGAAAGTTCATACTCTTTTCCAAGCCCTGTGATAGGCTCTGGGGATACAAAGATAAAAACAGGAAACCAGACTGCCCTCAAGGAGCTTCTGCTCTGTTTATATACCTCCACAAATAAATCATGCAAAATATGTACCAAACAAGTACAAAATAATGAAGGGAGAAGGGCGTTTGGTGCTAACATCTGAGAGACTCAGAAGGGATCTCTTGTAGGGTAAGAAGTGGCATTGAAATTAAGCTTTAAGTGCAACCCAACATTCTAAGGAGCACAAGAGAGGAAGGGGGGCCTCCTAACCATGGGGCATGGGCTGTAATCAAGGCACAGAGGTGGGAGATAAAGGGACAAGGATAAGGTTCCACTGTGGCTGGAGCATGCAGCCCATGATGGGAAATAATAGGAAATCAGGCCCAAAAGAAAGGCTGCAGTCAGATAGTTAAGAGTTTCAAATGCCAGACAGAAGAGTCTGTATGTTTTCCCAAAGGTAATGGGGAGCCGTTGCTATTGGCAACCAGTGTTCCCAAAGTCAACCATTTAGTTAGGCAGCCAGTATTGATTAAATGCCGCCTATGCGGCAGGCTCTGTGCTAGAAGCTAGGGATGCGAGGAAAGGCAAAACCCAGCTCCCAAGGGACTTGAACCCCGCTTCTAATGGGGGTGACATCATGGTAATTGCTAGAGGCACACAAGATATATACAGAATAGGAGGGAGGAAGGCACTAGCAGCTGAGGGGAGGACGGCCTCAGAAGATGGGCTTTGGGCTGAATATTGAAGGAAGCCAGGGAAGCTAAAAGCTGGAGAAGGAGAGCATTCCAGGCATGGGGGATGGTTGATGCAAAGACACAGGGACCTAAGCTAGAGCGTTGTTTGCAAGGAGCTGCATGTAGACCATTGTAGCTAGGTGCACAGTATGTGGAGAGGAGGAAGACAGAGAATTTGAAAACATTGGAAGGGGCCGGGTTGTGAAGGGCTTTCAAAACCAAACAAGAGAATTTTATATTTGATCCCCAATGTAATAAGGAGCCAATAGACTTTATTGACTAGGGAGAGTGACATGGCCAGACCTAGACCTTAAGAAAATCCCTCCAGGCAGCTAGGTGGCACAGTGGATAGAGCACCGGCCCTGGAGTCAGGAGGACCTGAGTTCAAATTCAGCCTCACACACACACACACACACACACACACACACACACACACACACACACACAAAACCTAGCCATGTGACCTTGTGCAAGTCGCTAAACCCCAATTGCCCTACCTTCCCCCGCCAAAAAGCAAAAAAGAAAAAGCAAGAAAGAAAATCTCTTTAACAACTAAGTGGAGAATAGATGGTGGTGGGGAAACCCTTGAGGGAGAAAAACTAACCAGAAGCTCCAGGAGCAAGGCAGTGGCATGGTCAGAGTGGACAGCTGTGTGGAGCTGGATTGGAAGGAAGAGAGGCTAGAGGCAGGGAGACCAAATAGGAGACCATTGCAATAGTTCAGGAACTACGTCAGTGACTGGGTCAGTGGAGAAGAGAGAATGAGCACGTTTAAAAGGACATGAAAACCTTTTTAAAAATTTTTTTATTTTCTTTAATTACTAGTGTGGGTCTCCATAAATAAATGAGTTAGGCCTAGACAATCTTGGCAGTCTCTTCCATCTTTGAATCTGTGATGTTGTGACAGTTATTTTCCATCACTAGGAAGCTAGACTTTTAAGTATTTGATGTAGCTGACAGATGGTAGACTCCTGACCAAAGAAACCTGTGCCCTTTAATCCCTTACTGGGACTATGCTGTTCTCCACACCCAGGCAAGCTGATCAGGCCTCTGGGCGGCCTTGTTGGCATGTTATCCACAGCAGGACAGACCTCTGACCTCCTTTGGGGGGTACTTCAGAACTAGCAGGTCTAATTAGAGTGCCAACTGACATGATTCCACAATAAGGCTTGCTGACTGTTCCCCTGGGTGCCCTTTGACCAGCTCATCTGGCCTTCCCAGTCTTCCAAAACCCACCTACATCTCACCTTGGCTGCCCAGTATAGAGACCATAACCTGTACCTCTGCTCATTCAAGAGTATTAGACACATATACAATAGCAAAACAGTGACTGCCCAGTGTAGAGACCACAATCTGTACTTCCACTCACCCAGGACTATCAGACACATGTCCTACAGCAAAACGTTGAAATAAAGGTACTTTATAGAAAGAGAGTTGGGGGCAGGGCAGGGGGAGAGCAGGAAGGAAAGACAGGCTAACACAAGTATAGAAGCCTATGCATGATGCCATGTGGCATAGCATAGAGGCAAAACTTGGAAGTCAGGAAAGCCTGCTTTCAAATCTTGCCTCCATCAGTAAATACGAAAGGGGATACAAAGCCTATCTCAAGTACTTATTAGCTCTGTGACCATGGGCAAGCCAGTTATCCTATCTGAGTCTCAGTTTCCCCATCTGTAAAATGAGAATAATAATGTCTATAGTACATGTAGTAAGACTGAGATAACATAATATATGCAAATTGTTTTGCAAGCTTTCAAGAAATATAGAAATGTCTGTTATTATGATGTTTATGATTATTTTCTCATTTCCCTTCCAATAGAGTATAAGCTGCTTGAGGCCACACCCTGTTTTCCATTTTTCTCTGTGTCTCCAGCATTAGTGGAGTGGCTTTTATGTAATAAGCACTTAATCAATTTATCTAAATTGACTCCCTGTACTTTTCCTTGTCAATATATGGCAAATAAGCTCCATTGTGGGTTTAATGGGCACTACTTGTAATCATGCTTCTATAGGAAATTAGTGTTTCCCAGTTCAGTGGAACTAGCTTTACAAGCCACCCTGGAAAACACTAGCTATTAGAAACTTGGGGACTCCCTATCCAAATTTGTTCTTCAAATTGCAAAATCATGAGCCATGGTGAGATATGAGTATTAAGATGCCCCCCTTTTTACACTGTCAAAAAAGGATATTATTAAATATCTTTTTCAAGAAAAGATTAAATGATTTTCATAGGAAATTAAACGATGCTGGGAAATCAGGTTGACATACCTCTTCTATCATACATTTCAATTCAAGCTTGCCAAGGTTTGGCTTACCACTTCCATTATAACTATGTCTTTGTGTTATACTCACATGTAAAGCAGTAGCATTGATTGGACCCTGCATACCTCAGTCAACCCATATACTTTATAACTTCACAAACCCCTGGTTTCATTGGCATGGCCATATTCTTCATTTAATAACAATCATTAATGGAAACATGGCAGCCAGGAATAAGGAGGTAATAGTTCCTCAGTCTGTATTCTTCTCATACTAGACCTGGAATACTGTATTTGTTTTAAGAAGGATGTTGACCAACCAGCAAATGCTCATGGCTGAGCAAACAGAATGGTGGAGGGCCTTAAATTAATGCTGTATGAATGAATGGAAAAGCATTGACGAAGTGCTTACTATGAATAAGAGAGTTCCTGCCCTCAGAGAGTTTATGTTCTAAGAGGAGGAGGCAATACATAAGGGGAAATGGTGGTCAGGCAAAGGAATGTCATGGAAGTCACAGGGATGGTGACTTGAGCCAGAGAGCAGTCAACAGACATACCCTTCCAGGAGCAATTGATGTGTTTACTATGCCTAGAGCCATAGGTGGAAAGGGGTGTGTAGGGGTGGGGATGGAGAGGAGGATTGGTTGAAAGATCTAGGAAGGTTTGGCTTGTAGAAGAAAAGGTTGGAGGAGGAGAAAAAATGGACAGGACAACTGTCCTTAGGTATTCAAAGAGCTTCCATGTGTCCCAGAGGACAGAACCAGAAGCAAACAGTAGACGTCGCAGAGTCAAATTTAGGATTGAGGGGACAATTATAGCTATCCAAAAGTGGTATGATGGATCAGAATCCCCGTGCCCTGTCTCCATTCCTGTGCAGCAGCTGGGAGCAGCACAGCTGCTGTCAAACCCAACACTCAGGCCCCATGTCACGTGCACCCTCCAATACCAGAAGTCACTCTAGAGTGAGCCACAAAGCCTCCTCTGTTTCTCTTGGGCTCTCAGAGTTTTCTGCCTCCCATCTCTTGCTCCAAACCCTTTACCCATACTATTCTTTCCTTAATTTGGGGATTGGTGTGGATTATCCAATCAGATCGAGATTCTGATGATCCCATCTTGTTTAGAAAACTCCTTCCTTTCATCGTATTCTCCGCTAGTTCCTAATGACTCACTCAAGTCTCCATATATAGAAAGAAAAAATAGTAAACTATGTTAGTAGAAGCATAATAAAACAGTAGAGTTAACTAGGATTAACTTTAACCTATTAAAATATAACCATAGGACTTAATCTCCCAACCCAAGCCCCCTTGGTCTGTGTAATCCACCAGGCATAGATTGGGAAGCGTGAAGAGGCTCCTAACATTGGAATCCTCACTAACTTTCTACCCACTCACCACCGAAGACACGGCACCCACACTGTCTGGGAATCCCTTTATTTTAGGCACAGGAGGAGCCCTGCTTTCTATAGCTACTGACCTAGTTCTACTCATGGAAGAACCTGCTGGCTCACTTCTGTGGCTGCTGTCGCTGTCTCCTGAGATGGCTTATGTGTAGCTCAGCTCCAAAACTAGCTCTCAGCCCATTAGGCTTCACAGCCTTTCTTATAGAAAAAGAAATTATATTTGGGATGGAAGAAATAGTCTACGATAAGTTCAAATACCAAACTAAAATGTCAAAAACTCTAATATTTTTTAAAAATGGAGAAGTTTCACTACCTTGAGCACTCGTTATCTTCTTGAGTTATTCAGAAAGGTAAATTGATGATGGAAGTGACCTGGAGTAAAAAAAGGTCTGAGTTTAAATCTAAATTCGGGCATTTACTAGCTATGTGACCCTGGGCAAGGCAATTAATCTAGGCCCTTGGGTGTGGCCTTTTGACGGAATTCAAGTTTTACAGAACAAATCTTTTTTTTTAAGGGGATTTGTTCTGTGAAGTTTGGATTCAGTCAAAGGGCTGCACTTGAGGACGTTCCCCACCCCTGGTCTAAGCCATAAGTTCTTTCTGATTCTACAAATGAACCAGAAAATCGGGGGGGGGGGGGGAGGGAAAATGTTAGCTAAGTTGGGTATGGAAGAGGGAACGTTTTAAGCAAAGGCTGACAAATGTGCTGAATGCGTGGGGCAGGATGACTGAAAAATATAATTATGTTCAAAAATAAATGAAATGGGAAAAACTTTTTTTTAGGAGCTTGGTGAGGAGAGAGCTGTGGGCGCTGAGAGTAAATGAAATATGGAAATGGTTTGGGCCAGATGACAGTTAAAGAGGGTCCCCCCAAATTGGAATGTTCTTCAAGTCATCCATTTCAAAAGACTCTGGGACTCAGTAAACACAGTGAAACTGAGTTGGATCAAAGCCCAGGAAGTCAGTCAAACAACAAATGTGCACAACTACCTAAAAATGTTTAAAAGAACCCCTTTCAAAAGAGGATAACTATTGGAGTAGGAAGGGAACACTGAAAACAAAGAAGGAATTATGACTTTGAGTCTTGTCTTGGGCCATGAACCAGACAGGAATTATTTAGTAGGGTGAAGGATTCAAGTATTGAACTGTAGAGTTTAGAGTGTACACCCAACCATCTTCCCCAAGAGGAAAAAAAATTAAGGATAATAATTTCTATTGGTCTCCTTGGAACAACTCTGGTTGCAGACAGGAAATAGGCCAAAAACAGTGTGTGAAAAATATTAAACCACAAGACAGTTCAACCCATGCCCCCCCCACCTCTAAAAGGCCTGAAAAACAGGAAGCTTGGGCACATCTGGCATTTTTGCATCCAGTATCCAGGCAAGTTCTGCTGCTTTCTTCTCTCTAACAATGGATTGTAAGTTCACTGGGAGTCAGCAGTAGGACACAGCTGTCAAGAAGGTTAACAGGATCTTGGGCTGCCTCCAGAGCTGGGGCCATCATTTCTCAACCCTCTGCCCTGGTCAGACTACATCTGAGGCATTGGATTCAGTTCTGTGGGTCACAATCTAGGAAGGCCACTGGCAGGCTGGAGAGTGTGCAGAGAAAGCTTACCAACACAGCAAAGCATCTTCAGTCCATGGCATAGAAGGAGTGGTTGATGCAACTAAGGATTTTTTAGCCTGAAGAGATTACTCAGGGAGATGATAATGTTTATCCAAGGTTCAGCTTTTGATGAGCCATGAGCTCCTGTGGAACCTAGTTAATTAAACATGCTTTGGGGATCATAGATTTAAATCTTTAAGTCACTTTAAAGGTCATGCAGTCTTTTACTGTACAAGGACAGTCTTTTATACCCTTTGGGTACAATGACTAGATGAACCCACTAGGCTCGGAGAATTAAAGACAGAAGGGACATCAGAAGGACATCAGATGGTTCACGGTCATCATTTTACAAGATTCTGAGAGATGGAGATTTGCCCCAGGTTAGGACAGTATTAAGGAGAGACTAGGTTTTGTATCTAATTCCTCTGACTCTAGATACTTTAATACCACACTGTTTATGATTTCCCAACAGCCAAAAGTCCTATGAGAGAACAAACAGCTTAGTGGATTATGGTGGGAGAAGAGTTTCCTGAGCCTTGAAGCAACAAGGCAGCTTGGTAACCCTTTGGGCATTATCTTCTATATGAAATCCTTCCTAATCCCCACCAAACTGTGAGTGCCCTCCTTATCTATCTTATATTTGTTGGATTACACCCTAGTTTACACGGATATGTGGTCTCTCCATCCCCACCCCCAACCAAATTAAGCCCCTTGAGAGTTAGGATTATCCCATTTCTTGTGTCAGCATCCCCAGGCACCAAATAAATACTTGTGATTGATTGATTGAGTAGAAGGTGGGGTTTCAGTGGATAGCCTTGGAGGTCCCTTCTACCTCTGAGATTCTGCTCTATGTAGACAAGCAAAATCAACAATGGTGACATAGTGAAAAGAGAGTTGGGTTTGGAAGGAGGGGATCTGAGTTCGAATTCTAGCTCTACTATTGACTTACTACCTATGTGATCATAAGACAGTCCCTCCACTTCTCTGGGCCCCAGTTTTCTCATCTGTAAAATGAGGGGGTTGAATTCTAGGGTGCCTTCTAGCCTGAAATGTATTGACCAATTGGACTCATTCAATTCTCCATTGTATCAAAGGAATGTATAGCACAATCCTTGCCCCCTAGGACCTGATGAGACCACAGAACCACTGATCACCCATGCATATCTGTGAGTCATTTGTATAACTGAAAACAAACGAAACTTGATCAGTAAGCAATGAACATTTATTAAATGCCTGTCATATATCAGGCACTATGATGAGCGCTAGACAAGGAAAAAATTGAGATAGGCCCTGCTCTCAAGGGGCTTACATTCTATCAGGGAAAAGAGTATGCAAATAGATAAGTAGATGAAGAATAAATACAAAAAATACAAGGGAAGAAGGACAGTAACAGTTGGAGGAATCAAGAAAAGCTTCATGTAGAAGGCAGGGTTTGAAAAAAATAAGGAAAAAACCTGTTCCTTTATGAAGGTGTAGGCATGTGTATGTGGAGTGTGTGTGTGTGTAAAACCCAAAGGTAATCAAGAGACATATTCAGAAATGAATATAAGAAACATAACTAAAGAGATATAGGATAGTGACAAGTTGGTCATGGGACAAGAGCGAGGATCTTAAAGGACTCCATTGTCCCCCTTAAAAGATAAAAACCACTAGGGAAGACTTCTAGCAGGTTGGGTGGCCTTTCCATGGAGGAGCGAGGGGAGAAAATAGACAACTGGTGACAACTGCTATCAGAATATACACATTGATGAGACCACAGAACTCCTGAAGACCTGAAGACATTTGTATGTACATATCAGCATCAGCTACAGGCTCATATGTCCATTAGATTTTCATTTCTGTGGCACCTATTACAACATCCATGGACATGTGATAAGTAAAGATAGTAAAATTATATCCATTTAGGCACTGTGAAGTTTAGGATTTACATTAACTCAAACACTTTCACACAAGGAATCCAGCCCCTACTTCACACCAGTTGGGAGCAGAGGCAAGCTGTACCAGTTGCCATTCCTGCCCCAGAGATGGACACGCCCTGCAATGACATTCTGAGTCTATTGGTGGGTAGTGACTTGCAGTTTAAGTGAATGTAAAGTCACATTTTAGTACTGTCCTTTCTGGTGATGAGCTAATGAAAATCCCCATACCCCAACTCACTTGGTTTATGAAGGTGCCAACACTTAACAGCCATTAAAGGTTTGGAAGTGGGGAGGAGGAAGGGATGGCCAGATTACGTCATGCTTTAAATATATAAATAGACATTTCCAAACAAGCCAGAATATTAGGATTTCAGGAGGAAACCCTGAAATGATGTTTTTTTAAAAGCCATCCTATACAAATTTTTTTAGATGGCAAGATTTTGTCCCCTCTTCTCTTCCTTACCTTCTCACTCCCCAAAAACTCTTTTGAGTGCATTGGGAGGAAATTTGTTTACCTAATATCATGATAGGAAATTAAATGATGACAGCTGCTACTGACTAGAGTGGCTTACTTGTAACACTTAATTAAACATTCAAAGGTCCTTCTGACAGAAGTAACATGATTACAGTATTAGAACAAGGGAATGCTGCCTTCTAATTAGCAATTGATGATGAATTGGGTCTCCCTTTTACTGATTAAGGTGGTCCAGAGTCAGCCACTGACCAATGACCTCATTGCAAGTGGATGACAGTGTCCAAAAAAATCTCAACAGGCTAGGATGTTGGGTCCAACCTAATACAATGAAATTGAGTAAAAATAAACAAAAGATTCTGTTGCTGCTGCTGCTGTTCAGTCTTGTCTGACTCTTCATGACCCCATTTGGAATTTTCTTGGCAAAGATACTGGAATGGCATGCCATTTCCTTCTCCAGCTAAGCTTCTACACATGAATTTTAATTTTTATTCCATTTTAAATAGTATTTTTTCCAATTACATGTAAAGACAATTTTTAACATCCATTTTTAAAATAAAATTTCGAGTTCCAAATTTTCTTCCTCCCTCCCACCCTTCCCTCCTCCCTAAGATGGTAAGCAATTTGATTTGGTTATATATGTGCAATCATGTAAACATTTCCACATTAGTCATGTGGTGAAAGGAGAAAGAGAACAAAAGGAAAAAACACAAAAAAATAAAGTGTAAATAGTCTGCTTCCATCTGCATTCAGACTCCAGTTTTTTCTCTAGACGTGGACAGCATTTTTCAACATGGGTCTTTTGGAATACACTTGCATTTTTTAAAATATCAGCTTCTCAAGTACAAGATGGGCAGGCTGTGACTAGATAGTGACCTGAAAAAGATCTGGGTGTTTCAGAGGACCACAAATCTAACACGAATTATGGGCATTCTCCTTTTTTTTTTTTTTTTTAATTTTCACATGAGTCATGCTGTAAAGAAGAATTAGAACCAATGGGAGGAAGTGCAAAAAAAACAAAACAAAACCACAACAACAACAACAACAAAAGAGCAAACAGTATGCTTCCATCTGCATTCAGACTCCAGATTTCTTTCTCTGGATGTGGACAGCATTTTCCATCATGAGTCTTTTGGAAGATCATTGTATTGCTGCAAAGAGCTAAGTCTATCATCAGTCAGTCATCACGCAATCTGACTGTTATTGTGTATAATGTTCTGCTTGCTCTGCTCACTTCACTCTGCATCAGTTCATGTAAGTCTTTCCAGGATTTTCAGATGTCTACCTGCTCATCATTTCTTATAGCACAAGAGTATTCCATTACATTTATATACCACAACTTTGTTCAGCCATTCCCCAATTGATGGACATCCCCTTAGTTTCCAACTCTTGACCACCACAAAAAGAGCTGCTATAAATATTTTTGTACACGTAAGCCCTTCTCCCATTTTTATGAAATCTTTGGGATACAGACCTAGAAGTGATATTGTTGGGGCAAAGGCTGTACACCATTTTATAGCCCTTTTGGCATAGCTCCAAATTGCTCTCCAGAATGGTTGAATCAGTTCACAACTCCACCAACAATGCATTAGTGTTCCAATTTTCCCCCATCTTCTCCAACATGTATCATTTTCCTGTTTTATCATGTTAGCCAATCTGAGAGGTGTGATATGGTAACTCAAAGGTGTTTTGATTTGCATTTCCCTAATCAATAGTGATTTAGAGCATGTTTCTATGACTATAGATAGCTTTAATTTCTTCATCTGAAAACTGCTTATTCATATCCTTTCACTATTTATCATCTGGGGGCATTCTCCTTATCTTGCCCAGACCTAGGCCCATCATGCCACTCCCTAACCATCCATGTTCCATGTCCACATTGAACCTGTATATACTTCTCTCACTTCCAACTCCAGCTCTGACAGGAGTAATGAAATCAACAGTACCAATCCTAGAAAAGATATATTGATCATTCGTCTTATATCTTGAACCTGTCCAAAAACACTTCTCTATGATTACCACTCCCTTATATGAGCTTTCTTCCTCAATTAGAATAAAAGCTCTTGAGGGCAGAGACTATCTTGCTTGTGTGTATTTTGTATTGATCTTTGACCTAGTTTCTCTGGGGTTCCCTGTGCAGCAGTCCTAACAACCCAGCCCCTTCACTATTGGGTTCCTTCCCCATCATCTTAGGCTTGCATAACTAGTATATCAGAACTAGAGTTCCTATACCCCATTATCATCAACCAAAGGGACTCCCCCTTTCCCAGAAATACTCCTCCCTTGCTGAGCCCTGACTAAGGGTTGAGGAAAGAGACCCCCCCAACCACATTTTCCCCCTGTAATAAC
Organism: Gymnobelideus leadbeateri; assembly: GCA_011680675.1. Classification (NCBI taxonomy): domain Eukaryota; kingdom Metazoa; phylum Chordata; class Mammalia; order Diprotodontia; family Petauridae; genus Gymnobelideus; species Gymnobelideus leadbeateri. The sequence goes on along the minus strand of WOXC01003680.1, from coordinate 1,187,532 downwards.
TTTTGTATGGCCAAATCCCTAATACCATTCTCGTCCCAAGGATGAAAGAGCAGTAAGCATCTCTTCTCCTGCCTTTATCTGATTCCTGTCTCCATGGTTCCTGAAACATCTCAGAGGAGTTGCCCTCAACATGCCTAACCTCAGGCATTATGTCAGGATGTACTAAGCTTACAAACCTTAGACAGAGGTCTAAAACTCCCAGCAGCCACACCAACCTTTTAAGAGTCATCTTAAGAAATGGAGAAAGTGGGGTGGCTAGGTGGCACTGTGAGAAGAGCACCCACCCTGGAGTTAGGAAGACCTGAGTTCAAATCTGAACTCGGACACTTAACACTTACTAGCTGTGTGACCTTGGGCAAGTCACTTAACCCCAACTGCCCTGCCTTCCCCCCTCCAAAAAGAAAAAAAAAAGAAATGGAGATGGCAAGCCCTGAGAACACGAACCTTGTGTCCCGAGGAGGACACCCTGTTTCCCTAACAGAACCCCACCTTGGACCTAGGGGCTTACCTTGAACCTCATACCCTTTGGTTCCCCTCCCCCCAGCTTGGGGGCGTGGCAGTGTGTATCTGCAGTTCTTAGCACTGTGTTAGGCACTTGATAAAAGCATTTTCATTCACTGATTTATTCATTCACATAGTCAGTTCCTATCAAATGGGCCAACTGGTTGTTCCCTGGAAAGGCCATTTCAGAAAAAAAGAAACTGCTTTGAGTCTCTTACCTGTCAAATACACTGGCTTCAGGCCAAATTTATCTGATAATTGGCCAAAGGTGATGTTTCCGATGAGCAGCCCCGCAAAGAACAAAGATGACGCCAGGCTCACTTTATAGGCTTCCGGTTTGATTAAGCACCGCTGGGGAGAACAGCAGAGTGCAATTTTAGCCTCTCTCGCTCACAGATGACGTCATGCATTTAATCAGAGAACAGGCTGGAACACAACAGCCGCAGCGGCAGGCCTGGAGCTGGCAAAGGCCCCCTCCCCAGCGGAAGCTCGTCAGAGAGCCCACATGAACACTGTGGATGGCTATTCTGAAAACAGGCATTAGCAATGCCAATGTAAAGAGTTCACATCGCCCACCCTTTCCCTCTTATGATAAATGAGTCATTGAAAAAGCAATTCAAACTTAAGGATTTCTTCTCCAACTTTCTCTCCCTCACTCCCTCCCTCCCTCTCCCTCTCCCTCTCCCTTTCTCTCTCTGTCTCTTCTCTCCCTCCCTCCCCCTTCTGTCTCTTCTCTCTGTCTCTCTCTCCCCTTCTCCTCCCCCCTCTCTTTCTCTCTCCTCCCTTCCTCCCTCTTCCCTCTCCCTGCTATCTCTCTCTCACCCCCTCTCCCTCTCTCCATCCCCCCACCTCATATACACAAACATAAATATAGATTTTTTTTCTATCAATTTATCCCTATGATAAGAAAGAAAGAAAGAGGGAGAGGAAAAGAGGGGAAAGAACAGGTGGGAGGGAAGAAAGGGGGAGAGAAAGAAGAAAAAAACCGATAGAAAGAGAGATGAAAGAGGAGGAGAGATCAAATACATCATGTGAGAGGGAGACAGAAACACTTCGGTTTCTCTTCACATTTGAGTGGCTTACAGAAATCTCAGTCCTAGCTAGGCTTGCTATTTAAGTGAGGTTAAATCATCTCATCCCCCTCCATCGGCTCCCCTGGCATCTCCTTCACTCCCAAGTTAGGCACACAGGGATGTAGATGTGAGTGTCTGCAGATGGGGAATTTGAAAGGTCACAGAGAAACTGCCAAACCTATAATAATTTTGCCAAAGCATCTGGGAACATGCAGGGGCCAAGAGCCTCCCTGACTTGTCAGTGAAGTAGGCCTGGGAAGCACTGGGTGAGAATGGATCTGGTCTAATATGCCCTTCTCTGCAAACTCTGGGATGGCTCCAGAAACAATAACTATAAACCCTTGTGAACTAATGTGGCTCCTTGGGGACCTTCAAGCCTATGACTGGGTTGGGTGGTTTATAGTCTACACTTGATGCTAGCTGTCTGACTCTGGCCAAACCCAAAATCTCTCTGCCCTCTGCCAGTTTTTAATGCTCTTCCCTATCAGATAGCCTTCCATCTGCTCTATGTATATCTTGTATGTTTGTAGTTGTTGGCATGTTGTCTGTCCCATTAAACTGTAAACTCCTTGAGGGCAGGCACAGACTCTTTGGGCTTTAGTTGCCTCCTATGTGTAATGAGGAGAATCAATCCAGTAGTGCCAACCTTCCTGGGTTATTTATTGTGAGGTTTGAAGTACATGACCAACGTGAAAGTGCTATATAAATGTAAATTATAATTCATACAGTTTTATTTACTAGGGACACGGAGAGGCCCAGCCACACATCTCCTAATGCAGATTAGGATCGGATGCCAAACACTTAGTGAATAGCCTAGACTTCAGTCACTACCATGGCAAGGCTGAGTGCCTGCTCCATTTATTTTAATAGTTCATCAGTCCAGAATTTCATCAGTGAGGCTATACCCTCCACAAGCTTCTCTTGCTCACACACTGGCCTACAACTCAGCAGATCATGTCTGAATCACTGTGGCTCCCTATGCCACCTCCCTATTCAGCAAGCATTCGTGGTTCCACTAGGACCTAGGATCAAGCACACAACTTGCTTGGTTTGTGAGGCCCTTCTTACCTTTCCCATCTCCTTACCTTGGATTCCTGTCTGTTCCCTCTGCAGTCCAGAGACATTGGCTTCTTTGCCGCTCCTCCCCCAGGACAGGCTGAGTCCTGACTCCCGGCATTTTCACTGACTGTCCCATGCCTGGAATTCACTTGCTCCTCTTCTCAATCCTACCTTCCTTGGCTTCCGGCAAGGCCAGGCCTTTGGCTGGGGGATTATTTTCCCACCTTCTACAAGAAGTCATTCCTGTGCTCCTTAATGCCAGTCTCCTCTCTTTCCATCACCTCCAGATTATCCTGTGTATACCTTACCTGCTCATAGCTGTTTCCACGATGTTCCCCCATTAGGCTGTGAACTCCATGACAGCAGAGTCTATATTTGCCCTTCTCTTTACATTCTGCATTTTGCACAGAGCCTGGCCCATAGTAGGTACTTAACAAATTTCTTGCTGCCTTGACTTGTTGATTTCACCTCTCTGGACCTCAGTTTCCTCATCTATAAAATGGGGAAAGGGGTGGACTAGATGATCTCTGAAAACCCTTTTGGCTCTGAATCTATAATCCTACCACCTCTACACTACAATGAGACATCAAAGGACTTTTGTGAAAACCCCTGCAGCATGGTACCATGGAAAGAACACTGGCTTTGTAGTCAGAGGACCTGAGTTCAAGTTCTTCTGCTGTCACTTATGACCTATGTGACCTTGAGCAACTCATTTTCCTTCCCTGTCTAGGTCTCAGCTTTCTTATTTGTAATATTAAAAAAAGTGGGGGGTAGGTGAGGGAGGTAGAGCACATGGTCTGGAAGTCCTACTCCAGCTCTAAATCTGTGGTCCTGTGGTATCCCAAATCCAAATGGAAGAAAAGGTCTGCAGCCCTCTCTACCACAGGGATTGTCTTGGATGATGGCTACTGTCAGTTCTGCCTGCAAAGCAGCCTTGCTTTCCATCTCTAGAGAAACACCGACTCTCAGTTCCAGTCAGATGACTCCATTTATTAAATTACCCATCTTTCTTTCACTGTAAACATGTGAAATCAGGCAAGGGAGGAGGGGACCCTCAATTCCTAGAAAAGACATTTCCCATGGACCGTGGTCTCCCCATCCAGCAGCCTCAGGTCCTGGAGGCAGAAGCATAGCTTGGGTGTCCACTGCAGGACTGCACAATTCAGCAGCCACTCTAAAGCAACCATCAACATCCACACAGACCCACTGAGATGAACATGGGGGCAGAGAGTGGGTGGCAAAGCAGATTTTCCCAAACAACTGCACTGAGCTGACACAGATGTGTGGGTGGCAAGCAGGGAGCCTGGAACAACTTTCTAAAGGCACACTAAAGCAGCAGTTTAAATAAACAACATAGTAGCAGTCTGGGACAGTAGGAATGTTGGCTTTAATTAAGCACCTACTATGTGCCATAATTAGGTACCTACTATGTGTGTCAGGCACTGTGCTAAGACTGGGAGATAAAACAAAAGCAAAACATGCATAATCTATATCAGATTACTTATAGGAAGATGGAGAGGAAGAAGGGAAGGAAAAAATTTGGAACTCAAAAAAAATGAATGTTAAAAAATGTTTTTACATGTAATTGGGGAAAAATAAAATATTGTTTTTAAAAAATAAAGCAGGGGTGGCTAGGTGGCACAGTGAATAGAGCACTGGCCCTGGACACTTAACACAAAAACTAGCTGTGTGACCTTGGGCAAGTCATTTAACCCCAATTGCCCTACCTTTCCCCCTCCAAAAAAAAAGAAAAAAAAAGAAAAACCAGTCCATTTCCTCAAGAAGCTCACATTCTAATTGGGAGACAATATACACATAGCCAGGTACACATAAGATCTACACGATGTAAATGAAAGTCATCTCAGAGAGAAAGATGTTCAAGAGACAGGACCAGGAAAGGCCTCTTGCAGGTGTATTTGAGCTGAATCTTGAAGGAAGCCAGGAAGAAGAGGTGAGGAAAGAAAGCATTTCAGGCATGGGGGGCAGCCAGAGAGTATGAGGAAGGGCAAGATTTGAGTCAGTGGATCACAGAATTTATGGGGGGATCAAAGTCTAAGACCAGAAAGGAAGGAGAGGCCCAGATGATTAAAGGTTTTAAATGACCAGCAGAGGACTTTTTATGTGGTCCTGGAAGTTCTGGGGAGCCACTGGGATTTACTGAGTAGGGAGCAGGGTGATATGGTTAGACCTACTTGGTTAGGAAAATCAATTTGACAGCCAAGTGGAGGATGGACAGAGTGGGAAAGACATGAGTCAGGGAGATCAGTCAGAAGGACATTACAATAGTCTGGGTGTGAAGTAATAAAGGCCTATGGCAGGGAAGTATCTGTGTGAGTCAAGAGAAATGGACACATGCTATGGAGATGGTGAGGGTAAAATCGACAGTCCCCGAAAACAGATTGGATCAGTGGGGTGAATGAGAGTGAGGAGTCCTAAATCTGGCCAGCAATGCTAGGGAGGTGCAGAAGAAGGGAAAGATAATGAGTTCTATTTTAGACATGTTGAGTTTATGATTCTTCAACCTGGAACACATCAAGAATTGGCCCATTTTCAACAAGTCACTTGGCAGCTTGAGATGGGGAGAGAGTTATAAGGAGCAACAGTTCTGTAGATAGGGGAAAGGGAAAGGGGCAGTCCTATTGGTCAAGATTAATCTTTCCTCTTTTTTTTTTTGTCTTTTTTTTGGAGGGAGGAAGGCAAGCCATTGAGGTTAAGTGACTTGCCCAAGGTCACATGGCTAGTAAGTGGATTTGAACTCATGTCCTCCTGACTCCAGGGCCAGTGCTCTATTCACTGCCACCTAAACCACGCCCCCCCCCAAGATTAATCTTTCTGCATGTGATATGTAGAAAGGAAGGCTTGGCCACCCATTGGTGTTTCCAAAGAAATAATCACTTGGGGTTTTTTAAAATAATCAATTGGTAAATATTTATTAATCTTCTACTATGTGCCAGCACTGTGCTATGTGCTAGGGCTATAAAAGAGCCAAAAAAAAAAAACAGTCCCTGCCCTCTAGGAGCTTACAATCTATTGAGGGGAGACAAACAGATTCAAAGCAAGCTATAGATAGGATAAATAGGGAATGATTTAAAAAGGTACAGCCCTGGAATTAAGAGGGGTTAGGGAAGGCTTCCTGCAGAAGGCAGGGTTTGGGCTGGGAGGTCAGCAGTTAGACTGGAGGAGAGAGTTCTAAGCATGGGAGACACCCAGAGAAAATGCCCAGAGCCAAGAGATGGAGCATCTTGTTCATGGAACGGCCAAGAGACAGTGTCCCGGGATGGAAGAGTACAACGTAGAGTGAATGCAGGACTGAGCTAGGTTATCATGGGCTTTGAATGCCAAAGAGTGCACCTTGCATTTACTCCCATGGCTCAAGGGAGCCATTGGAGTTTATCTAGCAGGAGTGCAGCACAATCACTTTAGTGGCCTCCCAGTAGAATGTAAGCTGGCTGAGGGCAGACACTGCATCACTTCTACACCTATCTGGAGCAGCTAGCAGAGTGCCTGGCATTAGTAGGTATTTGTTGGACTGAACTGGAGAGCTATGGCAGCTATGAGTAGTTGGATGCCAAAAGGATTATATAGAGAGGCAGCCCTATCTCTCTGGTTTTAAATGATTTGCTATGGTATTCTGCCTCACCACATTTAAATTAACCCGAAATGACATTTTTCACAATTTGCTAAATTACTCAGATGCCCACCACACGCCAAGTGCTAATTTTCTTTCTTCCATTCCAGAGAATCAATTTAATCACCAACATTATTAATTTTTGTAGGAGAGCCAGCATAGCATAAGGACCAGAGGGTCAGCCTTGGGGACCAGAAGAATGGGGTTTATTTCCTGCCTCTGACACAGATTAGCCATGTGATTTTGGGCAAATCACTGAACCGCCCAGGGTCCCAGGCAACTAAGCATGAGACTCTAAGTGTTTTGTCACACCTACATGAGTGGAAGGAAGTTTCTATGCCACAAGATTCCCACACAGATAAAACTACAGCTGTGGGTTAAAAAAAGAAGTTATATATTGGATTTATCATGACAACTCGGGTTCAGATACTACCTCTGATGCATAGGGGTTGTGTGACCCTGGGCAAGTCACTTGATTTCTCAAAGCCCTTCAATCTCTCAAACTTCAAACTGAAGGAAAAAAATAGTACTGGACTGCTTTAATGAAGGGAGTTCCCTTGCCAAGAAATTGTTGGTCCAGACCATCTAGATCAGTCTTTCCTAAAATGTCCTTTTTAAGGTTATAAACCATGCTAAATTTTCTTTCTTTTTTTTTTTAAACAAATGCTTTATTAACTTCTGTTTTACATCATTCATTTCCGCCAGATTTTGAGTTGCAATCATTTCCCCCCCGTTATTCCCCTACCCAACCTCCCAGAATAGTAGTCCCACAAGATATCGCTTCCTCCAATCTGCTCTCTCCCATACCTTCTCCCATACCCCCTTGAACTTTTCCACTAGAGGAAGGTGAATCTTTGTGTCCCAATGCCTGTACATCTTATCTCCCTATTACAAGCGAAAGAGTATTACTAATAGTATTTATATATATTTGAAACACTTAATGTTACGACCTCAAATTTCAGATCCATTTCCTTCCTCCCTTGTCACCCATTCCTTCTTGGGAGATAAGCAATTCAGTATATGTTGTACATGTCTAGCTATGCAAAACATCATCATAGTAGATATATTGTACAAGGCTGCTTATAATTCCCTCCCACTCATCCCACCCCCCACCTGTTCCATTCCCTACATGATCCTGTCCCTCTTCTATAGTGGGTGCTTCCAACCTCCCCTCCCCCCAAGGATGCCCTCCCATCCATCATCCCTCCTCTCATCCCCCTTCCCCCTATCCTGCTGCAGGTTGAGATATCCCATTTAGTATGTATGTCATTTTCTCCCTGAACCAGATTCAATGGGAATGTGGTTTTGTCTTTTTAGCCTTCCTTATTCTCCCCCTCTTTTGCAACCACTTCCCCTTGCTTCTTCTGCATGGGATAGTTTACACTACCCTGTCTCTCCCCATCTCCTCTTGCCACTTTCCTCTCTCACCTCATAATTTCATCCCTTGAGTATTCTCCCTTCCCAACAAATTCAACTTATGCCCTCTATCCATATATAATTGTAACCATATACACACAGATTCACATATGTATTCATATGACCACACCCCCTTCTTCCATTATTTTCATAGTGAGAAAGATATCATCAGTCACAGTTATTGCTTTTCCATATAGGAATGTAAATAGTTCAACTTTGTTAAGTTCCTTTTGATTTCTTTTCCCTGATTACCTTCTCAGGCATCTCTTCCTTCTTGTGTCTGGATGTCAAATTTTCTATTCAACTCTGGTGTTTTCCTCAAGAATGCTTGAAAGTCCTCTATTCCACTGAATGACCATATTTTCCCCTGAAACAAAATACTCAGTTTTGCTGGGTAGGTGACCCTTGGGTTCATTCCCAGTTCTTTTGCCCTCTGGAATATCATATTCCATGCCCTTCGATCCCTCAGTGTAGAAGCTGCCAGGTCCTGGGCTATTCTGATTGTGTTTCCACAATATTGAAATTGTTTCTTCCTGGCTGCTTGTAGTATTTTCTCCCTGATCTGGGGATTCTGGAACCTGGCTATAATATTCCTGGGAGTTTTCTTTTTGGGATCTTTTTCAGGAGGTGATCGGTGGATTCTTTCAACCTCTATTTTGCCCTCTGGATCTAAAACATCAGGGCAGTTTTCCTTGAGAATTTCTTGAAGGGTGATTTCTAGGTTCTTTCTTTGATCATGGCTTTCAGGTAGTCCAATAATTTTTAAATTGTCTCTCCTGGATCTATTTTCCAGGTCAGTGGTTTTTCCCATGAGATATTTCACATTGCCTTCTAATCTTTCATTTGTTTGGATCTGCTTAACAGAATCTTGATTTCTCATAAAGTCATTAGCTTCCATTTGCTCCAGTCTAACTCTGAAGGAATGAATCTCCTCAGTGAACTTTTGAGATTCTTTTTCCATCTGGCAAATTCGACTTTTTAAGGCATTCTTCTCCTCATTGCCCTTTTGGGCCTCCTTTGCCATTTGAGTTAGTCTATTTTTAAGATGTTGTTTTCCTCAGTCAGGCTGTTGACCCTCATTTCATACTTTTCCTGCATCCTTCTCATTTCTCTTTCCAATTTTTCCTCCACTTCTCTTATTTGATTTTTAAAGTCCTTCTTAAGGTCCTCTATGGCCTGCAACCCGCTCATGTTTCCCCTGGGGCTTTTGGAGCAGGACTTCTGACCTCACAGTCCTTTTCCCGCTCTATGCCCCCAAAATAGGAGCCTAGGGTTGCATTTTTCTGTTTCCTTTGCCTTGGCATGTTGCCACTTAATTACTTGACTTTTGGGCTTGTTGCCACACTATGGCTTTAAGGCCAGATAGAGGAATTTTCGTCCTGAATGTGTGGGGGGCAACTTCCGTTTCTGGCAAGCTGTAAACCCACCCACAACTTCCACCCTAGATCACAATCCAGATCCAGGGAGGTTAAAGCAAGAGCGATTACCCCCCAAGACTGATCGCTGGATCTCCCCACGATTTGTAGGCTGGGAGCCAGAGCTGCCTCTGAAAACTACAAAATGGCGTGTCTCCTCAGTGGCTTCTAGCCCCCAGGGGAGGGAGCTGACGCATTCCCCAAATACAGGTCCCAAAGTCCATAGGACACTAACCTCTTACTTTGTCCTAGGCATGTCTATGTTGATACTTCTGGAGTCGCCACAGCTCCTGGTGTTCTGGGGTTCCTCCAGCCGGCTGCTGGCCCTGCCGCCCTGGAGCTAAAACCTAGGCTCACGCGGACCTGGGCTCAGCTCGGCTTGGCTCCTGCGCTCTGCGCTCTGTGCGCTGCCGGCTCCCAGACAGCTGCGCTGGTCCTTCCTGCAGGGCTGCTGGGCTGTCCTCAGCGGGAGGTTAGCTTCTCTGTGTCGTTCTGTGGGTGCTGGGGCTCCAGAAGTTGTTCACAGTCCTTTTTTACATAGTTTGTGGGGAATCTGGGGGCAGAGAGGCTTGGAAGAGCTGTTTCTACTCCGCCATCTTGGCTCCGCCCCCCCCATGCTACATTTTCTACACCATGATTTTTTTGTGTGTGTTATATTTGTACTGGGAGCGAAGATTTACCAATCCACATTATAAAACCACTAGTCAAAAGAGGTATTTACATGTGAGAAACTTTTATTTTCCAGGGCCTTTTGTTCTTTCTCACACAGAATACTTCATCTTGCATTTTCATGGGCCAACTGGCCTTCGTGCCTGGAGCACTCCTCCCTCTTCACCTCCATGACTTGGAATTCCTGGCTTCCTTCAGGACTCAGTTCAAATGTCGCCTTCCGAAGCCAGCCCGCCCCAGGGCCAGCACCTTCCTCTCTTCTGTTACCTTGTACCCATTCTTCATGTACCTACTTATGTGCAAGCTGCCTCCCCTATTAGAATGGAAATCCCTTGATGAAAGAGGTTTTGCTTTTTTCCTTTGTACTCTAGAGTACCCAAAACATAGTAAGCATTTAATAGACGCTTGTTGACTGGTTAAATCGAAACCATTTCTTACTCTATTCTCCTGCTTTGTACGATGACTGGCACAAAGCAGGGCACTAATAAATCCTTTTTAACTTGACACTTTATCCTGGACATGAAGTGGCCACATATTCAGGATTGTCAGAAAATTACTCCTTTTGATTTTATGAAGGGTTGGACCAGTGAGAAGCTTTTTTCCGTGCATTTTCAAGAATGATAGAAATATTTGTCATTTTCCCCAAACCTTCATGTAAATTCAATGTAAAACATCTATTAAGTACCTTCTGTGTGCAGACTACAGTGTAGAAACTGACTCTAAAATCTTGTGTCTCACTGATTCCCAAGTTTTTTTAGAATGCTGATATTCTATTGCAGTTTATTCTATAAAGAAAACCTTCCTAACAGTTAGTTGTCTAATAATGGCATGGACAGCTTGAGATCAGGGAGAAATGCAATGAGCTACCTATCCCCAGAGATCTTCAAGAAGCCAAACAACCACCTGCTGGGATATTCCTCTAAGGGAATTCAGGTTTCAAAGGTGTGTTGGGCTGGATGAGCTCTGAAATCGGGAGCTAGCACAGACCTGGGGTCAAGGGGTTTGGGTCAAATTCCTGTCTCTGCTACTTATTACTTGCGTGACCTTGGGCAAACCATTTCATCTTTCTGGGTCTCAGCTTCCTGATGAGTAAGATGGTGGGGTTGGATTCAATGGTCCCTAAGTATTTTCCAACAGTGGATCTAAGATCCAATAGTCCCTTCCAAGTCTGAGAGTCTGATTCCTCCTCCTGAGATTTCGACAGGTCATAAACTTGCTTGAAAGAATCTCTCATTTCATTGTTGAGGGTAGCCCTTCAATGAATGTAGAGCCCACCATCCCAATGCCTTAGTGGAGTTTTCATGAGTTACAGTGGGACTGATTATCAGATAGTCAAGGTGAGGCTATGAATTTAGCTAGGATGGACAAAACTCATCATCTTTTCTTCCCACACTCAGTCTTTCTTCCGGCCTACCCAGTCTTCATACGTGGGATATATTTTACATATAATTACATACTATTTAATATCTATAGAGCTGATTATGCCATTCCTCTGCTCAAAAATCTTCAATGGCTCCTTCCTGCCCACTCAGCAAAGTTCACACTTCTCAGCCTGGGACTCCACAGTCTGGTACCACTCTGTCTAATGATACTCTCCAGTCAAACTGCCCCCTCAAACATGCGCTGACTTTTCCAGCCTCCAAACTGCTGTTCACTGTCTGGAATATCCTCCCTTCCTCTTTCCCACAGGCAGAATCCTTTAAAGCCAAATTTAAAGGGAAAGAATTTCCTGATTCCACTGAACACTGACCTTTCTCCTGGGATGTCACATGCCACTTTGTTTTGTACCTCTCCAAAGCCCTAATCATATCTAATCTTGGCTATTATGATAGTCTGTGTTCGTGTGTCACACACTTCCAAGACCATAAGATTCATGAGGGGATGGATCGAGTCTTATCTGTTCTGTGAACTCCCCCTAGGAGGAAAGAAGAGGGATGGGGAGGAAGAGGAAGGCAGAGGGGATGGTGAAGAGGACTGTGTGACCTTAAGCAAATCAGTCACTTTCTCTGGGTCTCTATAAAATTCGGGCATTGGATGAGATGACCTCTATTCTTGCTCTCTGCTAGGTACAGTGGAAAAAGCTCTGGATTCAGGTTCAAATCATGCTTCTGTCCCCACCTTCATGACTAACAGTAGGTAATTTTTTATTTGATGCTCTGTGAAATCAGACTTGGCAAAAACTAGCCTAGCATATTTCCTCCTTTCTACTCTTCCGGAAACCCTGCCGCCCTCTGGTATAATCACAGCATGATAAATGGCTCCCACTCCCCTGAACCTCATGAAAGGCCTGACTCAGGCCTGGATCCTGGCACAGAGAACTGTTAGCCGCAGCTCCCGGACTTTGCTCGAAGTACAATGTACATTAGAAAGTAGAAGCTTTTTGACAAAGCATCTCACCGGAGAGACTTCCATCTAGGCCAGGGGATAAATATAGCCAGAGAGACAGACCACAGACAGGGACAGAGATTCTTTGGGGAAGCCTCGAATCATGGTCTGGCTTAGACAAGTACGCTTTGTGAAATCTGCTTCTTCCTGGCAGCCAGCTGTTCTCAGTGGCAAGGAATTCAAAATTCAGAGAGACCAATTTAGAGGAGCCATATGAATGAATGATTTACTAAGAATTTTACCTAAATCGTGTCACTTTGGTGAGGCAGAAGCTTCATTCCTTGTGTCCTAAGCAGAACTAATGTGTATTTCATAAAACATATATTTAGAACTGGAAAGGACCTCCGAAACAAAATCCTTGCCAAAAAATACATATAGTCAAATAAAACAAATCCCCCCACTGGCATGTCCAAAAACAAATGTATGTCTCATTCAGTATTTCGACTCTCACCTCTCTGGTGGGAGATGGGAAGTGAGAAAACATGTTTCATTGTTGGTCCTTTGGCTTCATGGTTGGTCATTATATTTAGCAGGGTCCTTAAGCCTTCAGAGATGCTCATCTTTGTACCACCCACCCCCATTTTATAGATGGACAAACAGAGGCCCAGAAGGCTGCTGTGCTTTGGCCAAGGTGGCACAAGGACTCAGAGATAAGATTTGAATGCAGGGCACAGAATCAGAGGTCTACAGCTGGAAGAGATATTGGAAGTTCCACCCCTCCTTCCACAGATGAAGAAACTGAGGCTCAGAGAGGTCGTGACTTGCCCCAGGTGACACAGGAAGTCTTGGAGTTAGGATCTGAACCCAGGCCCTTTGACCAGCTCTAACGTGCCTTCCTCTCTACTGCTTATGATGATTTCTGCTCACAGAGAGGCTTTCTGTATTCATTTACAGGGAGAACCCAATCTATAACTGTACACACAATCCCCGCCGCCTAGGAAATCCAGATGGGCTTGTCATTTTCAAAGTCCTCTAAAAATAGAGCTCCATGGGAAAGGGACAAAGAAATGTAGGGCTTACGGCGGGCCGCTTTGCTACTTGCCTACGTCAGGCCAGATGTAAAGTTATCTGCAAAGTGCACGTGGCTGGCCAGCTCCTCGGGGTTCCTGGGAAGCTCCTCCTGGCCGATATGATATTCTGGTACGGTGCCCACCAACACAAGGAGCATGGACTGGTGGGCCACATAGACCTGGAATAAGCACATGTAAATGCCGATATCAGACTGAGAAGCCACCGAAGCCAGTGCGTTTGTTTGCTTCCCTTTCTTAAATGTCCATCCAGAGAGAACTGGCCTACCTTTGGTTCATTCCATCAGCAAGCCTTTATTAAGAGCTTCCAGCACCAGGCACAGTGCTAAGTGCTGGGCAGACAGAGAGAAACACCCAAGACTAGCAAATGACAGCCCTAGGTTATTCCTGGTTGACATGAAGGCCCATAGCATGAAAGTTTCATTTGTTCCTAAGGATCACAGCTTTACCCAAACCATCTGCAACCCTAAGGGGATGGGGAGAGCTTTGGATTTAGAATCAGAGGACAGAACTGTAACCAGGAAGGGGTGACAAGGGCTTTGACTATCCCCACCCTTTGTCTCACAGAATGATAGCTCTAGACCTAAAAAGGACCTCAAGGGTCATACAATCCAACCCTTTCAATTCACAGATGAGGAAGGTGAGTTTGATAGAAGATAACTGACTTGTCCAAGTTCAAAGAGGCAGTAAGTGGCAGAGTCAAGATTCGGTCCCAGTCCTGAGTCCAAAGTCAGAACTCTTTCTACTGGATTCTCTTAAAGAAGAAACTTCCAGCTACTCAGCCCAGCTCCAAATGAGAGTTGTGACCTGGACTGCTTCCCTTAGAACCTTTAGAAAAAAATATGGAGCAGGTCAAGTTGATTTGGGACACTTAGTGCCCTGGCCCTGTTGCGGGCTAAGGTCTGGCCACTTGGTGGGATCTGTGGACTGGTCCCAACTGCTTCCCTTCCTTTGCTCTCCCACTGTCGTCCAGGTCCTCCTTAGTAGCTGGACGGGAGAAAGGGGCTAGGCTAAGAGGAACAGAGATGTGGGCTTGCTCTAATGAAAGGCTTATGGCCTCAGACAAATGCCTCATTAAGTGGGAATATTCAAGAGCCCCCCCAGAGCCACACCCCATCAGTAATGGTTCTGTTGTAACAACAATAGCATTCCATTACCCACCTCTTCCCGGTGGTCCCAACTCAAATCCCCCTTCTAGAGGAATGCTTTCCCCACCTCTCTCAATCTTAGTATCTTTTCCCTCTCAATGATCTTGTATATACCTTGTTTGTACATTGTGATTTACTTGTCTCTCCTATTTAAGCTCCTTGCAAGCTCCTTGAAGGTAGGGAGTGTCTTTTTTCTCTTTTTGCATCCCCAGCACTTAGCACAAGGCACTTGAGAGGTGCATATTGACACATTAAGATTTGCAAAATGCTTTGCAAAAAATTATCTCATTTGATCCTCACAGAAACCCTGAGTGGGGGGGTTGGTGCTTCTACTACCAGCTCTGTTTTACAGATGAGGAAACTGAAGCAGATGGAGGTCAGGTGACTTGCCCAGGATCACCAGCTAGTAAACCTCTGAGGCTGGTTTTGAGCTCAGGGCTTCCTGACTCCTCTATTGTGCCACCCAACTACCATGGGATGACCTCTAAGGATCCTACCTCTAAGGATCTAGCTGACTTTATTTCCAGGAAGCCACTGTCAAAATGAAAATATCCACAAAGCAGAACTGGGAATAGGATTAAGCCTGGTGATTCTAAAACGCAGAGCTGAAGTGGGAGGCTTTTCCAGGCATGGGGCACAGTCTGTGCAAAAGCACAGAGATGGGATGTGGGATTTCATCTAGGACAGGAAAAACTAGAAGGCCAGTTTGGCCAGAGTGTGTGAAGTGGACAAGTCTGTAAGACTGGAGAAGTAGGCTGGAGGGAGGCTGTGAAGGACAGTAAATGACAGGAAAGTTTTTATTTGGACCTTAGTGGTCATAGGGAGCCACACTGAGCTAAGAGCCATACAGGGAGTTTATTAAGTAGGTAAGTGATATGATCAAATTTTCGCTTTAGGAAAACACATTGGTAGATGGATGAAAATAAAAAACACCTCAACTGTTTACAATTTCCTAAAATTGTTTATAATACAATTGTTTCCATTTCCAAAGCACTTTCCTCAAAACAACCCTGTGAAGTAGGCAGTACAAATACTAGTAGTTTTGTAACCTGGAGCTATTTACTTAAACTCTGTCAGACTTGGCTTCCTTATCTACAAAATGAAAGAACAGCAGCTGATACCTATTTAGCATTTAGGGGTTTCCAGAGCACTTTCCTCCCCCACAATGGGAGGGAGACCGTGCAGGAATTATTATTACAGATAAGGAAACTGAGGTCAGAAGAGTAAGTGTACTGGAAGCAGAATTCCAGAAGACAGGCAGACACTCAACAAAGCATTTATTAAGTACTTTCTGAGTACCTGGTAAAGTGTTAAGCACCAAACAAGGAAAAAGAAAGATAGTCCCTGCTCTCAGGGAACTTACATTCTGGTGGGGGAAAACAAACAGAAAAGGAAACTCTAAAACAGGGGGGACAGAGGTGGGGGTGAAGGCGGCCTGGGAAGCTGTGATAGACACCACGCGGAACTCCTGAAAGTCAGAAAGGAAGGAACATGGCCAGCCTAGAGCTTTTCTCAAAAGAGAGGGCTCCAGAGAAACCCAATGGGGACAAAGGGAGAAGATGGATATTCCAGGGTGAAGAACCCCAGGTGATAAGAGAGGCTGAGTCCATAGATGGAAAGTTGTCTTCTGCCTGAGTTTAGCCAGAGACAGAAACAGACAGAGACAGAGACAAATACAGAGAGACAGACACAGAGAGAGATAGAGTCAGAAAGAGACACACAAAGGCATTGAGAGACAGGGACAGAGAGGAAGAGAGATAGAAAGAGACGGACAAAGAAATAGAGACACACACAGAGAGAAAGACAGAGAGGGGTAGGAAGGAAGGAAGGAAGGAAGGAAGGAAGGAAGGAAGGAAGGAAGGAAGGAGGGGGGGAAATCTAGATAGGCAGTGCTTGCTTATACTTTCCAAGCACTTCCACACTCATTATCCTACTTGATCAGGTAGGCCAGGTAAGACAGCTGTCTCCATTTATTACAAAAGTTAAGCAACTAGTCCAAGGAAGTCTAGTTTATGGGAAAGGCAAGGCTGGCCCAGCACTGGAGGCTTCAGATTTCCTGTCCTTTGGCTCTCCCTTCTATATTAAAGTGCCTCTCACAATAAGGAGAACTTTGCCAGGCTCCAAAGGCTCATTTGACTTGCTAACTGTTAATTGCTTCTCCTAATGGGGACACCCGGCTTCAATTAAAGAAAGGATTAAGTTCCAGTGGCCCTTGGAGAGCAGGTGGTCCTCCTCCTCCTCCCCCTCCCTCCCCTCCTCCTTCTCTCTCTCCCTCCCCTCCCCACAACCAATAGTTGCTAAGCACAGCTGACTCTAGTTGGGGCCATACCCTCTCTCCTGGATGTCTTCTTATCCTTCTCATTTGTCTCCTATCCTCTAGTCCAGGGGTGGAGGACCTGTGGCCTTCTAGGTCCTTGGGTGCAGGCTTTGGACTGAAGCCAAGTTTTATAGAACAAATCCTTTTATTAAGAGGATTATGAAGTTTGGATTCAGTCAAAGGGCTGTACTTGAGGACCTAGAAGGCTACATGTGGCCTGGAGGCCACAGGTTCCCCACCCCTTTCTAGTCTCTGGCCTCCTTAGTCCATTCTTTACACAGAAATAATCTTTTCAATGAAAATAATCTTCTTAATGCACAAGCCTGATCATGTTATTTGAATGCTCTAAAATCTTTAGTGGCTCCTAATTACCTGCAGGATAAAATACATCCTCCTTACTCTGGTATTTAAGGTGCTCCACATGACTCCAGTCAACATTTCAGCGTTATTTCATATTATTCCCATTTAGACACTCCATGTTCCGGCCAAATTAGCCGCCTAGATGCTTCTTGACCTCAGAATTCCATCTACCACCTCCTTGCCTCTGCACAAGCTTGTCTCCTGCCTGGAATGCCTTCCTCTTCACTCTTTCTTAGGATCCTTGGTCAACTTCTTTCAAGACTGACTTCAGGAGTTACCTCTGGAAAATGTTCCCTGATTCCCCACCCTAGCACTCTCTCCTTCATCAGATCCCCTTATATTTCTGCTCATATACTCTATCCCCTAAGTCCCAAGATAGTAGAGACTGTTTTTGTCTTTGTATGTCCAGTATGTAGGGGCATCTAACAAATTTAAAATGGGAGTAGGGGTGGGGAGTGAGAATTCTGGGAAGGATGTGTAGTGTGCTCCAATGGCATCATCTCTGAATGGGAAGGGCTATGGAGCCTGTTTCTGGAAAGATGATGCTGTGCAATGGAAGGGCCCTGCTCCTTAATCTGGAGCCTTTACAAGAATTCTGTAACTGGTTCTAATCTGCTAAACCCGAGATGAATACACTGTTAATCAATTCTGCAGTGGGAGCTGGGGGGGGGGGGGCGTGTTTGAAAGGCATTAAGGGGCTAAAGCAAGGTTGGTCCTCACTCCTGCCAGGCTGGGTTCCCAGGACTAAGCTTTGGGTGGGGAGGTCTTTGAGGTCTTTGATACCTCCGCACAGGTCTCTGCCTCCTCTTAGGTATAGCTGTCCTCGAGGTAGCTACACTCAGTAAAGCTTTTGACAGGTCAGAATGGTGATCTGCCAGAAGTGTGGGGACTGGAGTCCAGGGCAGACTGTGCTGGACGCCTGGAAGTCACGAGGGAAGCACCCAGCAGTCTGTCTGGCGCAGCCCAGAAGCAGCTCAAACCCGCAGCTATGGCTCAGTTGGAAATAAATGCTGCTTAAAGCAGAAACTGCCTTCAGAGTGAGCCGATCTCCCCAGGGACTTAGGTGTTCCTTAGGACAATGTGCCCTAGGTGCTGAGGTGAAATGTTTATATTGTTATATCTTCATAGTAAACTTCCCTTTTGTAAAAACTAATTGATGTTAATTGGTTGAATGGAACTGGAACTTTAATCACTAGTGGTTAACCTTGGATGAGGGAGAGAAACACACCAAAAGCAGGGTCGAGCTTATAGCTTTAGAGAAGAGACACCCTGGACCCCGCAGGGGTTGTAGCTGGACTAGTTCCAGAAGTCCCAGGAACTGGCTAAGGCCAGGCCAGAGTACATACAAAGCAGTTATTTAACAAAGCATGATGAACTTGTTGAGAAGGTAAACAGGTGGTCCAGCCTTCTAGGATGTGCCTTAAAAAAGCAGGGAAGGAATTAGAAGATGTTATCAAAGAAGCCAATGTGGATGGCCTCAGGGCATGGACTTATCTCCCACAGGCTTGGATATCTCTGAGCTGAACACCTCCTGCATTATGTGACCTTAACTTACAGAATCTCCCTAGGAATGAATCTCACACAAGGGAAAACACATTTATCTAGATGTCAGCCAAACATTTAACAGAGCCTCTCATGCCATCCTCATAGTCAAGGTCATAAAGTGGTTGGGTGTATTTTGAATCAATCAACAAACATTTATTAAGCTTGTGTACCAAGACATCAAACCAAGTGCTGGGACACAAAGACAAAAATTAAATTACTTCCTGTCCTAAGTATCCAAGAGTATCCACTTGGGAAGTAATGCACTCAGCAGAGAGCAATGGCAATATGGTGCAGTAGAAAAATGAATAGATTTAACAGCAAAGGAAACTAAGGTTCAATTCCAGCTCCACTTACCTCCCCATAGACCTGGAGAAAAGCACTTAACATCTCTAGGCTACCCTTTCCTCATTTGCAAAATGAAGAGTTAGACTAGATAAACTCTTCCATCCCTTCAAGCACTAGGTCTTGCCCAAGAGAAGCCCAAAATATCAAGACAGTCTGGAAGCAATAAAACTGCTACTGATCCATTGAAGAAGCAGGATGATTGGATGCTCAGGTGCAGACCCAGTAGAAATCAGTGCTCACCAGGGAGAGAGAATGCTCAGAAAGAGCTGTGTGCTGCCGTGACTGTGGAAGACAGTGGTAGCCTTGCAGAACTGGAGGTTTAAATTGTCCCTGCCATGAATGCTCCCTATGTGAGTGCCCTCAATGAGTCAGCTCAGTTCATGGCCACTCTTCTCATTGTTGGCATTTATATTTCTAGGAGAGTTTGCCCTGGTTAATGGTGGGGGAAGGATGGGGGATTTCAGTCTCTGACTATACTATTTCATTAAATTGTTTTGCTTTGAACTAATTGTGTCCTTTGACTAGTCAAAGTAAACATATTGTTGGGAAATTCATGAATTCCCTAGTTTTGAGTAGATGCAGATATACAGATTACTCCAGAAACAGGCGTACCTTCTTTTGGCTTCCTTCTCTTAGCAAGAAGGTGGCACCTAAGTTGTTATCCACTCTTAGACTGCATTAAGAGAAGCAAAGTTTCCAGAAGACTGGAGATTATAGTCCTATAGTACCCTGTCCATACCACATCTAGAATCCCACGTTCCACTCTAGATGATAGATTTTAGAAAAGACATCAATAAACTAGAAAGATTTCAGAGGAGAAGGACCAGAGCTTGGTTACTAACTGCACTATGCTATGGGAGAATCATGGAAGGAATTGGGGAAGAAAAGAATGGAAGAGAATAGGAGGGCTGTCCCAGAGTATTTGTAAGATCCATCCCGAGAAAGAGGACTGCATATTGTTCTGTTTGACCTTGGGGCAGAACCAGGAACAATAGGTAGAAATTACCAAAAAAAAGTGGATTTAAGCTCTATGTACAAAAAAGCTTCCTAACAATGGAGCTGTCCACAAGCTTGCTTAGGAAGGTGATGAATTCTCCGTCTAGAGGAGTCTTTAAGGGAAGATTTAGGGTAACTTGTTGGGAAATATGCTTAGGGGACTCCTGTGGATTTATAGATTGGATTGGACGGCTTCTTAAATCCCTTTGAATACTGGGACTCTATTTTGGAGTACAATAATAATGATGTAATAATGTAGTATTATTTGGCATGTAATAAGTGGATAGAGCACTGGGCCTGAAGTCAGGGAGACTAATCTTTGTGAGTTCAAATCAGGTCTCAGACACTTACTAGCTGTGTGACTCGGGGCAAGTCACTTCACCCTGTTTACCTCAGTTTCCTCATCTGTCGAATGAGCTGGAGAAGGAAATGGCAAACCACTCCAGTATCTCTGCCAAGAAAACCCCGAATGGGGTCATGAAGGGGCAGACAGACTGAAAATGCCTGTACAACAACAGTAATAACTTGTGTCTATCTAGCACTTGATAAATATTTAGAAGAGCTCTCTCCTAACACCAGCCCTAGGGAACAGGTGCTGTTATTGTCTCCATCGTACAGATGTAGACACTGAAGTCACATAGGCCAAGCAGTTTTCCCAGAGTCACACATGTAGGAAATAAGGCCAAATCCGCATTGCAGTCTTCCAGACCAGTCCAGTAATCTCTCTTCTGGCTGCCTAACCACCCACGCAATGTAAACAACTGCACAAAGCTGCCCAGCAACAGGGCCGAGCCGGCCACTCCCCCTGGTCCTCACTGCAGCTACTCTGCGCCAGAGAGGAGAGCTGGCCTTGATTTCTCTTTCTTAAGAACAACCAGTCCTATAATGGCAGCAGAATGAATCAGCTAATGTACATCAGCAGGGGAGCCCCATTTCTCCCAGTGTTTGGAGCTAAGTGAAAAGAAACCCAGTATGGGAGAAGTGGGGTTCTCATCAAGGCTAAGGCACTAGCTCAGGCTTCCTGTTACACAATGTAACTGCGGCATTTTCCTCACCATGGCAACAGACAGTATTGACGATTAGCAAGTCCTATCTTGCGGTGTGCGGGGGCTGGGGAGCCATCCTGCGCCAGTCTGAGTCAATACCTGGTAAACAACCAACATGGAGGCCTGAGCCCTGAGGGAGCTGTCCTTGATCCTGAGGACCACTGCTTCCTTCAGGTCCCCTGAGGGCTTGGTTCTTTACTCTCCCTACGCAGGTATCAGGAAGAAGGCATTTGTCTGTCTCCTTCTCCCATACTACTCAGCTTTCTTATGTAATCCCCCCCTCAGCTATAAAACCAGCACAAGTGGAATGGGGGGGAGAGACCCCATATATATGTATGTATGTGTGTATATATGTATATCCATATATATGCATATGTATACACACACATATGGATCTCGAAGACTATGGGCAGTTGTCTTTCCATAATTTCTCAGAGTTCACAGTTCACTTCAATGGAGGATGATGAAAAGAAATCAGAGGACCTAGGTTCAGATTCTAGTTTTCACCCCCCTCCTGCCCCATCTAGATGACTTTGGACAAGTCACTTCATCTCCTAAGTACAAGCTATCATTATCCTGGGTGATTTACTTATTGTTACAACATTGTCTCCTCTGGTTTTTGCCTATTTATTTGCTATGAAAATCTTCCTGGATGAGAATTTGGTTTTTCACCCTAGATTTTATTTGTTAAAATGGAAATGAGGATATTTAGCTGGGAGAAGAGTGAACTGAGAGGTGACTCTCAAGGGGAAAAGAGATTAAGCTGGTCCTGCTTGGCCCCAGTGGGCAAAGCTAGAATCAGGGGATCTGGGGTTCACAGATTTCAGGCTTGATAGAAGGAATAATTTGTAACCATGGCAGCCATTCCCACCGAAGGGGCTCCCTTCCTAGAAGACTCCAAGCAAAGACTTTGTGGTGGCTTGTCACATATGTTCTAGAGGTGATTCTTGTCCAGATAGGGTTTGGGTTAGATCAACCAACAAGCTTAGATAACCTCAGAGCTCCTGTTCTTCAGTTTCCCTGTCAGTGAAATGAGGTTGGACTGCACCAGCCCTTCCAGTTTTAAGTGCTATCTTACTATGATTTTTGCCTGATCTATCTAGCTTCCCCCTTACATTAATTAGACCAATTCTACATTCTAAAATTTCCCCTGGATTTTTTTGTCCTATAGGAATTCTGAATTATCTCATGACTGTCTACTACAGGAACGTGGGTCACACAGGCTATGACTTTTAGCTACAAGCTAAATTGTTATAGTTTAAGGACAACCTTAATTGTTACAGAAGTTTAGATTGTTACAGAAGCCATAGATTGTTAAAACTATGATTTATTAGAGGCCAGGCATTGAATTTTATAAATGAAGAAACTGCATCACAGAGTAATTCCCAAAGAATTATATACCTCAGCTCTCTTAATGTTCTAGATACTACATTTTGTTAAAAACCTAAAGTACTATTCACCCTTAGTTCCTATGGACATTTAAAAAAATAATATTTTCTTTTCCCCCCAATTACATGTTCAAACAATTTTTAACATTTTTTTTAAAGTCTTGAAAAATTCTATCCCTCTGTTCTTCATCCCCGAGACTGTAAGCAATCCATTGTAGGTTATATAACCACAATACAGATGGTAGGAATTAGAGACTGCTCTGGAGTGAAAAGGCCCTTTACTTCCATTTGCTTCCTCTGGACAATATTCAGCTCACTGGTGCCCTTCCTAATCTCTGGTACCCAGAACTGGACACACAGCTCTGGGTATGACCTGGTCAGGGGAGAGGGTGGGAGCTCTCACCTCCCAGTTCTTGCCTCTTATGTCTCTCGGCAAGCAGTCTAAGATCAAATTACCTTTCTGGGTCACCAGAAAATATTCCTCAGATATCCCCCTCCAATATTCTTAGCAGTGGTAATTCTTCATCCTTGGGTATGGATTTGATTTTTGGAAGTAGCCAAAAAATGTGGTGAAAAGACAGATGATGAAACTGAATCTAATTTTTCATTTTAAAAAATGAGGTCATTTTCTTCTGTGGCTAATAAACTGCCTTGGAAATCCACCCCTTTCTTTTACAAAGAAGGACATTTTGGCTCTGAAAGTAGGTGAAGAAACATGGAGAAGAAGAAAATCTGTAGGACTTAGAAGCACAAGGGTTAGAATGCACCCAGGGCCATTTTAAGGGGTAGCCTATGTGCATAGCCTCCTACATTTCTGGTTTTAAAAAGAACTGGTATTTACTTAGCACTGTAAGGCTTCCAAATGTATGTCTACATTATAATGGTCACTCTAAAAGTCATCTCATTTAATCTTTACAACAACCCCATTGCAGGTATTAGGTCCATTTTACAGATGGACACAATTTACAGCCTGAGAGAGGCCATAGAGTCTCAGATGAAATTTTGGACTCGGGTGTTCCTGACTACCAATTCAGTGCCTTACCTACTAGCTGTTTTAGTCTTTTTTTTTTTTTAATGTCTGACTCTTTTCAATCCCATCTGGGGGTCTTCTTGGCAAAGAAACTGGAGTGTTTTACCATTTCCTTCTCCAGCTCATTTTCCAGATGAGGAAATTGAGTCAAGCAGGGCTAAGTGACTTGCCCAGGGTCACACAGCCAGCAAGTATCTGAGGCCAGATTTGAGCTCAGGAAGAAAAGTCTTGGAAGGGAGTGAATATATCCACAGGAATATTTGCACCATCCCACCCAAGTTCACTACTGCTCCTACCAAAACAGTGCTGGGATCCCTGAAGGAAATAAGTGTCATTGGCCTGAAAGGGCATGGGACCTTAAATTACTGTTTGACTGTCTAAAGTTATTGGATCATAGAATATCTGAGCCAGAGGGGATCTAGACATCAGCAAGCCCAACTTCTTCACTTTACAGATGGGGAAACAAGCTCAGAGAACACTTAAATGACTTTCCCAAGGATAGAGCATCAACTTACCTGGGACTGTCTCTCCACTAATAAAAGGGGGATGGGCCAGACTAGGGGCCCTCATATCTGTACATACCACAGTCTTATCTATCTATTGAGTCTGAGGACTTCTCCATCCTGGCCTAATTTGCTTACTCTTCCACATGGCAAGTCTGGCATTCTAATGATGACCGACACATTCTCAAATGCTATATTTGTGACATTTTCTTACACCGTTTATCAGGAAACCACACAGGAATTAAAGAGAGGAAGCCAAGGGTGACAAGCTTCTAACAGTCAAATGAATTCCACAGAAATGGGGAAATGGTTTGGTTTTGTGAAAGAGCTGGAGGATCTGAGGAAGCTGAATCCCTGTGAGAGCCCACTTACTGTCACCTTGGGCAAGTCACAATCTCTCTGGACTTCAGTTTCCTCATCTGTCAAACGAGAAAGCCAGACTAAGAGATCTCTAAGATCCTTCCCAACGTTAGATCTATGAATCTAAGATGGCCTTATGGATGCTAACAGCTGGTCTCCTTCAGCTATTCTCTGATCCCTGTCCCCAGCACTCTCTGGCTTTGGGATAAAGGACTGACTATGATGCCGGCTCAGCATCACAGAAATGCTACGAGAGGCAGTGGAGATCAGTCCCTCCGGGTATGCAGATAGCATTCCTCTGGTGCAGTCTATCCTGGGCTACTCTCCTCAATGGCCTCCAGTAAACCCATTAAAGGGAGTGTCTGCCCCCTGGCTGGGGGTGGGGTGGGGGTGGGGGTTAGGTAACACAGAGAAAACAAAGAAAAGACTTGAGTTTCTACTTTTTTTGTTTAACCCATGCTTTCTGTCAAAATTGAAAACGGGTTTTGGGGGCAAGTGGCATTTGGCATTTTCCAACGAGGAGCAGAACAACAAATCATCATTTAGTCCAGCTGCCAGCTTGGACTTTCCTTCCAGATGTTTTTTTTCCTCCTTCACCAACCACGTGCACACTTCCCTGAGGGTGTCAGGCTGTACTTGGCAGGAGATCCCAGGGTTTTAAGCTTCAGTGGGGCCTCTCCCTCTACGATAGCACAGCCTCGGCCGCAGTCCAACCTACTCGAGGGAAACTCTTTATCCAAAGTGTAGCTAGCGTCCAAGAGGTGGGCGAGGCCCCGCTGCTTTCTGCCAAGTCACCGGGACCCTCGGGACCCAACCAGGAGCGTCCCGGGCTGGGCCTCCGGCTTTCCCACTGGCAATCATTGAAGACCAAGCTCCGGGGCTATAGACGCACCAAGAGCCGCGGGAGAGCCTGCATCCCATCTCTGGGAGGGAACAAGACCCCCGCGCCCCTCCTCTCTCATTCCCCTCCCACTGTTCTAAGGTTTTGGGGGGCCCACAGCAGAAAACTGGGAGGAGGCGGGGTGGTCCCCTGGGGCAGCTCAGGGGACTCCCCCAATCCTCATCAGTGCCAGGAGAGGCCCAGGAGGCAGGGCTGGGCATCGCGCCTTCGATCCACCACGTGAGCCACCCTGGGGAGCACCCCCAGAAAGGAAACACCCCAGCCAGCCGGGCCGCGGGCCAGCCCCACCTCCCTGTGCAACCACTTCCTCCTGGGCCCTGGCAGACGGTCGGAAAACCCCGCGCTCGCCGAGGCTGCCAAGATTCCAGGGGTGGGGGTGGGGGTGGGGGTGGGAGGTCCGGCTATCTGGGAACACTTGCTGCGGCTGCGGAGGAGCAAGAGCCCAGCGGTTGGAAATAGGCAGGGAGCCAGGAAGGCCGGGAGGCGGGGCCGGGCTGGGCACTGGGCTCTTCCCCCTTCCCCCTCCCTGGCCGGGCCCCTGCCTGCCAGCCCATCAGCACGGCCACGAAGAGCCTCTGGCAGCTCCCAAACAGGCTCAGGGCGCAGAAAGCCCTGTCCTGCTCCATTCCCGCCGGGAGGGCCTCGGGGTCAGCTGTGGCCGGCTGGGCTGGGCTGGAGGGAGCGGGCCGGGAGGGGACAGGACTGCAGGAGAAGGGGAGGGGCGGAGGGCGGAGGCACCTCCTTTGGCTCTGAGTGGGTGGGAGGAGGAGGAGGAGTCCCACGCCCCCCAGCCATCGCGCTCCCCCCCCCTCCAGCTTTCCAGACTCCCGGGGAGGGCGGGGGGGCTCCCGCACTCCGCCCAGCCCAGGCACTCCACTGCTGCTGCGGCCAGATGTGGTTGCTCTGGGGCCAGATGTGTGCAGCTTCTTTCTCCTTTCCTCCCCGCCCTTGGCTCAGTGCAGCCTCAGACGGGAGGGAGGCAAGGAGAGAGGGAAGACTAGGGTGTTTTCTCTAGGAAAAAAAAGAAAAAGAAAGCCGCCACTCCAACCCCCCAAACCGTATTATCCCATCCCACCACGTCCCAATCAGAGAATTTCCATTCTGGCCCCCTCCGCGTCTGGTGGGGTGGGAGACATGTTGTCGAGACCACGGATTGGAGGGTTTTTTGCTTTTGGCTACCCAAGCATGATAGTGGGAAAAGCTCTGAATTTGGAGCTGAAGGATCTGGGTCTGAATCCCCACCCCAGGAGTCCTATAATTACGTCTCGGAACTTCTCTGGGCTTCATGTAAGAAATGACTGGGGCGGTGAAGACCAGATAGACGCTTTCTTATGGTCCCTTCCATCTTTTAAATCTGTGAACTGTCCAGGGTGACAAGGTCAGGGACAATCGAGTAATACTATCTCCGACCCCCCATCCCCGAGTCTGGAAAGTCAAGGAGGATTTCCTGGGCAGTTTGGGTCTGAGAGGAAAGCCAAGTGTAGCCGCACCAACGAACTCCCCCAGGGGCCATGATCAGATGGCATCGGCTCTGTGACCTCATTTCTAAATGGTTGGAGATGGAGCCTGGATGCCCAGCCAGCAGACCCCAGATTAAGTTGGGCGTCTGAGATTTCTCTCGTGGCTCCTTTCCACCAGTTATCTGTGTTTCGTTTAGAGTTGGTTATTTACTCCCTCCCTTCCCCCCCTTTCCCCCAGATACACAGAAGCAGTTCTGTTCTGGGGCAAAGCCAACTTTATCCTGTGACTCAGAGCCTTGGAATGTGCCTAGAGTAGTAGCTGCTGTTGGAAAGATGTCTTTCTTCTTGTTTGGTTTGGATTGGGAATGAGAACTCACCTAAATCTCTTGTGGCTGTTGGGAAGTGACACAGCCTCAGGCTAACATCTGACCTCCCTGAGGGGCATCACTGAATTAACCAAAGAAACTCAGCATCCCTCCCCTCACCCCTCCTGAAGTCCCTCCACACCCTGGCAGTTCTGATGGAGCTGACCCATATTTTCACAGTTCTCATGGCCAGTAATAGCATGTGTGTCACAAACGGGATATCTGCCTTGCCTCTCTGGTTACTGATTGATATTTTATTGACATTGGAACCCAAACTTCCTTTTCTGTAGGGGCGGACATGTTTAAAACATTACAGGAGTGTGCCAACAACAATCCTTTAGAAAACAAAGGGGTTGACCCAGCCAACCCCAGTGAAGAGATAAGTAAGGGTGGGTAAGCTTTTACCTGAATCTCCAAGTTTTCCTTTCCCTTAATTTCTAGTTCCCTACTCAAAACAGAATTCCAAAGAAAAACATCCTTGAAAGGGCTAGCTGGCCAGGTCTCAGGGGCAATGTGAGCCAAGAATTCCAGTCACAGGGTAAGTGACCTTGTTTTCTCCTTCATCAGGGCCTGGGTAAAACTCCTTTTGGAGGTTGGCCAACAGCCTGTCTGGTGGAGGGTACTGCTAATTAGAGAGAGCCCATAAACCTTGCTTGTCAGGGAGGGCATGTGACCTTCCCAGCAAGTCTAAACAACAACCCTGAAAATGTACTGACTGAACTCAACCCTGGCTAGCTTGTGGAGTCCTGAAATAGGCACACAGGGAAAGTGAGGTTACCATAGCTCTACTTTCAGACTTTCAGGAATGGTCCACTCCCTCTTCCCCATAACATGTTTCAATTACTCTGTACAATTCATTTAGAGAGGGAGCTGCCGGGCAAAGAGAGAGAGTCATTGTTCCACTTAAAGGAAGAAGCAGTGACTGCTGGATGCAGCTTGGCTTTCTTTTAGGCAGTTGGGTCAAACATCAACCTGACCTTGGGTCACCCCTCTCAGCATCTTTAGTGATGGCCCCTTTTTGCTGGGAATTCCAGACTTAGCTTTCTCCATGATTTGGTTGAGAAGGCTTTTGTATGGAGGTCACAGATAGGCAAAGAGAGGTTTTGGCTTATGTGTGTCCTGTCTACAGTCTCTAGCTTTAGAATGCATAGGGGCCATTCCCTTCTCTGCCTGTTGAAGACTACTTAATCAACCTGAAATGAGTGTAATAAAAAAGGGAAAATTAGCCTCTCCTGATTTGCTCTTCACTGAAGAAGCTGCTCCAGCCAGATCTGTTCTTTCACCAATTGGAAATGAGAAGAAACAAACCCTAAACCCTCACTTCATTTTCAAATTTTGACTTCCTTGAACTTCTGCAGGACAGTCTCCGCTCAGTTATTCAAGTGTAAAAGATTCTGTGACTTCAGATTTGAAGAAGGATGGGATTTAAGCTGTGGAGGACACTTCTTCCTTTGCCAAAGAAGCTGGATTCTGCCTGAAAATGCTCACCTTAAGCACAAAACTTATTCGACCTCCCATACATGGCTAGGTTTTACATGTACATAATTATTTGCATGTTGTCCTCCCCATTGGAATGGGGGCTCCTGGAGGGAGCATTTCTTTGTATCCTTTGCACAATTCTTGGCACATAGTCATGTTAATGGACTGAGCTAATTAGAATCCGGTGTTATTCCATTTCAAAATGTTAAATGGATGCTTTATAATTCTGAAGGAACTAGAATTAAACACAGGGACTAGGTAGTACCTGTGTCAGGATAAAGTGGTTTAAAGTCAGGGGTGCCATTTTAAATCCTGTCTTTGACACATGCTGGCTGACTGACATTGGCCATTTTCAACACCCAGGGAGCCCTGTATTACTGATCAGATTCACTGCTGTTCTATATTAGCAGGAGGAGGCTTCTTTCCAGCCAGGTCTACACTGATGAAATCACAGGTCTGGAAAGTAAAAATATAATTGCATTCCTCATGCTCTTATGTTATAAATATATAAAAATACTCAATATTGTTGCTACAATTTTGGCTTACTAAGTCTGAAGTTCATAGATTTAGAGCTGGAAAAGATTGTAGAGGCCTGAATTCAACTTCTACCCCTTATTTTTTGTTGTTTTTTTTTTGGGGGGGGGGAGGTAGGGCAATTGGGGTTGATTTGCCCAAGGTCACATGGTTAGTTTTTGTGTTAAATGTCTGAGGCTGGATTTGAACTCAGGTCCTCTTGACTCCAGGGCCAGTGCTCTATTCACTGCACCACCTAGCCACCGCATCCATTATAATTCCTTCCCACTTGTGGGTACTGTGCAGCAACTAAAGGTGCTATGCATTGACTTGAGTATTTCAACAAAATAAGAAAATATCTATCATTATAATGTATTGTCTTAAGGTCGTGGGGGCTGAGAGTTAGAAGAAGGGCCCAACTCCTGACTTGTCTACCACATCATTGTTCAGTTCTGAGCATCCTGGTCTAAGGAGGACCTTCAATGATGAGTAGTAGAGGGTCTTGAGGAGAGCAGCCAGGATGGTGACAAGCCTTGAGGCCATGTCCTAATGAGGACCAGCTGAAGGAGCTAGGGAGGCTTATCATGGAGAAGATTGGCATTAGAGGGTAACATGGTGGCTATGTTCAAATATTTGAAGAACTTTTATGTGAAGAGGAAATTAGATGCTTCATTTGGTCCAAAGGGCAAAACTGGAAACAGGAAGTTTAAGTTTCAAAGAGGGGAATCTAGGCATGATATCAGAACAGCCCCATCACCAACTTCATCACAGAGAGAGCTGTCCAGAAGCGGAATGGGCCGCCCCTAAGAAGTGCTATGTTCTTCTCTGGAAGTCTTTAAGCAGAGGCCAGACTACTTGTGGGCTATACTAAAGTGGGGAATTCCTGTTGGGTATGGGTTGGCCTGGGCCACTCAGGTGTCTTCTACCTCTCAGATTCTGTGACTTTGAATTGTGTGTCCTTGGGAAAATCACTTAATCTAGGAATTTCCTCCTCTGTAAAATGGGGGAACAGAGTCTTAAATTCCTTCATTACCTATCTCAAGGATTGTTATGAGGATTAAGTGAGATAATTCAAGTCCCTTGTAAACTCTGAAGTTCCTACAAGTGTCAGTTATGTGGTGATTCATCTCTTGTTTATAGCACAGCTTTTGATAATATACAAGCCTCCACTTAATAAAAAAATAATTATCTTATAAAGGATGCTTTTAAAATTCTATAACTAGACTCTGTAAGCATTTCAAGGCTAAAATATTTTGGGACCAGTAAGAGAAAGCAGAATGTTTTCTGGTGAACAATGAACCAAGCTCTGAGGTGGTTGGTGGTCTGGGATTGTTTATTTGCAAGGACAATGACTTCATGTAGAGTGAAAATTGTTGGGGGGAAAACCCAACCCTGCCACCTCATTTTTGTTATGTGCTCTGGAGTTATAAATCAATTTGGATACAAAGAAACACATCACAAAGCAAATAAGAGGATAATTGCCTTTTAAACACTGTCACCAGAAGTAATTTATCGTTATTTTTCATAGTAAAATGGCACTGAAAACAAACATTTTTAAAAATAGGGGTTTTCACTTAAGTTAATCACAAGGTCAATTGCCTCCTAACTTTGAAACAGATGGAGTCGTGGAACATCTGTGTGTTCTAGTGTTATAGAAACGTAAATTTTTAAGATCTTCCCTGCCCCTAGGTTAAGTGCACCTGGAGCCTGTGGTGGGAGGCTTGTTTTTCAGGAAAGCCAGTACCTTGGTGCTTTATGATTGGGCAGTGGGTCAAGAGGGTAGTTACATTCTCTGACCCAGGAGAAGCCTACATAATCCCTGATGTGACTTTGCTTTGGGGCTCACTTTGAAAAGTGTTGTGTGATTTGACCAGATGAGACTCTGGGCAGCCGTTGAGAGCCTCCTGGCTTTGAAAACCCAGACGTTGATGCTTCCCTCTCTGGTAACTGTGACTAGGTATGAATGTATGTAATGGTTGGACAGTTGGAGGCCTGTCTGCTTGATCTGTTTGTCTCTGTCTTGTAATTTCTGCTTGTAAACAGTCTGTATACTCTGAAGTTCGGGGTGCTGACTTTTCCCCTGAACTATTCAGATAAATGATATGTTTGATTGATTAAAGCCAGATTGTTAACCCATTTTGAGTTGCTTTCCTTTAGAAAAACAGATCTAAGAACCTGTGCTGGCAGCTACGTTGGGGATTCTGGGGTGCTTGCTGCTACTCTATCAGAAAGAGAACTGACTTCAATATCAGAAGGCACCATTATTCTCTGTTCAGATCTTCCCCATTACTGCCTCTGTGACCTTGGACAACTCAACCTCAGGGATTCAATTTCCTCATTTGTAAAGTAAAAGGATTGGACTAGGTGGTTTCTGTTTCTTTCCAACTCTAAAGCTATGATTAGACAAATAATTTCATGCTAGAATGGAATTTTAATTTTGTGCCTTTAGATAGTTAAACAGGCCAGTTTCTCTTATTCTCCTTTCCTAACATTCAACTTCTAACAATTTATGTCTTCTACATCTTTAAAGAGATGGGCAACCTAGAGCAGAACTATGCTTCACAAGTTGCAATGCCTGGCATGTAGCAGGGCTTAGTAAACATGCTCATTAACTGTCAGTGGAAATAGTTCATGAGTATATCCCAAATGAGTCTGAATTTTGACATAATAGTGTTTTAAAATTTTTTCAACATTTTATTTATTTATTATTTATATTATTTTTTAAAATTTTTTAAAATTTAAATTTTAAAAAAATTTAAATTTTAAAAATTAATTTTTAAAAAAATTTTCAACATTTTTATTTATTTATTTATATTATTTATTATTTATATTATTATTTATATCATTTATTTATTTATATTATTTTTTATTATTAAAGCTTTGAGTTCCAAATTCTATCCAACGCTCCCCTCCCCCCTCCCTTAGATAGCAAGCAATTAAATATAGGTTATTTGTTAATAGGTGCAATTATGTAAAACATTTCCATATTAGTCATTTTGTACAAGAAGACTTGAATAAAAGAAGAAAGGAAAGTGAAAAATAGCATGCTTCAGTCTGTATCACTATAATATTTTTTGTTTGTTTTTTTTTTGGAGGGGGGAGGGCAGGGCAATTGGGGTTAAGTGACTTGCCCAAGGTCACATGGCCAGTAAGTGTTAAGTGTCTGAGACTGGATTTGAACTCAGGTCCTCCTGACTCTAGGGCCAGTGCTCTATTCACTGAGTCACCTAACCACCCCTACACTATAGTATTTTTTTAAAAAGAATTTCTACATAGTACTTTTTTTAGTTACCAAATTTAAAATCTCCCAAATGACTCAGCATAGACAAGTTGCTACAGAAAATTTTCAATGTATGTCATCTTCCCTTTCCTCACCTTTCCTTATGATGTGTGCTGAAACATTAAGAATATGTTAACTGACATTCAGCATTGTCATTGTTTTTTTTTTTCTAAATGCTTTATTAACTTCTGGTTTACATCATTCATTTCCATCAGATTTTGAGTTACAATTTTTTCCCCATATTTCCCCTACCCACCACCCCAGAATAACAGTCATACAGGATATCCCCTCAACCAATCTTCTCTCTCCCATCTCTTCTCCCATACCCCCTTCAACTTTTCCAGTAGGGTGAGGTGAATCCCCATGCCCCATTGCCTGCACATCTTATCTCCCAATTATATGCAAAATAGTATTAATCATAGTATTTATATATATTTTTTTAAATTTGATTTTAAAAGGAAGATAAGCAACTGAGTATATGCTGTATATGTGTAGCTATGCAAAACATTACCATAGGAGATATATTGTAAAAGACTGACTATATTTCCCTCCCTCCCATCCCACCTTCCACCTGGTCCACTCCCACCTTGATCCTGTCCCTTTTCAAAAGTGGGTGCTTCCAACTTCCCTTCCCCCCAGCCCACCCTCCCCTCCACCACCTTTCCCCTTCCCCCTCCTCCCCACACTCCTGTAGGGTGGAACACCCTATTTAGTATTCATGTCATTCTCTCCCTGGTCCAAATTCAATGAGAATAAGGTTTTGCCTTTTTGCCTTCCTGCTCCTCCCCTCCCCTGCAACAACCTTCCCCTGCCTCCTCTACACGAGACACTTCACCTCATTGTCTCTCCCTATTCCCCCTCACCACATTACTCTCTCCCCTCTTAACCTCACCTTTTAAGTATCATCCCTTCCTATTAAATTCGACCTGTGCCCTCTATCTATGTATACCTGAAAACATATATACACACATTCACATATGTATTCATATGCCCATATACCCTTTTCCAACTATTTTCATACTGAGAAAAGTTTCATCAGTTACAGTTATTGTTTTTCCCCATAGGAATGTAAATAGTTCAACTTTGATAAGTTCATAGTGATTTCTTTTCCCTGTTTACTTTCTCAAGCATCTCTTGCTTCTTGTATCTGAATGTCAAATTTTCTATTCAACTCTGGTTTTTTCATCAAGAATGCTTGAAAGTCCTCTATTCCACTGAATGACAAAATTTTCCCCTGAAACATGATACTCAGTTTTGCTGGGTAGGTAATTCTTGGTTTTATCCCAGCTCCTTTGACCTCCAGAATATCATATTCCATGCCCTTCAGTCCCTCAGTGTAGAAGCTGCCAGGTCCTGTGCTATTCTGATTGTGTTTCCACAATATTGAAATTGTTTCTTCCTGGCTGCTTGTAATATTTTCTCCTTGATCTGGGAATTCTGGAACATGGCTACAATATTCCTAGGAGTTTTCTTTTTGCGATCCTTTTCAGGAGGTGATTGGTGGATTCTTTCAACCTCTATTTTACCCTCTGGTTCTAAAACATCAGGGCAATTTTCTTTGAGAATTTCTTGAAGGATGGTTTCTAGATTCTTTCTTTGATCATAGTTTTCAGGTAGTCCAATAATTTTTAGATTGTCTCTCCTGGATCTATTTTCCAGGTCAGTGGTTTTTCCCATGAGATATTTCACATTGCCTTCTATTCTTTCATTTGTTTGGATCTGCTTAATAGCATCTTGATTTCTCATAAAGTCACTAGCTTCCATTTGCTGCAGTCTAATTCTGAAGGAATGATTCTCCTCAGTAAGCTTTTGAGATTCTTTTTTTTTTTTTTTTTGCATTTTGGAGGGCAATTGGGGTTAAGTAACTTACCCAAGGTCACACGGCTAGGTTTTTGTTTGTGTGTGTTAAGTGTCTGAGGCTGGATCTGAACTCAGGTCCTTCTCACTCCAGGGCTGGCGCTCTACTCACTGCGCCACCTAGCTGCCCCTTGAGATTCTTTTTCTATCTGGCAAATTTGGCTTTTTAAGGCATTCTTCTCCTCATTACCTTTTTGAGCCTCTTTTGCCATTTGAGTTAGTTGATTTTTTAAGGTGTTATTTTCCTCAGTCAGGCTGTTGACTCTCATTTCATATTTTTCTTGCATCTTTCTCATTTCTCTACCCAATTCCCCCCCACTTTTCTTATCTGCTTCTTAAGGTCCTCTAAGGCCTGTAGCCAGCTCGTATTTTCATTTGGGGCTTTTGGTGCAGGAGTTCTGACCTCCCAGTCCTCCTCCTGTTCCATGCTTTGATCCTCTTAGCCCCCAAAATAGGAGTGTAATGTTGCATTTTTCTGTTTATTTTGTTTCCTTTGCCTAGGCATGTTGCCATTCAATTACTTGACTTTTGGGCTTGTTGCCACAGTAGGACTTTGCCACCAGCCAGGGGAACTTACGTCCCAAATGTTGGGGTTTTCTCAACTTCTGGGGGTATTAGTTGGGTGGTCTCTGTGAAGCCTCCACACACCCCAACACCTCCACCCCAGACCACAATCCAGATCCAAGAAGGGTAAAGCAAGAGGGCTTACCCCCCAGACTGATCGATGGATCCTCCTATAGTTCACAGGCTAGGAGCTGAAGCTGCAATGTGGCAACTTGGTACAAGCTGCACCTTCTCCTCAGCCGATTCTTGCCCCCAGGGGAAGAAGCTGATGCATTCTCCCAACCAGTCCCAAAGTCCATAGGCCACTGACCTTTCACTTTGTCCTAGGCATTTATGTGTTGATAATTCTGGAAACTCCATGGCTGCTAGTGTTCTGGGGTCCCTCCAGCCAGCCACTGGTCTGGCCTCCCTGGGGCTAAAACCTCTAACTCACATGGTCCTAGGCTCAGCTCCCAGAGGGCTGCGGTAGCCACTCCCTGCCGGGCTGCAGGACTGTCCTCAGTGGGAGGTTAGCTTTTCTGTGTCATTTTGTGGGTTCTGGAGCTCCAGAGGTCATTCAGAGTGCCCCTTTTACATAATTTTGAAGTAGTGTAGGCTGGAGCTCCGAGGAAGTGCTATTTCTACTCTGCCATCTTGACTCTGCCCCCCTAGCATTGTCATTGTAAAAGTTTAAGAGCTGGAGTCGTTAGAGGTCATTTAGTCAATTCACTCAGATATCTCAAACCTTGTGCACAAGGCATGGTAGGGGGCATAAGGGGACAGAGATATGAAACTTCAGCCCTTGCCCTCAGCTGATAACAACCTAGGGAGGGCACAGGGCATATGTATGTCCTAAGGTTAGAATATGAATAAGAACAAAGGAGGAGGTCTAGACAAAATGCTGTAAGAATCACTGGGAGGGAGACATCACTTTCAGCTTGGGGGTAGGCATCAAGGGAGTCTCTATCATTGTGGAACTTGAGGTGGGCTTTGAAGAGCAAGGTTTCAACAGGCAATGGAGAGGAAGTACTCTCTGGGGTAAGGAGATAACCAGCATTCAATTAAGGTGCAACAGCTGCAGACCACAAGATCAGAGGAGGGAACAGCATTACACCCAGTTTGGTGGTGACATGCAGGAAAGGGGAATAATATTGGAAAAGGAAGATTTTGCATTTTTGTCCTATGGGCTAATGATGTGATTGGACTTGTGCATTAGGAAGGTCATCGTAGGGATTGCATGAAAGATTGACTGCAGAAGGGAAAATCGGAGGCGGACAATCTCTTGGGTCCACCTCCTCTCTATTCACTAGGCCATCACTTAGAATCAGTCCTCTGGTGACTCTTACTAGGACTAAAAGAGTAGACCCCTAACTGAACCTCCTTCCTCAATTTTTTCTACTTTCCATCTAGCTCCACAGGGCTGCCAAACTGACGTTCCCAAACCACAGGTTTGACCCAAGTCAGTACCTGCATAGCCCTATGGGATACTAACTCTTCTGTACAATATTCATAGTTGTTTACAATCTGGCTCCAATGACCTTTCCAGGCTTCTTAAACATTCCTCCCCATCATATACTCTGTCAGACTGGCCAACTGTACCTGGCATTCTAGTTCCTGTCTCCATGCCAGGAATGCACTCCCATTTTTGCCTCTTAGAAACTCAGTTCAAGGGACAGCTCTCACATGAAGCTTTTTCCGACTTCTAGTTACTCTGATTTTGAATTTGTATAGCCACAATCTTTACACATGATACATAAAGTGTTTATACCTATATTATACAGTATTCACTAATATATGCAGTTTCCCTTGATAGAATGTAAGTTTCTTGAGGACGGGGCTCTTAATTTTTGTCTTTGTATTCAGAGCTTGTCATAATACCCGGGCACATAATGGACACTTGAGACAAAAGCTCTGTTTACTGATTGAAAGATACTCTTGAATGATAAAAACTGGAAAAGGACCCACACATACAAAAATATTTGTGGCAGCTCTTTTTGTAGTGGCAAAGAACTGGAAATTGAGGGGATGCCCATCAGTTAGGGAATGGCTGAACAAGTTGTATTATATGAATGTAATGGAATACTATTGTGCTATAAGAAATGATGGGGTGAACTTCAGAAAAACCTGGATTTACATAGACTGATGCTGAGTGAGGTGAGCAGAGCCAGAACATTATACACAGTAACAGGCACACTGTGAGATGACCAACTCTGATAGACTTAGCTCTTCTCAGCAGTATAAGGATTTAAGACAATTCCAAGAGACTCAAGATGGAAAATGCTGTCCACATCCAGAGTAAGGACTACGGAGTCTGAACACAGATCCAAGTGGACTATTCTTTTTTTTTTCTTGTGGTTTTTCCCTTTTGTTCTAATTCTTCTTTCAGAACATGACTAATGTGGAAATGTTTAGTATGATCGTACACATATAACCTATATCAGATTGCATGCCATCTTGGGGAAGGAGGAGGGAGAAAATAATTTGGAACTCAAAATCTTATAAAAGTGAATGTTGAAAACTATCTGTATATGTGACTGGAAAAAATAAAATACTATTAAGAAAAAAAAAAAAGCACAATACCCTTGAGATTTGGAACCTTTGTGTCTGGATGGTGGTACCACCAGAAAGGGGGGTGGAGGTTGGATTTTTTTTAAACATATTGTTTGTAATACCAGCATGACATTAAGTGGAGCTGTCCAGCAGACAGTAAGAAACTTCCTAATGATGAGTTATCCAAAAGTGTAATGGCATGACTGGGGTGTAGGTTGCCTTTCCCCTCCCCTAAACCCAGGTGCAGGTCTTCCCAAGTAGTCTGGGTGGCTACTTAATAAGAATGTTTTAGAAGGGCTTTTTGGTCAAGTAGGCTTGGATGAGGTGATCAAAGAGGGGGACCCTTTCTGAGTTGCTGGGATTTTGCAAATATGAGCCTGGAGCCAGCATAGAAGACCAGGGATGAATAGACTTAGAAGTTGTTTGCATAGTTGTGATAACTAAAGGTGCAAGAATGAGTTAGATGGTCAAAGGAGAGTATTTTGACACCGAGAAGTCTGAGGGTAGAACACTGGGGAAAACACTTAGGGGGTGGAAGAAGGAATCGGTGATGGATTCCATCTGACTAGGCAGAAG
This sequence comes from Gymnobelideus leadbeateri, assembly GCA_011680675.1. Lineage (NCBI taxonomy): Eukaryota > Metazoa > Chordata > Mammalia > Diprotodontia > Petauridae > Gymnobelideus > Gymnobelideus leadbeateri. The sequence continues at coordinate 1,149,796 of WOXC01003680.1, read as the reverse complement.
AAGGACCAGTCAAGAACCATGTCAGCAAGGTGAGGAAGGAGAGAAGAGATTAAATGTTACAGAAAGGTCAGGGACAATGAGGACTGGGTTAAAGCCACTGGATAGCAGTTTTAATGGGAGCTTAGGAAGGAAAAAACCCCATACATTCCAGGGATTTAGGGAAAACCTGGACATAGTGAGTGTAGACTTCTGGAAGTTCAACAGAAAACATATAGAAAGATAGCTTGAGAAAAAAGCAGGGGTTATGGGGAAGTTTCTTTTTGTTGTGGTGGGGAGTTGCAAATAGGGAAAATCTGCACAGGTTTGTAGACAGGAGATGAAATTAGTAGTTGAAGACGAGAAAGAGAAGGGAATAAGAGCCTAAGTGGCAGGCACCGTGCTGAGCTCTCTACAAATCTCATTGGATCCTGCTGACTGTTAACATGGGCTTTGTAATGACTATACAGTAAGGCTTCTGAAGCCCAAAGCTGCTTGACATCCCAGTCATCTTTTTTCAGTGAGCTCTAGTCCAATCTGGAGATGCCTGCAGCTACCAGAAACCACACAGTTCAAGGGCAACCTCAAGTAGCAGCTGCAGGCTCAAGACCTTGCTTGGGACTTTCTAAACACCCTGGCTTATTGTGTCTACAGATGCCTTCTCTCTTAACCCCGACCCGAAGCCTCTAGAAACTGTATTGTCTCACCCGTTTCCCACTCCCCTTTGAACAGCTGAGAACAGTCTCCTTTTCTGCTCCCTTGCAGGATCTCTCTTGTGCAATCCTTTTCTCAGACAATAAAGCTTTATAATCTGTGACTACTTGGTTTCATTTCAGGTCCCTTTATGGGCCTGAGTGTCTTTTGTTAACACAATAAAGCTGTGAGGTAGGTATCTTTATTATTCCCATTTAATAGTGGAGAAAACTGAGGCAGGAAGAGGTTAAGTGACTAGCCCAGGGACAAAGGTAGTATGAGTTTGAGGCAGAATCTGACCTCAGGCCTTCCAGAATCCAGGACCAGCACTCAATACACAGTGTCACAAAGAATTCAGAAGAATGACTCATGGTGCAGGGTCTTTGTGTAGCCCGAGGTTTGTGCAAAAGGAAACAATCCAGAGAGTGGAAGTGGATTCCCCACCACTGAAAGTCTTTGATCAGGCCATTGAAGGGATTCTGGTTCTGGTCTGGGCTTCTGACGCCCAGGCTGGTTCTGACATTCTGATACTCTTGAGAAGTTTGGGAGGAACAGTGAATGTAGAGAAATGTTTGGAGGTATGGAGGCAGGGAGATAAGGGAGTTCAGAATGGGTAGCCTCAATATTGTCAGTAAAGAGGGTCAGATCATCTGTTGAAAGAAAGGGGCTGAGAGGTCAAGTCTTCTGGGGCTTGGGAAGGCTTGTAAAAGCTAGTCAGGAGTGTGCTAGTGACAGCTGGAGGTCACCTAAAGCATGTACTGAATGGTGTCCCAGAGGGGCAATCTGACATAAGAAACGATTCAGCTCATCACTAATAAATCTAAAGTTTATTAAAATTTTCAAAAATCACTCAGAGTAAGAAAAATACCCACAACACTGTGTTCAAATATACACTTTACAAACGTTGACATACATAAGGATTTTCTTTAAGCTATTAAACAGTTTCTTAAAAGTATTAGAGTAGAAAATATTAAACCTTAAAAATTTAAAAACTCTTACATTAAATCCAGGGGCATTAGTATAGGAGTTAAATATGGAAAATATTTTAACTTAAAATTTTTAAATGTAAAAAAAAAAAGAGAAAGCCTTAGTTTCAAATATCGACAATGTGTTTAATTAAAAACATGCCATGCATGCCACCAAGCAGCATAATGCTCAACAACTGCACCTTTGTTTTATAAATGAATTACTCAGTGTATAGAGAGCCACTGGTTGGTTTGCTTTCAATATGTGCTTTTTCCTAAGAATTCTCCTGATAAAGATGATCAAAATTAGAATTTGGAAGAAGACATTCTAATTAAAATAGGCACGGGACCTGGTGAGTTGTGTTTTGATGGAGGTAAATGTTTAACAAAACACAGTTCAAACACTTTTACAGAGCAAACTGCTTTAGTCAAGGAAAAAATTTCAGTTAATTTGTGTTTTTTCAGCTATTTCTGTTACATAATTCATAACACTGCAGAAATCTTTGGTGGTGACATATGGATTAAATTCCCTGAAAATGCTTAAAAATTTTTGTCATACGTAACCAATAAAATATGGTCAAGTAATGATGGCTATATCATTCTCTAATCTATTGTTTATGGAACATATGAGAGGGCCCTAGGGAGGGTCTGACTGTACTGAACAAACATGTTGTATGTGTGCATACACAAGAACACATTTTTGTCAATATTATACATTTCTGGCTCACTTTAAAAGAAAAATTAAAATTAAAGGTTGCAAGGAGAAGTGATAAATTCTTGCTACTGTGAATAAACTCTGGAAACATCTAATTTTTATTAATGACAAACTAATTCCATAACATAACAAAATACGAGCAGATAAATTTATCTGGTTACAGAAGAAGTGCTACAAATAGGCCAGCTGCCTGGTTGGCTGCTAGGTGCCTCTGGCTAGGTTGATAGAGGTGGTTTCCTGTTATCGCCACTCAGAGACAAGACACCCTGACTCAAAAAGCAGTCATCATCTCCCTTAAGATTTAAGAGCAGAATCCAATGAACAAAAGGGAATTGTCTGGTAACGGAGAAAAAAGAGACTACAGGAATATGATTTAAAAAAAAACTAGAATCTTGTGTGAGGCCGGACTCTAAAACATAAGGAAAATTTGTGGGGGAAAAAATGATTAAAGAAGCATTAAGAAAAATATTCTAAAAGCAAGTAACAGGGGAAAGGTAGGTAGGAAGTTGAAAGAATCAAGAAGATCACTGAGCAAACTGACATAGTGCTATCTGTATCCTCCGAAAATGGGGATCAGAAATCTTTTGAGAGGAAGAGGAATTAAAAAATTTCTTTATAATTCTAAAAAGTTTCTATTTCTAACCTTCACTTTGGAACCATGATTCTAGAAAAAAATTCAGGTTACTGAGAGGATGATATCCTCTCCAAGTCAGACAGCATCTCTGCCTTTTTCTGCTGAACAAGATTTTGTCTTGTGATGAAAGATCAGTAAGATAAAGGGCTAAACTACAGCCCCTACACCCGAGACCTACACAAAGCCAAGTAGCAGTCTTCTACATTTCATGGCATTCGGGGTGATGACTGTCACGATCAGTAAGGGTTTTCTGCACAAGAGAATGCCACGATTTTCTCAGACTAGCAATGAACAAGCCCAGCATTACAACAGGCAAACAGAGCTTTTTCCCCGAAGAGCTGGTGATCATAAATCCCAGCCACTCAGAAGAGAAAGTGGTAAATTCTCTTAAGCAAATAATAAAGAAGATGATTATGCAGTTAGTCTTATAAGCTAAGCCTTGGGGGGGGGGCAGGGAGAAAGAGTTACTAATGGTTGCCTTCTGTTAATTAGCAGGAATAGAAGCGGCATCAATGGGAAGTACGCCATGCATCACCAAGGATGCCATTTCTAAGCAAACCTTCCTCTTCCCACCAGTGGAACATCCCCATTCCAGGAGATGCAGAGGACAAAAGGGCCAAGGGCTTTCACTGTCACAGTCTTTTGTGGGGGAAGAGTGGGGAAGGGAGAGAGGTACCAGAGTCAGGGAGAACTAGCAGGATATCAGAATAAAACTTCTGAACAAATATAATTCCATCTGCAATTCATGTGTTAGATATTCTTAAATTTCAATTTCCTGACCGCTAAATGGTCACCAATTCTTTGAGGTGAAGATAAAAAAGCCACATATTGTCTCACAGTCAAAAGACTCTGGCTTTAAAAAAAATTACATGGCATCACATTCAAAAGACTTTGGTTTTCAATGTGAAGAAAGCAATCTAGGTACATAATACCAAGAGGCCATTATTCAAGCCTCAATAATTTAAACTCCTAAACCTTTTGCTAAAAGAAGACTCATTAGGATACATTTTTCTCTGACAGAAATGGTTTTTCAGATGAAAGAAAGATAACAATCCTTGTTTTTCACATTGGGATGTCTTCATCCTCAGGGGAGATATCTTAGCCAGAAGAGAAGTGATGCAATGAAATGGAGCTGGCCAAAGCCCGACTCAGAAATCGATAACTAAGATTCACATAAAACCAATAATTTATATTTCAAGCTTTGAGTCATTTCACGAAACATGGGTGCAGTGTTGGATTGCTTACTGTACTATACTATATTTAAGCTAGTGTTTTTTTTTTTAAAACTAAAAAGCCTAATAAGTATTAATAGAAATATACTATATTTAGCTGCGAAACAGAATCATACATGCAAAAGTCACATATTGCTTCTCATTCATGAGAAGGTAAAGGAATTTTAAAAACCTAAAACGGATATTTAATGAAAAGATCAGTTATGTTGCATGTTTCCAAAACCAAAATACATTTAAAGAATTAAACCCACAGGAAGAAAAATTAAAGAGAACAAAGCATGTATCTGACATAGCAGAATGAGACAAAGAGTGGTGAAAATAGTTTCAATAAAAGAAAAAATGTACAGCTGTCAATAAGTAAACAATTTCAAATGTGCAAAGCTGTCTAGGTATAAAAGTGCTGGCTGTGGATACCTGGCTTTCAAATTAGAGTTTTAAAACTTGGTGAGGATTAGGAGATCTGGAAATCTTACAAAAGTAAAATAGCCAAGGATCTGCAAAATATAACTTATTCTCTCTCCTTCTGTGTTTGCTGCACCAAAGCACATGTTTAAGAATACATTGGTCTCTTTCATGATGCATCATATAATTTACATAGCACAAATGGAGGTAAGCAAATTACAATAACCATAAAGGCTTTGTAAAGATTCCTGAACCAGAAAAATGTTCTTTTCAAGTATACTAACGAAGTTTTTTTTGTATTTGTGCTTTTGCCTTATACAGCAAAGACTCAATGTTAACTAAAAAGGGGTAACATTTTCTGTCATTTGTTAATTTTTCTTCAGAGTTGAAAGAGCTACATTTTACATTAAATAGCTTTTAATAGTCTAGAATATTAACTAATAGAGAAATAAAACCTATCCATGTACTTAACAGATAAAAGCTATCTCTATCCATTCTATCATTACAGTTCCTTGAGGAATATTTTCAATGGACAAATACATGATAAACTGATATCAAGTTATTGCATTACAGCAGTTTACTCTGAGATATTTGGTCAACTAAAAATACACCTGTGGTCTCTTCTTCACTTTATATTTTAATGAGCCATATCGTACCTGAGGAGAGAAGTATGAGATATTATTATAAATTAGTCCCTGATTTTAGCTTATTAAATATAACTATTTGAAATCCCAACTTCTGTTGCTAAGCATTACATTTTAAATCAGTATAATATTAAGCCATGCGTGTTCTAAGTTATTCGTTCTCTATTAGCTGCCATTATTTCATCATACTTTTTTTTGTGGGGGTAAAACATTTATGTCTCAGCCCACAGACATACACACATATAAGGCAGTACCAACTCCTTAAAAATGTAATTTGAATTATGGTGGAGCAATGACAAGTATCACCCCAGGTGTAGTGGGGTTGTCAAGGTAAATTCCATTTCCTGGCCCTCCAACCAATAACATAGTCGTGCCGTTTTCATTGGCTTTTGGAAGGATGAGCCTGATACACTCAGTGATTCTATGTTGCCCCATGATCTAACTAATTACTGAGCATAGTGGAAGTGTTCAGAGTAAGTTAACAAATCCCATCTCTGAAGGTCAGCCTTCAAGACACTGTTACATAGTCAGCCACGTTTGCTTTTTGGCAGCTGCCTTCTTGGTCACCTCTGACTAGGTATGGTAATCTGCTCACTAGAATAGCTGATTAATTGGAACATCCCATTCCTCATCCATCATCTTACTGCATAGTGAGGAGTCCACCCTATTCTTAATTTCTTAGACTTTTCAAAATTCTGCCCTCCTATTTACTGCACCAAATTTTCATTGGCCTTTCTTTGTGGGCAAGAGTCTTCTACAATAATACTGCCAATAAATTACATAACCCTGATCAAGGACAACAAACACTATACTTGACTGGCCTCTTTGCGGCTTCGGACAGTCTTCACAGACTTCATGCTTTGGGATCTTCGAAGGCCTCTGTGTGTTAACATTTCATCGTCTGAATACGGCCCATCACCATCTTCGTCTGTTTTCTCATCGCCATCTTTTGAGGGAATTCCGTAACCTGAACATGTTGACAGACAGAAAGTCTTGAGAGGGGGAGGCTGCCATTACCTCCTCTTTCTCCCCACACTCTCAGCAGCATATCTCGCTCTTCTCCAATAATAACTGTTCACTGTATCAAGCTCATCTAGAAAATTTGGTTTGGCTGAGGCCTGGCCTCAAGCATACCTTGACTATACTTTCCTTCAGCAGTTATTTAGAGCTTAGACTGGATCACTCGCATGTGCTATGCTAGAACTGCTTTGGTCATGTTTTGTCTCTCCATAGATTATGTACTTCTTGAGGAGGGGGTCCAATAAGTCTTGTTTTCCCCAATAATATCTAAAGCAGGGTTCTACCCAAAATAAGTGCTCTCAATAAATGGTTCGTTAATTTATGCCAAACATAAAGTTTGAAAAAACAATAAACTAAGGCATTTTCTGATACAGCTGGGTGTACCAAATGGATGACAGGCCTGAGATTCCCGTCAGGGTAATATGCGTTTCAAGTCACACCTCTGACACCCACTAGCTGTGGGATCTTCAGCAAGGCACTGGGCCTCTCAGGGTCAGAAGTGACAGTGCTCCCAACTGCAAAACAGGTGCCAACATGCATCGGTAGAGGAAGCTTCCTTACTGGGAACTCCCTACATTGATGAAATCACAATCCCACAAATCTGATTTAAAAATAAAAAGATAGGGAAACACAATTGGGAACATTCTGGTTTTAAACAGTAGAATGAAAACCAGTTATTTTTTGGATGTAGAAGAGAGAAATTGTCTCCAGACATAGACATGATTAAGCAATGATCTTAGCTGTCGCCCATGCCAAAGGACCCTGATACCATTTCACTATCCATTACCCTCTTTGCTACAGCCCCTCAAAGCTTTCTAGTACCACAGAACCAACTACCTGATGCTAATTTGAAGGAACCAAGCCCCCCACACGTGCTTCCTGCCTTGAATACTGCTTTGCTGACAGGCTCAGTTTTAAGGCAGAGACACAGAAATCCAACTGAGATGAACCTTCTGCAGTTGACTTTTCCCAAAGGTCCTAAACAGAACCTTTTAGAAAACCACATTTTCAATTGCAAAAGAAAGGAGGGTGCAGAGGATTTAGCATAGCTCATGCAGAGTAGTGCAGAAAGTGCCTCTGAAAGAACCTAAGAGCAAGAAAGAGAGAGACCAGGCCTTTCCTGGTACACTGGCCAGCTGAGGTTGCAGCTGAGAGATGTCTCTGTGTGTCCAGTGGTTTCAGCCAAGACCAGAAAGAGTGGGACTGGAGCTCAAGGAAAGAACCTTCCTTCTCCAGAGGTCAAAAGCAGGTTAGGAAGAGAGATTGACTATGGACTAGAGGGTAAAAGAAGGGGGAGCCCAAAGTTTATGGCCAGGAGGCTGGGTCAGAAAAGAAGGAAGAAAGAAATATTCTCTTATTGGTTTGAGCTTTGGAGAAATCACATAGGAGAGAAAAGTGAAAATTTTTCACCTTTCTCTTCTTCCTGCCTTAGGAAAAATTGAACAAAAATCCACAGGAGAGGGACATTTTTTCAGGATTTGGTGACTGTCAGGAGGCTTATTTTTTAACTTTGTTAGACAGTTTGGATCATGTATGATTTTTCCCCCTCTGAGAAACTAAGAGAGAGAGAATCAGTTACAACAACTTGTAAAACATCCTCTGAATAGATTTGAAATCTCAATCTCTTTTCTATAATGACTGCTTTATCTGCCCTGCTGCTGTATGGCTTGTTCTCTTAAAAAAATGAACTCCACGTAGCCAGGAAAGAAAAAAAGACTGACAGAGGCAGAAGGAGAAGCAATCATGCTACTGGAGAACATTACAGGCCACCTGGACAGAGATACAGAAAGCCCACTAGGGAAGCATGCTGTCTTAGTGACAAGGAGTATCTGCTGGGTCATTCTGACCGGGGCACAGAGGCTAATAATTTCTTGCTTTAATAATAATTTTATCCTTCAAAAGGAAGAGAAAGCAACAAAGATAAATTCCATTCTTGAGTTAATTCTTACCAAGAAAGAAGAGCTGGTGGATAGAGTAGGAATGATGAGAGCCTTGGGGGAAGTGATCACTCTGTCCTTTCTTGAGAAGTGTCACATGAACATGAGATTTGGGAAGAGCAGATCTGGGATGGTTCTAGTGGATCCCAGGATTCAAATGCCAGAAAAGTCAGCCCAAAAGATATGGACAGCCTCCCCTCCACCCTGTCGCTGCCAGTGGCTCCTAATTACCCCTGGGATCAAACAGAAAACTCTCTGCTTGGCTTTGAAGGCCCTTTCCTACACTTCCAGTCTTCAACCAGAGAGCCACGGACATTGGCCTCCTGGGGCTCCTTTCCCAAGACACTTCATCTCCCTGTTCTAGACCCTTTCACTAGGTGTGCCCCAGGCCTGCAATGTTCTCCTTCACTGTCCCCACCTCCTTGCTTCCTTCAAATCCTAGCTAAACTCCTGTCTTCTGCAAGGACCCTTTCTTGGTCCCTTTTCATGCAGTGTTTTCCCTCTACTGATTTTCTCCAATTTATCCCATGGGTAGCTTGTCTGTACACAGTTATTGATAGACTGTCTTCCCCTTTAGACTACTGAGCTGCTGGAGAGGAGGGACTTTCTTCGTAAACCCAGTGCTTGACATGGTGCCTGGCACCCAGTGAGTACTTAATAATGCCAGTTGACTGGCAGTCATTTAACATAGGAAGAACTTTCTGAACACTGTCACCTGCAAATTTAAATTTGATAGATATGTGCCATCCATGCCTTTATCCAAGTCAATAATAAAAATGTTAAACAGAACTGGTATCTGGGGCTGAAGTAAAGAAGACAAAATAGGGGTAAATGCAAAATTTTACATGGGGGTTAAACAAAATACTTCACAAGTACCAAATGGAGGAAGCCTGGTTAGAAAACAGTTTGCCTGAATGAAATCTGTGGGATTTAGTGAACTGTAGCCTCAGTGAGTCAATAGTCACATATGGCAGCCAAAAAACTAATGGGATTTTAGGGTGCATTAAGAGTGGCAGAAAATCCAAAGACTCTTGGAAGGGACAGCTCTACTGTACATGGCATTGGTGAGATCCTATCTGTTTGATTCTGGGCCGATTTTAGGAAGGAAAAGGGTAAGCTGGAGGCTGTTCAGAAAGGACAGCCAAGATTGGGAAGATCATGTTATATGGGACCAGGTGGAAGAAGCTGGACATGTTCTATCTGGAATCATCTGGCAGGGAGAGTGATTTTCAAGCTTTGAGAAGTATAAAGTAGAGGAGGGGTTAGCTGCATTCTGCTTAGGCCCAGAGGTCACAAGTTGGGGCAATGTGTGGAGGTCAGAGAGGTAGATTTAGGCTTGGTGCATGGAAGAACTCCCAAAAATTACAGTTCTCCAGATATAGAGTGACTGCCTCAGGAGGGAGCAGAATGTTACAGAAGGAGTCTTAGCTCAGGTACAGATGGGAATAGTCCATGGCTTTTGAAGTCCCTTTCAACTGCATGAGGCTGCAGATCTAAAATATTACTATATCTATGAAAAACTAAGGTTTGGTTACATGTGGTCCCCATAGAATTAAGTCCTATTTCTTATAAATGCCTTTATCAGTTCTAGGAACTCCCTTTCCAGGTGTGGTGTGTGTGTGTGTGTGTGTGTGTGTGTGTGTGTGTGTGAGAATGCATGCACAAGCACACGTGTGCACCTGTAGGTCTGGCCCTATATCTCCTCCATGAAGAACGCCCTCTGCCAACAGGTGCAGCCTGGCGAGTGTTCAGCACTGCCTGGAGCACTGAGAGCTTGGCTGACTGGGATGCTTACTTCTATTATTACTATTCTGTGTCCCAGCTCTGGTGCTATTTATAACAATTAGGCCTAACAAGCATTTCAGATAGTGATCCCACATTTAATCAGTTTGATCTTCTCCATTACCCAAGAATTCACACATTATTAAATGAACTAATTTGTTATTATCTGTAACTAGAAACATTTGAAGGTTGCCCAAGTAGAAAATTCCTTAAATGTTGTAAAAAACAGGAGTATAAACAGTGTGATTGGAGACACCATTCCCAAGCTGCTCCAAATGGTGGTGTAGCCCTCTATAAGGTGGCAGTCCATCTGTGTCTCCTGGAATCAGGAGGGGAGGGGGAGGAGGAGTCCCTCAGGGGATGCCTACTGGTCCAGGCTGTTGCCAAAGTTGGTCTGCAATGTGGTGACAGGAGGAGAGTCTGCTGCCAGAAGCACAGGCTTTAAGGAGATGATTCTGGACCCTGAGAGTGACTTTGCTTTATTTCCTCTCCAATTCAAACTAGATAAGAAATCTTACTTGGGGAAAAGATACAGAAAGAAGAATAAGACAAAGTAAAATTTTGACTTTTAAGAGCCCTTGACAAATATTAAGAACATATGACAGAATTATACAATTCAATCTGGCTGAAAACACTGTATATTTCAGGCATAAGCCCTCTGATCCCTGAATTATTTCTGTATGATAACTATATTATTTCATTAACAGGCTCAAATGATGGAAGCAGCCCAAATTGGTCAAATACATACCTGTGGATTCACTGGAAGCTGTTTTTATTTTCTTTTTTGTTTCAGGGGCAGGCTGATAGGGCCTCTGTCCTACAGGTTCGTTTCCTTGAATGGCTGTTAAATCGTGCATGCTGAAACTTCTCAAACGTTCAGTGATTGCTCCTTGACTCTACAGGGCAGAAAACAGTGGCAGAACTCAAAAAAAGGGGGGGGGTATTTGTTTACAGTAGTGAATCTGTTCAACATTTAACTTTTAAAATAGGGGTGAAAAGGCCTAAAAATGCTTCAAGGCACAATCCTACTGGCATGTAGCAACAGAAGCATTCATAGTTTTGCTTTTCCTCTTAAAAGTAGTATTTTTCTTGTGCTTAATGAGTTTTCATCCTGTAAATAGTATTTGTTTTTTAAAATATAAACAAAGACAGTGGCTGGCTGCTAAACCAGAGATCTCTGAGCAGTTACTCATAATGGGCATAGGCTGAAGGGAAGACAATCTAAGGACCTGAGCCAAAATGAGAGTGAACTAAAAGAACCAATTTTGTTAAGCAACCAGGCACATCTAGCACTGGCCATTTGGGCATTAAGGCATTTTATCTGAGTGCTCTGTGAGATAAATGACATTTGTGACCTTTCCAGGGCACAGCTCCACTTATACCCATGCTGTAAAGGCCTCTTCACAGAAATCATCTCCAAATGAAGACCTTTTCAAAATTCAGAGTCAGTGCATGACTCATGCCTGGTAATTGGCTGGTTTAAAAAATTTCTAAATATTTTTGCATTAATAATCAACAAGAAATTTGTTGCATGTATTGTTTTGTCTTGAAATGCTTTAATATGATTCCAGTTGCCTCTAGTCATAATGCAGCAACTCAAACTGCACATGACAGAGCCGCAGGCTTAGGTGAGTGCAAGCACTCTGCTCCCGTACACGTGTATCATTTTCTTTGCTGTATAATAAGATCCTCTGCAGCTGTTCAGACTGCAACACCAGGTGGTATATGGCATCAGGAACCAGGAGTTGTTACCATGGGAACCACATACTCTGGCTTTGTCTGGCCGCCATATTTTCTAGGCTATAAAGAGGAACTGAGCTAATAAAATAGGGTGAAATGGAGGACAAGGAGCTCCTTCAACTTCCATCCCTCCCCCTACTACCTCTGCCCAGGCACACTCATGCCTTCATTTTTCAGAAAAAGCATTCTGACTTAGACCAGGTTTTGCATATTGCCAGAAATTCTTTTGACATTTATTTATCCTTAGATGGTACTAGTTATGGATTAAACATGTATGTTTAAGTGCCTTAGGCTTCTGGGATGGATACATTTAAAAGAAACCTTGTTCCCTAACAGGTAGGAGAGGAAAAGCTGCCTGGGCCTGTCATCCATTGTTGGAACTAAAGGAAACATGGAGCCTATGTGCAGCCTTCACTTTCTACCTGTTCTTCTAAGGATTCTTTTCTGGTTATGCCCATTTGCTTTTTGAAGAGTTTCAGGTTTCCCTTTCCAAGACAGCTTTTATGACCTGTTTCCCCATTGCCACAGGCTTTTAAAAATAAATTAATTAGAAGGACTAAAGCTTAGACCTTATTAAACTTTTTGTTCCTTGAGCCTGAGCTCAAATATCACTGGAGGTGCTGGGGAAAGAGGGGGCTTGATGAAGAAAATGCATGGATGCCTATCCCAAGACTGTCCAAATTCCAGGCATCCTTTGGTTCCTTTCTCCCATAAAGCCTTCCTAGACAACTACTTTTACATGTTAATCTTCTCAACTCCTACAGAGATAAACACACACGTATGTATTTGTATGTACTACATACATGTGTACACGTATCACATGCATGTGTAAATGTTACACCTACCTTTTGTTTTTATATCTGCAAACATCTTACTGGACTTAACTTTCCTTTATATTCAACATAGGGCTGAAAAATCCAGGTCATCCCCCAACTGGAACAGATGGGACCACAACACTGCCCCATGACTACAACATGCTAGCCTCAGGTATAGCCAAGGGACATGAGCAGTCATAATCAGACAGCCATGATCGAGCCTTTGGGGAATTAGACTGAGTTAGACAGTTAACCCCCTACATATTTTTTACTTTGGTCTACCTGCTCTTTTAAAAGATCACAGCATTTCTTATACCTTGGTACCGATTTGGTTTGGCTTTTCAATTTATACTTGTCCTTGCAATTCAGACCCTGCTTCCGCAGTTCCCAGGCAGGGACTTACCTTTCTTCCATCACAGAATTTGCCTAATCCTTGCTCTGTGCCCTGCAGCTCAATCCTATCTTTCTATTAAGTAGGAATCTAGTCCATGTTCCCCAATGATTCCTTCACAGGGTGCATGGGTGAAGTGGGGAATGCCTTAACGTGCTGGAAGTCATCTCGATCTCCTCAAATTACAAGGATGCCAAAGGAGCACATGGGAAGACTACCAATTATCTCTTGTTCTTGCTCCATGACCAGTAACCAAATCTTTCCTCATGCATCTCTCTGGTGCTTTTTCCTGTGTGATGTTTTGTTGGTAATATGTTGCCCATTACTCCTGCTTACAATGCACTTCCCCCTATCCTCTGGCTGACCTGTAATTTTAATCTTTCAGAGGCTGTGGGATTCCATAGTTTGCAATCATACAACACTGGAAGACTATTGATGCTAACATGAGCCTTTGCTTCAGGAAGAAGTTAGGGGACGTTAAAAACCCTCTCTTATGTTCCTAAGAAGCACCATCTGCCTTTTTTGCCCTGTCCAATTTCTGTCCACCTGCAATTATGGTTTAAGATATAGTTCCTAATGGATCTACTCTATGGTTATTCATCTAAGTGCACAAAATAATCTCTGTAGAACAAACTTCTTTTTTTCTGAGTAAATAGGCCAAACTTTTGAGTGTTTACTGAGTTCATATAGGAGGATCTGTGTTGTTTGGGGGAATAATGGAAGCCATACAATGCCACCTGTAAAAAGGACCATCTGGAATACCTTGGCATTTAAAGAAAATTTTCCCTCACTTTGGACTCCCATGTTGGTTATCTTTCATAATCCATGGCAGACACTTTTGGTAATAAGCATTAACCTCCAATGCATAGATTGCAATTCAATGTTGAACAAAGGCTCTACTTTTTTTTTTTGCCTTTTTTTTTGGAGGGCAATTGGGGTTAAGTAACTTGCCCAAGGTCACATGGCTAGGTTTTTGTTTGTGTGTGCATTCATGTCTGAGGCCGGATCCGAACTCAGGTCCTTTTGACTCCAGGGCCAGCGCTCTACTCACAAGGCTCTACTTCTTAAATTACCTTGCATAGTTTTTATATAAATAGGGAAGACATCTTATTGGAGGAGAATCTTTAATTAAGACCACACTCAGTCAAGAAACATTAATTATGCATCTACTATGTGACTTCACTCTCTACTTGATATATGAATACAAAGGTGAGACTATCCTTACTGGTGAGGAGCCTGCATCTAGCAGGTTCCCCACCCCTGGACTAGGGGGAGACAATATGTTCATAGAGAAGGATTTATTCAAGACTGGGGAATCAGAAAGACTTGATGAAGGAAGAAGCCCTTGATCTGAGCCTTAAAGGAATCAGGAGTGAAGTGTGAGAGGCCTTCCAAAAGTCAGCTCTGAGGACCACTAATGCCTGCAATGCTCTCACACCATGCCTGCAAAAGCAAAGTGGACAAAGGTATGGGACGTCCCATTTGGGGAACAGTAGGCCAGTATGCCTTGTGCCTACATGGCATTAGGAAGGGATGGGAATATGTACCCATTCTGGAAAAATACGCAGGAGGCAGACTTTGAAGAGCTTTAAATACAAAACACTGAAATTTTCATTTTTTCATAAGGGCATTAAAAAGTCAGTGAAGCTTCTTGAGCAAGAGAATGGCAGGGTCAAACATGCATTTCAGGAAGATCAATTATGAACTGTGAAGAAGATGGACTGGAAAGAATCAGCTCAGGGAAAACAACTAAATGGCTTTTTAGTGCAAAACAACTTCAAACCTAGTATATGATGCCCTGGATTTAGGGATTTTGATGGGAAGAGAGAGAAGTAATGGAGGCAAGAGATGGTGAGGAAGTAGAATCAACAAGAGATGACAGCTGGCTGGATATGAAAGAGTGAAGGAGGAGCCAAAACCAAATGGCTTTTCATATTCAGACAATGACCACAGTAGGATTTTGCTTTCTCTGTACTTTTTAGTCACCTGTGTGATGTGCTACAGAACAGAATTGTTTAAAGAGCTGTCACTTGCTTCTGATTTCTTCATCAAGGATGCCCTTGAAGCAGGAATAGATTATTCTTATAATGATTTCATACAGATGGGAAAGTAGGTATACATTGTTCAGTAATTAGGGGCATTTTCTTGGTAATATTTTTGGCTAATGAGTCCTGAGATTCTTTTCCTCAAGGATTTGTTATTCACCTCTAGGTAATGAATCTGACTTCACTGGAATGGTGAATCTTTCCTAAGGAAGCTCCCTATACCAATGTAGGCTGGCACCTTTTCTGTATCTTAGTCTTAGAGGTTCAGGGACTTGCCAAGGTCATACACCCAGGGTGTGCTGGAACAAGATACACCCCAGGTCTGGCTGGCTCTGAAGCAGGCTGAATATCTACTCCTGAGTGTGGCCTCAACCAGATTAAAATGTAATGGGAAATGTTTAAAAAATAAATAAAAATACAACATGATATAATGCTAATTTGTGGTTTTCTAAGTCAGTATGCAGTCTGCAGGGTTCTGTTTCTATCTGAGTTTGACTTCACTGTACTACATACACCCTGCTGTCTCCCACTTAAAGGTCAATCCTCCATTTTCCCTCACCCATATCATCAAGAATGTGTCAAATAAAAAACGGTATGATAAAGATGAAATCAGTAGGTTATTAACTGAGGAATTCACAAGAATTGTATAGGAAACACCTCCAAAGGTGTTAGGACTTGTCTCCCTAAAACAAAACCAAAACTCTTGTTTTTAATGCACAAAAGCTTCAGAACTAATAAAAAGAACTACATGGGGGCCTCGGGGTGGGGGCTTTGGGATAAGGAGAAGGGATTCTTTCAGTATCAGTAATTGTGATTCAGTATTTTTTGTTTCTGGTTTCTGTAGCTAATCCTTGATCAACATCAAATTAAATCAAACACCTTCCTCTATTTCCAGAAATTAAAAAAGGTTATGAGTTTTAGTTTAAACAATATATTACTTCTCCACATTTTTTATTTACTGAATATTACATTAATCTGAAAGGGTAGAAAAAAAAATGAAAACGAAAGGCTAAAAAATGAAGGAAGTGGTTTTTTAGCCTGACTGAGAAATCACCATGGAAACAGCAGTCCTGGCCAATTACTAAGAAGACTAAAGGACATACTCCTACCAAGCAATTTCTAAGTACCACAGTCTAGGTTTTTCAATGTTATTCCCTACAGGGCTAGAGCTATATTACCTAAATAGGACTGAATTATAAAATGAGGTGAGCAAGAGACAGAATGCATGATTTGGATGATCTTTACTAAAAGAGAACAGAAGAAATTTAGTATAGATATAAGGAAGCAGAACTGACTATAAAAAAATAAAAAATTCAACTTTACCAGTCTTACAGACAATACTTAGAACATTTCAGTGTATGGACAGAGAACTGGTATACACAATGGGGTGGCTACATGTTCGATACATGAAAATTAATCAAATTAATCAAAATGTCAGCAATTCTACCTCTGGCCCATCCCTATGAATTTCAGGTGCTTGTACTATCTTCAGGATAGCAGATTCCAATAGGGATGGGTCCTAGGAGCCCATTCTGAACTGCTGTCAGCCCAGGGGATATTTCCTAAGCAGACCACCAAGTCTCAACAGGGTAGGTGCAGGGATGATTCATTTCCTCAGACAGAGATCCCCTAAGTCTAGGAAGGGTTTACTCTGCACATTACAGTAGGCAAGACTAAAGACTCAAAGATAATACAGACTACGCCCTAAGAATTCACCTTCTCAGGAAGGGGAAGGGAGGAAAGGCTAGAGATAAGACATATTCAGTTGCACAGAAATAAAGAAATACAAAGTATAAATCCCAGGATTTGTTAAAAGACAGAAGAGAACTAGCAACCTGGAGAGGAAAGGAGTGCATCAGGGGGATGCCTAGAGTAGGAACAACACACTGGAGAAAGGGATGTCAAGAGGCAGAACATTTGAGGGCTGGGGGGACAGCCTATGGAAAGGGAGCTGAGGAGGAAAAGGAAGAAATAAGCCTAGAAAGGAAAGCCAGCCCTAGCCCCTGATGGGCTTTAAAGATGTTTTATTTCATTCTAGAGGTCTGGTGTAGGGGTATGCTAGAGTTTGACCTGTAGTTGAGGAAGATTATGTTGGTAGCTGGGCAGAAGATGGCCCGGATAGGAAAGGAAGTGGAAACAGGGTAATTAATGAGGCAGCTCAGCAATAAACTAGGCAAGAGGTGATAAAAGCTTAGATTAGGTGGAGTGAGTGAAAGAGAAGGGGGCAGAAGCAAAAGATGTTGTATAGTGGCATGATTCCCCAAAGGTGTTGGGGCCCATTCTAGCCCCTGGTAATTGCTTGTTGGTCTAGCTCATAAATGGAAGAAGCTGCTTTATAAGGTGCTAAACAGAGTTTGAGTAAATATTAACCTGTTAACTGCACCTATAACATGCTCTAGAGTTTAGAGGAGGTTAAGAGTTAATTTAGATAAGGTCAAAATGGGTACAGATTTAGAGATAAAGGGTCAAACCATTAGAAAATTAGGGGAGCATGGAATAATTTACCTGTCAGATTTACATATAAGGGAAGAATTTAGGACCAAACAAGAAATAAAAAGCATTACAAAATCTCAAATAGATAATTGTGATTATATTAAGATTTTTGTACAAACAAACCCAATGCAATCAAAACCAGAAGGAAAACAGAAAACTGGGAAAAAAAATTTTATAGCAAGAATCTTTGATAAAGGTCTCATTTCTCAAATATGTAGAGAACTGAATTAAATTTAGAAGAACACAAGTCATTCCTCAATTGATAAGTGGTCAAAGGATATGAACAAGCAGTTCTCAGACAAAGAAATCAAAGCTATCTATAGTCAAATGAAAAAAAATGCTCTAAATCACTATTGATTAAAGAAATGCAAGTTAAAACAACTCTGAGGTACCATCGCACACTCATTAGACTGGCTAATATGACAAAAATGAAAGATAAATGTTGGAGGGGATGTGGGAAAAGTGGAACACTAATGCACTACTGGTGGAGTTGTAAACTGATCCAACCATTTTGGAGAGCAATTTGGAACTATGCCCAAGGGGTCATAAAGCCATGCATCCCCTACATTCACGCAGCAATACTACTAGGTCTGCATCCCAAAGAGATGAAAAAAAAGAAAGAAAAGGAAAAGACCCTATTTGTATGAAAATATTTTTAGCAGCTCTTTTTGAGACGGTTAAGAATTGGAGGGCGGCCAGGGGGCGAAGTGAGTAGAGCACCCGCTCTGGAGTCAGAAGGACCTGAGTTCAAATCTGACGTCAGACACTTAACACATAAACTAGCAAGTGACTGTAGGCAAGTCACTTAACCCCAATTGCCCTCCAAAAGGAAAAAAAAAGAATTGGAAGTTGAGGGGATACCTATCAATTAGGGCATGGCCAAACTGTGGTATATGATTGTAATGGGATATTATTGTGCCACAAGAAATGACATATAAGATGATTTCAGAAAAACCTGGAAAGATATGAACTGATACAAAGTGAAGTGAGCAGAACCAGGAGAACATTATACAAAGTAATAGCAATATTGTAAGCTGAAGAAGAATGACTTAGCTATTCTTAGCAACACAATGATCCAAGACAATCCCAAAGAACTCATAATGAAAAAGGCTATCTGCCTCTAGAGAAATAACTGATATCACCTGAACACAGATTAAGGCATACTATTTTTCACTTTCTTTATTTCTTTCCTTCCTTTCTTTTTTTGATTTGAGTTTTCTTATACAAAATGATTAATATGGAATTGTTTTGCATGATTGCACATGTGTTTTGGAGGGCAATTGGGGTGAAGTGACTTGCTCAAAGTCACATGGCTAGTAAGTGTGTTGAGTGTCTGAGGCCACATTTGAACACAGGTCCTCCTCACTTAAGGGCTGGTGCTCTATTCCCTGCACCACCTAGCCACCCCTATGATTGCACATATATAACCTATATCAGATTGCTTTCTGTTTCAGGGAGAGGGGAGGGGAAGAAGGAAGGAATAAAATTTGGAATTCAAAAGTTTAAAAAAAAAAGAATGCAAAAATTGTTTTTATGTGTAATTGGGGAAAAAGCCAAAAGAAAAATTTTTGGATTTTAGGCCATAAACAAATGGTATATTTGCCCTCTGCTTTGCTATGAAGCCCCTTATCAGTTACTGGCCACCTGCATGGAGAAGCAAGTTTTAAGGTTCTGGGAAAACTTGGAGAGACTAACCAATGTTATATGAGCACACTGATGAAGGCAGTCAAAGTGTGATCCTATCTCTTCCCTTCAACCAATTGGGATTCTGAAAGATCTGTTAATGGGGATAATAGATATCTCACCTTCCCCACAAATCATTAGCCTAGGAAACTTGAAAATCGAGGAAAACCGGTGAAACATCATTGACCCTGGCCAGATATGAGATCTCTCTGGTATAAAAGGGGGAAATTAAAAATTCAGAAAACCATGTTGTTGTTCTCCCAGCTCGCAAATGGAGGCCCATTTAGTGACACAAAACGGAACACTCTTGTCCCATCTTTCACCTCTTCTGAGGCCTCATTTGGCTGTTAAGGATACCATTAAATAGAATTCATTTGTTTACATAAGTTTTGTAGGTAAACTCTTTCCTTTCTTGACAAGGATGTTGATTTGCCACAAACAAAATGTGGGTAGCTAAAGGGGTAGGAACTTAATTACATCTCCCTTTTATTTAAAAAAAAAAATTCCACAGTCCTAGAGAATAGCATTCATCACCAAGACTGGGCAAGAGATTGGATATGGGAGATGAAGAAGAATGAAGAATCAAGGTTCACTCCCAGGTTTCAAACCTATGTGACAACAAGGGTGGTTCTCTCAACAGAAAGAGGAACAGTAAGAAGAGGGGAAGGCTTTTAATTTTGTTTCATTTTTGAAAAGATAATGAATTCTCTTTTGGATAGACTGAATTCAGGGTGTATCAAGGACTTCAAAGCGGAGATGACCAAGAAATAGTTTGTGATATAAGACTGGAAGGTAAGAACTGAGTCTTAGCTAGACATGCCGATTTGAGAAATATAGGCTTAGAGATAACTGAACCACTGTAAGTAGATGAGACCGCCAAGAAAGATTAAACTAAAACTACACAAAAAAAGAAACAAGTGATTTATGAGACTTCTGGTGTGGATGGAGAGGGAGAAGAAAGCACCACAGCATCGGATCTCATTTATAATTATGACTTCTTAGGCAGACTATGGCCAAGGAAGTACCTCATTATATGGCCTGCCCTTTTGTGAAAGGGAAAGATTCTCTAACTCTCTATACACGACTACTTTCCTTACATGAGGGATTTTTTCTTGACTAAGAAACCTTTGAGGTTTTTCCAGTAAGTCAATTTAGAAATTGCCACCTAAAACACTATGAGAGTAGAATTTAAGCGTATTTGTCAGTTAGCATATGTATATGGACTCTACATAGAGGTTCAATACAATTGTATAATTTCTTCTCAAATTTTTCATTAAGCATTTAATGTCTATAGGTATCAACAGAAGTTGGAAAGGAGAACTAATATGCTGATTAGGAAGCAAAAAGATGTCAGTGGGCAGAAAAAAATGGGCCAAATCCTATAAGATGAAAGTCAACAGAAACAAAAAGAGCCTACAATGGGGTTCAAAAACCTCAACTGTCCAAGTGACTTCTAAGATGGGAGAAACATGGCTAGCAAACAATTTATCTGAAAAAGGCCTAGATTTTTTAAGGGGATGCATATTCCATGAGTTACTAGTGACATAGTTCCCCCTAAAGCTAATGGAATCTTTGACTGGACCACCCTGAGAGGCCTTTGCTGAATTCCAGGTGTCAAATTTTAGCACTGACAGGATTTTGAGAACTGAGGTAGCAGAATGGCCAGGGATCCTAGCCAGGGAAGCCAAGTCATAGGCACTGGGGATATTTAGCTTAGAGAAAAATAAACTTAGGGGTGAGAAGGGAGCATGATGGCTACATTCAAATATTTTAAAGGATATCCTGTATAATCCTTTTATGTGGCTGACCAGAAGCAAGCAGAAATAGAAACAAGGACTGGAACAAAGAGATATCAACGGGACCTAACAATTATATTACTCTACAAGAAGACCTGGATCTCAAGGTGGTAGCTGGCTCCTGTTTCCCAGAGATCTTTAAGCTAAGGCTGGAGGGGCACTTGGGGATATTGCAGAGGGGACTAATTAATTTCATACCAGACCAGATTACTTTTCCTTTTGACACATACAAACTTGTTAGTTATTATGTTCATCTTGAGAAGAGAATTCAGTATCTAGCAAATTTTGTTTTACCAAATATTAGAGCTGAAAAGAACTTAGAGATCACCTAGTTCAAACCTGCCCATTTTACAGATAAGGAAATAAACTCCGAGAGGCCAGCAATTGTCCGAGGCCATGGGTCATTAACGGCAGAGCCCAGCTCTCCAGACTCTTTCTGACTCCAGGGCTGTTTCCATGAGGTTAGGCCACAACACTAGCCAAAACAACACAATGCTAGCATGAAGTCTCACTTCTACATTACCTAGGCAAGTACACCCATTTTATTAGATGACAGGAAGTAGTTGACCGTTCTCAAGGCCTTGCATAGGAGGACAGTCACTGAAATAATGGCAGAACGTGGGGATATTTGGATTGCCCAGATCGATCACAGTTTGAAGACAATCAGCCTATGAATACAGTGTCTGCAAACTACACTTTCTGTGCTATTTCACTTCATAATTTTTGGTTAAAATATCCACTCGCCAAGTCAGGCATGGAGAATTCAATGAGCTATCCGGTAGAATTCTTGGTCTTTTTATCTCTAGGCAGTGAAATCCAGTAGGACTGCTATTCATTGGGTGTTAAAGCTACCAGCATTTCTCCTACAAAAAAGGATGGAATACTGAACATCCTCAGCAAAGTCCTTGAAGGTCCTTCTTCTTTCTGCTTGGCTCGGCTAAAACCAACTTGCACACTGACCTTGTGAGCAGATGCTTGGTAATGAGCTTGTAGAACTAAGCAGCATTTTCAAAAAACTGCTTTACAGTATAATAAATATCCTGATTGAAGTCTTATTTTCATGTTTAACATGCTTAGGTGGTAAATGCAGAAAAGACTACTAAGGGGGGGGGTGTCACTAATCTTTAAAGACAGACAAAAACCCAACAATTTTAGCCCAAAGCAGGTCAACTGTGTCAATTCAAATAAAATGTCCATTAAAGGTAATCTCATTTCGTCTTTAATTCTAGTCACTGTTTGGTGGTTTTCTCCTTGAACTTGGCCTGCTTTTCAAATTCTGCTTTAAATCATTCAGCTTGCCTCAACTACCTCAATTCCACAAAGTGTCCAAGACAAAGCCTTTCTTTGGACACCTGTAAAGACCTAAGAAGGCAATCTTAGCAATATACGCAGAGTACAGCTTAACCAACGGAAACAACGCAAGTGCTTCTTCTATGCTACTTACTGGAAAACCCTTCAATGGAAACACAAACCTGTTTCAGAGTGCTCAGTGATTCCAATACTGTTTCAGGTAAAAGAACTAAAGAACGACACTCCCAGACGTCCATGTTCCTATGCTGGAAATAACTCACATGCCTCTGATGAAGGAGTGTTTGCCAAGAATGGTGCATAGCACTGGGAATCCAGACAGAGAAAGGGACATAGTTCTCGCCCTTCAGGAGCTCACATTCTAGAGGTGGGGTGGGGTGGGGTGGACATCTAAAAAGGTCAATGGCATGGCAGGTGGCAAGGGCCCAAAGTGGCGCTGTGGATGGTACATGTTCCTTCCCCTCGTGACTCTCATCTCACCCAAGCATTACTAAATAGCTAAGCAGTCCTGAGAGATTCTGGGTCACCTGGGGTGGGGGAAAGGGCATGAGCAAGGCAAAGGGAGAAGGAATACCCCAAGGAGACTGGTCTTCCAGTATCCCAGGAGGTCTTAGGAGGTCCACCTAGCCCAATGTTTATGCCAACAAGTGGACCCTCTAACAAGTACCATTCAGTCTTTGCTTGTTGAACTTTGGTGAGGGGGGGCCCCATGACTTCCTGAAGCAGCCCACCCCACATTTAGATAGCTGTGCTGGTTAGGAAATCCTTCCTCACTTTGTGCCTTTTTACAAACATCAACCCAGTATCCAGCCTCCTAGTTCTGCCCTTGGGGCAAAGCAGAACAAGTTTCAGCTCTCTTCCAAGTGCCAGCACTCCAGAAACTGCAGACCCATAATCATATGTCATGTGTCTCTTTTCTGTAATGAACATCCCCAGGGGTTCTATCTAATTTTCCCAGAACATCTTCTTAGGACATCAAGGTCAATCACCTCCCCACCATTGCTCTCAAGCTAATCAATGCCATTCCTAACATGTGGTACCTCGAAATAAACAGTATTCTAAAGTGGTCTGCTTAACCCCAACTGCCCAGCCTTCCCCCCTCCAAAAAAAAAAAAAAAGAAGCATCCCCTACAGGGCGGGTAGGTGGAGCAGTGAATAGAGCACTGGCCCTGGAGTCAGTAGGACCTGAGTTCAAATCTGGCCTCAAACACTCGACACATTTACTAGCTGTGTGACTTTGGGCGAGTCACTTAACGCCAACTGCCCTCTAAAAAGCAAAAAAAAAAAAAAAAAAAAGGTCTGACCAGTGCAGGGCACTTTAGGTGTGCCACCTCCCAAGGTCTGGCTGTTCGCAGGCTCACAGACCTAGGTCTGGAAGGGACCCAGAAGTCATTTAGAGAAATTCTCTGCATTTGTAGATGAAGAAGCTGAGTTACAGCGAGGTTAAACGTCTTGTCCAAGGTTATAGCATTTATAAAGTGCCTGCTGGATGCCAGGTACTGTGCCAAGCAGTGGGAATGCAAATCAAGCAAAAAGCAGTCCCTGTCCTGAGCAGCTCACATGCCACAGGGTAAGGAGACACACGAAGGGGTCTGGGCAGACTAGTAGCCGGGAGTCAGAGCTAAGCTGGGCTAGGAAAGAGCTCACCACCAGGGGGGGCCCAGTGCAAAAGCCACTGTGGCAGAGGTGGAAGAGGAGCCCAGCAAGTTGGGAGCTGAGCTGGGTTAGGAGTGCCAAGTATTCCTCTGACACAGTGCGATGTCAGAAAGCACCTCAGGCCCAGGCCTCTGGCTCTGGCACCAGAGCTCACACAAGTCTTTTGGGGGCTGTATCACTTGGCTACCCCATGCTACACCTGCACCCCATGAAAAACCTCAGGGCTGGAGTCTCACCCTGACTCCGGCACCTGGTGCCATGCTGCTATCTGCCCTCAAGGCTAAGATGTGCCCTTTCCCTTCACCCTGATCAGTTCCACTGAAGTGGACACAGGTCAGCACCCTTACTGCTCAGAATGTTTATGGATCCTGATTGTCATCCAGTGTCTAGGAATCTTCTGAAGATTTGACACAAATGCCACCCACGTCTTTAGCCATGTCACTGATCAAAGTGCTGATCAGCAGGGGCACGGGTCAGGCACAGAATGCCAACCTATTAACTCCAACTCCCAAAGTATGGGCATCTGACCCCTCTCAATTCTGCTGCCCAGTCCAAAGAGAATCACAAAAACGGCACAAAAAATAGGAGTTGCTAAAATCTAGGTAAACTAAATTGAAAGAACACAAACATTCCTGCATTACAAACATATGGGGGAATTTGTAAAATCTATTATTAGAAATATATGGACTATACTTCTGTATAGGGCTCACTGATGGCATTAATTATCTATGATATACCCACTATAATCTGTAGTATATAAAACAAAAAAGGCAATGAAGGGATATCCAGGGAAATTAAGATATACATCACTTTTTTTTTTTAAAGCAATTGGGGTTAAGTAACTTGCTCAAGGTTACACGGCTAGTCATTATTTATGCGTGGGTGCTCATTTTCTGAGGCCGGATCTGATCTCAGGTCATCCAAACTCCGAGGCCGGCGCTCTTACTCACTGCACCGCCTAGCCGCCCCTTTAGGGCAATTGGGGTTAAGTAACTTGCCCAAGGTTACACGGCTAGGTTTTTGTTTGTGTGGATTAAGTGTGGGAGGCCGGGGCCGGCGCTCTATTCACTGCGCCACCTAGCCGCCCCTTTTTTGTGTTAGTCAATATAAATATACGTATATGTAACACATGTATATATGTATATATACATAGACGTATATAAACACATGTATGGATGTATGTGTGTATACACACACATATATATAGTCTAGAGAAACAGCATGCTATCATGGTAAGAATGCTGGTTTGGGATTCAGGAGGTCTGGGTTCAAATCCTGGTTCTATGTGGTCCTGGGAAAGTCATTTTACATCTAAACCCCAGTTTCCTCATCTGTAACAGAGGGATAATGCACTACTTAACTTTTAAGCCTGATATCTTATTATAATTTAAAATCATGACAGGCAACACTGTGTACAAGATATAGGACTAACCCTGGTGTGAGCAAAGACCCAGATCTCCAGTGCCGTCTTTGACACCTAATTCTTCCTCGTCTACCTTACAAGGAGGTTGGTGGAAGCTTTATTTTTATTTTATACAAGATGCACAGACCACAGTGTTTGGTCATAGAATATAAAGCACAGCACTCTAATGATAAATTTTCCAAATGCCCACACCATGCCACGTGTTTGTGCTATAGGACATTATCCTGGCATCATCCTTTCAATGCAGGTCAAGCAGCCATGGGCAGGCAGATCCCTGTAACTCTCTATGCCCCAGCCAATTCTTTAAGACTCTCAAGTCATAGACAAGTTGACAGAGGGAGTTTCTGAACTATTTTTCTGCATCTGTGAAATCACAGGTGCTAAGCAGATACTGTCTCATCCTCGGTAAAGGAAAAAAGTTAGTCCTGGTTGAAAACAACAATATTCCTATAAAACAAGCTTACCCTCGTTTCATGTTGTTATGTTTAAGGTACATGTCAGTACATCAAGAATCTGTGGATTTCATCAGTGTGGGTACTCCCTCTGCCAAGGCAGACAGTAACCCACTTGTAACCTGTCCGGGTATTAAAAGCTATTGGGGTCTCAAAGAGTGATTGGCAGTGGAATTCGAATCAGTCTCTGACTCCAAAGTCCAGCAGTCTGCCCACTTTGCCATACTACCTTGAAGATATGCTTGATGATTCAAGTACAGAAAAACAAGGCTAAGAGGTTAAACTGAGCCTTCAGTTTCCTAAGCTCATGATTTTTTTTCCAGCTACTTGTACACTGGCAAAGTAGAAAGCAGCTGTCAGCCACTCTTCTTTAGTTCATATTTATAGGACACTTGAAGTGGTGACACGTGACAAGGCACCCACTGAGAGAGCCAGTCAGGCCTTTACAAGCTCCTCCCCGGCCAGCAGGCCTCCCCAGGCTCCCACAAGCTGGCTGAGCCCCATGGAGAGGTGGGGGGGAGGGGCAGGGAAGGAGAGACAATAACAAACATGGGGGTAGCACTCAAGCTGGATCGCCCCCGCCCCCAACTTCTTGTTATTCCATCAGAGCTGCAACATTCTGTAGAAACCAGGGCAGTGGGTCACGAGACAGCACAATGAAAGGCACACAAGAGATGGACAACTCAGACTAATGGGCTAAAGATTCTATTTAAAAAGGAAAGAGGGGAGCAGCTTTATCTTTCTAAAACATAACTGGTGGCTGGAATTTAGTCTTCTTCAATCTTTACTTATGGAATCATCTAGAATTAATATTTTAAAAATGAAATAAAGTGCCCAAAAGCTTTTGAATGTGTCAAATTAACATCCAGGTAGCTGCCTCTACAGGCTGCTGCTTTTTTTTTTAAACAAAAACCTTGAACAACTATAAAACGTATCACGTTAATGTTTTAGGTTTAGTGTGATAAGAGAACCAAGTTCAGCATCACAGCTGCTCAAACTGGTGTCACAGGAGAAGAAAAGTGTGAGTGAGGGGGATGGGGAAGAGAGAGCAAGGGAAAAGGTTGTAAGCTTTAATGGCACTGTGTGGAGCAGCGTGGAGAAGTGATTGGAGTCATTCCAAAATTTGGGAGAGAGCACTTAAAAATAAGGCTCAAATGATCCCCAGTGACTTAAAATAGAAACGTCTGCTTACAACAATAATATAAAACAGGGCTAGGAGAGTGGTAAAAAAAGATAGTAAGGTATTGAGTAAAAGTGAGAAAGTCAGAAAAATGAAAATCATCTGCATCCCTCAAGCTGTAGAGTATGAATATGTTCAGAGCTGGAAGCGGTTTTAGAAACCTCCTTATTTTACTGAGGAAACTGAGCTTCCAAGAGTGTAGGTTACTTGGCAAAATTTGGACCAGCAGGGACCACGAGGGGCAGAACTGCAGAGGGAATGCAAGTTCCACATTCCAAGGCCAGGCCACAACAGCTCACTGCCCCTAGTTTCAAAAATCAGTTCAATGGCTTAACTGATTTTGTTTTCTGTTGGAAGAATAAATCAACCACCCGAGAAAAAATAATTTACTAAGTAATAGGACTACAAAGGAGACTAAGGCAGCAGATCTTGCTCTAATGATGTTTGTCTTTTATCAGAAAAGCAACACAGATGCACATGTGTGTAAAGAAAATATTTCTAAAATAAAAGTAATATAGGGGAAAGCTCTAGCAGCTAGAGGGGCAGGAAAGGCTTAAGCAGAGCTGAGCTTTGAAGGAAAATGAGGATTTTGAGGAATGTATTCCAGTCCTAAGGGATAGCCAAACAAAAGGAGTGGACCCAGGAGAGTGTCATGTGTGAGGAGCTGACGTGGCTAGTCTAGGGAGTGGGTAGAAGGGAGTGCAGAGGTATGGTGGAACCAGCCTGAGAAGGGTGATAAGGAATTAACAGAGTGAGCACTGGGGTGACATGGTCAGGACTAGGTTCCAGAAAAACCACTTTGGTGACTTACTGAATGGAAACTGGACTGGAGTGGGGAAAGACCACTGGAAGTCTACTATAGCATGGGTTAGAGGTGTTGAGGCTTGGCCTCTGACTGGCTATATGCAGTGAGGAAATGGAGGAGTAAAGAGTGACCCAAGTTATGGGAGGATGGGGATGCCCAGGCCAACAAGAACAGGGAAGTCTGGGAAACACATGGAGTCTGGGGAGAATGACGAGTTCTGTTTGGGGCATGAGAAATGATTCTGAAGGATGTAATAAAAACCTTTCTAGGGTTTAATGGAATGATCAAGCAACTAGCCATGGCTTCTGAGTCAAAGAGTCAGCAGAGGCAGACTGAAGACCTGGGATGGAAAAGACGAGCACCATTAATAAAGGCTCACCTTAATAATTAACATTAGACAATGAATGAAAAATGAAATCAGAGCACTCACCTGAGCAAGTGGCCCTATCCACCAAGGCCTAATGACCATTTTCTGCGGATGTGCTTGCAGGGAAGAAGCTGAGTACTGCCACCCAACCCCCAAGTTACATAATGATGAACTGGGGTATAATAACTTTGCCCTGATTTGAGAAAACCACGGAGTCATTAATGTAATCATCTGAGGAAGGCAGTTTCACAAAAGAAGTGAACTTGTAGCATGGTTTACTATGCTTAGGAGAGGCTCACCTGGGTGGTCAGTGGGAGCTGGATTGTTTCTGCCTCCTGAGCTCAAAAGGCACTGCAATCTTCTCAGGGCAGGGTCTGCACGGTCCTTCCACTGATATTTCTGTGCGTGGGTGTTATGAACCAGCTATGAGCTACTTACAGCCTCGGTGACTGGGTAGTCTTTAAAGCCAATGTACCCTTTCTAGCTAATAGCTGATCCAACTTGCCAGGGGCAGGGATGGGAACAACATTCTTCTGTTTGTGGCTAGACCACATCAGTGAAGGACCACTGGGTGTGGGAACTCCCTCCCCTGAGGCAAACGGACAAGCACTTGAACTTAGAGGAGTGAAAAGGCGGCCCAAGAATCACTATCTAGATGTTTTCCTAATTCTGAAGGTAGTTCTTTATCCAGTTCTTCATGCTCCCTCTCATACTAGAAATGGAGCAAGAAGGCAAAGAGGGCCAAAGTCTGCAATAATAATGAATTAAAGTAGTACTAGTTGTCTGTCTGTTAAGATCTCACTGCTGGGCATATCCTAGATGGAGGGGCTGATGTGACCCTACCAGTAGGACTGAGGTCTGATTGAAACTGAACTTGGGCTAACATAGCTCTGAACAGACAGATAAGGAAAATTAGAATACTACTATGAGAACAGAGGAATACTTCACTAAAAATTAAATAAGTTAAACATTTCATTTATGCTAAGTTGCTACCCATCACAAAAATGCTTTTATTTTCATAAATCATTTGCAGTTCATATACTAAGCAAAGTATAGAATGGAAGAAAAAATTAAAATCCGCTTATATAGTCGTGATCCATCTCTAGGTTCTGATGGTTTTGTTTGCTTACAATGAATTTTTGAAAAAACCAAATTTTTTTTAAAAGTAGGAGGTTTTATATTTTTGAGAAAATTGGAAATAAGCCCAACACAGAAATCAATGCCAACAGATATGCTATTGATTTCCCATTAACAAGAGTCTCTAAAAGTTAAAGCTGTCAGTAAGCCCTTTGGTGAAACTGTTCCATCGGATAGGTCAAAATAAAAGAAGGGAAGAGCAAGAGAGCCATTTTGTCTGGGGGAGAACTGGGGCTGGTGGTCCCTCAGTCTCCCCAATCCACTGCCCAGTGAAGGAGAACAGACTTCCTTGATGTTGGGCTCCCAGACCCCTCAGATCCCAGGGAAATGCTTTTCCCTGCCTATAGAAATAACAGTCGGCTACACTAAGTCTTTGAAAGACAGAGCTCCTCTCTCTGTGCATCAGGACAGCATGCTGGCAGAGGGCATCGTGTCCATCACTGCTCTATCCTTTAACAAAGCTTGTGGAAAAAACCCAAATCATGGAAGAACTTGCCCTCATTCCACATTTTGTCAGTGATCAGTGATGAAACAGCAGGTCTTTAGATTCAGGAGAAGCTGATATGAGGACAACAGAATGACTGTAAGTACCCTCGGCTCCTGGGAGGAGGTTGGAGCCAGGGTGATCAGATCTCACCAGATGGAAAGAATTCTCTAACTTTCCTTAAAGAAAAAAAAGCTCAACTTATCTCAGTGGCAGATATAAACGGGCATCCTAAGGACCTGGAAATAGTAGCACACTTCCAGAAAATGGGAAAACACCATCTACCCTTTTCAAGAGCACAGTCATACAAAACAGACGAAGTGGTTCTCAAATAGTAAAGCATTTTAACAACATTTTCCACTCAGTTTTAAAGAAGCTTCATCAGTGTGGGGAGGGCTCCATAGGTGACCATTCCATACCATCATGTCTCCAGGGTCAGAGTCATTACAGGTCAAAGGCAGGATTTGAACTCAGACTATCTGGACTCTGAAGCTGGCCCTCCAACCACCGGACCAAAATGTCATTTATTTGTTATCAAAGAAAAAAATGCTTTTTCATGGTTTGTTTTTGAAGAAGGATTAATGTTCTCAGGGGAAATTATACATATATGAAAATACAGACCTTAGGGGCAGCTAGGTGGTGCAGTGAGTAGAGCGTCGGCCCTGGAGTCAGAAGGACCTGAGTTCGGATCTGACCTCAGACGCTTAACGCACAAACAAAAAAACCTAGCCGTGTGACCTTGGGCAAGTTACTTAACCCCAATAGCCCTCCAAAAACAAAAACAAAACCAAAAAAAAAAAGAAAATACCGACCTTCCCCAAACTTGGCATCCTGTGTCCTTCTAAACTTCCTGCCTGGCCTCAATGGTTAAATATAGCCTGCTAGTACTGGCTGCTTCTTAAGTACTGCTACCCTTTTCTTACATTAAGTTTACCCCATCCATCATACTTATGGTGCTGATTTGAACCCTGCATTCACAGGAACCTGCTGATTTTGCTGTCATCATACCAATGCCAACTGTCTATAAATGGGGGCCTCGTGTAATTACAAATAAAAGAAAGGTAACGGTAAGCCCATCTCTGTGCAAACTACTGTGGAATAAAGAAAACATTCTTTTTTTTTTTTTTGCTTTTTGGAGGGCAATTGGGGTTAAGTAACTTGCCCAAAGTCACACGGCTAGGTTTTTTTTATTTGTGTGCGCGTTAACTGTCTGAGGCCGGATCTGAACTCAGGTCCTTCTGACTCCAGGGCCCGCGATCTACTCACTGCGCCACCTAGCCGCCCCCTAAAGAAAACATTCTTAAACAGCCATAAATGACCAGACAGGGACTCCTTACATCTTTTCATTTATAAATTCATCCCATCAATTTCAAAGGAAAAATTTCCTCCCGAGTTAAGTGATTACTTTTTACTGCTGGACTATAAACTGAAGGCAGAGGCTGTGCCACACTCCTCTTGGTGATGTGCAAAGCCCTATATGTGGCTGGAGCTCATTCAATGTTTACTAAAGGAGTGAATGCTATTTCATTGAGCAGGATGACCAAGAATGGACTTTACATTTTATTCACTCTACTGGGTATACTTAGAAGTAGGTAATAGGTAAGAAAAACTGGGTCATTACGGGTATTCTTAAAAAGTGAAAACTTATTTTATTGGCTCAGTTATCCTGAGAATTATATAAAATCAGCTCTTAATAATGATAATACAATATTCCTACAAATTTTGTTATTGTTTAATCACAAGACAACTGATCTAATTACATAATGGGACTGAAAAGGCCTAAAATTGTTGGCTAAGGTATCACCTGGCCCAATTCAGCTTAGCAACCACAAATTAAATGTAATGATTTAATAAATGATTGTGCACTGACATTGGGGAAAAAAACCCTACAACACTTATGACATGCAAACAAATCTACGTTGTAAATTTTTACTAAATGCATTAATGTGACTTGTAAAAGCACAACAAATGTATAGCATTAGTAAATCATTAAAATGTCCATTTGTCATTACTAGTGCACAATGTTCAAGCATAAAATAGTAGAAGTTACCTTAAATTGACTGAAGAACAGCAGCAGAAGTAAGGTAGAAATCCTACCAAGACATTAACACCCAGAGAGAAAGCCACGCCAAAGACAGAGAAAGAAAGAATGGTCATCTTTACAAAAGGGGACAGGGACTAACTATGCCTTAAGGAATTTGAAAAGTTATGAGAAGATGCCATTTGAAGGTATTTTTAAAATTCAATTAACTAGCATCCATTCTGGGGTAAATTAAGAACTAAGGCAAAAAAATAAAAGCTTTACGTATCTTCAAAAATAACTATTTGTTCAAATATCCCATAAGCAGATATTAAGTTTATAATTCATTTAAAAATTTTTATAACTAAAGAAAAATTGTTAAATCGTTCTACCCACTGCCTCAAAGTATTACATAACATTTCATGGAAATTGGAAATTACCTTTACGGCAGCAGTCACAGCAGCGGTGGCTGCTAAATTTAAACCCTGGCGACCGAAGTTTACCATGGTCTCGTAGCCTCGTTCTTTGGCTTGGACAATATAGTCATCGATCTCCTAGAAAAAAGCGGGGGAAGGATTCAAAAGATATCAAAACTGTCTCTATGGCCACTTTAGTTCCTTAAATATTAGAATATTATAGCAATGTAAACAGAAGCAATTTTTCTTCTAACATATTTGTCGTATTTGAATATTTCAAAAAATAAAACTGATGTTTACAAATGTGTCTCGTCTCTTACCCTTTCCTTTGAAGAAAGCAGTGGGTGAAGGAACTTCCTGTAGATTAAGCTTGCCCCTCTGGTGTATGGGGAGAGCAGCCAAATGACAAAAGCAATCTTCATCTCATAGTACAAGGGAAACCTGTCCAGGAAATGTTAGAAAACCGTTAGCTATTTAAGTTAGAGACCAAAGTGTCAAAAACTGAACTTTTTAAAGAAAAGTTCCAAAGGAAATATCTAATACTACTCATAGAAAATTTCTATTTACATTTTCTCGGTTTCTGTATACTGAATATTCTTCTTCCCTAACAGTTAAAAAGTGCCCCAACTGTGTTTGTGGTCAAGGCCAAATGTGGATTTTTCCCCAGAACATTATATAATTCTATTCACCACATGGAGGGGGTTAGGGGTGGGGACACAACAGATACTTTCTTTACTCTCTTTAAAAAGAATTAATTAATTTAATATCCAAAGTGGATTAACAAAATGGCTTATTGTAACCAGAATTCTCCTAGACAAGCCAACAAAACTCAAAGGAAATATTAAACTCATAAAGGCTTCAGTTTCCATAATGATGACAATACTACTATCTTATACATAGCTATATTCTGATCCAAAAGTACTTTTACTCTGTCTTACTTGATATTCTGTTTTATCGATAAGAAAACAGGCATAGAGAAGTCAGGGAACCTGCCTTTTGTCAGTTAGTTAATAGAGATCAACCAAATTCATTATTGGACTCTGAAGGGTCAATGCTTTTTCAGTCTTGGAACTTACCAAGCAACAGTTAGGTCTGCCAATGTTTCAATCACAGTATAAAGGGCAAAAACAATCCAATACATCATCCACCGAACCTGAGAACAGCAAAGGCAACAGGAGATTAATGAGTATTATAAAGAGAAATGGTCTCCAACTAAAAATCCTAAGTCATTTACAATCTGTATAATGAGTACAAAGGTTTCTATCGGTATTTTCACATTACTGAAGCAGTACTAGGATCAGGGAAGAAAACCACGTGTGGCCCTGACGTCCAACATACCATGATACCAATCAGATTCACGGGGAATCGTCTCTTCGGTATAAAAGATATTCTGGAATCAGTGAGCAGTTCAGTTCTATTCCATAACCACCACTGGTTATTTAATAACTATATTTGCTCACATTAGCTCTGTTTTTCTCCAACATTTTACTGATGCTCTTTTTGACACTATCTTCCTCTTCCAAAGATTCCTGTCTCCCTTTTCTCTCACCCACAATAGTGTAAGAGGCAGAGGAAAAGAGCATCTGGTCCCTTTGTCCCTGACCCAGAGGAGCAACATTTGGTCCTCCTGGGGCCCTGTTTGTGATCTCTGAAAGACCTTGGAGAACCAGAGAGGTACGGCAGAACCAGAGCAGGGCAAATACCATGACTTTCAAGGAAGGGAAGAGAATGGCACCTGCAAACCATAGAACCCTCACCTGACATCACATTCCCAAATGTGATCTTAACGAGACAGTAAGTGACCATTCAACACAGGCCATGGTGATGACAAAGGGCCTGTATGGCTTCTTCACAAGCAGGCCAGATCAGACATTGTCATTTCCAGCTTAGCTAAATTTTAGTTTATTGGCCCAACTATCTCAAACTATCGCTGTAAAGAAGAGAGATGGGGGCTAGATGCTGTTGTTCAGATGCAATCATCAGATCTGGAATAAAGGCCTGAAGTCAACTTAAAGGGAAGTGGAGTACACGTGAGTGGTCTGTGCTGGGTGCTGCTTACGTGACATTTTTATCAATAACTTGCAGACAGGCGCGGATGGTATCTTTACTGAATTTGCAGAGGAAAAAAAAACCAGGAGTGAATAATGAACACGAGGGATATCACAGTCTGGAATCAGACCATCATTATATTGGGCAAAGACAAGTAGAAACAGGTACGTGGACAGAATATGAAGCAAATTCATCACCTGGAGACCAAATTTCCTTTGGTTCTCAGACAGCACACACAGATCTACCCTAGGGTACACTGTATTGGCACTTCCAGCTTCAAAGACTCAGCCCTGCTTCTTCCACCAGGCTATTCCTCTCTATTCACAGGGCCACCATGTTATTGCAGGCTCTCTTCACATTTTATCTGGCCTACTGGCCTTCAGAACAAATCTGATGATCCTAGTCTTCTGCTCTTGGTACCCTACTGCCTCTAAAACAAAACACAAACTCCTTTTTTTGCCATATAAGCCCTTCCCTTGTTTGGTTACTTCTCCCTTTCATGCACATGTTCCAGCCAAATTGGCCAACTGACTGTTCCCCGCTCTTAGCATCCTACCTCCTATGTGTGAGCTTTTGAATAGCTGGGAAAATCTACCTAACTAAACTCACTGCTCAATAATTTAAAAATTCTCCCTTATTTCACCCTCCCCATTGTGATGATTCTGAACTCCCACCCTGTCCCCTGAACCCTGCTACTCAATCCCTTATTCCCATTCCCTTTCACATAACCATGACAACGCTACAGTCTAAAGTAACCCATCCTTTCTACTGTGCTCTCTAGAATGCCTCCTTCATTAGTAATACATTTGCTTTCATCTTCTTTTCCTTTTATATTCCTTCCACCTTCTGGTTGGGACCTGGTTTCCCTTTCTAGCCCTGACTGCATTCTCCCTCCCTCCCCTGGTCTCAGTTGTCAATGGGAAAGTAGGAGGAATGGGACCATTCCTTGCTTTCCATTGCCTTTTCCAGGATCTGCCTCTACCATCACTAGGTAACCTCTCCTCCTCTGAGGTTCACTCAATCCATATCTGCCATTCAAAGTTCCAGTAGCTGCTCTCAATCATCCTCTAAGATATGCCCCCTTTTTTTCCTCAGGAAGTTCAGTGACTGGCTCCTAGCCTATCCTCTTCAAGTCCCACCCTAATACTGGGGGACTTAATACCCAAAACTCACCCTGACCTCACCTTACCCATGATCTAATCCTCTAGTTCACCTAAGGAACACCCAGAAATGGCCTTATCCTTGATCTTGCCATCACTCACAAATATACTACTTCCATGTTCCCAGACTCTGGATTTCTTTTATCTGATCTCAATCTATCATCATTTCACCTCTTTCTGCCTTGCAACTGCACATTCTATTCTTGGTCTACACTGTGACCTTCAATCCCTGAACCAGCCATATTCTTCTTTCCTTCCCCAACTTGACCCCTCTGTGAACCAGATTAACTCTATACTGTCCTTCCCCCCCTAATTGTATCCCTGAACTTGCCCCGCAAAACTCCAGCTTTAGATTGCTTCCACTGTCTCCTGCCTTTACTCTTAGACGTGTGCTACTGAACAAAGCTGGAGAAAATCTCACAATTGTGCTAACTGGGTCCATTATAAACCTGCCACGAAACCTCAATGGGGCATTTTTACCAGATAAACCTTTTCTATCTCCCTTAGCAACTCTCTCATTCTCAACAGCAGCTCTTCCAAACCTCCTGTGGTTCTGCTCCCTTCCCCCTCTCAGCTCAGCCCCTCATCTCATATTTTAAAAAAATAAAAAAATCTGAGGCCATTCGCTGAGAGCTCCTTCTTCTCCCATCACCCAGATGTCTTCTGTTACGATCCTTTCCTTCATCCCTGCCTCCCACAATGAGGTGGCCCTTCTTCTTGCCAAGTTAACCCCCTCCACATGTTCAAGTGGCACCATCACGCCCCGTCTTCCCAGGCAGACCACTCCCTTCATCATCCCCACTCTCACTTTTCTTCAGTCTCTCCTGATCTACTTGGCCCCTTACTCCCTCCCCTTTGTGGCTAAATTCCTTGAGAAGACCACCTATAGTAGGTGCTTCCATTTCCTTTTCTTCTCACTCTCTGCTTCAGTCTCTGCAGTCTGGCTTCCAATTTCATCATTAAATTTAAACTGTTCTTTCCAAATTCACTAACGGTTTCTTAATGACAAAGCCTAATGTCCTCCTCCCTCATCCTCTCTGACTTCTCTGTAGCCTGTTTTGGGCACTGCTGATCACACTCTTGTCTCTAGGCCATTGGGACACCTCTCTCTCCTGGTTCTCTCCTCCCTTGTCTGCCTGTTCCTTCTCAGTCTCCTCTGTCAGTTCTTCAGTCAGTTCATGCCCGTTAACTGTCAATGTCTCTCACAGAGCTCTCTTCTCTTATCCTTCAATCCTAAAGGTCAGTAAACTTTTTCAGTAAAGGGTCAGATCTTATTTAGGTATTTATATAACATGGGAGAAAACATTTCCACAAATTTTTTTGCTAATGAAATTCAAAATATAACTGATTACAATTTATTGTAACAGGTATACTAATGACAAGAACATAATTTTTGGGGAGGAATAACATTTTGCTTAATTGGGGATTCAAAATTAGTGTTCCCTATCATAGAAACTGATTGATTATAAACATTCATCTGTTAATGCTGATCTGTAATGGGAATTCTATGTATTTCATCTTTGAAAATACCTTTTTACAGAAATAGGTACTACCAAATGCTGATATCAATCCATAAGCATATGATTTTAATTTAACATATTCAAACCTCTGAAAACATTTTTAGATTCTATTAGAATTTTCTTTTTGATTTTTTCTTTTTAACATCTCATTACATTGCAGATTAAATACTTCCCACTGAAAGGGAGATAGAATCTTGACTGAACAGTTCAATGGATTTTGAGATATGGAAGTTTCTTTTGCACTTGCATCAAGGTCCAAAAAATGCTGTTGGGCTTGTCCTCTGAGTGGTAATATTATCAGCTGCAAATGTGGGTCAGAATAGAGGTCTAGCTTTTTTTTTTCCAAACTCTTACAGCATGAGAGGTGAATAAATCAGCTTATTGTTACTTGTGACTTAAACATTCACTGTCACTGAATTAACTTTACCACAGCACAAGTTTCACATAAAAGTGCTGTTCAGTTTTTAAATTTTTGACTGATTCAATTAAGAAACATTATCAAGTCTACAGCCAAAGCTAATTTCCAAAAGCTCTTTGGTGTTTGGTAATAGTGGTGGAGGGTGATTCATTTTGTACAGAAAAACTTCAATCTTGGCCTTGGAACTCAAAAAAATCATAATATACCACCCTTCTTGTTTTGACATGATGGTTATGCATCGGTAATAAAATAAAATGTCATGTTATGGTGATACATGGGACACCTGAAGTGCTCTTGGGTTATCACCACATTACTTCAGTTTGGAGTGCAGTGAGCAGCTGTAAGAAGGGGTAAGAGAACCATATATCCTTTTTTTAACCACTTGTCTGCCTTGAGGTGTAAGAGCAGCCACAGACTATGAGATGGGAATGAATGAGAACTAGTGATCGTGGCTATGCTCCCATACAACCTTATTTAACGACACTGAAATATGAATTTCATATAATTTTCATGGGTCACAGAATATTCTTCTTTCATTTTTTCCCCAACCATTTAAAAAGCATTCATAGTTCTTGCTGGCTGTACAAAAGTAGTCAGCAGATCAAATTTGGCCTGTGGGGCATAGTTCACCAACCCCTCTGCTCTATAGTATTTGATTGATGATCATCAGTTCCCATGAATTTAATTATTATCTCTGTGTGGACAACTTTTTTCTTTAACATTTATTCTAAAAAATTTTTAGTTCCAAATTCTCTATGATCCAGCCCCTCCTCCACCAATCGAGAAGGCAAGTGATCTGTCAATCATACATATGAAATCCTGTATTATTGCTTTTTCATATTCCTATATTAGCCATGTTGCCAAAAAAAAAAAAAGTGAGAATAATAAAGTGTGAAAAAAGTATACTTCAACTTGCACTCAGGAGTTCATCAGTTCTCTTTGTGGAGATGGACAGCATTTTTCATCATGAGCCCTTTGGAATTATCTTGATCAGAGTAATAACTAAGTCTTTCACAGTTGCCCTTTTTTTTTTTGGAAGGCCAATTGGGGTTAAGTGACTTGCCCAAAGTCACACGGCTAGTAAGTGTGTCAAGTGTCTGAGGCTGGATTTGAACTCAGGTCCTCCTGACTCCAGGACCGGTGCTTTATTCATTGCGCCACCTAGCCACCCCGCAAGTGTACATCTTAAACTCACCACAACCGTAGCTGAATTTGTTGTCTTTCCCCTCAAACTCCCTTCCTGTTCCCAACTTTCCTCTTATGGTTAAAGGATGCACTACCATCCTAGTCACCCAAGGCTCATGAACTAGGGGTAATCCTCAACTACTCATTATCTCTCACCCCAATCCCACCCATGCACCAAGGCCTGTTGACTTTATTTCTGCAACATCTCTCACTTATGTCCTTTCTGTTCTCTGACATGGCCATCATTTCATTCCTGGACTCTTATAAGAGACTGCTGCTCGGTCTCCCTCACATGAGTTCCTCCCCATTTTGGTTTGTCCTCTATTCAAATGTCAAAATGATCTTCTTTAAGTGCAGATCTAACCATGTTATCCAGCCCCTTAGCCCCATATATTCTGTCACTGAAACCCAGTGACACTGGACTCCTGGGTTGTTCTGTGAACAGGACACTCCATGTCTTGGCCCTGGGTATTTTTTTGGCTGTCTTCCAGGACTGGAACACTCTCCCTACTCAGCCCAACCTCCAAGATTCCTTCTAGTTGCAGTTAAAATCCTATCTTCAAAAGGAAAGCTTTCTTGATTGCCCTGATTGCTGGTGCCTTCTCTCTCTTTTTGTCTCCAAATATCCAGTCCAGAACTTCTCTGAATGTTGTTGGAAGCTATCTGCATGTTGTTTCCCTCATTAGAATGTCAGCATCTTGGGAGCAAGACCCGGCTTTTATAGTGCCTGGCATACAACAGACACTTACTAAATGTTTACTAAGCAATTTTTCGTTTCTTTGTACCCCTAACACATCGGAAGTTGCCTGAGGACACATAGTTGGTGCTTAATAAATGTTTGCTGAGTGTCCTAGAATACCTACCCTCATCACTTTGCCCTCTTGGAATATTCTGTCTTTGAGGGTCAGTGTGGGTTCTGTAAAATGTAGTCATACTTTCTACAAAAAAAACCCAAAAAAGTTTTAAATAGTATCTCTAGGATGTAAAAGTGGATAACAGAATGATATCAAGAAAAGCAACCTTTTTGTAAGAAATATACTCAGTCACCATGAATCCTAATTTCAATCACTGATTTAAACTTTTTAAAAGTTAGATGCTACAGTTTCACATCTTTTCTTTGCTGCTCTTTTTCTTGGAACTTCAGAAATAATTATAGGTCCTTTCTGTGATGGTGATAAAATAAGCCACATCACCCATTATTTAATTCCAACAGGGAGGAGGCCAGTGAAGAATCACAGGTGATCTTAACAATAGCTTGTGTTGGACTAGAAACAGGGGTCCAAGCCACTCTCCCCCCAGATCACCTCCAAACTATGTAAAAGGGGACTCTGAACAACTTCTGGAGCCCTAGCACCCACAGAACGACACAGAGAAGCTAACCTCCCGCTGAGGACAGCCCAGCAGCCCTGCAGGAAGGACCAGCACAATGCTCTGGGAGCCAGCAGCACAGCCCGCAGTGCACGGGGAGCCGAGCACAGGTCTGCCTGAGTCGCGGTTTTAGCCCCAGGGTGGCCGGGACAGCAGCTGGCTGGAGGGACCCCAGAACTCCAGCAGCTGTGGAGATTCCAGAATTATCAACACAGACATGCCTAGGACAAAGTGAGAGGTTAGTGCCCTGTGGACTTTGGGACCAGTATTTGGGGAACACGTCGGCTTCCTCCCCTGGGGGCTAGAAGCCACTGAGGAGACATGCCATTTTGTAGTTTCCAGAGGCAGCTCCAGCTCCTGGCCTACGAACTGTAGGGATATCCAGCGATCAGTCTTGGGGGGTAATTGCTCTTGCTTTAACCTCCCTGGATCTGGATTGTGGTCTGGGGGGGAGGTTGTGGGGTAGATATACAGCTTGCCAGAAACGGAAGTTGTTCCCCAACATGTTTGGGAGGAAAGCTCCCTTGTCTGGTGGCAGAGTCATACTGTGGCAACAAGCCCAAAAGTTAAGTAATTAAGTGGCATCATGCCAAGGCAAAGGAAACAAATTAAACAGAAAAACGCAACTTTAGACTCCTATTTTGGGGGCAAAGAGGATCGAAGCATAGAACAGGAGGAGGGCTGTGAGGTCAGAAGTCCTGCTCCAAAAGCCCCAGGGGAAAACATGAGCGGGTTGCAGGCCATAGAGGACCTTAAGAAGGACTTTAAAAATCAAATAAGTGGAGGAAAAATTGGAAAGAGAAATGAGAAGGATGCAGGAAAAGTATGAAATGAGGGTCAACAGCCTGAATGAGGAAAACAACACCTTAAAAAATAGACTAACTCAAATGGCAAAGGAGGCCCAAAAGGGCAATGAGGAGAAGAATGCCTTAAAAAGTCGAATTTGCCAGATGGAAAAAGAATCTCACAAGTTCACTGAGGAGATTCATTCCTTCAGAGTTAGACTGGAGCAAATGGAAGCTAGTGACTTTATGAGAAATCAAGATGCTGTTAAGAAGATCCAAACAAATGAAAGATTAGAAGGCAATGTGAAATATCTCATGGGAAAAACCACTGACCTGGAAAATAGATCCAGGAGAGACAATTTAAAAATTATTGGACTACCTGAAAGCCATGATCAAAGAAAGAACCTAGAAATCACCCTTCAAGAAATTCTCAAGGAAAATTGCCCTGATGTTTTAGATCCAGAGGGCAAAATAGAGGTTGAAAGAATCCACAGATCACCTCCTGAAAAAGATCCCAAAAAGAAAACTCCCAGGAATATTATAGCCAGGTTCTAGAATCCCCAGATCAAGGAGAAAATACTACAAGCAGCCAGGAAGAAACAATTTCAATATTGTGGAAACACAATCAGAATAGCCCAGGACCTGGCAGCTTCTACACTGAGGGATCGAAGGGCATGGAATATGATATTCCAGAGGGCAAAAGAACTGGGAATGAACCCAAGGGTCTCCTACCCAGCAAAACTGAGTATTTTGTTTCAGGGGAAAATATGGTCATTCAGTGGAATAGAGGACTTTCAAGCATTCTTGAGGAAAAAAACAGAGTTGAATAGAAAATTTGACATCCAGACACAAGAAGGAAGAGATGCCTGAGAAGGTAATCAGGGAAAAGAAATCAAAAGGAACTTATCAAAGTTGACCTATTTACATTCCTATATGGAAAAACAATAACTGTGACTGATGAAATCTCTCTTGGTACGAAAATAATGGAAGAAGGATATATGGTGATATGAATACATATGTGAATGTGTGTATATATGTTTACAGTTATACATGGAGAGAGGGCATAGGTTGAATTTGGTGGGAAGGGAGGATACTCAAGGGGTGAAATTATGAGGTGAGAGAGTAAAGTGGCAAGAGGAGATGGGGAGAAACAGGATAGGGTAAACTATCTCATGTAGAAGA
The DNA here is from genome assembly GCA_011680675.1 of Gymnobelideus leadbeateri. NCBI lineage: Eukaryota > Metazoa > Chordata > Mammalia > Diprotodontia > Petauridae > Gymnobelideus > Gymnobelideus leadbeateri. The sequence goes on along the minus strand of WOXC01003680.1, from coordinate 1,107,918 downwards.
AGCAAGGGGAAGTGGCTGCAGGGGAGGGGAAGAATAGGAAGGCAAAAAGGCAAAACCACATTCTCATTGAATTTGGTTCAGGGAGAGAATGACATACATACTAAATGGATATCTCAACCTGCAGCAGAATAGGGGGAAGGGGGATGAGAAGAGGGATGATGGATGGGAGGGCATCCTTGGGGGGAGGGGAGGTTGGAAGTACCCACTATAGAAGAGGGACAGGATCAAGTAGGGAATGGACCAGGTGGGGGGTGGGATGAGTAGGAGGGAATTATAAGCAGCCTTGTACAATATATCTACTATGGTAATGTTTTGCATAGCTAGACATGTACAACATATACTGAATTACTTATCTTCCCAGGGGGAATGGGTGACAAGGGAGGAAGGTAATGGATCTGAAATTCGAGTTCTTAAAATTAAATGTTTCAAATATACATAAATACTATTATTAATACTCCTTTGCTTGTAATTGGGAGATAAGATGTGCAGGCATTGGGACACAGAGATTCACCTTCCTCTAATGGAAAAGTCAAAGGGCATATGGGCGAAGGTATGGGAGAGAGCAGATTGGAGGAAGTGATATCTTGTGGGACTGCTATTCTGGGAGCTTGGGTAGGGGAATAACGGGGGGAAAATGATTGTAACTCAAAATCTGGCGGAAATGAATGATGTAAAACAGAAGTTAGTAAAGCATTTGTTAAAAAACAAAAAAAAAACCAAAAAAAACAATAGCTTGTGTCGGCCAGAAGGAGCGAGCACAAACTTCAGCCTTGGTCCATTAATGGACTTGGTAGTGGTGTGGCAGTAAAGGGTTAAGTTAGCAAAGCTTTTATTAAAAACTGACTTCAAGGTCACTTACAGTATTCTTTAAAGGATATAGGAGAACTGACAGTCAAGGTTAAAAAAGGATGCATATTTCAAAAAACATAGGATTCCGAATTAGGATATTTCTTCAATGTCTTATAAAATCAGAACATGTTTTAATTCTACAGCAGGGGTTGGCAAACTCTGGCCCAAGGGTCAAATGTGGTCTGTTGCTTGTTTTTGTACACTCCAAGATAGGAAAGGTTTTATATTTTTAAGTACAATAAACCTTTTTTAAAAAGGTGGTAGTACAAAAACAGCCACATTTGGGTGAAGTTTGCCAAGCCATGTTCTAGAACAACCATGTAAAGTGATACCATATGTAAATACATAACAGTAAGATGGAGGAAGAAAAGAAAGAATTGCAATGAAAGGTCTGGCTTTTAAAGTGCTGAAGAAGCCCACAATTGAGGAGGAAAAATCTGTGGCCCTCCACAAAGCTTAGATTAGAACCCAAGTCTTCAGACTCCAAACCCTGTTCTCTTTGCCCATCATTACTGTTAAAAAAAAAAAAAAGCAATGAGTCCTTTCTCATTCTTGATCTATAGTAGTTCAAAGAGCACCTATACCTGTGTAATGATTGAGGCCCAGAACTGAACAGGAGAATAAGGCTGTATGGAGAAAAATGGGCAAAGTTTTCAAGGATCCTCAGTAGGCTGCTGCCAGAAAAGATGGTCTCTTTAATACCAACGCTAAATGGCTACAAATAATGGAATGTTTTGACTTCATAGGAATCAACCCCTACCATGTATGTGAGGCCTGTGGTGGACACTCTGGATACAAACATACCCAGCAGTCCTTGTTCCAAAGGAACTTCTATTTTATCTTAAATTAGCACGTAAGCTCATTAAGGGCAAGGCCTTTTTTTGGGGGGGAGGTGTTGTTTCTGGAGGAGTCATGTAAATAATTACGTACATGAAAGAACAAGAAAGACTCTGCTTTGCTAAAATACAGATGATCTTGAAAACATTTCTCTTCCTCAGTCAACAAAGGAAATGAGATTCATCGGGCACCAAACAGCCCCTTCTTTACAAACCATTCCTCTCGGGCTCCACCTGCCCGTGGGTCTCTTTTCTCTATCTCCTCATCTGTGTTACTGATACTGCATTAACTAAATGACCTGGTTTATGCAGTTCATCTATCAAGAGGCAAGTTTCACAGAATGCATAGGCATCCAAGGTGAAATGTGCCTGATGGTCACTGCTGCACCATTTGAGCTGGGTGCAAGGTACTAGGCACTCAGTCGAAAGCCTGAGCCAGTAAATGGTGCAAAAGGGCAGAGAGCCAGGGATTTGTCTCCAGGTACAGAAAAGGCCAGCCAAGGAGGATGTCCAGTGAGTGAATAAGGGGTCAGGTATCTGTCAGCAAGTTAGAGAGGGCGAGGAATCTGTGTCTATAAGGGGGATAGGAGGCCAGCAAAGCCATCTGGAAGTATCAGAAGGACTGACCAAGGGGTGGGCAGCAGTGAGATCCCACTCTAAATTTAAAAAGCAGATTTGAGTCAGGGAATACAGCATCTGCTACTGAAACTGAACAGAGTCCAAGAGAACAGACTTTGTGACATCTGCCTTGGTTGCATATGGTTTTTTAAAAAACGTAATTCATAGTTCTCAACTGTATACCATATCATTGAGGAATGTTCTTTGGACCACTATAATTGTATATTATTTTAAATAACTTTAATCACTACTTTACAATGATAACTCAAACTGGTCATACTAGAATGGCAAATTTTCCCCCAACCCAGCTTCAAAGTTTGAAAAGGGGAACAAGCATTTATTAAGTGCCTACAGTATGCCAGGCACTGGGCTAAACGCTTCACAAATATTACCACAATCTGTGAGACAGGTACTATTATGTTGCCAATTTCACAGTTGGGGAAACTGGTTAAGTGATTTGCCCAGGATCACACAGCTAGTAATTATTTGAGGCTTGATAGAGCCCCAAGTCCAGTGCTCCATCCAAAATGTTATGTTTTTCATGGATTTTCTAACTTATACTTTTCATCTCATTTTAAAGCATGTAAAAATCAAGGCAATGTAATTTAGGACAAATACTTAGGAAGTTATTCAAAGACTACTTCTGATGTGTGAAATCACTGAAATAACAAAACTAATCTATTTATAAAAATTTAGTACTTCAAATGAAAAACACTTTCATAATGATTCATCCTAAAATCTGAAAGCCGCCCCATCATGTGGGAGTGCACTAAGCAGTCGAGGGTTAATTCTATGGGTCACAGCCATGCCCAGGCAACTGAACACGTCTCTACTTGCCTTAATTCTTATTTAGACCCCACAAGGTTTATAAAACCTTCTTGGCATTTCAATCTGGATGAAACCCAGACAGTCATGTGATGGCATCCTTTGCTTCCTTCTTTTGGGGGATTAGAAGCTATTTTAGGCCTCAGTGAGTACTATAGAGTGAGTGTTCACAAGTGTAAATGTGCTCCATGTCATGGGGGCATATCTCATGCCTTTAACACCGCCTGTGACCGGCTATAAATGATAAGGCAAGACCAAGTCTTTATTTGACATTCTTTTATTTTCTCAGAAAAAATTTAAGGCTTAATAATTACCTTATTTTTTGAGCCTAATAAAAATGAACTATTTTTGACTCAAAGAGAACAACTAAAACAACGGGCAGTGAAAGACAATCCTAAAATGACCATTATTTCTTGAGAACTAGACAAAATAAACAGAAGTTAATTTTTCTTAAAAAGCACATCTGTACAGCCATCATTCAATATGTAGTATCATCATGAGGTATCAGGGATGACTAAGTCAATAAAAAGGATGAAAGCTGCATGTTAACACAGAGAACATCAGTGAGGCAGCAGTGACTATCAGGGGTGAAAGGACAATGGAGACGATTAGAAAAATGTCCCATAGCACTTGTCAAACATTACACGTGCCATGTCAATGAATGATTCCTCAGCTGAGCTGCCAGAGTAATTCTTGCCAAGTAAAAATCTGACGATGGCACTACTGTGCTCAATATTCCTCAGTGGCTCCCGGTTGCTTTTAGCACTATGTGTCCTCAGTGCAGCATTTTCAAAGCCTTCTACAATGTGCCGCTAGTTTGCCTTTCTAGACTTATTCTGCGCTTGCCTTTCCTCAGCTCAGAATCTCAGGTCTTGGACTCTTGTCACAAGCAGATATTAGAGAATAGCTGGAATGCATTCCCTCCTCACCAAGAATAGGAAGGCGCTTTCAACCCCTCTCCTCTCTCCCACTATTTCCATTCTCATTCGTCTTCCCCTTTTGTCAGATTCCTTCTTTCTTTCCCCTTCTGCTCACCCAGATCCTACCAACACAGTCACTCCCAACAGCTGTAATAACAGACCTTTTCAGGTTCCTGAAAATGGGATTCACATGGCAGCTACTACCCTGTGGATGAAAACGTGATGAAAATCAAGTCTTCCTGGGAGGCTAAAAGACCTTATTATCTTTCCTGTTGCAACATCCTAAGGACCACTCTTTTGCTCTACTGCTAAACTCAGTCAATAAACATTTATTAAACATCTACTATGTGTTAATAGCAGACACTGCGTTAAATCTAGGGATACAAAGAAAGGCACAAGACAGTTCCTGCCTTCAAGGAGCTCACACTCGAATGGGAGTGACAATAAGACAACAAATATACACAAACTATATGTAGGATCAATAGGAAATAACAGAAGGAAGGTGTGGGAATTGAGATGGAGCTGGGATCCACTTCCTGTACAAAGTGAGACTTATTTTTTTTTTTAAGCAATTCGGGTTAAGTAACTTGCTCAAGGTTACACGGCTAGTCATTATTTATGCGTGGGTGCTCATTTTCTGAGGCTGGATTTGACCTCGGGTCATCCCAACTCCAAGGCCAGCGCTCTTACTCACTGCGCTGCCTAGCCGCCCCTTTTAGGGCAATTGGGGTTAAGTAACTTGCCCAAGGTCACACGGCTAGGTTTTTGTTTGTGTGGGTTAAGTGTCTGAGGCCGGATCCGAACTCAGGTCCTTCTCACTCCAGGGCCGGTGCTCTACTCACTGCGCCACCTAGCCGCCCCGAGACTTATTTGGGAGGTGCAGGAAGCTAAGAAGCCAGGAGGCAGAGCACTGAAGCATGGAATCTGGACCCGATGGCCAGGGGTGTTGGATCAAAGACTGCATGTTGGCCAGTGAGGTGACGGTGGTGTTTGCCCCAATCACAGGGGATTGTCTTGACTCTTTCGTGAATTGGATTTAAGGTTGGCAAAGCTGCACAAAGTCATCAGCCTTACTCTCTTTTCCAGAATCATCCAAGTCCAGGGCAGGACAAAAGCCAGGATGGCTGGCGATGACCCAGGATGCAGTGGCTGTCTGACCAAGTTCTAAGCACTCTATAGCTTCTGCTGCCTCCATGGCCGGTTAAACAAACTGTTCTCAACCACTCATTCCCCCAGGGGAAGTCTTCACTTACTTGGGGTAGACACTCTCCTGTGACCCTTCAGTTACCCTCAACCTGGTGTAGCCTGTCTGCCAAGATGATTTACTGGGGTGTGGCTGCTGCACAGGCCACAGCTTTTTGGAGCCACAGGTGAGAGCTAGGGGAGAGGTGGACCCCAAAGGGGGGTGAGCAGCTTTGAAAAGGGTCTGGCAGCTGTCACATCAGAGGTGAGTCTTCCCTGACCACCTGGAAAGATAGGGGAGGGCAAGGTGATGAAGGGCCTAGAAAGTCAGAGAGTATTTTGTATTTGATCCTGGAGGTGATAGGGAGCTATTAAAGTTTATTGAGAAGAGTGGCATGATGAGATTTGTTTTTTAGGAATTTAATTAATAATCACTTTAGTGACTGAATGAATGGAGAATGGAAAGCAGTAGGGGGAGATTGAGGCAGGCAGACCCCCCAGCAGCTACTGCAACAGTCTGAGTGTGAGGTGATGAAGGTCTGCACCAAGGTTGGGGCTGTGTTTAAGGGGAGAGGGGCATAATGGAGTGATGGTGTAGAGGTGACGACAGGCCTTAGCAACAGCTTGGCTATGGGGGTAGGAGGGTAAGAGAGAGTGAAGAATCCGGATGACCCCTAGGCTGCCAAGCCTGAGGGACTGGGAGGAAAAGTAGGAAGGGGGAGAGTTTATGGAGAAAGAGAATGAGTTCCACTTTGGACATGTTGAGTTTGAGATGTCTGGAAGGCAGCTGGAGATGTGCGACTAGAGGTCCATACAGAGGCTAAGGCTGGACAAGGAGACTTGAAAATCATTAGCGCAGAAGATAATTAAGTTCATGGGAGCTGATGATCTCACCAAGTGAAGTAGTATAGTAAGAGAGCTCAGGACAGAGCGCCATGGTTAGTGGGCATGATCTGGAGGAGGTTCCATCACAGGAGACTGAGAGGGAGAGGCTGGCTAGGGAGGAGAGCGAGGAGAGAAACCTAGAGAAGAGATACTCAGGAGCAGTGACCAAGAGCGCACTCTTGTATGTGATCACCCCCCATTAAGAACGTGAGTCTGTGGGACACTGTAAGCACTTACATGCTTTGCCTTCCTTTTTTCTTAAGTCATTTCTTTTTCACTTATCTACTTAAATTATGGCATTTGCAGGGTTTAGGTTACCTTCCATTTGCTCTAAACTTATCTGGCCTGTCCCTATTTATTTACAGGTCTTCCACATAGGAATATGAGGCTGCTTCAGTCCACCTTTGCACTCTCAGCACTTAGCACTATGTGTCAAGCCCATACTAAGTACTAATAAATGCTTGGGGACTGTCTGAAAATCTTGGAGAGAAGGACAACATCTACCAGGCCCTTCGGAGACATTTGCTGGAAACAAACACCAAGGGCATATGGATCAAATACAACTAACTGAGCAGTGGAGAAGGAAGACCAAGGCAAAAATACACTCACCAACTCTCATGCCATCAGTCTGACCTCTAGACTGAACCTCAAGATACTGGTGAGTAATCACAGCAAAGAAAAGAGCTAACTTCCACTGAAAGTTCAGTCTACTCTGCCAAGAAAGAAGGGAAATGAACAACTAATGCTGCAGCCTCCTCTGTCTACCTGAAGGGTGACTGCCCCAGCAAGCCGGAGGCTGGCTTACCCAAACGGCTCCGGGGTTCTCTCTGGCCACCCAGAATCCAGCTGGGTTGTCCTCCCACAGCTTCCAGTGCACACTCGACAACCTCCTGGTTGCCTGTTCTTTGGCCTGGCATCTCAGGCTACTGGGGAGAAATCCCAGAGGGGGATTTCACATTAGGATCCAAATAGGTACAGAAAGAGGTCAAGGGGAAGAGCTTAAAAGCCTTCTTTAACTCTATTAGGACTCTGTCCATTGCAGGCATTAAAGAAAGACCTGTTAATTGTGTCCTTTTCAAAGGATATGGCTAATCCATTCTAAGGTTTCACTCCCAAAGCTGAAGAGACTTTCCCCATCATTGGAATTGTCGTGCCCTTGATTTTCTAGAAATAAAGGAAAATTTCTTCATATGTATCAGTGCTTGAGGTGAGGTTCTACTCAGCCCCTTTATACTTGAAGGGAAGGCAATGATGGAGGTGGGGACAAAGGAGTTCTAGGAGGATGGCCTTTTAACCCCTCGAATGCCAGGCTCTTGGGATAACTGGGGCAGCAGAACTATGCCAGGTGGTGGCAGCTGTGTCCAATGACAAACAGGAAGAGCAGGCTTCAGAGCAAACCTTTTTACGGTGCTGGGGAAGGGAGGCAGATTACTTTATGCCCAGGCCTTTCTCCCAAGTGGGAGCTATCCTGAGCCAAGATGAGGGTCCCAGCTAAGAAGGGAAAAGGTGGCTTCAGCTAAAGTTCACAGCGAGAAATTTGAGTCAGTGAGGTAAAAATATACATAAAGCCCACAAAGGATCCAGGATGCCAGTTGGTGCAATTAGCTAGCTAACCCATGGTGCTGGATGGGGTGTGTGCAGAGGGTACAACCCTAAATCTACACGATATAATTCAGACGATAATAACGTCTTATGCTTAAATGAATGGCATTAGACATATTTTACTATCAAACACATTAAGCATTTAACTATAGGGAAATTTATCTAAATCTGTGAAGTTCTCAAAATGGGGACTGTTTCACAGGAGGCACTGAAGTTTCTGGACACCAGCCTCTAAAAGCTTCACTCTTGATCTAGGCAGACAGGAAGATAACTTTAGAAGAGTGAATAATTTTACTTTATCCTAGTCTAGTCTTCTCAAAGAGTTCCTGATAATGATCCTACCCCCCAATCACCTTTCTCACAGGGGCCAGTGAAAAGTGAACTACCCCTATGTTTTGATGGGGTTAGTTGAGACAAGCATAGCATTCCAGCTAGTGCACTCCCCTAAATCCCCTCAAATCTCAATGGGGGCCAGTTGAGGTAGGTATATACATTCCTCTATGCATTACCCAAACCCCAAAGTGTTCCCCCCAAGCCTTGACGGGGGCTGATCAAGGTACACACTGCATTACACTGTCATATTCCCCTATGGTTTCCCCACTTACTGACCATGCCCACTTGATTTATAGGGCAACAGACAAAAAAGGCATATTGCCAGCAATAGCCCCATAGGTTAACATTAGCAATGTTGTTATTCAGCACAAGCATAGCAAAAATCACATCCCCCCTATATCTAACTGCACAAACATGGTGGAGATCTTTACTTGTAGGTCTTGGGAAACACTATCTAGGATCCTTGAAATGGTTCCCTAAAAAGAATAACAAAATCCTCCTTATTGGCAGGGACCTTTCATTTAGTTAGCAGTTTCTTTACTTCTATGTTATGAGAAGGTATATTAAGGAGAGACAGTATACTGTATCCATCTCTGTGGCTTGCCTTCTGAACTCTGCAGCCCTAGGCAACTCCCGGTGCCTCCCTATGGCATTGGGCTTCCTCTTATCAAATAGGGATAGTTATATAACTTGCATTATTGACCAACAAGCTATTGTTTGGGAAAGTGTACTATATAACGTGAAATAATTAAGAATTATTTCAAATGTCTATGTGATAATGAATTAGCCCTAAGTCCGCTATATCTGCAAACTGTCAATATTAGACAGGAGCTTTTCACAAACCAAAGTAATGAATAAAGCTTCAGAGGTGGGAGTTAGGAAAACCTCAGTTCAAATCTTGCCTCAGAAACTTACTAGCTGTTTCCCTGAATAAGTTACTTAACCTCTGTAAGCTAGAGTTTCCTCATCTGTAAAATGGGTATCATAACAGTACTTTCCTCCCAGAGTTGTAAGGATTAAATGAGATTTTGTAAAGTATCTTGCCAACACCAACATGCTACATAAATGTTAGCCTTTATTAAGTACATAATTTTTCTGTAAAACATTTTAAAATTAGAAATTTGAAAAACCTTACTCAACTCTTCATTTCTGTCTTTAACCAAAAAATGTCAATCTTCAAATTAGTGGAAAGTTAGGTGTGATGAGTGATGTGTATTTCACATACGATAAGTGAGTTAAGAACCAATTTGGATGGAACTCCTCGTCAAGGTGGAAGAGATCCATCCAAGCTTTCTTGTGCTGGGTGATTCTTGGGTTTGGCCTCTACTCAAACCTTCAGAAGGGCTACCCTACATGCTAGAGGCAGGAAGTCTCTAGGTCTTTTAACAACTTTTGGTTACATCACTCCAGCTCTTCATTCCAGCCTATAATAGTGCATTTCTAGAATATGCTCATTATCAACAGCCTGCATACTCCTCCTCTGTCTCTCAGTTGGTTTTTAGGTGCCATGAAGGTTTAATTTTTCATTAATTCTGGTGTCCCAAGATACCCAGGTACAACCAAGAAAATATCAATGTTTAAGAAATTAAGTGTTTTTGTGTTAGGGAGTAGTTTGGGATTGTGAAAAGTACTGAGGAATGTCACAAACGTAATCTAGCCTATTCCTAGGTCACTTCTAAGCCCAATTCACCTTGCAGTCACTTTCCAGTACACAAATACCACTATCTATCCATTTAAAATGTGGTATTGTTTTGGTAAGAAGCATTTTTCACACATTTAGATTACTAGGCTGATCTCTTTTGAGTGGTTGCTGATTTCACGAAAGAGACCCTGTGACATTTTCTGGTGGCGGACTGAAATCGGTACAATAACAACTACAAACAGGAGTGTTAGAGGGTCTCACCATCTATAGGGAACAAGGAAGACTTGCTTAACCAGCAGGTACTGCCTTATCTTTTTTTGTCAAGGATGCTCTTAATATGTATGTAAATTATTCTCACAAATATTTTGAAGAGATAAGAAAGTGAATGCTCAAAAAGTAACGTGGTGGCCAAAATGTATAACATTAGAAAGGCATATGATCCTAAATGAGGGAGGTGACAATTCATTTCTGTTTTACAAAAAGTGATATGTGTGTGTGTGTGTGTGTGTATGTATGTTACTATTTTGATTTATTTTGCTTGGCCCCAGAAAGCAGACCTATAAGGCCTGGGTGGAGAAAGGCAGATTTTTAGCTCAATGTAAAAAAACATTCCTAATAACTGGAGCTATCCCAAAGTAGAAATGGAGGCCTAGGGAGATAGTAGCAGGGGTGGGTGGGTTGGGAGTCCTCATCACTAGAGGACTTCAAGGCAGCAGGATGACCAGTCAGGCAATAAGCAGTATAAAAAGGAACTCTTGGTCTGGGTTAGATGAGTGATCCTTGGAGGGTACACGATAGGCCTTCAGGTTCCCCATTTTTTTAAGCTCTCTTGGACTGAATCCTAGGTAAGCATATCAGTTAGAATTTTGTATCTTCCAGATTGGTGAGATATCACAATCTAGCAATTATTCTCTATTAGGTAACAAATGATTGTCTCCAAGAAGCTCAGACTAAAATAGATCTCAACACAACAAAACAATGGTCTGTAAATATGACTCTGTTCCTGGAGAATCAAAGCTTGTTCCTGACCACCTACCACACATTGCAGCTAAACTTGGTCAAGGCTGGCTATTACTAGGCCCTCTCCCCTATGCAGTTAAGTGCCATGCTCACGGCCTTGTTGTCAGGCTGTGTCAAGAGGCAGCTCCCTACCTATTATGCCACACTGCCTTTCATAACGCAAACCTTCAAATTCAGTCAGAAATTGTTTCTGCGTTGACCTATGTCAGACTCATTCCATCTCTTTAGGACCTGGGAGGTCTATGTGATCTGGAATGTCCTCACCTAGATTCTTCTGTTGACCAAATGCTATGCAATCTTCAAAAACTAGCTCAAGTTTGAATTCTTCTAGGAAGTTTCTGCTGGTTTCAGCAAGGTTAATTTCTCCTTCACCTATTCTAAAATTCTGAATGCACTTATGACTTATACCACATAGCTTAGTAATAAATATTTCCTTTAGGGCATGGGTTTTGTGTCTCCTTCATTAGTGCCTGGTACATGTAAAAATTCTTAGACCTTGAGAGAGAAAAGTGAAAAGAGATGAGGTAATATAAGACGCAAATGGAATAATCAAAAAATGACTAAATTGGAAAGAAGACTAATTCTAGATTGTTACTCATGAAAAAGGGACTTAACTGACTAAAACACATCATGGAAAGATCTCATGGAAAAAGATTTGGCATATTGTATCAAAATTAGCACAAAGCACAAAGAAAAGAAAGACATTAAAATCTCCATTCTTATTAAACCCATGTTAAGGGGGATCTGGGAATAGTTGCAAATGGACTACATAGGCAAATTACTCTGGGGAAAAAAAAAAGGCCAATAGTTGCTTGTCACTGTAGATTAATTTTCCTCCAGAGTCAGTCTCCCCACAACAACCACTGCAAAATGCTGTGAAAAGAGTGGCAATTGATGGACAGGTTAGGCTGGCCTATTTCCAACCATCCCTAATTTCTGCACATGGTGAAATGTAAGATCCAAACCATTAAGACTGCTTGGGACAAAGTAATTTATTGGTTTCATCAAGTGGGAAGATGGGACATCTATCATCCTAGTGACCCTCATGAGTATCAACATTCAGCCTGGTGAGATTTTATTTAGATGAAGACTCCTCTACTCTAGACTCACAAATTCATGGTAATTTTGCCCTGAACAAGAATGCCTGTAGGATAGATGATCTCTGTTGCTCAACAATGACTGCTTACATAACTCTCCTCCATACTCAGTGAAATGGGTCTGCTCTAATGCCCCAAGTTCTCTCACACCACCCAGTCTGGTACCTTGCCCACTCAGACTCGGTGGTCTGCCATCTCATTAGGTAATGTCTATCATGAAATCCTAGAACGTTAGTGCTAAAAAGAGGACCTACAAGATTATTCAATCCAGGGGTTTTTAACCCAGTGTCTGTGAACTTGTTTTTAAAATAATTTATTTTGATAACTATGTTTCAATAAAATTGACTGCCTTTGTAATCCAACATATTTTATTTTATGTATTAAAAACATGATTCTGAGATAGGGTTTGTTCATCAGCTTCACCAATGCCTGCCAAAAGGGTCCAAAGACACAAAAAAGGTTAAGAAACCATGATAACACGAAGCCCACGCTGAACCTGGAGAAGGCCTTTTGAAGGGCCATCAGAACTGTGTTCCATGATTTGGAAGTTATTCATTTTTTGAAGGGAATGGGCAGAGGAAGGACTGGATGGAAGGAAGCTGCAAAGGCACACTGGTATGTAATGGTAAAGCAGATGATGCAAGGACAAAGAACAAAAAAAGCCTGTTTTGCTGTCATCTGGCCAGTTAACAGTACAGCCAAGGCAAGAATCCATGTCTTCTGGACCATACCTGCTACCAAACCCCCCACTGGGCACAGGCTTCTTTTTGCCCCTTGCATTAACACTGAAGACAGCTCCATGAATTTCTCTGGTTATAAACTAATAGTCTCAACCCACTTCAGTGTTCAGGATCACTTAATTTTGAACTCTGCATCCACCTGTTGCTGTTCTCTTGTTGATTCAGGATTTCCCCCTCAGGTCTATGGGGCTATTCCAAGCCTACAGAGTCCCTGAGCCTCCTCTGCATCTGACTGTTTTACTGAGGGGCTCAAGGACAGCACAAGAATGGACTCGGCTTCATTCTCTCTACTTCTGGATGCTGCCTTTTCTATAGTCATTCCGTTCTTCAGAGGAATGGACAGCCCCTGCAGTATTTTGAAAGTGAATGCCTTAAGCCCTACTGGGACTCAGCTCCCTTTTCCCTCTCTCAGCACCGTCAGCATTTCCAGGCCTTTTCCGTATGTCTGTAGAATGGGAATGAGGTGAAGGGGGGAGGGCAGGTAAAGGGGGACAGGAATAGGGTAGCAAAAAAAAAAGGGGGGGGAGACTAACTAAAGCATCCTTTTAAAAAAATGTAGAGAACAGAAGAAAAAAAAAAGCCCAGAAGAGGAATTGACGAGCAGCAAAGTTCTGAAAGCTCCAAGGAGAATTTCTCACCAATAATCCCATTTCTATAATGTTTAAAGGTTTGGAAACACTTTAGTTTATCTCACTGATTCCCACAATCACCCTGAGAGGTCAGTGCTATGACTATCCCCATTTTGCACATGAAGAAATGGAAGCTCAATGAGATTAAGGGACCTGCCCCTGGTCACATAGTTAAAAAGTGTCTTAGGTTTTCCTGACTCCAAGTTCATCAATTTATTCACTGCACCACTTAGGTGCAGTGAATAAATTGATGAATTGATAACTGCCTGGAGTCAAGAAAACCTGAGTTCAAATCCAACCTCACTTACTAGCTGTGTGATCCTGGTCAAGTCACTTACCCTTGTTTGCCTCAGTTTCCTCATCTGGAAAATGAGCCGGAGAAAGAAATGGCAAACCACCCCAGGATCTTTGCCAGGAAAACCCCAAATGGAGTTTGGATTTGGATACGACTGAAATAAATGAATGACCTGCTTTGTAAAAAGAAAACCTCTCAAATTTAATCTTTGTATGTCCAAATGACAGAAATTCCTGAATGAATATCTTAAGACTTTAGTTTTACTTTTTAGTTTAAAACTGTTAATCCCCTAGAAGGTACCTACAGCGTGAACTGTCATATAATGTTCTTGCCTCTCCCCCTCCTCGATTTAAAAGACTTCAAATCTTTATCAAACAAAGGTTTTTTTTTTTTTTGGAGCATCCAGGGCTGGCATATATACATTTTCATATCAGGCAAGCTCTCAATCTAGAATAAGATGACAATCAAAACCAGAAGGTCAATGAGCTCGTCTCTGTTCCTTAATGAATAATCCTTACTCTGTGAAGTATTTTTTCCTTTTCATCACTAGGAAAAATTCTGAGCTGTTGGTAAATGTTTTAATGTAAGTGCTTCTCATAATAAGAACTCTGGTTCCCTGGCAAAATAGCAGGAAATTATACATACTTATTTGGAAATACACACTCTTTTGTTTGAGTCGGAAAAAAAAAATCACAGACTGAAAAGATATCCCCAAACTCTCTGAATACTCATGTGGGTTTCTGCTTGAGATCCTGTAACCTTTAAAACCTCATGCAGGCTGCATTTGCCATCCTGCACAGGAAATGACTCCCCAGGAAGGCTTCGTTTGAAAGAGTCATGGAAAGAGACTGGCAAGTAGCCAGGGTGGACACACTCCCAATCTTTCTACTCCATCCTGGCAGTTATTTTCTCAGGTGCCTGCAGCCCCTTGCTGCCTTCAAGGGCAAAGAGGCATTATGGGTGGGGGCAAGGAAATGGAGGGAAAAAACCCACACTTTTTTAAAAGACCAATCACTGTTCACTCTGGCAATTCAGTGGGACAAAGTTCAAAGCCTTCTAAGGCAAAGAGGCTGAGCTCTGGGATGAGGACACACGTGGGATCTGCCCTATGCTGGCTGGGTGGCCTCATCCCCGCCACTGTTATCAGAGCTCCTCCTCTCTGCCCATCCCCTGGCTCCTTTCATGTTTGGTTTTTTTCCTCTCTCCCAACTACTTCTAGTCTATTGTCCACAAACATGTTCATCACCCCACCCTAACATATGGCTCTCCTCTGACTCCCATGATTCTTCTCTTCCTTGACGGATGTCTCAAAAGACCATCGGATCACCAGTCTTAAAGCCCAAAGGGCCCTTAGAGATCATGTATCCTAACTCTAAGAAAGTGAGTCAACCTTTGAGGGTCACTGACCTAAAGGAGCAGAGCTTAGATTGGAAACCAGGTCTGCCCAATCCCCTCTTCTCTTCATGTCTCCACTAAAACGACTGTATCCTTAGGGATTCACCTTCCACAATCCATCAACCTTTGGAATGTGACTTTAATTCTCGTCCAATTTGTATTTCCAAGAGACAGCTGTCTCTTCTGAAATTTCCCCCTCCATTGGTTTCAATAGTATTGTATATTTCTGGTGCCCACCATTTTTTCTTATCGCTTATTCTCTCTCTCTCCACCACTGCATGAGCCTTTTAAGTGGTTTTCCCAGTCTGTAGTCTCTTGGTCCCCACCCATGTTCTGCCTTGGTGGTCTCATCTACACTTTCGGTATTTCTCTTCGATCTTGATCCTATGTTCTAGGCTGGCACCTAGGTGCCATAGGGGCCTGTAGTCACAAAGGCCTGCATTCAAATTTGGCCTCAGACACTTACCAGTTGTGTGACCCAGGGAAAATCAGTGCACCACTGCCTGTCTCAGCTTCCTCATCTGTAAAATGAGAATAATAACAGCACCCACATCCCAGGGTAGTTGTGAGGTTCAGATGAGGTATCTATAAAATGCTCTGCAAACCTTACAGCCCTCTGTAAATGCTAGTGATGGTGATGACAGTGACAACATTAGCTGGGGGATGCAAAGACAAAAGCAGTTCATGGTCCTCAAGCATCTTATGTTTGAGTAGGTGAAACAACGTGCAAACATTTAAGTGAAGAAAAGATAAAGGTAAAATGACCTTTTTGGGGGGGAGGTGGGGACAGCAGCTGAGCTTGGGATGTTAAAAGGTCCTGGGATAGATGGTAGAACACTATGCCCAGGTACAACAAGTGGGGCAGCTGATCTGGAAACTGAGACCGTGTGAGGGGCAGCACCCTCTAAGATGCTTAGAAAAACAGGGCTTTAAAAACCAAAGAGAGGAGTTGGACTGAACCCCAGAAGTAACAGGAAACGATCCAGCCAGATCTACTGCTTGGGCCTCTCACCTTGGCAGCTGCATGTGTGGTGAACTGCCTGGGGGAGAGACATGAGATGGGAAGAAATGCCCACAAAGCAGCATGCCAAAGCTGATCATCTCTTTGAAGCAACACAAGGAGGATTTTCTTTCTATCATGTCCAGATCAAGAACAATCCTCTCTATGATTTTAAATGACTAGAAAGACTGACTCTAACACAGGCACTGATATTACACTCTCAGGGACAGGGTCCAAGAATCAGATGGAACTGAGAGACATACATGGTCATTGTGTTAACAGCCACCTTCTGAAGGTCTTAGGAAGAAGCCCAGCCCCAAAGTCTGAGGGGGCACTGAACATACCGCCAACAGACAGACAAAGCACTGTACCCAATAAGTAAGTCCTGAATGAATGGACAGAAGTCAGGGGTTGAGAAGAGGACTACGGGTCACTCAGATCTAATCCCTGTGTGCTCCCTAGTGGACTACTTACCCAGATTCCTTTGGAGATCATTCCTATACTGCTAAAAGAACATTTCTCCCCTCAGAGCTGTCATACACATTGCTTTCCTTACCTCTTTTTCACTGCTCCAAGGAAGGAATCTAAACTCCCTATTCTAATACCAGGTTTTTTTTTTTAAGGTGGCATTATTATTCCCATTTTATAGAATACGATTCAGAAAGATTACGTCACTGTCAGCAGCTGGTTACCATACTGTATCTTCAGACCTTGGGCATGACCGCTTGTTGTTGCACTGAACAGAGTTCTTAAGACTTTCAAAGTTGTTTTTCTCTTTAATGTTGTTATTACTGTATAAATTGTTCTCCTGGTTTTGCTCATTTTACTTGGCATCAGTTCATAAGTCTTCCCAGTCTTCATAAACTGGTCCCTTGCTACCTATCCATCTTCCCAGTCTCCTGGCATTTTCTATGGCTGTCCCCTAGGCCTGGGATTTTCTCCCTCCTTATGCCTGCCTCTTGGGCACCTTGGCTTCTCTTCCAGTCTCTTCTAGAAGAAGACTTTGCAGACTTTGCTAGCTCTTCTCCCATCTATCCTGTCTAGAAGTTATCTGCAGAGTTCATTGTTTGCACGCTCTCTCCCCCATTATTCTAGTGAACTGCCTGAGAGCAAGGGTTGCTTTTCACCTTCATTTTATTCCCAATTCCTATCCTGGCATTTGGAACAAAAGGTGCTTATGAAAGACTTCTTGACTTGACTTCTCTGAACCTTTCATGCATTATTTCCTTCATAATGAGGCAATAATATTCCACTACTTTCACGTATTATGATTTGCTTAGCTATTCCCCAATGGATGGATAACACCTTGGTATCAAGGTTTTTGCTACTATTAGGATTTTTGTCCATATGGCCTCTTTTCTGAGGTAAAATTCTAAAACCGGTCTCCCTGATTCCACTAATTAATCAATGAAGCTCCCTCTCTTGTCTTGACAACTAATCAACTATCAATCACTTGTCTCTCCCAAAATTTTGTTTGTACCTCTCTTACTACATTTATTTTCTGCCCTGAATTATTAATATGTATTTGTCTTATCCCAGTCACTAACCTGTAAACTCTTGAGAGAAAGGATTCTCTCATTAATCTCTGTATATTATATATTGTTTCCTATAGTGCCTAGCACATAGGAGGGGCTTAATTACATATTTGTTCAACTGACTGATGTTTCATACTCAATCCAAAAAATGTATCTCTTAGCAATCATTACATGAAGACATTTTAAACTACAAAGACTTCTTATTCAGCTTGATCAGCCACTAGACTGGCTCCAATTAATTATTGACCAGCCCTAGCCCAAATGGCTCCTAGCTAAATCAAATCCACTTCAAAACTGCTCTCTTCAAAGTTATTCATTATCTTGCAATTAGCAAGTGGGATGGTCCTTTTTCTCGTTTAAGTCCTCATCCTTTTTGTGACACCTCCCTGGGTGTTCTTGTCTTTCTGGGTTTTCACTTTTTCTGGACCTGTCTGACTACTCCCCCTTTTTCTTTGCTGGATCATGACCCAGGCCCTATCTGAAGCTGCCAGAGAAGCCCAAGGCTCTGAGATTCAAGGTCAACGTCTTCTTTTTCTTTCAGAGATCACATTTCCCACAGATTCAATGACAACAATTTAGATGACCCCTATATCTCTCCCCAGTCTCTCTCCTGAGCCCAGATTACCAAGTGCCTGTTGGGCATTTCCATGAGAAGTCCCTTAATCATCTCAAATCCAATATATTCCAAACGTACCTCATTACCTTCTTCCTATTTACCACAAAGGTTCTTAATTTTTTTTCTCCTAGATTTGCAACTTTTTAAAATCAAGAGTTAGTATCTAAAGAGAGCTTAGAGTCTATATTAAATACAAGAGACAAATGTTTGGGGTGGGGGGAACAGTTCGATATACTACTTTTGTGGAAATATTCCATGGCTGCCATGGCAGACCTGACCTGACTTATCACCTCCAGATTTTCACCAAGATCTACTCCTCATTTTCCTATATGGAGAACATTCCCAAGACTATGAGCTATATCTACTTGATATAGTTCAACCAATAACTTTTCTTCTTTAACGTGAAAAAAAAATGGCTTTTGATAGATGTATGTCTGTGTATGAAATGACAGAACATCACCCTTACGTGACACATTGCCAGATACTGCACGGGAAAACTAACTCCAAGGCCTCCTCAGGAAAAGCAGGCAGCCACGGCTGCCTCAAGGCCCGGCCAGGCTGGGAGCCAGGCTGACAGCTGCACCACACAAGGCCTGATCTCCTCAGCGGAGGGCTGGCCAAGGGCACCAGCATCTCAGGCAGTGTGTGTGCATCTCATACCAATGCCCCCATCATTTGGGACTCTTTAAGGAGAGTCATTCCAGAACAGCAGCCAAGTTATAACATACAAAATGAAGAAACTGGACTTACATATTCCTTGACGTTTTTTGTTTTCACAGCTTTGTATGAATAATAAGCAGGATACAATATTCCAAAAATCAACCTAGTAAAAAGCAAAAGGTATGAAAAACTAGTTAAGTTTTTTCAATGACAGAACACTAAATATCTTATAAAATATAAGAGACATGAAAAACATGTAACAGATGGCATTTGTCATTGCAAATCTGCTTATTTTTTTAAAAGGCAAAGTTGAAATAGATTTGTTACTTGTGACCTTGTTATTTTACGTATCAGTCTTACTGGACTCCTTGCTGTCGTGTCAATACGAGACCTGTCAAAATTAATATCTCAACACTTCAGGTACTGGTTTTAACTGGATTCTTGACTGACCAGCTAACTAGACAACGCAGGTTTTGGTGCAGGGGTCAGACTCCATGACAAAAGTGTGTTTTGAACTCCATAGTGGAAACCCATGGTTCCCCTCTGTACCTCAGCTAGCCCATCCTGAACGCTCTACATGGTGTTCTGTCCAGTATTTGGTCATCCTTTCTAAGTCCTTCCAAAATCTCATTTCTCAGAATAGTTTGGTGGTTTTTTTAAGCATGATGCATAAAACTTTGAATTCACTGATTATCCAAACATTATCTTCTCATAGACATCATTTAACTGGGTCCTACAGGGCAGCTACATGGCACAATGGAAGCCTCAGGAAGAACTGAGTTTAAATCCGGTCCCAGACAGTTACTAGCTGTGTAATCCTGGGCATGCCACTTAACTTCTGTCTGCCTCAGTATCCTCAATTACAAAATAAGTATAAGAGTAACTCCTTCCGAGGACCATCTAAGGACCAAATGAGATAACAGTTGTAAAGTGCCCAGCAGAGCATCTGGCAGAGCAGTATAAACATTAGCTTTTATAATTATTAACATAAAACAACATATAATCATTACAAGTGGAGGCCAGCACTAGTATAGATGACTTGGAATGAATTTTCATTTAGATTAAATTTTATTTTTTTAGCAGAATTGTCTTCTGCACCTTGTATCTGAGCATCTGCTAAAAGAGTAGGGGTCCAAGAACATAGATAAAATCATGGGGATAGTCCAGAAACATCCTGGGACACACAGCGAAGATAGCTTTGAATTACAAATTTTTTAAAGGTTACACACAAAATGAAGGCTCAAATGGCAGAGCTGGCAGTGTGATTGTATGTGCTTGGGGATAAAGTTCTACTTAAGTGTACGTCATGACCAAGGACTAAAGTTCTACTTAAGTGTACGTCATGACCAAGGTCATGACCAGTAATGTCCATATCAGGGAAGAAGAACTTGTGGATTGTATTTTTTAAGCTGACCCTGCTTGTACTTCTTTTTTTTTGGAGGGGGGGAAGACAGGGCAACTGGGGTTAAGTGGCTTGCCCAAGGTCACACAGTTAGAAAGTATTAAGTGTCTGAGGCCGGATTTGAATTCAGGTCCTCCTGACTCCAGGGCCGGTGCTCTTTGTACTGCGCCCCTAGCCACCCTCTGTACTTCTTTTCTCAAGACTGTTGAAATATAGGAAGGTCCAGAACTAATCATAATATTTCCATTTCTCAGGGCTCACGTGAATCCTTTAGAATGTACAGGATGCTGTATCTTTGAGGAGATAGCCCATCTAGTAGCAAACAAGCTTGAGGGGTGGAGCCAAGATGGCAGTCCAGAAGCAGGAAAACTCTGTGAGCTCCCCCCACAACCACCTCAAATACCTATAAAATGTGACTCCAAACAAACGTTAGAGCTACAAAAACCACAAAAGGGACACAGAGAAACAAATCTCCCACTGAAGGCAGCCTGGGAGCCAAGCCCAGCCCCAGGGCAGCTCTGACCAGCAGTGGCTGGAGTGGAATTCAGGGGAGTGGATCCCCAGCAGCTGTGGGGGTTTCCAGACTTATCAACCCATAAATGCCAAAGGCAAAGCAAAAGGTCAGTGTGGACTCTGGGAACAGGGGGAATGAGTGAGGTCAGGCCTCTGCCCCTGCCCCGTGGCTGCTTCAGAGCTCCTGGCCTGCAGATTATAGTATGAGGAGTAATCTCTCTTGCTTTAACCTGCTTGGATCTGGATTGCGTTCTAGGGTGGAGGCTCTGGGGTGTGTGACCAGGTGCCAGAGCTTGGGGAGGCTTCAGAGAGGGCACCCAACTAATAGCTCTGGCAGCTGTGAAAACCCAGTGATTTGGGACAAAGCCCTCCTCTTTGGAAGCAGAGTTCTGTGCCAAAAAGCTCAAAAGTCAAATAACTGAGTGGCAACATGAGCAAGCAAAGGAAGCAAAGCCAGTAGTCAAACCTTAGATTCCTTTTTTGGGGACAAAAAGATTCAAAGCATGGAACGGCAGGCAGACAACGAAATCAGAACTCCTGCCCCAAAAGCTTCCAAGAAAAATATGAACTGGTTACAGGCCACAGAGGAACTCAAGAAGGATTTTGAAAACCAAGTAAGAGAAGCGGAGGAAAAATTGGGAAGAGAAAGGAGAATGATGCAAGAAAATCATGAAAAGAGAGTCAACAACCTGACTGAAGAAAATAACACCTTAAAAAACAGACTAACTCAAATGGCAAAAGAGGCCCAAAAAGCCCATGAGAAGAATGCCTTAAAAAGCCAAATCTGCCAGATGGACAAAAAGAATCTCAAAAGCTCACTGAAGAGAATCATTCTTTCAGAAATAGAATGTAGCAAATGGAAGCTAGTGACTTTATGAGAAATCAAGATACTATTAAACAGATCCAAACAAATGAAAGAATAGAAGGCAATGTGATATCTCACTGGGAAAACCACTGACCTGGAAAATAGATCCTGGTGAGATAATTTAAAAATTACTGGACTACCTGAAAGCCATGATCAAAAAAAGAACCTAGAAACCATCTTTCAAGAAATTCTCAAGGAAAACTGCCCTGATATTTTAGAATCAGAGGGCAAAATAGAGGCTGGAAGAATTCACTGATCACCTCCTGAAAAAGACCCCCAAAAGAAAACTCCTAGGAATATTATAGGCAGGTTCCAGAATTCCCAGATCAAGGAGAAAATATTACAAGCAGCCAGGAAGAAACAATTTGAATTATTGTGGAAACACAATCAGGATAACACAGGACCTGGCAGCTTTTACATTGAGGGATAGAGGGCTTAGAATATGATATTCTGGAAGTCAAAGGAGCTGGGATTAAAACCAAGAATCACCTACCCAGCAAAACTGAGTATCATGTTTCAGGGGAAACTATGGTCATTCAATGAAATAGAGGACTTTCAAGCATTCTTGATGAAAAAACCAGAACTAAACAGAAAACCTGACTTTCAAATACAAGAAGCAAGAGAAGCATGAGAAGGTAAACAGGGAAAAGAAATCATAAGGAACTTATCAAAGTTGAACTATTTACATTCCTACATGGAAAAACGATAATTGTAACTGATGAAACTTTTCTCAGTCTGAGGATAGTTGAAGGGAATATAAATGGATATATATATATATATATATATATATATATATATATATATATATATATATATATATACATATACATCTATATAGGATGGTATATGGGCGTATGAATACTTACGTGTGTGTGTGTGTGTGTGTGTGTGTGTACAGGTATACATAGAGAGAGGGCAGAGGACCAATTGAATAGGAAGGGATGATATTTAAAAAATAAAATTTAGAGGCAAGAGAGGAATATAATGAGAGGAGATAGGGAGAGACAGAATAGGGTAAATCATCTCATATAAAAGAAGCAAGAGAAAACTGTTACAATGGACGGAAAGAACAGGAAGGCAAAAGGGAATGGATTAACCTTACTCTCATTGAATTTGGCTTAAGGAGGGAATAACATACACACTAAACTGGGTATCTTACCCTACAGGAAAGTAGGGGGGAAGGGGATAAGAGGGGGGAGGATAGAAGGGAGAGCAGATTGGGGGAGAGGGTAGTTAGAAGCATACACTTTCGAAAAGGGACAGGGTCAAAGTAGAAAACAGAACAAGTGGGGGATGGGATAAGATGGAGGGAAATATAGTCAGTCTTTTACAACATATCTACTATGGAAATATTTTGCATAACTACACATGTACAACATATATTGAATTACTTATCCTCCCAGTAAGGGTGGGTGACGAGGGAAGAAGGGAAAGAATATGGAATTCAAAGTTTTAAAACCAAATGTTTTTAAAAAATTATTATTATTATTATTTACATGCACTAGGAAATAAGATATACAGGCACTGGAGTATGGAGATCCATCTTGCCCTACTGGAAAAGTGGGAGGGAGAATGGGGGAGGACACAGGAGGGAGCAGATTGGGGGGGTATTCAATAGGATCACTGTTCTGGGGTGGTGGGTAGGGGAAAGATGGAGAGAAAATTTGTAACTCAAAGTCTCATGAAAACGAATACTGTAAATTAAAAATAAACATGAAATTTCAGAAAGAAAAAAACAAGCTTTTGAGAATACTTGCTTTGTGCTGGATAATGGAGTTTAATCTACATGGTGACCTCTGCAGCCCTATTAATCCTGCTGAAGTTTTGCCTGTATGGACACTGGTCTGGTGCGTCTGCTTCTCATCCTTCCTGCTGTTAGTGCTCCAATTCAGGACTCTACTACAGCCTCAAATGGGCCTCCTTCCTTCCAGTCGTGACGTTCCTCCCAATCCAGCCTAGACACCATTTCTAAATCAATCTCTTTGCCCAAAGTAGAATCCTAATTTCCCATTAGATCTACTCCAGCATCCTTTGCCAAGACCCTCCACCATGTGACTCTTGCTTGCCTTTCAGCTGTTGTTTTTGTCCTTCATTTTCAAAGTGGACCAGGACATCAGGAAGGTGATGCCATGAATTGGACTTCAGTGAGGCACTAGCCTCATTATCTTTGATGGAGCCACATGGGTCCAGGGGCTAGACACAGATTAGGACAAGTGGAGAGGTCACTGGATGTAGTATCGTGTCTCTCTAATCTTGCCCAAAAAGAAATCACTCTCTGCCAGCTAATAGCTCTATTTTCAGCCTTCCTTTGTTGTGTCTGCCCTTCTTTTTGAAGATGACCATGATACCAGGGAAATGATGACTTGCAATTGATTTTGATTTGAGGGAGGGCTGTGCAAGGTCACCAGCCTCACTTTCTCCTCCAGAGCCATCTGGATCCAGTGACCAGATATTCATCCGGATGACTGGAGATGACCCAGGATGCAATGGGAGACCTTTCAGCCTTCCTTAACACTCTGGGGATATCTTCTTCACTTGATTCAGTCCTATGCATTTTGTCTCAAAGCCTTGCTCAAGCCTTACCTTGTGCATGAGGGCTTTCCAGATGACTACCCCACATCATCCCACCCCACCCTATCCAACCTGTTTCCTTTTCTGAAATTCCTACTTCATCAAGCCATTTGTTTGTATTTGGTACAGCATATGCCATTTTAAGTTGTGATCTTTATATGTGTATCTTTTTCCTTAAACTCGTACATACACAAGTGTCTCCCCTCTTTTTACTCCCAGTACCGCACCCATGCCGTGTCCTTCGATGGACACTCAAATGTTCTTGCAGCTCTGCTCTTCAAGTCTCATGCCCGTGGGCAGAGCACCAGGGAAGGCACTGGAGACATACACAAAGCTGAGGCAAACGATGATCGTAGCCCACGTGGAACTGACGATAAAGGGGGCTGTTTATTTTAGTGCTTTAGAGATCTGTAGTTTCATTGGTGTGGGTACTTTCTTACTTAAGACCATAAACCCTTTGGACCCTTTTTGTAAGTTAACAAAGGATATTGTTATGTTATTAAAATATTTGCTATATGTTTGGCACTTGGTACAACCAGCACCATTTCACCTGCAAATGCTAGAGGGCTTTGGGGGACACCTATTGCATTTAGATTGGGCTTAAAAGTGGCAAACACTGTTGGTAATCATTGGTCTCCCAATGGCATAAATCTCATTAATGTTGAGAGTATTATCATATGTAAAATTGTTTTTTCTGTGGTATCTTTCAAGGAATTTTTTATAAACTTAACATGTACCATGTCCATAGAAGATATCATATTGAACAAGAGGACAAGATGGTGTTTTGTTCTACCAAATCAAATGATTGATTTTATAGATAATAAGCAAATAGTAGGATCTATTTTAGCCAATTATGCTGATAGTAAATATATGGGCAGTTGCACAATACCACTTACAAAAGCCTGCCTGCTCCTTTCTCAAATTTTTAGCAATGGTATTGTCAATATATGTAAAAATTAATCTTTTTTTCTATAAGAAAATCACATTTTAATATTTTAATAAAATAAAGGTTACTAGAAAAATATTTGCTATACCATTATTTTGATCAAAATGTAGGAAATTCAGATTTTTCCCCCTTGGGTTTCAGTTCCATACTATTTACTTATATCTACTGAAAATATTACTATCTTTTAAATAAAAATATTTAACAAATTAAATGTTAAGTTTGCATAATATGACAACTGACATAAGTCAGCATCATGTCCAGAAATATCTTTTCACCTTTTTTCTCTGAACATCAGGAATACAGAATGATCAAGAACATCATTATCTATCAAAACTGAATAATGCACCATAGGATCATCACTTAAAGCCTTCTTTCCTCTTCTTTTTTAAACCAACACTTCTCCTATTTCAAAGTTTTTCTGAGCTTGCTATTCAGGACACTGAATGAAGGCCGTTGTGGAGACTTGAAGCTTGGGAGGTCTGGCATAAAGCCAAAGCTTGAACAAGTAAATGAATTCAAATAAAGTCCATTTTAAAAAGCTACCTTGACAACAAACTAATAGCTTATAAAAGGCAAACTTTCCACACACAGAGTAAAGTCTGCCCATAAAATAGAATACTGTTTTCACCACAGAGACAGGAAAAAAATAATTATTTGTTTCTCCTTAGGTAGAACTAAGATAATAGTAAAATATAAACATTTTGGACAACATTTTCTTGATTTAATCATCACCTATTAAGTTAAAACGTTTTTTC
Organism: Gymnobelideus leadbeateri; assembly: GCA_011680675.1. Classification (NCBI taxonomy): domain Eukaryota; kingdom Metazoa; phylum Chordata; class Mammalia; order Diprotodontia; family Petauridae; genus Gymnobelideus; species Gymnobelideus leadbeateri. The sequence continues at coordinate 1,082,187 of WOXC01003680.1, read as the reverse complement.
ATTGGTTCATTCAAACCTTCATGGAGGATACTGAAGAGTTTTTGCCACTGATTATTTTTTCTTTTTTAGAGCAGGGAAGGCAGGGCAATTGGGGTTAGGTGATTTGGCCAAGGTCACACAGTTAGTATGTGTTAAGAGTCGGAGACTGGATTCGAACCACCCCCTCCCAACTCCAGGGCTGGTGCTCTATTCACTGCTCCACCTAGCCGCCCCTTTGCCACTGATTTTTGAAAAATGATAAGGCAACATCCTCATGGAGAGCAGATTTAGGGTATACAAAACAGCACGTATATTTTTAGATGTGGCCAATGTGAGAATGTGTTTTGATTGACTATCCATTTGTTACAGGGTTTTTTTTTCTCTTGTCCCTACACTTTACCACACCAAAGAGTGGGAGGAAGGAGGGAAAGAAAATAATTTTTGTTAGCCAAAAAAACCCACCAAATTTAAAAACTGATACAAGCGCTCAGGTTCTTTGTTAAAAACCTTTTATGGTTGAAGGGAATGAGGCACAGAGACACTGATATGACTTTTCCACCAATGGCTGCACAGGCAGGAAGTGGCCAGACCAAGAACTGAGCCAAGGCGATCCTCTGACTCCAAAGCCCCCTCTGAGGGTGAAGGGAAGCTCAAGATCCTGGAGATCGGCCCAGCCCGTCCAGTGAATACCCTCATTGACCACAAGCCAGTGGTGTCTTTGTCCCTTAGGCTTCCCTCAGAGACCAGAGCACCTTGTTTCTCAAAGTTACGATACATCGAGCTAGCTCTCAAGGCCTTCCTTGGCTAAGTTGAAATGTTCCTAAAATGAAGGACTTTCGGCACCTTCTGTTAAAGTGCCCACTCCCCCCCCCCCCGCCCCAGCCTTGCTAGCACAGTAGAACCACCTCCTAGGTCGCCTTTGTGGAAGACTGAAGTTCCTGTGACTTTATGTATACAACATTCCTTAGACCCAGATCAATTCTGACCTTTCTTTGAAATAATCCCTTATGCCTGTAAATTTCTCCTCTCCTTAAAGTCCAACACTGTTTCTTCACTTTAATGCCAACCCTTGAATTACATTGTTTCCTCTCTTCCTGACCCTGGTCGTGATGGATCTGTCCAGTTCATTCCTTCTAGCCCAGACACAGTGGTCTCCTTGGAGGCCTTTCCCTGCATGCAGTGTGCTGCCTCCCGGCTCCAAAGCTTCTTCCCTCACTCCCTTCTCTCTGAAATTCTCTTCCTCCTAGGCACCCTGAGAGTTTACTGTCTTTCTTTAATGAGTTGTGGTCAGTCTTCCTACCTCATATAACAAATCTCTGACCAGAAACAGAGATGAAGCAAAGTTGGTCAGCAGATTGCGCGAGTATTTCAAAACAATCTCTTTTTCTCAAATTGTCAGCTTGAGCAAAAGCAGAGCTGGAATCTGATTGTAAAGACAAAGGTGGGGTTATATAACTGTGCCTCACAGACTGGCAGGGAGGGGGACTGGACAAATCAATCACAACCAAGATCAGGAAAAGAGGAAGTTTAATGTAATTCAGGTGTTAGTAATCAATGGCAGGTATCTAAACATGGCTTTTGGGTTGGTCAGTGTTAGTGGCCACTTCTGAGAATCAGCTTATAGTCACCATATCCCAATTCTCCACCCCATTCCCCAGCATACCAAAAAAGGGGTCACCAGAATGACATTACGCTTTAAAAAAGACATATGATCTTATTCTTTTTTTTTTTTTGAAGTGGTGAGGGACACATGAAAGGCTTAAACAATTTAAGATTGAGGTTTCAAAAAAATTAAACATTTTAAAATATAAAAATGAAAAGAAAAAAGGAGAAAAACCTGTATTCATTAAATATAAATATTTCAGGCAGACTTTAATTGGATATGGTGGCAGATTCAGGAACAGTCCACTGAATAAATGGGAGGCAGAAAAGGAGGGAAGGAGGAAGATGGAGAGAGGAGGAGAAAGAGAACCTTTGCTTAAAACAATCTTGCAGCTGAATATAGATTTTCATCTCTTAAACACATATTTAGTCGCATATTGGATTCTTAAGCTTCATGAGATTGGCCAGGACAACTGAAAACCCTGCCCTCCACCCAAGATATATTTGCAGAAAGGAGAGTAAATTGGTTCAGTGCCAGCAGCCCCCCACCAGCTCTCTCCTAGCAACCTAGGGAGGCACCAATTGGTCACAGAAGCTTTTCAAAAGCAGATGCCTTTCTATCACTATGGCCCCTTTTTCTCTTTCCCCATCCATTAAACTGGCAGTGAGTTCTGTCTTCTGAGGACCTTTGCTCAAGACTCCTCAGTAATCCAACCCACATCAACTCAGATCTTCAGGTTGTGTCCCTGAAGAAGAGAATCTCCATCCCCAGTTAATCCTGACATTCCTCTTTTCCAGCAATCCCATAGTCTTAGGACCAGGAGGGACTAAATCACCAGGACCTTTATGATGAGAACTAATATTTTAGGGCTTTCCTGCAGAGGCATCTTGGCACAGAGGGAGAATTCCATCTCAGTCACTTTGTTTAACAGGCTCTAAGCACCTGCCTTACAAGGTTGCTGAGAGGATTAAATGAGATCACGTATGTAAAAGTTCTGTACCCTTCCTGCCAACATAAAGGTGAGTTGCTACTAATGCTACTAAGTGTTAAACCCCCTGGGAAGTGTCGCATGATCCTTTCGCTTTGCAGATGAAGAAAATGACACCCAGTTCCCTGAGCCTGAGTAAGATGCACATGTCCCTCTCACTTTGGTCCCAGCTTGGTCCCAGGCTCAGGTCGGGGAGGCCCAGTCCAGACCCTCTAGATACTAGGCCTCTCCCCTTCGGTGCTGCTGTCTCCCTCCATTAGCATGTAAGCTCCTGGACAGTGAGGCTGGCTTGCTGCTTATATAAGGAGCCCCAGCACTTTAAGTAGTGCCAACAGGTTGTTGTTCGGTTATTCTGTTGTGTCTGACTACATGTGAACCCATGGACTTGTCATGGGGGCTTTCTTAGCAAAGATACTGGAGCCATTTTCTTCTCCAATGTGTCCCCATTTACAAATGAGGAACTGAGGTAAATAGAAAAGTGTCTTGCTCAGGGTCACACAGCTAGTAAGTGTCTGTGGCTGGATTTGAACTCAGTCTTCCTGACTTCAGGCCCAGTACTCTATGCACTGCAGCACCTAGCTGCCCCATAGTAGGCACTTAATATTTATTGGATGGAACCAAACTTCTGTCTGCCTCGGTTTCCTCATCTGTAGAATGGGGATAATAGTAGTACCTACTTCCCAGGGTTACTGTGAGGATCAAATGAGACCATAATTGCAAAGGCCTTAGCACAATACTCAACAACCTGTTGCTGCCGAGTTCATTTCTCCATGACCCCATTTGGGATTTTCTTGGCAAAGATACCGAAGTGCTTTGCCATTTCCCTCTGTAGCTCATCTTAGCTATTCTTTATTTATTCATTATTGCTATTATCAGGATCAAATGGGAATCAAATGGGATCACCTGGGAAGCACTGAAGCACAGTGCCTGGCACACAGTAGGGACATGTTAGCTATTACTGTGACCAAATGAAATCACAACCAGAAAGCATTTAGCAGGTGCCTGGCATGCTGCTATTCAGCCGTGTCCAAGTCTATGCTGACCCCATGTTTTCTTGCAAAGATACATGAGCCATTTGTCATTTCCTTCTCTAGATGAGGAAGTGAGACAAACAGGTTTTGAGTGACTTGCCTAGGGTCACACAGTCAGTGTCTGAAGCTGGATTTGAACTCAGATCTTCTTCCTGACTCCAGGCCTGGTGTTCTCTCCACTCAGTTGCCCCAGCTGTAACACAGCAGGGGGTAGATAAATGTTAGTTATTATGATCATTAAAAAGCATGGCACCTGGCACACAGTGGGTACTTAAGCTCATGGTAACTGTTGTTGCTGCCACCGCCACCACCACCACCACCACACATGCTATGCCCCCTCCTTCCCTCCCAAACATGCCAGGCCTTGTACTATGTGCTGGGTAAAAAGCAGACACAGGCTTCAAGGAGCTCACGTTCTAAGAAGCCTAGACCTCCCGTCCAAGGTTCCCTGACCACCCCCTCCCAACCAGAGAGTGGGGGAAAGGGAAAGCCTGACCTGCAGGAATGGGGAAACTTCAGGAGAGTAAACACCCCCTTTCAGCACAGATCAGTAACCTAATGAACTTTCAAGAAGGGATTTATTGGGAGATTAAATGACTTGCCCAGGATCCTACAACTGGAGGCTAGTCATGGTTCCTCCCACACCTTTGCTGAGATCCTTTAAAAGGGCTTGGCCATTTCCTCCTGGCCTGACCCTGGGCCTCTTCTCTACCCACCTCACTATATGTCTGGCAGATAGTAAGCACTTCATAAATGTTTCCTCTCTCCCGGTCTCTTTGAATCACAGACTTCTGCAGAGTGCAAAGGGCCTTTATTAGCACCTAGCTAAGATTCCACCCCTTACATGTTTGGATCCAGACTCACTATAATGCACCTACCTGAAAAGTAGCTGCCATCCCAGGCTTGATAACCATCCAACAAAGGGAACTTTTCAGTTTCCAGTGAGCCTGCCACCTCTCCAGAAAGCCCAGTGAGTCTTGGGAAGCTCTAACAAAGTCACAGTCTTTCTTGACATCAGGCTTAAGTTGTTTCTTTGCATCATTCCCCACTCTGATACTATTTCCACTGTCTGGGGCCAAACAGAACAAATCCAATTACTGGAACACAGCTCTTCTACCTCCCTCTCATCTCCTTGTCTCCAAGCTCAATCTGCCCACTTTTTCCAGCTGTTCCCTAGCTGCCACCCTGAGCCCAGAGCACCATGGGACTGTCATCTTGTCCTTCTGGGAGGCTGGGCCCCTCTTACTGCAGCCCAGGATCACAGTGGATTTTCTGGCTGCCACAGCCCTCAAATGACTCACACTGGGCGTTTTTCACCACTCCTGCCTATTATGGGAGCGCAGCTGTCCACCTGGGTCTGGCTCCATGAGGCTGTCTCCTCAGTACTTCTGAGCTCTCCAGCGTGTTCACAAAAGCAGCAAGAGGGACCTGACCAAAAGCTTTGCTAAACACCAAGTGAACTCAACCTCCCCTGTTAGGTGGTAAGTCTGACTAGCTCATTCTTGAAGAAGCCTTTTTTGGAATCACTGACTCCCTTTCAGTAACAACCATTTCATTAATGACCCCATCAATAATCTGCTCTGGAATCACAGTCAAGTTCACAGGGCTCCAATTTGCAAACTCTGTCTTCTTTACCCCCCCTCCCCAGTTACAGACATTTCATAATTTCAGTAAATATAATTTCCTGGAATCACCCCCACACCCATATAAATTGTAAATATATCTTACAGAATTATATATATTTCACTAAGGAAATAAATGACTTCTTTAATGTGGAGCTGCAATGACATGGTTGGTGGCCCAGTGGGTAGAGCTGGAGTCAGAAAGACCTGAATTTAAATTCTGGCTCCGACCCTTATAAGCTGTGGAACCCTGGACAAGAAAGGTAATGGTTCTTAACCTCCATTTCCTCCTCTATAAACTGTCACCCCCACTAAGCAGGGCAGTTGTGAAGACTGAGGAGGATACTACAAGGAATCCGAAAACTTTAAAACACTAGATAAACCTTAACTATTTTTTTTCTTTTTTGGGGGAGGGCAATTGGGGTTAAGTGACTTGCCCAAGGTCACACGGCTAGTTTTGTGTTAAGTATCTGAGGTCGGATTTGAACTCAGGTCCTCCTGACTCCAGGGCCAGTGCTCTATTCACTGCGCCACCTTGCTGTCCCTAAACCTTAACTATTACTATGATTATACTGTTGATAACCATTTGATAAGTGGCAATGTCAGGCAAGGTGCTAGGGATGGGTGTCCAAAAAGGACACTATCCTGCCATTCCTGCAGCTTGTATCCTACTGGAGTGGGCGGGGGAGGGAGGGTGCGGGCAGGAAGCTAAGGTCAGGTAGGGCAGGAGGGGAGATGGCTTCTCACACAAGGTAGGGAAAGTCTCTGAGGCAGGGTGGGGGTGCATTCCAAGCAGGGGACATGGGTGCCCAGTGCACAGAGAGAGAATACTGTAGATGAGGAACAGAGAGAAGGCCAGTTTAGCTGGATTCCTGACTGCAGGGAGTAACATATGCATCAGCTGGGAGGAAGGATGGGGCCAGACTGTGAAGGGCTTCAAAGGCTAAACTGGAGTTCGAGTCGAAGGGAATCAGTGAGTTCTGTCTGGACATACCAGGTCCAGATGTCTCTAGGCTATCTAGTTTAAAACGTCCAATAGACAGTTGGTGAAGGGGGACTGAAGCTGAGGGGAGAGAGAAGCTTCATACATGGATGTCTGAGTCATCTACAAAGAGATGCTAATTACACCCACTAAAAAGTTTCTCAACCAAAGGAGATAAAAAAAAAAGGTCTGTAGCTTTAGTAAACTGTCTTGTTTGGTGCCTGGCATATAGCAGGTGGGGACAGTTAGGTGCACAGTGGATAGGGTGCTGGGGTTTGGAATCAGGAAGACTCATCTTCAGGAGTTTAAATGTGGCCTGACACTTCCTAGCTGTGTGCCCGGCAAGTCACTTCACCCTGTCTGCCTCAGTTTCCTCATCTGTAAAATGGAGAAGGAAATGGCAAACCACTCCAGTATCTCTGCCAAGAAATTCCTAAATGGGGTCACAGAGAGTTGGACACAACTGAAATGACTCAATACATAAAAGGTACTTAATAAATGGGTGTTAATTAGGCAGAGCCTCAGAGGGCTGAAGTGGCTTGCCCATGGTTATCAAGTTTATGTCAGAGGCAACATCTGAATTCAGGTTTCACTCCTTTCAAGTCCAGCCACAGATCCATTACATTTCAGTGCCTCCAAGTCCAGTGATTATTTCATTAAATTTCTTCTCTCTTTTCAGACCTAAGACAGCTTCATTTGTTGGGTAGTTTCTCAGTGATTTTTAAAAGCCAACAGGAAAGAAACAGCCATGGCTTAGTGACAACAGCTAATGTAATCTTGAAGAATTCTCTGGGCAGAGATGAAAGGTGCCATAGTCAGAAAACTCTTATCTACAATTTCCTCATATCCTTCAGCTCTCAAATGACAGCCTACCCTTCCTAGCACCGAATACCTTCGAATCTCCAAACCCCAGCTTTGCTTTGACTGGACAAGAGCCCAAATTGTATTTATATGCTGACACCCAACTTAATGAGCTTGGCTCTCTCTCTCCCCCTCTGAACACTGTCGTCTCAGACACAGATGATTAGGTTTGGAAAAAGGGGAACATGAAACGTGAGCAATAACAGAATACTTCTCAACCATACACTTAAGCTCCCTTGGTTTTCCAGTTAATATTTATGAAGAATACAATAATACAAACACACTTCATAATGTTAATATTTGCCTCTAAACTAGATTAATGTTACATGAACTAACATTACTGGGATCAGTTAGGTCCAGAGTCAGAAACATCTATATTTGAAGCTTAAGTTATAAGTGAAATGACTTTATACTTAGGTTATGGTGGATATGGACTATAACAAAGGTGTTACCACAAACCCATACTGATTAGGGGCAGTGTTAAGAAGGCTATGCCTTCAGAAAAAACTCCATTTGTTAAGATTATCTGAACACAATTCAAATCCTGCTTTCTCTGCCTCAAATACTTCACCTTTTAGATACATTTTTCAGTCACTTGCCAAAAGCATATATCGAAATAAAGCACAGGTCTGACTACGTCTTTTCTCTGCTCAGTGAACTCGGATGATTCCACAGTAAGTCTAGGACCAAATACAAACTGCCCCTTTCAGCACTTAAGCCACTCTGAAGTCTCTGCTCCAGCCAAATAAGACGGTCCATCTCTCTTCTCTGTTGCTCTGTATAGGTCACTGGTTCCCTGTACCTTGGGCACATGCTAAACCTTCCCCTCTACCTCATGTAACTATTTTCCTTTAGAACTCAGTTCAGATTCCATCTCCTATGAAGCTTTATTGATCCTCCCAGGTGCTGCCTTCTCTACCAAATTAGATTACATTAATTCTGAGAAACAGCATGGCATAATGAATGACAAGTCATCCTTGAGGCCAAGAAGATCTCGGTTTGAATTCTGTCTCTGACATATACTGGCTATGGAACCTGAGGCAAAGCCACTTGGGATTCCAGGAAACTCTTAGCCTCAGTTTTAAAGAGGGTATCAAACAGCCAACACTGGCAGAGGTTTCCTCACCTGGACATCCCCTATATCAATGATCAGATCATCTGGTACCATCTACTTAAACAGCCTATGTTCACTTTCAGGCCCCATCCGTACCTTGCTATCTCTACTTAACCAGAACCTCTACATGCTCCCCACTGGAAAACTGGCCTCCTCCGTACCCCTGCCACACCCCCATCCTGCAGCTGGGACAGGCACACTCTTGAGGAGCTCACATTTCTGCCACACCTTCCCAGCTCTACTTCATATCTTCCTTTACTGGAATGCAAAGGCCTCGAGAGCAAGGACTGTCTAGTCTCTTCGTACCCCCAAGTGCTTAGCCCAGTGTGACATATATAGTTAGTACTTAATCTATGCTTGCTCTATTAGCCACCCATCCATTCATACATATATTCATATGTTGTCTCCCCAAAAGAAAGTTGCTTTGTGGAAGAGCCTACTTCATTTTTGTCTTTCTATCTCTGGTGCTTAGCATGGAATCTGGCACAGAGTTAAGTTGTGGCTGAAAGAATTAAAATACTTCAAATAGAAGACTCACAAAAACCCTCTTTCCTGTCATCAGACTTCCTATATGTCTGAACTACGTAATAAGTTCAAACGGCATAGAATTTTTCTCCCATCTATTTTCTTCATTCATCACTTTTAGAATGAGCATATAGGACCCTAAATCTTGTGGAATTCATTAAAGGTATGTGTGTCGTCTTCTGTTTATGGTCCTATAAGCTCCCTAAGGGCAAAGGTTATCCTGGTTTCCCTTGTATAATGCTCTGCACATTGTAAATGATTAATATATATTTGTTGAATTCAACCTTAGAACATAGGCCTTTCTACACTGTCTTCTCATTTCTTTGAGGTAAGAAGAAATTTAAATATATGTGTAATACATATACATATGTATGTAGATCTGTGTGCATACCTGTATGTATGTATACATATAACTGAACAAGTATTTCCTAAGTGCTATGTATCAGGTGCTGTGCTAATGCTGGGGACAGAACTACAAAGAAGGAAACGATGCCTACTCAACAAGGTGCTAATATTCTGATGACAGACAGAAGCCCATGCAAAAATGCACCCAGCACAAGTACAATGTTAACATGTGTATATGTTTACACATCCACTCTCACCTTCCCACGGTTAAATACAAAGTACTAGGAGTTGGGGGGGGGGGTCAAATCAGGAAAGGCTTCTTCCTCTATAAGACTGGGCCTGAGCTGAGTCTTAAAAGGAGAGGGGCTCTAAGACAAAAGTGAGGAAGGAACAAATTCTAGGCTTGGGGGATGGTAAAAGTGGAGGCAGAAAAACTGGAGAAGGAGGATATGTGTGAGAAAAGGCCAGTTTGGTTGGATTAAGGAATGTAGTAGGAAAAGGAATGTCTGGAAAGGCAGGCTGGGCTCAGGCTCTGTAGGGTTTCAACAGCTAAATGGAGAAGTTTAGGTAACAGGAAGTCTCTGGAGGTGACTGTGTAGGTCCCAAGTTCAGAGCAGTGAGCAAACAAAATGACTTTGGCTACTGATCAGGTGTGAGGGAATGAGAAGGGTCCTTACTGTGTCTGTGGCAAGGACTTGAAGTTACATTAAGATTTCAAAGTAAAGTTCCAGACCTGCTGTACTGTATACACTTAACAACCCAGTATCCAAAAGGTTTAAACGCAGTGTGTAAACAGTTGGAATGGCCCCTCCCTCTGACAGCGGGCACCAAGTCTTTGTTTTCCTACAAAGTGAAAAAACCAGACACCTTTTTCCCCACTACTATGAAGTATCACATGCATCAATTATGTATGAATGAAATAAACGCAGAATATTTTGGGCTTAATTCTCTTTTAAGAATTTCTTTTTCCAAAGTACTAGGAGATGTTAGGCCAAACAACGCTGCCATAAACGTTCAAGGTGGGCCAGCAGTTATGGAAGCCAATAGTTCATCCAAGTGACTAAATGAAAATAAATTCATAGTTCTTCTACCACTGGAAGAAACTTAAAAACAGACTCTTTTAAGTGAAAAACCTTTTCAAAATAAAATGCTTAGTTCTTAACAAAAGTTTGGCAAAGGAAAGAGCGACCTTTAACAATGTCAAGGCAAGAAAAGCCCAGTATAGCTAACCTCAGTGAGCTAGTTGGAGAACTCCCCTGGCTGCCAAAAAATGAGAGAACTTGAGGAAGCCAGAAGGGAAAAGGCAGCCCTCAGAAAACATTTATGAGTCAGAGGGCAGCTGAGACCCCGTCAGGCCCTTCAATTACCTCTCACACTCTGCACAGACACTGGATGTAGTTAGGCTTCTCTTAATGTGCAAAACCACCTCTGTAGCCAATGATGAAAGCAGGGAAAGGTGCGAGCTGGAGAACTAATGGTGAAGGCTCAAATTTTAAGAGAGCCTCTGTGATAAACAAATCTCAAATGGGCCCTGAGGCTTGAAGTCTCCTTCCCTAGACTTGCCAGTCTTTGATTCTGCTTCTTCAGAAGAAAGGCATAATACTCCTTCACTAGGTCATTCTGGGGAAAGCGTAAACATGCCCACTGTCAAAAATGTGCCTCCATCTCACCTTGGCCTCTTACCGTGGTGTGTAAGCTCTCAGACCCTGACAACAACTGGGGACATGCTCATTCCAAGTAGGTTAAGAGCTTCTGACCTCTTCACACCAAGAAGGGGCACAAGTTGACTTCTTTGTTCTAAGTATTTCATGGTATTTCTCTTTTTCCTCTGGGTGACTGACATTCTCTCTGATACATCTCAGTCCTCCCCTTACTTCACAGGCTGGTCACATGTGGTCCTCGATAACTAGCCCACCCCTGCTAACCTCTTCCAATCCTTTTTTTTAAAATAAGGTGAACCCTTTCCTCCATTTCACTGTCTGGGTCAACTGGGAAGGCAGAGATGTCTTCTGTGAGGTCCTTTAGCTTCTTTTGAGGATGGAGGCCAGTCTGCCCTTTGGTTATAAATAGCAGTCACCTGGTCATGCTTGAGCTACAAAAATGACACCATGTCCTCCATGACAAATGTCTCCCTGTACTTCTGACTGCCTGGGAGCAAGAGGCTGAGGCTTGGCTTTTCTTTTGGCCATTTCAGCTCAGCTCTCTTGCTGTACTGACCAGTCCATGGAAGATTTGAATGCCAAGGTTTTCATTCTTTTCACCTTTTTTTTTAACGATTTAATCCCATGAGAGTCATAACCAACTGCTTCTCCTCTCTCTTAATTCTTCCCCTTCTATATTTCTAGGCCTTCACAAGGTCCTGTTCTTTCATCTTGTCCTTTCATCCTTCAGTTTCTCTTCAAATTTTCCCAATTCCCTTTCACCAAAAAAATCTAAATTTATTAATAATTCCAAGGCCTTCCAAATTACCTTTACACTTCCTCCTCCTCTTCCAGAATCGGGAAAACAAAATGTTAATAACTGCAGTTTTCTAATTCTCAAAAAATGTTAAAAAGTGTTCAATATGAAATTCTCAGTAATGGAAATGAGATCAGTCTAAGTACTCACTTCACAGTGCAAAAACAAAGTGGCTTAAAGTACCCACTGAAGGGGTAGTGACTTGTGGCCAGACAGAAGGCCTATGGATAGCTTGAAAGATGCTGCAGAAGGGACAGCAGGCTGGACCCAGAACTGAGCAGGCAGAGGAAAGCAAGCTGGATCACATCTGACCCACAGATCACAAAATTCTCTTGATAATGCTGTACCTGGCAGGGATGTGTTCTGGTTGCAGATCGTGAGGCACCGAGATCTCACAAAAATCAAAAGAAACATGGAAGGCAGTATGGCAGCTGCAAGCAAGCTGCAAAAGAGAATAGGGAAGAGTAGTACTGGGGACACGGATGGGAGCAGAACGGTGGCCCTGGGAGGTCAGGCAGTTGCCTTCAGCTGGTTGTGAGCAGGCATGGAGGAAGCAGATGGTGGGAGCAATCCAGGGCTAAGGCTTGTCAAAAGAAGAGCAGTGAAATGGCAGGAAGGGAAAGGAATCGAGAGCAGGGGGCGGCCCAGAAATGAAAAGGCTAATTATTGGGTCGGGGTTGGAAAGAGGAGTGAACTCTGAGGAGGATTAATGGCCTCAGAAAACAGGGGGTGGAGGGATGAAGAGGGTGAAAAGCAGGTTTGAGGGGAGGGGGAATTTAGATGATGGTCAGATAGGAAAATGGCAGGGTTTCTAATTAGGGAAATGAAATGCTTGTGGGTTCTGGTATGTTCTGCTGTGTGACCATCTTGCTAAGTGCCTGAGAAGCAGGTCACAGAAGCTGAGGAGCCTGAGGAAACTGAGGCGGGGATTTGAAGGGAGGCAACAGGAGACTAAAGATGGGAGGAGAAGAGGGAGCTGGTGAGCCATGGGGAATGACTTGAGAGTCTATATCATCACTGCCATAATTCTGGTGGGATAGAAACTTTTAATTCAACAGCTTTCTAAAAAGGAAAGGTGACTTAAAGAGGCAAAGCGAGTTGGAATGGCACTGTGGGACAAAGAGTATCCAGACTCCTCTTGCAGGCCCAGAATGACAAGGGTGTGAGTGAGGAAAGGTCCAGCCAGTGCTGCTGAGGTCAGCTAGGGATGCAGGATCTTCAGAAGCGCAAAGGGACAAGCATTGCCAGAGGTCTGTACATTCCCTTAGATCCACAGGGGAACTGACTGTCAGCTCCTCCAAGAAGTTAGCCTAGGAAGCCGGGAAGGAATCCTAGTCGTAAGGTGGCTCTGGTGAGTAACTATATCAAACACTTCAATGAGGGCCAGCCATTAAATGACTTTTGTAATTCATACCAGATGACCAATTGAGTTTACATGGAGAGTCTGGTCCTTTTCAGACAAGCAATAGGGCTGATTGTCTCCAGGCATTTACAAATTTCCAAACATATTCAGTCTATTAAATTTCTGTGGAAGATCAGAATTGTTGTTATTTGTATGTTTATAATGGGACTATCGTATTATATTTAATAGCTATCACTTATCTAGTGCTTTGAGGTTGGTTAAAGCCCTCTGGATCACTTGATCTAAATACTCTGAAAATTTTAATACTTTATTAAAAATTAAATTACTATAAACGTCTCTCATTTCCAAGAATAAAATAGTCCATCTAAATTTGAGCCCTTAAATTCATACTGTTCCCTGAGTCCAAAGCTCGTCCATTACAGAGGGCTTTAGAACTGATTAAACCCAAGCACCATGATGAAGAAACAGTGAAATAAGAATTTTAAATTTGATATTCTAAGGATACAGTTGCAATTAATTACTATCAGAAGGTTCTTAAATTACAATGAAGGCACCAATACTCTACTTTTGTAAAGTTTCAGAATTCTCTTTTCCTAACTCAAAAATCTAATAGGAAACAACCCTTTCTTCTAGAAGGCACAAAAATAAAACCAAAAAGGTAGGGAAGGGAATTTAATTCGAAACACTGGTTAGACTCTTGGGAACTTTTAGAAATACCTAAAGGTTCAGGTCAACATTACAAAACATTACATTCTACAATCTGAGATCCTGTGGAGGCAGCAGCAGAGGAACCCCCAGAGGACACTGTCCCCATGGACCTCTTTAAGTCAACACTGCTCATGATTTTCACATTAAAAAAAAGGAAGAAAAAAAGGGCAGAAGAGAACACTTAGGAAATTTTTGGTCAAATTCCAGTTGGAAATACTGTTTAAATTTGTAACTGAGTGTCATGGTTTTGTGAGAAACTGCTATTACAAACTTTTAAATTCTAGTTTCAACAGTCACCTCTTTCTCTCATCTCTATTAAGGTTTTTGCCAATCTACACTACAAAAACTGCTTTTCAAAGTGACAATGTACATAATAATTATTAAATGGAATACTTGAACTCTGAATAATTCTTGCTCAGCCTGGCTTGGGTACAGTCCTATGGCCTGCCATTGCTGCCTCTCCAAATTCCCTCATCTCAGTCCTTGTGCAAGGTTTCCAACAGATCTTCCGCAGAGAATCTGCCTGTGTTCTGGTGGCCTACATCAACTGTGGGAGGCTAGTGGGCACTACAGCATATGCAGGACAGACCAAGTTAGCAAGAGGGATTCAAACCTAGTCTCAGAAGCCGACTTGCAGTGTGATCCTGGGCAAGTCTCTTCATCAAAGGCTGCCTCAATTACCTTAAGGTTCAAGGGAGGTAATATTTACAAAGCACTTGACCCAGTGCCGGCACTGGCCCGCTTTCCTCTCTGGTCTCCTCTTTAGGAAGCACACTTATCAGGTACACTACTTTTTGTGTACAAGTCAGGAATAGAAGAGTAAAAAGATTGGAAAAATGGGGGGGGAGGGGGCCAGGAGGGGAGGAGGTCATGAAAACCTTCTGGAACTTTACATATGCCCATCAGCCTACTGGATTACTGACCAGACCTGTTGTTCTACTTGCTGGGAACCTACTTGGCACAAGCTGTCTGTCCCCAGAATTCCATCAGGAACCTGGGGTTTTTAGCTCTGCTCGATCCCCAAAGGAAGGTGAGTACCTTACATGCCTCTTGCCCCAGGTGCAAAACTTCATAGCTCTGGCTTTCCCTCTGATTTACAAGCCAATACTCTTTTCTCATATTGTCATATCATGCTTCTCAGGCCCCCAAGATCTTACAATATGAAGGTTTAATATCTACTTTAGTCAATTTTCTTGATTATTTAAAATATTAATTTTCATTAACTGTTCAAATGAAGGCCTTCCTTTATCTTCATAAGTATGACCTTTTTAAATGTCTTGCAGCTGAGTTACTATTTTCAGCGATATATTATTTTTAGATAAGGCATTTGCACGATATTAATAAAATATAAGTACCTGAAAAGAACTGTTTACAGATGGACTAGAAAGCACCATCATGTCAGAAGTTTGAAGTTTTCAGTAATTAAGAACAAAGGAGCACAATACTGTACATTTTCACACAAAATAAAATGCTTGAGATTTAGATATTGAGTATACAAAGCAAAAGTGTTGGTAACTAGAGCAGTAAAGATGAACCCAACATCAATAAAATAAAGAAAAACTTCTTTATTCTCTCTATGTATTTCTGGAGTTTCTAATATTCAAAAATAAAATATACTGAGAAGTTTATTCTGCCATGTTTCTAAGTAAAAAGGGTTGGTAACCACTGTCAAATGAAAGTCAATATTGGTGCTTCAATGGATTTCCACCAGGGTCACAGAAACCAAAGATCATGCCAGAAGATGTTAAAAGATAAAGATGGCACGGGAGGAGAAGGTGCCTATCGACCTTGTTGCTCCCTATCTGTTCTAAGATGTACTAACGATGTTTTCAGAGCCTACCTTGTCCCAGCTGACAAAAGAATGCTTTTATCCAAACAAAAAAGAGCTATTTGATCTGCTTGTTGTACCTCTGTGACTTTGCTGTTTTATTCCTGTCCTGCAGTGAGCTGCCCTTAGTCTCGAGCTGCCAAGGGCTTGAGGAGACATTTGAGGTCAGGTCTTCCTGACTCCAAACTGGATATTTCAACTCCAAATGGCCATTTGCTATCGCCATGATCTTTAGGGCAAATATCTCCAATGACACCATTACCATCTATTTCTCTGTTGTTTTACCAACAGATATTTCAACTCCAAATGGCCATTTGCTATCGCCATGATCTTTAGGGCAAATATCTCCAATGACATCATTACCATCTATTTCTCTGTTGTTTTACCAAAATTTTCCTTTTATATGGTGTCTTCCTATTAGTTCTTCTCCAAATCTGGTTAAGAAGAGATGTCCATAGGAATACTTTATTTCTGGCTAGTGTGGAGACATTAAACATTCAATTAATCAATCAGTGCGCATTTATTAAGTGTCTATGAGGAGTCAGGCATTGGGGATACAAGTACAAAGAAAGGAACAGGAACTATTCATAATGAACCTACCTTCGAAGGGGGAAATAATACATAAAAAATACTCAACACAACTATAAAGTGAACAAATACAAATATGTATAAAGTCTTTAAAGCCAGCGTAGTTTGAGAGGGAGGCCTTGGTGGTAGTTGGTGGGATCAGGAAGGGCTATATGCAGATGGAGCCTGAGCAACCTCTTAAAGGATGAGAAGGCTCTACAAGGCAGAGATAAGGAGATAAGATCTGGAGGTAATGACAGTTTGACATTAACTATATAACCATATCTAGTTCAGGCTGACACAATTTTGCTATGGTTAACATATACATTCAAGAACATTAAGTGGCCCTATAAATGAGCAAAACTTAATTTACAAGTTCAATACAAATTTTATCATCTAAAGTTTTCTTGCCATGCCAAAGCAAATAAGCAGGTATAAGGAATCATAGAACGTGAGGGTTAAACAGGACCACAGGAGTCCCCTTGATGCACCCCACTGGTCCTGCTTCCACTCCAGCCCAGCCCACCCCCACCAAATGTCAACACTACTGCTCCCAGGGCAGGAAGGCCAGTCAAGCTGAGCCAGGAAAGAGAGACAAGAAGCAGCTCAAACCACCACTTCCCCACAGACAGCCCAGGACTCTGAACCCAAGAGCCTTGGGAAGAGCCAGGCTTCCAGCCCAGAGACCTCAGCCATCTTCCTGGCCCTGTCCAATGGTTCAAATGGTTCTGCATCAGAAATGGATATTTTACTGGTAGACTTGACACTAAAGAGGCATTTCCACCTGCTTTGCTGTAGCACCCAAAGAATCCTGGGACCTCTCCACATGAGTTGTAGCTGAAACCTTCTCCAGGAAGGGTCTCCCTCCACTAGCGTAGGAGCTTTTGGAGAACAGGGACTGTCTTCCTCTTTTCCTCCTATCTCCCTGCACGGCTTAGCACAGTGCTTTGTACAGAGTAAGTATATAACAAGTGCTGCCTTCATTTATGGACTCATTCATTCATTTACCCTAAAGAATGCAGTCCTAGCATCCCTGACAGATTATCACCAGCCTCAGCTTGAATTCTTCCAGTGACAGGGAGCTCACTGCTCTAAGAGAAGTACTGCTCATGGTTAGAGAGTTGTAATTGTTAGAGAAGCGTTCCTTCTACTCAGTTAAAAAATATGACCTGGCTCTGGTTCTGCCCTTTGGGACATGGAGACAATCTATTTCCCCTTCTGCATGGAAGTCATTAAAATGCTGGAAAGCAGTCATCATGTCTACTAACCATTAATCTCTTCCCTCATCCAAATATCTGCAATCTCTTCAAAAACATAAATCGCCTCTTCTGGCATAACACATACTCTAATCTAAAGGTCTCAATTAATGATTATGTTAATGGAAATTTTGAAATGTGGAGAGTAAATTAAATGTATCACCGACATTTAACGTGTGAGTTCTCCAAACCCTATGTGCAAGTGATTTATATTTAGTGGGGGAAAGGGGAAAAAGCATCATGTCCACTTCTATTTGTATATGTTCTCTCCTCTGATGAGACAGAAGCATCTGGAAGGAAGCGATTTTCCTACTCACTCTATTTGTGTCTCTGTGCCAAGCACCATGCCTGCCTTGGAAGGGGTGTGGGAGAAAATGTTTGTCCATGGGTGACTTTCGTGGCACTAGAGAAGGGCCCCAGGACTATTTAGGGACCCCTCAGACACCATCTTCTCGTCTCCCTTGACAATCTTCAAGCTCTGAAGGAGATGGGTGGGGGCCTAAAGCCCCTGGACCTGGCAGGGAGCCTGCTGGCAGCTCATCCATATCAGGACTGCAGCAGGAAGACAGCAGGCTTTGCATTGTTGGGGTCAATTCTTTCCCCTTCTTTACCAAGGTAATTTCATATCATTGCCAACAGGCCATACTTTTAAGAAGGGAACAATGTGGTCATAAAATCTTCTAGGTTCCTTCTTCTTGCCAGATCCAACTGCCATCCTGCTAAGACTGGAGAGATTAAGTCAGTCTGTCCATAGACTCAAAAATAGAATATATTACTTTAGGTACAAGCCACATATACTATCTTCCTTGTTGTGTGTGTATTCGTCCACACACAAGTGTATAAAGTCAGCTGAGTAAGACAACCCCAGAATTACACATTCTACTCATGCTTCAAGGTCTTGCTTAAGGCCTGCTTCATGCACCTAATAAGCATTCGTTAAGCTCCTATTATATGCTTGGAATCTGGGTATAAAAGCCAGAAGAAAGAGTCACTATTTTCAGGGAGCTTGCATTCTGTTCAATTACTTTCTCCCTGGACATGAGGACTTAAAAGATCCATGTATGGCTCAAACATCCTTTTGAATGGTTCATGAATCCATCTGATCACAGATCAAACATACCATTCAGAAAGACTCATTAGAAACAGCACATTAGATTATTCTTATAGTGCAGATGCCTACAAATTCCTTTTTAAATTTGGAAGACAAAGGCTTTTATGCAATTGCTACCACTGTACACCTTAGCCTTGGTTTTTGAAGGAAAGAAAAAATCCTAGGTCCTACATAAACTTAAGTAGCTAAAAAAAGTCCAGCATATTAAACTTTCTTTTTGATTCTAGCTGTCACCAAAGTACAATCAGAGCCAGAACAGGAAAGTGAGTTAGACATTTTTTGGATGCAGACAGGCGTAAGAATTTTTCAAGAAAGAGAAATATTAACTGATTATGTCAAACTGTCTACAAGGTGACACAGAAGTCCCCTGAATGATACCTTCATTTATCTCTAAGGATTATGGAGTCCTGGACAGGAAACTGGTGTCTGAGAAGGGGATTTGGCTTTTAGGATTCTGGCTTAAGACACAGGAATGAAGAGTTTTTGCAAAGGGGTGCTATTAAGTCTAATGAGGCCTTGAGACATTGATCTTAGGTGGTGGCTGTTTTTTTGTTTTTAGAGAAACTTTAGCATTGCCTTTTGTTGCTGTACTATGTTTATGACCCTACCCCCATTGCCCTATTTTGTAACAAGGAAGAATTGTTAGGCTGTGATATCTAACTAATACCTGACTGTGAATGAGAAGGCAGCCACAGGCTTAATAATTTGGTATCTGTGGTCAGGGTTGGTCATTCCAACCATTCAGACTTCTGTGTGTGCTTGATATGGCTACTGATAAAGGATTTCTTAGAAAATATCTGTTTATATCCTTGGTCTATTTATCAATTAAGAAATGGCTCTTCTTATAAAAGGCATTCAGATCCTTGTATAACTTGGAAATCAGCAAAGAAACTGTGCAAAGATTTCTCCCCCAGCTATTTCTTCTCTAATTTTGAATGATTTTCTAAAAAAAAAAATGCAAATGCTTTAGAAAATTCAGTGTAATTACAATTGTTCATTTTATCTTCTGTGATTGTCTGTATTCCTTGTATTTGGTAGGAATAGGTCTGATGTCAGCACCCCATTGATTCAGGTTTAATTTTGAGATAAAAGAAGGCATTTCTTTTATGTAAGGCATACAGCAGTTAACAAAAGGAGGTTTACTTTGCCCTAACAGAGCAAAGATATGCAACACACACACTTGCCTTCTATAGACTTAGACCAGCTGTTTCTATATGGAAACATGTTTGGTAGGCCAGGGAGGGTGTGTTGACTCCAGTCTTTGGATATTCACCAAGCTAAAAATTCCATGATAATTCCACTTGGGACCTTTTAAGCTCTACGGTGACCAGAAAGCTGTGTCAAAAGAAGGGCTAATTAGGTCCCGAAGATAGCTTTGTCACCTTTCAGAGAAAAGCAAATTCCCTCTTTTTTTTGGTGGTGGTGGTGGTGGTGGTGGGGAGTTCCAGAGAGATCAATAGAAAATATTGGTCCTATCACACCTTGTTTGATTGTGAACTGTTCCATTATCTAGAATTCTGAAAGTCAATTAATTCCTAGGTCGTCTAATTTGTTTATGTGACTTTTTATATCTAAGTCAAGCATCTGTTTCTGTGCTTAATTTACACAGAAAAAAGGGAAGAAGATGGCTCCTTTAATATCAGGAATGGGTGAATTTAATGTTGATCCCTGTCTGAATTCTAGAATGGATTAGCAAAGAATAGTGTCTGTGAATACTTGGGAAAGGAAGCTGTGAACACTCAGACTCCAGGGCTTCACTGAGCACACATCATGCCAAATGAAACTTAGAGGTTCTTAGAAGAGCAGACCAGGGAAATGTCATCCATGTTTTTACCTGGCTTTCACCAAGATGTCTGACACATATTTTTGTTTTTTCCTTCCTGGTGTCAGAGCCTCCCCCTCACCGCACTACCACCCCAATCCTTTTGCTACTGTCTCTACATTCAACTTAAAACCTATATAGTGAAAAAAAGATATGGGACAAAATGTCAAGAGGACCCAAATCTCTCTTCTAGTGAACTCCACACTTCTTGACCTTGGGATTTTAAGGCAAAGTTTTCAATCGTCACTTCAGAAATGCAGTTCTGATAACTAAATGATTTTAGGTAGAAGAAAATAAACCTGTGAACTATTGTTTAAAAGATGTGGACTATATAATACTGCAGCTGGTTGGATGCAGAATGACTGAGTTCTCATTAACAGATTATGGTCATAGGACCTATGTCTACTTGAAGAGAGGCCGCTAATGGAGGCCTTCAGGCTGGCTGTTGTTGTCCATGTTCTGACTGACAACTGAATCACTGGCAACAGATAAAGTCCCCACTGGAACACTTAGAAAATTCTGGATGACACAAAAATGCAAAAGATAGAGGATTTCCTGGATAATATAAGGGGGGGGGGTGTTTCCAAAAGACCTCAATCTCTGAAACTCTGGCCTATAATGATCATATAGGAAGAAACTTAATAGGACAGATTTCAAGTCCCAGACTTGGGTTGCAAGGCAAGTAGAGAAAAGGGGAGACCTAACCAAAGAACACTTCAGAGTCAAACACTTATGGCTATTCCCCTCCCCCATCTCCACTAGCCAGATTTGCTTTCACGGATCTGCTAACTTGTCCCTTTGCCTCAAGCTTTTCCTGGATTCATCACTTAAGTTGTCACAATGATTTTTCTAATATGCAAGTCTGATCATGGCTAAAATCCACTCTTCTGTTAGAAACTTTTCCCAGCCCCTCCTTGATTTCTAGGACTTCCCTCTCTTGATCATTTCCAGTCTGTCCAGCCCATAGCTTGTTAGTACATAGTTTGTTCATGTTTCCTTCCCCTAAATTGTAAGATCCTTGAAAGCGGGGCCTGTGTTTTGCCTTTCTTTTTAGTTCCAGCACTTAGCACAATTCCTGGCACATAGTAGGTGCGAATAAACATTTATTAGCTAACTGCTTCAGTTTTCTATGTATTCTCTAAAAAAATATATCAAAGAGTTGAGTTAAAACAAAGACTATCTCAAACAGGCGGGTTGCCAGATGTACACAAGACTTGCAGAGATAATCTATTGTATAAAGAAGGTACCTCTCATGGAATCAACACAGACATATACAAAAGTGCATAGAAACGACTTGAAGAAGTGGTTTCCACTACTATTGTTAGGACATGACCTAGACCAGTGAAAAAAAACCTGGCTTTGGCTTCCCAGGCATGGGAGATAACCTTGCTCATGAGCCTTATCTAACTCGGTGGCCTCCTATGTCCCTTCCAGACCCACCAGAAGGATCTTTTCGTAACTCACTACCATTAGAACTCAGTCTTAGTCTGTGCCCTTGATTTCCGCAGCTATCCATAGGACTTAAAAAGGCAGAACTTCATTTACTGATGGCAAACTTTATCTAGTTCATTTAGCTTTTATGAAATATAATGATACCTGTCACACTCTGCCTGCAAACTGATTTAACCCCCCCCCAACAATACAAAATACTCTTTAAGAAAAAAGAATGAATTAAATCAGGTCTAGGATATTTTCAACAATATTCTAGTATCTGGATCAAGGGCAAAGTCATTAAAACCATCAGCTCATCCAAGTCCACCGGGTCGGACCTCGGCAGCCCCGCCCCCGCCCCACCTGCGGGCCCCGCCCCCCGGGATCCAGGTGCGACGCCCTCGGAAGCACAGTAGTGTGCGGCTCTCCCGGCCTCGCTCCTGACCCCCCCGGCCCTTATTGGCCAGCCCTCTCCAGGTGCGGGGCGCCCCCCCCCCCGCCTTCCCACCTGAGGTCCCCAGGCGTCTGTATCCCGGGCCCTCCGTCTGAGGTCACCTGGCTTCCCCCGTCTGGGCTGCACGTGGGAGGGGGGTGAGGAAGGAGAGGGTCCCGGGAAGCGATGCTTGCTTCGCATCTCCCCGCAAACAAGACACGGCGTGCACACGCGCGGGGGGGGGGGGCGGGAGCCCGACAAGCGCTGCTGGTACTCAGTAGGTGCCTGATAAAGACTTTCGGAGAGTCCCAGTCCGGAGAGGGGCGGGACGCCTGGCACACTCCCTCTCCCCGCCCCCGCCGGCCCCATGACCCGCCCCGGCCCCGCCCCTCCGTTGCTCCTGCCGCGTTTGCGCAGGTGTGGGCGGAGCCTCGCGGCCGCCGAAGCCGCCACTCCAGCGCCTGCTCCTCCCTCTACCCCGCCTCCCTCTCCTCCGCCTCCTCCCTCTCCTCCTCCTCCCCCCCCTTCGCTGCTGCCCCGACCCCGCAGGGCGCTGCCCCAAGGCCGAGAGGACCACGCGCCCGGCCCCGCCACCGCGGAACAGTACACGCTGCCACAGGCTCGACGGGACGCGGCGGAGCGCCCGACGGCCGGCCGCACGGAGGGAGGCACGGCCGGCGCGAGGCCGCAGGTGAGCTCCCCCTCCGACCCCGCTGCGGACCCCGCACTCACACCACGGCTCGGGAGATGATCCACGACACCATCCTGGCCCGGGCGGGCGGGCGCTTGAAGGCCCGGCTCGCCCCGGCCCCGCTGCGCTCCTCTGCTCGTCCGGCCAAAACTTCTTTCTCTGCGAGTTCGAGGAGGAGGCGCTCCCTCCCTCCTCCTTTCACTTCTCGGCTTCCCGCCCTCCCGGCCCCGCCCCCGCCGGCTCCCATTGGCTGCCGCGGTCTTCGGGGCCCCGGCGCCCGGGCACGCGCAGCGCGCAGCCCGGAGGTCCCGGGAAGCGAAGGGCTGGGGTTCGCGGGCCTCTCCCGCCCCTCCCCGCCTCGCTGACCCCTTCCCCCGCTTGGCCGTCCCCCTCTCCAGCCTCCCTGTTCCTTCCCGCGCCGACCTTTGGCCCCCCTGCTTCCTCCTCAGGCGGCCCCCCCGCCCGGCGGCCGCGCGCACGCTCAGGCTTGGCGGCCTCGGAGGGCGGGCAGGGGCGGGGCGAGGGGCGGGGCCGAGGGCTGCCCGCGTGGCGGGGCGTTGCGCGGTCGCCTGGGGGCTGCCGGGGCTGGGCTGGGGAGCGGGGCACCAGGAGGCGGGGGCGGTATGGGGAGCCCCTCCCGGCCGGCCTCCAGGCGCTCTCTGGGCTTCCTTCCGCCTTCCGTCCCTGGGCCCCCGAGGAGCCGGTCCCGCGGGAAAGTGTGGCAAGGGCAAGTTCTGGGCCGGAGCTGGTGCCGGCCTAGCTGCCCCGCGGGGGTGGCGGCGCCCGCCTCCCGCAGCCCGCCTGGCCTTTGGGCCTGGCGTGGGCAGCGCTGTCAGCCATGGCGCTCTTTCACTGGTCCCCTTTGGGGAAGGAGGGATTTCACGTTTAACGCCCCAAAGTGAAAAAGAAGAGTGATTGAGGAGGGTGGGCGGGAGGCTCTACTGAGGTTCTCAGGGCCTGGATTCCAGTGCTACCTCCAATAAGACTCGGGGCCCGCTCCCACCCAAAGACGACCACGTGCCGAGTTAGGCGCGTTTAGGCTCCATAGGCAGCAGCTCCGCGCTCAGAAGTGCCAGGGGTCCACCCTTGATGTCAGGGGTCAGGGCGAGCCCAGGACCTAGCACGTGATTGGCCTCTGAGCACTGGCCTGGCTAAGTTTGCTTTAGTTCCAGGATCTTCCCCTTGCAGTTTGATTTTTAAACATTTTATTAAAGGGGCCACCCCTTGGCTCCCTTCCTCAACAGCCCTCATCACTGAACGGGCCTTGCATCAGTCAAAGTGAGAACTTGGAAAGACCCCAGCTTACAAAGGCCAAGGTCTCTCTTCATGGGGCCATCTCCAGTTCTGACCTCTGTCTCACCACTGGACCCAGATGACTGGAGGAGTGAGGCTGGCTGCTCAGCCCTGCATCACTTAAATCCAATTCATCTTCCTGATGTCCTTGTCCTCTTGGAACGAAGGACAAGCTACACAAGGTGATGGACTGCTGTGCTGAAACAATGGTGGTCCTGCCTATCTGCTGCATCTTGGGACCCTGGCATCTCAGAGGGTAAGCTAGAGTAGGGATAGAGATGGGGGCCTTGAAGGATAGATAGTGTCTTGCATTTGTATAGCTTGTAGTTTAATAGTAATAGTTGCTTTTGCATAGTGTTTTCAGGTTTGCACAGCATTTTATACATTTTCTTATTTGGCCCATTGGCATAGGAACCATTTGGTTCTCCCAAAGTTACTCTGTGGCAGTTTGGGCTGGTATCCTTATCTATTTTTTTACAGATTTGAAAACGGGAGGCCAAACTACTAAGTGGCAGCAATGGGGAAACAAGCCCAGGTTTTCTGAATTCAAGTATATTGTTCTTTTCTCTAAAGCAGAGGTGTTAAATACAGCTGCTTCTATTACATTGAGATGTAAATGGGAAGTTCTTAACAAAATAAAGATACAATAGAATATAGATAATATTACTGTGTAATTCTCCAAGTCAGTATGCTTGGGGCAAACAAGATCAGTTTGTATTTCATTTTGACATCACCGATGTGGCCCAACTACCTGAGTTTCTAGGAAATAATTGATCCCATTTTGGTGTTGACCAACCAAGACATCATCATAACATTAGCTATTTCACTCTGCTTTTGGTTGGAGAGGATAATGAGTTAACCAAAAGGAAGATCCCATGGTCATCATGACCTCCTCAATCCTCTCTGCTCCCTATGTCTAGATCTGTTACTAAATTAGACTGCTTTCTTTTAAAAGATGATAAATTGTAGGTTCCATTTTCATTTCTAAGCCCACTGTTAGACTTTAGCTGGAGTGGATTTCTTTTCCTTTTAGACTCTTTTCCTCTGCAATAAGTCCTACCTGTCTGCCACTTCACCCCTACCCCCCTTTAAATATTATATCAACATTTCAACAATTTTGAGTTATCTGTAAAGGAGTCTCCTTAATGCACAGGTCTGATTGAGTCCCCCTCCTTTTGGAAAACCTTTCTTTGATCCCTGTTGCCTGCTAAGTGGATTATCAGTTCTTTAGCCTGCATTTCCAACCTTAGTTCCTATGGCTTCCCTTCATGTACTTCTTATTCTCACTGTTCAATCATTCAGTCAACAAACATTTATTAAGAGTTTGCTGTGTTCCAGGCATTGTGCTGCTTCAAAAAAGAACCTGAAACAATCCCCCTTCCTTGAGGCGCTTATACTCTATGGGAGTGTAGACTTACACTCCATAAAGTATGTGCCACATCATGTAAAGTGAATACACTGTGTCAGCGCTGGAGGGCAGGCACCGGCAGTGTGGGCATCTAGAAGGACATCCCTTGTAAGACTGTGGCCCTGCTCCATGTCATGTCCGACTCCTCGAGTTCCCACTTGGGGTTTCTTGGCAAAGACTCTGGAGGGTTTGGCCATTTCCTTCTTCAGCTCATTTTCCAGAGGAGGAAACTGAGGCCAACAGGGCCGAGTGACTTGCCTTGGGTTGTAGAGCTAGTAAGAGCCCCAGGCCAGATTTGAACCCAGGAGTTTTGAGTCTTTCTGACTCTAGGCCCTGAGCGCTGTGCACTATAGCGCCCTCTACCAGTTAAATGAAGAGAGAATATCTGTGAATCTGGGCTCAGGAGAGAGGTCTTTAATTATTATGGAATGGCCAGTGCAAAGGCACACAGAGATGGAATGCTGTGGAGGGCTGAGGAACAGGTGAGTTTGGCTAGGTCATGGAGTGTACCAGGTGGATGATATTCCTTTGAGGCAGGAAAGTTAGGTTGGGGCCAGGTTCTGTGGGGCTTAAAAAGCCAAATGGAGGAGTTTGTTTGATCCTAGAGCCACTGTTATACCTACTATGTGCCAGCACCTACTGTGCTAAGCACTGAGAATACAAAGGAAGGAAAAGGACAACCCCTGTTCTCAGTAGGTACGGAAGGAAAATCATTTTGGCAGCAATGTATATAATATGCTTGGGTGGGGAGAGACTGTGTCATCATAGTGATCAGATAGTGAAGTGTGCTGGGACCAAGGCAGGAGCTTTGTGAGCGGAGAAAAGGCAAGATTTCCTGGCTCCTGGTGACCTTTCATGTACCATGGTCTCCCTTCCCCACTTCCATGAAGGCTTCCCAGAAGTTACCTCAGAGACAGGTTTCCCTGACAATGGCACTTGCTTCTATAGAGACAAGATTATATGCATTTATATTTTTGACAGCTAAAATTTCTAGAGTGTTTGAATGTTTATAAAGCACCCTGGTAATAATGTAAGTGGTGGCATTATTGCTGCCATAATGAGGTTCAGTGATTTGTTCCTAGTTACACATCTAATAAGTCCAGGAATCTGAGTTAGGAATGTTTCCAAAGGCCATCTGGTCTAGACCATAGTAAACAGAATCCTTTCTATGGTATGACCCACGTGTGGTCATTTGCCTTTCTTTTGAAGACCTCTAGGAAGTGGGAACTCTGCCTTCCCTAAGGCAGTCTGTTCTTTTGTTGGCATTTCTAGTCATTAGGAAGTGGTTTTCTTGCCTAAAACCAAAATCTGCCCTTCTGCATCTTCCATGCCATTACTCTTAGTGCTGCTCTTTGGGACCAAGTAAAGTAAGTCTAACCCTTCTTGGATATGACATCCTCTCAAATTCTTGAAGTTATATTTGACCTTTAAGTCTTTTTTCTCCAGATTAAACACATCCACTTCTTCACCTGTGCTCAGATGTGATGATTTTGACATCTTTCCCCATCCTGACCACCTTTTTTAGATTCCTATACTGTATCAGTGTCTTTCCTAAAACTGGTCCCCAGAATGGGATGCCCTAATCTGGCTTTGTTCTGGTCAGTGCGAAGCTCCCAGGCTCTGGATTGCCCCTCCATGTGACAGACCCTCTGCCTGACATGGCAGGTTGAATTTGTCGGGAAAGGATGATACTTAAGGGGTGAAGTTAAGAGGTGAGAGAGGAAAGTGACAAGAGGAGATGGGGAGAGACAGGGTAGGGTAAACTATCTCATGTAGAAGAGGCAAGGGGAAGTAGTTGCAGGGCAGGGGAAGAACAGGAAGGCAAAAAGGCAAAACCTTATTCTCATTGAATTTGGCTCAGGGAGAGAATCACATACATACTAAATGGGATATCTCACCCTGCAGGAGAGTAGGGGGAAGGGGCATGAGAGGGGGGATGATGGAGGGGAGGGCATTCTAGGGGTAGGGGAGGTTGGAAGTACCCACTATAGAAGAGGGACAGGATCAAAGTAGGGAATGGACCAGGTGGGGGGGTGGGATGAGTAGGAGGGAATTATAAGCAGCCTTGTACAATATATCTACTATGGTAATGTTTTGCATAGCTAGACATGTACAACATATACTGAATTACTTATCTTCCCAGAGGGAATGGGTGACAAGGGAGGAAGGGAATGGATCTGAAATTCGAGTTCTTAAAATTAAATGTTTCAAATATATATAAATACTATTATTAATACTTCTTTGCTTGTAATTGGGAGATAAGATGTGCAGGCATTGGGACACAGAGATTCACCTTCCTCTAATGGAAAAGTCGAAGGGGGTATGGGAGAAGATATGGGAGAGAGCAGATTGGAGGAAGCGATATCTTGTGGGACTGCTATTCTGGGGTGCTGGGTAGGGGAAAAATAATTGTAACTCAAAATCTGGCGGAAATGAATGATGTAAAACAGAAGTTAATAAAGCATTTGGGAAAAAAACATTAACACCCAAAAAAAAGAAAGAAACAAAGGTATCCCAAATGACAAGAAAAGTGAACTCCTTGAGGGCAGGAACTGTTTTGTGGTTGTTACTGTTTGTTTTCTTTTCTTTGTTTCCATTAGGGAATAGTTCAAGGTAGCCTGTATACACAGTAGGATGTCAATAAATACTTGTTGCCTGAAAGGAAAAAAACAAAAAACAAACAAACAAAACAAAACAAAACAAAACAAAACAAAGGACAAAGACAACAGCACCTTGGCTCAATGGCTTGAGCTAGGTGCTGTTATTATCCTTTTTTATAGACAGACAGGATTAGAACTCAGGTCTTCCTGACTCTAGATCCAGCATCCTATTTATTGTGGGATACATATGACCTGTGTAGTTGCAAATGGCAAAGTTTATGTTGGTCAAGACTAGGCAGCAAGATATTACCAGTGAGGATTTGTGTAGAAGCAGCATGGTGAAGGAGAAAATCAGAGAGGTGGGTGATGGAGAAAAGAAGTGGTAAAAGCAATTCGTAACAGATGGGCATGAAGGAATCCACCTGAACATGTGAAAGGCCTGTGCAGAGAAGTGGGAGGATGATGTGAACCCAAGGCGACACTGGAGTGTTATCAGAGCTTTGTCTGACTTTCCCCCAAGCACCCTGCCAATACCCTTTCTCTAACCATACCTTTTACACTCTTGATTTACTCACACAATTTTCCCTTCTTTTAGACCTCAACTCACTTTTCTCCTCCTTTTATTCTCCACACTTTCTCAAAACACACCAGATGGTGCTTTCTACCATGGGGGGGGGGGGGAGGGACTCCTTTTATTTTCCTATTTAATTCTTATGTTCAAATTATTTTTGTTTATTGTTACTTCTTTGTGCACTTATGGTTTATATACTCAACTGGACAGTGACTCCTGTGAAGATATGAGTGATGTCTTTTACTTTGTATTCCATAAAGATGCTGTCACAGGCCTTTACAAGTAATAAGAGCTCAACAGTATGACCCAGGGAGTTAACAGATTTTCAGTTTTGAGGGACCAGGTAGCCATTACTGGGCAAAGAAAGAAATCCTGCTGTAACACACCTGACAAATGGGCATTCAGCAAGGCTGGAAGCTCACTGCCTCCTTCCTCAGACAGCCCTTTACTTTGGAATAGCCTCTAAGTGTTGGCAGGTGGAGGGTGGTGGGGAGGGAGGGGTGTGCTTTTTTTGTTTTATCTTTTCTTCTAAGCATTGAGGTTTGGTCTGTCTCTGGGCAGTTTCCATGCATTGCTCTCTTATTTCTGGCTTCCTATCTAATTCTCTCCTTCCTCTCCCCTCCCCCAACATGGCAACTCTGAAGACAGCTATCTTAGTTCCCCTGCTCCCATTCTAGTCTTATCAGAGCTAAGCATGGTGAAGCGTGCTAATTCTTTCAGCCAGTCCTCGAAAGACATGAAATTGAGGCTCTTTACCCTCCTGGCTGTCTTCTTCTGGATAATATCCATCTTTTCAGTGTTCTTCCAGGAAATGTGATATCCAGAATACAATAAGCACAGTACTCCAGAGGTAGTCATGTAGGAGACTCTCCTAGTCCGAGATACTCTGTTTTTCAGTGCAACCTAAGATGACATTAGTTTTCTTTCCTGTCATGTCACAGTGCTGAATGATGACTAGCTTGCAGTTTACTGAAATCCTCAGATCTTTTCCGGATTGTTATGTAGCCATCCCTCCCCTGATTCCCATCTTGTGCTTGTGATCCCTCTTAAATGATATTTTATCAGATTCAGCCAAATGCTTGAGCCCAGGGATTCTTAACTGGAAGTAGTAACTAGTAAGCAAGCTTGTAAGTCCATGAACTTTTTTTTTGTTTTATATCACAATCATTTTCTTTTTTTTTTAAATTATTTACTTTTAGTTTACAACATTCAGTTCCACAATCCCTTGAGTTCCAAATTTTCTCCCCCTCCCTCTCCTTCCCCCTCCCTCCCATGGCAGCATGCAGTCCAATATAGGCTTCACATTAAACATTAGTCAACTTGTAAAGAAGGATTATAACCAATGCAATAAACAACAAAAAAGAAGAAACTAAACAAAAAGAGAGAGAGCAAATAGTTTGCTTCATCCGATATTCAGATTCCGTAATTCTTTCTGGATGTGGAGAGCCCTTTCCATCATGAGTCTTTTGGAGTTGCCTTATAACCTTGCATTGCTGAGAGAAGCCCAGTCTATCCAAGTTACATCACTGATACAATGTGTCTGTAATTATGTAGGATGTTCTCCTGGTTCTGCTTCCCTTACTCAGCATCAGTTCATATAAGCCCCTCCAGGTAAATATGAAGTCTGTCTGCACCTCATTTCTATTTTTTTTTAAAGCAATTGGGATTAAGTAACTTGCTCAAGGTTACACGGCCAGTCATTATTTGTGTGGGGGTGCTCATTTTCTGAGGCTGGACCGATCCTGGGTCATCCCAACTCCGAGGCCGGCGCTCTTACTCACTGCGCCACCTAGCTGCCCCTTGCTCCTCATTTCTTAGAGCACAGTAGTATTCCATTATGTTCACATACCACAACTTGTGCAGTCGTCCCCCAAATGATGGGCACCCCCTGATTTCTAATCCTTTGCCACCACAAAAGGAGCCACTATCAATATTTTTGTTCATACAGGTCCTTTTCCCATGTGTGCGATCTCTTTGGGATACAGCCCTAGAAGTGGTATTGCTAGTGTATAAACTTGTTAATAGAAATAGATATATTTTTATAACTATTTCAATATAATTGCTTTCCTCTGTAATCCTATGTATTTTATATTGTGCATTTAAAAAGATGATTCTGAGGGGTCTTGAGGTTTCACTGGGCTGACTGCCCAGGAAGCCTCTGGCATTTGCAAGGCAAAGAACTCCTGCCCAGGCTTGTCAGGATCTTTTTTGAACCTAGCTCTGTCATCTGTGTATTAACTCTTCTTCTCAATTCTGTGCCATCCATCTGGGTATTTAGCTAAACTATTGATTGTCATTGTTGTTTGGTTGTGTCACACTCTTTGTTACCCTGTGGACCATAGCACACCAGTACGGTCTAGGGGGTTTTCTTGGCAAGGACACTGGAGTAGTTTGCCATTTCCTCCTCCAGCAGATTAAGGCAAACCAAGGTTAAGTGATTTGCTTCGGGTCACACAAGTGAGTGTCTGAGGCTGCAGACCCAAACTCAGGTCTTCCTGACTCTAGTCCCAGTACTGTATCCATTGAGCCACCTAGTTGCCTTAAAAAACTCTTGATAAATACAGTGCCAGCTCAACTCCTAGTGACACTCCAATGTCAAGTGGGCCATTCTACAAGCATTTATTAATATTTTAATATGTTCCAGGCACTGCTTTAAGTGCTAGGAAAACAAAGAGAAGCAAGTATGCTATTCCTGCTCCCAAAGAGCTCGAATTCTAATGGGGGAGACAACATGCAAACAACTGTGTTTCTTATGTAAAAAATAGAGTAGTTGGAGGGTAATCTCAGAGAGAAGTCACTAACCTTCAGCTCCTTTCAAGTTGAAAGTCTTCGAAGGGGCGGCTAGGTGGCACAGTGATCAGAGAACTGGCCCTGGAGTCAGGAGGACCTGAGTTCAAATCCAGCCTCAGACACTTAAAAAACAAACAAAAAAACTAGCTGTGTGACCCCAAGTGCCCTACCTTCCCCCTCCAAAAAACAAAAACCCAGAAAGTCTTCACAGCTCATACTTAGTTTGTTTCATTCTACTATCATTTAACCTACATCTCTCCTTTTCCACAACTAGTATGAAGGATTCAGCCAGATGTGGAAAGGCTACATAGAATGTTACTCATGACCCTGTTAAACAAGAGGGGATGAATTGAGGTGTGGGCTGTGTTGCTGAGGGCGGGAGCCACCCACCAGCTCTTCAGATGCCTTCCTTATCTGCCATCCCTCTCCTAGGGGGAAGCGTCTCCAGGAATCACAGGACTCTGTCTAATAGCTTCTTCTTTTTCCTTTGCAGATCCTGTGGGTAGGCTAGTCATTTCTGTGGTCTTGAAACGTGGAGATAATACAATTCTCCCATTCTTATCTTTCAGGCTTCCTTGATAATAATTATGCTTTATGGATATTAATTAATAATTGCATAAAAATTGCAATTTGCAAATGAAAATCCTGAGTTCCCAGGGGAAGATTATTCCTAAGCAGTGAGATCAGTGAAAACTTCATATTAGAAGTAGACATAATAATCTAAGGTAATAGTAAATGATTATGGTGTTCCTTACTCAGAAATCTTCATTCATTCCTTGTTCCTCAGCAAAATGTAAACTCCCTGCTCTCTGGTGCCAGCTGTAGCCCCTGCATCATGGATGGATAACTTTAAGGAACTCAGAAATCTACTTCCAACCCCCTCATTTTTACAGATAAAGGAACTGAGGTCGAGAGGCTTGGCTTGAGGCCCAGCTTGGGCAAGGTAAGACAGGTGGAGGCTCCAGGATCTGAACCTGCTGCCTCCAAATCTCGGCTCCTCTAACGAGCCTGGCCCACTCTTTGCACGCAGACATGCCTTTGTTTGTGCCTTATATTCCCTGGGCCTGAGGTATTTTTTCCTATTTAATTCCTATCTGCCCTCGAAAGCCCCATCCAGATGCCACTTCCTTCAGGAAGCTTTTTGTGATCTGCCCTGGTTGTTAAAGATTCCAGTTTCCCCACATCTTTGGATTTAACTTTGCCTTTAATTTTGCAGTTCTGTCACATAAGTAACTGTGTTAAACTATTATATATTATTATTATTATATATTAATGAGCATCATATATTAATAATTACATTATTTTATTATTAACATATAACAACATAATATACAGCATATGTTAAGAATATATATTATATATTAAATATAAATTATTATGTAAATAAGTTAAATTATTTAAATGTTAAATGACACTTGCATTTGTGTCTTATCCCCTTCCTAAAATGTAAGTTTCTTGTACACTGTACTTTTTTCCTACCCAGCATCTATCGCAATGCTTATCAAACAATTAAGTTGATCCCCCTAGTTGCTAGTGTTGTCTCTTATGAAATGAAATTATTCATTGTGTGTTTATACATACATATGTATATATATATGTGTGTGTGTGTGTGTGTGTGTGTATGTACACACACACACATATATACATTATTTATTTATAAATTTATCCAGTTCCTTGTTAGAATGTTAGTTCCTTAGAAACTGGAAGTGTCTCACTTCTGTTTTGGTATCTCCGGTGCTTAGCATAGGATCTAGGGCACCTGTAGTAGATGCTTAATAAATGCTTGTTGGTTGAATACATTTTTATTGAACAAATGAATGTACTTCATTTCTGGAGTAAATCCTAACACTCAGCTTATTCTCTGCCTTTGCCCCTGAGGAGCTTCAGAGGGTGTTGGATGGCGTTTTGTTACTCCTGCCCTCTCTTAGCAAGAAGACACACTATTGTGTGCCTTAGGCCCTTTGGGGTGCCCAGCTGGCTTGGACTGCACCCAAGGGTGGGCTTCAGAGTCCCTTACATTTGGTGCATCTTCCAGCACTTAGACTTGCCTGGGCCTACTGCTTCTCAGCACAGGCTGTCCTTTGAATGCTGGTGCATGGAGATCCTGGATGGCTCTCAGTCCTGTGACATTCTCATGGCCAGAGAATTGAAATAGCAAACAGTGGATAGTGCTGGAGCAAGGGTATAATGTAGAGCGAGGCAGGACAGGGCACAAAAGACACCCTGTTTTGGGGGCCGATGAGCCTTCGGGTTGTCGGGTTGTATGAATGAGGGAGGGATACTAGAGGACCAACCTGCCAGCCTGTTGGGTAGATGTATGGAGACATCAGGAAAAGACCAGGTAGCAAGGCAGAGAGAGTTCTGTGTGAACGCAACCAGTGGAGGAAATAATCACAGGGCCAGGCCAAAGCTAATAGGAACAGAGATTTAGAGCTAGAAGAGATCATCAGATTCTTCCCCTGCCCTGCTTTTTACAGGCAGCTTGTCTAGGGTCACTCAGCTAGAGTCTCAAGGATTGGAATCCACCCCAAGTCCAGCACTCCAAGCATAGATGTTTTGTGCCTTTTTTTTCCTATCTCCCCTTTCATTTCTGGATTTCTGTCTCAGAGAGTCCAGGTGTCTTCACTTTGATCTCACAAATGAATTTGCCAAGTCACTGATGGTCTCCACTGACAGTCTGAACTACAGTGGGTCATAAAATATGCAGTTAGATTGACCCAGGGCTGCCTCTCTGTCTTTCAAGGCTTATCAGGGTGAGCAAAGAGAAGGGGATAAACTGGTGGCAGCTGACAAATCAAAGCTCCCAGTTTTCCCAGAGAGAAGTACCTTTGCACAGTTATGATCTGTAATTGTAGCTGCCAGAAGGGCTGTGTTTGGATTCCTGGTTAAAGATCTTCATGCCAGCTTGGACTTCTGTGACAGTTCATTCAATAAAAGTGAAAACTACATCGAGAGGATCCAGGGCCCCCAAGTAGCTACTGCAGGTCCTACTCCATTCTTGAATTGGAATCTCACACATGAACCAACTGGTCAATAAACATTGATCAAGCACCTACTACATGCCAGACCTTGTTATGGTCAGTGGGGAAATGCTCTCAGAGAACTTAACTTCTAGGGGAGAGACTCCACACAACTACAAAGTATTTGCAAGATAGATGTAAAGTAAATGTAAGAGAATTATTTTGGAGAAAGTCCCTCAGAAGTGGAGGGGATGGGTGGACAGGGTAGGGTATTAGGATAGGTTTTACTTAGAAGATGGTGCTTGAACTGAGGTTGGGGGAAAAAGCAGCATTTCAAAGAGGCAGACATGAAGAGAGAGTGTTGAGTAGCAGGTGGGAGGGGACAGCCTATGCAAAGACACAGAGGTAGGAGGAAAAAGAAGCATGACTGATTTGTTGTTGGTTTGTTTTTTTATTTGCTTAATGATAATTAAGTACCATTCATTAGGAATGTGGAGATGATTTTTCAGTAATTTAGAGAACTTTATTAATTGACGGTCTAGTGTATCACATAAGATAGCAGCGTCCCATTGCAGAAATGACCCACAAATGAACAGGTTTGGGGATTTTTTTTTTAATGGTGAAGGAGATAAGCTTCCAATTTTTATGCATTAGGAACCAACTTGTTTTAAAGCTGAGATAATCATGAATCTAAGACCAATGAACTGATCTAAAAATATATTGTATTAGAAGTTGTTGCCTGCTTAACAACCCCACAAGCTACACAAAGCTAAAATATAAATCTCAATATTTAAAGTCTGTATCATCACAAATAAAGACTAAAGGGAGTCTAATGTTATTTCTTTAGGATAAAAATTTTTTTGGAAAATATTTCATGAACTAGTAATGACCATCCCCCTTCCCATAGTAAGTTAATACTGGGCAGGTGGAGGGGTAAATATTAAAGTATTTTAATTATGCTTTTCGTGGAAAGTGTAAACTTTTGTCAATCCCTTTCCATCTTTGGTGTATTTTCTACTCCGCCATTTTGGCTCCGCCCCTTTTTAGTGTGTTTTCTTAAGTAATTTTCAGTGTTCTGAGAAGTCATCTATTGTTGAGGGGTTTGAGCCATAGAATCAGACCTGGGTTCAAGTCCTGCCATCCTCACTGTGACCCTGGATATTACGTGCCTCAGAAAGGCTCTGAGCAGAAAGGTCCTATTGATTTATCTGAACCTGAAAGGAATTTCCACATTAGGTGCCCAGATTCTTGTATATATCAATTTGATAATAAATATTTAGATTCATTTCCCCACAGACAACTTTCTGCCTGGCTAAAATAGAGGTTCATAGATAAAAAAAATATTGAAGGCAGAAATATCAAAATTTTTCTCTCATTTCTCTCATAATTTCTAACTTGATTGTATATGTTTGTCTTTTTTTCTCTTTCATGAAGCAAGATGTATGATGTATCTTTTGTAGATTGTTTATATGTATACGTTCCTTTTCCAGAACAAAGTAGTTAGAGTTTAAATTCAGTGAATCTAATGCTTTGATGTGAATACATTCAATGCTTTTACAGGTTGTGTATTATACCTTGCTTTATGCAATCAGTGCGTTTTAGAAGACAGAACTATTATTTATACAAAAGGTTACCCTTTATGGAGAAATTGATTTACTTTTTTGCCACTGTTACTATGGAAACACTATTAGCCTGTCCCTAGTGGAAACCAAAATTTACATTTAAATAGAGACATTTTTAAAGGTAAAGACAGAGTAGGAAAATGTAATTTTTCTTAGAAAAATCTTAGGTTATGTTATAGACTGTTCTTAATTCTTAGTATGGGGATGGCAGACAATAGAATGCTTAATAATAAGTGACCTCTAATTTTATTCAATAACAGGAGTGTGATGGTACAGACATTTGCTTTCTGAACATCTTCATTTTTTTCCCTTAGTTATATTATTTTACATTCCTCTATTCTGATCATTTTTTTCCTACTTCTGCCTCATATGTGTACTAGATGAGGGTGTGGCAATGGAGGCAAGGGGAAAGGGTAGTGAGATTTTGAAGAGCTTGGACCCTGTAGCTGCCCCTTAGAATTGAGTGTATGTGGACCATGGTGGAATTAGGGGGGTTGGGGATTGAGGGGGAAAAGGAGGAAGAGGAGAAGGAAATGAGAGGAAGGAAAACCTGTTTCTCAGAGGGATTATGGGGAGTTGAAGGAAACTGGGAAATTAGGTTGAGTTATTGAAGAAAACAAAAAGACCTTATCATTTTTTTAAATGAAGAATTCCTATTTCAGGGTCGACAGACAAAACACATTCCTTTCTCCACCCCTCATTAAACACTGTACTGTCAATCAAAAGCCTTGTGCCAGGCTATCCTAAAGGACCTTGACTGAAGGAATGAATCATTTATTAAGTCCTTACTATGTGCCAGTCATTGGATGGAAATATAAAGAGTAAGAAAGATGGTTCCTGCTCTTCAGGAGCTCCCATTTTAATGGAAGAGACAATACCTGGGAAAAAGCTGTGAGTCAGATGGAAAAATCCCTGAGGGTAGAACAGCAAAGCAGATGGAAATGCCTCTTCTTTAATGTCAAGTCCACCAATAAAATCATATCCATTTTCTGATGCAGAACCAATTGAACCATTGGAGAGGGCTAGAAAGATGGCTGAGGCTGGGCTGGAAGCCTGGCTCTTCCTAAGGCTCTTGGGTTCAGAGTCCTGGGCTGCCCCCATCAGGGTCTATGGGGAGATGGTGGTCAAGGTGGATGGTTTGAGCTGCCTCCTTTCTCTCCTTCCTGCCTCAGCTTGACTGGTCTGCCTGCCCTGGGAGCAGCAGTGGTGGCATTTGGTGGGGGTGACTGTCCCCTTCTCCACAAGACTTATTTCTCTGGTTGATGGCTGTGAGGGTGGGCTGGGCTGGAGTGGAAGCAGGATCATGGGTGCACCAAGGGGACTCCTGTGGTTTCTTCTAAGGTGATGAGGAAGGTGGGCCCTTTTACACTGTGACTTATCCCCTCAATGATGACTGTAGGGTCTGGGCTGGAAGCAGGTCTAGTTATTGGGGAGGAGAAACTGCTGTTTCTAAAGTTTTTGGGTTTAGCATTCAGGGATGACCCCTGAGGGTCAGAGGGGAGATTGTGGCCTTGTTTTGGCTTTTGGGTAATACTGACACATTTCAGGTCTTGTCTCAGGCTTGAAAGAATTGACTTGGTTTGACTTAGCTGACACATGCTCTTTTCCTATTTCCTGTTCACAGTAGCTACTGCTTCATGAAACTTGACTGGCTTGCCTGCCTTTTGAGAGGCATAGAGCTTACATTCTGTGTCTGTCAAGTGATACCACATACCCACGGAGGTCTATAGAGATTAAATACAAGGTACTTTGGGGAGGGGGTATGGATCAGGAAGGGCTTTGAGTTGAAGGGGGAGTTTGGGCTAAGTCTTGTGGGAGGAAGTAAGGGGGAGAGAAGGCCCTCTTGGCATGGAGGACAGCAGGTACAAGGAAGGCTAAGGTAGATGAAATTTGTTTAAAGAACATCAAAAAAACTA
The DNA here is from genome assembly GCA_011680675.1 of Gymnobelideus leadbeateri. Taxonomy (NCBI): domain Eukaryota; kingdom Metazoa; phylum Chordata; class Mammalia; order Diprotodontia; family Petauridae; genus Gymnobelideus; species Gymnobelideus leadbeateri. Next base: position 1,044,310 of record WOXC01003680.1, on the reverse strand, counting down.
GTTTGATTTTGGACCTTGGAATGTGGGAAGGGGCTCATGTTTACTGAAGCTGGAATGGTAGGATGGAATCAGCTTTTGATGGTCTTTAAAAGCCAAAATATCTGAAAATGAAATATTTTCATGAATTCTTGGTATTGAACAGTTCTCATGTTATGAGAACTCATGAAGGATACATTTTGAACCTATTAGAAAATGACAAATCACATAAATATTATATGAGTTCCTTTTCGATATTGAGAGTGTTCTTAAGTGCCTTGGTGATTCAGAAATTGGTATTTTAAAAGTGTTTTAATTATCAGCTTTGTGTTAAATACTTTGTCACTTTTGAAAAGTATTTAAAAGTGAGGACATAGATCATCCGGAAGAAAAAGCTTCCTGCGTTTTCCTGTCTAATTTTTTTCCTTTGGAATGGAAATATTCTTAGAATGAATTAGTTTGGACCCTTTTTAATCTTACCTTTTGTGTTTTATTATTTTATTGATTCTATTTGTAGTGAACCGAGTATGTGAGAGGCCCAAATGTATAGGCAGATTTGTTTGTGAAAGGAACAAGTTAAGTTGCCTGTTTCTAATCTTGATTTATGTTGAGAGTTTGCTCAACATAAAATAATGGAAAGGCTATTGGGGGGTGTTACTTGGATCTCATTAAGACAACTATGCCTCTTGTAGTAAATTTGTGGATTTTCTAAGTTTGTGTTTTTTAACACATGCTCATTTTTATAAGTACAGATTTCCGTAACTAACCCATACTCTTCACAGCCAGGTAACTCTCCTAAATTACATGGATATTGCATGTGTAATCAGTTCCATAGCTCTGAAAACCAAAATGGGTTTAGTCTGAAAAAGGAAGATAAAGGAAGCAGTGATATAAAGTAGGCAGGAGAAATTCAAAGAAAGAAAGAGGACAACCTAGAAAATGAGTAATTCCCTAAGTAATGACTATAGTCTGGCCTGTGTCGAATTTTGCCCAAGAGTTCATTGTTAAAACAGGTGAAGAATTTAGGTTACTACCTGTACATTTAGACCAGAGAGTTATGTATACAATAAATTCAAGGCTAGGATTACCCAGATGATTCAAGCCTAAGTGTAGTGAGTTTTATTGTTCTCTTAAGCACTCTTAATTCTCCACTCAATTTGGACTGTAGTATTCTGGTCATTGTTTGAATTGGATACATTCAGCAAAATATCTTAGTATTACTTTTTCTTTGTCTTTTGTCATATTGGTTTTAAGACATATTAGGTTAATAATTAGAGAATTAATAAATTTGTTTAGAATTTTTTTTTTCATTAAAGCAAGCATTTATTAAGCACCTGCTGTGTCCTGGGCATTGTGCTAGGCACTAGAAATACAAATATGGTGAATTTAAAAATCCCTCCTTTCAAGGAGCTGTACATTATAACAGAATTTTATGATCTTCTTTATTCCTTTTATGTTCATTGTTTTCCTAGTAGTAGAACTGCCATAATCCTGAGTTATTTAAAAGCTCCTCTTAATCACATTTAGAAGGAAAAAAATCTGATTTGAAAGTCCAAATTATCTCTCAAAGAAAAAAAGAGACATCTTTAATGTATTATTAAAAAGAATCAGGTCTTTATAAGGGAAAAACAATTTGTTAGCTTGGATTTTCCCATTTACGAATGAGTAGAGAGCATTGTCTGAAATGTGGCTGCCATGGTGATAAACAGATGTGTTTTGAGTTAGAAATGAAAATTTCTTCTTGAGACCTATCAGAGTGACCTATGGGAGCTATCTGCCACAGTAGCTTAAAAGGGTACATGGAACTTCTCTTTGCCTGTGAAGAATCAGGCAGGCAAACCTGCTTTCTTCTCTCAGGGAAGTCAGTTTTATTAGAAAATTGGTAATTTAGTTATCAGACAATTGTGTCAACTTAAATTTTGAGTTTTCATTTTTAGAAAGAATTAAGAAAGGTCCTTGCACTGAAGAAATTGGACAGTATTTACCTTTATGGCCACCCTTGACAGTGGGAAGCAAGGAAGGTCAGATTTCCCTTTCTTCTTGCCCATTCATTATTTGGTCTATCAGAGTTAAGCTGACACAATGCTAGAGAAAGAAAGAAAAAAGAATGAACGCTCTCCAAGCCATTGTGTATTTTGGTTTTGTTGATGCCCCCTGTACTTACATCATTTGTTCTTCCAGAGGAGATTCAGAAGGCTATAGATATGGGGAGCACCAAATCCTATATATCCTGAACTGGACACTGGTGTGCCAAGCCTTTCTTGACCATCAGCTACCTGTGTGTGGTCAGAATATTGATGAATTAAAGGGCCTAATCAGCAGTGACACCTACAAGAGGACAATTAGAGGAAGAGCCTGAAGTCATTTACTCTACATTCAACTGACCTGTATTCAAACAAACTAAAAAAAGACAAAAGAAAGGAGCCCAGCAGCTGCTGCCGTCAGCAAACACTTCGTGTCCTCGCCAAGTCGAGAGAGATGGCAGCCAAGCACAGCGCTAATTTAGAGCATAAGCTCATTGGCAAAACGTTATGGGAAAGGCAGTGCCACCCTGGAAAGGAGTGAGACAGTAGAGAAAGCTTTGTGGGAACTCAGTGTAGCCAGATCATCCCAAGATTGTTTCTCATTGAAGCTGGGAGAATAACAAATCAGGGAAGGAGATACAAATCTGCCAGTAATGTGATAGCGTCTGATTTTCATTTATGTCCATGAAACCACTGCATTTAACTCTTAACCACTCAGCCCATGATGTGCTTGCTGTATTAGGAAATGGAGAGAGTGCTGATCCAGATGAAACAGGAGAATAGTTGGAATAGACTCATATTCACAGAAGAAAGCATTCTGTTAATAATGCAGCTCCCATGCCACCTGCTCCTTGAAGCCTTTCTTGATGCCCTCAGGGCCTCCTACCCTCTCAGAAGACAGATTAGGGTCCCAGGAAGCTTTGCCCTTTATCACTTACTTGCTTTTAGTTACACTCCTCTGATACAGGTGGTATATATTGTAACCTTTCAAGAAGAACAAGGGTCAGAAAAGGAACTGACTTTTTTGAAGTCTAATTATTAGTGAATGGTAGAGTCAGCATTAAAACAGATCTGAAGACTGTGGCATCATGGTAAGAGTGTTGGATTTGATGTCAGAAGACCTGGTTCAGATTGGCTCTGCTGCTTCTTACACACGGGACTTTGGACCACTTAACCTGTATTGGCCTCTGTGAAGTGAATATCAGAAGAGATGAATGAGTGAAAAAACTTTTAAGAACTTTACCATGTGGCACTGTGCTGAGTACTTGTATAAAGATAGAAGAGATAATTTGTGCTCTCCAGGAGTCTGTCTTCTAAAAGGAGGCAAGGTATACTGGGGAAGGGTGAAGTCACAAAAATAGTGGTAGAAACATAACACAATCCAGTGTCATGAGCCAACTGATGTTTGGTTCCCCAGACAGGAAGGGAAAACATGCATGGTGAAGGGGAGGTGGTGTTGGGAAGACAGTGTTGTACTTGGGCTGCTGGATGGTGTAACCAAACTGCGTGGCTTAGGCAAGCCACATTGAGTGAGATCTCACTCACAATTTAGCATGATCCTAGGGAGAGAACTGGAGATCCAGTTGTCTGGCATGGCAGGAGTGTCAGTGGAGCAAGATCAAGTGGCTGGGATGGCTAGATAACCTGTAAGGTCATTTAAAATTCTAAATCCTGTGATGAATTTACTACTCCAACTCCAGGGCTTTCCCTTCATACCACCCTGGCCTCTTAGGCATTTCTTGGTGCATTGAATGATATCTTTCATACAACTGCGCAAGTACTACCTTTTCTATTAGTAACCAAAATATTTGCTGTACATTGAGGTGTGTAGTACTTTCTCTTTTGGTCCTGTTCTTCTTGCTTTGTTCATGTGAAATTGTGCTGAGTAAAAAGGTCTCTTGGTTTTTTAAACTAAAAAAGTGGAGTTAATCAAAACATAAGTTAAAATTCCATATAGTCAATATTTGTTGATTGTAAATCTGAAAGATCTTATAATTATTCATGAACATCTATAATTAAAGGGAATTCCCATTTGGTTTCTGAAAAAACTCCCACACAGTTTCTTTCTTAAGGATTGCAGATTGGGTTTAATCAAATGTTCTTTAGAATTCAGAGTAGTACAATTCTTTTATTCTGTTTAATGTTTCATTGTTCTATGAATGTGACTATGAAATTTATAGACATAAGAACATTAATTACTCTAAAGTGAGTTCACAACATGATTGTATTTAAAACAATTTCTCTTGCATACAAAATATAAATTACATGCTCTATAGTGAAAATGCTCACAAAATATTTTTCATGAAAATTAAATTAATATTCTGTAACAGTAGAATGAAGGGAAGAAAAGGACTCTTGTTGGAAGGCAGGCAAGGAAACCTTGTTTTGTTGTTCTTGTAGAAACTGCTTGGAGTGGGCAGGCTGAATACACACACACACACACACACACACACACACACAGAGATATACATTCACACATTCACATTCCGTTTGCCACCTCCTCAGTCTTTTGGTGAATTCTTTCTCCAGCTTTATCCAAAGACAAAAGAACTGGTTTTTCAGTTGTGCCAATACCAAAGCCCCAAAAGGCCTTCATATCTAGACCAGGGATATGTGCAAACATGACCAGACTTGGGAGCACAGCCATTGTAATGCTCAGTCATTCATTTAGGACCAGACTTCCCAGTGCTAATCAGTCTACTCTGGAATAAATGATAAGCTAGAGGGATGCGTCACAGCCATCATGTTCTCCCTTTGCAATGCTAGTGGGCCATGGGGTAGCACGTTAATATATGCCTTGGACTGTCAAAATGGCGGAGCTTCTGGTTGCTGACCTATTGGTTGAAATTTCAGGGAGCCCCCTTAAATTTAAAATTGTTATGAGAAGTCTTCTCTGTACCTGGCTTGGTTCTATGTACCTAAAAAGTTAAAGCTAACTTGTAAATTCTGTGTAAGGAATTAAACCCTTTGGTGGTGGCCTTGGAACCATTCTGATTTCCTAGGGATCCTCCACTGACAGCAGTTAGAGTACACCTTCCAGGAAAGACAAGCTTTGGAATATCACTGACCTTGTTCCAGTCTAATCCTGTACTGTATTAACGTGGTAATATTGGGTGCACTTTGTGACTGGGAAAGCAATACAGAGGCTCTTATAGCCTGTGAATTTCACTTGGTGTTTGGGATGATGGAGTCATCTCCAAGGTCAAAAATGATTTTGTATCTCCTAGTAGATTCCTTTCTTTGAAGTCTTTGTTTAACCTAGTTTGTTTCTTATGGCCCTATGATAATGAGAAGATGGGGAAAAATACTTTGAAGTAATGCATGGGACACTTTTGCATCCTTTTAAGAACAAGGAACCCTTACTTTTGTTGTCTTGCTTATTGATAACTTTGTTACATACTATTAATTTTTCCAATTTGCCAATTCCCTCTGGGCTCTCCTTGTAATGACCGCTAAAATAAAATAAATTATAAAAATAAAATAAAATATAAATAAAAGAATTAAGCAAAACCAACTAATAAAGCAGCCTGTTTGATAGCCTATGAAACATTCTGTACTTGTAATTCCCATCCTTTTATCCAAGAGGAGGGAATTGCATTTAATTAATGAATCTGAGTTAAATTAATGCCTTTGCCTAGTCTGACCATTGGAATGCTTGTAGTTATTCATGAGTTGTTCTCCTAGTCCCCTATTCTTTGCTATAAAGCAATTCGTGCATGTCTTCCCATGTTCTCTGAATCACTTATTTCATAGTAAAAGTCATATTCATTTGCCATGAGTGTTCAGCCTATCCAAAATCAGTAGGAGGATGTGCATATCTGTGCTTGACTAAAACATTAAAAAAAATTGTAGTATAAAGAGGAGGAAGGGGTTCAAAATACCAGTAAAGTGTAAGGATAAATATATTTTTAACAGTTTTGTAAAAAATTTTTTTTCAGTTAGTCAACAAGCATTGTTACTAAGCAACACCCTTTATGTTCAAGGCGTTCTGCTAAGTGCAAGGATTATAAAGAAAGGCAAAAACCAAAACAGCCTCTGTTCTTAAGGCCCTCACAGTCTAATCAGAGAAATACTTGCACAAAAAGGCTGTATAAGGGATAGATAATCAACAGATGGAAGGCAGGAAGGAAATCTTGAAAGACTTCATTTAAAAAGCAGGATTTTAGATGGAACTTGAAGAAAACCAGGAGGAGATGAATGGGGGGGGGAGAGCATTCTAGCCTTGGAAGGGCTAGATAGACAGGGGAAATTCTTTCAGTCTGGAGAAGTCTATTATTCAAAGAAGGCAGTGTCATTGGATTGCCCAGAGTAGTGAGGTGAGTGAGGGATTAGAATATTAGGAAGGTAGGGGGAAGCTAGGCTATAAAGGGATTTAAGCCAAACAGAACATTTTGTATTTGATCCTGAAGGTGATAGGCAGCCGCTGGAGCTTATTGAACATGGAAGTGACATAGTCAGACTTGTGTTTAGGAAAACACATTTGACTACTCTGAGTTGGAGGATGGATGGATTGGAGTGGGGAGAGATTTATTTCAGATGTAAGATAATGAGGGCCTGGACCAGACTGGGGACCAAGGTTCTATGGAACATTGTGTTTGAGATGTCCAATAGTCAGTTGGTGATGCAGTACTGGAAGTTTTGAGTGAGGTTAGGGCTACATAAATAGATTTGAGAATCACATTCTTAGAGATGATAATTGTATCCATGGGAAATGATGAGATCATTGAGTGAAATAGTATTGAGGGAAAATAGAAGAAGTTCTAAGACAGAGCCATGGGGACTATGGTCATTGGGCTCAATGTGGACAAAATCCATCAAAGAAAGCTGAGGAGAGTTGATCAGACAGGTAGAAGGAGAAGAACCAGGAGAGACGAAGATCATTTGTGAATGTCGAGTGTTTTTTGTTTGTTTTGTTTTGTTTTTTACCTTGGTCACTGAGAAAGTCTGCCTTTCATGCAAGAGGTGTGAAAGAGATGAAGCAGAAGGCCTCTGAGTGATGGGGAAAGAAGGGGATCAGGAGCTCTCAGTATGTGGTTTCAGTTTTTTCAGTGAAATAAAAGACAAGGTTCTCAACTGGGAGAGTAGGGGAAGGTTGAAGTTTTGGAGGGGGTGTTAAAAGATTTAGAAAGGCAGCTGTGCTGAGTGACATTGTGAATGGATTATGAAGGTTCCACAGTGGAGGCCTAGTTGAGATTATGTAACATAAATTTGTAGTGGCTTCATTCTGCCCAGCGTTTTGTTCAATGACACATGAGTAGGAGTGAAGGCAGCAGATGGTAGGAGTAATCTAAGGCTGAGGCTTTGCAGGACAAAAATATTGGTGGGATAAGGGTTTAAGGAACCTAGAAACTAGAGAAAAGATAGTGTAGATATGAACTAGTTCATATCTAGTTGACCAAAGGGTCAAGATGAGAGGGGAAGAGAGTGTGATAAGAGTGCGTGATGACCTGGGAAATAACTTGTAGGGTGCTAGGATTAGAGGTCACAGTGAGGCTGAAGCCCAGGGTTGGAGGTTGCAAGGCAGAGGGAGAGGTGGAATCAAAACAGATTGTAATCAGATAAGGGAATTTCAAAGTTCATGAACATGGAAATAGAACGTCTGTGGGTGATGTGTGTAGCTGGTAGTTGATCTACTAGAACTCACGGCCCACCTTTGACACTTTATAATCCTGAGTAAATTAATCCAGAATTCAGTTTTCATCATCTGCAAAATAGAGATGACCCTTGACACTGCCTATGTCAAAAGGTTGCCAAAAGCGGAATGCTTTGGGAGCACAGCCATTGTAATGCTCAGTCATTCTGTAACCTCTCAGGAATCTGATCTCATTGGATTTTTACTGTAATCATTATCACCTGATTTGATGCTAATACATTCAGTGGGACTTTGTCAGCTTGGGATATATGCCAGGTAAGAGTTCTTTCTAGACTTTGCCTTCAGGTGCTACTGTGGACAGACTTCTTATTACCAATATGATCTTCCCTGAATTAGGATTTATAGTTGTTTTATATTCCTGATGCACTAATGAACCAGTTTGTTCGGCCTGGAAGAAATTCTAAACTGCAAATGGCACCCATTTTCATAGCTTTTAAGGAGGATCTTTAATTTTTTAAAAGTATTTTTTATTAAACCGCATTTTACTTTTTCAATTAAAAATTTTCTCTCTGCCCCCTTACTAGTCTCCCATAGGAAAAAAGAAAAAAACGCAAAACCTTTGTAACAAATATAAATGGATAAGTGAAAGAAGTAGAATACATATGTTTCTATTTTCAGCCTTTTGACTTTATTTTAACATTTCTTGTTGTCTCACAGAGTCATTGGCTCTTATTTGGTCTATTCTTATTTTCAGGGAGATTGTTGCTTGGGCAGGGTTTGGTATATCTTGTGCCAAGCTGTTCATACCTTTCTAATTCTTTCTTCTGTACCTCTCACTTCTTTTCCTATATTTTCCTCTAGCACTCTCATTTTGTTTATAAAAACATGCTTTAGTCCCCTCTCTTTTTTATTTTTGCTTCATCTCTTCCAAGAATTCTAGTTGAATTTTCTTTCCTTTTCTTTACCTTTTTTTTTTTTTCTGTTTTCCTCTGAGGCTTTGCTTGTACACGTTTTGCTATTACTCCCTTTTGGGTTTGTGTTCTGAGGTTCCCTGACACTGTACTCTATGATGGAATTCTTTTTTGTCTCTTAATTCTTCCATCCTGCTTTCTGACTTTGAACTTGATGTTAGACCTGGGTTCTGCCATGGTTTTGGAGACAGCCTTTGAACTGGTCCTATTGCTTCTTTCTTGGGGTATTGAATGTTGTGTTATTTCAAGATCTGTCAGACATGGGCTAGTGACCTGCCAACTTACAAAGCTGTTAGAGTGATTGGGCAGAGTCTAAGAGCTCTCTAAGTTCATGAGCTGATTTTGGGTCTGCACAAAGGCAGATGCTTCTGGATTCCTTCCCTATCAGTCAGCTGAAAACATAGGAGATTAGTTGAAGTAAAATACAATGTCTCCTCTACTGTATATTTACTCTTGTTAAATTCTATATGAAATAGGGTTTTTTTTTATTCCTTGGCAAAATAAAGCAATAGATAAATAAGCAGGTTTTTGAACTAGAAACGCTGTGTACATATCTCTCTTGCTGATGACCCACAGTTGTTAGTTCATGGGGGTGACCCTTTTCCCATTTACTTTCTTTTGCCCTTGTGGAAAGATAAGTCCCATGGAGATATTGTAAAATGAGGTCAGTGCTGCCTCACTTCAGTCCAGTTCACTTGCAAGTCATGGCATCATCTCCCTGATGTCATGGTCCTCCTCAAGAGCAAAGGACAAACCGCACAAACTGAGGGAGTGTAAAGAAGAGAGTTCTAGATGAGGGAAACAGGGGTTTCTCTCCTGACAACTGAGTCAGTGTTTGTGTGAATCTTCTGTCTTTGTGTAGATGACAATAGGAATGCTTGCCCTGAAACTCCTTGGGATGTTTTAAGGATCAGTTTGTATGGTCAGAAGAAAAATGCTCCTGGAGAAGAAAAGGGCTTTTTGGTGCTCTGGAAATCACATGTGAATGAAAAGGCTTCTTATATGCAAGTTCTAGGAAAATAGACACCAGTTTACCTTTCTGTTCCTTTAACTTGTTTGTCTTGGGCATTCATGAATTTGTCAAAAGTCTTTAGTGGCTTTGGTGCTCTTTAAAATATCTTGGGGAAATAGAATGAAAATATGCTAATAGGGTGAATTCCCAGCCCAACCCCCCATATGGGGGGGGGAAGTGATGACATTCTCGGCTTACTACCAAATAATCCAAGAATATGGTTGCTGTAATTATAAGATGGAATTAGTTTTTCCAAAGTTTACTAAATGTAAATGAGTAAAATTCTCAGCAAAATTAGACATAGTATAAAAAATTAAGCGAAATACACGTGATTTAAGTTTTGCTAGTTAAGATCAAAAGAGAAAAGGCTATTCTAGTAAATGTGTGCAGATATAGGAAAGGCAGCTTTTGAATTATTAGAGATTAGTTGAAACTCAGAATCTCAGAAATTCCTCCACTTGGTGGTAGTTTGGAACAATTTCTTTTATTAGGAGAAACAAAGTAAAAGTACTATTATTTTTCTACTCTAATGATGACACAATTTCTCTGTATGTAGAAAGCTATGTCTCATCCCACTGAGAATAAAAACATCTTAAGATTTGCTTATAGAACATAAATTGTACTGTCACTGTCTTTTGGCCATCCAGTTCTTGACTCTTTAACAATGTGAAACAGTCTCTTGGGGTAGGTGGAGATAGGGAAAGGAGAAGGGAGAGGGAAGTGACAGGTACTGATAGAATGCAGTACCATTTGCAGGATTATTGTTGATGCTTGTAACAGAGCTGGCAGGGACCTTGGACATTTCCTTGTTTATTCTTTTTGTTTTACAGTAGAACTAAAGCCACAAGGGGTCCAATGAATAGCCAGAGAACCCACAGCTCTTTTGGGTCAGAGCTAGGAGTTAGAACATAGTTCCTCTTTTCCAAAGGCCTTTCACGGCTACTGTTCTATACTCTGGGCACTTAAAGAGCTTTTGGTCCTTGCAATTTGACCTTTAGTCTCTAATTTGCTATCCTGGGTAACAGTCCCAGAAAGTAATGATGTCCAAATGACTTGATAGAATGAGAACTGTTTCCTGAGTATTTCTGGATCTTGTGAAGAATAACTGTTCACCATTCTGATCATTTGAAATTGTCCCCTCTATAAGGAGAAGGCCCAGAATGACATCATGATCAATTCAGGATATCCTGATGATGACCCAAACACTTAGCTGGTAAAGTAGTGCTTAGAATAGCATTTCCTAGCTTGCTTTTGAGGTATGACTTAGTTTTTAGTTGGAAGTAGATTTTTTTCTGTATATCATATGTGTGATATACAGATATATACAGTTTTAAAAATAAAAATCAAGAAGGTTCCCATTGTTGAACTTATGTAAATCAGTGCCTTTGCTAATTTTATAAAAAAGTCCCTTTTTAGCTGAATCATCTCAAAGAAGGACATGCCATGCTTGTCTTTGTACAGAGGTAAGTCAACTCATTTTTATGGCATATTTGTGATTTTGCTGTGTTCTAAATTTTATTAAACCTACTTGTGCATCCCTTCCTATAATCAAAGAAAGACTGACTCCAAAGTCCCTGCCTTTTGTTATTGGTTTTTGTGTTTATGATGTTGAGGGCCACCACTTGGGGAAATATTCCTTTAGGACAATGAGGCCTTGATAATGAAGCCTCTTCTTCATTCTAGCATTTAGCCATATTGTGGAGAGAAGAAATAGCGCTAGAGTACAATCAGTGGAGAGGGGTTGGGAAGGAATAGCCTATAGTTTAAGAATGAATTTGAACTCAGCTCATTTAGGAAGTGCACATAGAATATTTGACACCTCTTTCCACAGTGGTTGGTGGGAGAGAAGGCTCTCTGCTAGAAGTGAAGCCTCTATTTGACAGTCTCTACATAGGAAAAGAAAGGAGAACATGTAGAGTATTTACTTTTGCCCATGTTGATGGTTACTTTCCCTATACCTGCCACCCCAACTTTTGTATCGGTTGGAATTTTTAGTATAACCCCTTGGGCAGGGAATTTGTTAGAATCAAGAATTTCGAGCTTCTTGTAACTCTTGGCTGCCAGGATTGGAGGAGGTGGGAGAGGGGGCTTAGGATGTTCCACTGCTTAGGACTAGAGCTAGGACTGGAAATGGAAAAGGTAGGCAGCTGCTACTAGAACAATTCTACTCATCAGCAACATATTGAAGGCTCAGGAAAGGAAATGGTACAGTGAGACCTTTGACATATGCATTGGACTTTCAATGTAGACCATTTCCAGTCACTTCTCGTAGTATGTTGGTTTTGCCATATAAAGTTGAATGTGTTACAGTCAAGTAAACAGACCTTTGTTGAGTGCAAGCTATGTGCCAGGATCTCTGCTAAGTTTGGGTGGGGTGCAAAGAAAGGTGAAAACAAAACAGGTCCTTTTCTCAAGGACCTCCCAGGCCAAGGGGAGGAACAATATGCAAACATCTATGTACAAACAAGGTAAATACAGGGCAAATTGGAGATGGTATCAGAAGGAAGACACTGGGCTTAAGAAGGACTGGAAGAGGCTTCTTGCAGGAAGTGGGGCCATTGTCATGATTGAAAGAACCTGGGGAAGTCAGGAGGTGGACTTGAGGAGGGAGAAATATCCAGGAGTGGAGGACAGCCAGTGAAAATTTCCAGAGGTAGGAGATGGAGTTTCTTGTGGGAGGAAAAACAAGGAGTCTGATGTCACTGATCATAAAGTAAGTGCAGGGAGTGCAGATATGGGAATACTGGAAAAGTAGGAAGGGGCCAAGTTATGAAGGACATTAAAGGCAAAACAGAAGATTTTATATTTGATCCTGGAGGTAAGAAGAAGCCACCAGAAGTAATTGAGTAGACTCAGATGTGTTCTTTAGGAAGATGACTGACAGCTGAAGAGAGGATGGATCTGAATATGGAGAAACGTATAGTCCAGGTGTGAGGTGATGAGCACCTGGACCAGGGTGGTTGTAGCACCAAGAGAGGAGGGGGCATGCATGAGAGATGCTACAAATAGCAGAATGACAGAACTTGGCAGCAGGTTGGATATCATGAAAGAGAATGGGGGGTTGAAAACCTGGGTGTCTGGGAGGATGATGGTGCTTTTGAGAGGCATAGAGAAGTTAGGAAAGATGGGAGCATTTTGAGGGAAGATAGGGTTTTTTTTGGTTTTGGATATGCTGAGTTTAAGATGTATACAGGGCATCCAGTTCACACTTAAGCGAAATAGTACAGAGGGAGAAGAGAAGAAGAGCCAAGACAAAGCCCTGGGGCACATCCATGGTTGTCAGTCTAAATGGGGATGGAGATGGAGCAAAAGAGGCTTTGTGGTAGGACAGGTGGGAGGAGAATCATGAGAGAGCAGTGCCACAGAAACGTAGAGAGGACAGTATAGCAGGACCAAAAGCTGTAGAGATGTCAAGAAGAGTGAGGATTCAGAAAAGGCCATAGGACTGGACAGGTAAGAGGCCATTGATGACGAGAGAGCGATGAGTATAGCATTAAAAAGAGAGAATAAAGGAAGTGGAGGCATTGCTTAGCCACAAATAGCATGGAGATCTGGGCTGATGGTAGGGGTGGATGGATCAAGTAAAGGTCTTTGAAAATTGGGGAGACATGAGAATATTTGTAGACAGTAGGGAAACATCCAGAAGATAGATTGAAGTTAAGTGAGGTAGTGAGGACACTAGAGGAACCAATCCACTGGAGAAGATGGCATGAAATGGGGTCACTTATGCATGTAGATAGCTTTGCCTTGGCAAAGAGAACGGCTGCCTCTTCATGAGAGGCAGCACTGAAGAAAGATAATGGCAGAAGTCATCTGAGTGGTGAGATGAGGAAGGGAGAAAAAGAGGGAGGGCATCTTTTTCTGGCTGCTTGCAGGTTGCAGTATTATTTCTTTGTTGTGGGAGTTCTGAATTCTGGTGATCATATATCCCTGGGACTTGGGAGTTCCTTTCCGTTGATGAGCAGCAGACTCTTTCTATCTTTTTTTAGACTTGGGTTCTAACTGTGCAAATTTTTATTTATGATTTCTCAGAATATGATGTCTAACTCTTTTTTTAAAGTCATTGTTTAAGTGAATATGGCAATTCCTAAATTATCTCTCCATGATTCTTTTTTCAGGTTATTTGTTTCTGATATCTTATAATTTCTTGTATTTTCTCAATCTTTTGGTTTTGTTATAATAGATACTTCTGTCTCATACTGGTTGATTTCTGTTTGTTCTATTTTAGTCTTGTATTTGGGTCATATTTACTGCCTTCACAAAAGGGTTATTTATATTCCTTTGATTCATTTCTCTAGAGCCTTCATTTCATTTTTATCTCTTGCTTCATTTCTTCTAGGTATTCATTTAATCATTGTGGAAAAAGTATTTTTTTCTCTTGGACTTTCTGCTTGGAGTTGTTACTGAAGTTATTCACTTCTTATAGGGTATGTTTCTAGATTAGCATTAATTTTTTATATTGGTTGCTGTGTTCTTTGGTTACTCCATCTCTCTAGATTCTGTTTTAAAATTGAGGCTTTAGAGAGGGTTGTTTGACCCTGCTTGATCTCTTCCTGGATCACTTGGATTCCTGTGCTGAGCCACCTTCCTGTGTTTTTACCCCTGTGAACTTTTGAATTTCAGTTCACTGGATCTTCAGGGCCCTCTATGTTGGTTCAGGACAGAATGCTAAGTCTCTTGGGGTCCTTGAGGGCCATGGATCAATCCATTCTTCCACTGGCTACTGCCTCAGCCACCATTGATCCCTGATGCTCCTGGGGTCTTCCAGGCACATTTTGGTAGGTTTATAGCCACTCTGGGGGTTCTGGGTCTGCTACCTCTGGCCTCTCTCTAGTCATAGTGAAATGGCATCTCTGTCTGTTGGCATACTTATTGTTGGCTGTTTAAGCTCAGCTAAGATTTTGAAAATTGTGGTCTGCGATTTTCAACATGGTTCATTAGCAAAGGCACAGTTTTATATATGGCGTAGGTAGAAAATTGATGTCTTAAATGAAATTTCATCTGTTACTATTATGTTGTGACTTCAGAGATGGGGCCAATTGGGCTTCTAGACCTGCATCTCTTTAGTTTTCTGTAGAAATTCAGTTGATTGACTTGTCTGTTTGCTTGGCATAATAAAATATATTTATTCACAGCACCCTCCATAAAAATGTCCTCTACTCATTCTGATGTCTACAACACAGCCAGTCTGGCACTGTTGTATCTCAAGGATATATTCCTGTAATCCAACAGCTTGTGTGTGCCCCCCAAAGGAAATGATTAAAAGCCCGACTTTCATTTTTCCCATAAAAGCCAGAGACAGTATAAAAACTGTTGTACTGATTCTTACATTGAGAAGCTAACTTGGATCATGGGGCAGAAGGGTTTTCAGTTACGCAGTTATCACAGTACTGATGCCTCATAGCCTTCGTCTTGATGGCGTTGATGAAAATATTCTGAAACCATTTTTTTTTGCAGAGGCGGCTGTGAAGGTGGACTGACGCCCCTGTCTGGAGGTTGGGGAGGCCCCGATGCAGAACCGCCTCTTCAAGGTGTGGTCTTTGTGCTGGGGGAGGGAGAAAGGGAGAGCTAGCTCTTGGGGATTGGACCGGGCGGAAAACGAATCTCCTGTTCTGCCTTGTGATTGACTGGACTTTGACTGGTAATTTCTATGGTGAGGGTGCAGTTTTCTCCTGTTTCTTCTCCCCCACTCCCCTGCCCCCCCACCCAAAGTGTGCATCAGGATTAAAACTGTGTTTGAAAAACAAACAAAAAACCCCAGAATTGGAGCTGTGATTTAGCAGCAAGCTTAGCTCAGGCGCCATTGCCCAGAACCTGGATGCCAAGGCGCCCTCTGCCTCGGCATCCAGCGAGAAGGAGCCGGGAGGGCGTGCCTGACAGCTGGGCCCCCAGAGCCTGGCGCCCTCCCCGCGCTGCCTGGTGGCCGCCCTGGCGCAGTGCCCCCCCGCTGGGCGCGCACTCTTTTCTGTCTCCGTCTCCGCAGGCGGAGGGAGACCAAATGTAGTCCGTCGCCCATACGCCGTAACCATGGCAGCATAGGGGGGCAGCTGCAGTGGCGGCGGCAGAGGCGAGTGAGCGCAGGCTCTGAGCACGGCTCCGCCCCCGCCCCCACCCTGTCGCCCCAGGGTGCCCCTCGTGGGGGGCCAGACGGGCTGCTTTGGCAGGGGCGGCTGCGCTCTGAGATAGGGGGCTGCTGATTCTTAGGCGTTAGTTGGTGGCGGCGGCGGCAGATCGCGGACGCGGCAGACCGGCTGGGAAGCCGAGGTCCTCCAGTCGGCGGGGCGGACCGGGGCGGACCAGCCCCGAGCCCCGAGCCCCGGGCTGGCGGTGAGAGCGAGGACTGCGACAAGCAAGCGGGAGGCCCGAGCCCGGGCAGGCGCCGCCCGCGCCCTTCCTGCGGCTTCGGAGGGAGACCACCGCCAGGCAGGCTGGCGAGGGTGGGGGCTGGGGCTGCGGCTGCGGCTAGGCTGCGGCTGCGGCTCGGCCACCCCGGGTGGAGCCCATCGGGTGGGGTCGGGGGGCTGGGGCTGGGAGCCAGGGGAAAGCCAGACCCCGGGGAAGGGGACGGGGGCAGCCTGGCGCGGGCAGCCATCCTGGGAGGGGTCCGCAGGGGCTTGGCGGGGCGCTCATCGGAGGGGGATGGGAAATGCGACATGAGCAGTGAGAGACTGAGAGAGAGACGGGGGAGAGACTAAGAGAGAGACAACGGGGAAGAGACGGAGAGAGAGAGAGAGAGACGGGGGGGGCGGAGAGAGAGACGGAGAGAGACGGGGGGGGGCGGAGAGACAGAGAGAGAGAGAACTGAGAGACGGGAGAGAGACTGGGGGAGAGACAGACAGAGAGAGGACGGCGGGGGGGTGCGGAGAGAGAGACAGACGGAGAGAGAGACGGGGAGAAACGCGGGGAGAAAGAGACAAGAGAGGCGGGGGGAGAGACAGACAGAGGGGGAGAGAGACTCAGAGAGACGGGGGAGAGAGAAGACGGGAGAGACGGGGGATGGATTATGCGACACAGACGGGGGAGGGGAGGTGCGACAGAGGGACATAGACAGAGATGGGGTTTGGGATGTGCGACATAGACAGAGACGGGGGAGGAGATGTGCGACACAGGGACACACAGATGGGGGATGGGATTTGAGGTACAGGAGCATACACAGAGATGGGGGATGGGATTTGCTACATGGACACACAGAGAGAGAGGGGAGGTGGGATTTGTGACACAGGGACACAGAGAGAAACGGGATGGTATGTGCGACACAGGGACACATGCAAGGATGGGGGGTGGGATATGTGACACAGGGACACACACACACACAAACAGGGGATGGGATGTGCGACATAGGGAGAGATACATAGGAGACACGGGATGGGATGTGTGACACAGGGAGACACACACACACAGGGGATGGGATGTGCGACACAGGGACACACAGACACACACACACACAGGGATGGGGTGTGTGACACAGGGAGACACACACACACAGGGAATAAGATGTGCGACACAGGGACACACAGACACACACACACACAGGGAATAAGGTGTGCGACACAGGGACACACACACACAGAGGATAGGATGCGCAACACAGGGAGAGACACATAGGCAGACACAAGATGGGATGTGCGACACAGGGAGACACACACACACAGGGAATAAGATGTGCGACACAGGGACACACAGACACACACACACACAGGGAATAAGGTGTGCGACACAAGGGACACACAGACACACACACACAGGGAATAAGATGTGCAACACAGGGACACACAGAGAATAAGATGTGCGACACAGGGACACACAGACACACACACAGGGAATAAGATGTGCGACACAGGGACACACACATGCTTGGACCAGGGTGTCTGAGATTCAGGGTGATAAAATGAGAATCTGAAAATGGATGGTCAGTGGTTTAAAGCATTTAACCAGAGAAACTAAAAAATTGGGAGCAAGTAGTTCTTAATTATGCTCCTTTAATATTTTGAGGGTTTTTTGTTTCTTAATTTTTCAGCAGCTCTTTGTAGATTGATTTCCTATGCTTATAGATCCTGATTGGATTGCAGCATTTATTTCAAAAATGTGTAAACAGAGATGGTTTCTTTTGGCAAAAGGTTTCTTTGTTGTAAGAAATGAGCAGAAGGGTGTTTATGGGCTATATGTACTGTGGAAAAAAAAAACCTTTAAAATTGCTTTTATTTTACTGAACATCATAGATCTAGGAATAAATTATGGCAATAGTATAATTATTTTTACAAAGGTAACTTAAATAAATGCTCAGTTGTGTAATTAGGTGAATTGAATTTGCCTCTTTCTTCACTGAGATCTTAGACTTTGACCAGAACACTAAATCAATTTTACATTTTCATATTATTTCAAAATGAACAAATTTGTTCATTTTTAACAATACTTGATAGCTGAATGAAAATTAGAAAATGTAGTTTTAAAATGTAAATATTGATCAGAATACAGTCTAATTTACTGTTTGCACATTAGAAAGAAAATGAAGGTGCCACTATCATTTATTTATTTTTTTTTGCTTTTTGGAGGGGGTAAGGCAGGACAGTTGGGGTTAAGTGACTTGCCCAAATCACATGGCTAGTAAGTGTTAAGTGTCTAAGGGCAAATTTGAACTCATGTCCTCCTGACTCCAGAGCCCCTGCTCTATAGACTGCACCTATTTACCTAGCTGCCCTCATTTTTATTTTTTGACATGATTTTAAAGAGCTCTAAAGTAAAAATCTACTAGATTCTGACATCTGACATTATATAAATATAATATATATGTATTAAACAGATGAAATAGATACATATTGATATGTGTGTATCATTTGGGAAAGATTTTTTCATAGTAACACCATCCGATATAGGGTATGATGCTGGATTTTGAGTATTAGGTATAAACTAAAAATACTTTGTAACCTATGAAAATAATTTTTCTCCATTTTAGACCATGAGAATGTTGGTAGAAATAATGCATTTATACTACTTGGAGAATGAAAGTTGTCCAGAACACCTTGGAAGGGTGTGTTGCTCATGTATCTGGCAGCCTTCCCTTAGAAAATGAAAATGCTGTTTCTACAATGTACTAAGTTTCTTTCAGCTTAAATCTTGGAACTCAGGGCTATTCACCAATTTGTTTATGGGAAATATGGAACAATTAAAGTTAAACTCACAATAATCTCTTTTTTAGAATTCACTTATTACGTTAGGTTTTTTTTTTTTTCCAGGCCTATAAAGGTTCAGTGGAAAATGATGGTCCAAGAGGGAAAATTAATACTCCATAGATGACCCATCAAAAATAATGTTCATTGTCAATCATGTCCATCCATGATGTCCATCAAAATATTAAATGTCTAAAATACATGTATTTATATATTTGTAACTACGTACGTATTCTTGGACATGAGTTAGTAAGTATATAAATCCTTAAACCTTGCCATCACAGTGCTAATTTCCCTCTTTTACTCCTTTTCACATCCAGACTCTTAGAAAGATCTATATGCTCCTTGCCTTGACTTCTCTCATTCCATTCAAATCTTAACAGTATGACTTTCAACCCCACCACTGGACTTAAACCACTCTTTTCAGTTTTGTTATTATGTCTTTTTAAAAACAATTAATAAATTTTACTGATATTTTATTTTTTGTATCTTACAAAGCTCCCCATCTCCTCCTTCAAAAGATCTATCCTATCTAACAAAGCATTTTTTTTTTTTTTAGCCAAGCAGTTGGGGTTAGGTGACTTGGCTTGGTCACACAGCTAGTAAGTGTCAAGTGTCTGAGGTCAGATTTGAATATGGGTCCTCCTGATTCTAGGGGCAGTGCCCTATATACTTCACAACCTGGCTGCCCCTACATTTTTAAAACAAAAGATGTCCTAGAAGTAAGAGAAAAACACTCAAAACAGTGATGAATACATTGAAAAAAATTGAAAATACATGTTCCACTCTCATGGACCTCCAAACTTGCATCTTTTCATTAATTTTCTTTTCAGTCATACTTATTTTTTGTAATTTTGTGGCATGATCTCCTGATCACTAACTTTCGTGATTTTTTTTTTTTCAGTCCTCATCTTTCTTCAACTGAAACTGTTCTCCAGAGTTATCAGGTTCTTAATGGTCAGATCTCTCTCTCTCTCTCTCTCTCTCTCTCTCTCTCTCTCCCTCCCTCCCTCCTTCATCCCCCCTCCCTCTCTCTCTCCCTCTCTTTCTCTCTCCCTTATTCCCTCCTCCCCCCACTTCTCCATCCCTCATCTCCCCCTCTCTCTCCATGTCTCTCTCTCTCTCTTTCTCTCTCCTGCCTTTCCTCATCACCCCCTCTGTCCCTCTCTCTCTCTCTCTCCCTCCCTCCCTTTCTCTCTCTCCCTCCCTCTCCCCTCCCCCCTCTCTCCCTGCCTCTCTCCCTCCCTCCCTCTCTCTCTCCCTCTCTCTCCCTCCTCTCTGCTCTCTCTCCCCTCTCCTCATCCCCCTCTCTCTCCTCCCTCCTTCTCTCCTCATCCCTCCTCTTCTCTCTCTCTCTCTCTTACTCTCTCCCCCATCTCTCTTTCTCTCTCCACCTCTCTCTCTCCCTCCCTCTCTCCCTCATCCCCCTCTCTCTTTCACTCTCCCTCACTCCCTCCTCCCCCTCTCTCCCTCCCTCAATCTTCTCACCACCTCTCTCTTTCTCTCTCTCTGCCTCTCTCCCTCCCTCCCTCATCTCACCCCCTCTCTCTTAATCTCTCTTTCCCTCTCTCATCTCCCCCTCTCTCCATCTCTTTCTCTCTCTCTCTCGCTCTTCCTCCCTCATCCCCCCTCTCTCCTTCACTTCTCCCTCCTCCTCCCCTCTCTCTCCCTCATCTTCTCACCACCTCTCTCTCTCTGTTGCCTCTCTGCCTCCCTCCCTCATCCCACTCTCACTCTCTGCCTCTCTCTCCCTCCCTTTCTCTCTCTCTGCCTCTCTCTCCCTCCCTCCGTCTCTTTCTCCCTCCCTCTCTCCTCCCCCCTCTCCCTCCCTCCCTCTTCTCACCATCTCTCTCTCTCTCTCTCTTCCTCTCTGCCTCTCTCTCCCTCCCACCTTCCTTCCCTCATCATATATATATCTTCTCTCTCTCTCTCTCTCTCTCTCTCTCTCTCTCTCTCTCTCTCTCCTCTCTCTCTCTCCCCCCTCTCTCTCCCTCTCCCTCCCTCTCTCCTCTCTCTCTCTCTCTCTCTCTCTCTCTCTCTCTCTCTCTCTCTCTCTCTCTCTCTCTCTCTCCCTCTCTCCCTCCTCTTCCCCCTCTCTCTTTTTTCTCTCCTCTCCCTCTTCTCGCTCTCCTCTCTCCCTCTTTCTCTTTCCTCTCTCTCCCTCCCTCATCCCCCTCTCTTTCTATGTATACGTATATATAATATATATATATATATATATATATATATATATATATGTATATATAATATATATATGTATATAATAATATTATATATATGTATTGTTTTGGTTAATGTCATCCTATCTCCCCCATCTCTCTCTCCCTCCCTCCCTCATCCCTGCTCTCTTTCTCTCTCTGCCTCTCTTTCCATCTCTCTCTCCATGTCTCTCTCTCTGCCTCTCTCTCCCTCCCTCCCTTTCTCTCTCTGCCTCTCTCTCGCTCCCTCCCTCTCTCTCATCTCTCCCTCTCTCTCTCCTCCTCATCCCCCTCCCTCCCTCCCTCCCTCCCTCCCTCATCTCACCCCCTCTCTCTTAATCTCTCTCTCCCTCTCTCATCTGCCTCTCTCTCTCTCCATCTCTTTCTCTTTCTCTCTCTCTCTCTCCCTCATCCCCCCTCTCTTTCACTCTCCCTCACTCCCTCCATCTTCTCACCACCTCTCTCTCCATCTCCCTCCCTTTCTCTCTCTCTGCCTCTCTCCTTCCCTCTCCCTCCCTCCCTTTCTCTCTCTCTGCCTCTCTCTCCCTCCCTCCTTCCCTCATCCTCCCTCCCTCTCTCTCTCTCTCTCTCTCTCTCCCCCTCTCTCTCTCCTTCTGTCTCTCTCTCTATCTCTCCCTCCCTTATCCCTCATCTCTCTCTTTCTTTCTGCCTCTCCCTCCCTCCCTCATCCTGCCCTCTCTCCCTCATCCCCCTTCTCTTTCCCTCCCCCCCTCTCCCTCTCTCCCTCATCCCCCCTCTCTCTTTCACTCTCCCTCACTCCCTCCTCCCCCTCCCTCTCCCTCCCTCAATCTTCTTACCACCTCTCTCTCTCCATCTCTCTCTTTCTCTCTTTCTCTCTCTCTCTCCCTCCGTCATCCCCTCCTCTCTCCCTCCCTCCCTCATCTCACCCCCTCTCTCTTAATCTCTCTCCCTCTCTCATCTCCCTCTCTCTCTCTCTCTCTCTCTCTCTCTCTCTCTCTCTCTCTCTCTCTCTCTCTCTCCCTCTCCCTCTCCCTCTCCCTCTCCCTCTCCCTCTCCCTGTCTCCCTCACACCCCTCTCTCTTTCACTCTCCCTCACTCCCCCCTCCCTCATCTTCTCACCAACTCTCTTTCCATCTCTCTCTCCCTCCCTCCCTCCCTCATCCCCCATCTCTTTCTCTGTCTCTCTCTCTGCCTCTCCCTCTCTCCCTCATCACCCTCTCTCTTTCACTCTCCCTCACTCCCTCCTCCCTCTCTCTCTCCCTCCCTCCCTCATCTCACCCCCTCTCTCTTAATCTCTCTCTCCCTCTGCCTCTCCCTCCCTCCCTCATCCCGCCCTCTCTCTCTCCCCTCTCTCCTCATCACCCTCTCTCTTTCCTCTCCCTCACTCCCTCCTCCCTCTCCTCCTCTCTCCTCCTTCCTCCTCTCTCTCCCTCCCTGTCTCTTCCTGCCTCTTCTCTCTCTCTCTCTCTGTCTTTCTGTCTCTCTCCCTCCTCTCTCTCTCTCCCTCCTCACTCTTTCTCCCTCCTCTCTCCTCCTTCCTCCTCTCTCTCCCTCCCTGTCTCTTCCTGCCTCTTCTCTCTCTCTCTCTCTCTCTCTCTCTCTCTCTCTCGTCTCTCTCTCTCTTTCTCTCTTTCACTCTCCCTCGCTCCCTCCTCCCCCTCTCTCTCCCTCCCTCTCCCTCTCTCTTTCTCTCTCCCTCGTTCCTTCCTCCCCCACTTCTCCATCCCTCATCTCCCCCCTCTCTCTATCTCGCTCTCTCCCCCTCCCTCCCTCATCCCTGCTCTCTTTCTCTCTCTGCCTCTCTTTCCATCTCTCTCTCCATGTCTCTCTCTCTCTGCCTCTCTCCCGCCCTCCCTCATCCCCCCCTCTGTCCCTCTCTCTCTCCCTCTCTCTCTTCATCTCTCACCCCTCTCTCTTCATCTCTCACCCCTCTCTCCATCTCTCTCTCTCTTTCCCTCCCTCCCTCCTCCCCTCTCCCTCACAAATCTCACCGCCTCTCTCTTCATCTCTCTCTCTCCCTCCCTCCCTCCCTTTCTCTCTCTCTCTCTGCCTCTCTCTCCCCCTCCCTCTCTCCTCCCTCCAGCCCCCTCTCTCCCTCCCTCCTCATCTCACCCTCTCTCTTAATATATCTCTCTCTCCCTCCCTCTCTTCCTCATCCTCTCTTTTCACTCTCCCTCACTCCCTCCTCCCCCCCTCTCTCCCTCCCTCAATCTTCTCCACCACCTCTCTCTCTCTCCCCTCTCTCTCCTCCCTCCTTCTCTCTCTGCCTCTCTCCCTCCCTCCCTCTCCTCCTCTCCCTCTCTCCCCTTCCTCCTCTTCTCTGCCTCTCCCCTCCCTCTCCTCCCTTCCTCATCACCCCCCTCTGCCTCTCTCTCTTTCTCTCTCCCCCCCTCTCTCTCCCTCCCTCCACCCCCTCTCTTTCCTCTCTCTCTCTCCCTCTCTCCCCCTCCCCTCTGCCTCCCCCTCCCTTCCTCCCTCTTGCCCATTCTCTCTCTCCCACCCTCCTTCCCCCACCTCTCCATGCCTCATCTCCCTCACCTCTCTCCATCTTTCTCGCTCTCTCCCTCCCTCATCCCCCCTCTCTTTCTCTCTCTCCTCTCTCTCTCTGCCTCTCTCTCCCTCCCTCCCTCATCCCCCCCTCTGCCTCTCTCTCCATCTCTGTCTCTCTTTCCCTCCCTCCCTCCCTCCTTCCCTCATCCCACTCTCACTCTCTGCCTCTCTCCTCGCTCTCTCTCTCTGCCTTTCTCTCCCTCCCTCATCACCCCCTCTGCCTCCCTCTCTTTCTTTCTCTCTCTCTCTCCCCCCCATCTCTCTGTCTCTCTCTCCCTCCCTCCTTCCCTCATCCTCCCTCTCTTTCTCCCCCCTCTCTCCCCTCTCTCTCCATCTTGCGCTCTCTCTCTCTCTCTCTGCTTCTCTCTCTCTGACTCTCCATCTCTCTCTCAGTCTGTCTCTCTGTCTCTCTCTCCCTTCCTCCTTCCCTCCTCCCCCTCTCACTCTCCTACCCTCCCTCATTCCCCCTCTCTCTCTTTTGCTCTCTCTCTGCCTCTCTCTCCCTCCCTCCCTCATCCCCCACTCTGCCTCTGTCTCTCTCCCTCCCTCCTCCCTCTCTCTCTCTCTCTCTGCCTCTCTCTCCCTCACTCCCTCCTTTCTCTCTCTTGCCTCTCCCTCCCTCCTTTCTCTCTCTCTGCCTCTCCCTCCCTCCCTCCTCCCCCTCTCTCTCCCTCCCTCTTCTCACAACCTCTCTCCATCTCTCTCCCTTTCTCTGCCTCTCTCTCTCTCTCCCTTTCTCTGCCTCTCTCTCTCTCCCTCTCTCTCTCTGCCCTTCTCTTCCTCCCTCCCTCCCTCATCCCCCTATGCCTCTCTCTCACTCTCTCCATCTCTCTCCCCCTCCTTCCCTCCTTCCTCCCCTCCTCACTCATCTCGCCCCCTCTCTCTTCATATCTCTTTCTCTGTCTCTCTCTCTCCATCTCTCCCCCCTCCTCTCTCCATCTCTCTCTCCCTCCCTCCTCGCCCCTCTCTCACCCTCCTCTCTCATCTCCCCCCTCTCTCTCCATCTCTCTCCCTCCCTCATCCCCCTTCTCTCTTTCTCTCTCCCCTGCTCTTTCCTCCCCCTCTCCCTCCCTTCCTCATCCCACTCTCACTCTCTCCCTCCCTTCTCATCCCACTCTCACTCTCTGCCTCTCTTTCCCCCCCTCCCTCCCTTTCTCTCTCTCTGCCTCTCTCTCCCTCCCTCCCTCCTCCCCCCTCTCTCTCCCTCCCTCTTCTCACCACCTCTCTCTCCATCTCTCTCTCTCTCTCTCTCCCTCCCTCCCTCCCTCATCCCACTCTCACTATCTGCCTCTCCCTCTGCCTCTCTTTCTCACTCTCTCTGCCTCTCTCTCCCTCCTTCCCTCCCTCTCTCTCTCTCCCTCCCTCCTTCCCTCCCCCCCTCTCACTCTCCTACCATCCCTCATCCCCCCTCTCTCTTTTGCTCTCTCTCTTTCTCTGTCTCTCTGTCTCTGTCTTTCTCTCTGTCCCCCTCCCTCCTCCCTCCTCTCTCTCTCCCTCTCTCTCTGCATCTCTCTCCTTCTGTCTCTCTCCATTTCTCTCTGTCTGTCTGTCTGTCTGTCTCTCTCTTGGTCTCTCTGTCTCTCTGTCTCCCTCCCTCCACCAATCCCTTTCTCTCTTACTATATCTCTCTCTTTCTCTGCCTCTCTCGCTCCCTCCCTCTCTCCCTCATCCCTCCTCTCTCTTTCGCTCTCTATTTCTGCCTCTCTGCCTCTCTCTCCTCCCTCCCTCTCTCCTCCCCCCACTCTCTCCTCTCTCTCCATGTCTGTCCTGTCTGTCTCTCTTTCTCTCTGTCTACTCCATCTCTGTCCCCCACCCCTCTCTATCTCTGTCTCTCTCTGGCTCCCCCCCCTCCCTCCTGCCACCCCCCTCTCTGTCTCTCTGTCTCTGTCTCTCTCTCTCCCTCCCTCCCTCATCCCCCCGCTCTCTCCCTCCCTTCCTCCCTCATCCCTCTCTCTCTGCCTCGCTCTGTCTCCCTCTCTCTCTCTGCCTCTCTCTCCCTCCCTCACCCATTCCCTCTCTCCCTCCCTCCCTCTCTCCTCACACCCTCTCTCTCTCCCTCATCTCCCCCCTCTCTCCATCATTCTCTCTCTCTGCCTCTCTCTCTGCCCCTCTCCCTCCCTCCCTCCAACGGCCCTCTCTCTCTCTTTCTCTCTCTCTTTCTCTCTCTCTGCCTCTCCCTCCCTTATCCCCCCCCTTCCTCTCTCCCTTTCTCCCTCCCTCCCTCCCTCCTTTATCCGCCCCTCTCTCTTCTCTCTGCCTCTCCCTCCCTCCCTCCCTATCTCTCCCTGCCTGTCTCCCTCCCTCCCTCCCTCATATCCCCCTCTCTCTCCCTGCCTCTCTCCTCCCTGCCTCTCTCCCTCCCTCATCCTGCTATCTCTCTCTGCCTCTCCCTCCCTCCCTCCCTATCTCTCCCTGCCTGTCTCCCTCCCTCCCTCCCTCATATCCCCCTCTCTCTCCCTGCCTCTCTCCTCCCTGCCTCTCTCCCTCCCTCATCCTGCTATCTCTCTCTGCCTCTCTCTCTCTCCCTCTCTCTCTCCCTCCTTCCCTCCCTCCCTCCTTCCCTCCCTCATCCCCCTCTCTCTCCCTCTCTCTCTGCCTCTCTCTTCCTCCCTCCCTCATCCCCCCTCCCTCCCTCCCTCTCTCTCTCTTTCTGCCTCTCTCTGCCTGTCTCTCTCCTTCCCTCCCTCCCTCATCCCCACTCTCCCTTTCTCTCTATCTGCCTCTCTGCCTCTCTCTCCCTCTTTCTCTCCCTCCTTCCCTCCCTCATCCCCCTCTCTCCGCCTCTCTCCCTCCCTCCCTCATCCCCACTCCCTCCCTCCCTCTCTCTCCCCTTCCCTCTCTCTCCCTCTTTTATTTCCCCCCCATCTCTCTCTCCCTCCCTCCCTCCTACCCCCTCTCTCCCTCCCTCATTTCCCCCCTCTCTCCATCTCTCTCTCTCTCTCTCCCTCTCCCTCTCCCTCTCCCTCTCCCCCTCTCTCTCTACCTCTCTCTCTCTCTCCCTCCCTCCATCCCTCATCCCACCCTCTTTCTCTATTTCTCCCCTTTTCTCTCCACCTCTCTCTCTTTTCTCTCTCTCTCTCTCTCTCTCTCTCTCTCTCTCTCTCTCTCTCTCTCCCCTCATTCCTTTCTCTCCCTCTCTGTCTCTAACTCTGTCACTCTCTCTCTCTCCATCTCTCTCTGTCTCTCTGTCTGTCTCTCCCCCTCCCTCTCTTTCTCTCTCTTTATTTCTCTCCCCCTCTCTCCCGGCTCTCTTGCTCCTTCCTCCCTCCTCCCTCATCTCCTCTCTGTCTCCTTCTCTCTCCTCTCTCTGCCCCCCCCTCTTTTCTCTCTCCTCCACCTCCCCACCCCTCTCCTCCCTCCTCCCCCTCCCCTCCCTCATCTCTCTCCACCCCTGTCTCCCTCACTCCCTCATCTCACCCACTCTCTCTATCTCTCTCTCCCTCCCTCCCTCCCTCCCTCCCTCTTCCCCCCCTCTCCCTCTCTCACTGCCTCTCTCTCTCCCTCCTTCGCTCTCTCATCCCCCTCTCTCCTTTTCTCTCTGCCTCTATCTCCCTCCCTTATCCCCCCTCTGTCTCTTTCTGCCTCTCTCACTCTCTCCCCCCTCCCTCTCTCTCCTCTGTCTCTCTCTCTGTCTCTCTCTGTATCTCTCCATCTCTCTCTGTCTCTCTATGTCTCTCTCTCCCTCCCTCCTTCCCTCATCCCCCTCTCTCCCTCCCTCCTCTCTTTTCTCCATCTCCTCTCTCTCCCTCTCTCCATCTTGTGCTCTTTCTCTGTTTCTGTCTCTCTCCATTTTCTCAGTCTGTCTGTCAGTCTCTCTGTCTCTGTTCTTTCCTTCCCTCTCTCCCTCCTCCCCCTCTCCCTCTTCCTCCCTCCCATCCCATCTCTCTTTCATTCTCTCTGCCTCTCTCTCCTCCCTCCCTCATCTCCCTCTCTTTCCCTCTCTTCCCTCCTCCCTCCTCCCTCTCTCTCCTTCCTCCCTCTTCTCACCTCGCTCTCTCTCTCCCCCTCTCTCCCTCCCTCCTCCTTCATCCCACTCTCACTATCTGCCTCTCTCCCCCTTTCTCTCTGCCTCTCTCTCCCTCCTTCCTTCCCTCTCTCTCTCTCCCCTCTCTCTCTCCATCTTGCGCTCTCTCTCTCTGCCTCTCTCTCCCTCTCTCTCCATGTCTGTCTGTCTGTCTGTCTCTCTCTTTCTCTCTCTCCCCCTCTCTCTCCATCTCTCTTTCTCTCTCTCCCCCTCCCTCCTCTCCATCTCTTTCTGTCTCTCGCTTTGTCTCTCTCCCTCCCTCTGCCAATCCCCTTCTCTCTTACTATCTCTCTGCCTTGCTCTCTCTGCCTCTCTCGATCCCTCCCTCTTCCCTCCTTTCTCTTTCGCTCGCTCTCGCTCTCTGACTCTCTCTCTCTCCCTTCCTCTCTCATCCCCTCACTCCCTCCCTCCCTCATGCCCCCCTCTCTGCTTCTCTCTCTCTCTCTCCCTTTCTCTCTCTCCCTCCCTTCCTCCCTCATCCCTCTCTCTCTGCCTCTCTCTGTCTCTCTCTCTCTGCCTCTCTCTCCCTCCCTCCCTCCCTCACCCATTCCCTCTCTCCCTCCCTCCCTCTCTCCTCACACCCTCTCTCTCTCCCTCATCTCTCCCTTCTCTCCATCATTCTCTCTCTGCCTCTCCCTCCCTCATCCCCTCTCTCCCTCCCACCCTCATAAGCTCCTCTCTGTCTCCTTCTCTCTCTCTTTCTTTCTCTCTCTCTCTCCCTCTGCTCCCCTCTGTCTCCGTCCCTCCTTCCTCTCCCCACCCTGCCTCACCTCCTTCTCCGACCTCTGTCCCTAATCTCCCTCACTCATCTCTCCCCATTCTCTCTCTCTGCCTCTCTCTCCCTCTCTCCCTTCCTCTTCCCCCGCATCTCTCCCTCTCTCTCTGCCTCTGTCTCCCTCCCTCATCCCCCCTCCCTCATCCCCCCTCTGTCTCTCTCTGCCTCTCTCTCTCCCCCTCTCTCTCCCCCTCTCTCTCCTTTTCTCTCTCTCTCTCTCTCTCTTTCTCTGTCTCTCCCTCTCCCTTTCCCTCTCTCCCCCTCCCTCTCTGTCTCTCTCTCTGTATCTCTCTCTCTTTATCTCTCCATCTCTCTCTCTGTCTCTGTCTCTCTATGTGTCTCTCTCCCCCCCTCCCTCCCTCATCCCCCCTCTCTTTTTCCTTCTCCCTCTCTCATCCCACCCCCTCTCTCTCCATCTCTCCCCCCTCTCTCCATCTCTCTCTCTCCCCCTCCCTTATGCCCCCTCTCTTTCCCCCTCTCTTTTTCTCTCAGTCTTTCTCTCCCTATCTCTCTCTCTCTGCCTCTCTCCCTCCCTCCCTCGCTCATACCCTCCTCTCTCTCCATCTCTCCCCCTCTCTCTCCATCTCTCTGCCTCTCTCCCCCTCTCTCCCCCTCCCTCTCTCTCCCTCTCTGTCTCTCTGTCTCCATCTTTCTGTGTCTCTCTCCTCTCTCTCCCTCCCTCCTCTGCCTCTCTCTTCCTCCTCCCTCCCCTCTCTCTGCCTGTCTCTCTCCCTCCCCCATCCCCCTCTCCCTTTCTCTATCTGCCTCTCTGCCTCTCTCTCCCTCCACCCTCCTAATGCCCCCTCCCTCTCCTTCTCTCTCTCTCTCTCTCTCTCTCTCTCTCTCTCTCTCTCTCTCTCTCTCTCCCTCTCCCTCTCCCTCTCCCTCCCTCCTCTTTCTCTCCCTCCCTCCTCTCTCTCTCTCTCTCTCTCTCTCTCTCTCTCTCTCTCTCTCTCTCTCTCTCTCCTTCCCTCATCCCCCTCTCCCTTTCTCTATCTCCCTCTCTGCCTCTCTCTCCCTCCCACCCTCCCTCATGCCCCCCCTCTCCCTTTCTCTCTCTGGCTCTCTCTCTTCCTCCTTTCCTCCCTCATCCCCGTCTCTCTCCCCCTCTCTCTGCCTCCCTCCCTCCCTCGCTCATCCCATCCTCCCCCCTTCACTGCTTCTCTCTCTTCCTCCCTCCTTCATCTCTCTCTCTCTGCTCTTCCCTCTCCCTCTCCCTCCCTCATCTCCTTCCCTCTCTCTCTCTCTCCCTCCCTCCCTCATCCCCCCTCTCACCATCTCTCCCCTCCTCTCTCTCTCCACCTCTCTTCTGATCTCTTTTCCTCTCTCTCCCCCTCTGTCTCTCTCTCTCTCCCTTTCTCTCTGTCTCTCTGTCTTTCTCTCTCTCCCTCCCTCAACCCCCCCCTCTCTCTCCCTCCCTCCCCCCTCCCCTTATCTCCACCCTCTCTCCCTCTCTGTTTTTTTCTCCCTCCGCTCTCTCTGCCTCTCTCTCCTCCCTCCTTCCCTTTCCTCTCTCTCTCCTTCCTCCCTCATCCCCCTCTCTCTCTGCCACTCTTCCCCTCTCCCTCCCTCCTTATTCCCCTCTCTTTCTTCCTCCCTCCCCCTCTCCCCTTCTCTCTCTCTCTCTCTCTCTCTCTCTCTCTCTCTCCCTCCCTCCCTTTTTTATCCCCCCCCTTCTCTCTCCATCTCTCCCCCCCTCTCTCCATCTCTCTCTCTTCCTCTCTCTCTCTCCCTCCCTCCCTCCCTCAGGCCTCTTCTCTTTCTCCCTCCCTCTCTTTCCCCCTCTCTCTCTTTCTCTCTATCTCCCTCCCTCCCTCGCTCATACCCCCCTCTACATCTCTCCCCCCTCTCTCTCCATCTCTCTCTGCCTCTCTCCCCTCCTTCCCCCACTCTCTCTCTCTCTCTCTCTCTCTCTATCTCTCTCTCTCATCTCTCTCTGTCTCTCTCTCTCCTTCTCTCTGTCTCCCTCCCTCCCTCAACACCCTCTCTTTCTCCTCTCGCCCCCTTCTCCCTCCCTCATTTCCCACCCCAGTCTCTCCCTCCCTCACCCCCCCTCTCTTTCTTTCTCTCTCTGTCTCTGTCTCTGTCTCTCTCTCTCTGCCTGTCTCTCTCACTCCCTTATCCCCCCTCTACCTTTCTCTCACTATCTGTCTCTCTCTCTCTGTTTCTCTCTCTGCTCTCTCTCTCTCTCTCTCTGTCTCTCTCTTTCTCTCTCTCTCCCTCTCCTCTCTCTCTCTGTTTCCCTCTCTGTCTCTATCTCTCTATCTCTCCATCTGTCTCTGTATCTCTCTGTCTCTCTCTGTCTCTCCTACCTTCTCTGTCTCTCTCCCTCTCTCTTTCCCTCCTCCCCCTCTCTTTCTCCTTTCCTTCTTGTCCCTCCCCCCTCCATCTCTCTCCTCTTTCTTCCTCTCTCTCTCTTTCTCTCCACCTCTCCCCCTCTCCCTCTCTCCATGTCTCTCTGTCTCTGTCTCTGTCTCCCTCCTCTCTCATCCCCCCTCTCTTCTCTCCCTCTCTCTTTCCATTTCTCTCTGCATCTCTCTTTCTCTCTCTCCCCTCCCTCTCTCTGTCTCCTCCCTCCCTCAACGCCCTCTCTTTCTCTCTCCCCCCTCCCTCATTTCCCGCCCCCAGTCTCTCTCTCTCTCTCCCCCTCTCTTTCTTTCTCTCTGTCTCTGTCTGTCTTTCTCTTTCTTTCTCTTTCTCTCTGTCTCTGTCTCTCTCTGTCTCTGTCTTTCTATCTCTCTCTCTTTCTCTGTCTCTTTTTCTCTCTGCTGTCTCTCTCACTCCCTCATCCCCCCTCTACCTTTCTCTCACTATCTGCCTCTCTCCCTCTGTTCCTCCCTCATGCCCCCCTCCCTCCCTCTCTCTGTCTCTCTCTCTCTCTCTCTCCCTCCCTCATCCCTCTCTCACTCTGTCTCCCTCTCTGTCTCTATCTCTCTGTATCTCTCCATCTCTCTCTGTATCTCTCTGTCTCTCTCTCTCTGTCTCTCTGTCTCTCTCTCCCTCTCTCCCTCCTCCTCCCTCACCCCCTCTCTTTCTCTTTCTCCCTCTCTGTCCCACCCCCTCCATCTCTCCCCTCTCTGCTCTCTCTCTCTCTCTCTCCTCTCTCTCTCTCTCTCCTCTCTCTCCCTCCTCTGCCCCCTCTCTCTCTCCTATCTTCCTCTCCTCCCTCCCTCTCCTCCCTCTCTACATCTCTCCCCCTTCTTTTCTCTCTCTCCCTGTGTCTCTCTTTCCCTCTCTCCCCCTCCCTCTCTCTGTCTCCCTCTCTCTGTCTCCCTCCCTCCCTCAACACCCTCTCTTTCTACTCTCTCCCCCCCTCTCCCTCCCTCATTTCCCACCCCCAGTCTCTCCCTCCCTCACCCCCCCTCTCTTTCTCTGCCCTGTCTCTCACTCCCTCATCCCCCTCTACCTTTCTCTCACTATCTGCCTCTCTCCCTCTGTTCCTCCCTCATGCCCCCCTCCCTCCCTCTCTCTCTCTCTCTCCCTCCCTCATCCCTCTTTCATGCTCCCTCTCTGTCTCTATCTCTCCATCTCTCTGTATCTCTCCATCTCTCTCTGTATCTCTCCATCTCTCTCTCTGTCTCTCTATGTCTCTCTCTCCCTCTCCCTCTCCCTCCCTCCCTCCCTCATCCCCCCTCTCTTTCACCTTCTCCCTCTCTCATCCCACCTACTCTCTCTCCATCTCTCCCCCGCTCTCTTCCCCTCCCTCTCTCTCTCTCCCTCCCTCCCTCCCTCATGCCCCCTCTCTTTCCCCCTCTCTCTCCTTCCTCCCCCCAATCTCCTACCCCTTCTCCCTTTCTCTTATCTCCCTCTCTTTCTCTCTCTCCCTCCCACCCTCCCTCATGCCCCCCTCCCTCTCTCTCTCTGCCTCTCTCTCTCCCTCCTTCCCTCCCTCATCCCTGTCTCTCTCCCCCTCCCTCTGCCTCTCTCCCTCCCTCGCTTATCCCATCCCCCCTCTCTCTCTGCCTCTCTCTCTGTCCCTCCCTCCTTCATCTCTCTCTCTGCCCTTCACTCTCCCTCTCCCTCCCTCATCTCCTTCCCTCTCTTTCTCTCTCCCACCCCCTCTCCCTCCCTCGCTCTCCCTCTGTCATCTCCCCTGTCTCTCTCTCCCTCCCTCCCCCTCTCTCACTCCCTCATCTACCCCCCTCTCCTCCCCACTGTCTCTCCCCCTCCCCCCTCCACTTCTCTCTCTTCCTCTCTCTCCCCCTCTCTGTCTCTCTCTCCATCTCTCTCTCTCTCCCTTTCTCTCTGTCTCTCTGTCTCTGTCTCTCTCTTTCTCTCTCCCTCCCTCAACCTCCCCTCTCTCCTTCTCTCTCTTTGCCCCCCCTTTCTCTCTCTCCCTCCCTCCCTCCCTCCCTCATCTCCCCTCTCTCACCATCTCCCCCCTCCCTCTCCATCTCTCCCCTCCTCTCTCTCTCCACCTCTTTCTCTTCCTTTCTCTTTTCCTCTCTCTCCCCCTCTGTCTCTCTCTCCCTTTCTCTCTGTCTCTCTCTCTTTCTCTCTCTCCCTCCCTCCCTCCCCCCTCTCCCTCCCTCATCTCCCCCTCTCTCTCCCTCATCCTCCCCCCACCTCTCTCTCACCCCCTCTCTTCCCCCCCCCTCCCTGTCCCTCTCTGTCTCTCTCCCTCTCTCTCTATCTTTCTCTCCCCCTCCCTCCCTCCTTCCTTCCTCCCTCACCCCCCCTCTCTCACCATCTCCCCCCTCTCCACCTCTCTCTCTTCCTCTCTCTTTTCCTCACTCTCTCTCCCCCTTCCTCTCTGTCTCTCTCACTGTCTCTCCATCTCTCTCTGTCTCTCCCTCTCTCTCTCCCCCTCCTTACCTCCTCTTTCCCTCCCTCCCTCTTCCCTACCCCCTCTCTCTCCCTCCCTCATCTGCTGCCCCCATTCTCTCCCTTCCTCACCCCCCCCCCGTTCTCTCTCTCTCTCTCTCTCTCCCCCTCTTTCCCTCTCTCCATCTCTCCCTTTCTCTATCTGCTTTCTCCCTTCTTCCTCCCTCATCCCCCTCTCTCCCCAGTCTCCCTCCCTCCCCCCTCTCCTCCCTCATCTCCCCCTTTCTCTTCTCTCTCTCTCTCTCTCTCTCTCTCTCTCTCTCTCTCTCTCTCTCTCTCTCTCTCTCCCCTCTCTCTCCCTCCCCCCCCCTCTCTCTCTCCCCCATTCTCCCTCCTTCTCTCTCTCTCTCTCTCCCCCCCCTCCCTTCTCTCTTCTCTCTCTGTCTCTCTCTCTCCCCTCTCTCTCTCTCCCCTTCTCTGTCTCTCTCTCTCTCTCTCTGTCTCTCCCTTTCTCTCTCCTCTCTCTCCCTCAGCCCTCTATTTTCCTTCTGTCTCTCTGCCCCTCCCTCTCTCTCTCCTCCCTCCTCATCTCCCCCCTCCTCTCTCCCTCATCCTCCTCTCTCTCTCTCTCTCTCTCTCTCTCTCTCTCTCTCTCCCTCTCTCCCTTCCTCTCTCTTTCTGCCTCTCTCTCCCTCTCCCTCTCTCCTTCTCTCATCCCCCCCTCTCTCCATCCCTCCCCCCTCCATCTCTCCCTCTTCCTCTCTCTTTCCCTCTCTCTCTCTCCCTGTCCCTCTCTGTCTCTTTCTCCCTCTCTCTTTCCCCCTCTCTCTTCCCCTCCCTCTCCCTGTCCCTCTCTGTCTCTCTCTCCCTCTCTCTCCCCCTCCCTCCCTCCTTCCTTCTTCCCTCATCCGCCCTCTTTCTCCCTCTCTGTCTCTCTCTCCCTCCCTCCCTCATCCCCCCCTCTCCATCTCTCCCCCTCTCTCTCCATCTCTTTCTCTACCTCTCTCTTTCCTTCTCTCTCTCCCCCTCGCTCTCTCTCCCTTTCCATCTCTCTCTCTTGTCTTTCACCCTCCCTCCCTCACCCCTCTCTTTCTCCTCTCTCTCCCTCCCTCATCCCCCTCCCCTCTCTTTCTCTCTCTCTCCTGCCTGTCTCTCTCCCTCCCTCCCTTCCTCCCTTCCCTCTCTCCCTCTGTCATTCCCCACCCCGTCTCTCTCTCCCTCCCTTGTCCCCCTTTCTCCATCTCTCCCCTCCTCTCTCTCTCTCTCCACCTCTCTCTCTTCTTCTCTCTTTCCTTTCTCTCTCCCCTTCCTCTCTCTCTCTCTCTCTCTATCTCTCTGTCACTCTCTCTGTCTCTCTCAATCTCTCTTTCTCTCCCCACCCCTCTCTCTCTGTCTCTCCCTCTCTCTCTTCCCTCTCCTCCCTCATTCTGCCCCCTCTCTCTCCTTCCCTCCTCTCTCATCCCCCCTCTCTCCATCTCTCCCTCTCTCCTCCTCCTCCTCCTCCTCCTTCTTCTTCTCTCTCTCCCCTTTCCTTTCTCTCTTCCTCCCTCCTCCCCCCTCTCCCTATGTCATCTCCCCCCCCTCTACCTCTCCCTCCCTCATCTCCTTCTTTCTCTCTCTTTCTCTCTGTTTCTCTTTCCCATCCCCTCTCCCTCCTTCACTCCCTCCCTCTGTCATCTCCCCCGTCTCTCTCTCTCTCTCTCTCCCTCCGTCCCCCCTCTCTCACTCCCTCATCTCTCCATCTCTCTCTCCCCCTCCTTCCCCCTCCCTCCCTCCCTCTTCCCCACCCCCTTTCTCTCTCTGTCTCTCCCTCTCCTTCCCCCCTCCCTCCCTCCCTCATCCCCCCTCTCTTTCTCCCTCTATCTCTCACTCTCCCTCTCTCCCTCTGTCCCTCATCCCCCCTTTCTCTTTCCCTCTCTCTCTCTCTGCCTCTCTCTCTCCCTCCCTCCTTCCCTCATCCCCCCCTCCATCTTTCCCACTATCACTCCATCTCTCTCTCTGCCTCTCTCTTTCCTTCTCTCTCTTCCCCTCACTTTCTCTCCCTGTCTATCTCTCTCTCTGTCACTCTCTCTCTGTCTCTCTCTCCCTCCCTCCCTCACCCCCTCTCTCCCTCTCTTCCTCCCTCTTTCTCTCTCTATGCCCCCTCCCTCCTCCCACCTCTCTTTCCTTCCCTCCCTCTTCCCCCTTCTCTCCCTCCCTCATCCCCCACTCCCTTTTCTCTCTCTCTCTCTCTCCCTCCCACTCTCTCTCTCTTTCTCTCCCTCCCTCCCCCCTCCCTCCCTCCCTCTCCTCTCTCTCTCTCTCTCTCTCTCTCAACTCCTCATTCTTGTGGACTTCTTTGCCATATTCACTTGACCACCATTTCTGCCTGGGTATTACTTCCTTTCTCTGACACTGTATTATTCTGGTTCTCTTACTCTCAGTTTTCTTTACTGTATCATCATCCCTGCTTTTGTCCTTGTCTTTGAGTTTTCCATAACCCTTTTTCTTCCCTGCTCTCTCTTAGATATGTCCTGTAGGTTCAAAGAACACATCTATGCCGATGACCCCCTAACCCACAGAACCCATCCCTCCTTTTTTTCCTCACTGTATCCATAGCTTCAGTGGAAGATCCTCAGGTCTCTGTCGTGCATGTAAGTTTCATCATGTTCAAAATGAACTTCATTGTTTTCTCCTATCCCTGCCACTCCTTGTCATTCATTTTACTCCCTCATAGCATAAGTCTCATGAATTCTACAAACATTTGGAGTTATTCATATTATGGAAGACTTTGATGGCCTGTGATAGGTAGGCATT
Source organism: Gymnobelideus leadbeateri (assembly GCA_011680675.1). Classification (NCBI taxonomy): domain Eukaryota; kingdom Metazoa; phylum Chordata; class Mammalia; order Diprotodontia; family Petauridae; genus Gymnobelideus; species Gymnobelideus leadbeateri. Next base: position 1,008,478 of record WOXC01003680.1, on the reverse strand, counting down.
TGTCCTTATAACAGGCTGGTGAAAATCTTTGTGAATTCTTGAGTAGAGTGATGAACGTTACTATAGATTATCCATCCCTGTGCTGAGGGTGAGGGTGGGGGTGTGAAGGGAAGAGCATTAACCTTGGAGCCCCAAAATCTGTTGTCTCTATATACGTATTTACTTTTCCCATATAGATTGTTGCCATGAAAATATTTTTGGCATATTTTAAATAATCTCAGTATTTCCTAAGAAATGCATTCAAATAGAGTTCTTCTATTGCTATCTAATATAATATTTTATATTCCTAAAACATGCTGTCCTGAATGAATCAAAATATACCATTTAAATGAAGAAAATTCTTTTCATAGTGTACAAGAATATATAGTATCATCCCACCAAAAAGTGTCAGCTAGCTTATTCTAATTTACTCATTGATTAGGCTCATGGATTTTGTAGCATTAAAAGGGAATCTGTAGAAAATATATTTCAGTCCCTTCATTTTATAGCTGAAAAGACTAATTTTCAGAGAAATTGAAATAGCTTTCTAGAAATGTGTCGTTAGTGAAGTATATGAGATCTCTTGTTTCTCTGTCCAAGTTGCTTCCATGACAGTATTACTGTTTTTATATTTGAAAATTTTAGCAGCTATTTTTTAATGCTGAAAAATATTTTAAAAATTTCTAGTATGCTGAATGCTTTTGGCACTATTTTCAAGGTGGTGGTATCACCATCAGTGACAAGTTACAAATAATAGTTTAATTTTTTTAAAAATTTACTTTTCAGCATAGTTTTACACCATAAAATCTCGATCATATTAAATAATGTTATGTTATTTATCAATTTACCTTCAGATAACTAGGTAAAAAAAGTTATTTGGTATTACATTAAAAAAATGTGTGCTGAACTATTGAAGGTCTGTAACTGCTATATAAAGTTTTGAGGATCTGTTTGTTAACTCACACTTGGACTCACAGGTTCTGGGGAACTTGACAAGTCATTTCCCAGAACGAGGGTCTGTCTACCCTTAAGGGCTTATAAAGGTGATTCTTTAATGGTGTTGGATAGCTCCTACATTCCAAAGTGTCCTCTACAATGTTATCCATGAGTCGCAGCTAGCATTTCCTTGATGTCATAGATACCCTCTAGCGATTAGCATTCTGATATCATTTAGCTGATTAATTTTTATGAAGGGATAATTATCGCAAAAATATAGCAAGGACATGAGCTGCAAAGTATTGGACACACCCCCCTCTCAAATACTTTATCGGACACTCTCCCTTCTACTGCTCATTCCCTGAAAAAAAAAAGTGTACTCAGAACTCCCTTTTAGCAATATTGAAAGATTGAATGGCATATCATTTGTTAAGTCCTTCACACAGTGCCTGGCACATAGTAGTTGCCTAATAAACGTTTGTTCCTTCTTCCCCTTAAGCTTAGTGTTTTGATTACAGGGCTTTTGTCCCACTGAGTTTACTTCCTGAGCATTATCCTCTCTTCAGGCTGTTTCCTCTTTTCACTGTACTAGTTTACTATGCCCTCATTCTTCAGGGCCTCTATACCAGCCTTGCTGGTGCAGTGTGTTAATCCTGAAACAATTCCTGTGATGCATTATGGCTATCTTGACCTTTCAGTCCTCACCAGGTTGTAGCTCTATCTCCAATACTCTTGCACCTAGGTCAGTAACTAATAGACAACAAAAGACAATGGAAGCCCACAGTGGGACCATCTGTTCATTGGCCACGAGGCTGGCTGTGGAGATAAGGCCTGCAGTCTGTGTGGGAAACCCTAGAACGGGAGTTCTCAAATCATTTTGCACCTCTAGGAGCAAAGGCATAGGAGCCTGATTAGTGTCTTTTGCATATCCCCCAATTCATTCAGTTAAACATCAGTCTTTTCACCATGTCCTTAGTGGACTGGAACTAGATATAGGGTTTCTGTGCATTCTCCAAAGGGATATTACACCAACTGCATATACTTCTCATACTTATCATTGTTGGGGTATAGGAGGTTGGAAAAGAGTTTTGAAGCTATTTTGAGTGATGTCTGAATCAACAGAATAAATGTCTTCCCCTCCTTTTGTGCTCCCCACCCCCCCACCCCCATTACTTTGGAAAGGACTCTTATATAAGATTCTGCTAAAGTAAATTTGCATTAACTCCTCAAATAAGTGTGGTATTAGATGACTATAAAAATATATCCTTTTGAGGTTTCCACAATATTACATTATTTTATTTGTAAAAACATCACTTAATTATATTTAGGGGATACTTATAGTAAATCCCAAAATTTACAGGGAGAAGCAATTTCTTTGGACATGGATGAAACAATTTAAAGTTTAATTTTAGCTCATGAAAAATTGAACCTCTTTCATATCTACACATGAGCTAAATTGTATTTTCAGTAATGACTTCCTTACAGTGTTTACAAATGTTAAGGTTGGTTTCGTTACTTATGCAAAAGACTGGCCTTTGTTTAGCATCTTAAGGTGCTAGAATTGTTTGGGCATATAGATTGAGTCTGGACTGTGGAAATTTGACTTTGAGCAGGTGTTTGAGAAATTGCCATCATAGGCTAATCAGCAGACTTGACAGCTTTTCCCGTTTTGGTGACATAGAACCTTATTTCACATAGTTCTATGCAAAAAAAAAAAAGTATACTTAATGTTAAAATAATTTTTGAAAAAAAAATTGGGAAATGACTAGTGTTTCTCAAATAGTAAAATCATATATTTCATTTCAGATGCTTTTTTCAATTTCATGTGCTCAAATTCTTACAATCACTTTTAGTTAACATACCATGACATTCTTCAGGTCTTGGGAATATAAAGACAAAAATGTCCTGTCTCTGCTATCAAAAACTTCTATTACTGAAAGAAAGAAGTGTATGGAAAGATAAGTCATTAGGGTATATGACCAAAGTACATACAGAGTATCTATCTTTGCCAGGGTCTGGAAAGACTTTTAGAAGGAGTTTACACTGGAACTGAAACTTGAAGAAAGCTTCTATTTGTAAGGACTAAAGGACTAGTCTGTGCCAAAGATGAGTAACCACTGCGGATGGTCCCATGTGGAATGAGAAGGTCAGTTTGGCTTAAGTGCAGGAAGGGGACTAATGCAGAAATAGTGCTTGAAAGACAGCTTGGGACCAGTGGGCAAAGGTGCTTTCAGTGTTGGAGGAGTTTGTGCTAGAAGCAGCAGGGAGTGACTCACAGCTTCTTTAGCCAGTGTCTTGGTCACACCTGAGCTTTAGAAATAGCAATTGGGCTGCTGTCTAGAGCATGGATTGGAGTGGGAAGAGAGATGAGGGAGGCAAGGAGACCCATAAATAAAAGACCCATAAAACAAGCTATTAAAACAGTAAGCACTTAATAAATCCCTGCTGTTCGCCATGCATGGTGCTAATAAGTGCTGAGGATACAAAGAAAGTCACGAAACAGTCATTGTCCTCAAGGAGCTCACAGTCTCATGGGAGAGCCTAATCAGACAACTGTGGACAAAAAAGATGCATATGGAATTAATAGAACAGAATCAACCACTGGAAGACGACCCTAGCATTCTGAGGGGATTAGAAAAGGTGTCCTATAGAAGGTGTAATTTCAACTGGAACTTGAAAGGAAGCCAGGAAGCAGAGGTGAGGAGGGAGAGCATTCTAGGCCTGGGAACATCCAGAGAAAATTCCTGGAACCAAGAGATGAATTGTCTTGTTCAAAGAACAGTAATGAATGTAGTGCCACTGAATTGAAGAGTTTGGGAGAGAGAGGAAGTGAGAAGGTGGCCATCTAGCATGTAAGGAGACTGGAAAGGTGAGAACTAGGTTATGAAAGGATTTGAATGCCAAACAGCAATCTCTGCGTGATCCTGGAAATGGTAGGGAGTGATAGGGCTGGAAAATCACTTTGTCAGTGAATAGAGGATGGACTGATGGGTGGTGAGGCTTAAGTCAAGGAGATGGACGAAACAGAAGACTCTCGCAGTAGTCTAGTTGGAGAGAGATGAGGGTCTGTTCTAGGGTGATGTCAACATTAGAGGAGAAGGTATTAAAAAGGCGAGGCCATTAACAAGCTGTTAGAACTTTAGTGCACTTGACCCTATGAGTACAGGAAAAGGGCACTGTGTCAGATTGTAAAGATTGCTTGACTGGATTTAAAGTATGTGTGAGGTTAACTATACATACATACTCACACAACTCTTACTGTTTTACTTGTCCACGTTTCCTTATTTTTATTGATCCTTTTTTGTTTGAACATTGTAATACTCATTTAAGTGCATTTTAGAAATAGTAAGATATTTTTAAAGGCAGATGGAAAACATCTCTAGATCTTGTGATTAGCAACAAGATGATGCATGACACCATGTGAAACTTTCTCTAAGAATAGTATTTTAAAAGATTTAGAATGTTCAACTGCTTAGTTGTGGGAGTTGAATGGACACTATGAGCTCTGTTTTCTCAGACTTCATCAATTAATTCTATCTGGAAATGGATGGCTTTGGTTAAGGAAAGTTACTAGATGAATAATGGGATACACCATTTGCAAAAGGAAATACTTTGCTATAGGCATTAATTTTCCTAAGGCATTGCAGTTGCTTTTCATTCTGCTAGAAGTAGAAAGAAAAGGATATTCTTAAGGTGACTTTTTGGTACAGTTAAATGTAGAAAGATGAAATAGAGACCAAAGGCCTAATCTTTTTGTTTAGATCTTAGTTTGTAGGCTTCGTTCTTTTGTACTCATTTTTACATGTAATTTTTTTAAAAAGGCTTTTTGATTAAAATAAAAAAAATATAAATGAAAGTTGCGTGTGCATGCACACACACAAAATACAGATCTTCTTATTAGGGTAGGTTCACAGTCTTAATACCCCAAAGTAGCTAATTTTTAAAAATTAAGTGCAGTAAAGTATATTTCTTTAAAAGAAAGCACTAAACTTTGGATCTGACTTTTGAGTGTTAAGAGTTTTGATTATAGAATTGAAAGAATAATTTTCTTATCTGCATATGATGCCTGGTACTTTCAGTTGAGGAGGATTCTAATAAATTTAACTATAAAGAAATATTACCGATGTTTGATGTATCATATGCATTCATTGTGATGACAGAGGAAAGCTAGAAAAATTGAGCAAAGATTGTAGCTCTTTAAAAGTTAAATTTAAATATGGGGTAATTTGTAGGTTGTAGACGATAGTGTGTTTTTTCTTATGTGGTATAATGGAAGAAGCACTTGATTTAATTATCAAGCATTTTTAGTCCTTACTTATATGTCAAACATTGTGCTATGTAGTGTAGATTATAGATACAGTGAAATAAATGAAATAGCCCCTGCCTTCAGGGAGCTTACATTTTATCAGGAATCTCTGCATATAAATATAAGTATATCCAAAATACAGATAGCGTAAATGCAGGGTAATTTGGGGGGAAGGCAGGAGAATACTGGATAGCTGGAGGGATGGCCCATTGTGGTGGTGTGCCATTCCTGCTGCTGGGAAGGCTGAAGCTGATGTATTACTAATTCAGGAGTTCTGAGCTGTGGAAGAGCTAAAAAATGATCAGGTATCTGCACTAAATACAACACGAATGTAGTAAGCCCCTTGGAGCATAGGGCCACTAGGCTGCCTGCCTGTGGAGAGGCTATAACTACTGTATATCAGAAAAACTGAGCCTGTTAAAAACATCTGTGATGATGAGTTCTGGGATTGGACCTGAGAGTGGTTATTACACTTCCAACCTAGGTGAAAAACAGACTCACACCCTCCTTTCTTTCCATCTACGTGCCCTCCTGTAGTGCCAATGTGATATTTACAACCCGTGATCATGATAAAGACCATGATTATAATTCCTGCATGGCACTTGATGGCAAAATATAACAAACTCTATATAGAGAAACAGAACTGAAGCATTTATTTAGACACCAGAAAACCAAATCCCAAAACCAGTAAGCTGATTCCATCGTAGTATCAAAGAAGCTAATCATAAGAACACAGAGAGACATGCCATCCTTCAGCCTTCCCAGAAACCAATCTAAGATCAATATTTACTCACAAACCTCTCTATCTCCTTGCCTGAGCACCTCTCTACCCCACCGTGTCTCTGGCTCTGACTCCCAGTTTCCTGTGGCTCTGTGCTATCCTTCAGCAAACTCCTCTCACCACAGGCTCCATGTGACTGCATTCAGCCTATTAGGGGGCAGAATTTACTTTCAAAGCAGGGAAGGCTTTCAGATTCCCCCCTAGGCCTATTAAGGGACAGGGAATATCTTGGAAGGGAGATAAGGAAAGAAAGAACCTTCAGTGTAGCAATATTTCAAGTGTTCCTTGAAAGTAGCAGGAATTCTACAGGTTGAGGTAAGAAGGTAGAATATCCTGGACTTGGGTTGGGAGTAGGGGTAGGATGGGAGGGAACTGACCTATGTAGTTACAGAGACTGGAGATGAAAAGAGGTGTGAGGAAATGTAGACTGACCCGTGGGATGCACTGAGGGGAGTGACACATAATGATCCTAGAGAAAGAGTTCTAGGACAACTGGCAGGTTAGGGATGCTTTCTGAGCCTCAGGTTGTAAAATGAAACTTGCCCTGTTGCTACGTTTGTTTGAGGGGTGCTGTTGGGATAGATCTATAGGTTCCATTTTAATGGAGGAGAGGGGTTAAAAGTGGCAAGAGAGAAAAGGTGGGGCTACTCAGGTCTAATTTCATTTCTGTTTTCTCTGCCCAGGAGAATTCAGTGAGCATTGGAAATGACAGAGCAGAAAATAGGCAACAGGAAGTTGGTATCCTCTCTTGAAGGAAGGAGATAGGAAGAGAGGAGCATCTAGTTGTTTTTGATGAGTTCAAGTCACTTAGCCCTGATGAATATTTATCTGAATACTAGAGAAAAAATGGCAGATTAACATTGCTGAGCTATATTATTATTGTGATTGCTGATATCTGAAAGATCATGGAGAATAAGAGAGTTATTCCTAACTTAGAGAAGGCCAAATATCATGGTTTGGAGAGGGAAAAACCCCAGGGAAGAGTATAGTGTGTGAAAGCTGTAGGACAATAAGCTTGATGTTAATTCATAGAAAAAAATTGTAGAAGGGATGATTTAAGAATGTTGATAAAGGGAAGTGGCAATTTACAGAGAGCTAGCATAGTTTCATCAAAGACAATGCCAGACCAACTTTATTTCCTTTTGTGGCAGGGGATTCCTGTTTATACAAGTTACCAAGATGTTAGCTAAGCTTTTGGTAAAGTACTCCATCCTATTCTTTTGGAAAAAATGAGTAGAGATACGGGAAACATGCATGTTGATTGTATTTGGAATTGACCAGACCCAAAGTGTAGTTATTATTTGTAACTTTCATTTTGACAGGAGAGGCTTGTAGGTATATGTGCTATTTTTGGTCTTGTGCTATTTTTAGAAATTCAAAATAAGTTATTTAGGTGAGGGTATAGTTCATAATCTTAGATTTACTAGTTTCACAAAGCTCAGTTTGTTGTTCAGTTGTTTTTCAGTTTTGACCAACTCTTCATGACCTATCTTATGGTTTTCTTGGCAAAGATACAGGAGTAGTTTTTGCTATTTCTCTAGATCATTTTATAGATGAGCAAATTGAGGCAAACAGGGTTAAGTGACTTGCCTGAGGTCACACAGCTAGTAAGTGTCTGACACTGTATTTGAACTTGGGAAGATGAGTCTTCCCACCTTCAGGCCCAGCATTCTATCCATTGCATCACCTAGCTGCCCAAAAATGTTCCAATCATTTCCAAATACTACCTTGTATCTCATAGAACCTTCATTTGTTGTTCAGTTGTTCCAGTTATGTTTGATTCTTCATGACCTCATTTGGGGTTTCCGTAACAAAGATATTAGAGTGGTTTGCCATTTCTTTCTCTTAAGTCATTTTATTATAGATAAAGCAGTTGGGGAAAACAGGGTGGAGTGATTTGTCCAGGGTCACACAGCTAGTAAGTGTCTGAGGCTGGATTTGAACTCAGGAAGATCAGTCTTCCTGACTATAGACCTATGCTCTATGTACCTTGACACCTAGCTGGTCCTACAAAGTTGAGATATAGTTAACACACTGGATGTCAGGGTCAGGATTCACACAGATTTTGACAGGCAGTTTAGATATGAAGAAGTGCGATAAGGATGAATATAAAGTCTTACACTAGGATTCAGAAAATCATCTTGAGAAATACATAATGATAGTCAAGGTTAATAGCAATTTGAAGTTGGGTATGGAGATTTTAGTGGACAGGGTCAGCATGCGTCAGGAATGTATTTTGTAGGATAGTCACAAAAGCTAATGGGACCTTAGGCTATATTGAGGAGCATAGTTTATAGCAGTTAGGAAGTTATAGTTTCTCCCTATTTGGTCCTCAACATGTCATTTTGGGAAGGACATTAATAGGTTGGTGAACATCCTTAAGACAGCATCCAATCTGGCAAAGGCCCTTTGGGTCTGATTGAAGAAAGTAGGGATGTTGAAGAGACAGAAAAAAAAAATGTCTAGAGACAGTTTTCAGGTACTTGAAGGTCTGTTATGTGAAAGAGGGATGAGTGGTTTTTTTTTTTTTTTTTACTCTAGAGGACAGAACTAGGAGCCATAGTTGAAAGTTACCAAGAGAATATTCCCCCAAATTAGAGCTGTCCAGAAGCAAAAGTTGCTTCCTCCAGAGAGTGGTTCCTGCTTGCTGGAAATCTTGAAGCAAGACTGAATGGTTACTTGCTAGGGATATTGAAGTGGTCATTTCTTTCCAGGTAGGAATAGAACTAGATGGCTGTTAAGATACCATTAGAAGGGAAAGAGTCATAAAATGAGCAATAGGGGGCAATAATTGAAAAAGACTGAAATTACCCGTGATCTCAAGAGAAAGAAAACTTAAAGACCTGAATGTTTTAAAAATAAACCAAGAAGCATTAATATCAGATAGCAATATGGCCTCTAGAGCTAGTAAGCAAGTTCAGGCCTCTATGAATGAATATGGCAAAACCAAAAACAAACTAACAAAAAAAAAGATTCCACACTTGTAGAGACAGAGCACTGTGTGGAATTTGAAGAGAACATAGAACAAGAGTGTTTTAAACGAGAAATGAGAATTGTGAGAACACAGTTTCTGAAGCAACTGAAAGGAGAAATAACTGACGGACGAGAAAAATTTGGATCTTCAGTTGTAGATCTCACCAAAGTAAGAAAATAGGGCAGCTGATTGAGAATGCAAACACATGAAAGTGCAGGAAGAGATGCAAAAGGCATCTGGTATTAAAGGGAAATGTACTCTCTGTTAAAGCAAAGTATATTTATTTGGAAGACAGAATGCTTGGAGGTAACCTAAGGATTATAGGTTTCCCAGAAGAACTCAAGTTGAATAAACTGAACCAGCATAATGTAAGAAATAATATGAGAAAGCTGCCCAAAACTTGTGAATACAAAAAAATGAAATACCAGTTGCAAGAATTCGTAGATTACCTCCAGGAAAAACAAAACCAAACCAACAACACAAAATCCAAGGTTGCAGGTTCCAAGTGGCATTAGTTAAATTTAAGAGTTTTATTGAGAAAAAACAAATTCTAAAGTGAACAGAATAGATTGATAAACATTTCTCAAGTGTTTTGCTTGTGCTAGGCCCTTTGCTAATACAAAGGAAGGGAAATTCAAATAACACAAGACGATTTTGGATTCACCAGAAAATGCAGACAGGAATGGAATAAGACTCTTTTCCAAAGAAGAGAATGCACTGCGGTGTGACCTATTTTGTAAATCTGAACTTAATCATCAATGGAAAAAAAAGTGAATGTTCAGTTATAAATAAGGCTTTCAAAATATTCTTGGAAAGAAAACTAAATGTGAAGAGATTATTTGATTTTTGAACACCCCGGGCAACAGAAATTTGTGTGTTGGGGGGTTGGGTGGGAAGAAATGTCAGAATGGGTGGACGTGAGGATGAAGTGAATAGAAAGAGGGGTATGCTGTTGTCTGATCACAATGAGGGCTCAACAGTCTGTGAGGTTACTTCTGTCTTCTCTTAGAAAGAGAAGATCCTATATGGGAGTGGGTGAGGTGACAACAAGGATTAAAAAGAGGAAAGGGAGGAATTAGGTATGATCCATTTTGTTTGTGTTTGTTTTTAACACTTTGTTGAGCTTTTGACACCATTCATAGAGTGTTGTATCTTGATTACGGATTTTTAATTTTAATTCAGTTTTAATTCATATACATAATGACTGACTGTAGGCAATTCACTTAACCTCTCATTGATCTATTTTCTAGTCTTTTTTTCCAATGAGAAATTTCACATATTCTTCTATTTTTCATTCTTTTGATTTTGTTTTATTGTTTCTTGATGTCTCTCAGAGTCATTAGCTACCACTCACCCAACTTTAATTTTTAAAGAATTATTTTCTTCAATTTCTACTCTGAGGGTAGAATGGGGAGGGGTGAGCCTATGACTAGCTCTAGGTTTCCCGATACTACACTTAGCTTGGAGCTCTAAGAGCTGTCAGAATGGTGGTTATTCTAGTTCAGAGCTCATATGTGACTATTCATGAGCATTCCTATACTGCTACCTTTACCTCTAGTTTTGAGTGCAGAGTCCCTGATTCTGGCCCACACTGGTACAGAGTTCCTGTTGTGGTCATTTGCCTACAGATTGAATTTATGATCATGGGCTGGAAAAGATGACCCTTTGTAAATTTCTCTTGTCTCATAAATTTCCTTAGATCTTTGTGGGAGTAATTTTTTTTTTTGGTGTGGGTGGGAGGAGTTGTGAAGAGGGCAACTGGATCTCACTGCTTCTTAGCTATTTCTCCTCTGTAAATATCCCTTTGATAAATACGACTTTTGAGGATTGGTATTGAGTGTAATGAAGTGCTGGACCTGGAGTCAGGAAATACTACATGGGTTCAATTCCTGCCTTTGATACTTATATAGCTCTATGATTTTGTATGTTATTTAACCCCTAGACCTCAGTTTCCTAATTTGTAAAACAGTTAAACATAGTTAAACACATGTGAATTACCCTGCTCTGAGTTGTTATTAAAGTCAACTCAGTAAATATATCCAAATCCTTGTGAAAGTGCTGTGCAACACCAGGTAATAGGATAGCTATGATGTCCCTCTTAAAACTGTCACTTAAAATTATTTAACTTTTTCTACAATTCAACTTTAAATAGTCTTGAAAATGTTTTGTAAATAGTCTCTTAAGATGTTAGAAATTTTTCAGCTGAATGACAGTAGCTTCTTTTACTTACCCATAGGCTTTTTGTCAGGTAACAGTCACTGTACCATGTGAAACCTCTCATATGCTTCTGCCCACCTCTGTGATTTCTTCGGGGGAAAGTGGATAGTATCATGTCATTTAGTATTTGTCCCTGAAAGAGAAGTAACTGAAGGAGGATACTAGGCTACTAGAGACTGAGAGGTTTAGGAGTCTTTAGTCCATCATTAGATTGAAGGCCTGAGGGGCCAAATGACTGATCTGTCACAGGTCACATAGGTCTTGAGTGACACAGTTGGAATAAGAAGCTAAATTCCAAATGTAGTCTGAGTTTTTTTCCTCTACTTTATATGGTTAATATCAGAACTAAAATAAATGTCATAGCACAGTCCTCCCGAGTTTGCTGAATACCTTTAAGCAGCAAACTCAGTTATCTATTACTGCTTGTTAAAAGAAGCTTGATCACCCTTAAATCTTCTCAATGTAGATGGGTGAAAGCAAAAGATAGAATTTCACAAATGGCCATGGTCCTGAATGATAGAATTTAAACAGAATTAGTCTTATTGCCAACATTATTTCTCTCAGCAGGCTATTCATATCTCTGAAATGAAGAATATTGGAATTCCCCCAAAATTTCCTGTGGCTAACTGGTTCAAAGCTTCTTTTGGGGGTTTCTCAGTCCAATCCAACAAATGACTAACACTAGGGGAACCATAATGTAAGAATACCTTAAGGACTTAGCCATTTCAGTTGATTTAACCTTCTTGTTCTTGTTTTAATCCATAGGGCAAAGAAAATAGAGGCAGTTGGTTGGAAATTTATATTTCAAAGTAAAATGATTTGATTTTTGTAGTGTTGAGCATCTGTTATATGCGAGTACTGTGCTGACCTTTGGTGATGCAGAGACACAAGAATAACAGTCGTAGGCCTTACAGAGCTTGTTAAATTGTAGACATATATTTCTTACATTTTCTAAAGCCCTCTGTCCTCAATCACAGGAGCCAGGAGGGACTGCTGCTGCCATTGTGTAGTGACGGAGAAGGAGCCTCCGCAGGCGGCACATCTCTGGGCGATTTTCTGACACTGATACTGGCTTCTTTTCATGGTAGAAGAACCTTCATGAAATGTTTGACAGATCATCCCATTCATTCTTTTTGTAATTTATTTTGCTCCCTAAATTTGAGTGACATTTAGGTTCTATTTTTTCACATATCCAGATATCACATAATTATATTGGTTTTTGCATGAATATTAACACTCCCTCCCCATCCACCCCCCTCCACATGCTCCTCCTCCCTCCCTCCCTCTCTCTCTCTCTCTTCCTCCCTCCCTCCCTCCCCTCTCCCCCCCTCTCTCCCTCCCTCTCTCTCTCTCCCTCTCTCTCTCCCTCCCTCCCTCCCCTCTCCCTCTCGCTCTCTCTCCCTCCCTCTCTCCCTCCCTCTCTCTCTCTCTCCCTCCCTCCCTCCCCCCCCTCTTCCTCTCTCTCACCCTCTCTCGCTCCCTCCCTCATCCCGCCCTCTCTCCCTCATCCCCCTTCTCTTTCCCTCTCTCTCTCCCTCCCTTCTTCCCTCCCTCCCTCCCTCCCCCTCCCCTCTTCCTCTCTCTCACCCTCCTTCCCTCCCTCCCTCTCCCTCCCTCCCTCATCCCGCCCTCTCTCCCTCATCCCCTTCTCTTTCCCTCCCTCCCTCTCTCCTCCCTCCCTCCCTCCCTCTCTCTCTCTCTCCCTCCTCCCCCATCTCTCTCTCCCTCCTCCCTCTCCCTCTCCCCCTCTCCCCTCCCTCCTCTCTCTCTCTCCCTTCTCTCTCTCTCTCTCTCTCTCTCTCTCTCTCTCTCTCTCTCTCTCTCTCTCTCTCTCTCCCTCTCTCCTCCCTCCCTCCCTCTCTCTCTCCCTTCTCTCTCTCTCTCTCTCTCTCTCTCTCTCTCTCTCTCTCTCTCTCTCCCTCCTCTCTCTCTCTCTCTCCCTTTCTCTCTCTCTCTCTCTCTCTCCCTCCCCTCTCTCTCCTCTCTCTCTCTCTCCCTCCCTCTCTCTCTCCTCTCTCTCTCTCTCTCTCCCTCCCTCCCTCTCTCTCTCTCTCCCTCTCTCTCTCCCTCCCTCTCTCCCTCTCTCTCTCCCTCCCTCCCTCCCTCCCTCCCCTCTCCCCCCTCTCTCTCTCTCTCTCACCTTCCTTCCCTCCCTCCCTCATCCCCCTTCTCTTCCCTCTCTCTCTCTCTCCCTCTCTTCCTCTCTCTCTCCCTCCCTCCCTCCCCTCTCTCTCTCTCTCTCCCTCCCTTCCTCCCTTCCTCTCTCTCTCTCTGCCCCTGCCCTCCCACTTTCTGGTTATGGAGACCTAAACACCTTTTTCTTTGTCTCCTTTTTTTTAAAAAATAGATTGACTGTTAGTATAATGGTTAGCTAGTAGTAGGGAAACATTTCAACCTTCATAATGAAGAAATTGTTAACAACAGTTACAGAGGACTTAAAATGAACCATACTCTCTATCTCCAGATAAGAGAGATGATGGACTCAGGGTGTAGATTGAAGCACATTTTTTTAACGTGTCTAATAATGGGAATTTGTTTTACTTGACTATACATTTTTATAATGGGTTTTGTCTTTTTTGCTTTCTCAGTGGGGAAGACGGAGTTGAGAGAGAAAGAATTCGGAACTGAAAATAAAATTGAATTTAAAGAAAAGAAAGAAACTTGAAAATAATTGGAAGCAGTTGCATTTCTTGTTTCTTCAGGTATTGTGTGAATCTTTGTTGACTTATGGGAAGTTTGGTATGGAAAGAGGGGATGTGATATATTCATGTTATCTGACAATTCAGCATAGTAAACACCACAGTTCAAGATCCTGCCTTCTTAGGCTTTGATAATATGTTGATGTTTAAATCTTAGGGTCAGAATTGGTCAGTATATTATTTAAAACAAACCCTGAACAATTGTCATTGTATTGCTGTGCTGCTTCTCAGATGCTATTTGAAATGGGAACTTAAGGTAGGATTATTATTGCTTAAGAAAACCCCATATTTTTGTTGTTTCAAGTCATGTAGAATGTGTTATATGATCGTAGCAGCTGTTTAATAATCATCCTTTTTTGTGTTGTGTCAGTCATCTGAACTTAATGTCTTCTTACAGTTTTATATTTAGCATTTTGAAATACTAGTTTCATACTATATAGGTATGAAACATATGAGTGGTCCTATGAATCCAGTACTCTTGACCAAAACAAATTATACGTGCACAGTTTATCCTCGAATATACATAAAAACAAACGTCCTTTGGCAGAAGTACAAATAGGTGTGTTTCATTTTAAATCAGAAGTTTTAAAGTTCCATTTGGACAGTTCAGCCAAGTACCTAATATATAGTATTTTGAAGTTAAAAGTAAATGCCACAATCTATTTTTGCCTAATAATAAAAATACTATAACAGATTATTTCTGTTAACTGTAAAATTATTTAACTCTATTTCTATTTTAATGACTGCACTGCAGGATGGGTATGTCTTTAATAATAAAACATATGAGAAAACTAGGGCTTAAAAAGCTGTCTTAAAAGTTAATTTAAATATTTCATAGCCCAGTGGGTGTCACATTGAGTGCTGTTTTGTTTTAAGTGGAGTAAATTGGTGGGGTTTGTTGGGGGATATTGGAGGAGATACAAAATGAGTAACTGAAGGATTCTTTCCTGATAAACAAGAGTCTACATAAGGAGTTGAGGGATAGGAATAAAAGTTTTATAGATTTGTGTATGAGTGCGCAGGCTAAATATTTGAGATGATGAAGTGGAAGCCCCTGCATGCTTTGTCTGGAAAAATACCATGAGATTTTTAAGGAAGAGGTCTTTTTTTAAGAAGAAGAGGCCTCTAAATTTGTTCCCATGCTTAAAACTGGAATGAAGTTGAACTCTTTGGAGAAAAAAAAAACATTTTTATTTTGGAAATTTTACTTATTATGGCTTTTATTTTGTGTAATATGTTATATATCCAGATGAAAGTTCTACTAAATACAGATGAGAAATGAAATTGAAAATATTGTAGCGATCCATATAGAAAAAGAACATTTATTTGTTATAATAATGCATAGGGGAGTATAATATTGTTCTTGAAACTGAAGAAATGTTTAAAATACAATTCAGTATCATTTTAATGTAATCAGGAATTGATTTTTGGAATTCTCATTTAACAAAGAGAAAAACAGTTTCATTCACTCTCAGAAGAGAAATTCTTTGAAAGGTTTCTCTTGCTCCTTTCCAAGAGGAGGTGTAAAAAGCCTCTTTAAAAAACAGGTATGGGTAGAGGGAAGTGTTAGAAGAAAAATTATGAGAGAAAATTGCCTCTTAACTTGTTTTTAAAATTTATTTTTTTTTTAAATTAACAAAAAAGTATTTTCTCTTAGGTCTCATGCCTCTACCCCCACACCCCCTTCGGGGTGGGGTTGCGGGGTGGGAAGGAAGGAAAAACAAAAGCCTTTTAGAAATATGTATGGTCTAGCAAAAAAAAAAAAAAATCCTTCATTGGTCATCTCCAAAAATTACACGTCTTTATCCTGTATACTGAGTCTCTCACCTCTGTTTGAGGAGGTGGGTAGCATACTTCATTGATTTTCTTGAATCCTGATTGTTCATTGCATGTATCAGAGTTCTTAAATATTTCAGGATTGTTTGTCTTTATAGTGTTGTTGTATTATTCTCTTGGTTCTGTCGACTTCGCTCTTTATCAGTTCAAATGGGAATTTCCGAGTCTCTCTGAACTCTTCCTTTTCATAATTTTTTTTATGGCCCAGTAGAATTTCATTAAATTTATTTATCATAATTTGATCAGTCATTTCCCTTTTAGTTTAGTTTAGATACCCCTTTTAGTTTCCAGTTCTTTGCAACCACAAAAGCAACTTATAAATATTTTTGTACATGAGTCCTTTACTTTGATCTTTTTAGGGCCATAGAAGTTCTAGTCATCATATTTCTGGGTCTGCCTTTAATTTCTTTGCAGAAAAAGGCTGATTTTATTTTGTACTTTTGCTTTAAAGTAGTAAGCATTTTTACCACAAAATTTTTGGGGTAGGGTGGGGTATGATTGAGAATTGTCAGAACAAAGGAAAAAATATAGCATGTGGCTTTTTGATTCTAATATCTACTCTTAGATTCTATTATCTATTTATAATGTTATTTCATAAATTATTCTGCTAGTCTGCTGACTTTAATTTGCATCAGTTCATACAAGTCTAGCCAGTTTTCTCTGAAACACTCCTCATCATTTCTTTTAGCACAATAGTATTCTGTAACATTAATATACCTTGACTTCTTCAAGTATTACCCAATTAATGGGCTCCCTTCAAGTCGACAGATATTTGCGACCAGAAAAACAGCTGCTATAAATATATTTGTATGTATAGGTTCTTCTTTTTGCCTTTTTTGGAGGGCACTTAGGGTTAAGTGACTTGCCCAAGGTCACACAGCTAGTTTTTGTGTTAAGTGTCTGAGGCCAGATTTGAACTCAGGTCCTCTTGACCACAGTGCCAGTACTCTATTCATTGTGCCACCTAGCCACCCCACTGTCCTTTTTTCCTTTCCTTGATTTCTTTGGGTAGAGATTTAGTAGTAGTTTTTTGGGATCAAAAGATATGCAAAATTTAATATTCTCAGTTATGACATAGGGTATAAACTTTGAAAAAGACATCTGCCATCCTCATTACTATTGCTGTCAACTCCCACAGACAGGTAGGCAAACCCAATAGCCTTGGGAATAACATTGTCCCACAGTGTGCTGACTCTGCATCCAGTCTGGTTCCCAGCAGTAATCCTTTAGAGAAGCATCCCTTGTGGAGATGCATTTGGTCCTCTCCCTCTGCAGATGCTGTAATACCCATGTATTAGAAGTTACAGTTCCTGAAGGCTTGGAACAGAAAATTCTCCCCACCAAAGTCCTTGGCACTGTCATTTGTTTTAACATCAGAAATGGATGTGATTTCATCAGTGGAAATGATGTTTGAAAAAACTGCATTGTCCTGTACTTTGCTTCTGTGCCCTAAGGACCATTAGAACTTGATGTTTGATTTACCTATGAAATCGCTTGTATGTCTTGTATCACTTAGAATGTAAGCTCCTTGAAAGACCACCTTTCTTCTTTTTATACTTTACCATGTACTTTGAAAATACTAAGTGTGCAGTCATTTAAAAAATTCATTCATTTGTTCATTTTTTGAGGCAACTTGGCAGCATACTGGTGAGTGCTAGACTACAGAGTGCCAGGAAGAAATGTATCATATCTTGGCTCAGATATTTAAAAGCCTGAGCAAATTACTTAACCACTCTCAGCTTTAATTTCCCAGTTTGTTAACGTTAGCTATTATTATTAGTGATGTTTGCAGTTCTCATTGCTGGAAGTGCTGTTGAGTAGCTGAAATGAGATGAGGATACCAAGAATAGTTTTTCTAGTTTGAACAAATGTGAAAAAATAAAAATTGGCTTGTAGTCATTGTTTTCTTCAGTCAGTCTGTACTAGTAAATTATTAGCAGGAAAAAAAAAAACATGCTACTTTTTTTTTAAGTAGAAAGAAAATGGAAATTAAAGTAGCCCTTTTTATTTCATTTGTAATAGCAAGGAATACTCTTTAGCTCTTCTGTTTTTGTTCCATTTAAGTTTCCCTTAAAATATTTCTGAATGTGATCTTCCTGGTTTTTTTTTACCGAGTGTTTAGAACTATTATTAGAATTTTTTCATTAAGCAGTATACTCCAGATTGTTTGTCCCCTAAAATTGATGATAAAAGATATTTTATTAATTTTTCATCATCATTCTTATTTTATTACTGAATAGTATACTGCCATAAACATTAAGATTTTTTTAAAAATTACTATTTTCACAAATGAAAAATAGCTTTGGACATTTTCTCTTATTTGGTAAGAGCTTACATTTACATTGATTTTGAGAAGTCAGGAGGAACTGAGTTCAAATCTGGCCTCAGACACTTAACACACACAAAAAACTAGCTATGTGACCTTGGGCAAGTCACTTAACCCCAATTGCCCTCCAAGAAGCAAAATAAATAAATAAATAGATAGATTTGAAGGGACCCAAATTCTTCTTTGACACACAAAAGCATATAGCTGCCATTTCCTAGTTGATAAAGATATGAACAGTTTTAAAAGGAAGAAATCCAACTTATCAATGGCCCATGAAATACAAAAGAAATAACCAATAAATAATTGCCAGTTAAAGCAAATCTGAGGACACCTATCCCATTAAAACAGAAGATGAAAAAGGAAAATGACAGGTCCTGGAGAAACTATGGGAAAAGAGGCATATTAATGCTATGTTAGTACTACTGTAAGTTTGTGTAGCCATTCTGGAAAACAAATTGGAACTGTGCCCCCAAAGTTACTAAATGGTACAAACCCTTTGACTTTGTGATATATTTTCTAGACCTGTTTCTCTGAAGAGATCAAAGAGAAAAAAGAACACATAGGTACCAATAAATATTTGCAGGAATTCTTTCTGTGGTTGTAAAAAAAAAAAAATGGAAACTATGCAAATGCCCATCAGTTGGGGAAATCTGAGTAGATTAGGGAAGGTGAATGTAGTAGAATACTCTGGATACATAAGAAATGACCAGAGAGATGGTTTCACGTAAAACTGGGATGTCACATGTAAACTGACATAGAGTGGAGTGAAAAGAACACAGACAGCATCTCTGCTATCAACAGCACACACCTTCTGTCTTTGAGCATTCACAGTTCTTGCCATATTTGTCAGTTGGCCAATTTTCCCCTAAGGTTGTCTGGATTTGATTTATCTAAGTGCTTTGCTCAAATAGGTTGGCCTGAGAGACGAGGCATCTATCTGTTCATGTCTCACCTCTGGCACACACTGGCTGTATGACCTAGGTCTGTAACGTAATTGCTTGGAGGGCTCTAGAATTCCCCAAAACAGTTAAGTTGCAGAGAAGATGCTGAATGGATTTGTAGAATTCTCTATAAAAATGGATTTACTGGGAGTAAATAGAAATAAAATTACTGGTCTAATCTCTAGCCTTATTTTTTTCCATCTGATCACTTTCCTTCTTATTCTAGTTGCTTTTGTTTTTTGTTGTTCAGAAGTTTTTTTCATTTTCATGTAATTGTGATGATCTGTTTTATCTTTTGTCACCTTTTCACATTGAACCAATTGGAGCAGAATGAAGAAAGATGGATAGGACTGTTGAATGTTGGATGGCTTGTAGAGGAAGAGATACTTTAAGATGCTATTTAAGGATCTTTAAGATTGTGGTTTTAAAACGTGGCAAATTTCTATAACCTTTGGGGTTTTTTTAATATATAGGAAACAAACTGGTTATCAATGTGGAAGCCATTTCTTCATCAGCTATCTATTTCATACTGTATTTTAAGGTCTTTATATCTTATAAGTTTACTTGAATGCTATAACCTCATAGATAACTTTGTTTTACTTTCTTATTAATATGAGGTAAGGAGTAAAGTAGATTGCTGAATACTCTGTAAATATTTTAGACAGTGTTATAGTGCATGTTCAGTGTTCAGCCCAAATGGCAAAGGCATTTCCTCTATCTGGTGAGAACCTCCAGATGCTTTTGTTTCAGAGGATATGGTCTTCATTGCATGAAGTATTATTGGTCTTCAGCTCCAAGCAAGTAACCCCTGTCTCAGTATAATTGCCTCATACCATCTTTCAGTTTGCATACGTACTAGAGTAAAACCCTGTCTGCTTCTACTTTGGTGGAAGTGACCCTGGGAAATCCATGCCTGCCCCAAATTTTCCAGGTTCTGTCACTCTATATTACTCATTTATCACAGTTGTGATCCAGTAGTAGAGGGGAAAGCCATCCACAAGGCACTTTCTAGCTCATTAGAGGGCTAGATATCTTAGCTACTCTTCATTCTAGTCCCTTGAAGTCAAGGTTACTTGATTCACCTCTGTATTTACAATTCTTCCTCTTTGGAGAGAGCCTTAGGATCTCCCAAATGTAAGGAGAAAGGTGACACAGCTGTGAGGCAGCTGCTTAACTTTTTACAAATTAATTTAATTAGCTTTATTATTGTTAGGTTTTTATTATGGATAATGATTGTAAGATTTTTGTTAATTCAGGATTAAAACTCGTTGAAATTTTTCTGGAAGTATTAGTCTACTTTCTGCTTTAATTAATACAAGTATACTACTGTAAATGGCAGCTAGGTGGCATAGAGCACCTGGCCTGGAGTTAGGAAGACTCATCTTCCTGAGTTTCAGGCTGCCCTCAGACACTTACTAACTGTGTGACCCTGGGCAAGTCACTTATCCTTGTTTGCCTCAGTTTCCTCATCTGTAAAATGAGCTAGAGAAGGAAATGGCCAATCCCTCCAGTGTCTCTGCCAAGAAAACCCCAACTGGGGTCACAGAGAGTGGGACATGACTGAAACAGCTGAATAACATGTGGCATTAGCTGCACATTTAGCTGCCTTTTCCCTGTAGACAGTTTCACACTGACAGATGAATTCCCTGTTGTTCAGACTCCTCTAGAGTCAGCTTAATGAGCTTTGGATGAGCAGCCTGTTCTTGAAGGCTAAACAGGATCTACCAGAGATTTTGTACAGTCAGCATAACTTTTAAGAACAACCCAAGGTTTTCCCCACCCCATGACTGAGATCAGACTCATATTTTAATAGAAGAAATTCAGTGTAAACATCATTTAATGTTTCTCTGATTTTAGCATTTTACTACTACTTTTTTTTTTTTGGAGGGGGGGGAAAGGTAGGGCAGTTGGGGTTAAGTGGCTTGCCCAAGGTCACGTGGCTAGTTTTATTTTTTTTTCTGTTAAGTGTCTGAGGTCTTTGATTTGAACTTAGGTCCTCCTGACTCCAGGGCCAGTGCCCTATTCACTGAGCCACCTAGCCACCCCAAGTATTTTACTTCTAGCATCTTAAGGTGATCACTGCTGAATTCAGTTCTCTGTACATTTAGGAGCAATGTAAATGCAAAAGTTATAAGAATTTGAATTGAATTTTTACTGGCCTACAAAGAATTATATCTTGTTTGCCTTTGGTTAAAAAAATTAATGTAAAAGGAAATCTGGTGTATTTATGGTAAATACTAATTTTAGAAAAAAAAATTACTGTTTAATTAATTTCACATAATGTATTTCAGTTCAAAAAGTATTTAATGAAAAACTGATATAATTTTTATTTACTTTGCTTATGTAACTTTTCCATAGATATATGTTGAATTTGATCTTGAATGGGAGAAGCGAGAGTGGATTCAAGTTCATGAAGATTTTAGTGCTTTCTTGTTGAAATACCAGTTAGTTTGGACAAGAAGGAAGGATCCTAGCTCGTCTCAAGGATCAACTATTAAACAAATTCAAGTGGCCTATATTGGTAAGTTGTTTTTTTTTTAATATTCCAGTAAGAATGTCAGTTATTTATTAACATACAACAAATAAATGTGTTCGTGTAGCTCTGTAGCTCCATCTTTTAGGTTGTACGTAACAATCCCATAATACTAACACTTCTTAAGTATCTGACTGAATCTTCAAAACTGCCGTTTTTTCTAAAACTTTTCATGTATCATTCTGCTACAAAAATCTGCTAAATCTGGCTCTTAGTTCTATTCACAAAATAAAGTTTAAGTAAAGTGGAAGAAAATAGAAACTATAAAAGAATGCTGAGAGCTCAGTTGATTAGGTGTGACATGCTTCTTAGAATTTCTTATTTCAGTTATGTTTTTCATTTAGAAGGGAAAAGAAGCACTTGTTTTAAAGCTTTTGATTGCATTTCATTGTGAGATGTTTGTTTTGGGGGGATCATTTTGCTATGTAAACATAACATACAGGACCCTCTTTCAGAGCTTATTGAGAAAGGTAAGTTATTATAAAATTACTTCACAGAAAATTCAGTTTTCAGGAAATAGAGTAAATCTTATTTTCTGAGCAAGTTGGTTTCTTTTTGTCTTCTGGCTTTTAAGAATAAACCAGTTCATATGCTTAAATGGGAAATTAAATTTCATTGAATGATTTGAACCAGATATGTGATTTCACTGGTGTCAGAAACTCCCTTTCTGAGTGTAGATTGGCAGATGAGCCATGGTTGACAGGCATGAAGGGATGCTTGGGGGTGCTGAGCATGTCACTTGCTGGCTTGGTTTCCTAGAACTCATGTTTGTCAGAAATGGGGCTTGAACCTGATTGTCCCGACTCAGAGGCCAGCTCTGTCCACTCGCATTGAAGGTTGTTTTTTTCCTGACTTCACTTTTAATCTGTTGTGACAGATATATTTCGAACAAACATTTCCATTTACTAATTATTATTGGTATACCACAAACATTTATCAAGCATTTGCATGTGCAGGGTACCAAAAGCAATACAGTTTTGATGAGTACACAGGGAAACAAGCAAGGGCAAAATATATTCTTATTCCAGTCGGCTCTAGCAAAGAGGTTGCAGGTGTGAAAACAATGTGAGCAGTGGGATGAAGGGAGCCATTCCACTTTAGCATTTGTATTAAAGCAGAATTGTTTTATGTGTATCTTTGATTTGGGGAGGCTAGATTTCAAAGAGCTGTTCAGAAGTAAAATTTTGTAAGGAAAGTTCGTTTGGTTCAGATGAGAAACTCTCAAGATTAAAATTTGGAAGGTACAAAGAAAAAATATTTGTGCAAGGATGAAAAAAAATATTACCTGAGAAGAGCCTAATGTGTATGTATGGGGGAGTTGTCATCCAGCTTACATTTTCAAAGGACTTGTGTAAAGAGTAGAGGCAAGGACTTGTGACAGCTTGAATTTTAAAATGGTAGCAGGCCTTGTGGAAAGAGCATTTAGCAAAACTAGCTAAGACAGTGATGGAGGCTAAGATTAATAAAGGGCTTTGGAGATTATTTAGCCAATATGAGAAATAGGAAAGATAAAAAAAAACTTTTGAGAGTGACCCTCTGGGAAAATGACAGCTGAAGACAGGAATACAGAGCTGCTCAAATTCAATTTTATTTCGGTTTTCTCTGCTTAATGGAATGTTTGTTTATTCATTTTTTCTTAGGTAATTAGGTAAGGCAGAATGAAATGGCTGAGGGGGAATTCCTGTCTGTCCTTCTCAGGTAGAAAATGGGAAGAGAAAATGTTGAGGTCATTACCTTGCCCAGATATCCTAGGCTGTTGAAAGACTAGACAGGAATGATTGTTGTTTTCCTTTTTCTTTTAAAAGACAGTACTTATAGCATTGAAAAGGAATCATTTAAAAAAAGGGGAATTGAAAGGAATCCGTAAATTATAAACCAATAAATTTGACTTCTGTTTTTAGCCAAGTCCTAAAACATATCATTTAAGATATGTTTAAGATTTTAAGTTCGAATCACAGAGGTCCAAGACAACTTCATGAAGACAGGTCATACTAGACTGACCTTGTTTCATCTTTTGATAGATCTACACTTTTGATAGACCTATATAGGAGGTGTAGGACTTCCTATCTTCCCATCAGCTTCACAGGTGTTCTGACAAAATTGATTCTCACCTGATAGTCTTGGGGGAAGCACACTAATGTGGGTTCATGAGTGATAGTGTTAGAAAAGGTACTTCCCAATTCCCTAAGTCTCCTTCTGGTTCTGACAGAGGGTAGCCACTTATTCTGAGGTACTGAGTGGAGTTTAGTAGGGGTGGAACAAAAGCCTCAGGGCATGTGGTACAATTTTTAGATGGATTTTGATTGAGATCTTTTGTTTCAGTATAACCTACATTGTCTCCCTATTTCTCCTCTTCCCCCTCCTAAAAAAGGTATTAGTAGTACTTTTTCAAATCATTGAACTTCCCTTTGGAGTTATACAGTGCATTTGGTATACACAACTGAAATTACATTTGTATAAATGGTCACAAATGCAAGATTGTTTAAGGAATATGTTGTAAATTTTTTTTTACTTATTGTACTGTGTTTTGTAAAATTGGATTATCTTGAATTACAAAGCATATTAAGATATCACAGACACTGAAGTAGAACCACAAATTCTTAATTATCATCTTTTACTCTTTCTGGATCTTGAATTTACATTATTAAAACATCATTAATTCTTATTTTCAACAAAAGATGGCAGTTGTAGTTTAGTAATTTTTTAAAATGTTCAGCCTTTTTTCTTGTTATTAAGTGGTCTTATGATGATTTTCATTAACTTATACTGTTTATTCATGTAACCTATTTTAAAAGAATTCTTAGGTTTGATATGTTAAAATCCTTTATTTGATGAGTTGACTTTACCATTACAAGAATTTCCCATACCTATTCATCCATCTTGTTATATTTGGAACTGCTCAGGATTTCCACTCTGCTACTATTGTAATTGAAGTAGCCAAAAACAGCAATCCATAGAAAAGGTAGATGATGGGTATTGATTTCCATTTTTTCCTGTCCAGAAATGGCGGTTGCCATGTCTACCATGTGTTCTGATTTAAAAGGCTTCAAAACATTTGTAGGAGTTTTGGGGAAGAATCTGCTTATGTGATGTTACAGCTGGGTCTTCTATAATTTCACTTCCATAGGTTAATTTCTTTGGACCCTGATGTAGTACACCATCTTGGTGTAATAGAATTGTGATGTCACTAGGCATCAGAGACCCTTAATGGTGAAACTCCTCCCTGATATCTTACTTCCTCCTACTGGGCAACATTGAAATTCTTTTCTAGTGACTAGTTTTCAGAATTCACTAACCTAATGGCACAGTTGCAGTCTCTGGCAGGAGAGTAGGAAATATTGTTCTGATGTAAAATGATGAATTTAGGGGACCCTGTTGAGTCATCAGGTCACTTTTACTCCCCGTCATCCTACATCCTACCTCATACTCTGTTGGATTGCAGAACTCCCAAAAAAACATAGTTTCTGAACTGATCCACCCTTTGATATACACTTATTTGGATCACAGTTGGCCCTTATTCCTTTCCACAAAAAGGATCACCTTTCCTCACCCAACCCCTTTGAAGATCCTCATCTG
This sequence comes from Gymnobelideus leadbeateri, assembly GCA_011680675.1. Taxonomy (NCBI): domain Eukaryota; kingdom Metazoa; phylum Chordata; class Mammalia; order Diprotodontia; family Petauridae; genus Gymnobelideus; species Gymnobelideus leadbeateri. The sequence goes on along the minus strand of WOXC01003680.1, from coordinate 983,374 downwards.
TGGGTCAGGTCATCACCCTTTGAATCATGGGACAGATGGAATTTAGGATTATCTAGGGGTTGTCTCCCTGTGTTTGTTCTGTTTACCTTTTAGATCAGTGGACAGAGCTCTTCTAGCAAGGCTTTGTGTCCTGGGATCAACTCAAAACAGTGGATAAATTGTCAGTGTAAACATTGACACCTTGGAAATCAGCAGAAGGCAAATCTTACAGATCCAGGGCTTTGTTTAGGGTTTTCTTGATTGTAAACTTCTGGCAACATCTAGTCTGAGGCCTGTTTTTGTATGGCCAATGAAGCCAGAATGTTTTTTACGGTTTTAAATAGTTTTTATTGTAGTTAAAAATGTAAAAAACATTTTTGTTTGACAAGCCAAGAGCTGTGAGATTTTGTGCTTTGCACTGATCTAGACTTAAGAAAGTGATGGAAGGGGCAGCTAGGTGGCGCAGTGAATAGAGCGCCGGCCCTGGAGTCAGAAGGACCTGAGTTTGGATCCGGCCTCAGACACTTAATCCACACAAACAAAAACCTAGCCGTGTAACCTTGGGCAAGTTGCTTGACCCCAATTGCCCTAAAGGGGCGGCTAGGTGGCGCAGTGAGTAAGAGCGCCAGCCTCGGAGTTGGGATGACCTGAGATCAAATCCGGCCTCAGAAAATGAGCACCCACGCATAAATAATGACTAGCCGTGTAACCTTGAGCAAGTTACTTAACCCCAATTGCTTTAAAAAAAAAAAAAAGAAAGTGATGGAGAAAATATGAGTGATACAGATTAGACATAAAAGAATTTCTTTCATTTGAGAGGAGCTGTATTGAGTTTGAGGTACTTGTTGGATATCCACCTCTAGATGTCTTCGAGCAAGCTGCTGATTTGAAAGTGATGTCTGAGAGAAAAGTTAGAGTTGGATATGTAAATCTTGGATTCATCTTCATAGACAGAGTATTTGAACCCATGGAAGCTGATGAAATCAGCAAGTGAGATAATTCAGAAGAAAAAGAAAGAGTCCAGACAGAGCCTATGGGGGCCCTATGGTTAATAGGCATTACCTTGTTAAAAATCCAGCAGAGGTGACTGAGAAGGAGGAAGAAAGGTAAGAGCAGTATCAGGAAAACCCAGAGAGAAGAGATGAATTAGGACAGGTATGCTATCAACACTGCCCCAGGTGTAAGCGAGATCAAGAAGGATGTGGTTTGAGAAAAGGCCGTTCAGTTTTGCCATAAACAGATTCTTGTCAGTTTGGAAAGAGCAGTTTCATTTGAATGATGAGGTCAGAAGTGAGATTGAAGGGGAAAGGAAGTGGTTACATGGAGTATAGACAGTTTTCTCAGGGAATTTAGCCAAGAGGAGAAGACAGGTGAGACAATGTCTAGTAGGAATGGTTAGTTCAAGTAAGGGCTTTATCAGGATAGGTGTTTACAGGTGACCAGAAAGGAGCCCGGTAGATAGGGCGATCTCTTTCTTATGGAGAGAGTTAAAATGAGAATGGATACAGTCTGTCTGAGATCTTTTATAAAAATTCAGTTCCACTTTATTGTCATCTTTGAATTCTCTTCTTCCCAACTCGCCCACCCCTACTGTGAAAGTACGAAAAACAAACTCTGTTACGAAGATGTATATTTAAGCAAAACGGAGTCTTGCATTAGCCATGTCCAAAAGCTAAAGAAAACATATGACTCAATGTGTACTGAGTGCATCACCCCCCAAATTGGAGATGGGGTGGAGTTATGGTTGGTCATTGTGTTGATCAGAGTTCCTAAGTCTTTCACAGTTATCATTACATTATTATTGTTTTTTTCTTCTGATTCTGCTCGCTTCATTTTGTATTAGTCCTTACATGTCTTCCCAGGCTTTGCAGAAACCATCCCCTCCATCATTTCTTAGAGTATGACAGTATTGCTGGGGACGATGGTGCTACTTGTGAAAAGAAGGGGGAAGGGTGACCTTGTCATAGCCTACAAGCAAAGGAGAACATAGTGGGGGAAGAAACATGTCACGAAAGATAAGAGTTTATTCGTGAGGAAAGGTGAATTATGAGGCAGGGTCGTTGACTGAGAAGGTGGGAGGAGATGGTTGTCATTGGAGGCTTAAAGAGGGATGAAAAAGTTTGGAGTAGCCATGGAATTGTAAAAGGATTGCTTTGTTGGAGTAGGGGCCCAGGTAAGATTAGATCATATATGTTTTTTGTGGACTTAATTAACAGTGTTTTGTGGTTTTCTCTAGCTCTGTTTAACAATTCATGAATAGGAGGATGGTAAGAAGCATCCAAAACATGGCAAGACATGATTTGTTGATAGGATAAGGGGACAAGGGACTCACTCATAGAAGATGGCATTGAGGTGAAGGGGTTTAACAAAGGGCCTCTAAGATAAGGAAAGGAGGAAAGTGCAGCTAGTTCAGGGGTGATGGAATGGGAAAGAGCTGAGAAGTGAAAGCATTTAAAGGCATTGTGAGGATGGAGACTAGGATCGAGTCTTGGGATTGCAAGGCAAAGGGAAAAGGTGGAATGATAAAAGATGATGATTGGAAGAAGGAATTTGAATTCATGGGTGTAAAAGCCCAGCACTCCTGAAGGATCTCCAGTCCAAAGATGTGACCATCCCTGTGTGTAACTGAGGTGAAGTGGAGGATGAGGTCACTGAAATTAAGTGGAGTGAGGAAATGGACATTTAGGAGACTTGAGGGAACTTGCGGCAGCATGGATGCTGGAGTTCTTAGTGTGAGGTGAGGAGGTGGGATAGAGAGAAAATTGTGAACCACGATCCCTGGTTCCCAGGGTGGAGAGTAGATAACAGCCACCAGGATATTAAGGTGATACATTTGAATCGAATGAACCTCAGATGTTCTGTTCTGGATTCTGTTACTCAAATAAACTATTATTTGATTTAAATTTTCTTTTCTAAATAATGAGACCACATTATAGTTCCGATATTTAAGATATCTCTGACTTTGGACACATAATTTATTTGCCCTATTTGTATGTGTTCAGCATAGGTAGATTAGAAGCCGCTAGGTGGCACCACAGTGCACAGAGTGCTGGATCTAGAGGCAAAGGAGACCTGACAGAAAGTCTGCATAGAATGTGACCCTGGGCAAGTCACTTAACCTTTATCTGCCTCAGTTTCTTTATCTGTTAAATGGAGATAATAATGACGTCTACTTCATAGGATTGTTGTGAGGATCAAATGACATAATAATTATAAAGTGCTTGGCATATAGTAGGAGCTTAATAAATGCATATTTCCTTCGCTCCATAGAACTCACATTTTTCACTTTGAACAAATTAGATTACAGAGTTTAAAAAAAAATTAGGATGAAACACAAACCAAAAAAGGTTGGATTAGAAAATTCACATTTGTGAATTTCTATCAAAGAAGATGAGACGTATTAAAATTTTCTTTATAGTTTTATAGATCCTTCTTGTCTTAATTCCTTATGGTAATTTTTTTATATTTAACAACTTTTTTAGGACAAACATTTAGAAAGACCGAAAGAGACCTCAGAATCTGAGGCCTAGGTAGGTTGCTCAAGGTCTCCTGGGCAGTAAATGTCAGAGAGCCTAAGCCCAGGTCCCCTATATCTAGAACCCATGTTTCCCCCATAATATAATTCTTAAGTCATAATTGGATTGTTCTTTTGCTGTGTTAAGCAAAATGTTATGTTTTCAAAACTCCTAATGTCAATAAATCTTTAATTCAAGTTCATTTTATAGGATGTTTCCATAGTGAAATTTTTTCATGAGAGTTAAATAATGAAACCTTTTTGTTCTAAAACTGTATTTTGCTGACAACAAAAAATTTTACAGAAAATTAACCTCTATGCAAATCTACTAGTCTTGGTTCTAGGACAGGGTTGGGGAACCTTCGACCTTGAGGATATGTGTGGCCTTTTAGGTCCTTGGGTGTAGCTTTTGACTGAGTCTAAAACAGATCTTGTTATTAAGGGCCCACTCATGGCCTTGAGGCCACAGATTCCCTACCCTTGGTCTAGGACTTTGGTTCTCAAACTTTTTGATTTGAGACAACTATATTCTTAAAATTATTGAAGGACTCCTCCAAAGAGCTTTTGTTTATGTGAACTTTAGCTTTTGATATATTAGATATATATTTTTATATATTAGACATTTAAATATATTAGTAGTATTATTAAAATAGTTTTGACCTATGAAACAAACCGGTGAAAGGTTATTGGTCCTAGGACAGTGTTTTGAAAACTATTGCTCTAGGCTAAATTTGAGGATTTCTCCTAGTTTAAATCTGTGCAGTGGAGATGGGGCTTAGGAATTCCCTGAAGCCTGAAGTTCTTTGATACCAAGTTAATGCCTTAGCTGTTAGATCACCCTCCTACATGAAATGAATTCTGCATGTTTCAGGCTGCATTATGTAAAGACTTTCTAGCACCTTAAAAACTGAAAATGTATTGATGGTTTGGTTTGGTTTATATATTTGAAATTAAAGCTATTTAGAGCCTTAATACTTCTGATTGTAATTCAGTAATTTTAGGGCAGTACTTTCACTTATATCCACTTAATTTGGATATAATATGGTTCACTGTCATGAATAAAATTTCTTTATTTGATCCTCTTTCCACAAATCAGGTCTTGGACACTGCTTGCCTAAATTCTTACAGTAGCCGCTTGGCTGGTTTTCCTGTATCCAGCCTCTCTCTTCTCCATTTCATTCTCCATGGCAGATTGTTATTTTTTTTTTTATTGGTTTCTCTTGAACATATTGCACAGACTGTCTTTCTCCCATACTTGGAATATACTGCTACCTCACTCCAGACTTCGAGAAGCTTGAGCTTCCTTGTAGGACTCAAGATCAAGAATAGCTTTCCTTAGTACTGTAGAACAGAACGTTGCCAAGTTTCCATCCCCTTACAGATGTGAAAAAACTGAATTAGCTGAATGAAGAAAAAAATTCATTCCATTCCATTTGTAATCTCAAACCTGTTACCTTCATTTCCTAGATTAAAAGAGAAAGAAAGTATTTGGTAAAATGTAGTGTGTTTGCATTCATTAATTCAGCAAGCATTTGCTTGATACTTTTCCTGGGCCAGCCCTTGTTCTGTTTGCATAATCGAGCAGGATATTTTAGGCAGCAGCTTCTTTACTGAAAATACAGATTCTTGACATAAATTAGATTGCTTATTATTGTGTGTATCTGTAATACTGATATGGTGATTTAGTAAAGTATTGTTGTGTTTAAAAGAAGAATTTCTTCGTGTCCCTTTCAAAAGTTAATGCTTAACTAGAAAAAATGTGCTTTGCCTTTGCTAACTTCAAGTAAGACTAGTTTCTCATTTATTGCCAAGTAAATCAGTAACATTTCAGTAATACAGCCTTTGGGTTTTAAAAGGCTGCCAGGTTTGAAATTGGCATCTGTGGTTAAAGCAAAAGGCATTTCATGGCAGGAATTTGAATCTTTCATTTAGGATTTTGTTTGCTTCATTTTATTTTTTAGAGATTCTGGCCATGTTTTAGCATATGCCACATTTGTCTATTTTTCAATCCTCATTCCCTTCCTGAAAATATTATGTTTCTATTTTTTTATTTTCAATTTTTTTCATGTTTTCAAAGTTTTTAACTGTAAAGATAATAGTTTGATACTATCAGAGAAGTCATTTAAGGGTAAGTTTTATATTTTAAAAACTCAACACTGTAAGGAAGTCGTTCCTTTGATCTGTAATGCAGAAAGATAAAATCTTATCAAAAATAAATTGTCTCAGTGTTTGCTTTGTGTATAGTTAGCGTGAGTGGTTGCCTATACAGTACAATTTGAAAGACACTCAAAGGTATGTCTGACCAAAAATGAGTGTCATTCTTGATGTCCTGGCTAGGACCAATCAGGAGTCTACTGTGAGAGTCCAGGCAAGAAGTTATGAGAATTTGAATTAAAGTGGCTTTGTGGGTAGAGGGAGGGGGATGGAGTTGAGAAGTGATCTGGATAATGATCCAACAAGAGCTGACCTGACCACTGATCACTTCTCTAGGCAGCATGAGTATTAGGAGAAAGCCAGTTCTGCCTTCTGCTTGTCCAGTATGAAATGTCAGGGAGATTGCCAAGGGGAGACACACTAAGTAGGTAGTAAGTGATCCTGGAGATGAGTCTCTGGGACACATCCATGCTTAGGAGGTGGTGTGACTTGTTTGACAATTCAGAGAAGGAAAATGAAAAAGAGGAATCCAGACAGTAGAACTAAGAGAAAGTGTCCGGGAAGGGACAGTATTTCAGATTGGTGAACAGGGTCAGATTCCAGAGAAAGATCCAGGGAGTGATCAATTTAAAAGACCTTTGACCTAAATAAGAGGGAACAGATTGCAAGGAGCTAAGAAATGAGTAGGATATGTGGAAGTGAAAGTCATCAGCAGAGACAATCTGGGATTTTAGCTGTTATGGAGAACAGATATAGAAGAAGAGTCTATGCAAGTGGTTAGGTCAAGGGAAAGTTTTCTCAGAATGGAGGAGACCTAGGCACCTTTAGGATTTATAAGGAAGAACCTAATCACTAAAGAGAATTGGAAGGTTAGAGGAAGAGTGGCGAGTCCCTTATAGAGCCAGAAGGAAGGCATAAGAACATGAGAATAGAGGTTTTGAACATGAGGAAGAAAAAGGCTGTGTCTTCCTCAGAGCCTGGAAGAAAAGAGAAAATGTTAAGGATTTGAGGGATAGACGTGGTAAGGAGAGGCTCCCCAGAGAGGGGCTACATTTTCTAAAACAAGGTTAATACTGTCCTTTGCTATGGAGGATGGGGGCACCTTGCCATTTGCCTTACTGTCTTCCCTTTTTCTCCCTTGTTTTTACCTATACTAGCATTTTCCCAAGTGAGCCTCCAGAGAATCACCCACCCCCCATATTTTGGTTTTTGTTCTAGGGTCGAGTGAGGAAGTAACCCATTACAGACAAAAGGCAGCATAAGGTGTATTTTCTGAAATAAATTAAGCACCACCAGGTGGCAATATAGTGCACAGAGCATGGGTCCTGAAGTCAGGAAGACCTGAGTTTGAATCCAACCTCAGACACTTACTAGCTGTGTGACCCTGGGCAAATCACTTCACCCTGATCCTCTGCCTCTCCCACCCTCCCCCCACTTCCTCCATCAAGGTCAATTAAACTTGACAAATTATAGGAAGGCTCTTTTGAGTGTTGATTTCTCTATTTCTTTTAAAAAATGAATGATGGGGTGATGACATCCAGAGGGATTGAATTGATTTTTGCCAGCCAGAGGGTCAGGAGGACAGGTGAGAGCCTGGAAGACGGCTCATCACGTAGCCTTGTTGGAGCTGTGCAGGATCTGTCATCAGGAAAAAGGAGCACATTCTGTAAAATACCGTTAGTTAGCCACTTTATTACATGGCACGACTTTAAGCCAAAGACCAAATAGAGCCAGGCAGGATCAAACACTGCAGCAACTGCCATCGTCACAGGAAGACCTCCACCCCCCACAGGGCTGCGGCCTTCCTCTGGCCTTTAGCATTGCTTTCTTATCTCCTTTCTGATCCTCAGCTAACTTTTGGCCCAAAATACAACATTATCATTAGTCACCCATCTTGTTCACAAGTGCAAATTCCAAATGACTTTTTACCATTTCAATGTCTAAACTTCTCCTGCAGAATAAAGATTTGTCACCATGGAATATATTTAGAAGAATGTGCCACAGGCACTGAAGAAAAGTTTTTAAAGCATTTATAGGACTTAGAAATGGAAATGCCCTTAGCTCTCATCTTGTTAAGCTCCCTAATTTTACAAATGAAGATAGTGAAGCCAAGAAAGGTTAAGGAATTTAAAGTCACAAAAGTAGAATTTTGTGGACTAGAGGATTCAAATCCATAAGTGCTTCGGATATGTTGTGTTTTTGTAATACAATATTTCACCATATTAGTACTAAAACCAGGAAACTAAAATCTGCTGAGGAATAGCAACATGCTAAGACAAGTGTTTTGTTTCCCCAGGTGATAGCTTGTGTAGAAATATTACTCTGTTTGGGGAATCACACACAGACACTTTATTTGGTCTGGCTCTATGATTCTTTATTATGAGGAACTCCTGCTGAATATTACACACGCGCGCGCACACACACACACACACACACACACACACGCTTTTTTAACACAGCAGTTTTGTGATTTAAAGTCTTTGAGAGTTGTTTCAGTGAACTGACAGGTTAAATAATTTCACAGAAGACACTGTATGTTAAATGCAAGACTTGAAGTGTAACTTCTTGTGTCAAACGCAACTTTCCATTATGGCACAACAACTCCCTTAGGGATACAGGTGGACAGATAGCCTAGTATGTTTTGTTTTGAAATTATTCACATTTTTTCTATCATAGCACATATATCCTTTGCCTATAATATTCCACCACATTTGACATTTGAACTAATTTTCTTTGACCTGATTCTTGTCTTTATTAGAATGTTCCTCAAGATTTTACCATTTTGAAAGACTTTATTCCATTGTGACTCTGCCTTTACTCTGATGCAGGCAGTTGCCTCATTTACATTTAGTTGCCTGTTATATTCAAAGCCCTGAATTAGGGTTCTTCACTCAAGGAACTTTGACTCTATTAGAGAAATACAGTATATTAGCAGAAAAATGTGTAAATGCTCATTTGAAGAAAGGTGAGCAAACCCTAGTATAAAGGAATCATAAAAGGCTTGCCTTAGGACTGTCGTTTTCAAATCATTATATTGTATTTGCCCATTTTTTACAGAATTGAAACACTCATGTCCCTACCATTCCCTCTGCCCTAGTTTTCATAAATAGCCTATAAAAGTTAGATTTATGGCTCATATTCAAATAAACACTGATGAAAATTTTTATTGCACATAAATCTTAAACATACTATCAGTCAGTAAGTGTTTACTCTATACCAGATACTATAAAAATGCTTGACAGACAAAAAAAAATAAAAGCAAAAATGCTCCCCTACCCTCAAAGAACTTCCATTCTAATTGAGCAAATGTGACCCATGTAGAGAGAGTTCTAAATAAAATACTTAGAAAGTAGGTATAAGATAACCTGAGAGGGTAAGCCCTTCTGAAGAAGGTGGCATTTGACCTGAGAGTTTGAAGTGAAGCAAGAGAAAAGTAGAATCCAAAAAACCACAGAGAGAAGGATCAGCATTCCAAGCAGTTGGGAAGGTCACTGCAAAAATGCAGAGATTGATGGAGAGTTGTGTGCTTAGGTTAGCAATTAGGAACATGTGACTGATGAAAAAATGCTCCCACTACTGGTTAAAGAAATACAAGATAAAACAACTCTGAGGTACCATTTCACACCTATCAGATTGGCTAACATGACCGAAAAAGAAAATAAATGCTGGCAGGAATGTGGAAAAATAGGGACAGTAACGTACTGTTAGTGGAGTTGTAAGGTGCAACCATTCTGGAGAATATTTGGAACTAGACCCAGAGGGGAAAATTAAGTGCATACCCATTGACCCAGCAGTATCACTATTAGATTTGGCTCCCAAAGAGATCTCCCAACCCACCCCCCATAAAGGAAAAAGAACCTGTATGTGCAGCAGTATTTATAGAGCTCTTTTTGTTGTGGCAAAGAATTGGAATTTGAGGGGATACTTTCAGAAAAGCATGGACAGACTTACGTGAACTTGTGCAGAGTGAAGTGAGCTGAACCAGGAGAGCATTGTACACTATAACAGTAATATTTTAATGAGGATCATATGTGAAAGAGCTAGCTGCTCTGATCAAGACAGTAATCCAATACAACTCTAAAATAGGGAGAAAAATGGTAACTCCTAAATACAAATTGAAACATACGTTTTTCTTTTCTGTGTGTTTTTTCTTTTGCAACATGACTAATATGGAAACATGTCTCACATGACTTCACATGTATAACTGATACCAAATTGCCTTCTTGGGGAAGGGAGAAGGGTGGGGAGAGAATCTGGAACTCAAAAATTTTTTCAAAATGAATGTTAGATTTTTTATGTGTAATGGGGAAACATTAAATGAAATAAATACAAATATATTTTTTAAAAAAGAACATGTGACTGGACCTTAGAATATGTGGGAGTAATGTGCAGGAAAGTGCAATGGTGAGGAACTGGTCGATGATGAGCTGTTCAGTGCCAAACAAAGGAGCCCTTGGAATTTATTGAGTGAGGAAGAGGAGAGACCAAAGGGGACCTGTCCTGAGCTTCAGAAAAATCACTTTGGTAGCAATGGGGAGGATGTACTTGAGGCAGGACAGAACTGGCAGGGAGATGAACAGTGATGAAATGAAGGCCTCCCCATAAGGGGCTCCCACAAGAGATAATGTTGAGACAGAAGTGAATATACAGATGATGGAGGATGACACAAAACCTGTGTGTCTAGAAGAAGGGTGGCATTTAGTGGAAGGATTTTGGACATGGTGAATTCTGAGTACCCATTAGAAATCCAGTTGGAACGTTCAGTAGGTATTTGGTGATGCTGAATGGGAGTAATCAGTATAGATGACAGAGTATTCTAAAGAAGACACAAATGTGGGTGTGTTTGTAGGCATGAGAAAGGAAATAGTACATGGGGGTAGGGGAAGGTGATTGAGGACACATTCTATGTTAGAAGATGATCAGGGTTGGAATCAAGGGCAGGGGGAACTGGCCTTGTAGAGGGCAAGATCAGTCTTTTTATCAGAGACTGGAGTAAAAGATCGTGTTTTTAGTAGTTTTTCAGTCATATCTGACTCTCAACCCCATTTGGGATTTTCTTTGGCAAAAATACTGGAATGGTTGGCCAGCTCATTTTACACAGGTGAGGAAACTTAGGCAAACAGGGTTAAGTGATCTGCCCAGCATCATACAGCTAGGAATTGTCTGAGTCCACATTTGAACTCAGGTCTTCCTGACTCCAGACCCAGCACTTTCTCCACTGGGCCACCTGATTGGCTGATAGAACAGTGATTAATGTCATCAGGTTTTGAGATTTAGAAAAGGGGAGAACAAGGTAGTGGTTGTCTGTGAAGCATGCGTATATTCAGATTATACTAGGTGACAATTTAATATTTATAGACCTTTGCTTCATCTATACATCGGTTGAGTTTTGTCAGTTCATAGTAGAATGAAATTTTCATACATTATGTCAGTTTAATCTTTTCAAAAATCTCTTAATAATGATAAAAATTAGTTGACATAGGGCATTACCATCAATTTATAAAATATCTTTCCTAACATTTTTAACATTCTCTCCATATAACATATATATAAAAAATTCATTAAATTCTTTACTTTCGTTGCTTCATCCATTTGCAGTGCAAAGTAGGAAGGTTTTAATTTCCTGTTTAATTGACAGCAAACTTTTTTTTTTTTAAAGCAATTGGGGTTAAGTAACTTGCTCAAGGTTACACGGCTAGTCATTATTTATGTGTGGGTGCTCATTTTCTGAGGCCGGATTTGATCTCAGGTCATCCCAACTCCGAGGCTGGTGCTCTTACTCACTGCGCCACCTAGCCGCCCCTTTTAGGGCAATTGGGGTTAAGTAACTTGCCCAAGGTTACACGGCTAGGTTTTTTGGTTTGTGTGGGTTAAGTGTCTGAGGCCGGATCCGAACTCAGGTCCTTCTGACTCCAGGGCCGGCGCTCTACTCACTGCGCCACCTAACCGCCCCGACAGCAAACCTTTTAAGATAGGCAATTTTTGTTAGTGTATTTCTCTGAAAGTAAAACCATTCAAAGTTTATTTGAATATAATTTGCCATTTGTTGTTTTGAGTTTTTCAGGAGTTAATAGTTGCAGTTAATACCAACATTTCTATTTCTCTGGAATAAGATTTAAAAAAATTATTAAGCAACCTTGTAATTCAGTAAGTTTTTTTTTTATTTTTATTTTTTGCTTTTTGGAGGGCAATTGGGGTTAAGTAACTTGCCCAAGGTCACACGGCTAGGTTTTTGTTTCTGTGTGCATTAAGTGTCTGAGGCTGGATCCGAACTCAGGTCCTTCTGACTCCAGGGCCAACACTCTACTCACTGCGCCACCTAGCCACCCCCAATTCAGTAAGTTTTAATACTATAGGCAGGATTTTGGGGGGGGATGAAGAAAAGTTTTTCCTTAATAAAAGCATCAGTTTTTTTCTCTGAAAAAAATGTTCATTTTATTAACTTTGTCTCTTTTTGTATACTTTCAAGATAGTTTCATTTTACTGTTTCATGTTGTCTGTAACTAAAGCCTTTGTACAGAGTGATCTTAGTACTAGTCCTTATCTGGTATCTCTTTCTTGTGACTCCCAATGGTATATATAGTTGGGTATATTTTCTGTATTTGAGCTTTTTTTTTACTTTATGTTTCTATGTTTATATCACTTAAACTTTCTCTGTTGTCTTTGTTTATCCTAATTTAACCTGCTCTAGTGAATTTCCTCTTCAATCCAGTCATATATTGTCACAAAAGGATTTTTTTTTCGCTTTTAAAGATATTAGATACTGAAAAAAGGCAAACAATTTTAACTTTTGAAAATTTCAAACAATGTTCTGTAACTATCCTAGATGTATTTCACTTTTATTAAAACTTACAGTTATTAAATCAAAAATATTTAACCAGACCTATCTATATACTTTTCTGTTATGCTAAGCCATTTTGTAAAAGGTCTAGAAATCATGTCATGTTTAAGGAACTTGGGAATATTTAACCTGGAGATGAGAAAAGGTTGATTATTTTCAAATATTCCTAAAATGTGGCCATCCCCATTTTAAGACGATTTCTTTATCAGTACCACCTTGTAAAACTAAGATGATGCACTGGAAACACCTTTGTCTGCTAAATTATTTCTTCTAATTTTTTTGATGGTCTAGTAACATACATGATTTCACTTTTCCAAATGAGGAAGAGTAGGATGTTTAAACTTTTTTAAAAAAATTATTTATTTATTTACTTTTAGTTTACAACATTCGCTTCCACAAGCTTTTGAATTCCAAATTTTCTTCCTCTTGCTCTCCACCCCTGTCTCCAGCTATGGTGGCATACAATCCAATATAGGTTCTACAGATACCTTTACATTAAACATTAGTCAGGTTGTAAAGAAGGATTATAACCAATGGAGTGAATAATGAGAAAGAAGGAATAAAACAAAACATAAGAGAGAGCAAGTAGTTTGCTTCAATCTGTATGCAGACTCTGCATTTCTTTCTCCGGATATGGAGAGCCCTTTCCATTATGAGTCCTTTAGAGTTGTGTTATAGCTTTGCATTGCTGAGAGGAGCCCAGTTTCTCAAAGTTAGTCATCAGAGGTACTATATGTCTGTAATTATGTACCAAGTTCTCCTGGTTCTGCTCTTCTCACTCAGCATCAGTTTGTATAAGCCTCTCCAGGTTATTATTTTGAAGTCTGTCTGCTCCTGATTCTTTATAGCACAACAGTATTCCATTATGTTCTTATACCACAACTTGTTCGGCCATTCCCCAATTGACGGGCACGCCTTGATTTCCAATTCTTTTGCCACCACAAAAAGAGCTGCCATAAATATTTTTGTGCATACGGGTCCTTTTTCCACTTGTCTGATCTCTTTGGGGTACAGCCCTAGAAGTGGTATTGCTGGATCAAAGGGTATGCACATTTTTATAGTCCTTTGGGCATAGTTCCAAATTGCTCTCCAGAATGGCTGGATCAGTTCACAACTCCACCATTAATGTTTGAAACATTTTGTAAGAAAATATTTGGGTCAGTTATCTATTGAAGAAAGAGCTATTACTTTGAGGAGGAAGAGGAAAAATATTAGGAAAGTTTTGTGACTGAATGTGGTTATTAGTGTTTTGCTATTAGCTCTTTAACACAGAATGAAGAAATGCCTGACAAAATTAAAGGGATGCTATTTAAGATCTACTTAACTGTTAGTACATTCAAATTAAACTGTGATGTAATGAACAAACAAGTTAATTATCTCTTGTTTCTTATTCAGTTATCATCTGATCATCACCTTTCACCTGGATTATTTAATAGACCCTTATTTGGTCTCCCCGTTTCAAATTTCTTCCCACTCCAATCCATCTATATTTCCAAAATGATTTTCATAAGGTTTCGATGTGAGCAGGTTATTCTTTTACTCAATATTACACAATGGCTCCCTGTTGCCTCCAGGATCAAATATAAAATGCTCTTTTTGGTGATCAAAGTCCTTCATACTGCAGCCTCCCTTCTACCTTTCTAGTCTTCTTCTACCTTACTGCCTACCACATACTGTTCGGTCTAGTGATGGTGGCCTCCTTGCTGTTTCATGAACAAGGTGTTCCATCTCTTGATTCCGGGGTGCTGTCAACAGGCAGCCACAACTTTATGAAACTTAAATGAAAACCAGGCTTATTACAAAAGAAACGAACATGTCTGTGGAACCCAAAGACTTCACAATCTATGAAATTTATATTTTTATAAAAGTGGGACAAAGGGAGGAGGACATGCCAGAATTTTCCACCTAAAGGAGCATGGCATGGGAAGGGGAAAGGTGCAGCTAAGATTGGGAAAGGGACAAAACCCATTTTGAAGGGAGGAGCAAGGCAATGGCAAAAGTTAGATTCTTTTCTCTTGGGAACTGCTAGACTATGAAGACAGTATGGTCTGCTTGTCTACAAGGGTCCCAGTGCACAAGCAGTTTCTCAGCTCAGGGTAGATTGATTGGACCCTTTCTTGACTCCCAAGGACACACAGGGAATCCAGTTTGGGATGCAAACAGCACATCATGTCAGCTTGGAGGAGTGGGGGGATGGGGGTGGGGGCGTGTACAGTGTCACTTTATCCTTGACACAGTCAGGGCCTCCCGTATACTTTGGGTCCTGTGTTCTGGAAAATATGACAACTCAAAAAGACAAGTTCAGGAGACTCCTTTACATGCTTTAACACCAAGAACATTCTCCCTCCTCAGCTCCACCTACTCACCTGCCTGAGTTCCTTTAAGTTCCAGCTAAAACCTAATCTTTTTTTTCAGAAAGCCTTTCCTAATCCCTCTTAATTCTAGTATCTTCCCTCTTTTAATTACTTCCCATTTATCCTCTGTATAGCTTGTTGGTATGTATTTGTTTGCATTCCATCTCCCTGGTTGAGAGCAGGGACTATCTTTTGTCTCATTGTCCATTGCTTTGCAGTGTCTGACACATAGTGGGAGCCTAATAAATGATTATTGATTAAGTATTGAGTGCTGGGTTAAGTTTGGAAAGTTTGGGCTGAAGAAGATTAATTAGAAGTAGTGTCCATTTGGGAGTGTTAGAAAATGAGGATTATAGTGAGGGAATAAAAGGCTTAATATTTCATTTATCTGCAAGTGTGCATTGTTTATTCGAAAGAACTTTTTGATGGAAGAGTTTCTTCGCAGTGGAATGTATTGTAGAACTTGTTTCTGAATTGAATTCTTAAATTTAACCTTTATATGTCTTGTAGTTTGCAGCACTGGGTTTTTTCTAGAGCCATTCTGAGAATGTTTTTCAATTTGAATTTTATTTTCTCTGTTCAGAAAGTCTGAACAGTTCATTCCCATATTTCCTGCATTTTTATGTTAAGGGTTTTTGTCGTTTTTTTTTTTTTTCTGAGAGACTGGTCCTGATGTTATCTCTGTCTATTTTGCCTTTGAGATTCACATGTTTTGCTTGCATAGAAAGCGTATTTTCTTTTAGTGTTGCTTTTTCCTTCTTTTCTGTGTTTGTCTTTTACTTCTTTGTATATGTATTTCCAGTTTTTTGTTTTCTCTTTTGTTTCTTTGGTAAGGTGTTAAAAATTCAAGTTTTTCTACCCTGCCCATTATTTTTTCCTGTGCAAGATGTAAATTCTGATCTCACGGTGCTCATCTCTCTTTCAACCACTTAGGACAGAGTTTTGTGGTTCCGTGTTCTCCTTAAATCACATGGGGTTTTCTGTCTCATCAAGTTTCTGATCATTTTCCTTTATTTTGTGATATATATTCATAGATGCCTGAACTTACTAGATATGGAGGGCCACATTTCCTTCTATCATTACTGTTTTGCCTGTTTATTTAAGTTTATGTTCAGGGTCTCTGTGTTTCCTTCTTCCTGAAATCTTTGGTATTTTCAAACTGTCTCCTTCCCCTCTACTTTCCTTATCACTCACTCCTGACTCCCTCCCCTTAGATTATGGTTTCCTTAGGGGCTGGAGCTCAAAGCATCTCACTTTCTCCCACAACTTGGGTCTTTGCTGCAACTGACTTTGTGTGGTCAGAACTGGCCCCAGCTAGGTGCTTTGTTCTTTCCCTTAAGATTGCGGAGCTCTGCATAGCACCCCCCACCCCCATCCCTAGTGCCCTGTCCTGGTGACCTGTCCCACACCTGTTCCTCAGTTCTCTAGCCCAGTACCAATGGAATACATTACCAAGATAAATTGGAAATCTGTATAATAAAATTGGTAGTAGTCATCTCCCTAAAAAGACTCAAATGTGGTCTTTACACAGCAAGAGGAAAGATTAAGTGAATCATGTGAATTTCTTCCCGGTAGTTGAAGCTACATTCTTATTTAAATTTCCTTAGAAATTTAATCAGAAGGGGCTGATAGGTGGCTTAGTGAATAGAGTACTGGCCCTGGAGTGGGAAGGACCTGAGTTCAAATCCAGCCTCAGACACAGAACACAAAAACTAGCTGTGTGACCTTGGGCAAGTCACTTAACCTCAATTGCCCTCCAAAAGCGGGGGGGGGGGGTGGAGAAATTTAACCAGAAGATCTGGCATATTAAATTGCTTTGTAGATTTTAAGATTAAGAATTCTAATGTGGTCTGAAAGAGTATAATCTCATCAGATAGATGGCATAATACTTGCCTCTTATGTCAACTGGTTTTTTGAAATAATTAAATATATTTAATTACCCAAAGTAAATGTTACCTTGTTTCCTGAAAGTAAACCCTTTACAAAACTTACCCCTGAGACCTGTGGATGGATATGATCCATAAAGTAGTTCTTTGCATTTATTTGGTACATGAAGTTAAAATTAAACAAATTTGAAATTTCTAGTTGGGTTTGTGCTTGCTATATAATATACCAATATAATATACCAATTTGCAGTAGTGGCCTGGAAATCAACATGCCTGAGTTCAGCCACTAAGTTACTGTTTGGGCCTGAATTTTCTCTCTAACAATATGTATTATAGCACTTCAAACTAAGCAAAGCACATTGAGCTTGTTTGAACCTCACAAAATTCCTGTATAATTGTCTTCATTTTATATATTAAGAAATTGAGGCCCAGAGAGGTTGTGGTTTTGCCCAAAGTTTCACAGCTTATAAGCTTCAAGGGCGGAATTTCCTAAAACTGACTAGCATTCTTTCTTTTTTTTGTTTTTTTGTTTTTGCCTTTTTTGGGGAGGGCAATTGGGGTTAAGTGACTTGCCCAAGGTCACACAGCTAGTTTTTGTGTTAAGTGTCTGAGGCCGGATTTGAACTCAGTCCTCCTGACTCCAGGGCTGGTGTGCTACTCACTGCGCCACCTAGCTGCCTCCTGATTAGCATTCTTAACTATTATATCACAGTGCTTTTCCTGTATTCTGGTATAACAAGGTTGAGTTCCTTCAAGACATCTCAAAGCAGTCTCTAATAATGAAAAGAATACTAGCAATTAGAAGCCCAAGATCTTGGTTCAAGTCTTTACCCTATCATTTGCTTTTTTTTTTTGCTTTTTGGAGGGCAATTGGGGTTAAGTAACTTGCCCAAGATCACACGGCTAGGTTTTTGTTTGTGTGGGTTAAGTGTCTGAGGCCGGATCCGAACTCAGGTCCTTCTGACTCCAGGGCCGACGCTCTACTCACTGTGCCACTTAGCCGCCCCCATTTGCTGTTTTTTGGAATCATGAAAAAGTCAGAAAAACCTCTCAGCCTGAATTTCCTCAGCAGCAAAATGTTATATTTCATTTTCTGCCCGTGGAGAAGAAATTTGCATACTAAAAAGGCTTTGAGCTTGATCCTAGTAAGAAATGTGAGTCTTGTCAAAAGCCAACCTTGATGATAATAGAGCAATTAATCACTGATAAAATGAAATAAAAGGAAAAAATGTAAAATCTTGTTTTCCCACAGTGACGAAGGTATAAAGGGACACTTTAAAAAAATCATTTATAAATAGTCATTTATTTGGGGTACTCTGCATATGAAATTTTTGTCTAATTACTAGCAGATTGACATAATTTTGGAAGGAATTTTTCAATAAAACCAGAAGATAATTTAAGATTAAGTTACAGGTAAATATCAGGAAAGTTCTAAGTTCATCTTGGAGAAGCAAAAGAGATGGGGGAGTGTGCCCACTGGATAGTAGCTGTCACTTCTTGTGGCATTGCTTAACTTAGCCCCAACATATGGGGCAGAGAATGAATGATGCGTAGAATCATTCTCTAAAGATCTTGACAAGATTCCTCAAACCAGAGAAACAACTACATATGAATGGTGGGATAAGTTTGGAAAATGTGGCTGAAATTTAAGAAATAAGAGGCCGAAGGCTTAGATACTTCTCAGAGACCTTCCATCATATTTCATGAATACCATCATCCAGAGCAAGGTTTGGAAGGCCTTGGCTGTGGCAAGCTTGCATCAGGGAACATCACCCCACCCCCAAAATGATATTGACCATAGCTTAATAGTTACACAATGAGGACTTATTTCTTTGGAAGTTGAAATTAGTTGCTTATGTGCATTTAACTAGAGAAGAGGTAAAAATCAACATGAAATTAGAAGGAAGCGTTTTGTAGAAAAATTTACACTGCTAACAGTTGAGACAACTTCTACCTGACCTACTGAAACTTTTTTTTTAAAATAGGAAATGAGTAATAGCACATGTATCATCTTTGAGTGCCTCTCTTTCCTACAAAAGTTTAATATGTGACCTGATGTGACCAATCAGCAAGCATTTCTTGAGCCAAAAGACCAAAAACCACTTGAGCTAGTAAACGCTTTACCTACTTATCATGCTATCAAGAGCCACAGTAATTTAGAGTACAAAGTTGTTTTTAAATTAAGTGGTATAAGATAAGAACAATAATTGTCCTATAAAACTGTGGAAGGAAGGTGAATCAGAACTAGGTTTATACAGAGTTTGATATGGTGCCTGACTGAGCTCTGTCACCTCAAATTCAGATGAAACGGGCAGTCAGACAGCAGACAGATTGAAAATAGATCATATTTGTTAATGTGCATGGCATGTATTCTCATCCGTGATAGAGGACCCTCTGCACATGGACTCTTAGCACTGTGGTGTCTGCTGTGGTTATATAAAAAAGTAGAAAGACCAGACAGGAAGACCAAGTCATAAGTAATGAGTGGGCCATGTGAAATGGACACTGAGGAAATTTGTCCTGAGGGCTTCAGTGGTATGATTTTATAAATTGTCATGTAGAAATGACATAATGAAAGTATATGGTGTCAGTCAGAAATGAAATATTCCCTCTTCCCCCT
Source organism: Gymnobelideus leadbeateri (assembly GCA_011680675.1). Classification (NCBI taxonomy): domain Eukaryota; kingdom Metazoa; phylum Chordata; class Mammalia; order Diprotodontia; family Petauridae; genus Gymnobelideus; species Gymnobelideus leadbeateri. The sequence goes on along the minus strand of WOXC01003680.1, from coordinate 964,026 downwards.
TCCCCCCGTCAAGAGCTTTTTACTATAAATATTTAGAAAAGGAGGAAAAAAGACATTTAGCCATGTAACTCATAGACCATATTTGATAGCATTTTCATCATTACGTACCCCTGGTCTGCCACTACTGTGCTGAAAGAAGGTTCATTTTCTCTTCTTTGTAATCACACACCGTTCTGTTACATTTGATTGTTCTTTCCGTTTACTTTGTTATAATGGTACATATATTTTTTCCATGACTTAGTTTACTTTACAGCAGTTCATATGTATCTTCCTACTTTTTTAGGAATCCTACTACCTACTATCTAGTAACATAGTAGTGTTTACAGGACCCACTACATATTTGTGACCATAGGATTGTAGACTCAGACCCATAAGGAAACTTAGAGGTCATCCAGCCTATTCCCTTCGTTTTCCAAATCAGGAACCTGAGACCATGAAAAGGTAACTTGGCCAAGGTCACTGAGGTGGTGTGGGGTAGAGCCATGGTTCCAGACCTTCTCCTTTGGTTAGCACTCTTTCCATTACACAGTCAGACCTCTCAGCTGATGTAGCTGTTGTGCTCCTCTTGTTTCCCCTCCACCCTTACCTTCCCTCTTTCCCTGTTTTTCTGTTCTCTTCTGTGTGTTGGCTTCAGCCATTAGACTGTATTAGAACATAAGCTCCTTGACTGTCATTCTTTCTCTCATATTTATATTGTAGCACAGTGACTGGCACACTGTACTCTTGTAGGACCCATTCTGTTTTGTTCCCTCCTCAGACTGTCTTTACCACTTAGGAATGGAGAGCCTGGTCTTGCACTTTATCTCAGACTTCGAGGATGTCTTTCTATAGCTTCCTTCCCAGTGTAGCACCTCAGATGACCTTATCAGCATCTCCCAATACCTTCCCCTTTGCTTCAGTTTTGTTTAAAGAGACAGCTGTTCTCCTCACCAATTCAAGCTTTCTTTATGCATTTCATTCCTTCTCCTCTCATTCCCTCCAGGGACCAGCCTCTTTCTATACTTAGCCTTCTCTCCAGTCTTCAATCTGTCTATCCCAGGGGTGGGGAACCTGCAGCCTGGAGGCCATATGTGGCCCTCTAGGTCCTCAAGTGCAGCCCTTTGACCGAATCCAAACTTCACAGAACAAATCCCCTTAAAGAAAGGATTTGTTTTGTAAAACTTGGACTCGATCAAAAGACCACACCCCCAAATCTAGAAGGCCACATGTGGCCTTAAGGCTGCAGATTTCCTGCCCTTGGTCTATCCAGTGGCTCCTTCTCTGCTGCCTACAAACTTCTCTTCAGATGTCCATCATCCTTAACCTTTGAGTTGATTGTACCATCCCCATAAGTTTTCTTTCTGTATGGTAGAAACGGTTTCTTTTTTGTTTGTTTCCTTTAGAGGGGCAAGAAGGTCCAGAGAACGACAGAGTGAACCACTGATGAGGCTTATCACCATAGAAAGAATCCAGTTATGGGAAGTTGATGTTCCGGAACTTTGACACAGTCCCCAATGACTTGTGGGGTGTATTTCTGACTTTGCATTGCTGCCTGGTCCAGTGCAGAGGCCCCCCTCCTCACCTCCCCCACTTTTTTTGTAAATTGTATCATTTTGATATTATTTTAAGTGCATTCATTTTGTTGAATTTTGTGGTCTGTGTATGTTTGATTATGTTTTTATCCTGAACCCAAATCACTGACTGGCCTGAGTTAAACCCTACTCAGTCGATCTCTCTGCTTTTTCATAGTCCACCTCCCAGATTGAAGTTGTCTCTACTGTCGCCTCCCACTTCATTCTCAGCTTCTTGTAGCCTCATCTCTTAAGAGCACCAACAATCTCTTAATTTCCAAATCTAGTAGACTTCTCTCAGGCCTCCTCTTTTATCTCTCTGCAACATTTAACGCTATTGACTGCTTACTGTTCTTCTGGGACATTCTTCCTACCTTTGATTTCATGGTGCTGCATTTTCCCGGTTCTCCTGTTTTTCTGAATGCTTCTGAGTCTCCTTTGTTATATCAATCATCAAGCATTTATCTACTCTGTTTCTGTTACACCTATTTTCATGGTTTTCAGATGTTCTAACTCTTGTTCCACTGGTGAGCTTTTCCTGGAATTTTCATTTTGGGGAGGAGATCAGACCTATTATCCTTCAATGTCCTCTCCTACTTTCCATTTCGTGAGTGCGTGCGTGCGTGCGTGCGTGCGTGTGTGTGTGTGTGTGTGTGTTATTTACCTCCATTACAATGTAAGCTCATTGAGAGGTTATTAGCAGGCTTAGCACAGTGCTTGGCACATAGTAAGCTCCTAATAAAAGTTTCTTGCCTTGCTGTGTTCATTCTTCTCCTTCAGGTATGTTAGGTCATTGCCTAGCTGTCCCACAGGCCTGGACTGCTTCCTGTCATCTCTTCTACCTCTTGTAATTACTTTCTATGGTACATCCCTATGCACATTGGTTTTCTACAAAATAATGTTAGTTTCCTAAGGCAGATGCCCTCTGCATATAACAGGCCCTTAATCTTAGGATCACAGACCTATCCTAATCCAAAGGAACCTCTAAACTTAGGGAATCTGATTTATAGGCCCAAGATCACAAAATGAGTGTGTGTGTGGGGGGGGGGGGGGTGAGGTATCCCAGCCTGGATGTGATTTAGCTGCTATGCTATACGGCTTTTTTAGCTGATTGAGTTTTTTGTCCTGGAATAATTCTAAGTCTGTTGGGGTCTGAAATAATGTCTCAAATAATTTCCAGAGATCTGTTTCCTTTCATTGGTATAAAATTAATACCTCTGGCTCCATGCTGCTTTATCTTCATTTGTAGTTCATCTTTAATTGAGAACAGTTCTAAGGATAGACACATTCCCAAAGGAGACAATGTAAGCAGCCATCAGGAGCCTCTTCTGCATCTTCTCCTGATCATGGTGTTATATGAATTCTTGTTGTGGAATCGTTCCATGCTGAGCTTCTCTTAAAGTCTCTCTGCCTTACAAACAGCTCTGTCAAATCACTGCATTTTAATGATCTAGAAATAGGAATTTTAAGTGCATTATATTTATTTAACTCTTCCTCATTTGTAACTCAAGACTCAGGTATTGTAAACAGACTCAACTTTTAATTTATAATTCATAATTCATAAGCCTTGACTGTCCTAAAGTTGGGGCATACCTAAATTTCTTATTACCTTGCTTTTTAAAAATACTATACATTTGTAAATATTGATTATGTACTTATTGTCTATGTCACTGTCCTAGGATTGCAAAGAAAACAATTGTTTTTCCTGCCCTCACTAAACTTAAAATCTAATAGTAAGGCAAATAAATGAAAAAGCATTTAAGTGCATGCCTAGCACTGTGTTAAGTTCTGGGTCTCATGTAATGTATGTGGAGTGAAATGAAGCTTAGCATGTATGGGCCATCTTCCCATCTTGACTCCTTGGTGACCCAGCCGAACTCTACCTTTTCCTCCTCTCTGGATTCCATAACCCTCTTATCACCAGTTACACCCAGCCACGCCTTAGCCTTGGATCATTTTCATCATTTGTCACCTTTGATTCTACAAACATGGAGAAAATCACACAATTGTTCTGACTGAATCCACTGTAAATTTATGTTACGTAGCCTCAGCTGAGCCCTCACTGCTGTTAGGCAATCCTACTCTACCTCCCTAGTCAGCTCACTCTCTTACCGTCCACAGCACCTCTTCCACACATTCTCATTTTTCTTCAACTGGCTCTTCTCTCGCCACCCTCTCACTGTCATGTTTTGCAGAAAAAGCATGAAGCCATTCACTGTGGTCTCCTTTGTCTGCTATCACGCAGAGACTTTCTGTCCGTCCTCCTTCAGGCTCACATGGTGAAATGGTCTTCCTCCCTCCCTAGACTTACTCCTCTGCTTGTTCAAGCAACCCCATTTCATCTCACCTCCTTTAACAAGTTGCCCCCCTCTGGCATCCCCACTTCTTCATATATCTTCAGTCTCTCTGTCTGTTTACTTATTTATTGCTACTGCCTACAGACATGTCCACCATGTTTCTTACCTTGAAAAAATCCTCACTTAATCCTTCCATCCCTGCTAACTATTATCCTATTTCTCTTCTTCCCTTTGTAGCTAAACTCCTTGAAAAGGCAGTCTGCAATAGGTGCTTCGACTTTCTTTTTAACCCCTTACAATCTGGCTTCTTACCGTATTGTCAATAGAAATCCTAATGTTACTAGTGATCTTTCAATCCAATGGCCTTTTCTCAGTCCTCATTCTCCTTAACCTTCCTGTCCTTAGCACCTCTGCTTTTCTTCTGACATCCCTGACTTTAAGTCCCAGCTAAAATCCTACTTTGTACAGGAAGCTTTTCCCAACTCCTCTTCACATTAGTGCTTTCCCTCTGGTAATTACCTCCTGTTCATCCTGTGTCTGTAGTTTGCTTTGTATGTGTTTGCATGTTGTCTCCTCCATTATAAGGTACTTGAGGGCAGGAATGTCTTTTGCCTCTTTTTGTATCCCCCAGCACTTAGCACAGGGCCTTGCACATAATAAGCACTAAATAAATTAATTGATAGGACCTGGATATAACAGGAACATCAGCAGTTCTGGCATGAGAGGATTATGGCCTCCAGGTTTTGGTTTTTATTCAGCCAGCAAATTTGAAGGAAGAACTTTCACTTCAAACACCAAAATTGGCCCTTTAAAGAAAAGAGCAATTTCATTAGGCAGAGATTAGGAGGTAGGGTGTGTATCAGTTATTTCATTTTCTCTGTATTAGAGTTAGCAGTAAAATAAATTTGACAAAAACTTTGTAAAGAGCAAATATTTTCAGCTTCTTTCCAACTCTACAGTGCTATGATTCTTTTTACCCTTGTTTCTCCTGATTTTAAGGATATGTATATGATATTTTTCTGTATTTAGAACTATAATGAGAGCTGGGATTTCACAAATGTTGTGTTCCTTTGCTTTGTGACCAAAATGAAACACTGTTCTTTTGTTATTAACAATCTAATTATTACACTATTTTTGATAGGATTTAACATATAACTACAAGCACTTATGAATTTACATGAGACAATCATCTCTTTATAGAACCACCACATCCTTTGTGTTTTCATCACATGTGAAACAGCATATTTTTAAAAACAATTTTTAAAAAGCAAACAAATTTCGATGTATTAGTTTGTTATAGAGGTTGTGACATTTGAGCATTCTTATACTTCTCACATTCACATAATGAGAAAATTAATCAGAACAGTGACACTATTTTATAAGTGTTTTTTATTTTCCTTAATATCTGTATCCCCCTGTGTAGCTAACTTGTTCATCTGCCCCCTCTCCCCCCTCTTTAAGAGGCCCAGCTCTTGACAGAGGAGAACCAGAAGAGAGGAGAGTAATGACAGGAAGACCCAGGAAAGCCCGAGAGAGTATCAGGAGGAGAGGCTGGTCAGCAGTGTTAGAAGCAGCCAGGTCAAGTAGGGAGAGCATTGAGCCACAGCCACCTGAAAATGAAGCCAGGAACTCTTGTTAAGAAAGCTTCCAGCTAGTGGTTTCTTAAGGATTTTGAGCCCTAAATTAAGACTCTTCCTGTGTGTGTGTGTGTGTGTGTGTGTGTGTGTGTGTGTGTGTGTGTGTGTGTGTGAGAGAGAGAGAGAGAGAGAGAGAGACAAAGAGAGAGAGAGCGCTAGCTTTTCAAGGAAAGGGGATGATCTGAAGAGCATCCTGATCTATTTTTGGACCATGACCCAGAATAACAAAAATGTAGTGCTAAAAGGTATCTTGCAGTTCATTTTATCTAATTTCCTTTCTATAAACGAAGAAACTCAAGCTCGGGAAGCTTAAATGACTTACCCAATGACCATCACAGTTAATTGTAGAGATGGGGATGGAGGCCTAATTTCTAGTCCATCATGCTATATTAATCTGTTTTTCTATCAAATCTATAGTATGAAATGGCAGCCTGTATCATAAAATGGAGATAAGATAACAGTTATTTATAGAGAAAATGTTAACCTTTATCCAGGAGGAGCATAACTTTTCATTTCTGTAGCCTTCAATTACTACATCCCTTCATAAAGTATCAAAGTAGCATATCAGTAAACAGATCCTGATTACATAAAATAAATCCACACCTAGAGAGTAATAGATGCTTACTGCCCAAAACAAAACAAAAGTGCTTTCAGAGTCAAATGTAAATGCTTTTTGAATGTCAGTGTTGTGCATGTGTGTAGAGTTGTTCATCATTGATGGTGACACTCTAACTACTGAAGAACTGGAGGAAGGCCACCCAGCCACTTAGAACCTAAGGACAGAACATGGGCATTGGACCTGGCAGCATGGGGCCCTTGTCCTTGTGATGGCTTGCCAGGTAGCTGTGTGTCATTAGGAAAAAACTTAACCTTTCAGGGCCATTTCACACTTATAAAGTGAAGCATCTCTTCTAGAGTAGGGAGTGTTCTTCCTGCTGAAACACTGTTATCCACTGCTCTTTGCTTCGGTGCTTGACGATAGCTCAGAAAGTAAGCCCATTGTGATCATTCCCCTTATTGCATTTGCCTCTTGGTGCTCCCGCTCCTTCAGGATGTGCTGTTTCCCATCTACATGTCTTTGTTCCTTGTATCTGGAACACACCATCTCCTCACATTCACCATTTGCAGTCCCTCGTTTTAAGGTGCCACCCTGATCTCCCCAGCTATGGAAGCCTGCCCAGCTCCCCGTTACCTTGCATTTACTGTATATAAGCCTGCTGATGGACTTTGTGATTCGTTTTTGTCTCTTTACACCCTGTGTCAACCACAGTGACTGTCACGTAGTAAGCACTTGATAAATGATTGTTTTTTGATTAATTGGTTCATTAGACCTGGATTTGAATCCTGATAGTTAAAAATGTCTATCAACGGGCGGCTAGGTGGCGCAGTGAGTAAGAGCACTGGCCTCGGAGTTGGGATGACCTGAGATCGAATCTGCCCTCAGAAAATGAGCACCCATGCACAAATAATGACTAGCCGTGTAACCTTGAGCAAGTTACTTAACCCCAATTGCTCTAAAAAAAAAATGTCTATCAAATATTGGTTAAATGTTCCCAGGCACCTCAGCCTCTCTTATCCTTTGAAATTCTGGAAGAGAAAAAATAAGCCATGTGTTTGAGAATGGTTCCCTGTTGCTTCTTGGTTAGAATCCAAACTGATGTGTCTGGTATTTAAAACCCTTCATAATCCTGACTGCAGCTTCTCTTTTAAGGTTCATTTCATATTACTCTCCTTCACCCAGTGTATATTCTAGCCCAGTTGGTCTGCTGACTGTTCCTCATATGTGACACTACATCTTCTGCCTCCGTGACTCTACACACTTTCCCACAGTCCTAGAATTTTTTGCCTTATGCCTAAGCCTTTCCTTATTCCCCATGTTGTTAGTGATCTCCACCTTGCCTTGCAATTATTTTACATTTAACTTTTTGTATTAAACTTAGTTTTGTGTATGCTGTGACTCTTTCCACCTGTAGTAGGATATAATACGCCCCTCTAGAGGAAGAACACCAGTGATTAGCATAGTGCTGGAAACACTGGCTTGTTCAATTCTTGTTGAATTGAATTACAGAATGGTTGAGGGTTCCATAAAGTGAGGACCCAGGACATATGGATACTGGAGATGATAATCCTTCAAAACCCAGTATGAATGAAAAGGAAGTAGTTAGCCTGGAAAAAGCTTACCATTCCCACCCTGTGGTACGCTCCTTCTAAAACCGTGCTGGTCGTCAACCATTTGAAGCATCGTCTTATCAAAGTGACATCAGTTTTGTTCTATTTCTCTCCCAGAGGCCAGAAGTTGTAACAAATTATGATCATAAAAGGGGGAAAAAACTTGACATCAGTTTGATTAGAACCATCTCTATTCTAAAACATTTGAGAGGAAAACAGTTGTGTTATTTCACAGTTGTCTAGGGGACTATAATTCTGAGCCTGGGAAGTGACCACAGCACCAGGCGCTGAGGGGCACAGTGGAGACCCGAGTTCAGAGCCAGGCTCAGGTATTTATACTCTATTCAAAGGAACAATCTTATAGTAATAATACAGTAATTTGAGCTTATTGAGGCATTATCAAATGCTTTACTTTCCTACTGTTACTACTTTGAATTATAAATCCAGTCTGCAGGTTATACCCATGAGGAGGAAGAGTGATTACCAAGTGATATTCTCTCTTTGATCATAATTTTCTCTCTATCCATGTTTCCATCCACCTGACTGCTCCAAAATACATTCTTTGCCTAACTGTAACTTCCCTTCCCTCCACCTGCGTCTTCCTCTTACCTCCATTTCTTCCAGTGATAGTTTTAATCTTCTTTTATACTCTCCCCCAAACTTAAATCCCTTGTTTCCTTGTTCTTTCATTGTACCACAGACTCAGGTTACTTTTTTTTTATCTAGCTACCTTTTTTCTGTTCATGCTGAAGTATTCCTGAACATTATGCAATTATGCTAACTGGGTTCACTATAAATTTGTTTTCTCATTTCTACTGGGCTATCAGTGCTGCCCAGCAAATCTTCTATTCTTCACTGTTTTAGTTAACACTATTGTAATAGTTATAAACCTCTTACCTTTTTTTTTCTTTTTGGAGTGGGGGAAGCAGGGCAGTTGGAGTTAAGTGACTTGCCCAAGGTCACGTAGCCAGTAAGTGTTAAGTATCTGAGACCAGATTTGAACTTGTACTGTAGCTTGCATTCAGAAAAGAACATCGAGGGCCCTACTGTACATCTGTCTTGTTGATCAATACTTCTGATGCAGAGGAATCAAGTTTAGTGCGTAGTATGGGGAAATGGAATCCGAGTCTCTTAGACCTTCTTGAGTTAGCATCTAGTGCCTTTTTTTTTTTTTTTTTTTTGCTTTTTGGAGGGCAATTGGGGTTAAGTACTTGCCCAAGGTCACAAGGCTAGGTTTTTGTTTGTGTGTGCGTTAAGTGTCTGAGGCCGGATCCGAACTCAGGTCGTTCTGACTCTAGGGCCAGCGCTCTACTCACTGCGCCACCTAGCCGCCCCTATCTAGTGCCTTCTGTTAGCGTGAGCGTTCTTTTGTCAGAACAGTCTGTGAAGGTTATTTGAGGGCACTGTGAGTCATTTCAGTTACTTTGCTTTTGCTTGTTATCAGTTTGCAGGATAGCATAGAATATCCAATACGTTTTGTCTCTATTGGTATTGAGAAGCTATTTTTGATTATGAGATACCGCCCCATCCCGAATTCCATTACAATCCACTTACTTTGAGAGAGCATTAAAGTTCAAGAAGATTCCAGATATTTAAGTGTATATATGTGATAAATTTTAAGAAAGCTAAGTCATATGCCATTTAGGAGGAATTAGAAAACATTCAGACATACACATGCCCTTGCTGTGACCCCTATGCCACCCTGTCGTGTCCAGGAGGTTGTCTCCTCATTCATCCCAGCTCTGCAATCTTCAGACACTTAAGTGGCTATGGCAAGTCACTCAACCTCTGGCTGCCTCATCTACCTGCTTTGGGAAATGGAGATACAAATGGCAAAATAACCAAGGGTTATTGTGAGGACCAGATGAAATATTTTTCGCTTGCTCAGTACACCTGAAAGTGCCACATAAGTGCTGCTTGCTGTTGCTTCTGCTGTTGTTATGGGCTAAGCTTGCTTTTCATTGTGTCATTCTTGGCATGTCACCACCCATTGCTCTGTAGGAAATTCCCAGACATAGACATAGACATGTGGGAATATAGGTAGAAGTATCTCATTCTCAAATAGAAACGTAGAAACCCTACAAAAATAACTTGCATTTTTATCCTCAGCATAATCCTGTGAGGCTAGTGACCCAAGTGTTAGAACTCATTTTTTTCTATTAGGCAGCAGACTTTCTGTTGTTAATTCAGTTCTTTCTGACTCTTTCTGACTCTTTATGGGGATTTCTTGGCAAAGACACTGAATGGTTTGCCATTTCCTTTACCACTTCATATTCTAGATGAGGAAACTGAGGCAATCTGGATTGAATGACTTGCCCAGGGTCCCAGATGAGCCTTCTTGACTCCAGGCCCAGCGCTCCCAAGAAATGTCACCATCTGACTGTCCAGGCAGCAGACTTAGTTTAATTCACTAGCCAAAGGTTCCTAAGCTAATGCCTAAAACCAAGATCTGTGACTGAATCCGGCCCTTTTGGGGTTGCCTCCCTGTTCCCTGCATCCATTGAGTGTCACCTCCTTCAATGGTTATTTTGGTTTATAGAGAAATAGCAATTAACGTCTTCACATATTTGTGTGTGACTGATTTTGTTCTGATAATAGTGCATTTTATGACTTTGGACATGGTTTAATTTTTCTATGGGTTTAAACTTTTAGGAAAATAGGGTCACAATAAATAAAATGACACAGCCTGTTTTTGAGCTACATGAATGAAAATCAGAAGGCATCTTTAGATGTCAGCATATGGAATGACCAGTGCCTTAAAAGGGGGGGAGAGAGAGAGAGAGATTGTGTATGTGTGTGTGTGTGTGTGTGTGTGTGTGTGTATGTGAGTGTGTATGTGTGTATGTGAGTGTGTGTGTGTGTGTGTGTGTATGCGTGTGTGTGTGTGTGTAGATAGTACATAAAGATCATCTGTGGATATAATTAATTGCTCTCTATGACCTTGGTCCCTGTAGTTGAGTTCGAGTTCTTTCTTCAAGTTCTTCCTTCCCATGAATTCACTGGTTGGTTGCACACCTTTGTTAGCTAGGTAGCAGAGCTCCCCCTGCTGTCAGAAAGGCCTGAGTTCAAATCCAGCCTCTGATGCTCATTGGCTGAGTAACCCTGAGCAAATTATTAAACCACTGTTTACCTCAGTGTCCTCATCTGTAAAATGGAAACAGTGCCACCACTGCCCCCAGCATTGCTCGGAGCATGGCCTTCAGCACGGTGTCTGGCTGGCACTTGGAGCACTTCATAAGCACGGTGTAAATGTCACCAGGTATTGTCATCATTTTCATACATCAGTGAATGCTTACACCTGCTGCTGCTGTCACCAGTTTAATTTTCTGAAAATTTTTACATTCTATGTTTTTGTAAATAGACTTTATGTTTTTTAATATCTGCTCCTAAAATTTGACTTAATTTTTAAAACTGTACATGTTAGCATCAATATTTTATATAGTCATTTTTCCAGATGAATTTTTCTTTTTTAAAATGCATCTAGGTAAGCCAGTGATTTTTAAAGAATTAAAATCCTGCTATAATTTGTTTCTTGTCCTAAAATGCCCATCAATCTACTCAACATTGTGCAGCAAACATGGTCATCCCTTTCTTGCTTAAAAGAGCCGCAGTAGAAGTAACGTGACATTCTGAGGGTTTATTTTGGATTTATTCCTGATAGTGGCATCTAAATAATTTATATATTTGAAAATGATTTTGAAAAAAAAGAGTTCTTGGCTTGCTGTGAATCCATTTTCAAAAATGAATATGACAGGAATATTTCCTAGCATCAGGGTCTTTAAAGTAGGAAATTGAGTTCTAAAGCCATAGCCTTATTTTGGAGATTTTGCTTTTATTTTTTCTAAGAAAAGTGAAGTCCAGAAGTTCTGTTGTATCACAGATCAGTTAATGACAGGAGAATGTGACTGATCACTTCACTTTCTACTTGAATTAAGCAAACATTTTCAATGCCTCATAAATACAAGTCAGTTTCCAGGGCAGTCTTATAAACAAGCTTTTATTAATTATCTTCTTTGTACAGAGTTCTCTTGATGAAAGAAAAAAAAATTAAAGAAACAATAACTACCTTCAGGAAACTTATAATGGAGTCACAGAATTTATTTATTTTTTTTAAAGCTGTTGGGGTTAAGTAACTTGCTCAAGATTACACGGCTAGTTGTTTATGTGTGGGTGTTAATTTTCTGAGGTCGGAACCAATCCCAGGTCCTCCCAACTTTGGGCTGGTGCTCTTACTCACTGTGCCACCTAGCTGCCCCTTGGTTTTGTTTTTGTTTGTTTGTTTGTTTTGTTTTGTTTGTTTGCTTGCTTTTTGGAGGGGAGAGGGTGGGGCAATTGGGGTTAAGTGACAGTTAAGGTCATATGGCTAGTTTTTGTGTTAAGTGTCTGAGGTCAGATTTGAACTCAGCTCCTCCTGACTCCAGGGCCAGTGGTCTATTCACTGTTCCACCTAGCCACCCCGGAGTCACAGAAGTTAAAAAGGTGAAATGACCAAATATTTAAAGAATCAACCATAAAATTATCCATATATTTGGTCAGCTGGCAGGCATTTATTAATTCCTGAACATGTGTTAGGCCCTTTGCTAAGCTCTAGAGATAGAAAGACCAGAGCTGTCCCTCTCCTGAAGGAGAGCATTCTAACGGAAGAGACTAATAGAAATAAATGCTCCAACAACTGGGTGGACTTGAAAGGGCCTTCTGCATCAGAGTTCTCTTTCTCTTGTAGACACTGGAAGCAGTACACATGAAAATTTTGTGTATGTGAGTGCTTTGGAGAATAGGGGCCTACACAGAACCAAATGGGGTTAATGTGGGAACCTTCTTGCAAACTGTGACAGTGGCTTCCAAGTTGGATTTTCATGGAAGTTGAGGAATATGGGATTAGAAAAGGTAGAGCTGAAATGTATACCAGTTAAGAACAAAGTGTAGAGATGAAAATTAATTTTGTAGAAGGAAGAGAGATATGTGGGACTGAGTTTTGAGTGCTGTACAACACTAAAAAGAGTAAGTTGGATCAAGAGTAGGCCTGGAGCCCAGGAAGACCTGGTTCAAGTTGTGCCTTTGATACCTACTTACTGTGACTTGGGCAGGTCAGTGGTTCAGCCTCTCAGAGCTCTAGGAAATTCTCCAAGATGACCTGGGTCAGGCTGACCTGTTTTGGTAGCATAAGTGTTCCCAACCCTCACATGTTTGGAAAAAAAAATGTCATATTATAAGAAAAAGGTTATTTGCTCACTTTGTATGGGACAGATTGAGGGTAGATATCTTGGAGGCTGTTTAATCCAACAGAACTTTAGGCAATAAAGGTATAACCTGTTGAAATGGAAAGGAATAGGTTGCTTTGGAGACTTTCTAGAAAAATTAAAAAATTTAATAAATAATAAAGAAATAATGTATAATAAAAATAAAAAAATTTAATAGAATAATAAAAAATTAATAAACCTTCATGATAAGTTTAAATGGCATTTGAGGGATGAAAGAGGTCTAAGGAATCACTGTAAAGATCTTCATTTCCATTTTGGGTGTGATTAATTAGATTAAAGGAGGCAGCTAGATGGCTCAGTTGATAGAGCAGTGGGCCTGGAATCAGGAAAACCTGAATTCAGATCCAGCCTCAATAACTTACAAGCTGTTTGACTCTGGGCGGGTCACTTAACTTCTGTTTCCCTTAAGCCACTGGAGAAGGAAATGACCAAGCCCTCCAGTCTCTTTGCCAAGAAAAGCCCCCTGGACAGTCTGGTACATGGGGTTATGAAGAGCTAAGATGACTTGGATTAGAATAGATAAGAAAAGTCACTGTGGAAGGTAAATTAGAGTGGGAGAGATTTGATGCAGGAAAATCATTTTAGAAGATTGTTGGAATATGGTTTAGGCTAGAAGTGATAATGGTCTGAACTAGCATTGTGGCTGGTATTCGAGAAATATGGAGGTCGAAGTGACAAGATTTACTCCTAGATTGGAAATAAGAGTAAATGGCATTGAGGAGTCCAGGATGGCATTGACATTGTGTGACTAGTTGGGTGGTGGTGCCTTTGACAATAAGAGGGAAGTTTAGGAGAGAGGAAGATTTGGGGGAAAGGATCGCTATTTTTGTCACATCTAGATGGCACTTGGAGATACTTGACTTCTTAGCTCAGCCTAGAACCTAGGGCTGAATATGTAAATTTGGGAATTATGTGCATATGGGGATGATACAACCCCTACACACTGATGAGACCCTTTCCTGATACTCAACTACTATTAGCTTCCTTAGGACTGATAGCAGTCATTTAATAAAGGAATAGAAATCTAGCCTCATCCATCAAGGTATATTATTGGCCTAACTTGAATAAATAAAAAATATGATTTCACTATCATGGTCTGTCCCTGATAGTCATCTGGCCCTTCTTCAAATTTTCTCATTAATGAGTAACTTAATACAATGAAATATATGAACATTCCATTGTTGAAGACTACATAGTAGTGAAGATGGAGTAGGTTTCTTCTGTCAGTTTATCTCATGGAATTCCTGCCCACTACCCTCACCCCTCCAAAAAAGAACGAGCCATCAGATAGAGAATGGCAACATAAATCATAGGAGTATAGATTTAAAGCCTGACTAGATCTTAAGAGATCATTAAATCTATACACAGACACTCTCATACACTCCCTTATTTTATGGTTGAACAAACTGAGGTCCACAAAGGTTAATTGACTTGCCCCTTGTGACACAGGTAAATAAGTTACCTGAGGCAGGATTCAAACTTTGGTCCTTCTGACTTCAAGGGCAGTGCAGTATCCATTGTGCCATGTTGCCTTTCTCTCTAAGATATCAGAAACTGCCTGAGTTTAAGAACCCCACAAAATAACATTAGACAACTGAAATTCTTGAAGCTATTACTCATCATCCCCCTGCGCTATCACCCCAATCCATATTTCATGGGGTGCATCCAGGTCCCTGCCCAACCTAGCTCTCCCACAGCAATGACTCAGTTTGTAACTGTCTCCCCACACATACTTTCTCTTCCCCTTACTCTTCTTATCCCTCCCTCAGCTTCCCTCACTGCTTCCACAAAAGGTGGCACACTGATTCTGTCCAACCCTGCAAAGGGAAAGGGAGAACTGGAGTGGACAGACATGAAGCATCCCAGAGCTGGCTTAATGGAAAAGGAACTAGAAATCCAATTTGCTGGGGGTGGGGGTGGGGTTCAGTATTTGCTACATTAATTCTGTAGGGAGGCAGCCCCATCTTCCTCTCTGGCCCTCAGCAGAAGGAGGCTGAGGGTGCCAAGCCAGGAATTGTGCATGTTATTAGTGCGCCTTGGAATTAAGAAAAGGATCAGAAAGTAAGGAGGGAAGCCAGGAGCAAGTTCCTAGAAGAACAACAGAAAACAGAACAATAAGAAACGCAGAAAGTCTTAAGGGCTGGGGTTTTGCAGGGACAGCTGCTTAATTTTAAAAAAAGGAAAAGTAAGGAAATAATGCCAAGAGAAGCCAGAGACAGTAATGGGTTTTATGACATATTATAATAGAGAGATGTTACAATATTCAAGTACAAAGTGTAATTTTGAAAATGCCTCAGAAATCATGGAGCAAAACAGAAAATTCCCAAAAAAATCTTTTAAAAGATAGATGTAAAATTTTTTAAAGAGATTTTGATATGTAATTGATGACAAAGCACAGAGTACATAACAGAACTTAGATGCCATGGAGAATCTTTCCAAAAAAAAGTAAAAAACTCAAAAGAAAGTAGGACATATTTGGAACAGAAAAATTAAAAAGTGGAAGAAATTGTCTAGAAGAGAAATAAAATGTCCAACTTTCCCCCCCCACATTTAATTATGATTTGCAGTTAACAAAAATCTGCCTTCTCTCCTTCCCATCTCTTACCATTCCCCACACTGAAAGAGAAAGAAAAGTAAAACCCTTTGTAACAATCATGAGCAGTCGAGCAAAGCAAATACCTCCGTTGTTCATGTCTCCCGAAATAGGTTTCAATGTGGACTCCTGATTCCATCACCTCTGTTGTGGAGTGGGTGGTGTATTTAATCATGAGGCTTCTATATTCTTGTTCATCATTGTAGTGTTCTTCATTTGTACATGTTCTTTTTTTTTTTTCCAAAATGCTTTATTAACTTCTGGTTTACTGCTGTGGGCTGCTCAGTGTCCAGCACTTAGCATGATCCGAGAAGTGAATAAGAAATGACCAGGTCATGTGGGGTAGTTCAAGGAAGAACAATGAACTCCATTTATGGATTTCTCAGGAAAAGGTTTTTATAGATCAAGGAGACAAAGGAAGGGGACTCAAGTTTTCTAATCATTACCTTAGCCTGTTGTATCCTGGAGATAACACAGATTAGATAATTTGATAAGGATTTGTTATCTAGGAGACTAAAGTCTTAGGGTAAAACCTTTGATGTAGGCCTCAGGTACCTGCTAATGCAGCTGCAGTCATAAACAGATACAATTGAGAGCAAACTTCAAAGCTGAAGCGCAATCCTCAAAAGTCATCACCTTTACAGCTGACCACCCAAAGATACCTGAGTGCTGAATCAAATATTTTGTCTCTCAATAACTAAAATCTTGGAGTATAGCCTGTTGATCTCAGAACTCAAGTTATAAAGTGTAATAAGTCTAACCCATAACAAAGAACTCAGGAGCTAACTTGATGAAAAATTGCATCTCAGAGAGATTCTTGTTTTAAAGTCCACTATTAGGATTTAATATCTGAGTACTGAACCAGGCTTCTTTGGCTCCCCACAGTTTACATCATTCATTTCCACCAGATTTTGAATTACAATTTTCCCCCATTTTTCCCCTACCCACCACCCCAGAATAACAGTCTCACAGGATATCCCCTCATCCCATCTGCTCTCTCTCATATCTTCTCCCATACCCCCTTCGACTTTTCCAGTAGGGCAAGGTGAATCTCTGCGCCCCAATGCCTGGATATCTTATTTCCCAATTATATGTAAAATAGTATTAATCTTAGTATTTATATATTTTTAAAACATTTGATTTTAAAACTTCAAATTCCAGACCCATTCTCCTCCTTCCCTGCCACCCACTCCCACTGGGATGATAAGCAACTCAGTATATGCTGTACATGTATAGCTATGCAAAACATTACCATAGTACATATATTGTAAAAGACTGACTATATTTCCCTCCCTCCTATCCCACTTGGTCTATTCCCTACTTTGATCCTGTCCCTTTTCAAAAGTGGGTGCTTCCAACTTCCCTCCCCCGATTCCCTGCTGTCCTCCCTTTCATCATCCCCCCTCTCATCCCCTTCCCCCCACTCTCCTATAGGGTGAGAGATATCCTATTTAGTATGTATGTCATTCTCTCCCTGATCCAAATTCAATGAAAATAAGGTTTTGCCTTTTTGCCTTCCTATTCTTTCCCACCCTTGTAACCATTTCCCCTTGCCTTTTCTATATGAGATAGTATACCCCATTCTATCTCTCCCTATCTCCTCCTGTTATATTACTCTCTCACCTCTTAATTTCACCTTTTAAGTATCATCCCTTCCTATTAAATTTGACCTGTGCCCTCTATCTATGTATACCTGTATACAAAATCAAATTAAACTAGAGAGTATAAGACCATAGAGGAAATCTTCAAGAGACAAAGATGTCCTCAAGAGTTAAAGATTTCTGGGAAACTTAAAGAATGTAGATGAGGGCTGGAGGAAGGGTTGAATGGGTTTCAGGAGTTAAATCTGTGAGTTGGGGGGTGAGAAGTGTAAAGGAGCAGAAAAAGTATGTTAATCCTTTAGACTTTAAAGAATAATCTGGGAAAATAAGACAAAATCAGCTGATGGGAAGGATCTGAGGTAAAAGCATAAAAGTTAAGTCTTTTCTCTGAAGGAGAAATGCCCCACCCTTAGTTGCATTTGGGAAGACCTTGCACTTTAAGAAACCACCTTCTATCTCCCGTGATTATGGGAGAAATGCAGTACAAACGCAGTAGTTTAGGAATGGGACAGAAGAGAGGATCCCGGACTTTGTCGACACCTTGCATTATAATACAAGGACTGAGAAGGGGATGGGTTACTGAAAGGAGCATGCCAAGTGCTAAGGAGATGTTAGGAGAATAAGGTGAAATCCGATGGAGACTAAGCCATGGAATTAGTAGTCGCTAAGGCAACCTCCAGTGGGCACAGCAGGGACTCTTGGGGTAGAGTTCTGTCCATCAAAGATGATAAAACTCATCCATTGATACTTATGACCCAATCCTTAGGTCAATCGGATGATAGAATCTTCTGGTTCTTTGTTTTGCTGGAAGAATTATCATCCCTTATTCCTCCGTCATCATTGAAGTCTTGTGAATTCTAGCAGGGTGTTCTGGATGGGCAGGGCCCATGACTGTTAGAAAAAGATATGGGTGAAATAGGGGCACCCTAGGTAATGAAGTACATAGAACCTGGGCCTTGAGTGAGGAAGACCTGAGTTCAAATCCAACCTCAGACATTTAGTTGTTTAATCCTGAGCAAGTCAGTTTACCCTGTTTGCCTCAGTTTTCTCATCTGGAAAGTGAGCTGGAGAAGGAAATGGTGAACCACTCCAGTAAGAGTCAGAGACAACTGGAAACTAATTGAAGAACAAGAAGATAGAATGCAGAAAGAGGCTGAAGAGCTTTGGGAGGAGCCCTTGTCTGGGCTGTTCAACTGACCTTCCCTGGAATGTGAACTGTGGGAGTCCAGTGTTCTTAGTGGTGCTGAGTATTTCTGTGATCTTCAGTGAGTGCCTTGATTTCTCTAGGTCTTAGTTTCTTTTCCTACTCAAAGCATGGGTTTACTACTTAATATGTAAGAACCTCTCTAGTTCTGTATTCTATTGTCTGTGAAAATCCTGACCAAAATTGCTCTTAGCTCAAGAGATAGTTTATTACCCAGTCTCTACCCCAAAAGTTTACAACTGACTGAAAATGTCTTCTAAGCCAGAGCTGATTCTTTAATTGATTAAATTAGAGGCAGTGTGCAGTGGTGGATACAGATCTTTACTTGGAATCAAGAGACCCTAAAATCAAATCTTACCTCAGAACCTACAAACTATTTGAATCTAGGAAATTCACTTAACTGCTGTGAGTCAGTTTTTTCACCTACAAAAGACAAAATCATCTGTTTTTATAGCATTGTTATTCTAGCTGGCCTTGGAAATCTTTGCTACTTAAAAAAATGGTTTTTACTGAACTTTGAGATGTTGCTAAAAAGAGAAACACAAGTATCAGTTTTTGTTCATCTTTCTGTGTGGTTGTTTCCTACTAATGTTTTGCAGTTAGGAGCTGGGAGAGAATAATCCAAGCTTGAGCTTCCTTGTCCTCTCTGAAAGTCTAGAGGAATTCTGTTTGGCAGGCTCTTAGATCTAGAGTGGCTCCAACATTGCTCTTCAAGCTGAGGGAACAACCTCTGTCACTTGGTGAACATGGAGCTCAAGATAGGACCTTTAAATATTTACACATGTGACAAACGGTATACACAGAAACTCTGGTCTTTGGTCATTTAATTTTGAAGTGCTGCTGTGTAAAACTGTTCATTTTAAAAGACTGTACCCTTATTCAAATGGCCACGTCTTCTTAAAACAGGCAACTTTCTAGCATTATATCATAACCTATTTAAAGTTTTCTGAGTCCAGATAGGAGTAGCTGATATTATAACAGGGACTTAATCAGGCAGAATCTACCTAGGAAACATTAGTGATCTACTCTGTCAGATACAATTATGGTCCCTGCAGCACACAGATCAACATTTCAGCACCCTTTATTTGTACTCCAGACTGAAGGAGGGATGTGCCCCATCCAGAAATACAAAGTACCAAATGATACAGTGTGCAAGGGAAGTCGAGGAACAATTCCTGTCTTCCTTTCTGTCTCTCTTTGGTAGAATCAGATCGCCTCCAGTCCTTGATGTAGTTTGTATTGTCAGGGCATTTTAGGCTTTCCCATTCAGTTCATTTCAACAGACCTACTATGTGTGAGGCAATTGCTTCCTAACT
Source organism: Gymnobelideus leadbeateri (assembly GCA_011680675.1). Taxonomy (NCBI): domain Eukaryota; kingdom Metazoa; phylum Chordata; class Mammalia; order Diprotodontia; family Petauridae; genus Gymnobelideus; species Gymnobelideus leadbeateri. Next base: position 944,398 of record WOXC01003680.1, on the reverse strand, counting down.
AGGCTTCTTTCCTAGATTGAGGAGGTTGGGGAGGAGTGTCAGCTATAGGTAAAGGAATGCTTATATCCATGCGTGCTTTGTTATTTCAGTTTCTTTTTAAAGTTTAAAGTAGAATGAAAATTCTGTAATATGAATTCAGGGCAGGGACTCTCACTTTTGTATTTATATATGCTCAGCCCCTACCACAGTATCTGGTGAGTTTCACTTAATTGATAATAGGCAGTTGAATAAATATTTGTTGAGTGTTATAACAATTATAATTAAAATATATATTTTTGTATTGTAAAATTAATGGTATCTTTTTTCCAAGTGTCCTACAATTTGTCTTCATTTAAAACACCAGCATGTTAATCTATAAAGTGTGTCAAATAAAATGTTTAAAATACTCTCAATTTGGGAACACTTAGTAGTCTACTCTATTAATATTTTCTTGCCACGCATGGATTGTAAATAATGACTTGCCAATAGTGGTCTCTGTCACATAAAATGTATTAAATCATAAAAAAATTGAAGTTGATTTTTTAAACATGCAGTTGATTCTTGTCATTCATATATTTTTGTCATTCTATAAAATCATCATGAACACCAGATTAGCTAATGCTCACCATTGCTTCTAGTAAAAGTACAGGGTTTTTTCCCCAAGCCTCTGTCCACAACACTTTAGTTAAACAACCAACATATAGCCTTCTTTTGTGTGTTTCTGTTTAAAGACACCCTATTTAATATGTAAATTTCTTACTAAAATTATATATGCAAATTTACTTATTTTTTTCTGGGACATACAGTATTGTTTCATTAACACTGAATTCTTGACACTATAACTTGTGGGTGAATGGAGCTTATCTAAAATTCTTTCTAAGGGACATCACAGCCTTTAGCTTATGAACTTCTAGATAGCACTTCAGCACTATGCATGGGGGGGTATTTTAAACAACAAAAAAACCCACCAAAAACGTGGCACTAAATAGACTTTCAAAAGGATATTTATTTACGGTATGACAGCTAAACCAAGAATGCAATGCATTACCTCGTTCAACTTGGCTCAATAGGCACATGGGGTGACTCAAGTTTTGCTGGGAGACAAAATTTGCACATGACAAAAGCCTGCAAATTGTAGGGGTCACAAATAAATTTTTAGCAAGTAGGTGAATTCACAGCTACACTATCTGCAGATAATGGGAATCAGTTGTATAATACTTTATTTGTAGAAACAGTAAATCCTTTGGTAGATAAAAGATCTAGTTTCTGTATTGTTACTATCATTCCCTCTCCTCTCTTTTGAGATCAGATTCCTTCAGAAGGCTGCCAGTGATAGATGCCTATACTTCCTTCCTCTATCTACTGACTCTACAGTCTGACTTCCTTCCTTACCATGCAACTAAAATTGCTCCCTCTGATGGTACTAATAATCTCTTAATTGTCATATCTAATAGTGTTTTCTCAGCCCTCATCCTTCTAGAAATCTCTGTAGCCCTCGATACTGTCAGATCCCCTCTTCTCCTTGATACTTCTTTCTAGATTTTAGGGCTGCCCTTCTTTGCTGGTTCTTTATCCATGTTAAACCCACTAGCACTGGGTGACCCCCAGGGCTCTCTCCTGTTTTATCAGTTCCCCTGGATTCAATTATTGCCTCTATTACTGATGATTCTCAGATCTGCTTACCCAGCCCTAACTTTTCTGCTGACCTGCAGTATCCCATCTCCAGTGGTCTGTCAGACATCTTGAACTGGATGCTACATACATAGCCTCTTAAATTTAACATATCCAAAACTGAATTATCTTTTTCCTCATGCAAACTGCCCCTTCTTCCTAGTTTTCCTATTATGGTCAAGGCCATGTCCATCCTCCCAGTTACCCAGGCTTTTGACCTAAGGGTCATTTTTAGCTCCTTGCTCTCCCCCTATATCCAATGTGTTTTTTTACCTTCATAATAGCTCTCAACATACCACCTTGGTACAAGTCTCACATCTCACACCTGGAATATTTCAACAGCCTTCATTTTCATCTCTCTCCACTCTAGTCCATCTTCTAGTCATCTGTCAAAATTATCTTCTCCCTTTACTAAATAAACTCCAGTGACTTCATATCATCTCCAGGATCAGTATCCTGTTTGGCCTTCAGAACATGTCCCCCTTCTGACTTTCCAGTGCTCTTACCTTTTACTCACCCCTCATACTCTTCAGTCCAGTGACGCTAGCCACTTTTTTGTCCCTTAAACGAGACCTCTCTCTGGGCTCTAGGGATATTCTCTCCCAGTCTTCTGTGCATCGATTACAGTCCCTCATCCCTGCTTTCTGGTTTCCTTCAAATTCTACCTTCTACAGGAAGTGAATCCTCATCCCTCCTAATTCTAGGCCTTCCTTCTGGTGGTTATTGCTCATACAGCCTTTCTATAGCTTCTTTTTGTACATGTTGTTTTCATGTTGTCTCCCCCGTGGAGTGTGAGCTCCTTGAGAGCAGGGACCGGTTTCTGCCGTTCTTTGTGTCCCCTGCACTTAGCGCAGTTCCTGAAACAGAGGAGGCGCTTGGTAAGTATTTATTGAGAAGAGGCTTTGAGCTGCCTACCAACTAATGGTGATGGTCTGCAGAGCTGCTGTGCTGACACACAGCTTGTTGTCTGCCTGTGAAACCTGGACAGTAGAACAGCACTCTGCCAGGAAACTGAACTGCCTCAGTCTGAATTACCTGAAGATCACCTGGCAGGATAAGGTACCAGACACTGAGCTCCTTTCTTGAGTGGAACTGCTCAAACTGCTGCAGAGAGCATGACTCTGATGGGCTGGTCACATTCGAATGTAAAATGTACATTTGCTTAAAAGATTTATTTTAGAGAGAACTCACACAAAAGAGGTGCTTATATGGAGGTCAGAAAAAGCGAAAACAAGGCCACTCGAGGTCTGTCTGAAGAACTTTGGAATCTATTGTGAGACGTGGGAGACACTGGCACAGGATGGTCCAGAATGGTGTGCCTGCATCAAAGAAGGTGCTGTGCTCTGATAGCAAAGCAGACTTACAGTAGCTCAAGAAATGTGAGATGAACAAATTTAGAAATATTTCCATCCCAAATACTCCTACAGATTATTAATGCCTGACCTATGAGAGAGTCTTCTGAGCTCCTATCAATAGTCATTCACATTATATGTTGACCCTGACATCATGCAGTTTGGTTTTCTTCAAGCCCAAAGGACAAACAACAACAACAACTTGGGACATGGTGAACTATGAGAGGATGCTGTGATTCTTTTGAGGTCCGGCCTCACAAGAGAAGAGGGAGTCAGAAAGATAGCCATAGAGGAGAGTAAAGAAGAAAGGCCTCGTAAGCCTAAACAGATAAATCAGCAAGGAAAACATTGAACCACAGAAGGAATTATGGCCTCCATATCTAGTAAACAAGTTCAAACATCTATGAATAGATAATGAAAAACAAAGGAAAATTATCCAGCGCTTGATGAAGCAGAAGAACCTGTGGAAAGTAATGCATTGAACCACAACCTGCTATTCCTGAGTTGTTCAAAAGAGAAAGAACAGTGATGACAGTAGAAGTTAGAGCCTGCACAGCAGAAATCATGGGCACAATACAAAACCTTTAATTAGATAGCAAGTCTCACCAAAGAAACAGAAAAGAGGCCCGGTATCCAAGCCTAAGAAGCAGATCTCCAAGAATACCATGCCAGGTTAAAAAAAAATTTAAATGCCATAATGCAAGAAATAATACAAGCAAGAACTGCCCAGAAACTCTAAATATAGAAAATTAACTATTAATTGAAAGAATTAATTTGTCACCTGGGGATAATTTATCAATTATCACAAAACTAAGTCTCTCAAACTTCCAGACTAGTTACATTGAATAGTTCAATTCAGAAACAAGAAATTCTCCAAATTATATTCATAAAAGTCTTCAAAATCAGGGCGGCTAGGTGGCGCAGTGAGTAGAGCACCGGCCCTGGAGTCAGAAGGACCTGAGTTCGGAGCCAGCCTCAGACACTTAACCCACACAAACAAAAACCTAGCCGTGTGACCTTGGGCAAGTTACTTAACCCCAATTGCCCTAAAAGGGGTGGCTAGGTGGCGCAGTGAGTAAGAGTGCCGGCCTCGGAGTTAGGATGACCCGAGATCAAATCCGGCCTCAGAAAATGAGCACCCACACATAAATAATGACTAGCTGTGTAACCTTGAGCAAGTTACTTAACCCCAGTTGCTTAAAAAAAAAAAAGTCTTCAAAACCAAAGGAAAGAAAATTTGAATGATAGAAAACTGTTCTACATCAAATGGAAAATGCAGGTAGGAATGGAATAATAATGTGCCCTGCTAGCAGACCAGGATGACGTACCTTGCACATCTGAATTCAATCATAAGTGAAAAAAGATGGATGTTCAGTAATAAGGAAGCATTTGAAAACATTCTTAGAAAGAAAACCAGAAGTGAAAAATTATTCTCGTCTTGAACATTGAAGACAACAGAAATGTAGGAGGGGTGAATGAATGTATCAGCCAAGGACAACAAGAGCAACAGCTGACAGACCATTAAGAAAATTCTTTCTAAATGTTACCAAGAATACAGAAGTAAAGGGGAAAATGTGAAGGTTAACTAGTGAAGAGGCAACCTTGGGCCATTATGGATTGAACTTGATGATAATAATTACAAATGAACCATCTTGGGGGAATTGGGTTTTTTGTTTGTTTTGGGGGGACTTTGCTTTAAATGGAAGGGTATGTGAGCATAAAGGAGAGTGTGTGATGTGTCTGGGTGAGATCAAGTGCTAGCAGTGAGGGAAAGTTGACCCTTTGACCTTTCTGGAAGAGAAGAGCCTGTTACAGAGTAGGTAAAGAGGAAGACAAAAGATTGAAAGGGCTGGGGAAGATGGTGGGGAGATGGATGTACCTATGGAGGAAGAGAGGTATTTTCTGAAGGCAAATGGAAATTTTATACTGTATGGTCTGGAGGATTTGGTGCTTGAAAAGACTACTGCATCCTGCCTTGGGAGGGATGAACTTATGGGGACAAACTGGCAGTTAGAGGAGTAAGACAGATTTTAAGGTGTATCTGAAAAAAAGTAGGGAGAGTTATATAGATCAGTGATGGGCTGGATAAATCAGGAACATAGCAGAGTGGAAAGTCCTACCGTGGGGCTGTGTCCTCTCTGTTACCTGCAGGACTTGGCATTGTTTTGGGAATGAGGACCAGTGGAAAAGGGGAATCCACAGGGCAAGCTCTGCAATTCAGTGGCAAAAACTGCCTAGAGAAAAGAGCCCAGAAAAGGTGCCTTAGAAGTTTTGATAGATTTCTGTGTAAGGAATAGACAGAATAAAGATTAGATAATTATGAAGGTAAGGAATGAGAAAATGAGGGTCTAGAAAGAAAGGGTGGACAATGAAGAGAGTGACAAAAATCCTCTTTGGCAAAGGGATCCCCTCCTCCCGCCAAATGAAAATTTAAAAACAAATCAACTGGTAGTTGACAAGAAGGAGAATAGCAGGAATCTACCTGAGTAACTGAGACAGGGAAAAGGAAGGGGGATGAGATTTGTTGTTGTTTGTCCTTCATTCTGGAAAGGACCAGTGACATCAGGAAGGTGATATTTTGACTTACCAGTGAATTGGAATTAAATGAGCCAGGGCTGTGCAAAGTCACCAGCCTCACTCTCTCCTCCAGAGTCATCTGGGTGCAGTGGCAAGATATAGGGTAAGATTTATGTAACAAGATAAAAAAGCAGGAGAGAAAAGGGGGCTAAACAAAACCTCTAAGGAGTCACAAAAGATAGAGGGGGGATGTGGCTCTGGAGCAGACAGCCACTGGGAATAGGGTCACTTTATAAAGGATTAAACTAAAGTAACTAAAGGATTATAGTACTGTGGTTATAGCAGAATAGGGAAAAAGACCTGCCACTTGAAATAAAAATCCAGCATTAGAGACAAATTGAGGAAAATGTAAATCTAGTTTTCATAATGTTAAATATGAATGGATTAAGCAAGCCAGTAAAACAAAAAAGTGACGGATAAGAAAAAACCATAAAATCTGTTGCTCAAAAGCAACATTTTAAACATACACACAAAACTGAAGGGATAGAAAAAAATTTTCACTATGTTATCAAGTGAATCTAAAAAAAAGCTGTATTTGCAGTCATTCTAAAGGATAAAAAAGAAAACTATCATGCTATAAAGAACCATAGAGAGCAAAACAGTATCAGTAATAAACTTACATGCTTCTCAAACCCCAAAAGTCCAGATTCTTAAAAGGAACATTAACAGTACTCTACAAGAAGATAGAGAATAGTGGTAGGAGCCTTCAAAATCCTTCTCTATCTCCATAGGTTTAAAATAAAAATAAACAAAAGGGAAAATGTGAAACTGAAGAAACTGGTGGAAAATTAGAGTTAAAAACTTATGACATCTTCTAAACGGTATCTTAAAAGATTATACATATTTCTCAGTACTTTATGGAAATTTTTACAAAAACTGACCATGTATGAGGGCATAGAAATATATCAAATAATGTAAAAATGCAGAAGTAGTTAATATTTTCTTTGCAAACAATAATGCAACAGAAATAATCATTGTTTTGATGAATACATGCAAAAATTAAAAGACACTGAAATGGAGACATAAACAATGATGAAATCCTAAAATAAGAGGTGAGTCAAAGATCAATTCATAGAAATAATTCTTTTCAAGAAAATGACAATACTGAAAGAATATATTAAAATTTCTAGGATTAACAAATTGAGTGTACCCTTTTAAAAATTAGAAAGACAAGTAAACTTAAAGAGTTGTTAAAAGTAGAGGAAAAATTAATTAGAAGGAAAAAAACCTATAGAAATAATAAAACTGAAAAACTGGTTCTTTGGAAAGACTGATAAAATAGATAACTTTATCTAATCTGGTTAAAAAGATCTTCAAATTACCATTACAGTAAGAAAGAGACAAAATATTTATATTTGTTGGAGATAGGATGGTATACTTGGAAAATCATAGAGAATTAGCAAAGATACTGAAATAATAGCTTCAGCAAAGTTGCAGTTTACAAAATAAATCCTAAAAAATCAATAGTATTTCTATACCAGAACCCAAGAAGCAGTAACAGAAAGGGAAGTCCTATTCCAGATAACTACAAAATGTACAAAATATATAGGATTACCAAAGCATACAAAAGCCTTGTATAGATTCAATTACAAAGTGCTCCTGAAAGAAATAAGGAACAGTCATAGCTTATAGCGAGGTTGTGTCAATAATACTAAAATGAGGGGGGCGGAGCCAAGATGGCGGAGTAGAAACAGCTCATCCAAGCCACTCTGCCCCCACATTCCCCCCAAACGATATAAAAGGGGACTCTGAACAACTTCTGGAGCCCCAGCACCCACAGAACGACACAGAGAAGCTAAACTCCTGCTGAGGACAGCCCAGCAGCCCTGCAGGAAGGACCAGCGCAGTGGTCTGGGACCTGGCAGCGTGCAGAGCGCAGGAGCCAAGCCGAGCCAAGCCCAGGTCCACATGAGCCGAGGTTTTAGCCCCAGGGCGGCAGGGCCAGCAGCCAGCTGGAGGAACCCCAGAACATCAGGAGCTGTGGCAACTCCAGAATTATCAACATAGACTTGCCTGGGACAAAGTAAGAGGTTAGTGTCCTATGGACTTTGGGACTGGTATTAGGGAATGCGTCGGCTCCCTCCCCTGGGGGCTAGAAGCCGCTGAGGACAAATGCCATTTTGTAGTTTTCAGAGGCGGCTCCCGCTCCCAGCCTGCAAATTTGTAGGGAGATCCAGCGATCAGTCTTGGGGGGTAATCGCTCTTGCTTTAACCTCCCTGGATCTGGATTGTGATCTAGGGTGGAAGTTGTGGGTGGGTTTACAGCTTGCCAGAAACGGAAGTTGCCCCCCACACGTTCGGGACGAAAATTCCTCTAGCTGGCCTTAAAGCCATAGTGTGGCAACAAGCCCAAAAGTCAAGTAATTAAGTGGCAACATGCCAAGGCAAAGGAAACGGAAAAATGCAACCCTAGACTCCTATTTTGGGGGCATAGAGCGGGAAAAGGACTGTGAGGTCAGAAGTCCTGCTCCAAAAGCCCCAGGGGAAAACATGAGCGGGTTGCAGGCCATAGAGGAACTTAAGAAGGACTTTAAAAATCAAATAAGAGAAGTGGAGGAAAAATTGGGAAGAGAAATGAGAAGGATGCAGGAAAAGTATGAAATGAGGGTCAACAGCCTGACTGAGAAAAACAGCACCTTAAAAAATAGACTAACTCAAATGGCAAAGGAGGCCCAAAAGGGCAATGAGGAGAAGAATGCCTTAAAAAGTCGAATTTGCCAGATGGAAAAAGAATCTCAAAAGTTCACTGAGGAGATTCATTCCTTCAGAGTTAGACTGGAGCAAATGGAAGCTAATGACTTTATGAGAAATCAAAATGCTGTTAAGCAGATCCAAACAAATAAAAGATTAGAAGGCAATGTGAAATATCTCATGGGAAAAACCACTGACCTGGAAAATAGATCCAGGAGAGACAATTTAAAAATTATTGGACTACCTGAAAGCCATGATCAAAGAAAGAACCTAGAAATCACCCTTCAAGAAATTCTCAAGGAAGACTGCCCTGATGTTTTAGATCCAGAGGGCAAAATAGAGGTTGAAAGAATCCACCGATCACCTCCTGAAAAAGATCCCAAAAAGAAAACTCCCAGGAATATTATAGCCAGGTTCCAGAATCCCCAGATCAAGGAGAAAATACTACAAGCGGCCAGGAAGAAACAATTTCAATATTGTGGAAACACAATCAGAATAGCCCAGGACCTGGCAGCTTCTGCACTGAGGGATTGAAGGGCATGGAATATGATATTCCAGAGGGCAAAAGAACTGGGAATGAACCCAAGGGTCACCTACCCAGCAAAACTGAGTATTTTGTTTCAGGGGAAAATATGGTCATTCAGTGGAATAGAGGACTTTCAAGCATTCTTGAGGAAAAAATCAGAATTGAATAGAAAATTTGACATCCAGACACAAGAAGGAAGAGATGCCTGAGAAGGTAATCAGGGAAAAGAAATCAAAAGGAACTTATCAAAGTTGAACTATTTACATTCCTATATGGAAAAGCAATAACTGTGACTGGTGATATCTTTCTCACTATAAAAATAATGGAAGAAGGGGGTGTGGTCATATGAATACATATGTGAATGTGTGTGTATATGGTTACAGTTATATATGGATAGAGGGCATAAGTTGAATTTGTTGGGAAGGGAGAATACTCAAGGGATGAAATTATGAGGTGAGAGAGGAAAGTGGCAAGAGGAGGTGGGGAGAGACAGGGTAGGGTAAACTATCCCATGCAGAAGAAGCAAGGGGAAGTGGTTGCAAAAGAAGGGGAGAATAAGGAAGGCTAAAAAGGCAAAACCACATTCAAACTGAATTTGGTTCAGGGAGAAAATGACATACATAGTAAATAGGATATCTCAACCTGCAGCAGGATAGGGGGAAGGGGGATGGGAGGAGGGATGATAGATGGGAGGGCATCCTTCGGGTGAGGGGAGGTTGGAAGTACCCACTATAAAAGAGGGACAGGATCATGTAGGGAATGGACCAGGTGGGGGGTGGGATGAGTGGGAGGGAATTATAAGCAGCCCTGTACAATATATCTACTATGGTAATGTTTTGCATAGCCAGACATGTACAACATATACTGAATTACTTATCTTCCCAGGGGGAATGGGTGACAAGGGAGGAAGGAAATGGATCTGAAAGTCGAGGTCTTAACATTAAATGTTTCAAATATATATAAATACTATTCTTAATACTCCTTTGCTTGTAATTGGGAGATAAGATGTGCAGGCATTGGGACACAAAGATTCACCTTCCTCTAATGGAAAAGTCGATGGGGGTATGGGAGAAGGTATGGGAGAGAGCAGATTGGAGGAAGCGATATCTTGTGGGATGGGGGGGGGGATAGACATCAGTGGAACAAACTAGACAAGGGAGATTCAGAAACAATAGAACGTAATAACCCAGTGTTTGATGAAGTGGAAATATTACCTAGGAAAAAAATTACTAATTGGATAAAACCAGAGTTCAGTCTGGCAGAAATTAGGCTTAGGTGAATTCCTTCTACCATATTCCATAATAAATTCTACTCTTAAAAAAATCACATTTAAAACCAAAGCATTCAAACCACATGATCATCTCATCTATTTAGATGTAATTGATATTAAAGATACTACTACAAAAAATTAGAACAGAAACATATCATATATACCTCTCACAGCTATGACTAAGAGATAGGTTCTTAACCAAACAAGATATAGAGGCAGTTAACAAAGATAAAATAGATAACTTTGATTACTTGAAACTGAAGAACTAATTGACATTTAAAATGAATGCATCTAGAGTAAGAAAGAAGTCTCACATGGGACAGTTTTTTTTTTAAATAAAATTTCTCTGTAATAGCCATTCCTCATGAGATAAATGGCCAAAGGATATGAACAAATAGTTTTCAAAAGAATGCAGAGTATTCCCAACCACACGAAAGAATGTTCCAAATAACTAATAGTAAGAAAAATTCAACTAGAAAAGAAGGTTTCACTTTATATTCTGCAAAGTGGCAAGAATGTTTAAAAAAAAAAAAAGGAAACCATATTTAAGGAGGGAGACAGAGAGTCATGGTAAAACATTGTTGATAGAGCTGTCAAATAGTACAAACATTTTAGAAATCAGCTTGGAATTCTATAGATAAAGTAACTAAATTTTCACTTTAAACCAAAGACTTAAATTATTATAAATTGTACTTAAATTATAAGGAAGCCACCAACAAAAAGAAATCTTCCATATACACAAAAATATTTATAGCAGCACTTTTTGTGATAGCAAACAATTAGAAACAAAGTAGATGCCCATTAATTGATGAATGGTTAAACAAATTACAGTCTGTGAATATAATAGAACATCACTGAGCTTTAAGAAACTTTGTACATGATGAATACAGAGAGGCACAGAAAGAGCTACATGAACTGATAGAGAGGAAAGTAAGCAGTCAAGAAATCAATCTGCTCAGTATTATTAGATATGCCACATGGCCAAGAAATGAGATTTGTTCAAATTATCCTCAGAATCAAGACCAGTAGGTTAAAGTTTCATCAAGGCAAAGACAGGCTCAGAATAAGGCAAAACTTCTTAATTGAAGTTTTCTAAATGTAGAACGCTGCTTCTGGAGTTACTAGGTTTCTTTGTATTACAGATTTGCAAATAAAAGGCATATGACTTCTTGGGTAAGTTGTAGAGAATTATTTTGGTAGTATAGATTGAATTGGCTCACCAATGGGGTCCTTTTTAGTTCAGAAATTCTGTATCTCTATCTCTTCCAAATGAAGGATCATTCAAAGGGAAGGATTGCTTTTTCATCCTATGGAAAGTGTTAGAGAATTTTCCTGACAATTGAGGAGCTCATATATTACTGAATATCTCATTAATGCTATATGTGAATGATTTGTTTGCCCAAGTGCTTGTAGGGGAATTGATGAGATCATGCAGACAGAACAAAATGAACTATAGATGAATCTAGGGTTTATGTGTGGTAGGGGCACAAATCAGAGAAAATTGAGATACCTCCTAAAATAGGTACTATGCCACAATTAATATCAAGGTTACACTGGGTTAAAAAGAGGAAAAAAATGGCTCTTTAAATTCTGATTATTTTTGAGAGGAAAAAAAGAAGGTTGATATTCATCCAAGGTGTTTCCCTTTGTTGTCATGGAAGTTGCTCATTGCAAATTTTGCATACAGAATAGATTCTCTATAACTGGGGAGGTTCTACAGATGAGGATTTCTGATAACATTAAGTCATGTAACAACCTGCACATAGGTAGCTGGATGAAATTGAAATTTTGTTGAAGTTATCTGTCATTTACAGACAATGCATGTGAAGGAACAAGACGAATTTGTAGTAAAGAAAGTCTCCAGTTTAAACTATGGTTTTGACCTGTACTGTTTTTTTAATCTTGAGTAAATCACTTAAGGTCTCAGCTTAAATTTTATCATTTGTAAAGCAGATAGTTAGTAGTACTTGTAATACCAGTCTCACAAGTTTTGTTGTAAGGAAAACATTCTGTACACTTTAAAGCTGTGTTGAAATAGTATTAGGAGATTGTATTAACATACATAAAATATTTATCAAGTGATTATGTGCATGGCACTGTGGTAAGCCTTGGAAATATAAAAACGAGCAAAAAAAGAAAAAATAGTCGGTGCCCTCAAGGAGCTGACATTCTAATGGAGGTAGATGACCCACAAAGAAGGAACTAGAAAAGGTGGGTAGGCAGAGGGGGAATTCTCTCCAGACTGTCTGAAGCATTAGGAACTGAGCTGAGGCTCATTAGTGATGAACAATTTGGGGAGTGCTTCCTCAAATGGAGGCTTGTGAATTAAAGCTAGAGGTATTTTGGCTTCCATGAGAATGCCACTGGGACAGAAGTGGAAATGCCATCTAGAGTCAGGATCGGAGCAAAGTTAAGGGTTGTAATCATTGTTAGGGACCGTGTACTGGCCCTTATATTTAGTTGGAGAAACAGTGGGCTAGATTGATGGGGGAGACTTGCATAGTACCTTAAAATGGTTCCATGCAGCTTCCTAAAAGAAAATCACCTGGCTTTACCATAATTATTTTGAGACAGTGTGGTAGTGTCATCACTAGGCAGATTACGTAGCCTGTCAGTGGCATAGTCCTGTCTAGAAGGCTTTAAGTGAAGAACAATTGAGAGTATACGGTGGTGCCATGAGTTTCCTCCCTAGTATGTCCCTGTGTGGATGAAATTCACAGGTCACTGGCTTTAGGCAGCTGCATGGTCCAGTAGATCGATCCCAGCACCTGTAGTCAGGAAGACATGGGTTCAGGTCTAGCCCCAGATAGTGCAAACTGTAAGACCCTGGGCAAGTCATTTCATTTCTGTTTACCACAGTTTCTTCATCTGTATAATGTAAATAGCACCTACTTCATAGGATAGGGATAAAATGAGATATCCACGAGTTGCTTCACATACCTTAAAGTGTTGTATAAATGTTAGTTATCATCATCACCATCATCAAAATTCTTCTGATGAGACCACACAGTTGTAAGTTATAAAATACTATAATTTCAAAAGTATAAAACTTTCTGGTAATTCAGAGCGCCATGGACCAACCTATAGTTGGCACAATTAATCTTCATAATATGATGACTTTCCCCAAAGTAGTGGTTTAAGCTGTACTATCTAAGACATATATGTGTTCAGTTTAGAAGAGGCCCTTATATTAAAGTACCTGGTAGGTGGGAAGATCTGAGGTTTTTTAGAGAAATCAGGCAGGGAGGTGCTGCCTTTGCTTTGTCTTGTTTATTTGCCCATCATTAGGCCTAGCATAGTACCTGACACATAGTAGATGTTTAATAAAGATTTACTGATGGATTCATTCATTCATTGACAAAGAAAAATAGGATGTTCTAAGATGGCCCAGTGGATATAGTGCTGGGCCTGTGATCAGTAAGAAGACCTTTCTTTCTTTTTTTGTTTTTTGAGGGGGGGGTGTCTGCTTTTTGGAGAGGGAAGACAGGGCAGTTGGGGTTAAGTGACTTGCCCAAGGTCACATGGCTAGTAAGTCTTAAGTATCTGAGGCCAGATTTGAACTTGGGTCCTCCTGACTCCAGGGCCAGTGCTCTATTCACTTCGCCACGTAGCCACCCCCTGAGAAGACCTTTGGAGAAGGAAATGCAAAATAAAGCCAGAAGGAAGTTTGAATTTTGTGTATCAGGGTAGTACTAGACCCAACCCTTAGCCACCTTCTAAACAAAAAGATGCAGCAGCTCCCACCTTCCTTCCTCTGTCAGGTAGGGCCAGGCTTGGTGGTGAAGAGCACAGCTCATCTCCCAGTGTTCTGTTTTTTTCATCAGTGAGGATTGAAAATGCATTCCACCAGTTGCTGGCAGTGGGGAACAGGGAACTGAACAGAGATCTCTGATGAAATTGGACACCTCAACTGCTTCCAAATGTGGTCTTCACATTTCATTGTTTTGTTTGGTTTGTTGGAATGTCATGCAAACCCGGATTTGAAAATGCTTTATTCTGTCTTTTTAAATAATCAGTACAATCAACACAAATGGAAAACAGTCTTAGGGAATTGCTGTGGCCAAAACATGGATCCACTGGCCCATTTAGAGGGAGCTGGTCACTTGGTGGATAGAGCACTGGCAGTGGAGTCAGAAGCTCTTGTGTCCCAACTCATTTGGGGTTTTCTTGAAGAAACTGAGGCAGAAAACTGGAGGTTTTTTTCTCCAAAAATTTAAACATAAACACCCTCTGTTGCTGGAAACATAGGAACCTTGTTGCTGAGAGCCGAGGTGCTAAGTAAAGGTCATGGACTGTTAGCTAAGTATGGTCTTGTATGGTCTTTAATTCCACAGGGCTCTGGTTATGCCAGGGAGCAAAGGTGACTCTATTAGATGACTTTCTGCTGAATTATGAAATTAATGCAGTAGTGTTTGAACACCTTGTTAGAGCCATAGAAGCTTCTCTCAGATTACCATGAATCCCCTATAAAATGTAACTGTGCTCAGAATGAAGTTGGTAGCTCATATGACGAAAAGCATCCTACCCTAATGAGTTTTACTGTTTCACATCAACCGGAATTAGTCCACATTTATATAGCATTTGAACATTTGGAAAGATCTTTACTCACACAACAACCTGGGGGAGTAGGTAGTACAAGTATTCTGAGGCTTTTGACCCTCCAGGATGGCAGTCTCTGGGCAGGCTGCATGCATGCAGAAGCCATCAGCAATACTACCTATATCCTTCAGTCACAACAAGAGACATATAATCAAACAGCATAACAGAGTGACAAGAAAGATCTTCACACATACAGTGGGATGATTCCTTCTGGTTTATCACACTGTCAGGGACCGAGATAGGGAACTCCAAGGAACATTAAGGGGTCCATATGGAGAGAACATGCATCAGACAGGCACACACACACACACACACACATGTGCGCACCCACCTGTATATGCATAGAGTTCAGGTGGTCTGGGCAGTTTATATGTCTGCAGACCTCCCTGCTAATCTTACTCTCTGCCAGGCTGCTTTCACATAGGCCTATCTGCTGCAGTGGGCTTTGGTCCTGCAGGGCTAGGAGTCTACCAGCTTTTTAGTGTATGGGCCATGGACTCTCCTTACTTTTCTGTGATGTAGTCAGTTACCTAGAGAAGAAACCCAGAGGCAACTTGGAGGAGGTCATTTTGATGTTCTGTCACGTCTGCTGCCCTTGGAAATTCCTTTCATTTCTGTAGTCCTAACAGCCTAAAAGATCACTTCCAAGTCCTGCACTTAGCAAAATGTCAAGAGAGCTAATTCAGGGCTTGGAGAGGACACTTACTTCTCTATAATACTCCTCTTTCTCCCCCCTCCTGTTCCCCTCAAATCATATGTAAAACCCAGAGGCTGCATTGCATAGCCAAGACTCAGAAAGGTCGCTGAACTTCACCTTGTAAAAAAAAAAAAGGCTCACCTTTTTACAAAGCACTTAACTGATGCTCTGGGGCAGGAGTGGGAACCTTCAGCTTGTGGCCTCAAATGGGGGGGGGGTATACTTAGTTTAGTTTAGAAGTTTGGCTAGACATCAAGGTTGCACAGTAGATCAAGTCGGGTCCTGGAGTTGAGAATACCTAAGTTCAAATTCAGCCTCAGATACTTCTTATCTGACCTTTGGCAGGCCATTTGAATTTTTCAAAATGGGGATTATAATAGCACCTATCTGAGTTGTTGTGAGGATCAAATAAATAATATTTGTAAAAGTACTTAGCACATGGCGGCTGGCACACAGTAGCGGCTATATAAATGCCAGCTGTAGCTGTAGTTGTAATTGTTCTCTTTAGTGTTAAGATTTCTACAGGATATGCATTTCAAGTCGGTAGGACAGCTCTGATTGGAAGCCAAAATAGAGCTTGGGGTTGGACAGGAAGATCCGAGGGGCAACTGTATAGTTTTGAAAATGTAAGCACAGATGTGGTTGAAGATCTGGCAAAGGAGACAAAAGAAGAGAGCCCCTGAGGCCAAAGGAGAGCTGAAAGAGAGCAGGGGCACAGAAACCTAGGGAGGAGAGGTCAGAGAAGAGGTGAGGGATGGTGACCCAGGCTGCAGAGGGCACATGTGGGCTAAACAAGGCTTTTCCAGATGAAGCAACAGGAAACACCCAGCCCCACCCCCTCCATGCACTTTGGAAGAGTCTTGTCTCAGGGCACCCAGGTAGTGGAGGACTTGGGCTGCTGACTTGGGGACTTTTTTTTAGCTGTTCCTTTGATTTCCCTAAGTGTTCGAAAAGCTCCCTGTGCTTCTGAAGCTTCACTAGTACTTGGAAGTTTGCTGTCTTAGAGTCACCTGGGGACCCAGACTGCTGAGATTGAGAGGCCCATGGTCTGCCCTGTGTGTCAGGCTGCTTCTTCAAAGAGTTATTAAAAATCAAGACTTGGGACAGTTGTTTAGTTTTTCATTTGAATATCATAAAACACTGTAACAAAGTCTTGTATTGAAGAATATACAAAATATATGCAAAGTAGATAACAAGTGAATTTTCCAGGGTGGGAGAAAGCCTTCCAGGTAGGGCAATTCAGAGTGGGTCCTTGCAGGCCAGGGCCCTTTGAGCTGACCTTTGAACATAGTATGGAAGTCTGTGAAGCCAATTTTGAGAAGATGCTTGAGGCACAGAAAGGGGAGATGGAGTATCATGTGAACCATAGCAAGGCCAGCTTCAGCTGCACCAAAGAAACCATAGAGGAAGCAGTCCTTCAATAACCATTGATTAACCACCTGTAAGGAGTGGAAAGGAACTTGGAAAGAAGAATTGGAACCAGGCTGGGGAGGGCTTTAAGTGTCCAGTAGAATGTTTTTTTATTCTTGAGGCAATAGGGAACTCATTGAGCTTGGAGAGGACATGGTCTGACCCAGGCTTTACAAAGCTCACTTTAGCCAGTGTGGAAAAGAGACCTTGAGTCCGGGACAAATTTGAGGCAGTTAGATCGATGAGGAGACTACTGTAGTAGTGTATGTGACCAGTGATGAAGGCCAGCAGGTGAACAAGTAGCAGAGATGTGGGCGCAGAGAAAGAAATAATTATGACTGGAAAGGTGGACTGGGGGCCAGGGAGCAGTCAGAGATGTGAACCTAGTGCTGTCCTAAACAGAAATAAATGAGTCAGGGAGGAGTGTGTTTGGAGGGGAAGAGAATTTCTGTTTTGAACAGGAAGAGGGAAGTGGGAACATAAATCAGACATGTAGTTTTAAAATGCACTTTTTCTCAATCACTAAAAATGTTAGGATTTCCCCCCAAGCTCCATGTTTGTTTGCAGTCTTGTCATCACTACCCTAGAGGGGCTTTGAGAATCCAATGTCCGTCATGCCCTACATGCAGCTAGGCTGTAGATGTGCGCTAGAGGGAGTGCCGGGCTTCTTTCTCACCCTCAGTTTCCCCGTTGGTTACCTCGCCAGGCTGCGGGGTGGGCCAAATGAAACAAGGCTGTAAACGCCCTTTGTAGACCACTAAGAGCCGTAGATGAATGTCTTCCTCGTTAGAGCGAAGCCCTGGCTGCAAACCTTGGGGATTCAGTCCACAGGCCGTTTTCAGTTGTTTTTAAATTTTGAATTTTTTATGCTAACGTTAAAGTTTACTTCCTATAAAGTACTTAAGATAAAATCAGAATTGGCGGCCCTTTTTTTGGATGTTTAAAGGTGGAAGTCGTGCCCGTCCCTCCTCGGCACCAATTCTCGATTTCGATCATTGATAACTCTGCTCTAAGTTTGAGACGGGAGGGGTTCTCTGCCCTCATACCTTTTTCCCCTATCTTTGTAAAGCAGGAAAACTTTGAGACTTCTTGTTTTCTGTGTCCAGGCTAGAACTGCCGCTTTTCCATTTCGCGTTCTTACCGCTGGGCTGGGAAGCAGTCGGTTGGGTCCCTCGGGGCGGCCGTCCAGGCCCAGGTCTCCCCCGGAGTATCTCCCGGAAAGCTCTGCCCGGCGGCGGCGGCTCGCGCGCCCCGGCCGGGCCCCCTCCCCGGGGTGCCCCAAGGCCCTCGGGCATGCACGTGCGGGGCCAGGTGGGTCTGGGGCAGCCTGGCTTGCAGTCGTCCGCTTTGCACCCAGGCCCTGCCCGGTGAGTCACGGCGCTGCCGCCCCGGGACTCGTGCTGGAAGTGACTCGGTCCGCACCTGTGACACCCCATTAGAGTTTGCCGAGCGCCGCCCCTTCCCTCGCCCCCGCCCCCCCTCCCCCCACCGCTGCCTCGGCCGCTTCCCCGGGCTTCCCACGGCGTGCCCGAGCCCCAGCCGGCGGATGGCCGCTGCCCCCGCCCCCGCGACTCTCCCGCTTCAGTGAGCGGCCCCAGCCGAGGCGCCCTCCCGACCCCGCCGAAGGATGCGGCCCCCGCCGCCGCCCGAGCCGCCCGGGCGGACCGCGAAAGGCGACTGAGCCCGCGACCCGACCCGTGGCCTTGATCTTGCTCGGACACCCGGCGGGCGAGACGGGGGCCCCTGGGGCTGCTGAGCCTCCCCCCTCCCCCCCGCCAGGTAACTCTCCTCCCCCTTCTCCCCTCCCGCGACTTCCCCGGGCAAAGAGCTGGCTGGCGGCTGCCCCGGGACAGCCCCGGCTCCTCCTTTGTGCGGGCTCCCTGCTCCGCCGGAGGTCGGGACCGCGGGCCGGAGGGACTCGTGGGGACGGGCGAGCCCCGGGGGCCGGGCTCTGTGCCGGGACTCCGAGACTCGGAGCTCGGCCCCCTCCGCCTCGAGTCGTTGGGGAGTCTGGAGACCACCCCCCCCCCCAGGCCCCGGCGAACTCGGGGCATTTCCGGTTACACTTTAAATGGCCAGCCTGGTCCCGGGCGTGGGGGCAGCCGGGGGAGTTGGCCGGGACTCCGGGGAGGGCTAGTCGGTTCTGCTTTTTCTCATGTGAATGGAATGTAGTGCAGCGCGGAGCCCCAGACAGGATGCGGCGGGGCGCAGCGCCCTTCCTCCCGGGGCAGCCCCCCCCCCGGGGCGTGCACCCCTGGGCTGGCGGGGTGCCCGCTGTGACCGTGGTGGGACGAGGCTCCTCGAGCCGCGCGCGAAATCACTGAGTGATGACGGAGTCCTACTTTCTTTACATGTCCTCGCACTTAGACCTATGAAGTATTGACTGTGAGCTCGCCGGGAAAGCCCAAGGAGCTCATTTGTTTGTATCAGATGGATACATAATGACCAGTTTTCCAGCGATGGCTGTAGGGTGTATTTTGTGAGACCGTTGTTTTAGACTTTTAGTAGTAAAGGAACTGTGGTGTTACTGTTGGTTACCATTCATTAAAAGCAAAATGCACTTATTGTTCATGTTGCTTTCACTTTAGTGTCTCAAGAAACTAGGAAACACTAGTGAATTTTTGGAATTTACAGTTTAAAATGTTAAAATTATTATTTAACGAGAACTCTAGTGTTAGTAAGCACTCTTTAGCTGATTATTCGCAAACAAAATGTATTTCACACAGTTTTGAAACTGCAAGTCATGACTTTCATTTTTTATGACATTTGTAAAAGATAATCTACTTGTTCATTTTCTGCATGACTGACAAGTAGACTGTCCATTAATAGAACTGGCATAAATTCTAAGAATCCCAGTTTTACAGTAGTTTCCAATTATTAGGTTCTTTGTAGCTAGGGAAATATTAAAACATAATTTAAATTTTGTTGATAACTGATTGTTGCTTTTTGAACATTATTCATAGAACTCTCTGACCTAGGTTGAGAGAGAGGGAGTTGTGAGAGGTCATATGTTATTGAAGAACGTGTTTTTCAAACTAGAAAAAAGAATAGGTTTCATAGCAAATGCAAACCACCTGTATTCCTTACCCAACTAGAGAGAAGAGCGCTCAGACTTAGGAGAAATAAACTAGGGAAGTTTGCTCCCGTTTCCCCATCCCCATCCTTCAGTTCTGTTCATTTAGCTTATAAAGTCATTTGTGAACATTTATTTTTACATTTGACCAATAATATGCTTTTTAAGGACAAATACAACTTTTATTAAGTTAAAAGATTAAAAATTTCTCAGGAGTTTTCCTGTATTTGTTACCACAAATTAAACAACTTGACCCAAAACCCGCCAGTGTTATGTATGGATGGAAAGGCAAGAAAGTCTTTCCTAAGGGACACAACAATTTCTGTAATGCCACCTGCCTTCCTGTTTGATAAAGCCGGCCATGTGCTGCTGTCCTCACCTCGCTTAGAGTATAAAAGGGGATTTCTTTTTGTCGGGCAGGACTTGAGCACCTCAACCTGCACACAGTAGGTCTTTGTTCCTTTTGTATTGAATAAATCAAGAATAATCTACTGATAGGTTATTGAAGTCTGGATTCCTACTTTAGGAAATGTATCCACCTAAATAAGCCTTGGTGAATGACATTGCACACAGAGATCAAAGAATTAACAATATGGCAAGATATTTTCTCAGTAATTACTTGTATTTCATAGAAAAAATCTTTTAATCTTATGATGCTGAGTTTTTTTGTTGGGCTGTATAAGCTTGTTAAACTTGCATTTTCTTTGTATTAAAGCTTTTTGGAAGGTATGACAGAGTTTATATATGAGATCAAATGGGAACGCCCCCTCAGTGTTTGGTCTACCTTTTAGGGTTACATAAATTCCAGCTAGTATTATTCTAGGAGTGACTGAAGGTTTCAAAAAGGATTTTTAATTGTTAGAAATTAACTCCTTAAGCGCTAGTCAGAATTAAAAGTGTAGCCTATCATTTTGAAGCCAATTCTCCCCCATATCATTTGTTGGTTATGTGTTCAGGTCCAAGGCACTTCTTTTCCCCAGATATTTTTGTCAAAAATCAGGGGGAAAAAACTGCTAGAGAATCTGGGAAAGCACAAATGGCTTTGTACCTGGAGGCATGTCTTACTTGGGACCTAGATGATAGAAGTGTTTCAGTGTATGATTTGTTCCCAGAATAAGGGTCTTGTAACACAAAAGATTTCTCATGATGACTTAAATTAATTAGAAATTGTGTTTGTGTCTCCTTTCCAATTCTGTTTTCTCAACTTCGGTTTTACGGTAAAGGTACTACCAAAAATCTGTGAGCAAGTGGAATGACATTTCCATTTTCATGAATGGAACAATTTCTGAGGGTTTTAATGGGGAAAAAGATGGGAGTTTGCGACTTCACTCTCAGATTCATCCTTCTTCGGAACTGAGCTAGATACTTCCCACCTACTTTTTAAATATACTTATATTGATGCCCAAACAAAAGGAATTTAAGTCTGCCGAAAACTTTTGCTAGAAGATGCTTGCTTACCCCAGGAAACAAATAGCCCTGCTTGGAAAAAATAAATTACTTGAGTTTTACTTTTTGTAAGGGATTGCCGAGAAAAGGAAATGTAATGCAACTGGATGTTGAATGTTCTCTTTTGCCTTCCTTCCCTTATTCTCCCTTTCCTCTCCACCTCCCCCTTCTTTATGGATGCATCTGGAATTCACTTTGTGCCTGGGTGGGGGTGGGGAGTTAAAAGCTTTCTGTATCCTGTTCTTGGAGAGCCTTTGGGTGATCATTGGTGTAAATAAGCCAGAAATGTTTAAAACATTGGTTAAAGTTGTATTCTCTAAAATAATATAGGCCACAGTGATAATGAAGTTATCAAAATATACTGCTTACTGTTTTAAATATAAAATTGAGGTAATCTGGTTTGTTAACATGTATTATTTCATTTCTCCCCGCCAGGCATTCAAACCTCTAGTTGGAAAAAAACTCTATTGCTACTGTAGAATTCTTTGTGGATAAGAAGTACATTTTGTAACTGAAGATACCACCTTTTGGCCGTTATCAGGTAAGGAATCAGGCTGACTTTTTAGAAAATGATATGCCTAAGTATCTCAGCATATGAGAAAGTTGACTCTCTCTTTGTGGGTTAAATTTATGATCAGTCAGTTCTTAGAAAATGACAGATTGGTTATTATATGTGTTGTGATTGTCTCTTACCTTGGATTTTGAAGAATTTGGAGCTCTTTACTAAATGTCACACATCAAATAGTACCAATTAAGTGGGATCATTTCATATACATGCTGTGAATTTTTAAACAGAAGCTTTTATTTAAAAATTATCTTTGAATAGCATAAAGAAATAATTGCTTTTGCCTTTGATTTCAAGTTTGCATTTAAGAAGCATTTCCCAAATTGTTTGTAGCTTCCTGATCTGTAATATTTAAGTAGAAAAGTATTTTATAAGCTTTAGTATTTGTTTAAGGCACCTGGAAATAACCCGTGTACAAAACTAAGTAATGGATTGGGGTTTGGTTTTTTTTTTTTTAGTTCTCAGAAAGTTAGAGAAAATCTACATTTTTGTATTATGGTTTTAAAAAGCAGTCTTGAATAAACATTAACTATCTTAATACACTTGTCAGTCCCTCTGCAAGTGTATTATAATTTCTATTATCAGAGGACACTGATTTTCTTCACTTAAAAAAGTTCAAAATTAAAATAATACATAGTATTTTCATTGTAAGTAAATGTAGGAAGAGGAATTATTTTACTGAAAATGGCTTTTTTATTAAAAAAAAACTGGGGTGTCAACATTCCTACTTACCACATAAGTGTTTTTAAAATGTGAACATGGGACTGTTTATGATTAAGTGCATGGTACCAGAATTCAGTCACTGAACAGTGCTTTTGTTGTTTATAAAACCATAATACTTTGGGAATTAGATTAGTGTAATGCTTCTGCTGTTTGTTGTTACTTCATTCTCTCCAAATAAGTGAATGGTTCCCTCAGTACACATGTTATTTCATACTATTTTGAAGTCTCACTAAGTTGTATTTTTTTTCCTACTACATCATCTTGGTGATTTCCATAAAAAGGCCAATTTTCTTTTGCCCTTTGGATGCTATTGAAATGTAGCCATAAATCCATAAAAAGGCCAGGAACAGTGTTTAATTTGGAGGGCAGGGACCTTTCAGCTGTCACTATTTTAACTTACACAGTTCTTGGTAAATGTTTCTTTTCCAATAGAGAAATAGTTACTTTAGGTTGGAGCTTTGAAGAGTTCTCATCTTGAGGTTGATTTGGGGAAGTGAAATAAGTAAAGAAAATGATCTGAAAATAAGCTCTTGCCAGGTGGGCTGGGGGCCTGGCTTTCATTTATTTAATTATTTATTCCTTTATCGCTTGTGATACTGATTAAAAGAAAGCGCTAGTGTTTCTCCTTTTTTTTTCCATTTTAAAAGCTAGATTTGCCTTCTGCTCTTGATGAGTTATTTTTGGTCTCTCTTTTTTTTTTCTCTCAAAAGCACAAGAGCCAAAGTCTCTTTTACGTGATGTGATGTTGGCAGTCTGACTACTTGTCAGTGTTTTATCAATCATTCAACTACCCTGCCAATGTACATACATCAGTGTCAGCCTCTGGACTTCCATGAGAGGAGGACTGACTCACTTAATCCTTTAACCATTCTTTATTTCTCTTGTGATAGAAATTGACATTCCCTGAATGAGCTAGGCAACTAGTACCTAAATTCTGTGGTACTCTGTTCATGTATTACAGGTTGGGAAATTTTTAGAGATGATAGAAACCATGGTGCCCCTTTGTACTCAGCTTCCATCTATGATTAACGGCATTTCTGTTTTTATGTTCAGAATCAGATGAGAACATGGGAATCTATTCTATTAATTATAGCAGACATTTATATATCACTTACTGGTTTACAGAACGTTTTAAACACTCATTTGATCCATTATTAAACAATCTTTTGGTGTAAGGTTGGTAACTATATTTTGGAGGTGAGTAAAAGTATTAATAAATAGCCCCTTAAAAATGCCTTCTAATCATAGCAAAATACTTAAACACATATCCCAAAATGTAAGGACTTTTAAAAAAATTTCAAACGTTAAATATTAGTAAATAGACCACAGTTTTCTATTTAGTCAACAAATAGTTATGGTTGAGATACTTTTTCTTAGCTCCATCCAAATAAGGTACATGTTTCTGCTATGTAAAGGAACAATTTATAGGGTACAAGTGGTGTGTGGCTTTATCCCAGAATATTGTTCTCTTACCACTTGTCCAAATATTACAGTAAATAAATCCGTTGGCATCTTAAACATGCAGCTGTTACTGGCATGGATTTTGGTAAATAGTGTCTTAATATTTCAACCTCAGGGCAGCTTTATGTGGCTAAAGGAAAAGGTGGTTGTTGTTGGGGTTAAGTAACTTGCCCAAGGTCACACAGCTAGGTTTTTGTGTGTGTGTGTTAAGTGTCTGAGGCCAGATCTGAACTCGGGTCCTTCTGACTCCAGGGCCGGCGCTCTACTCACTGCGCCACCTAGCTGCCCCCTAAAAGGAAAGTTTTGGCTGACCTAAGAAAGTAGTGATTGGGGCGGCTAGGTGGCGCAGTGAGTAGAGCGCCGGCCCTGGAATCAGAAGGCCCTGAGTTCAGATCTGGCCTCAGACACCTAATCCGCACAAACAAAAACCTAGCCCTGTAACCTTGGGCAAGTTACTTAACCCCAATTGCCCTAAAGGGGCGACTAGGTGGAGCAGTGAGTAAGAGCGCCGGCCTCGGAGTTTGGATGACCCGAGATCAGATCCGGCTTCAGAAAATGAGCACCCACGCGTAAATCAAATGACTAGCCGTGTAACCTTGAGCAAGTTACTTAACCCCAATTGCTTAAAAAAAAAAAAAAGAAAAAAAAAGAAAAGAAAGTAATGATTAAGTAAAAGGTCCCTGTTATTTCTTGGGAGTTTTTTTACATTGAATTTTAAAGTACTCTGTTAAATTTAATATTCAGAGGAATCAGTGATCTGATTGATTTGGGAGTTTCTTCCAGAGATACAAATGGCAACCCATCCAATGCCTTCCATTTCTTTTTCATGTATAACTTTTATCCACACTTTCCTAAAAGCTGGGTGCCCAATGTGCAGGAAGCTTTTCAGTTTCTCCTGGCATTATCAAGATACCGCAAGAGGACTGAGACTGTTTGCCTGGTACTGCTCCTTCCTTGCCACAGGACAGCCCCATCTTTTCTTCCCAGCCTGCAGCTCCTTGCTGATCCGTGATTGGGTTTGTGTGCAGTCTGGTCACACAAGCACATATCTCACCCTCTCTCTGTATATGATACTCATTTTAACTTCTTAAAAAGCAGCCATCTTCATAGTGAAATGACAGTAGAATGTGATTTTGAGTCTTGAGTGCCAGCTTCCAGATTTATAGATTGGTCAGGGCACTCACTTAGGTGGGGTGGTGGAGAGAGTGCTGGATTTAGAGTTAGAAAGACCCACTTGGGCAAGGCATTTAAACTTCTGAACCTCAGTTCCCTCTTCTTTAAAATGGGGATAATAGCACCTAACTTACTATGTTATGAGATAAGGAATGCAAAGCACTTTGCAAACCTTCAAGTGTTATATACAGCTAGTTCTGGTCTAGTGTGGGGAAAGGTCCAAAAAGTGCTATTATTTTGAAACAACCTTATATTATTCCTGTTTATAACTGGGTTCTTTCTGGTGATTATGTTTCAAATATGTGGCAAATATTACTAGTGATTTTCTTTGAACCTGATCTTGCTTTATTGTCCAGTAAGAAAGAATGACTCTCCTGGTATTTGTACAGGTTGCCTTAAGGTCACTAGTTTGAATCCTGCCCAAATTAGTTCTTAGAGACTTTCCCATGTGATAGATGTATCCGGTTGAGTTAAAATAATTGATTCATTCAGTTTTTAGGTAAGGAGAGGGACCATCAGAGTGGGTACAATTGTCAGTTTTTTGTGGAGAAGAAAAAGAACTGAATGAAAATAAAATTAAGCCACCCTTTTTTGAGACTGGTGGTAGTAAGGCTAATTAGGTCACTTTGAAATAACTTGCCACAATCTGTTTCTGTGTGCATATGAATTCCTACTTCCTCCTTTTAGTTTTTCTGATTCTGGCTGGCTGCTCTGGCTGCTTCTTTGAAGTAGAGGGGGAAGGGAAAAGTAGTGAAGCAGGAGGGAGCTCCTGTGTTTTTAAACTGGCCAGGGAGGAAGAAGAAGAAAAAAAAACACACATCACAGCTGCTTTTTACAAGATCTATTACATGTTTTTTTTAAAAAATGACCATTTAACTTTGAACCTCTTGGTTGTGTTTCTCCTGCCTTAATTAAATGTCATTGAAGTGTTTGTATTTAAGAAATATGCTTTATGGGAACACAGAGCTTGAAAATGTTACTAGCCATTTAGGCCTAATAAGTTTTCCAGTTCATTTTGTGAAAAGTGATAGCAATAGAATAAAAAGGTGTTTAGAGAGCTGTTCTTAAAAATCCCGGGGAGCCCTTCTGCTAGTGTTTTCTGACTGGTTGCCAGATGTATACCTGAAGCTTACAGGTTGGTTGTTAAGTTGAGGAAATGGAAGACATCACTTGTTAACCTGAGAGTTGAGGGCAATTCATCTGTTAAACTGGGTTGGTTAGGGATCTTCTAGTGATCACAATTTAGAAGGTGTTGGACAAAGATCATTCACAAAATTAACTGTTTGTTGCAAAGTCAACATATTAATGATATGTTTTACTTGGTTTTTCTGTTGTTGTACTCTTAAGTTCCAGTTCTTCCCTGGGTTGTATTTCCTAGAATCTGAATCATGGCCTCTAGGAACTGCATGCATTTTTCTCCTTTAGGCTAGTGAATCATAATGAGCTGTTGCAGATTTAGAACCAAGAGCATATACATTTCTATGGTTCCTACCATTCCAGAGACTAGCCTTTGGGCTGATACAAAAGAAAGGGAGAGGGTACATTTCCTTTTAGTAGAACTGGTCTTGGCAATTGTGTCTTTATGCCCTTGGAGTAAGATTTCTAGCAGTCTGGTCCACATCCAGCTCACAAAGTCAGGGTCTGTGCTTGATTCTGTCATCTTTCAAGTTTGAGCCATCGAAACCTTTGGAATTGCCAGCGTAGATCTCATAAATTGATGTTTTTGACTCTGTGACTCCAATTAGAATTTTTTTTGGCAAAGATGCTGGAAGGCAAAAAGGGTGAAGTGACTCGCCCAGGGTCACCCAGCTAGGAAGTGTCTGAGGTCAGACTTGAACTCAGGAGGCTGGGTCTTCCTGCCAGCAGGTGTGGTGCTCCACCCAAAACAATAAACTGCCATTCTGATACAGTGTTTAGTATGTGCTAGGCACAACAGCCCCACAAGGTAGGCAGGCTTATTATTTCCATTTTACAAATGAGAAAACTGAGGCAAACATTTGTTAAGTGACTTGCCCAGGGTCACAAAGCCTAGTAAGTGTCTGAGGTCAAATCTGAACTCAAGTCTTCCCAACTCCAGTTCCTGCATATTCTTATCCACTCTCCCACCTACCTGCCTCTAAAATAGTTTGACTAGTTTTCCACACAGTCCTATAATGTGCCCAGCTAGGCTACAGTGGCCAAAAGAAACAATGAGCCTATTGGTTGCCGAGAAATTGCGGAGGAAGGGAGTACTACTGACAATTTCAGGTTGAGGTCAGCAGAGGCTTCCTTTAGGAGGGAATAGATACCTAAGCTTTGAAGGAACTAGGATTTCTAAGAGGGTGAGGTAAGGAAAAGGAACTCATTGCATGCCGAGGTTCAGAGGGCAGAGTGTTTGGGGGTTTTTGTCAGCAGAATTAGCCAGCTTGTCTGTGCGGTTGACTTCAGGGGAGGGAGATGGAATCAGTCTGGAAAGAAAAATCCTAGCCTGGCTGTACATATCTTTAAATAGGAAACTGAAGCATTTGCTTTTTGTCCTAGAGGCAGTGGGGAGCCATTGAATAGTCAGATTATTTTGGCAACTAACTGGGAAGATGGATTGAGCTGGAGAAAGACTGGTATCAGGGAGCTATTGACCTCATAGAGCAATGTAGGAGAGATCAAAGTCCGAAATAGGGAGGACTGCCATGGCCTATGAATAGAGAGGATAAGGTTTTAGGGGACTTTGGATAGATCTGGAGCCCAATGGGGCTCTGAGGCCATTTAGTCCTCTACTGTAATTGGACAGAGGAGGTGGCTTGGGCCTAGAGGGTTCCAAGGATTATGGATTTAGAAGTTATCAAATCCAGGGGTTCTTAACCTTTTTTGTTCATCCTGTGGATGCCTTCTCATCATGTTTTTTTAATTACATAAAATTGTGTGTGTGTGTGTGTGTGTGATTACAAAGGTAATCAACTGTTGTGAAATATGGTTATCAAACTTTTTTTTCCCCTAAGTTCCTAAATCCTAGGTGAAGGTCCCTGATCTTTTCTGTACTCTATAACCCACAACCCCCTTTTATAGATGAGGAACTTAGACTGGCCAAGTTAACTAACTTGCTCACAAATAGTAAATGACAGAACCAAGATTTGAACCCAGGATCCCCAACTACAGGTCTTGGACTATTCCCATTAAACCAAGCTAACTGACTTGCTCAAGTTTTGCAAGCATTAAGAGTCAGAGATGGGATTTGAATTCTTCAAGTCCTGGCTCTTTGCACAATACCACTCTGGCATGGCAGCTGCTTTGGGGGAGGAATGAGTGTGTCATTGAAGAGACACTGCACAGTCTGGGGTTGTAAACTTGGATGTCTGAGCGGGTCGTATGTGGGAGTAGAACTCCAGGAATACATTAGGGGCAGAATGTGGGGGGGTGTTAAGTGGTACTCAGCTCTTTGTGACCCTGTTGGGACTTTCTTGGCAAAGATACTGGACTGGTTTGCCATTTCCTTCTGGTCATTTTACAGATGAGGAAACTGAGGCCAACAGGGTGAAGTGACTTGTCTCAGGGTCCCACAGACCCTGCCCTAGGCCCAGTGCTCTATGCACTATGGCACCCCCGAGATGCCCCAGAGGCTAGCGGAGGAAGGATTACATCCTGAGTAATGAATCCAGCTGTAACCAGAGTCCTCCTGACTACAGGCACTGTGACGTCCCCAGCTGCCCTCTGCGTGTGTGTGTGTCACAGTACCACCAGTGTAGAGTTAGAAGGCGCCTTGGAGGCCCCAGCTAGTCCAGATGAGCACAGTGCCCGCCCAGCTCCAGTCAGCAGGCCAGTTCCCTGTCCAGGCTGCCATGGAGGCGAGCAAAGTATTGACTGTCTTTTACACGTCCAAGCTTTTTGTGTCTCAGATATCTGAGACCAGGTAGGAGAGAGGGCTTGGGGAGGGGCCTCCTGGGAGTTCCCTCTACCAATGTCCTTCCATATTCACATGTATCTGTGTGTGGGTACAGATATACATATTGCTCAGCAGGTATTTTATTTCATGCCTGCTGTGTACCCGGCACTGTGCCTCAGAGATGACAAGTGCACATGTGAGAGCATGTGAGGTTACTTATACAGGGCATAGAAAGAGCCGAAATCCGAGGACCCAGCACTGGGGAATCTCATACTGCACAGAAAGAGGAAATGGGGAGAGATAGAATGGGGTAAATTACCTTATATAGGAGAGGCAAGGGAAAACTGTTACAATGGAGGGGAAGAACAGGAGGGCAAAAGGGAATGAGTCAACCTTATTCTCAATGAATTTGGCTTAGGGAGGGAATGACATAGACACTAGATAGGGTATCACACCCCACAGGAGAGTAGGGGGAAGGGGATGAGATGGGGATGATGGAAGGGAGACCGGAGCACAGAGATCCACCATACCCTACTGGAGAGTTGGAGGGGGGATGGGGGAAGATATAGTAGAGAGCAAATTGGGGGAGGGGATATTCAGTGAGATTGCTGTTTTGGGGTGGTGGGTAGGAAAAATGGGGAGAAAATTTGTAACTCAAAATCTTTTGGAAATGAATGATGTAAATTAAAAAATAAAAAAATAAACTACAAGAAAAAAGGGGCAGTCACCCCTAAAACCTGTTGGACATGGGTCATAGTTTCCTAAATCTTTATAGAGGTGTGTTCTAGAATGAATTCTTTTTAAAATATGGGTTAAACTAGATGGCCCATTAAAAAAAAAAGAATTAGCATTAACCCCTTAAACTGGAATAAGACACCAGCAGGTCTAAAATATTAATCCACTGAAGTATTATGATGCCCACCGTTGCCTTGCTGAGAGGGTATTAAAGACTTGCAAAGTCTTGGTGAAACACATTGATAGCCCTCTCCAATGCAGGGAAGACTGGTCTTGAGGATTGGGTTTGGCCTTCTTGCTCCCCCAGAGAGCAGAACTAGTAACAGTAATTGCTAGAAGGTGTAGAGAAGCAGATTTCAGCTAATATCAATGAAAAGCTTCTTAATAGAACTGTCAGAAAGGTGAAGTGAGTTAACAGCCTTTCACAGAAAGTCCCCAAGGAGAGGGAAGATGGTTATTTGTTGGGGGATGTTGTAGAGAGGGACCTCGTATGAGAAAGGTCAGGGGTTTATGGTGTGAAACCCTTAGCACTCCTTAGCAGTCCTTGGGTGGATTCCTGTGGAGAGTTTGGGGGTGGGGGAAGAGCAGGGAACAGTATCACCAGTCGCTGTACAATGATCCGATCTTTTACAATTGCTCAGATCTTCAGATCCTGTGCATATTTCCCTCTCCCATTTTTTAGATTAGGAAACTGACACTTCTCAAGGTTAAGCAACAGTTGGAACCCAAGGCTTCTCCCCCCAAAGCCAGTGTGCTTTCTACGGTGCCAGTCCCATGTGGCTTCACTTTTTGGATTGACTTCTGCTTCTCAAGGCTTCCTGTGTCCTTTCTAAATCTTCCAAAGTCATTTATTAATATGAAATGAATATGAAAACTCAAAATAAACAGCAGGTACTTAATAAAAGATGTTTTTATCCAGAGTCTCTCACTTCAACCCTCTTACTTCACTGCTTCTAATCTCCTGAAGATGGGAGGACTCAGTTTAGCATTTAAGAGAAGGAGCTCAAAGACTGGGAACACAGGATTCTTCCCAGGGCAAAGCAGATAAGATTAAGTGTGTGTACTTTGTGGAATCTATTTTGGTTGAGTAGCCTATTTGTTTTTGCTTATTTCTGGCTTTCTCCTTAAGTTCTTGATATTTGAGGCTGTGAGATATGGGACTTCCGGAGGTCCTGAGGACATTGGGCTCTCCTGTCTTGGAGCTCCTACTACATACATGTAACTTAGAACACAATTTAATACTTTTATGTTACAGAGTCTGGTCGTTTTCCCTAATGATTCCATATATATTAAATATTGCCTGATACCTGCTTTTGAAAATACTGTGCTAAGCCCTGGGGGTAACAAAGGAATATTAAAAAGCCAGGCCCTGCTCCAAGGAGCTCACAGCTTATGGTAGAATTTCAATAACTACTTGATGATCAATCAATCAGCAATCTTTTATTAAATACCTACTACTTATTTTGAGTTTTTATATGTGAAAAGAAATTAAGTAGTACAAATTGTACTTTCAAAAAAGTGTTTTAATATACAAATATTATTTTTGGCAAATAGTTCCTTGTCTGCAGAGAATAGATAGAAAGAAGTGAATGGAAGAGGAAATAATGCCATCCCAGCCTAGGCTGATCCCCTCCCCAGGCCCATTTCATTCCAACTTTTTAATTTCTCATTGATTTAGATCTTTCACCTGATTGTTTTTTTTTAAGATGAAAATGAGCACAAGTGATGAATACTCATTCACGAGAAGCAGGGAAAAGTTCAAAGTACATCATGAAGGTTTTTTGCTACATACAAAAAGAAAAATGATTGCTATAAAAGGTTTAGAAAGTATTGCCAGGGTCACTTAATGAAACTTTCTTCCTTTGCAAATGCTTAAAGTGGTCTTGATAACTTTGGGGAAAAGAGTATGAAGACATATTTGTCTGGGGTGATTTAGGAATAGAACTAAGAACGTGTTTTGAGTTATCCACATACCTGTCATCCAGTCATACCAGCAGCCAATGTGGGATGTCCTGCCTTGTCCTCAGCCATTGGAGGAGGAAGGAGTAGGGCAGTTTTTCCAGAAACTACTGGAATGTCACAAAGGGGGATACAGTCAGTAATATTTCATTTTAGGCCTTTGTACTGCTGTCTAAGCAGATGGTACCTAAACTGTGTAGTTAGATTCAAGTATCACTTGTGCCTCTTCTGACCTTGTACGACCTTGGACAAGTCATTCTGGTTTATTTCAGAGGTCCCTTCTAGCTTTATGTTAATGGTCCTAAATACAAAGGTACTTCTTATATATAAAGGAGTATGTCTACATTTCTGTTTTATATTCTCTCCCTAAAAATGAATGACTCTGCTGATCCTCATGGAGCATAAATGTTTTTCAAAAAGTAAACAAAGACAGGAGGAGAGATTAAAAATCCAAGGCAAAAGATAATTTCATTTGTCTTTATTTTCTTGTTCTTTAAGTAAATTAAGAATTAAGAGAGTAGGAAAGGCAAACAGATGGCCCAGAGTCTATCAAATCCAAGATTTAGAAAGGCTCCTCAAGGACATATACCAAGAGAGGACATAGGAACCCTTTAGAAACAAGTGCCAATCCATAAAGGGAACCCATGCTGGCCCAATTTAGTGTAAGTTGCTACTGTGGAAAGCACACTGGATTTAGAGGGAGAAGACCTGGATTCCAGTCATACTCCCTCCAGATTTCAGCTTACTGGTGCCTCTGCTCCCTATGTAGGGGGAGAGGGCAGGGCAATTGGTGTTAAATGACTTGCCCAAGGTCACGTGGCTAGTTTTTGTGTTAAGTGTCTGAAGCCAAATTTGAACTCATATCCTCCTGACTCCAGGGATTTCTTAACCGGAACTTAGTTCTTGAAGTGACTCCTTATTATGCGTGGGCCTGATCTTAGTTTTATATAAGAATTTTAGTAAAATGCTTTCTAAATTACCAAGTTTCTTTAAAAATGAGTAACATCACACTTAAAGAACTCTTGTTCAAATGCGCTTTCTCATCTAGGAATTGTAGCTGCTACACATTTTCATGATTTTAGTGATAGAGAAGGAGAAGCAAGGAAAAGGGAAGAAGAGCAAAACACTATCAATTTCTTAAAAATAGCCAAATCAATCTTGTGGAAAACTATACCAGACAGAAAGGAATGTGCTGTATGAGTGTGGGGAAGCTGCTTATTATATGCTACTTCCTGTTCAGTCATTTTTCAGTCATGTCTGGTGCTTTCTGACCCCATTTGGAGTTTTCTTGGCAGAGAAACTGGAGTGGTTTTGCCATTTTCTTCTCTAGTTAATTTTCCAGATGAGGAAACTGAGGCAAACAGGTTTCCCAGGGTCACACATCTCAGAAGTGTCTGAGCCTAGATTTGAACTCAGGAAGATAAATCTTCCTAATCCAGCCCTGGCACTTTATCCACTGCACCACTTACTTGCACCCTATGCCCTAAAAGTATACATCTAAGGGTATTGTATTCACAAGCACCCAAGGCTCTTAAGAATGAGCAATATATGGGAAATTTCTCTAAATCAAGGGTTCTTTGCCTGTCTATGTACAACCCATGACAGTCTTCTAAAGTTCACAGATACCTTCTCAGAATGTTTTTCAATGTATAAGTATAATACATAATGTTAGAAGGAAACAATCACACTGAAATACAGCTATTAGAATACTAAAAGAACCAATTCATCAACTCAGAGAACCCCAAAATGCCCCAGAATACAAATTCAAAGTTAACACAACACAGAATTACTTTAAGAATTTTAAAATTTGCATCATTTTATTTTTTGTTGGAAGTCTTTCTAAATATATTCCACACTTCTTAGGCAAATAGTATATAGTGAATATAATTTAACTTCTGGTGATTATCCAATCATCCCAAAAACTATGGTCAAACATGAATATCAAGGCCATAAAAATATAAGGTATATCAATTATTAAATTGGAGGGAGTATGACTGGAATCCAGGTCTTCTCCCTCCCTCATGCTTTCTGTAAAATGGCATAGAAATATATAATTTTATCTTCCTTAAGGTGATTTTCTTTGTTTTTTTTTTTTTGGAGAGAAACTACTATTCTTTAGCCTAGGCTTTGTGTAAAAAAATATTTTTGGTTACTTTGGAAATTAATTTAGAATTAACAATAAAATAGTTCGAAGCTTTCCTAATTTTTGTTCTTTCATGAGTTTGAGGAGACTCATTGTTTAGTCAAGTTGAGGTGACTCAGTGATTGAACTTGTGGATAACTCAAATATGTAAACTATGTTAATGAATTAAAGGAAAATTGTGTTAGGATCCTAGATCTTAAACCGGAAAGAGACCTCAGCAACCACTTAATCCAGCTCTCTCATTTTACAGCTGAAGAAACTGAGGCTCAGGCCCAGCGATAGCCTGTATCCTGCCTACTTCTTGAAAGTATCATGACAGGGATACACAAATACTTGATGACTTCTGGCATGAGAGAATCCTATTCTGTCAGGAAGGTGCAATTAGATGAAATGGAGAGAAACCATTTTTATATGGAAATGGAATATGTGTGCACATGAACTCACATTCAAGTTTAAAGGAAATGACTATATTTTAGGAAATTGGCCAAGAAACTGAAATCAACTGACTTTAATTTGTTCATAAAAATAAAATTAACAGGATTTGGCTTCCTTTAGATGGGTGTGGCTAAAAAAGGGAAGAAATGGGGTGTTTGATAAATTTTTTTTTTTTGCATGTGTAAAAGTACAGTAGCCAAGTTCTTTCTCAAGAAACAACTGGGCAGTTTTCTTTGTTAATTTCTTTCAGACTTTTTCTTTTTTTTTTTTAACATGGTGTTCAGATTGCTGTTTCTTATTTCTCCTTGACTTCTTTTCCATGTTGGTTATTTTTGTTGGCAAATATCGTACATACTCTTCCATTTCAGAAAATCTTTTGATTTTGTTCTGTTTCTCGTCTTATGTAGTCACTGGTTTTTGTTTGATCTATTGTAATTTTCAGGGCCTCTATTCCTCTCTTAAGCTTTCCTACTTTCTGTTCTAGGTAATATTTATTTTCTTTTCAAACCTTTCAGAGATTTTATGTCATTTGTTATATCTTTATTTCTTTCTAGCATCCATGCAATCCTTGTGGAAAATCTTTATTTTTCCTTTGCATCTTTGGTCATTGGAATAGAGTTATTCTCTATCGTTCTAGGTTAGATTTTTAGGTACCTAGAATTTATTATAATTTTTTATAGTTTTGTCTGTTTCCTTGTATCTTCAACCTCAGTTCCTGAATTGGGGTTTTGTTCCAATGCTAGGTTTACAACCTAGTATAACTATACTTTTATTTCAAGCAATTGGCCCTGCTTAGTCTCAGCCTAGGTCACTTCAGATCCTGAGCTGTGATTATCCTCCTGGGATGTGTGTGTGTGCTAAGAGATAGTGGGTTTAAGCCCCCTGGAGCAGAACTCTGGATCTTCAAGACTATAAATGGTGTTACAGTACCCCTTAACCTGAAGGGTTGTGGTCTGAGAACTACTATGGGACATGGGGGAGATACAGTGAAAAAGGCTAGACAGTGCAGAGGTATCTCTGGTTAGAAACACAGCCCCCGGGTGGGGGGACCCCCTATGATGTTCCAGGCACTGGGAATGGATAGCTCCTTTCCTTGAACCCAAGATTCCAGGAGCAGGTAACACAGTGTGCACATGACAAGAAAGTATAGAATTGTAGTTCATTAAATGCCAATTTTTCCATGTAGGTTTCTTAGTCTAATATTTATTGCCATATAACTATTTCAAGAAATGAATTCTCTGTAAAAGTCCTTAACTAGTAAATTTTATGAAATAAGTTGAATATTAAGTATTTTAGAATGTAGCAAGGGATATTGTCCACCTTATTTTGAGAAGAGTTAATAGTCTGTGGAATGGGTTTTGTTTTTAACTTTTTTTTAAATGTCCTCAGCTAATTTTTTTACTCTAATTGTTGGTGAGAAATCATGGGAAATAGGTAGTAGACTGACTTTGGAAACTGATTAAGAAGAGATGATTAAAGAATAAGTACACTGCACTAAAAACCATGATCAAAAAAGAATCTGGATATCTTTCAAGAACCTGTTTCAAAGAAAACTACCCAGAACTCTTAGAACAAGCCTGTGAAGTTAAAACACCTAGCAGTGACCTCCTGAAGTAAGCCTCAAAATGAAGACTCCTAGGAAAGCTATAGCCAAAATCCAGGGCTTTCAAATCAAAGAAAAACGCTTCATTCAGCCACAAAGAAAGAGTTTAACACAGTCAGGGTTGTGCAGCATTCGGGGCTGCCATTCTGACAGAGCTGAGAGTGTGGAATGGGATATTCCAAAGGCATAAGAGTTAGGCTTATAGCCAAGAAAAACTCATCCAGCAAAACTGAATAAAATCCCATTGGGAGGAAAATGGAACTTTAATGAAATTGAATACCTCAGTAGGAATTTTGAAATAAAAACACGAGTAAAACGAAATACAAGAAATTGGTGAACAATTACAAAAGGTTAGATAGGGATTGTGTTTGCATTCTAATGGGGGGAGCGATGTTTTAGCACAGTACTTGGCACACAGTAGGTGCTTAATAAATGCTTGCTCTCTCCTAGTCCCTAGTACATCTCTTCCTTCGCCCCCTTCCCTTCATATATGTTATGATTTTAAAAGGAGAAAATGGCCCCGGGGGAGGGGGTGGATATACTAGGGAATTAGAAAGGAAGAATTGGCAGGGGAAGCTTAGCTCATATAATCAGGGACAGGAGAAGTAGGTATGAACAAGGAAAGGATGGGGGGAACAGGTATCTCTTGAATCTCATTTTGAGCCTGTGGGGAACCTGCAGCCTCAAGGCCTCATGTGGTCCTCTAGGTCCTCAAAATGAGGCCCTTTCACTGAAACCAAACTTTACAGAACAAATCCCCTTAATAAAAGAGTTTGTTTTGTAAAACTTTGACTCAGTTAAAAGGCAGCACCCAAGGACCTAGAAGGCCCCATGTGCCCTTGAGGCCCTCAGGTTCCCCATACCTGATTTATATGGTGATTACACCATTGTAAAAAAAAAATAATAATTTTGAAAGAATTAAGTCTGGTCAACTCATTATTCCAAAGGATTAAAGACTGAATATTGCCTACCTCCTGAGAGAGCAGCGATCAACCAGAGGATTGAGACAGACAAGCGTTTTTGGCCATGGCTAATGTGGGGCTTTGTTGTTTGTCCTCTTGTGTTTCTTGCAAGGTCAGGGTGGGAAAGAGAAGGGGCAGGTAGATACTTTTTAATTGGGGGTGGGGGCATTTTTTAAAAAAATGGTTAAGGCATTTCTGTAATGAAATAAGGAAATTAGAATTTCTGGGAGAAATAGATTAATTCCCTGGCAGTGTTTTTTGCATGGATTTTTCTCTTCAGTCTTGTGAGAACATCTTGATTATTAATAGGATTTTAGATTTTAGGACCATAGATGTCCTCCATATCAGTGGGGTCAAAGCACCCAGCCCCAATTATGGCACCAGTGCTCTAGTATAACCCTTGTTTTGGGAGTCCCCTCCAAGCTTGCCTTTCACCCCATTCATATGTGTACATCTTTAGGCTTTTGCCTCAGGAAGTCCCCCAAATATCCTGGAGGCCTGCCTGCTTGGCTTTTTCCTGACTCCACAAGGGCACTCACAGAAGACTTGGGCTGGCTACCAGTCCGCCTTCTTTTCCTGTCCTCCTTGGGCCTGATCGCCACTTTCTGATCCTGCCATTCTTAGAATTTCTTACTTGATTTGTTGCTGCCTGCTATAGGTAGGAGGCACAGAGGAAGTAACTAAATGAGTGGAGAGAGCAGTGAGCCAGGAGTTAGGAAGCCCTGAAATGAAATCAGCCACAGACCCTTCATAGCTGTGTGACCCTCCGCAGTTGCTTGACCTTGCTGTTTCTCAGTTTCATATTAGGTAAAATGGGGTTAATGATAGTTTCTTCATCTCAGGGCTACAGTGTTTGTAAATCACTTTGCAGATCTTAAAGCTCTATATAAATGCCACCTTACCTCTCCATTGCCTCATGAATTAATACTCTCTCTTTCTCATCCTCAACACAGCTTCCAAATTGATAGTTCCAAAAGCCTAGTTCTGATCATTTCACCTTGGTGTTATAAACGTTTGTGGTGGGGTTCCTTTGCCTCTAGAGTCACATAGGAATTCTTCTGTTTTGCATTTAATATCCTTCACAATATGGCTTCAGCCTTCTTTTCAAGGCTCACATACCCTGTATTTTGGCTGAACAGACAAGACTTGCTTTTCCTCTTGCTCTTCTCAGGCTCTCTACCCCCAGTATTTTCCTTTTTCCCTCTGTGTCTTAGAATCCCTTCAAAATGCAGATCAAATAACCTCCTTCGACATAAGACACTTTAACAAAAATGCTAATGCTAATGCCCCTCCTGGGGCCCATCTCCTCTCTAGCCTGCCACTGGACCCAGATGACTGTGGAGGAGAAAGTGAGTCTGGTGATGTTGCACAATCCTTAAATCCAGTTCACTTAAACTATGGCACCATCTTCTTGGTATCATGGTCCTCTAAGGACAACAAAGTCCCTCCCAGCTCTTTAAAATTGCCTTGTCTCCATTTTTGCATCTATTGTTGTGTGTATGTGTTGTTTCCCCTAATCTGGTGGAAGCCATGTAGGAATAGGGGTTCCTGATTTAGTACATGTCATCATGTATGATGCCATCAATTCTTTAAAAGTTTATTAGAAATGAATTTTTTTAATTTCATTGATTTCATCAGCATAATCTTGTTGGAAATCTTTTTTTCTGAATTTTATTTCACTCATGTCTTTCATCTATTAAAAAAAATACCCACAACAAAAAGCAAAACCAAAATAAGATTTATAAAGAACAGCCAGTGGTGCAGTGAATAGAGCACCAGCCCTAGAGTCAGGAGGACCTGAGTTCAAATGTGGCCTCAGACACTTAACACAAAAACTAGCATTGTGACCATGGGCAAGTCACTTAACCCCAAGTGCCCTACCTTCCCCCCTCCAAAAACAGAAAAAATAAATAAAAAACAGCCAGTGGAGGCTATAAGGCTCTCCCCATCCACTAACAGCTGAAATTAATTTTTATTTAAAAAGTAAAGTCAAGACACTCTGGGTGGTGTTCAAAAAGTTAATGGTGTGGCAGTAGTGACTAGGGAGAAAATAAGTTTAGTAACTAGAAAATTATTACAATACAGAATCACTTATAGAAGAGAGAGAGGAATGGAAAGCTGGAAGAAAAGAGGTCTGACTATTTTCGCATTTGAAGTTGAAGAGGCTGCTGTAGGCTAGTTGTTTGACCTAGAAGCCTGTGAGCTGGGCACTCAAGTCCTCTTTTAAGACGTTAAAGCTACCAGCTCAGTCACTTGGGGGAGGGAGAAAATAGTCCCTTGTACTTGATTAACCAATTGTGTGTGTGTGTGTGTGTGTGTGTGTGTGTGTGTAGTTTTTTTTATTTAACTCAATGTTTGGAACATAGAGGGGGACTTGTCTGTGTTATTATGAACTTACAATGTAGTGATGGGGAAATCACGATAATTGTCATAGTTGAAGATAATTTAAAACAAGATGCTATACTCACTGTCATAATGTATGGTGATTTTACAAAAGATTTCATCATTTAGCTTAAGGCTACCAACTTTAGACCATCGAAGGAGTTATTTTTTCTGTTGTAAGAGAAGTGATGGATCAAGAAAGGATAGAGTAGCCGCCGGAGCCGGAGTGTTTTCATAGTGCCAGCATCAGCTTTCTATGCCGACCGCCTGCCAACCAGTGTAGGGGCCAGTTCCATTCTCGGCATGCTGCTTTGGGCCTTGTAATGCAGTAATCTTGTATGCACATTGTGAACAGTGATGCAATAGGCCAAGAACAGTGATGCGTTTTTCTGGCCCAAAATGCAGTAACTAATGGAGTTGTAATCTTGACTAATGTACTTTGACTTCCATATCTTTTAATTCACAGTCTGAGTGCTCCCTCCACAGATTCAGACTGAAATTCTTTCCTGAATTAGCAGGTAGTATTTAATGAGGTGATGACCATTTATTTCCCTTCCCCCTCACCCCCCCCCCACACACACGCACTCTCGCGCTCTCTCTTTCTCTCCCCCCCTCCGTCTTCCCCCCCTTTCCCCCTCCCCTCTCTATCTCTCTCTCTCCCCTTCCATCTCCCTCTCTCTGTCTGTCTCCCCGTCTTTCCCCCTCCCTCCTCCTCCCTCAGGGTCAGCCTTCTGCTAAAATATCTCAGAACTTCAGTCTGGCTGATCCTAGGCTGCCACTGCATACCCAGAGCCTTTTAGAGTCCCATGCCCAGGCCATATCGTGTCAAAGTAGGCCTCCAGTTTGGAAGCACCACACTTATATGAGGCTTACTGACATACTGTTCTACCCTCATCATCAGTCTCGGGGCCTTCCTCATCTGAAAAGTGGGACAGTACCTGAAATACTGAACTCAGCACACTGTGGGAAGGAAATATGTTTGTAATAAAGTTTGTAAAAGCTTACAGAGTACCACATCAGTGTCAGTAGTACTAGTAAAAAGAGGCATAGTTTTAGGATTTCATACCTACCCTGATAGAAAGTTGGGGGAAAATGGCTTCCCTGAGCAGTGATAACCTTGGATATAAAACCCCAAGGGTGATTTTTACTTTTCCTGGTTTTGACCTTCATTGACTAGGTGAGATGTTAGGTTTTTGTCTTCTCCTACAATTGATATAAAATCAGTGAGATAGCCAAATAAATTAGCTATAGTAAAATAATCATTGTTACTCTCATTAGTAGTAATCCCATACAGAACACATATTGAGTGAATTTATTTAGAAAAGTGAAAGGGACTTTAAATTTAATCATCATTTTTCAAATGAAAAATACAAGAAAGCCAAAGTGAATTTTATTATATTTTATTTAATTACAGCAATTCTGTGTTCTGTGCTATGGGAGGACAGAGAGAGAGAGAGAGAGAGAGAGAGAGAGAGAGTGTGTGTGTGTGTGTGTGTGTGTGTGTGATCAGTATGCATTAAAATAAACCCAAACTTACTTCCACCATTGTTCTTAATCACTCTTCCTTCTTATAAGGGACATTTTGCTTATGAAAGCACAGTTTACAGATTTCCCTTCCCCATTTGGTGTCTGAGGCCTCTCCATTGAGCAGGGAAGATGAGAGAGGAGGGGAAACAAGCCCAGGGACTAACGGTTTAACCTACTTGTTTCTATGAGCATCAAATGCTTCTCCTGACGCCTGTTTTACAGGCAGTGAAACTTGACATCTTGGTGACTCCATGATTTCCTTAACTCCACACAGGAAATCAGAGGGGTGATTTCTGTTACTCAAGTCCCCATTTCTTTATAAGCCTTGTAAATATTTTTCTACTTGTTAATATTTCTACTAAGAGCGTTGTTGGGGAACGGAAAAAATTAAATTTAGCTTGTCGACTTCTAATTGATTTCCATGTCAGAATCTTGGGGGGGCTGTGAGGGAGAGATTGGCATTAAAGCCTGGAAGATGAAGGGGTACTGTTAGGTGGCCCAGTGGAGAGAGCACTGGGCCTGGAGTCAGGAACACCAGAGTTCAAATCCAACCTCAGACACTTCCTACCATGTGATCCTGGGAAAGTTACTTAACCTGTTAGCCTCAGTTTCCTCATCTGTAAAATGGGGATGATAAGAGCACCAACCTCCCAGCATTGTTTTGTGGATCAAATGAGACAGTATTTGTAAAGTCCTTAGCACAGTGCATTGCAAATAGCAAGTGATATAAACACGGTAGTTATTGTTACAGTTGTGCTTGAGAATTTTCTGTTTTAATTTAAAAATCATATGTTTGTGTCTGTCACCTGCTTACCTCACCAGCTTTTGAATAACTTTTTAATCCAGGAAGAAATCAATAGTAGTAACTCCGTTTTACAGATGAGAAAATTAACATATTGAAAACTGAAGTGACTTACTCAAGGTCACACACCACATCAGTGAGCACAGTCAGGCATTGAGCTGAATTCACTGATCCCTCTAAATGAGGTTTTGGAGCAGGAATCGGCCCTACCGGATCAATACTTCAAACTATTGATGTATCTTTGTAAAAGCCTGATGTTCCTGAGGGAAATGAGTCTTCTTGTCATTAGAAGAGAATGTTGACAGTGGTCCTGAGTGTTCTTGTCTTTTGGTGTCATTCTTCTTAGTGAATTTCTGTTCTTTGCTTCACTCCTCCATGTCTACTATCCACCAGACTTTGTCCTAGTGTCACCCCCTACTAAGCTCATGGGCTCATTTAGGCCTCAAGGGCCCCTTTGTTCCCTGCTTCCCTTTCACCTTTAGGGAATTTATTTCATATGAAAAGCTATGAATTCAGTTACACTATCTTCAGGCCCTTCATTAGGAAAATTCTTAACTAGGCCATGGTGGGGCTCTTTGCCCAGCTGTCTCTAGTTAAGCCCTAGCCTCTCTGTGATTGCAGAAAAATTAAAAAAATAACAAAGCAGGAGATAATATTACCCTCTCTGGGCAGTCAGGCAGTCCAGGGAGAAGTGGGGGAAGAAATGACCTTCGAGATCTTCTGCTCTGAGATGCCTAGTTAGCATCTAACCTCTCTGCCACAGCTGAAAACCTGTCTTTGCTCCTACAGTGCCACTCTTGCTTCAGTCTGTTGAATCCATCTGCCACCCACCTGATAATTTATAGATGAACCCTAGACAGTAGCCAGGTTTCCTTGGCTTATCCAAACATGATGCTTGTGCAATTCAAAGGTCTTTAACTCATTGATTAGGCATCTTCTCACTTAAAGTCAGGTGCAGTTGAGTAAAAATCAGTCACTCCACCTTTATTCCAGACATTGAGGGAGAAAGAGCTAAATTTTCAAGACCTAGGCTTTGTGAACATAGAGCAAATACATATTATATGACATAGAATATGATTAAGTACAGAATAAAAGTTATCCAAAAGAAATTTTTGATGGTTACAAGAGGCAGGATCACTTTAAACTATGGAGAATTGGCAATATTTTCATAGCTGACGTCACAGTGGAACTAAACCTTCAACAGTTAAATTGTTACTTGGGGGGGTCAGTAAATCCCCTTCCTCCCCAAAAGTCTTCAGAAGACTTGAATTGACTTGCATCGTTTCAGTTGTGCCATTATCCTTCTCATTTTACAGATGAGGAAACTGACACAAAGGGGGTGAAGTGACTTGCCCAGGGTCACATGGCTAGTATGTGTCCGAGGTTGGGTTTGTGCCCACCCCAAAAACTGTGTGCAACAGAAATCCTTACCCAAATAATACTCAGGTTTCTCAAGGTAGGAAGCAGAAAAGAATGGTTTTATTACAATCTTGAGAAAGGGCCATGATCCTGACAAATGGTCAGGGAGGAGAAGCAATTTACAAACGGAAAAGGAAACAGTAGATCACCGAATGTACGTTGGAGAAAGCAGTTCTGTCCTTATTTGGCATATCTTGTGCTGAGGTGGCACTGGGGAGGGTCTCCAGTGCTCTAAGTCCCAGATTCCTGCAAGGTCAGGTGACCTCTAAACTTAGGCCTATTGGATGCTGAAGCCACTCTAGATTTGATTTTTCAGAATGGGGAAACTTCACTGTAAATTATCTCTCACAGGTTTGAACTCAGGTCTCTTTGATTCCTGGCCTGGTGCTTTGCCACCTAGCTGTCCTTTTTAAGAGAATTCTTGTTCGTAAGAGTCATAATATCTCATTTTATCCTCCCAGCGAGATAGGTACTATTATTATCCCCATTTTAGAGATAAGGAAACTATGGCAGGGAGAGAAAGAAATGTGTTAGAGTCGTGTTTATAGTCTACTTTTATTATTTGGCTTCCCTTCACGAAGGCATCTTGGTTGATTCTAGAGAGCTTGTCTGCATACAAAAGGGAGAGGTTCATGTGGAGGTCTTTTTCTATTTCACTGGTTTTTCTCATTTTGGTATTTTCTTCTGTAGTATCTGCTTTTGCTGTGAATTAGCATCCTTTTCAGTGTTTTCTAAGGTTAACTTAAAAGTATCACTTTTGTCTGATTGCTCATTGATAAAAAATAATCCACAGAATCATTAGTTTCAGATCGATAAAGAAGTGTGTCAAGGAAAGGACTGGACCAA
Organism: Gymnobelideus leadbeateri; assembly: GCA_011680675.1. NCBI lineage: Eukaryota > Metazoa > Chordata > Mammalia > Diprotodontia > Petauridae > Gymnobelideus > Gymnobelideus leadbeateri. The sequence continues at coordinate 900,516 of WOXC01003680.1, read as the reverse complement.
ACTAGAAGAAAATTAAAGAATTTATAGTATTTATAAATTAGATTATTAAAAGGGAGAAATAGGAAAAGACTCAAGGGAAGCAAAAGAGGTCAAGAAATACCTACCTATACATACACACCCCAAATCAAGAAAAAAGATAGTTCTATGTGCTTGATTTGGGTGCCTTCCCCTGTATTATACCAGTGTTATTTTACCTTAGAATTTATTCAGGCATAGTCCTTCACCATATTTACTGGGTCCACTCCTTTCTCTGGCTTCCATGATCATCCAATTCCGTTTTTAAAAGACCATTGATTGACCAGGTGGGGGATGATCCACAGATTGTGGAAAACTATGTAACTGGATGATTCTCATCTCCAAGGAGAGAGAAATGGATGTTCCATCTGTCCTGTTACAGGCCTGGTGCCCTTAATAGTGTTATCATTGTGTGGATCCTTTGGCATTGCCTCAGAGAAATTACTTTGAGGGGAAAGAAACCTTCAGAAATGAGATCTCTGGTCTGCTCAGTTTGGATAAGAATTGAAGTACACTTGGGGCCAGGGCAGCTAATGAGGCCTTGTCTGAAAATCAGAGAGGCCTCGGGCTTCTTGCTTACACAGGCACCTGAGCGGTTATGGAATTCTGGGCATTTGCACAAGCCCAGGAGGACCGGTGTTCAAATGCAGCCTCAGACACTTTCTGGCTCTGTGCCTTGCACAGCTAGTCACTTCCCTCTGCTTGTCTCAATTTCTTGTGCTATAAAATGAGGCTAATAACCCCTCTGGAGGGGCTGTTATGAGGAACAAAGGAGGTGATGTTTGTAAAAAAGCACTTCGCATAATGCCAGGTAGCAGGGCCTATTTAATTGCTTGTTTTTTGCCCCCACTTTTGAAAAGCAGAGTTATGTTGGGGATTTTTTTCTCAGTCCGTCTCTATTATGGCCACACTTTTTAAAGTGGAAAGCTTGATAAATTTCAAGTTTGACTGTATGTAGGGAGAGACGCTATGATGCCTTATGCTACATTAGTAACAATTTATTCATCTTTTTAACATACACATTTTGGTCAAACATGTTTTCCCCATTTTTTTTTCTTTAGACCATGTATAAGGGGGGAAGTAGAGTAATATTAGCACTGGGTTCTTTTCCTGTCTATGATTTTATTTTAGGGCACTGTAGATAGCCTAAGTCCAGGTCTCAGGGATCACCCATTGCTTCTTGAGGAAGTGAAAGTCCCCTCACTTCTCTGCGCCCCAAGGAAAAGCCAACAGAGCATCCTAGGTGAGGGATGGCAAGCAGGCCAGTCTCGCTGGTCTGCAGAGTGTGTAGAAAGAGAGGGGTAATGGATAAGAAAGTGAAAAGTGTAAGAGTTCCAGACCACTGAGAGCTTTGGAGATGAAACAAAGAGGTTTTTTTTGTTTTTAGAGGTAATCAGGGTCCACAAGATCATGTTTAGGAAGCTGAGCTTCTAGAACATGACTTTGGCAGCCATGTGGAGGGCGGATTGATGTGAAGAAGCCAGTTAGGAGGCAGGAGATGATGTGATTCTAAAGGAAGATCAGTGAGAGACTCCGGGAAGTCAGTGGGTGCCAGGAACCCTGCTGGTGTAGCCAAGGGGATCAGCACGTGGCTCAGAGTCTCCCCAAAGCCCTCAAGGTTTGGTCTCTCAGTTTTGATAGGAATCAGTTGTGCATGGAATGAGGATTCTTTTGTTGTGTATTTTGTTTAATATAGATAATGTAAATGGAAGTCCCATGAGCATTGGCTCAAAGCCAGGAGGACCTGGGCTCAAATGTTTTCTCTCACTATCTGTCCACCTTTCTGACCCTGGGCAAGTCCTCTTAGTGTTCAAGGCAGCTCTAAGCTCTGATTCACATTGGGAGAGACCAGAATCACAGGCCCAGTACCTATCCCCATTCAAATGGCTGGCTGCATTTACCAAAATTATAATAAAGCGTCAATAATTGCATTAATCTAATCATGGACAGTTTATTGACTTGAGTGGCAGAGCTGTTAGCATGGGAATAGAGCCACATGAGATTTTGTCAATGGAAAATTACAGAATGCCCTGGGTGTTTCTTTCCTGATGAAGGAACTTTTTTTTTCCCCAGAACCCATCATCCAGAGCCATAGATTTCCCTTGAATAAAGCAGTTTTTATCTGATAAAAAGGAGCCAAGGTTCTTTCCTATCCGGTTGCCACAATATATCAGTGTTTGTTTGCTTTCCTTTTATTTGTAAATGACAGGTTTATCTACAATATGTGACTGTCTAACCAGTGCAGTTTTGCCTCTGACTGATTCATTTGCATTTCTAAAATTGTAGTAGAACCATGAAGTTAGAGATTTAATCTAAATGGATATAAGCTTTCTATAACGATAAACTGGAACTGCTGGTTTGTGTCATTGAGTGTCCAGTTTCATTATGGACAACATCGTGCTGAGTTTTGGGGATAAAAAGCCAGAAGTGACATTTCCCGCCCTCAGGGTTATTACTTGTGAAGGGAAGCCAATTAGGTGACTTTTAGGATTGTGCAAGAAAGGAGTGGGGGCGTTGGGGGGCGGGGGGGCGCTGCCCAGTTAAGTGGAGAAAAGGGAGTAGAACCAAGAGGTTCTCCTCAGAATTGGCAGGATTTGGGTAACTGAAGGTAGAGAAAGGGAAGCCGCTGACGGTGGCTTGGAGGTTGTAGACCCGAATAAGAGGTTAGAGTGGTTCCCTCAGTCCAAAGTGGGTTTAAACAAAAAAGACAGCAAATCCCAGTTTTGTTACTAAACTTTCCCCATACGAGGAATGATTCTTTTTCTGAAATCATTTCTTCAACACATTGTTTCGTGTCATGGATCCCTTTGGCAGCCTGATGAGGGCTGTGAGCCCTTCTCAGAATGATGTTTTTAACCCAAAATGGAATAAACTACAAAAGACACCCATTATTTGGAAATCTATTTTCAGAAAATGTGTGTCTGCGTGTATACACATATACAAAGTTATTAACTCTCAGATTAAGAACTCCTGCTCTTAAGCTACATTTGTGTACTAATTCATTACTTCTTGAAGCTTTTGCTAAGCCTGACTAAATGTATTTTGGAGCACTTCATTGCTTCTTAGTACACAGTACTATACCTGTAATATTATCCAAGTAATTTCTGGAGAAAGGTTTTAACCAATTGCTTTACTTCATATTTGGCTTGAGGGTGGATTTGTGAAATGCTCTATTTTTGGATATTGATTAGCAATTATATTTTCTGTCCCCTTTAAAACCAAGAAAATAATTTTTGTCAATTTTCCTCTTGCAAAGAAATGTAATCCTTTTCAAATTTTTACTATTTTTCCCCCAGATTTTATTTATAAGATTTTGAGTTTCAAATTTTTCCCCCTTTTGTCCCATACCCCCAGTATACCCAGTATGGCAGTCATACTGAATGACCCTTCCCCCAGCCTGCCCTCTCTTTTATTCCCCCTATTGTCCCCCTTCCCCTTACTTTCTTGTAAGGCAAGATGGATTTCTATACCCCGTTGCCTGTATATCTTGTTTCCTGGTTGCATGTAACAACAATTTCTTAACATTTTGTTTTTAAAACTTTTGAGTTCCAGATTATCTCCCTTCTTCCCTCTTCACCCACCCCCATTGAGAAGCCAAGCAATTCAATATAGGTTATACATGTGTAGTTACGTAAACATTTCCATAGTAGTAATATTATGAGAGACTAACTATATTTCCCTCCATCCTATCCCATCCACCCCCTTTATTCTAATTTCTTCTTTGACCCTGTCCCTTTCCAAAAGTGTTTGCTTCTGACTACCCCCTCTCCCAGTCTGCCCTCCCTTCCATCATCCCTCCTTCTTATCCCCTTCCTTCTGCTTTCCTATAGGATAAGACACCCAATTGAGTATGCATGTTATTGCCTCCTTAAGACAAATCCAATGAGAATGAGGTTGACTCATTCCCTTTCACCTCTCTGCTCTTAGGCTCCATTGCAACAGCTTTCTCTTGCCTCTTTTATAGGAGATAATTCCTCCTAGTCTATCTCTCCCTTTCAACTTCACCCAACATATTCCTCTCTCACCTCTTAATTTTATTTTTTAGATATCATCCCTTCATATTCAGCTCACCCTGTGCTCTCTGTCTATACACACACACACACACACACACACACACACACACACACACACACACACACACTCTCTCTCTCTCTCTCTCTCTCTCTCCCTTCAGCTATCCTCAGACTGAGAAAAGTCTCATGAGTTACAAATACCATCTTTCCATGTAGGAATGTAAACAGTTCAACTTTAATAAGTTCCTTGTGATTCCTCTTTCCTGTTTACTTCTGTATGCTTCTCTTGCTTCTTGTATTTGAAAGTCAGATTTTCTGTTCAGCTCTGGTCTTTTCATGAAGAAGGCTTGAAAAGTCCTCTATCTCACTGAATGTGAGTATTATACTCAGCTTTGCTGGGTAGGTGATTCTTGGTTTCTAATCCCAGCTCTTCTGACCTCCAGAACATCATATTCCAAGCCCTTTGATCCCTCAATGTAGAAGCTGCTAGATCTTGTGTTATCCTGATGATTGTGTTTCCACAATACTCAAACTGTCTTCCCTACTGCTTGTAATATTTCCTCCTTGACCTGGGAACTCTGGTATTTGGCTATAATATTCCTAGGAGTTTTCTTTTGGAGATCTTTTTCAAGAGGTGATTGGTGGATTCTTTCTATTTCTATTTTGCCTTCTGGTTCTGGAATATCAGGGCAATTTTCCTTGATAATTTCTTGAAAGATGATGTCTAGGCTCTTTTTTTTTTTTTTTATCATGGCTTTCAGGTAGTCCAGTAATTTTTAAATGATCTCTCCTGGATCTATTTTCCAGGTCAGTGATTTTTCCAATGACATACTTCTATTTTTTCATTCTTTTGGATCTGTTTTATAATATCTTGATGTCTCATAAAGTCATCAGCTTCCATTTGCCCCATTGCAATTTTGAAGGAATTATTGTCTTCAGTGAGCTTTTGAACTCCCTTTTCCATCTGGCTGATTTTGCTTTCTAAGGCTTTCTTGTCATTGGCCTTTTGGGCCTCTTTTGCCATATGAGTTAATCTATTTTTAAGTGTTATTGTCTAGTATTTTGGGGGGGTCTCTTTAGCAGGCTGTTGACTCGTTTTTATGATTTTACTTATATCATTCTCATTTCTCTTCCCAGTTTTTCCTCTACTTCCCTTACTTGATTTTCAGAATTCTTCTTGAGCTTCTCCATGACCTGTGAGCAGTTCATATTTTTCTTGGAGGCTTTTGATGCAGGAGTTCTGAATTTGTATTCTTCTGGATCTATGTTTTGATCCTCTTTGTCCCCCACCGCCAAAAAAATTCTGTAGTCTGATTTTTCTTCGTCTGTTTGCTCATCTTTCCAGCCAATTATTTGACTTTAGAGCTCTGCTATGATAGAACTCTGCTTCCAGGGTGGAGAGTGTTGTGTCCCAACTTCCTGGGGTTTTGCATAGCTGTTGTCAGAGCTGCTTCTAGGCACCTACCCAGAACTGTGAGGAGGACTGCCTCTCCACAGCTTCCACAAGCTCTGCCATGCCAGCACTCCTTCTTACCCCAGGATTGCCACCCAAGACTGTGACTCAGATACAAGCAGGGCAAAGCAAGAGAATCCTGCCTCAGTGCCAGCAAAGAGATTCCTGCAACTGCCCTCTGATCAGCCATTTGGTCCCCTGACCATCTGTGGGCCTGGAGCTCTGGAAGCAGCAGCTGCAGCTGCCATCACCTCCATTGCCCTGGGGGCAGGGGCTGGACCATGTTCTTCTCTCACCCAGGTCCAACAGGGTTTCCCCTGACCTTTTACTTTATCTTTGGTGTTTGTGGTTTGAGAAGTCTGGAAACCGCCAAAGCTGCCAGTGATTCAGTCCCCTGAGGTCTGTTCTGGCTGCTCTGTGCCAGTGGCAGCCCATGCAGGACTGCACACTGCTCCCAGCCTGGTGCAATAGACCCTTTCTATCACCTTGGCAGTCTGCCTTTACTGGAAGATTTGTTTCACTCTGTCATTTTGTGGGTTCTGCAGCTCTAAAATTTGTTTAGAGTCATTTTTTACAGGTATTGGAGGTGACTGGGGGCCAACCTCAAGCAAGTTTCTGCTTTTACTCTGCCATCTTGGCTCCACCCCCCTTTTGCTACTTTTTTGAGAGTTGGCACTGAAGTCTCATTTTTTAAAATTCTGTTTATTCTTTTATACCTTGCACAGAGCATTTTCTTTCTCCAAAGCCTACTGCTTTCAGTGCTGCAACTGTGTGTGTTTGTGTTGACATAAATACAATATATTAAGAGTATTTTGAGGCAACTTTTCCTGGCTTCCACAGAATAGGAAAACCTGGTTGTTTCCATTTCTTTTAATTTTCTTCCTAGGGACGTATTTTGTATCAGTAGAAATAACCATGACTTGGTAGCCAGATGTCAGGGTTTACTTCCTGCTTCTCTGACACTTAATTGCTTGAATGACATTGGACAGATCACTTAATATCCTTCTGCATTAATGTGAGGGACTTAGGTTGGATGGCCTCCCTTTGATGACCCTTCTTGTCCTCATTTCTGATGATAATTAGGGGGGAGTTTTGTTTCTTTTCAACCAAACCTTTGAATTCGTTGCTATCAGGATTTCCACAGGAAAAGCCTCTGTCTGTTGCCTAGTTGATTGGCACCTGTGTTTCATTTTACAGTCTTAGAAAGTTGTCAAGTTGGGCTTAACCATGGAACTGGAGGCTACCAGCCCTCTATCCACTATTACCTTTTACAGGAACCACCTGTTTTAGCTTTCTGACATAAAATTCTTAAACATTGATTGAATAGCCTGCTATTATTTATACAAGTAATCTCAGAATCACTCCAAATCAGAAGGAAAATTGCACTTCTGGGAATTAGCCTTCGTGTGTGTGTGTGTGTGTGTGTGTGTGTGTGTGTGTGTGTGTGTGTGTGTGTGTGTGTGTTTGATATACCACATCAGTAATCTGCATATACGCTTTAGAATGCATTTCTAAATCATGACCTTGTCTGCTAAATTTCTCTGTATATTTCCTTTAAAGGTCCATCTCCTCTAACCTGATAACAGTAAGAGTATATAGACAAGATCCTGCCCCGAAGTGGCTTCCTGGTATAATTACTCGATATGATATCTTCATTCGCACCATGATGGTTACGAATGACCAGGTAAATATATTAACCAGTATTTTTTACAGAGATAGTTTGGTAATTTAAGCATCCTCTGCTAGAATATAATGCTATAAGTTAATTCTGATTTTCATTTCTGGTTTCTTATAATTGAAATGCACCAAAATATATGTACTTTACTACGTTAAGTTTACCTCTCACAGGAAAACTATTTACATATGTCTAATTTGATAAGTTTCTAAAATAAGAGGAACTAACATCTAAAGTTGTCAGTGATGAGTTTTTCTCTCCATCTAGTCAATGGATAATTATATTTTCCAAAGTTAGCTTAGTTTTCTCTAGTAATGAGAGCTTTAATGAGTATTGTATTACTTTTTGAAATAAAGATATTGGTTTTCATAGTGAGTTTTATTCCGGTTACTGAAGTCACAATGTAATGTTCATTTGATGTAGTATAAGTATCTTGGCTTAAGATCTCAGGAATATCTTGGGCATATTCATTCACACAGGGAAACTTTTGTTTTTTGTTTTCCTGTAATATAGAAATTATGTATTTTGTCTCTTTACCACCTAGGGTAGCAGGAACTGAAAAGGAGTATTACCAAACAAATGAAAGAAAATAAAAATAAAAGAATGGTTTGTTCTGTTATCATTTATAACTTTTTTGTTCCAAAAGTACTTTGTGATATTTCCATGAAAGCTACCCTGAAGTTGAGTCATGCATAAAGGATTTTCTCAGAGAAACAGTTTTGCCTGTGAAAATAGTATAGGTATAGAAATTGTTTTGAGGGCCAAAGAATGTTTCCTAGGCAGCTAGGTGGTTCAGAGAACAGGGCATTGGGCCTGGAGTCAGGAAATTGTTTCTTGTTGTTCAGTTCGATATGATTTTTCATTGCCTCGTGGACCTTAGCACACTAGGCCCTTCTACCCTCCACTTTCTTGAAGTCTGTCAAAGCTCATGTCTGTTACTGTCATGACCCTATATCCTCCTCTGCTGTCCCCTGTGTTTAAGACATATGTTCAGATCCAGCCTACTGTGGGCAAGTCACCTAAACTTTTTCTGTTTTTTTTTTAAACATGTAAATAGGGATAATACCAGCATATATCCTGATGATCAGATGAGATCACAGTTGTCAGAAGTGCTTACGTAGCACACAAAGTGCCAGGCAGGTGGCAGATGCGTACATGTGCATCGTTATCACGTTTTCCTGACTTAGTTTACTTCCTCTTTTAGCTGTGCCCATTCCTTCATTCCCTTCTGCAGGGGGACCTCATTCATTCTTTCTCCTTTCTGGTCTCTCTCACCTGGTCACTATTGATCCTCTGCTATTTTTTTTTACTGTAACTGTCTCATGTCAACTCTTCTTAATACTTTGCTTGGTTTTTGTCCATGTGTGGAGCTTGCTTGGGTTTTCTTTAGCTCTTGATTAGATATCAGAAAGAGTTTTTGTGATTGTTGTTGTTCTTTAGTTGTGTTGGACTCTTTGTGACCCTGTTTGGGGTTTTCTTGGCAAAGATCTTGGGATATTTTCCTATTTCCTTCTTCAGCTCATTTTACAGATGAGGAAACTGAGGCAAACCAGCTTAAGTGACTTGCCCAGGGTCACATAATAAGTGTCTGAGGCCAGATTTGAACTTGTGAAGATAAGTCTTCCTGATTCTAGGCTCCATGCACTAGGATGACACCTCGATGTTCAGTCATATTGCTATTCTGTCAGGAGGTTGAAACAATAATATTTGTTTGAAACTATTCAGTCTTAGAGCTACATTTTTCTTCCTTCAAATGCCAGATGAAATGTCCTTCTTGATGTTTTTTCCAAGTAGAATAATGGTAGAAGGAAAGAAACATTAACGACTCATTGCTCAGTAAATACAATTTAAATGCTTATTGTTCTTCTGTTGTTTTAAGAACCAAGTCCCGGAACCACAGAATGGTGAACCTTCTACGGTTCAAATGACCTGTCCTGAGGATGTTCCTCATACTTCATTGGAAGGGGAAGATAGCGGCGGCGGCACGTCCAGCCGTCGGACTTGCTCTACTCAGACTACCAACACTTTTCATGTAAGTAAACGCCAGCCAGCGGAGGATCATCCAGTGTTCTCTCTTCATGATAGTCTGTGTATATACAAGCATGCCATGTGGGTTCATCATTGTCTTATTATATTTAGGGTCATTATACACTTGATGAACCCAGTAGCCCAAGACCAGCTATGAACCCACAGCCTTCAACATCTGGTCAGAATCCATTCAAGCTACGCAGCTCTCTGCTGAACAGGAGGCAGGACTCAGATAGTAGTGTGTCAGAGGAAGAGAGGACGAAGGACGAGGCCTGTGATTGCCATAGCCGTGGAGGTAGGAGAAGCAGCACATTCTCCTCTTTGTAGAGAGTCATGAGGAATAAATAAAACAAATGTTAAAAACTGCTTCTACTATATTGATGTCTAAAAATAATGTTTTTCTTTTTGTAGAAAATCATAAAAGCAGAGGTAAACGCCTTAAAAAAAGAAAAAATGAAGGTGATGGAAAGAAGGCAAAGCGAAAAAGATTTCGAGCAGACATTTCAGACTCTTCTGAGAGCAGCGACTCAGATAATTCAGATAAAAGAGCAGCCGAGTCACCTCCTGCGCAGAATACCGAATATGAGGGGAAGAAGAAAAAAAAGTCAAAGATGAACGGAGATGAAGGGAGGTCCCGGCGTCGTGAGAGACCCGATCCGAAAACACTCAATAGTGTGTCTCTTTGGGGTCACATACATGAAGAGAAGAAGCGTGATGGTTCAGAACATATCAAGCCAGCCACCTTCGAAATACCAGAAAAGCCTCTTTTTGGCCCCGAAGACGACCTTATGTTTTCTAGTACAAATGCCAATGATCTACGTATTCAGGACTGCAAAATAGAGAAACCACACACGGAAATAATACAGAAAGGGCATTTTATATGCAAGTCATCTACATCGAAAAGTAGTAGTGATAATACAAATGAAAGCGGTGGTGCAGAAAAGGGGAATCAGGAAAACCCCGTGAGAACCTTTAATTTTGAGCCACTTCAGAAAATGGACTATCGTATCAGTGACTCACATCTCCTGTTTAGCACTTCAAAATTCTTAGACACAAGAAAGCCGGAGCCTGAAAAGAGCTGGGTTAATAGCATTATAAACAAGATGGATCTGGCATCATCTGCTATTATAAGCCCTTTATCCATAAGTGACCGTCCAATTGTTGAAAGGGAGGGTAGAAATCCATTTGCAATATATCGCTCTCCATCAACAACTGACAACCCAATGAATAAAAAATTCGGCTCTTCATCCAAACCAAAAACCAATCCCTTATTTAATGTTATGAAACCCAGTAAACTCACTCTTTCTCCTGAACCCGTGAATCCTAAGGGCAGTTACCCGACTAGTATTCTTAACACTGGAGAGAGAAGGCCAACACCTAGAACAGAGCGTGATGGACCAAGATCGAGTTTTCATCCAGTTGCATCTTGTAGCAGTAAATTAGAGCCCACAAAGTCCTCTCTTGTCACCGATAAATGTGATCATTTCAAAGCTTACAGAGATCCTGCACTTGGTGGGCAAGAGACAGGGCCGAATCACAATCCGGCATCGTTCGGAAACCAGCATTCGTACTGTGCTCATTCTTCCGCCCATAGAACTTGTCTCAACCCAAGCAGTCATAATCCTAATTTATCTTTATCTACCCCTGTCCAGATGTTAGCTGGGCCTTCAAACCAGAATTCGTTGCCTTCTCTTAGTCATCCTATGAACCCTGCTGCTCACCCGCCTGTTCACCACCCGCATTTGCTTCCGCCGGTGTTACCTGGAGGGCCTCCACCCTCTGTACTAAGTGGCCACCCATGTCCAGAGGCTGCTCATGCCAGCAGCTTGAGCCACTTAGCTCTAGCTCACCAGCAGCAGCAACAACAGCAGCAGCAGCAGATGCTACAGCAGCAACAGCAGCAGATGCTACAGCAGCAGCAGCAGCAGATGCTACAGCAGCAGCAGCAGCAGATGCTACAGCAGCAGCAGCAGCAGATGCTACAGCAGCAACAGCAGCAGCAGATGCTACAGCAGCAGCAGCAGCAGATGCTACAGCAGCAACAGCAGCAGCAGATGCTACAGCAGCAGCAGCAGCAGCAGATGCTACAGCAGCAGCCACCGCCACCTCATATCTTTGGACAACCACAGCCACCTGCTAACTATAATCAGCTTGGACTCTACCCGGTTGTCTGGCAGTATCCGAATGGAACACAGAACTACTCGGGAGGACTCAACCTACCCTCTTCTAAATGGGGCCAGACAGAAAACCCAGTTAATACCGAAGCCTCCTTGCGGAGGGTAAGTCACTCATTGGCAAGTCTAAGTCTTGCTACTCTCATGTGCACTGTTGGTTCTTGTGACTTGACTTAATGGATTAAGACCATAGCAACATGGCCGTGAGTTTGTGCACAGCAGTAAATAAGGTTCACATGGAAGGTTAAAGAAAACAGACAGTGAAGATAGTGTAGTTTGGCCACAGGAATCACCAGATCTGGGGTTTTACAACTTGCTGTAAAGAAACCTCTGAGATCATAGCCCAATACCTCATGGGGTTGATAGAAAACGGAGAGAGGAACTCCTGTAATTGCAGGCTTGTTGTAGCTGTTACACTATACTGTGTCATATGGCCTCCTTAAAATGGTATAACTTCAGGTAGGCCTATTTGAAAGGTCCCCAAGGTGTGACTCAAGAGTCAAAGCCATTTTCAACATAGTTACACAGACCCCATTGAGTTAATCTGTGTAACTGTTAAACATTTTGCTTATGCTTAGAGGGAAATGGCCTGTGTAGATGAGAAAGGACTGGGCAACAGTCTTGCTTAAATTTGGAGTTTGAAACCATAGGCCCCAAATGACCACATTGTGTGAGAGTTTCAGTGGAAACTGAAAATAAGGAAGAAAAATAGACTAGCAAAAAATTGTTGTATGTGTGAAGTAGGGACCAAACAAATCAAATTTTATGGTGCATTTTTAATAAAAATTAAATGCAATAAGTATTACTTATTATTCATAAGGTGAAGATTTCATTGTTATGAGACTTACTCTCAACCCTGGGATGTTATTTTTTTCAATTTCATGTATATACACATACATAAATACATACATACATACATATATATTTGTTAAATATTATATCATGGAATACAATTTTATTATGACTTTTTATTTCATAAATTTGTCTCCATCACACAAATTTCAAATGTTTTGGTTATAGAATATTTTAGGGACCAGCTAGAATACTGAGAGTCCTGATTAGGACCATTCTTAAGAATTAGGGTGATTGTTTTTGGTTTGGGTTTTTTTTTTTATATGTTAAATGGCTGCACCACACCTTTCTGCTTTATTTTTCATTACTTTTCAGTTTGATGTTGTTTTAGTACTAGAATTAAGTCACTTAAACTCTGACCTCAGTCTCCTCAGCTATAAAATTTGAAGGGATTAGAATTGATAAGCTCTAAAATTTCACAGTTCTCTGTCATTCCTTTTAAAAGTAATCATTTGGGGAATCAAATGTAAATTACCCACATTGACTTTGTGTTGCCCTAGATAAAGTGAACCAGATTTGTGATTTAAAATATGTTGCCAGTCAACCCATAAACCATCATAGAGTAGTTTCACTGAATGGTTGTCACAGAAAGACCATTTTTTTTTCTAGATATGAACTTTTATGTGTCAGAGAAATTTAGTTTTTATTTTATTTGGTGATACAGTGTAGTATGCAGTGCAGTAAATTAATCTGTTTTCATTCCAAGTTTGAAAGTACATTATAAAAACAAGTAAAATGCATGCTGTATTAAAAGGTGATTTTAAAGATTAGGAGTGGTAAATGACAAACATTCCTGCTTCTTATTTCTCTTAAAATGAGAATTCCTGTGAAATACTTTTCAAGTACCAGGTTATTTTATGAATAGTTTGGAATGTTTAAAAACCTTATAAACTGTGTCTTTTCTATAGGAATGAAAGTATTATTTTGTCCTTGGTTCAAATTAAAAAGAAGAGATTCTTACAAGTAAATTCATTATCAAACCTCTTAATTGCCATCTCTAAGTGCATGTGGCTAGTCAGTTTAGACATGAGATCTTGCTGTGCACATGATCTGTTAAAGTCTGTACTCTTTTGTATACATACTGCTGTTACAGGCCACTTTGTTTAGCCTCCTGTGGTAACTGAAGTTTGATTTGTTTTTCATAATAGAATACTCCTCCCAGTCCTTGGTTACAGCAGCCCACCCCCGGGACCTCTGCTGATGGTCTTGGGTTACTGGGTCACACTCCTGCCAGGCCATCCAGTGCAGATGCTCAGCGGCCCCTTAAAATGACAACTCATTCTAGTCCACCGTTGTCAAAAACGTTAGTAGATCATCACAAAGAGTAAGTTTGCCAATGCTTAAGACTTTTAATAAATACCTTATGTTTCTGTGCTTCCTTTTTTCCAAGGCATTTTAAGTTAATGCTATAAAGTTAGACTTTGAAAAAGTTCAGTTCCTTCTCTTTTAATTTACATTCTGATTTACTGGGTACCATTCTGGGATGTATAGAGAATGTTTGTACTGAGATGACAGTTTATTTTTATATCAAATAGAAACTTTTATGTAAGAGAAAATGATTAAGAATGTCCCGTGTCTGTTTGTCACCTTACAGAGAATTGGAGAGGAAAACTTTTATTGATCCTTCTTTCAGTACTCTTGTTTCCGCACCAGCCACGAATGATTTGGATCGAGTACAGGCTGGGAATGACAGTCACTTACAGGGACATTTTATGGATCCGATGATGAGTCAGTTACAGAGGCCACCTCAGGAGAGTGGAGAGAGGCTGAACAACTACAAAGAAGACAACCGAAGGGTCCTTCAAGAAAGTAGCGATGTCGTTCCCTTTACAGCCAATGTGAAGACTCTAGAGGGGGAGAGAGAGAATTATGCCAGAATCTCGACTTTGGCCTCTTCAAGCCCGAAAAGCCAAACCCCCAAACAAGACAAAGTTGTGGACAACTCTGTGTCAGAACTGTATAAAATGAAGCACTCTGAACCTCAGAGTTTACCACAAAGTAACTATTACACTACCATCTCAAACACTGTTGTGAATGAACCACCAAGATCCGTTCTGTTCACTGATAAACAGAGTAACAGTCCCTCAACAGCAGCCAATCCTCAAGGCCAGACTTCATTTATTTCATCACTTTCAAAGCCGCCACCTCTGATTAAACACCAACCAGAAGGGGAAGGCATGGGAAGCAAGATAGCAGAACAGCTTCCCCAGCAAATCCCACCTCCCTCCATGACTGCTTTTGGAAATGACTGTCGGAGTCCCACCCACTTGACAGCTTCTCCAGGGAATCCACTCCGGAGTATGCCAGCGTTACATAGAGCACCAGTTTTTCATCCACCAGTCCAGCCTGGTTTGGAGAGAAAGGAAAGCACCTTCAGCACCCTTTCCCCTCCTACCCTAACTCCAGTTCCACCGCCAGCAAATGCAGGAGGAAAAGTCCAAGAATTACAGAAACCTCCAATGCTAGTAGTGGAGTCAAAAGATGCTCAGGCGACTTACAAGAATGCTTCTTGTGGAAATGTGGAAATGTGGAAATGTAATAATGCCGAAGGCAATGAGAAAGTGAGCTGGCCTATGGAGAATAGCATTGGAAAGTTACAGGCTACCACAGCATCTGTCATTGTGAGTACCTCTATGGGCATAAGGAATGAAAGTGTGCCAGTGATGCAGCAGGCTCCCAGGGAGAGAGGGAGTGAGAGATCTGCAGCTGGGGCCAATCCAGCTGATAGTTGGAAAGCAGCAGAAATCCGAGAGCCCATGACAGTCGTTCTTTCCAATTCAAACTTGGCCATCCCTCCTGCCCAGTATGAAAAGAATTTTGAGGCTGCCCCCCAGGGCAGTGTGCCCAACTCCATTATCATGCCTGCAGCCACCGGTTTGATGTGTAGCACCAAAACAGACGCGCTCCCAGCTGCCGTTGCCGCTGCCGCCACTGCCTCCGCCACCACAGCCAGCGCCTCCAGCTGGGGCAGCTCAGAAGTGGCGTATACATCTTTACAATGTATTTCTTCAAGAAGTGGTGTCCAGTCAACAGCTCACACACAAGAATGCATTGTTACCACCATAAATGCGACCAACACAGGCAGTGTGGTTCAGCCCGGCACGGCTGATTTTATCCACTTAAAAAAACATAAGGCTGCATTGGCTGCAGCTCAGTTTAAAACTGGTAATGCCAGTGAGGCTGAGCCTAACACTGGAAGAAACCAGATGTGTCCAGCTCCCACTTCTCTAGAGATTCCTGCCACCTCGGGTATGACAAACAAGGCACATGCTGTCGGCGGTGGGCAGCATTCCCAGACCAGTCAGCCCAACTACCACACCAAGCTGAAAAAGGCCTGGCTCACCAGACATTCCGAGGAGGATAAGAGCACCAATAGGATGGAAAGTTCAGGAAGCATCGTATCAGAGATCATTAAGCCGTGTTCAGTCAATTTAATAGCCTCCACGTCGGGTGAGATATACAGCAGTGTGGACGCTAAGGTCCTAGAAGACAGATCTGACAGACCCAGCCGAAAGAAGATGAGGAGGTCTTATGAATCTGGCTCTGAGAGCGGAGGAGACTCGGATGGGAGTGAGAGCAAGGGTGAGCAGAGGGCCAAGCGCCAGCCCAAACCAACGTACAAAAAGAAGCAGAACGATCTGCAGAGGAGAAAGGCTGACTTTGAGGAAGAAGCAAGGCCCAATGGGCTTCTCAGCAGGAATGGCCGAGACAAGAATAAGCTCAAGCTGCCCAGCAGCAGCAGTGGTGAGTGTATCATCTTCTTTCTTGGGATGGGTGGGGCTGGGCAGCCAGGCCAGGGCCATCCCTGGAGCGCACTGGAGTGTGCTTGGTCTTTATTCATTAATCCCATGGTGCACATCAGCCCTTTTTTGTTGATGGGGACACACATGCGTTGCCCAGGGTCCCATGGGACCCTCATCCTCTACTACCAAGGCACATCTCCTATGCCATGGTTCAGAAGGGAGATGAAAAGACAGTACTCCTTTTTTTTGCGGGGGGGAGGGCAGTTGGGGTTAAGTGACTTACCCGAGGTCACACAGCTAGTAGGTGTGTCAGGGGTCTGAAGCTGGATTTGAACTCAGGTCCTCCTGACTCCAAGGCCGGTGCTCTATTCACTTGACCTCCTAGAAGCTCCAGATACTCCTTTTCTTAATGAAAAAAGTGTGTTTGCTATTATCAGATTGATCCAGATTTCCATCTACTTTATCATCATAAGTAACAGTATGTAATATAACCACATGATGTAGTTTTCTTTGACCTCTAAGTACTTTGTTTAAAAAAAAAACAACTAGACATTTAACATCATAGTGAGCATGTTTAGAACTAATGATTCTGCTCTGAACCATTCTTGATAGGAAAACTTTTTGGTTTGGCTGTATTTTTAGCACTAAAAGATAATTTCAATGATTTGTTTGTGATCAGGAAAATATTTTTGTTGACGGGCCAACTTGAATATAAGTTATGACTGACATTTCTTGATAAGTGTTTCTTTGCATTTTTACTCCTAATTTTATTAAATTTAGCTTTTTTTAAAAAAGTCTGCTTGATAATGCAGACATGTGCCTTTTTGTGGTACTGTTTTCACACAACACAGCCATCCATCTATGTGCAATATATATAGCCAAGTGTATGTGGAGACTCAATGCTTCCAGAAGCAATTCCATGTGTGAAAGCTCCTGTTGGACCTTCTCACACGTGATTCTGCAACTAGAGGCTGAAAAACAAAGAGCAAAGGGAGTGTGAGACAGGTAGAAAAATCTGAAGGAGACAGTTTCAGGTGGAGTCACTGAAATACCGTGTTAGACAATGAGAGAGAGAGAGACAAAAGATACCCATTTATTTTGCCACTTAATCATAAACAGTTCCTATTGTTATCTTATTGGGTCATAGGCTTTTTGCTTTATATCCCTAAAGGGGGTTAAAAGTTCCAGATCAGAGATGAATTTTTTAAAAGAAACTCTCCAGAGTTTTTAGTAAGTATTGAATGGAATGGAACTCTAGACTTGGAGAGGGACTTTCACACATTTAATGTTTAAAAAATACTCTGTGTGTAAAGCTTGTTGTGATATATTTTGTACTTTTGTTGTTGACCCTGGATATTGTTTTGTATTGTTCCCCCAGTCTTTTGAGATAAAGTAAAATTAGAGCTGTTTCCAGAAAGATATTGCTGTGTCCATGGTCAAATTAATAGTTATTTGTCCCCTTCTGGAGCACAATTGAGCCCTCATAAGTCATACCAGGCCCAACTAAGCAAAAAAAAAAAAAAAAAACTGTTTGAGGGCAAGAACTGAATGAAGGGAAAGAAATGGGGGGAGGGAGAGGATGTACACATGCCCTTATGATTTCCAAAAACACATGAACTTTGTTTTTTTCTCTCCTATCCATTATGTTCACTGTATTTCTTGCCCCCTTTTCACTTGTTCTGGATTGCATTTTGTGGTCTGAATGCTTACTGAACTTAATATCTGGGTCTACTAAATACATATCATTCATCAGCGAAATAAATGTTAATATTTTCATGTCTATAATTTTTTTTAAAAGATAGAGAATAAAAGACTGAACTCTTTGCAATTTAAATGAGGGGGTGGTGAGGGTGCATTAATGGAGCTTAGGAATTTATTTTCCCTTCTGCCCTAGTTCTCTAAATTTTTTGATGTAGGTAGACTTGCTAGGGTTTCAATTTAAAATCTAAAAGATAAGGAGTTGTCTGGGGAAAAAATGTGGGGCAAAAATATACAACATAAAGAAATGGATAGAGTGTCCTGGGAAAGCAGAGCAGCCAGGTGGTTCAGTGACTTGAGCAGTGGACCTGGAGTCAGGAAACCTTGGGTTCAGATGTGGCCTTTGGACACTTAATAGCTATGTGATTCTGGGCAAGTCACTTAACCCCTTTCTGCTTCGATTTCCTCATCTGTAGAAGAAAGATATTATCACCTTCCTCCCCTGGTGATTTTGAAGATAAACTGAGGTGTTACTTTTAAAGTACTTTGCAAACCCTAAAACAGTTTGCTAGTGGTATCATAGTCACTTTTAACACTGAAGGGATCTCACGGTTCTAAACGAGATACCTTTCAAGAATTGTACATGGAACCAGTAAATGCTAAGGGGGAAGAGGTTTGGGAGGAATGAAGTGTCCCCTAACTGGAGAAGAGCACAGATGAAACTGATGGGTCACATCTACCAAGAATGGGACATTGCTTGGAAGCAGACACTGGATTGTTCTCCTGTATAGGAACAGGGCTTCATTAGCATTAAAAAAATATATATGTGTATATATATATATCTCTTCAGTGAAGGTTGTCTTGCCTTTTAAAAACTTGATGGGCACTTTGAAGTTTCCAGCCCTGCCAAATCTCTGAAGTGATGTGGTAAGGCTGTGTTCTCCCTTTGGTGAGACCTCAGCTATCTCTGGGTGGGCCTAGGTGATAATGCTGTTACTGCCCCCTCGTAGGATTGTTGGGAGGAAAGCTCTTTGTAGATCGTGATTCAGATGCTATGATCATCTCGCTTACTCTTTCTAGATCCATATGTTTTTACCAAAACCCTAGAGACAGGAAGGTCCTTAGGGACCAATTTGTCCAGTTCAGTATCTGAACAGGAATCCACCTGAACAGGAGCCCACCCCTCTTCAGAGCACTTTAGTTATGGGTCTCCAAAGGCAGCCTCTTCTCTTGCTCATTGATCCACCAGTAGGATTCCTTCCCCATCAGAGAGCCCTCCAGATACTTGGAAATAACTCTCCTGTCATCCCTGTGCTTTTCAGGCTCCTCAGCCTCATTTCCTACCCCCAGAACCTCATGGTTCTTGTGGCACTTCACCCTGCTTGTCTCTGCCTTCTTCTTCATGTTCTTTACGTTATCTAGTTCCTTCCTAAAAGAGGTGCCCAGATCCGAACACTGTCATCTTGATGTGGTCTGACCTGGTAATGCATAGAAGGAGCGTTACCTCCCTAATCCTGGACAAACTCTCAGTCTTAGTGTAGGTAATGAACCCACAGCTTTTGGACTGCTCTGTCACACTGCTTGCTGACTTAAATCAAGTTCAGAGTCAGCTAAGCTCCACTACCCCTTTTACAAATGAACTGCTGTCTAGACACACTCTTTGTCTTATATTTATAAAGTTAAATGCTGTCCAGCTGGCTAGCCTGTAGAGGTCTTTCTGTATATGATTCTTTGGTCCAACATGTTAGTTATCCCGCCTACAAATTGAATGAACATAGCATCATTTGTATTCAAATTTTGTCAAAAGATTCTCTGTGTTACTTTTATGTGTTCATTTATGACAATAATCTGGGTCTGTTACTCAGTTGGCTTTGAACCTACCTCCCTGCACTATCATTGATCTAGCCCACATCCTTCCACCTTATGCATGAGATAGGGGACATGTCAGACGTTTAGCTCACATTTGGGAAACCAGCCATCATACCCCAGTGGACAAGCAGCCCTGTCAGATGAAGGGCTCTTAGTCTGCCATGTCTCATTCTGGATGGAGGTGTATTGACTCTCTGTGATTACCACTTCCTTTTCTAACAACCATTGTTTAGATTTTGTTTTCTACTCTTTACCACTGAAATATTATCTGTAAATCACTTAAGTTATGAGTCTGGTTCCTGGTCTAAATAAAAATCAAATTATGTAGTTCGTTTTTCTCATTGAAGTTAAAAAGAGAGATCCAGATAATTGTAGATGTATTTAGCAGATTAAAAAATTATCAACAATAAAGCATTATTGTTGTGATTCTGAGTTTTAAGATCTTTAGTATAGATTGTGAGTAGGTAGGGTAGGGTGCTGGTCTTGGTGACAGTCAGGAGGACCCTGGGCAAGTCACTAACCCTGTTTGCAACCATTTCCTCATTTGTAAAATGAGCTGGAGAAGGAAATGGCAAACCACTCCAGTATCTTTGCCAAGAAAAACTCTAAAAGGAGGGCAACCAAGAGGCAGCCATGACTGAAAAACAACTAGACAACAACAGTACAAGCCATGAAAGAATTCTCAGTTCAAGGTTGAATGATGAAAGGAAATAATAGACAGTTTATGCTAAGCCTATCGAAAGGCTTTCATAGCATTCTCAATGGTTGATTCTCACCCCCACCCCAAGTCGACAGATCCAAGTGGCAGCAAGGAAGAGCACAAGATTAGAGGGTGAATCTAGGTACTAGATGCTTAGGACTGGGGCCTCTATTCAGTGGACCACCCTGTAGTTGAAATGTGGTGCTTCCTGTATTAGGGAGCATAGTCTTGCCACAACTGCACTGCTCCCTGTAAGAGTAGATGGACAGAGAAGTGTGGAGAAAATTGAGTCAAGGCTTTAGCCAAGACATTTTAGCTCATGTGAAAATTTCCTACAAGATAAAACCGCTCAGGATTTTAATATTGTTCTGCCCTCCATTATGAATAAGCTTTGAAATCACAAGGTTCAGAAAACATAGCTTATGTTCCATGGGAAATGTCTGATAAGTTTTCAGCAGTAACATTGAAAAGTTTATCTTTTAAGGGGCCGCTAGGTGGCGCAGTGAGTAAGAGCGCCATCCTTGGAGAAAGGGATCGAAACTGGCCTCCGAAAAAGAGCACCCACACACAAATAATGACTAGCCGTGTGACCCTGAGCAAGTTACTTAACCCCAGTTGCTTAAAAAAAAAAAAAGAAATGCTCTTTGCACTTAAAAAGGATTCTTATATCTTCAATGTGCCTTACATCACAGAATATTTTTCTTTATAAAAAGTATCAGTAACTTACATGTAAACCAGATTTCTGCATTAGGAAACCTTTTTAATTGTAGAATTAGTATTGATGTGAAGGGATATTTCCACTAATGTTCATTTAAATGATTTCTACAATGTGAATATTTGATAAAACCAAGGTCTAATTCTAAGAAATTTAGATCTCAAATCTCTCATTTTCCACTACATTTATCCAAACCTTCTCTGAGTCCAAACTAAGAAATAAACATTGTTCATTATTCAAAATTTTACTTATTGTACTGACTATGTGACACTATAAAATTTATAAGAAACATGTCCTAATTCTTCTCACTTCCATTAGTATCTAGAACATCAGGGTCAGACACACAGCTCTTGGTGATTGGAGATTGAAATGTACTAGAAAACATTTAACAAAATAAAAAATACAACCGAACATAGATGATGTTAATATGTGGTTTTCTAGGTGCGATAAGGCATCTTGAGTACTGTTAGTGATCTGGTTTGACACCACTGATCTGGAGCCTTTACTGTCAGACTAGTGATTTTCATTTAGATCTGGGTCTGTTGTTTTTGTTTGTTAGCTTTGAGTTGGCTGTTTTGTATTTACCTCTTACAGCTACTTATCTTGAGTTGTCATAATCTGGTTTTGTTTGTAAGTAAACTAGTCTTCGAAATCTTGGTAATACATGTTTTGTGTGCCTCTTACAGCTGGCATCCCTCGTTCAGTATTAAAAGACTGGCGTAAAGTTAAAAAGCTGAAGCAGACTGGCGAGTCCTTCCTGCAGGACGACTCCTGCTGCGAGATAGGGCCCAATTTGCAGAAGTGCCGAGAGTGCAGACTTTTTCGAAGTAAGAGAGGGGAAGAGCCAACTCACTCACCAGTGTTCTGTAGATTTTACTACTTCCGGCGGTAAGTGAAAAATAACTGGGCAAAAATGGAAGTGCTGTCTTGGGGTAGGGTGGGAGGAATCCTTTGACTGTTATTGTCTTATCAGTAGGGTTTCCTTTTTTAGTAGGCTTTGCATGACACAGTGCAGCAAACTGGAATGGGTCATACTACAAAAGCAAAAAAAAAATATACAATACTTAACTGAAAGAAATTAGTTAGACATAGTACAAGAGATAGATGCTTTTCTTAGCAGTAGCTTTTTAAAATGTCGTTTTCCCTTCATGTGTGGGAGAACGGTTTTCTTGCAGGTATTGATTAAGTGATTTAAAGCTATTTTTAATACTTTGTGGTAGAAGTCACGATGATTTTTAATTTGGGTATAAGCTAAGATCTCATGTAGTACCTGTAAACCTGAGGAGGCAAACTAATATTGAGAGGGTATTCGATATATAACAAGTGCATTTTTTTCAATGTGCTATATATATTGGTAGTTCCTGAGGCACACCTTGAAGTGGATCATTCTTTGATTCTAAAAGCAACTAGTAAAGGAAACTGTTATTAAAATGATATCCAGGGGGGCAGCTAGGTGGCGCAGTGAGTAAGAGTGCCAGCCCTGGAGTTGGGACGACCCGGGATTGGTCCAGCCTCAGAAAATGAGCACCCACACATAAATAATGACTGGCTGTGTAACCTGGAGCAAGTTACTTAACCCCAGTTGCTTTAAAAAAAATGATATCCAGTCCTTACTGAGCTCTAACTTAAAGGTCTTTCCGAAGAGGTGAGGAAAAGACTAGTCTGATTATTTTAGCCAAGCCTGACTGTTTAGAACAGAGTGGATGGTGTTTGGCCCTAGTGATTATATCAGAATGTGTACTTAGAGAGGGGACTGTGAGGATGGAAATTCTCCCCATTGTCTGGGCAACAAAAACAAAACTCAAGGCAATGGAGAGGGAAGGGTTAAGAGGGAATCCAGGAGAGAGGAAGTAAAAGTTCATGGATGTAGAAAAGATAAAAGGGAAAGTGGTTGGTCATGAGAAGAGAAAGTGATAAGAACGAAGCTGGAAAAAAATGGGAGTGAGATAAAAAACTATTTTAATTGTCTCCACTTCTAGAGCACAACCTGCTGTTTCTCACTCTTGAGTGTAAAGTTTGTCTTACAGTTGAAAAGAGTGATGTCGTTGTAATGGGAGAATAGGGTGGGGAGGTGAAGGACCACAGAGTTGGTGTTCAGCATTGTTAAAAGATCTCTCTGAAGTTTAGCAAGGAAGAAAAACAACTGCCATCACAGTTGCAAGTTAATTAGATAAAGAAGAGCTTATTCAGAGTCAACCCTAAATACCCAGAACATCATAGATATCAGAAATAATAGGAAGTAATCAACTTTATTTTTTAAAAAGTCATTCAAATTTAATGCTTAATCTTTTTTTCTTAAACTAATTTTTGTAGTAGAATTGTAAATAATGACACATGTATACTCTAACTTGTTTTAATCTTTGAATGAAGGCTTTATATGTAATAAAACCAAAGGAGATAGATGGATTACTACCCCATCAGATAGTACCACTTTGTATGTTATATGGCTAGCAATCTTTGATTCTTCTCAGTCCCTGTGACTCAGAATGGCCTGATGCTGAGGCAAACACTCTTTCCTCCAGCCACTTCTCCACCTTATTTCCCTCTCCCTCAGACCTGCTCTCCCTGTTGGCTTCCTAGCCTGCTCTGGCTCCTATCATGTCCTCTGGAATGAATGGTCCCCTCTGTTATTAATAAACTTCCCTTCCTAAATCTTAGACGGTTCTCTTTGGTGCTCCTTCCATCTTCCCTGACTTTACTCAGAAGACACTCATCCTGTCCAGAACTTGGTTCTTCCCTTTTGCTTCTCAACAGAATGACCCAAAAGAACACATTGACATAATCCCTCCTCATCCAGTGTCTGTCCTTTGTCACTACTGTTTAGCAGCCTTGTCTCCTTCAATGGTTACCTCTTACTATTCAGATTGTGCTGACCTAAGACCCATTTATCCTATTACTTCTACTTCCTCAGCTTGGGGGGCGGGAGGGGTTATCACAGCACCTTACCTGGCAGGGCTGTTGTGAGGATAAAATGAGATTTTTATGAAACACTTACCACTGTTACTTCATAAATATTTGTTCCATTCCCTGCTTCTTTATCTGCATTCTAACTGCAGTCATGTGTCACCTTTCAGGTCATTGCCCCCTCTTTTCTTAAAGAATTCTTTACCTGGCTCTCTCAATAGATTGCCAGCTTCTTGAGGCCCTACCCTGCTTCATTATTATCTTTATATCCCCATAATCGATTTTAAAAGTACTTGTTAATTGATTTCTCAATACCCCAACCACTACCCTTTTACTTAGGGACTTAATTATACATGTTGATGTCCACTCCAGCACCTTGGCCTTCCTCTTAACCAGCCTGCCAATTCTAATCACTTAGATTGTCATTTTTCTTCAAACAGGAATGGATAGACTTGGTTTCATCATCACCCATAATTGGATGGCTATGTGTGTATGTGTTGAGCATTTTAGTTTTCCCCATTTACGTGTAAAACCAGTTTTTGACATTTGGTTTTAAAACTTTGAATTTCAAGTTCTCTCCCTCATTGAGAAGGCAAGCAGTTCTGTATAGGTTTATACATGTGTAGTCATGCAAAACATTTTCATAATAATTGTATTGTGAAAGACTGGCATAGTTGTCCCCCCCCAAAAAAAAAAAGAAAAAAGAAAAAACCTTGAGAAAAACAAAGAAGGTTAAAAAAAAGTGTGCTTCAATCTGTATTCAGACCCCACCCGTACTTTGTCTAGGGACAGGCAGCATTTTTTGTCGTGAGTCCTTCAGAGCTCTCTTGGATCATTGTGTTGCTGAGAACAGCTAAGTCATTCCCATCTGATCATCTTGCAGTGTTGCTGTGACTTTATACACAGTCCCATGCCAGCCTTTCTACCATCACCCAAAATCGTTTCATCTCTATGATCTAGGAATTTCTTGACCAACCATCTTCTCTCTCCCTCAGCTTCTGTCCTGTACTGACTGTATCGTCCCCATGGCCTTCTTGTTCTCTACTGCATTCTCTCTCCTTTGGCCTCACTTTCCTCACTCTTCAGTCTTCATCCTATGTTTAATATGATTTCAGCTATATACTATCTTCTCCCTTAAGTCACTTGTATCTTTGTTCTGTTGCTTCTTCTAAATGCAGAAGAAGGTCGCCCAGCTGCTGTCTGCCTCGTCACCACTGGGCCTGGCCTCTTCACAGCAGTGCTCTCATCCTCTGATTTTCTGTTAAGCTCCCCACAGAAGCTATTCCTCAGCTTTCATACAGTGTCCCCTCTGAATGGAAATAAGAGGCCTTTCCGTGTCATGCGTAATAACAAGGCCAGCCGCTCTCCTGGGGCCTGTCTCCTGCAGCTTTTCCTTCAGTCTCCCTCCTCTTGGATGCTGCCACCTTTCCTGCTCCCCACAAACACATGTCCCTTTACTATCTTCCCTGCAGGCCTCACATTGACTTCTCTGTGCATCTTGTGACCCCACCGTTCTGCTCAGACGACCCTCTTGTGACACTGGGTTTGATAGATTGTGAGGCTCCTTCCAGTTCTAAATCTAAGCCGAAGAGTGTCTTCACTCCTGTATTCTTTCTCTTCCAGCAGCCTTTGTGACAGTGCTCTCTCTTATAGTTTCCCTTTTGCCTGTCTGAGTGCTAAACACAGCAGGGCTGTCTGTAAGTTGTATTAGAGGCAACAGCCAGCCCCCGCATCTCACTTAGGGAGTGAGTCCCTTTCTCACTCTGTTTTGCTAGATCATCTTCCAAGTCTTGTTCATGAACTGTGAGTGCCCTTCTCAAGATTCTGTTTCTGGACCCAGTTGTGTGCCTGTCACCTTATCACTCCCTTGAACTCAGCCATCCCTAAGCACGTAACTCTCAAATCTCCCTATCCAGCTCCCAGGTCCCTCCTGAACTCTGGTTGCATATCACCAGCTACATGTCCCTTGGACCTCTCAAACTTGTCTTTGAAATAGAACTTGTAATTTTACATTCCCAGCTCTCCCCCGCCTCCTCCCCCACCACACACACATCCCATTCTTTTTATTGAGGGCACCACCATCCTTTCACTTGCCCTAATTTCCAGCTTAAAAGAAAGCCTTGAATCTTTATTCCCTCTGCCTTCCTCCTCTTCTCTCATTATCTCTAGTCATTTGCCAGTCTTGTCAATTCTAGTACCATAACACTTCCTGTTTATCACCCATGTTCAAGCACTCTGCTTGGGGTCCCTTCTTCCAGTGTCTCCTCAGCCAAATCGATATTCCTAAAGCACAGGACTAACTACAGCATTCCCCTGAGCAAACTCAGGTGGCTTCCTGTTGCTTCCAGGATAAAATAAAGACTTCTTTGTTAGCATTTAAAAAGGTTGCAATCTAACTAGAGGCTACTTTCCTAGACTTATTTCACACTACTTTCCATCATGCATTCTTAAAAGCTAGCCTCTTTGTTCCTTAAACTTGGCATTTGATCCCTTTTTTGGGCCTTTGCCCAGACTGGCACATCCACATGGAATGCAGACCTTCCTCAGGTTCCTCATTTCCTTAAAGGTTACTTTGGATGCCAGCTCCAAGTAGATAGAAGCCTTTCCTGAGACTTTTTGAGTGCTCTTTCCTTTCTCAGTTTTATCTCATGTTAACTTGTACTTCTGCATGTTATATCCTTTAGTCAACAGAAAGCCTAAAGTAGTTGCTGTTTTTAATTTTTTCTTTGTATCCCCAGTGTCATATATATATAGGAAGCTTTTAGTGAATGCTTATTAAATGGAATTGAGTTTTAGTCCTGGAATTCCTGAATTAGGGCAGGAATGAATATCTTGCTACACACATCATTTCACTAATAATTGGCTTTTTCTAAATGTCAAGTTGGCATGGTTTTCATCCTGTCTTTAGAACAGTTTTATGGGCAGTTTGGTCTATGCCATGTAGAATAAAAGCATTTCTTCTAATGATCGAAGATTTCTGGTGGCATTTGCATCGTGCTCTGATGATGTAGATGTCCTTTTAGGTCACTTCCACCATGGAAATTGAATGATTGCATAGAATAAAATTCATTTAAACTGAACATACTAGTTACATCATACTTTTCCCCCACTTTTTTACTTCTGTGAAAGAGAAACCAAATTAGTTCTGTTCTCCCGTTTCCATTTTAAATTAAATAAAAATTTGAAAATTTTTAAAAACAGCTTTATCTTTTCCTATACCTGCAGTCTAACTATTTTGTTATGATTTGTTTCAGATTGTCATTCAGTAAAAATGGAGTGGTTAGAATAGATGGTTTCTCATCTCCTGACCAATATGACGATGAAGCTCTGAGCTTATGGACACATGAAAATTACGACGACGACGAGCTAGTAGACATAGAGACTTGTAAATACATCTTGGCCATCATCGGCGATAAGTTCTGCCAGTTAGTGACATCAGAGAGAATAGCTCTGTCCTGGGTAAAGAAAGACGGTAAGGGGATTCCATGTGCTTGTCTTTGCTCCTGGAGGTGACTGTTTGTGAGGGCGTGCCCATCAGGCTTGTCTCGTCATGTTTCTTACTTGGGGCAATGCCATTGCCCTGTAGGCTTCTGTTTATACATTCCTAATATGTTCTGTAGAAAGTGAGGTGATGCAGCAGGTAGAGTGCTGGGCCTGGAGTCAGCAAGACTCTTCTTCTCAAAAACAAATCTGGCCTCAGACCCTGGGCAAGACACTGCACTCTGCCTCAGTTTCCATAGCTGTAGAATGAGCTGGAGAAGGAGTTGGCAAACCACTTCAGCATCTCTGCCAGGGAACCATCACCTGGGCTCCCAAAGGCTCAGACTTGACTCACTGCTCAGCAGCAATACAGTGCCCCAGAGGCCCTCTAGAAGGCTGAATAGTACAGTGGATTTTGTAATTCATGAAATCATGATCTCCCTTGGCGACAGTGTAGAATTATGGAATTGTGCTTTTACCGTCACTGTTGTTTCTTGTCCACAGCTTGCTCTGTACATCTTTGTTTACTTGCTCTCTCCTCATTAGACTGTAAATTCCTAGGCGGTAGGCAAGTGCCTTTGGCCTCTTTTTGTGTGCCCAGTACCTGGCATAGTAGACTTTTTAGTAGATGTTTACTGATGGATTGAAGTGAAAAGTATGCATGATGCATACTTTTGTCTGATAGTACGTGTAATGTCTAGAAAGGAGCATTTTGCTTGTATATGACTATGAATATTTCTACAAAGAATTGACAACTTGTAGAAATTTGTGGTTGATCTTCATTAGCTTCATCGGTCAGTTCTGTGTTATCTCACACAGATGTTTGCTTTCAATTTCAGTGCTTTCATTCTGTTTATTCTGCATTTCAGCCAAAATTGCCTGGAAAAGAGCCGTGAGAGGCGTCC
Source organism: Gymnobelideus leadbeateri (assembly GCA_011680675.1). Lineage (NCBI taxonomy): Eukaryota > Metazoa > Chordata > Mammalia > Diprotodontia > Petauridae > Gymnobelideus > Gymnobelideus leadbeateri. The sequence goes on along the minus strand of WOXC01003680.1, from coordinate 872,292 downwards.
GTGAGATGTGTGACGCATGTGAAGCCACATTGTTCAACATTCACTGGGTCTGCCAGAAGTGTGGATTTGTGGTCTGCTTGGACTGTTACAAAGCAAAGGAAAGGAAGAGCTCCCGAGGTCAGTTTATGACATGAGCTAGTATGAATTCTTTACCTTCCCTCGGGTGGTCAGTCTGCTGGGGCGTGGGGTCTTCAGACTCATGGTTTAAAATTAATAAAATACATAGGATTACAGAAGAAACCAGTTATATTCAAATAAAAATGTAATTTTTTTTCTCATCCAAGTTCATGGAATCCCTGAAATCTCTCCATGGACTTCACCAGGTTAAGAACCCTTAAACTAGAGTATTGTGCATAATTTTATTCCAGTGTGTTTAGAACTGCTAACACAGAAAGTCAAGTATGTTTTTCTTACCATGAATACATGTAGTCTTGTGCATATGAAGATCGACTTAGAGCTAATTTTCAAACTCATTTTTTCTGTCTTTAATTATAACATCTTTCTCCATTGAGGAAAGTGAGATTGTCCCCTTTTCAGAAACCTGTTTATCCACACAACCTTATTAAGAGCTAGGCAGCTTCAAAGAAAATGCATTCTCTTTTTTGTACCTGATTTGTACCAGATAATTTCTGGTATGACTTCATTTTAGGCTTCATCATAGCCTTTTTTCTCTGGCAAAGAGCAACATTTGAGTGACTGACTTATTGGTACCATTTAATTACAGAATTAAAGTCATGTCTAGGCAGAATTTAGTAACACCAAATAGAAGCTGTTCTTTTGTGAAAGCTCACTGGAGGAGAGTTTATCAGAAAGATTATAATGACTACTGGCATTTTATTATCTCCCTACCATATTTCCTTAATTTTAGCAGAATGCTCAAATAAACCTTGAAATCTGGAGAAAGCTTTGAGGGAATGGATTGTATAGTGCTAACCTCACCAAAGTATATCATAATTTAGAATGATCTTGCCTGTTGACTTAATTGGAGGTACCTCAAAGAAACTCATAATGAAGTTTAGCTGTTATATTTACATATTTAAATAAGGTGCAGAAATTTAATGAGTGCTTGTTGTTTAACTAGGAAAAGATGAACCTAGGAAATTTGGAAGGCCTAGAATCAGGAGCCTAAAACTCATAGCCTTGGGCTATGTGTTTTGGGAAAAGATAATAGGGTAAGTCTAGAGCTGGAAGGGAACTTGGAAGCCAGATATTTCCAACCTCACTTGATATAGGAGAAAAGTGAGACCCAGAGAAGTTCAGCAGTTACCCCCTAGGTCACAGTGACAGAAGTGGAATCTGTGGGCATGCATTTCGGATTCCAAATCAGTGAGGTAAAATGCTTCTTTGTGATTGACATGTTTGCCTGTAAAGAAGGCATTTCTGCATTTTCTAGCTAGTATGTTTTAGTAGGGGCAGGACAGCTTAGCTGCCATGAAATCAGCTGTTCCACTCCAGGTGGCCTGGCTGATCCAGGCCTTAGGAGGGTTCAGACTGAAGTGATACAGACAGATTCAGGTGAGACCTCGTGGGAAGCTGGGCTTCTGAGTGCAAGGCAAAGGCTAACAGGGCAGCCACGTAATCTGCGAAAAGGTTTTTGGCCATCAAGAGCCTCTTCCTGCTCTTTATGTAATGGTCACCTTTGAAAGAATGGAAGAAGATTTTGCATGACTTCATCCATATAATGGCTGTCATACTGCTTGCTTTCTCAGTGGGTGGGCGAGGGGCTAGAGGGAAAAGAAAGCTTGGAACTCAAAATCATTTTTAAAAAATTCTTAAAAGAAAGTGGCAGTTGCTCTAATAATACTCTCAATATATTTTTTCTCAATTGACCATATATGCTTCTTACTTTCATAGTGATTGATATTTTAATAAATTTGTTGTTGCCATCAGTCTCTCCAATAAATAGGGTTGGTGTGTCCAATTTTGGCTAGGGAGCCGCTGAGAATTATGGTCATGAGAATTGGAAATATATTTGAAGTTAGAATATGCCTTTGCAAAAATTACAACATTTACACTGTCCATATGGATTTGATGGAGTTAGGAGAAAGAGCAGTAGGTCATTTTCTTTCATTCTCAGTAAATAATGTTGATTAAAGTCATACTAACCCAGAACTTTGGAAAAAAATTTGTCTTTGGAAGAATTTTTTATTGGATTCAGTGGCTAAATGCCTGTGCCATGGAGGTATTATACCAGTCCATGCTTTACCTCAGCCTGACTGTAACTCCTGGCACGTTCCTCGGTTTGGTGAAGAAGCTGGCACTGAGCCACCTGGACAGTTGTGGCCCTCTCTGTGGCTGTTCGTGGCAGGTTCATTGGTCCTTTGAAATAACATTTAAATTTGTTAACTGATGTTTATAATGGCCCCCAAAGCCACTTCCCTGACCTCTGTTCACTTGGGTAAGTAAGTGGGGAGAGAAATACTTGGAGCAGTGAGCAGAGGCAGCAGTGGAGCCTGGGTGGGGGTCCCGGCTCCTTTCTTTACTTGCTGTGTGACTTGAGGCACCTCACTCTTTCTCTCCAAGCTATCTGTAAACTAAAGTATTGGACTGGATTCTCTCTCAGTTTCCTTTCAGCTCTAAATTCTATGATAATTAATGTACTTGAACTTATTCACAACCCCAAACTAAATGCTGAAAATGTGTAGAAGGTCAGAAGGAAGATGTTGAGACATCACAGGGGAAGTACTGTTTTAGTATCACTGTTTTGGGAATTCATAGAAATGTGAGAAATGCATCTAAAACTTTCAGGAAGCTAGAGTTAATGTTTCATGTCCCATTTTGGATCCCTTTTATGTGCACCCCAAGATAAACTAGAATTATATAGCCATGTTTGAAGATAAACGTAGAAATTATGTTGTCTTCTAGATAAAGAGCTCTATGCTTGGATGAAGTGTGTCAAGGGACAACCTCATGATCACAAACACTTGATGCCGACTCAGATCATACCAGGCTCTGGTAAGAAATAAACACCCACTGGTTAACACTATGATCAGTTCTGTTAATCCCCCAAAGCTGTATTTAGTGGCAGAATAGAATGGGGAGTTCAATGTAGTAAATGTAGTGTAGTAAAATGTGTAACACCTACTGTGTGCAAAGGACTAGTGAAGATACAAGTTTAGATAAGGTGCTGTTAAAAGTCTGTCAATAAGATAAGACTCAGGTACAGGTGATCCTAACACATAATCAGTGCCTAAAGAAGATGAGAAGGTTTTTAGTGAGGTTCAGGGAGTGGGTGGTCACTCCCAGCTATAAGGATCAAAGAAAGCTTCCTTTGGCTCACCTCATGGCCATTGATTTGTTCCTTGAAGTGGACTTGGGGCTGAGCTTTAGAGCTTTCTGTGCCCTAGGCAAGGGGCACAGAAAGGCATCAGGGTGCTGAGAAATCCAGTTCACCTGAAACAAAGAAGACGTGAAGGGTAGCATGGTATAAGACTGCCAAGGAACTCAGATGGCATCAGACTTCAGTGCAAGTTGGAGGAGTTTGGACTTATGAGCAGATGGTGGTGAAAAAAGAAAATGTATCTGAAAGTGGTATCCAGGTGAGGTTGGAGGAAGAAGAGCAAAGCATAAAGGCCATTGGGGCATTCTAGGGGCCCTGGTGGGATAAGGAATAAGGGCATGTGAGAAGGGGAAGGCAGAGGTGGGCTTCAGACTTGAGAAGCCAGGGAAAAGAAAGAGGCAGAGTCATCAACAAGTTCTGAACATGGGGCACAGAGTAAAGGGTAGAGCCACTTGGGAGGCATCTGGGAGAGGACACAGTGAAGGGTGGAGAGACTTAACATTTAAAACTGTGTTGTAGCTTGGACCGTCTATGCACAGTCTGCTAAGTCCCCGCTCCCATTGCACAGCAGGAGAGACCAAGGGGCGCAGATCTAAATGTAGAGTAGTTGTTAAAGTCTTGAGGATAGGTGATAATTCTTTTCTTTTATTACTGCTTTATTTTGAAGTTTTGACAGATCTTCTAGATGCGATGCACAATCTTAGAGAAAAATTTGATATTAAGTCTTATTGCCTTTGTACTAACATACAAACCGTACAAGTTGGGAAAGTTCCTGCAGTGAATGGAGTATCTCAGGTGAGTCAGATGTCTTTAAATATTAAAATTAATTATTTTGATGAATCAACTTTCATACTTTCAAAACTATATGTATGGCAATGTTTTGTTGATTTGTGATACATTTTCTAAATTATTAAGTAAGAAAATGTAAGCACTAATGTTTACCTTGTTTATAGAATTGGAGATATGTCTTTTAAATTAATTATTCTGCCTTATAGGTTTTGCAGAGTGTTCTTGATCACAATGAGAAAATTTCACTGTGCATGCCTGAGTCTCAGCAGCAGAATTCCCCTCAAAAGTCTGAGACTAGCGGCAATACCAGCCCTGAGAGTGATGAGAGCACAGATGGCAAGTCCACTCCTCCAGAATCCCAGTCCCCGCTACACTGGCTGGCAGATGTTGCTGAACAAAAAGCCAGAGAAGAAACGAAAGGTAATGACACTTTGTTACATTGAGTGTGTGTGGAGGAGGGCGGGAGTGATCTACATTTGTCTTTTGTGAACTTTGAATTTCACTATGTTTCCTACTCACTGATGCTATGGACACCTTCCTCTGGTGGCATTAACTCCTTTGTAATTGAGTGTAACCCCCCCACCACAGCTGCTTGGCCTTAGCTTCTTTGATTGGTCACAGGTACAAACTCAGCTGAACGTCTGAAATGGGGAGCAAGTCTCTTCACATTCAGACTGTTGGTATTCCTTCCTGGGGTGTTTTCAGGTGAATAAGAGCACTAGTGCTAACAGCATGTTTTTCCTGCCATGAAATGAAGGGGCCCAGTTTTAGTAGCACTTGTGCATAATGGTGGAGTTATATTAAAAAGCTTGCCAAATACTTGATTACAGAAGACAAGGAGTGTCCACTTGGAAGACATATAAAAGAAGAAAGAGATCAAGATACCCTTGATTCGCCAGACTGCAAAAACTCCCCTGCTATGTCCCAGAATAACGAACAAGGATCCACCTTACGGGACCTGCTGACCACGACCGCGGGCAAGCTGCGTCTCGGCTCTACAGACGCAGGAATTGCCTTTGCTCCGGTGTATTCTACAGGAGCTTCAGTGAGTTGGTTGCCAGATGACTTAGTGTTTTTCAGGGGCGTTGAAATTAAACTGATTTGGATATTTTTACCAGTAAACTGAATTGTTCTCACAGCATTTCTATAAAATAATCATGATATTAAATTACCAAACTCTTTTTTTTTTGCTTTTTTTGGGGGGGGGGGGGCAATTGGGGTTAAGTAACTTGCCCAAGGTCACATGGCTAGGTTTTTGGGTTTTTTTGTGTGTGCTTTGTCTGAGGCCGGATCCAAACTCAGGTTCTTCTGACTCCAGAGCCGACGCTCTACTCACTGCACCACCGAGCTGCCCCAAAATTACCAAACTCTTAAAGATCATTGCTATTTTATGTTGTATATCACAGTTTGTTTTAACTCGAGGAAAATTGAAACTGCATTTTGTAGAATCTTCTAGTTAATGAAGTACCCAGAGTTCCTTTTTAATTATGTACCCCCAAAAGGATGTGAAGTTATATACTTGTTATAATTACCCAATTGACATTGAACACTAATTGTTCTAGATAAAATTTAAAATATCTTTTTTCCCTCAAGTTGAACATTTTAAAGAAAGTGCTTTGATGTATATTGTGTTGTTTTTGTTTTGTTTTTTTTAATCAGCAGAGTGGCAAAAGTACAAGGATCGTGCCAAACATTCTTGATGACATAATTGCTTCAGTTGTCGAAAACAAGATTCCACCAAATAAAGCCTTCAAGACAGAAGAAGGAGAAGAAGGGGAAGGAGAAGGAGGAAGAGGAGGAGAAGAAGAGGGAAGAGGAGAAGGAGGAGAAAGAGAAGGGGAAGGAGAAGGGAAAGTAGGAGGAGAAGGGGAAGGAGAAGGGGAAGGACGAGGAGGAGAAAAAGAAGAGAAAGAAGAAGGTCCTGAAGTCAGTCAACCAACTGCCCTGGATGAGAGTAATCAATTGTCTGGGGATGTGCCACACTCATGGATGTGTGAGAAACATGTCTTGTGGCTTCAAGATCACAAGAATCTTGATAATTGGAAGCTTTTCAGACAGTGCTGGAGTCAAGGACAGGTAAGTGTTTGTAGCAAGGCAAACACTTCCCCAAAAACTGCTTTGTGAATGGGCTGTGTCCAGGTGTCAGGCAGTCTGGACCACTGGGCTCAACTCCTCAGCCATCTGTCAGTCAGAAAGTGTCAGAACATAGTCACGCTTTCTAGTTAGTGACCTCTGAGCAGATTTATATGAATTAGGGTTAGAACATTGACTTAGATGAATTCAGAAGCAGAACATGACTTGTAACCTTTATTTTGACCAGTCAATAAATAGGTTTTGTATAGTTCTAGTCTCTGAGGCCACATGATAGAGTGGAGAGAAGGCTGGTTCTGGGTCCAAGGACTCGGGCTCTGCTCATTCGCACCTTTGTGACTGAGCTGGTCATCCACCCAGAGGTGGTGCTGCTCTTGTTGATAAAAGGGGCCTGAGCTCCCTTCCAGCTCTCCTTCTATGAGTCTCCTTCTTACTCCCTAAGCCAGATGTTTTCTTATGATTCAGTTTCACACCTCCTGTGTCTGACCCCTCCAATCCATTTTTTGCCCAGGCACTACAGCATTCTTCCTTGAAATGCAGCTTTGACCTTTCCTCCACTGGTCAGAAGCCTGTTGTTTCCCCCTTGCCTACAGGACCTGGCCTAAACTTATTCTGAAGGTCTAGCCCCCCTTTCCAGGCATTACCCATTTTCACATATGTTTGGCTATATACTACATGTGTCCAAACCACTTAACCTTCTTGAGTACCTGCTGCACTTTTTCATTGGTTGCCCTTTTCCAGATCTCTGCATAGTAACAGCATACATACCATACCAGTGATCAACTTATGATGTGCTAGTTATTCCAGAAGTCATCTCTCCATTTCTGCCCTTTGATGGGACTTTGCATCTCTCATGGCATTTCCAGCATTGTCTCATGTTATTCTTGTTTGTGTCTATGCCTTCTTATTTCCCCTCCTAGATTGTAAATTTTTCTTTAAGGTTAGATATCATGTCTCCACCCCTTCCCACACCCCCAGATCCTGGCAGAGGGCCTTGTGTAGCTCTATGAAATTGTAAGTTGTGCGTGTGCATGCAGGGTTACCCAAGACAGAAAGGTTATAGTGAAGAGTTCTGACAAGAGGTAATTGACTGGAGGAGGAAGTGGCAAACCACTTCCAGACAGTAACAAAATTATAAAAATATGCCTCTGATTCCAACACCCTACAATTTCTACCTCCAGCTTGAACCAAGGAAAGATAAAAAGGTTTTCTTAAATGAGCATTGCAAACAAATAGAAGAAAACAATAGAATGGGAAAGACAAGAAATTTCTTCAAGAAAATTCAGGGTGAAGGGGCAGGGGTCAGATTTCACCTGAAAAATGATCATGCCACTTAACAGAAATAGAAGAGGTGGCGAGAACACACACGAGAACTGAGAGAGAAAAACCTTCCTATCACCAATAACCACAGTCGTGTGGTTACTGACCTAGAGCCAGATGGCCTGGAAAGAGGCCAAGTGGGCCTTAGGGAAGCACTGCTAGCAAGAAGGTGGTGGAGGTAACAGAATTCTCACTGAGCTATTTAAAATCCTAAAAGATGATTCTGTTAAAGTGCTGCACTTAAACATGCCATCAAATTTGGAAAACTTGACAGCGGCCACAAAAAAAAGGATCAATTTATATCCCAAGCCTAAATAAGGGCAGTACCAAGGAGTATTCACATTGATGCACAATTGCATTCATTTCACATGCCAGCAGGGATGTTGCTTAAGATTCTGCCAGCTAGGCTTCAGCCATACGGGAACCAAGGGTTTTCAGAAGGGCAGGCTGGTTTTTTGAAGAGACAGGAACTAGAGACCAAATTACTAACATTTACTAGATTATGGAGAAAGAGAGCTCCAGAAAAATACCTACTTTGGTGGCTACGCTAAAGCCTTTGACTCTGTGGGTCACAGCAAAATGTGGCAAGTCCTCAGAGAGACGGGAATACCAGATCACCTGATGTCACTTGTCTCCTGAGGAACCTGTATGTGGGTCAGAAAAAACAGTTAGAACCAAACAAACGAACTTAAACTGGTTAGTTCAAGATTGGAACAGGAGTATGGAAAGGCTGTATATTGTCACCTTGTTGAACTCACATGCAGAGTGCATCATGTAAAATGCCAGGCTGAGTGAGTCAGAAGCTGGGATTCAGGTTGCCAGGAGAGATAGCCACAGCCTCAGATATGCAGGCAGCATGTGGTACTTACTGTGCTGACAGAAAGTGAAGAAGAATTGAGAAGCCTCTTCAGGAGGGCGAAGGAGAGTGAAAAAGCTTAAAACTTAAAAACTTAACCCAAGAAAATCTAAGATCTTGGCAAGTGGTCCCTCACTTCCTAACAAATAGAGAGAGAAGAAATGGGAGCAGGGTCAGATTTTCTGTTCTTGAGCTCAAAGATCACTGTAGACAGTGACTACAGCCACTTTGTCCCACGCAAGGAAAGCTGGGGTGGATCTGGACAGCACATGAAAAAGCAAAGACATCATCTTGCCAATCAAAGTCTGTAGTCAAAGCTATGGTTTCTCCATAAGAAAGCTGAGCAGAGAAGACTTTTGAGGTTCTTGGATAGCAAGGAGGTTAAATCAGTCAACATTTAAAGAATTTAATTCAGGCTATTCACTGAAAGGTCACTTAAAACAAAATGGCAAAAAAGAAGACGCTAAAGTTTAAATACTTTGGCCACATAATGAGAAAATGAGACTTGTTGGAAAAGATCCTAATGTTGAGAAAGATTGGAGGAAAAAGGAAAAGGGGACGGCTGACGGATGGAATAAATAGGTAGTGTCATGGAAATAATGCATGGGAACTTGTATAGACTGGAGAGATGGTGGAGGATAGAAGGGCCTGGCATGCTGTGCTCCACAAGGCAGTGCTGAGCTACCACAGTCCACCTAGCCTCATGAGAGCTTACATGCAGCACATTTTCACCAGTTTTTAAAAAATAAAAAAGTTTTTTAAAATCATTGCATTGTTCAAGCTTTTTAATACTTCATAGAAAACATCATTGGGACTATTTTGAAAAGCCTCTTTAAGTACAAACTTTACATTGTTCTGACTAGTTACCTTGTTTTTTCCCCCAGATCTTAGTAACTGAAATGAAGTTTGGTGGTAGTTGAAGAAGGAAATAACTTTTATTATAAATTGTTGTTGTCATCCAGGAACTAACCCTGACACCATTTTATAAGTGTCTGTCTTGATTTTTACGTAGCTGAGTGATGTTAGCTCAAGGAATGACATTAAGAGAATTCAGGTCAGGAGTTCACTTCTAGCATTTAGTCCCTCCTGTTATGTGGTAGCACAGTAAAGTGGAGAATTTTCCTTTTAAGATGTCTTTCATGAGTAATAAACTCTGAAGGTTGCATAGCTTATACAGAGTCACGTCTAATTGTTATCGTTCAACCGTATCTGATTCTCCGTGACCCTAATTTGCTATTTTCTTGGCAAGAATAATACTAAAGTGGTTTGCTATTTTCTTCTCCATCTCATTTTTAGAAATGAGGAAGTAAGGTAAACAGGGTTGAGTGACTTAGCCAGAGTCACACAACTACTAAGTGAAGTCAGATTTGAACTCGAGAAGATGAGTCCTCTTGATTCCAAGCCCAGTGCTCTATGCACTGTGGAGCCACCTAGCGGCCTGGTCATGTCTAAACAATGGATATTAAGTCCCTTCTCTTTACTGAGGGTTTTCTTTATGGACTGGGACAGATACATAGCCTTGCCTCTAGGTGAGACACATTTTTAGGAAAGGAGAGAAAGGTAAGAAACAGGAGCTACTTTCTCAAGAGTAGATACACTTGGAAAATGCAGGTCAAAAAGTACTGAACAGTTGTAATTAGGACTTAATTAAGAATTGTGTTCTGGAGCTTATGTTTGAAGTTCTCCTTGGCTCTGACCTTTTTTTATTTTCTCTTTTTTAAACAAGCCTGTAGTGGTTTCTGGCGTACACAAGAAAATGAACATCAGCTTGTGGAAAGCCGAGTCGATCGGTGTTGATTTTGGAGACCACCGGGTAGATCTCCTGAACTGCAAGGATGGCATTATTTCAAATGCCACTGTGAAGGAATTCTGGGATGGTTTTGAAGACATTTCAAGTATGTGATTTCTCACTATCATCTTATTGTTAAATGTCTCTTCCAAATCAAAAGGTTGCTTGTTAGTGATATCTCTAGAAGGTGATTAAGTTTTGATAACATGTCCATTGAAACAATGTTATTTACAAAATGAGGGCTTAGATCTGAGTTCTGACCCTGGCTACACAGTTCACCTTGTCATCTCTTAAGGAAATCGTTTAAGTGCTCTGACTCAGTTTCTCATAGTCAGAAGTTATATTGAAAACCATTTCCTCAATCAAATGAAGCAAAGAAAGCAAAATATTTTGGAAAGTAAAACTCACTTAATAAATGTGTAGTATAATTATTTATAAAAAAAGAAATCTTCCTAAAGAGGATTTGAGATTTCATACTTTATGGAATCATAAAGAAATAATTCATTATGTTGTAGTCTCATAGAAAATTAGGAATTCTGACACTCAGTAAGCATTGGTGAATTCTTAACCATGTAGTACCTAGCAATAATCAGAATAAAATCTCTCTTTTCTGTCTCCCTCTACATTGTTTAAAAAGAAAAAGGCAGTTCATTTCATTTTTTATGATCTCTATTCTTTACAGAACGGCAGAAAAAAAATGGAGAAACGGTTGTTTTAAAATTGAAAGACTGCCCTTCAGGAGAAGACTTCAAGATTATGATGCCAGCAAGGTATTGTGTCAAGTGAAATTTGTTTATTAGTGGTTAGTGGTCAAATTGGGATTGACTTCCAGCTGGAGGATGCATCAGCTTGTGTGACATAAAGGCCCAGGGCACTCTGGACTTGGCTTTAGGGCTCCTGCTCCTTGAGGCCCCTCATGGGAGCAGGCTTGTTTCCAGTTTGTGCCACTGCCTTCCTGTACTTTATGATTCTGGGGGAAAGCAGATTTGGAATCCAGCTGGTACAAGTCTGGATCAGAGGTCACCCAGGAAAGCTGCTCCCTTCTCCTGCTCCCTCTGGGCTTTGGCTCTTGTGTTACCTTCAGACAGACCTGGGCAAAGTCAAGGGGAAATGCTGCCTGATGATACAAAGAAGGTCTTACAGTCAGGCCTACTTTTCATGGAGTTCTTTGCTCCTGGGGCTTGTGGTGGAAGTTGGAGCAGACATTGAGTTTGAAAGCACTTTGAAAATCTTACATTCCCAAACATTGCAAATTTTATAATCTTCCAGATATGAAGATCTGTTTAAAAGCCTGCCATTACCAGAATATTGTAATCCTGAAGGGAAATTCAATCTGGCCTCCCATTTGCCAGGATTTTTTGTTCGTCCAGACCTAGGACCCAGACTGTGTAGTGCATATGGTGAGTAGACCTCACTACCTGGAGTAACAGTGGAACTTTGGCACAGATACACGGCTAAATTCTCTGGTGGTTTCCATTTAATGTCATGTTATAGATGTTTTTGTTGCTTTATGGCCTTTCAAAACTTTTCTTAGCATAACCCCCATTTTGTTGTATTCCTTATCAGCTCAATATCAAAAGTTAGAAAACAAATGCTTCCCTTGTGAGTTTTCTCCATACTTAAGAATTTACTTGTATAGCCTGTTAAGAGAAATTATTTTAATGTCATAAACAATATACTATGACCAAATATAATGAAGAAAAAGCCCCATATGTAGAATAAAATAATAAATAATTAACTATGCTAAAAATAATTTTTAAAAAACCTTTTGCAATTGTTCACATGCTTTGTAAATTTTAACCTTTTATTTTATGGTGTATTCCTTCATGTGCAGGTTGAATCAATTAGACACAATGCAGAAGTAATTTCCTCACTGTGAACTGGAATTGGTGGATCATTAGGTAGAGGTATAAAAATTAAATGTATATTCATGAAAATACAAATCTTATTTCAAACACAGGTGTGGCTGCCTCTAAAGATCACGATGTCGGAACTACAAATCTCCACATTGAAATTTCTGATGTTTTGAACATTCTAGTTTACGTTGGTGTAGCAAAAGGAAACGGGGTGCTCTCGAAATCAGGTACAGAAACCTTCCTTCAACACTGTTGCCCAGGTTTTTATGGCTATTGATAATAATACCTGATGTCTATGTAGCACTTCAGAGTTTAATGTGTTTACAATACTTGTAATCTCACTTGGTGTAGATGCCAATGCCAGAAGGTAGTGCATTCACCTCATTGTACAGAGAAGGAGATGAAGTGATTGGCCCCTATTCTAACAGTGAGTCAGTGTCAGTAGAGGCAGGAGTTAAACCCAGGTGTGTCTTCTTTCTGAGTCCGGTGCTTTTTCCTCTGTACTGTACAGGCTTTCTCTTTCATCCACCAAAACCCAGCTTCTGGATGATCAGTGATGATAAATGCAAAGAATAATTGTAAGGTAGAGACATCCTCAAACTTAACGGACCATAATCTGTAAATAGATGATATTTGCCCTTTATTTTAGTTTCTTTTAATGCCAATAACATTTTCATTGATCATTTAAGGAATTGAGAAGTATAGTAATCTTTCTAATGAGTTTCTTGGATTAGCCCCTTCCTCCATGATTTTTATGTTGCCTAATTTGTTGCTCAAAGTCTTGAATAAAACATGAAAGATGTGTTAAGAGGCAACATTTCTCTTGGCAGGCAGGCATGGATTTTTTTGGTTTTGTTTTTTTCTTTTCAATATGACATATAGGAAAGCACTTTGTCAGGAGATCTAGGCTCTTGTTCTGACTCTGCCTTGGACGGATCGTTTAGTCCACCGCAGCTTATGTTGTAGCGTGGCCTTCTAACTCTCAGTTGTGACATCCCACGTTTTTAATTATCCTGCAGAAATAAGACACCCACAAACTATGTGCCCAGCATGATGATAGGTGCTGGGGTTACAAGAACAAAACTGGCGGTCCCTGCTCTCTAAGAGTTGGTCTTCCATCAAGAAAGAGAACACGGGAACTTGGGAGTATAGGCCAAATCAGTAAAAGTTAATCTTGGGCAGGGGGCCCTCAGGAAAGGCTTCATGGAGGAGCTACTGCTTGAGTTGAATCTTGAAGGGAATGAAGTGTAAGGTCTTAGAAAATGGTGGTCAGTCTTGCATCTCCAATGAGGACAAAAGCATGGGTGTGGCACTGTGAAGGACCCAAGAGAAGGCTTCTTGGATGGGTGGCCAGGTGCAGGAAGAGGAGTTATGGAAGCAGAGGCTGGGACCAGGCTATGGAGGGCTTAAGAGCTAACCAGAGGGGCTTCCATCAGGAGCCACTGGAATTAAGTGAGTAGCTTTGGGAGCTCTGTGGGCAATGGCATGAGGAAAGACAAGGTACGGAAACAGATTAGGAGACTGTGGTCCAGCAAGAGGTCACGGATGGAAGGGAAACTAAGGTGGTGATTTTTGTGAGGACAAGCAACCAAATCTGGCAACTAAATGGGTATGGAAGGTGAGTGAAAATGAGGAGGTTGGGATGCACTGGCCTTGTGAATCTGAAGAGTTGGGAGAACAGAACAGCCTCAGTACCAATGGGGAAACTCAAAAGAGGACAGACTTGAGGAGGAAAGGTTCATGATTTCTGTTTAGGAAAAGCCGAGTTTGGGATGACCAGTGGGCAGGTTGATGGTATGGGACTAGAGCTGATGACGGAGACTGGGCCTGGCTCTATTAAATGAGTGGAATGCCAATGTGATGCCCATGGCAACCACTAGGAAATATAATAAGCTCTCTTCCTCAAAAGCAAAACCAAATATTTATTTGGAATATCACTGTTAGGATACCAGGAGGTCAGATTTAGTAAGATTTTCATTACTGATCCAGAGAGCACTGACATCTCAAGAATCCTTTCTGTCAGGCCTCCCCACAAGCAAGGCGAGCTCCTCCCACACTGGGCTCCATGTGGCTCAGGCTGGGCCAGGAGGTCTACGATGAGCTGGGAAGACCCTCCTGTTCCATTAACATCACGATGAGTTAATTGAATTATGAAGCCACCTAGGCTGTCTAGAGAGAAAAGGGCCCAAACAGAGCCTTGGAGTGTGAGGAGCCCACAACGCTGAGTCCAGGAACCAGGAGGAGAGCGTGGTCTAAGGGAGTCATGGAGAACGAGGACCGAGAAAAGACTTTGGAGAGCGCAGTTCCTATTGGGCGATAAAGCCGAAGCTTTATTGCAAGAGGTTTTGAGAATTGAGTGAGAGGAGGGGAGGTGAGTGAAATATAAGAAGCTTTTTCTAGGAGTTCAGCTGAGAAAAGGAGGAAAGATCCAAGGTGATGGATTGGGGGTGGTAGGTTCTATTTTGGTAACATTTGTGCATTTTCGTAGGCAGCTGAGAAGAAACAGTAAATCACTGGAGATGTGAAGAGGCCAGGTGGGGCTAATTGAAAGGACGGTCTTCCTGAGAAGAGATAAGGGGCGGGGCATGTGGAATAAAAGGAAATATATGAGGGGCCACTTCGTTATTGGAGCGTGGAATAAAGAAAGAGGATTGGTGGGGATGTTCTTGTGTCATATTTAGAAGTTACCATTTTTATGACAATACAACAAAACTATTCATCTTAATGTGATAGGTAGGTTTGTTCCTAACAAGTATTCTCAAAACATAAGGTATCATTGACAATGTTCCCATTTATTTTTTCAGTCACTAAATAAGACTAATATTCTCTCCCTATAACAGTTACAGTAGCAAACCCCATTTCAAATTAATAGGATGTTGCAAATATTATTGTATATTTCTTTGACAAAACAAATATTTCTTATTCATCCTTTAGCTAAAACAATATTAGTTTTCAAATTCAAACCCTTGTTTTAGTATATTTTCACAGACAAGTGCATTCATTACCCGTTCTTACTCAGAGGAAGGCAAAATATATGATGTTATGAAACATCTAGGTCTGTAAAGAGAAATAGGAATTGATTGTGTAGTATTAATAAGCAGGTCTTTCCTTCTATTTAATTTGCAGAACTGGTATGTGTTTATTTTTTAAAATTCTGTTTTAACTACCATCCACAGTTCTTTTTCATATACGTAATCACTTTCTAATTCTGAGTCGGTATCAATTTGGGGGCCTTTCACTGATTTATTTAGAGATATTCTCAAAACATCCACCAAATATACATCTAAAGGAAGAATTCTCAGGGGCGGCTAGGTGGTGCAGTGAGTAAGAGTGCTGGCTCCGGAGTTGGGATAACCCGGGATCAGATCCAGCCTCAGAAAATGAGCGGCCACACACAAATTATGCCTGACCGTGTAACCTTGAGCAAGTTACTTAATCCCCAGTTGCTTTAAAAATATATACATATATTAATAAAATAAAAAATAAAGGAAGAATTCTCTACATTACTTTCAGAATTGTTTTCATTATCTGAACTTAATTCTGTTCTTTTCTATACACTCTTTATCATTTTAAATTATATTTTTTTCAATTAACAAGCCTTTATTTCTTCTCCTTACACACACCATGATTTTTTTTAAAAACGGGGGCAATGAAACCCTTTTAACAAATATGTGGAGTCAAGCGCGCAAGTTCCCCCATTGACCATGTCCAAAACCATATCTCTTTCTGCATCTTGAGTTCATCACCCCAGGTCAGAGGTAGGTCGCATGCTTTATCTTCTGTCATCTGGAGTCATGGGGGAGCAATGTGTTTATCAGAAGTCTTTCAAAGTCATTTGTTTTTATTATTGTATATATTGTTCTCTTGGTTCTGCTCACCTCACTCTGTACTAGTTTGTACAAGCTTTCTCAGATGTCTCTCAGGATGTCTTCTTATAGCACAATGGTATTCCTTTACCTTGGTAGACTGTCATTTGTTGAATTCTTCACCAGTTGATGGGCACCCTCTCAGTTTCCAGTTCTTTGCCACCACAAAAAAGAGCTGCTGTAAAAATGTGTGCATCTGGTTCCTCTCCCTCCTCCCTGGGGAGGCACAGGCCTGGCTGTGGTTGGTCTGGGTCACAGATCCCAAGGGCTTTCCAGAGTTCTGCAAAGGATTTCGTGGGCTGTTTTGTTTTCATAAAGTTGGCCAGTTTACAATAGATGGAAAAGCTACGGCTCCTCACAATTTCTGACTAGTCTGATTGTCTGCGGAGCACGAGACAAATCCAGACTTTGCCCAGGCTTACAGTTTTGAAGAAGTGTGTGCACACACACATTTAGCCAGCTCTTCATCACCTTTCCATTGTGTGACCTGCCCAGTTAGATTGTGAACTCCTTGAGTTAGGCCTCTGTTCTCCTCCTGTAGTGCAGTGTGCATGTGAGAGCATTTGGTTAAGTCGGGGCTGCTGGAGGGAATAGAAGATTGGTGGCCTTCTGAAATCTGGAGGGGTCAATGACGCCTGCCTCAGAACTCACACTGCCAGGGTGGACAAAGAATGATTTTCATTCACCCCATAGGGGTTTAATGTAGATTAATCGATCGTTTTTCATGTATGAGAGGGAAGAATTC
Source organism: Gymnobelideus leadbeateri (assembly GCA_011680675.1). Classification (NCBI taxonomy): domain Eukaryota; kingdom Metazoa; phylum Chordata; class Mammalia; order Diprotodontia; family Petauridae; genus Gymnobelideus; species Gymnobelideus leadbeateri. The sequence continues at coordinate 855,700 of WOXC01003680.1, read as the reverse complement.
TGCTGTGTTGTTTCTAGGTTGATATTTTTAAAAGAACAGAAACAAGAGAGCATTAAGAGGAGGAGGAGGAGAAACCCAGGGTTGTAACTGAGTCACTTAGAGGGATTGGTTCAGAAAAAAATTTCTCTTAGGAGAAATCCCTTCTGTCTTCAAGCATTAGAAGGCTATGTTTGAAGGAGGGATTCGGCCTGGACTATTCTGCTCGAGAGGCCTACACTAGTAGGTGCAGGGAGCAGATGGGGCCACATGTGGCTCAATGTAGGAATGACTACCCACTGAGAGGACGAGGTCCTTGTCAGGTGGAAGCTGGGAGGCCACTTGTCTGGCCCCTAGGGCCTCTTGTTCAGCTGTGGCTGGCACCACCATCTCCCATCCTCCTCAGCTCAGTTCCCATCCCCTCCCCAATCCCTTGCACACCCTCACTCTGGTGCAGCCCCTCTTCCCCTCACACCTGCTGGGGGCAAGGGGTCTGCCCCATGCACCTTCATCTCCATTCAACTACCAGAGAGACCTTCCTCGGGTACAGCTCTGACCCTGTCAATTCTTTATATTTAGCAGACTCCAGTGGCTCCATCACCTTTAGGATCAGATGTAAAATCTTGTGTTTGCCTTTCCAAGCCTTGAATCACCTAGCCCCTTCCTAACCCTCACTGCATAGCCCACAATAGCTGATTGTCCTCCTCCCACCCCCGGATAGATTTCTCTCCCCGCTGGTTTTACCTCCTGGCTTCTCTGCTTTCTGTCAAGTCTGAAGCTCAGATCCACATCCCCTTAAAGTCAGAGCCTTCTCTCTGAGAATTTCTCTGCTTAATCCTGTATATAGCTTGTTTATACGGAATCATGGTATATTATCTTCCTTGTTAGACTGCAGGGGTAATGACTCTGTTTTGGTTTGGTTTTGGTTTTCCCCGGGTGTGGGGTGGCCTTGGTTGTGTTCCTGGTGCTTAGCACAGGGCCAAGGATAGAATGGGTATATGCTTAAGAAACACTGGTGAACCTGTCCTTTCCAGCTTTGGTTCTCTGATAGAAGTTAACAATCAGGATTCAGAGGCCGAGGTATGAAGTCTTGGAGGCTTACTGCCTCTTCAGGAGGGGAAGTGACATTTGAAGTAGGGATCTGGGTATTTACGTTTTTAGGGTTTTAAATGAAGTTGTTTTAACTTCTCAAGGATCCAGGCCATAGTATTTCCTTAAGTATGGACTCCTTGTTGCCAGAAGTCCCTTTCTCCCTTTGTGGGGTGTTCATTTGTCCTCTGTTCCCTGCTGCTAGATCTGAGTGACAGCTCCAAAGTTCCTCTGGATCCAGTGGGAGGAAACTGAGTCCCTTTTCCTCAGTCCTTCTCTCTTCCCCATGCCCCAAGGGATTCCCTATCAGGGGCTTGGGCTGGGAATCCTTCTCTCTGCCCACGGATGTTAAAAACTTTAGGTCATACTTTTCTCTTTTTTCTCATCAAATAAGGCTTTTTATACTTCAGAATTTTCTAAGCCACATCATAGGATATAAAGGATCCTTTGGAAATGGCAGGTGTGGTTTTGTTTATTTAAAGCATCTAAGTGTCACTGGGGGTGCATGCCATGTCTTGCCAACATATTTTGGATGGACATGTGTGGATACTTGGAAAGTGTGTCCATTGGTTAGGCTCGTGGTGTTTGCAGCTAAAGCATTCATGCACACCAGACATGGCGCTCTTGACTTTCTCTCATTAACAGCACAGATCGTCCATATTGGTGAAAGGCTCGTGTTTTCTGTATTGAGACAACTTTGCATTTCCGTAGTTGTGTTTCAGTATCTCTCTACATGCAGGACGCGCACACACACATACTCTCTCAGTCTACAGCCCTTTGCATTGTTTCATGTGTTTGAGCGCATTCAGAGAAGCCATCCTCCAGAGCCCAGAAGGCAGATAGTCCCTGCTCTGGTGCCTTCGACGATGCTTTGTCGTTGCTCTGGTGAAGGGTCTTTCCGAGATGATTGTATATCTATCACTTAGGGTGCTTATTTCACTTTTTTAAAAATAAAGATAAATATGTTGAACAGGTGACTGTGGGCTAGGGTCAGGAAGACCCAGATTCACATCTGGCCTTAGCACTAGCTGTGTGACCCTACATAGGTCACTTACCCTGTCTACTTCAGTTTCCTTGTCTACCACGTAGGAATAGTGAACAACACCTACCTTGCAGGATTGTGAAGATCAAATGAGATGTTCTTAAGGACTTCACAAATCTCAAAAACAATATATAAATGCTGACTGTAATCATCACCTATTACTGCATTATCTCAGTGTTTATATAGTATCAAGATGGAAATCAGCTTATAATGCATTTAACATAATGAAAGACAGAAAAGTAACTGATATTATGTGCATTTGAACTTCAACACCTCAGAGAAGCTTTTCTTTGAGCTCCCACATTTCACATTCAAATACGTCAAACAGGGAACCAGCTCCCCCCCCTCTCTGTATAAACTCGTATCCTGCTGCTGGTTACAGCCTTACCAAGAGGCCTCCCACCTGCTTTGAGCCTGCCATTCTGGGTAATAGACATGCTGCACTGACCCTCAGTTTTAGCGAGTTTTGCCCTTTTATCCACTGAATTGCATTTTATTTCCATTTTTTTAATGGATGCATTTCTGCATATATAAAAAATGTCTTCCAATTTTGACTTTGCATGGTTAGTGACCCCTTGAGAATGTCTCCTGCTTTGGGAAGCTGACTTAATCCCGTCCCTCGTTTTCCTTTTCCCTAGCTAGGGATGGAAACTCCCCAGCCTGTCTTGTAAGACGGCTGTGAAAATCAGATTGGAGAGTAGATCAATCTATATGCTTGGAAGAAAGGGCCCTTCCTGTGTAACAGCCCAGTCTTCATCTCACATTGCCTTGGCGTAACTCAGAACCTGGAGTCTTTGAAGTCAGTTCAAAAATGTGTCTCCCTTAAATATGGCCTCTCCAGGTGTCCCAGTGGCTGGTGCCTCCTTCAGAGACGGCCCTCCACTTATACCAGGCTCTGTCCTGGAGGAGCTGGCTTGCCTGGGCTCTCTCCCAGTAGAGTTGGATCTTTTTGAGCTGAGAGACCAAGTATTGGACTTTCTTTTATTCCCAGCCCTTGGCACATATCAACTACATAATGAATACTTGCTGACTAATTTATTCTCTTGGAGAAGTTAACATTACAGAACTTGAAATATTAATTGTAATTTTACAAAAAGGCTCCAGCAAGACTCTTTCACCTTCAGGCAGGGGGTGGGCTGCACACTGTTAGTTGGTGCTTTGAGTCTTGGATGAAATGTGTTCTTTCTTTTTGATCTCCTGTAATCATTTAGTGAAAGGTAGCATGAAGATCTTGTATTTAAGGTATCCCCAGATTGACTCTCAGGAAAATAGAATCCCAGTGATGGACTAAAAGGCTTCTTGCTCTTGGTTCCAAAATATTGGAATAGAAATGAACCATGACTAGAATTGCCCACCTGTGTCACAGCAAGCAAGAAGAGCATTTTTAAATTTGATGAAAGGCCGTGTCAGTGATCCAGGCATATTTCCTTTGGTATTTGTTGTGTGGCAGGTGAAAGATGAAGTGACTGAGGAAACAAAGGTTTGATCTTCCAAGCACGTTGATTTATTAAGCAGTGCCTGCCAATTGTCTGAAAAATTGGGACCAGGCCCCTTCCCTGGCTTAAGGCTGGACACCAAGTAAAGGGAGAGATAGACTTTTAAAAATGTAAAAAAAAAATTAAAAACAACTAATCAAATAAGGCTAACTATTTAAAAGGAAACAATACATTACATAATCTCGTTTCTAATTGGATGAAAAATTAGGCACTTCTCAGCTTGGAAGGGGGAGAGTGAACAGCCGCAGTTCCCTGAATTCAGAAAAAGGTGTCCTGTTCCCCCTCCCCAGAGTGCCTGTGAACAATCAGAGAAACATAGGAACAATAGCTGACTGATAGTGTGGGGCCAGTTTTCAGATAAGACAGGATTCATTGCTTATTGTCTTGGTGGAGGGGCGGGGTGGGGGGGGAAGGATAGAATCTGGAACTCAAAAAAAAATGTTAAAAACTATTTTTTCTGGGTATTTGGGCAAAATACCCAGATGTACAGTTGTAAGAAAACTCCTCCCACCAGCCTTTGGATCTGAGTTTCTGGTCAGCATCACCAGGGTCTGAAGTTAAGGGTCTCTAAGCAGCAGGAAGAGGTGGTCCAGCTTCCCAGACACAGAGGGCTAGGTTCAAACGGTGCAGGAAGGTTTTCTCCCAAGACAAAAATTGGACTAGGTCCAAAACTGAATAGAAAGGGAACTGAGCCAGCTCCAGAACTGAGTCAGAAGACAGCGTCAGTACAGTCCTGCAGTTCCCTCTGTTGTGAAGGCTCCTTCTGGAGCCCACGCCCTTTTTCATTCCAAGAATAAATAGTCTTTATTTCTGAACTTGAAGCATTCATGTCCTTTAGTTTTATATTTTGGCTAGATCACCTCAAGTATAATGAACCATGAAACAGTGGGAGGACCACTGGGTTGGGTGTCAGTCTGGCTCCAGTCTGCCCTTGAACACATGTTCTTGGTCAGCCATTCCCCAGTTGATAGGCATCCCTTCAATTTCCAATTCTTAACCACCACAAAAAGAGCTGCTATCAATATTTTTTATATAGATAGGTTCCTCCCCCCCTTTTTAAAAAATCTTTTTGGGTTACAGACCAAACTGAGATGCTGTAAATATTTCTGTGTATATACATAAATGTGTGTGTGTGTTCTTTTCCCTTTTTTTTATCTTTTTGGGGTAATAGTATTGCTAGGTCAGGGTATGCACAGCTTGATAGCCCGTGGGTATGGTTCCAAATTGCTCTCCAGAATGATTGAATCAGTTCACTAGTCTACCAACAATGCCATAATACCCCAGTTTTCCCATATCCATCCCCTCCAACATTTATCATTTTCCTTCTTTGTCTTATTAGCCAATCTGATGGGTGTGAGGTCTCTCCTCAGAGTTAGAGCAGCTCACATCTAAAGGAGACACTCGAAGCTGGCAGGGTGGGGGTGATGAGGAAGATCCTTATGCCTCCTTCTGTATCGTCTGTACAATAAAAGGTTTAGACCATGTGTCTGGATACTCATACTGGATACTAATTGTATGGTCTTTGTATAGTTTTAATTGAAGAGAGATCGCCAGACTGGGAAGTCCTGGGGTCAGGACTGGCCTCTGACACATCCTAACTGCTTGACTGACTGACCAAGTCTTCTCACTCCTCCATGCACTGGGCAACGTTAAGGCCAAGATGTGGAGGAGGTGCCAGCTGATTCTGGTGGGGTGGCTTTTCTCTTCCCCTCTGAGCCAGGCCTGGAGAGTGGTCCTGACCTTTTCATTTCTTGGCTTGCTCCTGCTGCTTGGGTTTACTTCCTTCAGACTCTCCCCTTGGCTCTTAGGAGTTCTCTAGCCAAAGATGTCTTGCTTTCGCTTAGTGATGGCTTGATGGGGTTGTCTGAGAGCTCTCTTGAAGAGAGACATGTTTTTCTCTCCTCCCTGTTTTCCAAAAACATATTTGTGCAGAGGTTTCAGTTCCTCTTCCACAGGACAAAGAAGCTGTTGGGGGAATTCAGAAATGATTTCAGTTTCTTTCTCCTTCTCTCTGGTACATGAAGGCACATAAGCTGAGGAAGAGAGACCCTGGGCTTTCCCCAGGAGGAGGGAGGGTCAGACTCTCTGAGCACTCAAGCCTAAGAGCTTGAGTGTGGAAGTGTCATCGTAATCCTGTGAGACTTGAAAAGCCCTTTCCATATTTCAGGCATCCTGAAGAAATTTGAGGAAGAAGACCTGGATGACCTCTTAAGGAGAAGACTGAAAGACTCATCTGAAACCCCGGGTGCTCTGTGGCACATTTATGCAGGCAAGGATGCCGACAAGATAAGGGAGTTCCTCCACAAGGTATGTGGTGCCTGTGTCCCTTGGTGTCACCCTTCCACAGTCAGTCAGGAAGGATTTATCATGCTTTGGCTTTGCTCAAGAAAAACAGCTCCACCTCCCCAGGAGCTGACGTTCTGCTGGGGATTGGGGGAGGGGAAGGGACCCACCCAGGTGCATTAGGAAGAAAACCTGGACAATCCAGGGTGGAGTCCAGAAAGGGGAGGAAGGCATTTCTTGGGAATTTCTCCTTAAATAGATAATCTGGAAGGAACCAGCCAATCAAAAGAAGGGAAGAGACAGATTCCAGGGGGGCTACTGGGGCATAGAGGAGGAAGTCCCGAGCTGCTCTGGGCACTCCTTAAAGTGGAGGTTTCTGAGAGCTGACAAGTCAGAGAATAAGGAGATTTGTGTAATTGTTTTTGTTCTCTTTTACGACTTTTTAGGATTTGTATTGGATTTATTGAATTGCTTTTAGCTTGTTTTGGGAAGAGTTAGAATTGGAAGCTTAGAGATCTGAAAACAAAACTCTGGACCAGGCCTACACAACATTCGGCCCTTGGGCCACTTGCAGCCCACAGAAGGAGTTTAGGCAGCTTTCAAAAAAAGGATAGGAGCTAAAACAGGCCTGATGTGTGCAGGCTTGGTCTGGACTGTTAAGTAACAAGGATTTGAATTGTCAAGCTCTTCCTCCGGCTGCGTCCCCTCCACCTGGCCGTGAAGGGTGATCTCACCCCTTGGGTAGTGACTGGGAGTAGCCATCTAAAAAGGAGGCCGGTGGGTGGGCAGTTGTGTCCACACTGCACATTGGCCTGAAAACAAGGTCTTTGTGGTCATTGTGTCTGGTGGCTGTTGGTTTCCTTTTTTTTCTCTCCTCTCTACACTCCCTCATGTGGGGACCCCATCAGCTTCCATAGATTTAATTACCATCTCTCTGCTTGCTGATATTCACGTCCAAAACAGAACTCATTGTCATATATTATGAAATAATATTTGTAAAAAGCACTTGGCACCAGCCTGGCCCATGGTAGTGACTGTATAGATAGATGCTTATTCAGTCCTCCCCTTCTCCCCTGACTTCCTTCCAGTCCTTCAGGCTTGTATCCTAGGCATTCTCCTCAGTTCCCCTTCATATACAAGCTGTTGACAAGGCCTGGGAGTTTGATCACTGCACTAGCTCTCCAATATACTCCTCTCCTCACCTCATGCCTGGACAATGCTGTAGCTGCTAGTGGCTCTGCCTTCCTCAGGTCTCTAACTTCCTCCAGTCCCTCCTCCACTCAGCTACTGGAGTGACTTAGCTGAAGCAAAGGTCCTGCTTTATCTCCCCCCTCCCTTCTACATGCACACTCAGTCAACTTCATTGGTGCCCTATAACCTCCAAGACCAGAGTAGACTTCTCCGCTTGGCATTCAGAGCCCTGCATGACCGTCTGCCACCGTTATTCTTTTCCTGTGTACTCCTCTATCTCTCAGCTCATGTGTTTCCTCTGCCTGTTCCCCATACCTGGAATGCTCCCCTTCCTCTGACATCCAGCAGCTTCTCCATTGATTGTTTCCTCTTTATCCTGCATGGTGCAGCACTTGAGCACAGTGCACGTAGGTGCTTATAAACACCAGCTCCCTTTGCTTTTAAGCATGTCACCTTCACATAGGATTAGTCCAGACCTTCCCTCTGTCCTTTTCTTGTCAGTCATAAGAACATGACTCTTTGACTGTCTTAAGAGGTTTGTTGCTCAGTCTGACAGAAATGTCTTGTTCTGCTGCCCTACCCTAGGCCCAGTGACAGTCTTCCATACCTAAAGGGTCTCTGGTTCCACTGGGGTCCACACACCCATCCTCCCTTGCAGCAGTGACTCGGTGTTTTGTTTATTCATTTATGCATATTCCTATCTCTAATAATTATGGTTAAGTCATTAGTTGGTGAAAGTTTATCAGCTAAAACAGACTCTCAGGCTGGTGACTAGCCAGGTAATGATTGATTGATTTATTCCTCCCCCTTCCTTAGAGCAGTGTCTACTACTAGCATAAGGGAGGCGGTTGAACATGGGCATCTGTCTGGCTTGGTGAGGTGCCCTTGTTTTTGGTGGGCTGCTCTGGCTGGAGACCTGGCCAACAAGAGCCCGGCAAAAAAGGCACCAAAGGAACATGGGCCACTGTCAGTGTGCCTCGTTGGGTTTCTGTCATTTCTTTGACCCCAAATCTGGTTTTCTTTTTCTGTTTGACTCAAGACCTTGGAAATAGATGGTTGTTGCTTTAAAGACAAACTTTGTTGTTGTTGCCTCCTCTCCTGAGCTGGATATGTGAACTGTGTGTGTCATTCCACTTTCCAGATTGCGAAAGAGCAAGGCCTGGAAGTCCCCCCGGGGCATGACCCCATCCGGGACCAGAGCTGGTATGTGAACAGAAAGCTTCGCCAAAGGCTGCTGGACGAGTATGGCGTGAAAACGTGCACTGTCGTCCAGTTTCTGGGCGATGCGATTATCTTGCCGGCAGGTACACTGCACCAGGTAAAAACCGAGACTGAATGGCTTGTGTCTGTGGCTGAGAGTGCCTCTGGGCTCACACGGGTGTCCAGCTGCAGGAGCCTTTGTTCAGGTTCGATGGAATACTCTTCCATGTGTTTGACAACAACTGACACAGTCCTCCACTCATAGAGGCTAAGGATTGATTTAATTTGTCACTTTTTAATTGTTTTCTACTAGCATACTGTGTTGTGCTCTGGCTTAAGGAAAGGTTTTCATGGGAAGTTGAAAAGGGACACTTGGTGGAATTCATTTTTTAAAATACTGTACTGAGACTGCAAGAGGAAAACAAGACTGAGACTTGGGGGACCAAATCTGGTGGCCCAGAAAATTATTCCAACCCCCATTAACTCACTCTAGTGTTTTCCCTCTTAATTATGTCTAATTTATCCGGTATAAAGCTTGTTTATACATAGTTGTTTCATGTTGGCTTCCTCCATTAGACTGAATTCTTTAAGAGTAGGGACTATGTCTTGTCTCTTTTTGCATCTTCATCATTTAATACAGTACCTGGAACATAGTAAGTGCTTAATAAATGCTTACTGACTGAACAAGAGGGTGATGAGACAGAGTAGCCTGACTCCAAATGGAAAATCATCTAGGTGGAAGCAAAATAACTTCTGGGAAACAAGTCTGCGCTCTGGTTCCAAAGTACCAAAGGGGTGGGAAGCTAGGGAATTTCCTGTGGGGTTTGCACTTTTCACCATTCATTATAACCAGATAGAAAGAGTAGCTGAAAATGGAGCCAACACTAGGTTCACTAGTCATGGGGGAAGGCAGGACCTGGAGAACTGAAATCCCAGGGTCGTTCAAAATCCTTACTTTATGACTCCTCATTTAACCTTCCCATCCTTTGGTAGAAATGTCAGCAAAGTGGCCCAGAGAGAGAGAGAGGGACGGCTGCAGGAGTTCTGCCAGTGAGGGTTACAGATGTGCTTGCTTTCAGAGAGGATTCAATAGATGCAAATTCATAGCTTGATTGGATTGTCTTCTGGATTCTTTCGTTTAATAAAATGCCTTCACATTCATCAGACAAACTCTGAGAGGTACATAAGTACAAGCATCGAGTTAGACTTTTTAGAGAAGGCAAGAGAGGCTTCCCACCCTAGCTGTGTAGGCTCAAATAGTGCTTTGAGTTTGGATCCCTGTTCTTCCTTCCTGATTCACCTTGAACAAGTTATTTTTCTGGACTTTTAGCTCCCTCATTTGTAGAACAAGAGGATTGGACTAGAGCCTTAAGATCTCTGCTGACTCTGTGACTTCCCTCACCCTTTCTCTGTTAAGAGCTCATCTGCTACCTAATGGTCCCATGTGGGCCAGGCTTTGCCTGGTGCTTTGTGACAGCTCCTCTGGACCGTTAAGCTCTAGGAAAAGAGTCTGCTTCATCTTGCAGTCCCCTGGATCACTGGGCAAAGGCTTTTGTTAGAATTTTGTTTTCTTTTGGGACAGGTGCAGAATTTTCACAGCTGCATTCAGGTGACTGAAGACTTTGTGTCTCCAGAACATCTTGTACAGTCATTTCACTTAACACAGGAACTGAGACTGCTGAAAGAGGAAATTAACTACGATGACAAACTGCAGGTAAGGGCTGGCTGCCGGAGGGAGTCTCTGTCTCACCAGCGGCTCCTCCCAGCAGTACCCAAGCCCCCATCACCCTTAGCTGCTCTGATTCACATGGAATTTTCATTTCGTCCTTTTTTCAGTTCATCCATCATCTCTTCCAGGTCAAAAATATCTTGTACCACGCAGTTAAAGAAGTAGTGAGATCTCTGAAGATGCGTGAGGATGAAATGGAAGATATGGAAGAGAGCTGAGCGCTCCTGGATTGGATGGGGCTCCTCAGCCCTCTCGTGAAGATCAGCGAGCGCCACAACAGGACCTTCATAAAACCGTCAGTGCCAAGAAACCATAGGCCAAGTGTTTGCTTGTTCTGGCACCGCAGCACTGTAGGTTCGTGTGTCGTGGCTACTGTGATTTCATGTTAGTGATAAACATACAGGCAGCCCTCCGCTGTCATCTCTGTATTATAGTGTACATGGAGTTTGTGAAAATGTCAGATTTAAAATGATGTATTTATTTTTGGGGGAAAAAAAGAAAAAAAAAACAATTCTATGCTATATTGTTGCTCATGAGATGTAAATGTGATGTTGTACAGTTTGCTAAAATAACTGATATTTTTCACTACATTGAGACAGTTTACTGTGAGAGTAGTACATAAACACCAGCTGTTGCCTGCGTTGGGGAAATTGCTGAATCGCACAGCAGTCATGTCATCATCTGAAGTTTACTGCCAAATAAATGTAAAGTTTGTAAAATGTAAAAGTATATAAGGTAGATATTAAATACAGACACTTCAGTACTTTATTGAAGCTATTCAGTGTACAATTAAACATTTTCAAAAGGTGTAATTTATTTAAAATTGTCTCATTTTGGTAAAATTTATGTGGAACTTTTAAAGCTTAATATTAAACTTAATATGCTATGTAAATATATACATATATACATTCAATGATGTATTTTTTTAAAACATTGGCTTGCTTTATTTGTTAAAAAGTGCAAGTGTTACACATGGCTTTGTACATTGACGTTGAAAGGGGTTTTACATTTTCCATTAAAATGATGACTTTATGAGATATTGGCTTGCCGTCTGTTTCTCCAGTTTGTGCACTGGATGGTGGTATTGGAAAAGGTGTTCTGGAGACTGTGATATTGTTTATTTTCATGCTTTTGTCCTCTCTGGTTTTCTTGTGAAATTTCAGTCTTGGAAATAGACTCATTGCCCATTTGTACAGGATACTTGATGAAGAATATGGTTCGTTTTGGTGTCTCTTGTTTTTGTTTCTCTCTATTCTATGGGACAACCTTAATTGGCAAGGGCTTCAATTCTAAATTACCAAAATTTTGATATGTGAGAATAAATTTAAATAGAATTTTAAAGTATTTGATTAGTGTTGTAATTTCTCTCAAGAAATCCAGCAATCAGAGAAGAAAAGAACAGCAGCCTGAGACCATTGCTGGGCTGCTCCATGTTCTGATCTGACTGCTGGACCAGCTCTGTGGAGTTCACACTGGCAGTACCAAGAAGGGCTCTCTTGGCACCAGTGTCCCAATGGGAACAGCCTCTCCATCTCCAGAAGGCAGCCCACATCAAACCCAGAGCAAGTAAGCTTTGACTCCCTTGGCATAAACTCACCACTTAAGTCCAAACAAGCTGTCCTGTCCCCAAACCCACCTTCATATGCTTGGAGTGGCACTTTAGCCAGTACCCTTTTCTGAGTTGGTGTGTTCTAAAAAATAAGCTTTCAAACTTTAGAGCAGTGAGGGTCCTTTCAGGATCAGTCAGGCCAGGCAAACAGAGTCTTTCCATCCTGTCACATAAAATGCTGACGCTTTTCTGGTGTCACTGAATCTGTTCCTAGGACTCCAGACAAATACTTTAGAATGGCAACCATAGCCTTTTTCCCAATGAGAATTCGATGGCAATCGGGTGAGATTTTCCTCCTCCTAACCCACAATGAAGCATCCCTATGAAGACTTCCACAGAACACATCTTACTTCTCCATCCCCTTGAAGTCTGTCAGGACGTCTTGCCTGACTTCCAGCCTCCTGTGGCTATTTGAGCCTCCACCATAGCTCTGACCCACTTGATAATAGAGGAAGGAGTCCGTTGTTTGGAACGTTGAGTGTTCATCCCTTTGGAGGGCATGTGCCCGTTAACTTCATTGAAGAGGGGCCAGGCTGTCCCCATCACCTTCCTCACCCCGGAGCTTGGAAGGTCAAAGGACAGAGAAGGGTTGTGGCTGTGCTGAAAGTCGCTGGTTTCATCCTGGAGCAACCTGCCATCCTCGCCTATGTTCTGATTGAGACGCTGCAGCTTGAGAGCGCGAGGTCCTAGAAGGTGAGAATTCTCTTGGCTCTTCCTTTGCTCCCCAATGCTTAGCACTGCCTGGCACATAGTAGGGCTTCATGAACACTTTATGATGTGTTGATTGATTCATTAGGTCTAGGAGATGTTACTTGGGGAGCTTCCCAAGCAGATTTTCCAGTCCATCCTCCAGCTATCGGTGGTCTTCTTATACAGGTCTAGTGGGACCCTATTATCTTCTGGGTCAAATAGAAAATCCTGTTCAGATTTATCCCCAAAAGCCCTTTATCACCTAACTCTTCTTAGACCTTAAAATCCTCCAAATACTCTATCCGGTGACAGTCCTGGATACTCTGGGCATTTTTACTAGTGGTTCTCCCATACCTGGAATGCTCTCCCTCCTTATCTTTCCCTCCTGGTTTATGCTGTCTTCGAGTATCATCGAAAATCCCACCTTCAGGGGCAATTAGGTGGCACAGTGTCCTGGAGTCAGAAGAACTTAAGTTCAAATCTGGCCTCAGGCATTTGACATACTTACTAGTTGTGTGAACTTGGACAAGTCACATAATCCCAATTGCCCTGCCTTCCCTCCTCCAAAAAAAAAAAAATCCCACCTTCTACAAGAAGCCTTTCCCAGTCTCCCTAAGGCTAATGCCTTCCCTTGGCTGACTATCTCCTGTGTATAGTGTATATATTATGTTTGTACGTGATTATTTGCAAGTTGTCACCCCATCAAACTGGGCCTCTTGAAGGCATTTTTGCCTCTGTGTCTCCAGTACTCATCATGGTTCCTGGCACAGAGTAAATGTTAATAAAAACAGGCATTTACCTGTTAACTTGGCATGACCCTGGAAGTTGGTTATTTGCTTGGAGGAAAGGATTTACTGGGCAATGTGGTTTCTGGGGTGTTGTGGGACCCAGCCTTGTGGTGAGGCAAAACGGTCCTCTTGGAGATGAGCCTAAGCTCATGACCTTGGTATTCCAAGTGAGAAGGTTCAGAGGAACAGAAGTCTGGATTTGCTGCTACCAGGAGTTGTTAGTTTGGTGCCGATCTGATAAGAGGCTTGTTTCTGAAGCAGGGGCCAGGTTTGTTCCGTGCAGGTAGGCTCTAAGTTATTAGAGCATTGTGGCCCGGAGAAAGTCGGACTCAGGATTGGAAAGTTGTTTGTATGGGCTCCTGGAAGTCTCGGTGTTTTCTGCATTTTCGCTGAAGGGCGATGTGAAGGCCATCCTGTACCTTGTATGATTATTACCTTGAGTGCATGTATGGGATTGGAGCCCTCCCAGGGAGACCTAGACAAGAGCTGTGTTTGGAAGTCATTGAGGAAGGTTTGCCCCTGAGTGGGTTACATTGAATTGGAATGGATTCTCCTTGGAATAGAGGAGGCAAGACAAGATCAGTTCTTTATCCCCCAAGTTGGCAATAACATTGCTCTTTGACAGAATTTCTGTTTGACTTCTGTGTGCCTGGAGGTTCAATGTTTAGAGTTGGAAGGGACCATAGAGTTAGTGTCGCTGAACCAGGGTAGGTTAGTGTAGATATGTTATTTCCATAGTGTAGATACGTTTTTTCCTCTTGTGCGGAGAAGCCCAGAGTGCCGGAACCAATTCCCATCTGGTTTTACATTTTTCCACACCTTTTAATTTTGCTGCTGCGATTCAGCTGCCTGCCAGCCTCACGCCAGATGCGCTGAGTGAGCCCTGTGGCTAGAAACACAAGCGCATGTAGTAACTCGAATGACCTATTTTGTGTGACTTTGAGCATTGGGGAGGATCCCTAGTGGGGACTGAGATCCCTATCAGATCTCCCCTTTGAGCAATGACTCCAGCCAGGGCCTCAGGCCAAAGGATGGTGCTGAGCCAGCTGTGACTTGCAGCTGTTATTTCAGCCCCTCCCTGGCCCATTCCATAATGGGTCTGGCCTTGGTCAGGGAGTGAACATTGCACCACTTACATACTTTTGAAATCTCTCTGCGGGCTCTTCTGCTCAGGAATGAGCTCTTGCAGTTAACTACTTTTGAGTGGGGGAAGGAGTGAAGGAAAATGTATGAGGTGCTTAGTGATCCCCAGAGGGACGGAGCAGTAGGCGCGTTCTTGGAGCCCAGTGTGGGGCTGGCTGGAAGGTGCAGGTTTCCTTGTCCACCATCCCCTTCCCACGGTGGGTGCACAGTCACCTGCTTAAGGAGGAAACTTAGCACCGCCAGTGAACTGAGGGAGAGCTGCTCACAGCTCATCAGTAGGATCCTAGGATCTGGGGCTGGAAGGACCCCTATTTCACAGATGAGGAAGTTGAAGCACAGAGAAGGGATGGAATTTGTTTATGGTCTTCCAAGGTTTAAAAGCGGAAGGGGCAGGGAGGATGTAAAGCCAGGCTTTCCGACTCCCAGGCCCATAGTGCTCTTCCCTTAGCACTGTTATCTTCGTTCCCTGAGTACCCCAGACTCAGCTTCAGTTCCTAATGATCACCAGTGCCCCCAAGTCAGTAGACTGACCGTGCAGCCTGGCCTCTTCTCCTTGGGCCCTGGTGAGGCCACAGGGGCCACTCGGTGTCATTGTTCCAGGATTTTCCTTATATTATCTGTCTGAATCTTTTCATAAAGCACTGGTTGACTTTCAAACGAAGTCAGAAAAAAGAATTGTTGGCAGCTTTAGCTCCCTGGCTGCAGACAAAGTGTTTTTCCCCTCTTGGCTGGGGAAGTTTTCACAGCTGACTTCAGCTGCTCTCAATTGGGGCTCTGTAAATGAGCCAAAAACCAGTGTTTCAACCAGGGTGTCAGGCTCAGCTGCAACTCTCCTAGCCAGGCCTCCCTGGCCTGCCTTTATTTTTCCTGGGGTCTGCCCCTCTAAAGTGAGACTCACTGGGCCTTGTGGCCAACAGAGTGGGCTCTGTAGCTGGGGGCGGCATGTGCACGCCATTTGTAACAGGGTGTGCTGTTTGAGGACACAGGACAGATATGCAAAGTCCTGCTTTGTTGTTTGTCCTTTCTCGGACCTCTTCCCGGGTCCACCATGGCCTCAGACAAACACTCGTCACTCTGTCCTGGTGAGGAGTTTGTAGATGAGGTGAGATCTGGAATAACCAGGTCAATGACCACTGAGAGTTGGCAGAGGGCAGGCTCAGATGGGGAGTGGCTGCTCTGAAAAAAGTCTAAATCAAAAGCTTGAAAATGAAAGGGACAGTGTGGTTGCCATAGAAGAAAAGGGAGATCAGGTGAGCAGTTTGGGTTATAAAGGCCTTTGGGCAACAGGCAAAATGAGACCCTTGATGGAAGGGGCAGCAGAATGACTGCTGGGTTCTATTCCATTCCTAGCTCAGCAACTTGCCACCAGTGACCTTGGGCACCTGTGCCTGTCCTCCATGTACAACAGGAGGGTCTCTGGCCAGGGAGGATCCTGTAACTATCCTTATGTTGGGGTTTGGTGGTGAGAAAGGTCACAGGTCAGTGGCAGTGCCTTGAGCTGGAAGAGAACTGAGCCAGTCATCAAGCACCCCCTTCCCCCTTACTGTAGAAGTAAGGAAAGTGAGGCCCCAGTAGGGCAAGACCACACAAGCAGAAAGTAGCAGAAACTAGGCTGTGAACCCCTATGAGCCTGGTACGCTGTCCATGACACCAGGCAGCCTTATGCCTTGCCACAGATAAAAGCACTCCTAGGACACAGACGAGTGTTGGTCTGAGAAGGGCTTGGAGATCAGGGTGTCTTAAACTGCTGTAATCTGTGCGTTCAGTTAGGATTCTTAGAGCTAATGCTGACAAAGCATTTTGCAAGTCTTAAAGTAGACTAGGAATGTTGTTGTTCTCGTCTGCACCCACTATCTGCCGTCTATTCTGGAACACAGGGTATGGCCATACTGTGAATGTTGTTTTCTCTGGCAGAAACTCTCTAAGGATGACATGGGAGATGATGTTAGGGGATTTAGGGCTGGAAGAATCCTTAGAGACGATATAGTGGCACCCCCCCCCCCGTTTTAGAAATGAGGACACTGAGGCTGAAAGCGGGGGGTTGACTTGGCCAAGGTCATCCTCGGGGGTCCAAAGCCATCCCTTTCTACTACACTTGCTATCTTGCTACTGGAGCTGACAGGAGAGAATCTAGGTACAAACCCTTCGTTTTCTCCACACTGTGGCTATGTTACCTTGGACATGCCCCAAGCTCTCTTTACTGGTCTGGCTTAGTCGTCTTTAGATCTTAGAGCTTAAGCTCATTGGAGTGGAGCTGATCTGTAGCCACAATGTCCTTGCTCTCATTCTAGACATTCGATGTGTCAGAATGGTCTCCAAAACCTTAGCTCACAAGTTCCTACCGCTATGGTTTTCTCTTTACCAGTCTGCCAATGACACATTGAGTTCATGACTAAGGCACCTTAATCAAACAGCAGTGCAAAGAAACAGTCAAACCTTGAACTTACTCTCCCACTGATACACACTCAGTGAACATCGGTCCTGTATGGGAATTCTGTGTAGAGCACACAAAGAAACCTGTGGGCGTCTACACCCGAAAGGAGGCCCGGCCTCCAAGGTGTCAAGCTGCTGATGCCAGCTTGCTTTCTTTACCTTCCTTTCCCCTATAAAATGTTCCCCAAATGCTTCTCTTCACTCCAGCGATCTTCAGCGTTCATGAACATCACCGAGGCCTCTAGTGCCCTCTTCAGCTCATCCATCACCCCGGGCAGTGCTGTGGTTGGGAAGCCTCTCCTTGGGCGACCCAGCTAGTCCTGAGGCGACACATTCACGGCACCTCTAAGGGAAGGGTGAGACTCTCCCTTTCCAGGAAGGCTGCAGCCTTCCTCACTTAGCATCTCCAGCCAGTATTCATCAGCCCTTTTTCTTGTCTTATCAGCTTTGTAGCAATTGTGTGGACGTCTAAGCTGAAGTCAGCTCTGTTCATCTTAGAACTGTGTTGTTAGCAGCTCCTCTTCTTAAGCCTTCTCTGAACTGAACTGCTCTTTAACTTGGCTGTGCTGCCCTCTGCCGACTCCCGCGGATCCCTCGTTCAAGTGTCGCCTAATTTAACATCAGAAATCCACTTCAGCTCTTATGGTTCGTGTGCGGTGAATTCCCGACAGCTCTGCTTTCTTAGATGGGAAAGACATTCTGGCAGGAAAGCTAGTCTTAGACTCCCAGAAGCCTTCCTATTCTATACCAACAGTATTAGCTGCCCTGGATAGGGAATTCCAAGAAAGATTATGACTAGGCTGTAGATAGATTTGCCTAGATTTTAGCAAAGCATCGAATGTGATTCTCCATAGTATTCTCATGGAAAATATGGAGACAGATAGGCTAGATAAGGAATAGGTTCAATGATCAGACTAAGAAAGAAGTCCTTAATGATGCCATATTAACTCGAATGAAGGCCTTCAGGGATGTATGCTTGACCCTTAACTATTTGTGAAGGGTAAGTGGCAAGCTCACCCAGTTCTCCTGGGAGGAATGGCTAACCCACTGGATGACAGAGTCAGGATTCCCCAAATTTCTTAGTAGCGTGTCAAGCCAGATCTAATAAGATGAACGAACAAATACAAGATCTTTCACTTGGGCATATGCCTAAGATGAGAAAGCAATGGTTTGTCTAAAAGAGCTATAAATGTTTTCACCAAGTGCAAATCAACAGTGTGATTTCAATTGAGAAATTAATGGAACCATATGCTCCACCAAGCTACAGATTTTCCGTAGCTGGAAAGGCGACAGTCCCCTGCTATGCTTAGGTGACCATTACAGGCATGCCTCAGTTTACTGTGTTTGGCTTTATTGTGCTTCTAAGATAATTGCCTTTCTTTGTAACAAATTGAAAGCTTGTGGTAACTGTCCACCAAGCACATCCATCAGCACCATTTTTCCACCAGCACATGCTCATACCATGTCTCTTGTGTCACATTTCGGTAATTCTAGCAATATTTCAAACTTTTTCATTATGATTATATATGTTATGGTGATCTGTGATCAGTGATGCTTGATGTTATGATTGTAACTGGGGGGAGGGGAAGGGTGGCACAAACAATATCTATGTAAGATGTTGAATTTAATCAATAAAGGTTGTGTGTGTTATGACTGCTCCTCTGTTGCTGTCTCCTTCTTGCGCGTCCTTGTTCCCACAGGCACAACAATATCGAAATTAGGCCAGCTAATAACCTTGCAAAGCATTCAGGTGAAAGGAAGAGGCAGTCAATGAGGTAAATTTCATCCTTGTCTTATTTTAAGAAATTACCACAGTCCCCCAGCTTTAAGCAACCACCACCCTGATCAGTCAGCATTAAGGTGAGACCCTCTACCAGCAAAAAAGGTTTGCAACACACTGAAGGTTCAGAGAATGGTTAGCATTTTGGGCAACAAAGTATTTTTTAATTAAGGGATGTACATATTTTTAAAAACATACTACTGCCCACTTAATAGACCAAACAATGTGACTCCCTTTCTTGTGATATTTGCTTTAACTGTGGTGGCCTGGAATTGAAGTTGCAGCATCTGACATATGTCTGTATGCTAGGATGTTGTGTTCAGTTCAAGATGCCACAATTTAGGCACAACTTTGATAAGCTGAGGAGGACCCTTGGAAAAAGTAGCCACTGTGGTGCTGTTATTTTCTAGTTCATTCCATAAGAATACTGAGTTTGGAGGGGAAGAATTAGGAGGAAAACGATTGTTTTCTCAAACTATTCAATGGGATATGGGGTTTGTCCTGCCTACAGAGACAGATGTGGGCTTAACGTCAGGGAAAACTTCCTAATAGTTAGAGCTGTGCCAAAGTGGAATGTTCTGCCTCTCTAGAAAAGTCGTTAGCCCTCCCTGGAGGCGTCCAAGCAGAGACGGGGTGACCATCCCGAGCTAGGCTGTGATGGGGGCTCTTTTTCAGATAGAAGTTGGCAGCTCTGGCTGCCAAAATCCCTTCCAGCTCTGAGAAGCTGTGATTCTGTGAGTGGTCGGAGAGTTAGATGGAGAATCAGGATGACCTGGCTTTGAGTCTTGCTTCTGATAGGCAAGCCAGCTAACTTCTGGGAGCCCCAGAGCCCTCAATCTGGAAGCTGGAAGGAAGCAAGGCCTTGGGAGGCACCTACTGTGTGCTTTAAACTCTTTGCAAATATCCTCTCACTTGATGCACGTACCTAGGAGGTAGGCACTGTCATTACCCCGCTTCATAGCTGAGGAAACAGGAGGATTTGCAGGATTACACAGCCAGTAAGTGCCCTGAGGCCAAATCTGAACTCAGGCCATCACCAGGATAGGAAAATGGCGCCAGGCTCAAAGGTGCAGAGCCCTGTAAGTGTCCCCTAAATGGCAGAGAGCAAGCACTTAGCAAACTCGACCAAAGGATAGGTACTGTCTCCTAGGGGACAGCTGGGAAAGCTTTGGGAGCCCAGTGGTCCTTGGTTCCCGTCATAGCTTCCCTTATTGTCTTGGAATGCTGGCCTTTCTCTATGGTTGGCTCCTTTCCCTAATAATCAGACCTGAGTCTCATCCAGGCTCTCATGTCCTTTTAGCCATCAAAGCTAGATGGAAGAGCTTCAGCCCTGGGATCAGCCTGCTCTCCATTACCTGTGGTCACTTGGACCAGCAGTATGGTTGGGGGATGGGGAGAGAGGGTGGGCTCTGGAGGGGCAGGTCCTGAATTCTAAACCTGCCTCTGACATTTACTCCCTGTGTGACAGTGGGAATGTCTCTCAACCCCTGAAGGTACCTTCCAGCTGTAAATCTGTGATTCCCATAACCTCTCTCTGACCCATAGTAGTTTTTTTTTTTCAATTTCTAAAACAGAGATAATAATAGTTAAAATTTATGTAGTGTTTTAAGGTTTGGAAAGTACTTCCCAAAGATCATCTCATTTCCACTAACAAAGTGACAAAAATCTATTTTCTTTCCTCCCATGTTGGGGTTGGGGGTCGGGAAGTAAGCTGGGAGGAATCCTTGTTAACAAATATTTACAGTCCAGTAATAACTAAAATTCTTGCATTGACCAGGCCCCCCAAATACTCTCATTCTGCCCCCTGAGCCCATCCCCTCTGCCCTGAGATGTTTCATCGAGGGTCCCCTGGAAGCATGAACCATCATTGCCTTCATCGGAGTTCCTAAGGCTTACAGAGATGCCCCTCATCTCACGGAATCCCCACAATCACCCTGGGAGGTGTGAACTGGTAAGTACTTCCTTTTTACAGGTAAGGAAACAACCTGGGGGTGCTTGAAAGAAGTGCCTGGGTTCCCACAGCTGGTCTAAGTATGCTAGGCAGGATTTGAACTCAGATCTGTCTCCAAGGCTGGAACTCTCTCTGCTGCCCCTCCAGCTGGCTGAGGGAGGAGATTTGTAAACTTCAAAATACCCTCGAAATGGGAGTTGTTCCTATTTCAGAGAAACTTGTCAAAAGAGTTCCTCTTTTAGAAACAAGGAAAGTGCCTCCCCCCAAGATCAGGTAGGTATCAAGTGACAGGGATGGCTGGAAGACACAGAAGGCACAGGTGGGTGGTTGGATTAGGAGTCAGGAAGCCCCAAGTTCAAATCCTGTCTCAGATACTTACTAGCTGTGTGACCCTGGGCAAGTCACTTAACCAACTGTTGGCCTTAGTCTCCTCATCTGTAAAACAGGGACAAAAATAGCACGTCTTTTCCAGGGTTGTTGTGAGGACCAAGTGCATTCTCACAAAGCATTTAGCAGGGCTGGCACATGGGCTCCTAAGGCATGCTTGTTTATTGCCTAGGGGATTTGTGGGGAGAGGGCTAGGAAATCAGGAGCCAGGCCCAGCCCTGCATACCACAAGCAGGGCTCTTTGGCTCAGGAGGAACGCCAGAAGGAAGGGCACGTGGGAGATGGGTGGGGGGCTTCACTTGGGCCTCCATCTCCGGGCCTGGTGCTGTCCTGACATGAGCACTGGGCCAGGATTGCCCTGTGGTGAGAGGGTGGCAGCTGCAAGGGGCCCGTGGGCAGGGGCCCGGCCAGCGGCCGGCTTAAGCCTGACCACCAGATGGTGCTGTTGGACAAAGAGCGGCCCTCACACTGGGCCAGCCAGCTAGGCTGCCATGCCCGACTTGTTCAGTCCTTGTGGCCAGTCCCACCCACAATGTCCCAATCTCAGTCTCTCTCTTTCTCTCTGTCTCTCCCTCATAGTCTCTTCTCTCCCATTCTGTAGGTCTCTCTCTGACTTCCTTAATCTCTCTCTTTTCCTCCCCCATTTCTCTCACCTCTTCTCTCTTTCTCCTTCTCCCCTCTGTCTCCCTCATTCTCTCTCTCTGATTTTCTCATTCTTTCTTATTCTCCCCCTCTCTCATTCTTCCTCTGTCTCTGTCTCTCTTCTTTCTGTCTCATATTTTCTCTCATTCACTAGTTCTCTCTTTTACTCCTCCCTCTCTCATTCTGTCTGTCTCTCTGTCTCTGTCTCTGTTTTTCTCTCTCTCATGCTCTCTTTCCTCTCTCATTTCTCTCTTCTTCTCTCTCTGACTTTTTCATTCTCTTTTCCTCCCCCTCTCATTTTTTCTCTATCTCTGTCTCTCATTCTCTCTCTGCCTCTCTCATTTTCTCTCTCTTCTCTCATTCTGTCTCTTATTCTCTTTCTGACTTGCATTCTCCCTCTCTTTTCCTCCACCTCTCTCTTTCTATCTCTGTCTCTCTTCTTTCTCTGTCTCTATCTCTTTCATAGTCTCACTTCTCTCTCATTCTATCTCTCTGCCTTTCTCATTCTCTCATTTCTTCCCCTTCTCTCATTCTTTCTCTGTCTCTGTCTCTGATTCTCTCTCTGTCTCTGTCTCTGTGTCCCTCTTCTCTGTCTCTCTCATTCTCTCTCTCCTCTCTCATTTCTTGCTTCTTCTCTCTCTGACTTTCTCATTCTCTTTTTTCCTCCCCCTCTCTCATTCTTTCTCTTTCTCTGTCTCTTGCATTCTCTCTCTCTCTCTCTCTCTCTCTCTCTCTCTCTCTCTCTCTCTCTTTTTCTCTCTCTCATTTTCTCTCCCTCTTCTTTCTCATTCTCTCTTTGTTCTCTCTGACTTTCTCATTCTCTCTTTTCCTCTTCCTCTCTCATTCTTTCTCTCTCTGTCTCTATCTCTTTAATAGTCTCACTTCTCTCTCATTCTCTCTCATTCTCTATCTCTGTCTCATTCTCTCATTGCTTCCCCCTTTCTCATTCTTTCGCTTTCTATGTCTCTCATTTTCTCTTTCTCTCTCTCTTCTCTCTCTCATATTTTCTCTTCTCTCTAATTCTCTAGTTCTCTCTGACTTCCTATTTCTCTTTTATTTTTCCCTCTCTCATTCTCTCTCTTTCTGTCTTAGTCTCTCTCTCTCTGTTTCTCTCTCTCTCTGTCCCTCTTCTCTGTATCTCTGTCTCATTCTCTCCTCTCTCATTTCTCTCTTCTGTCTCTCTGACTTTCTCATTTTCTTTTTTCCTCCCCTTCTCTTATTATTTTTCTGTCTCTGTCTCTGACTCTGTCTCTCTCCCTGTCCCCTCTGTCTTTCTCATTCTGTCTCTCTCATTCTCTCTCTCTGACTTTTTCATTCTCTTTCTTCTCTCTCATTCTCTCATCCTCTGTCTTTGACTTCCTCATTCTCTCTTTTCCTCCCCCCCCTTCTCTTCTCTCAGTCTCGGTCTCTCTCATTCTCTTGTTCTCTCTCTCTTACTTTCTCATTCTCTCTCTTTTTCTCCCCACTCATTCTCTCTCTGAACTCTTTTGCTTCTCTCTCTCTTTTCTGTTTCTCTCATTTTCCTTCTCTTCTCTCTCATTCTCTCTCTTTGTCTCTCTGTCCCTCTGTCTCTCTCTTCTCTCTCTCTGACTTCCTCATCTTCTCTCTTTTCCTCCCCCGAATTCTCATTCTCTCTCTCTCTCTCTCTCTCTCTCTCTCTCTCTCTCTCTCTCTCTCTCTCTCTCCCCTTCCCCTCTTCACTTTCTCCTGTCTCTCATTTTCTCTGTTCTCTCTCATTCTCTCTCTGACTTTTTCATTCTCTCATTCCTTCCCCCTCTCTCATTCTTTCTCTGTCTCTCATTCTCTCTCTGTTTCTCTCTCTTCTCTTCTCTGTTCTTTCTCTCTCTCATATTTTCTCTTCTCTCTCATTCTCTAGTTCTCTCTCTCTGACTTCCTATTTCTCTCTCTTTTCCTCCTCCCTCTCTCATTCTCTCTCTTACTCTGTCTCTCTCATTCTTTTTTTCCTTCCCCTCTCATTCTTTCTCTGTCTTCGTCTCTCATTCTCTCTCCCTCTCTCTTTTCTCTCTCATTTTCTCTCTCTTACCTTCTTATACTCTCTCTTTTCATCCCCCTCTCTCATTCCCTCTGTCTCTTTCTTCTCTTTCTCATTCTCTCCTCTCATTCCCTCTCTGTCTCTTTCTTCTCTTTCTCATTCTCTCTCTCTCTCTCTCTCTCTCTCTCTCTCTCTCTCTCTCTCCTCTTCTCTGTCTCAGTCTCTCTCATTCTTTTGTTCTCTTCTCTCTGTCTCAGTCTCTCTCATTTTCTCTCATTCTCTCTCTCTCTCTCTCTTTTTCTCTCTCTTCTTTCTTATTCTCTTTTGTTCTCTCTGACTTTCTCATTCTCTCTCTCTTTTGCTTCCTGACTCTAACTTTCTGTCTGTTTCTCTCTCTCATTCTCTCTCTGACTTTCTCATTCTCTTTTCCTCCCCCTCTCATTCTCTCTCTCTCTCTCTCTCTCTCTCTCTCTCTCTCTCTCTCTCTTCTCTTCTGTCTCAGTCTCTCTCATTCTCTTGTTCTCTCTTTATTTCTCATTCTCTCTTTTCCTCCCCACTCATTCTCTCTCTCACCTCTTCTCTTTCTCTCTCTTCTGTCTCTTTCATTTTCTCTCTTCTCTCTCTCTTGTTCTCTCTCTGACTCTTAATCTCTCTCTTCTCCTCCCCCTCTCTCTCATTCTCTGTCTCTCTTTTCTCTCTCTCTCATTCTCTCTCTCCTCTCTTGTTCTCTCTCTCTTTCTCTTCCCTCTTTTCCTCCCCCTCACTCATTCTTTCTCTCTCTGTCTCACTCTCATTCTCTCTCTTCTCTGTCTCTCATTCTCTCTTTCTCTGCTGCTGCTTCTCTGTTCAAAAGAGAGGCTTAGAGCTTGCCCCATCCTAAACACTCCAGGGCAGTGAAATTGTGCCCCTTGATCTGGTCAAACTGGCCCACAGTGACTTTTGACCAGCATCCAGTAAGTACCTGCTGCATCCAGGGCAATGAGCTAGGGATCACAGGAGTGGGACCTGAAAGGGTCCGTGCCTTTCCCTATCTTGCCTCACTCTTGGAACTCGCCTTGGGCCTCCTTTCCCAACCCCCTCTAGCAACAACAGTGGGCCAGGGCCAGGGGTATTGGTAAGAGCTGGTATTTAGAGTTTAAGAAGCCCTCTACATGCCGGCTTTCTGTGCCATCCTCATTTTTACAGTCAAGGCAACTATAACTGATTAAGCTCGGACTCTGAGTCCTGGCTCTGCCCCTGCAGAGGGTGGGCAGCTCTAAGAGCCCCCCGAAGCCCCCTGCCGAGCACTGGGCGCCACTCTTGCTTCCCCCCCACCCCCAGACACTGCTGGGACGTCCGGCCCTCAAGCTCGAGTTCTTTCTCCCTGTCACCTCCAGGCCCGACCACAAAGTCGTGCCAGGCCTTGAGAAGGTTTCATAGCTAGCCCTGCCCCCGACTCTTCAGCCTTCCTATACCTCACATCCCTCCCTACCAAATAGTCAGGGGTCCAGTGACCCCACCCTCCCTCTGCACACAGTAGGTGCTCTAGGAATGCTTCTTCCCTTCCCTTGCCTGTACTGTCCCCACTGGAGTGTGAGCTCCAAGAGGGGCCCTGGCTTCCCTGTTTCTGTGGCCAGCACTGACCACAGTGGCGATGCCCAAAACAGCCACCTAGCATGTTACAGCACCAGGAGGTGCGCAAAGGGCTTTATCAACCCCACAACCCCCTTTAGGGAGGTGCTATCATCTTTTTACAGATGAGTCAAGGGAGCTTCTCAGGGTCACACAACCAGTGTCTGCAGCTGAATTTGAACTCAGATCTTAACTCCAAAGTCAAGCACTTGAGCTGCTGCAGCACCCAGCTTAACAAAGATCTCTGAGCTGACTGCTTTGGGGTCATACTGACAGCTGGTGGGGGACAGACTGGACAGGGACAAAACTAATCAACAAGTACGTGTGCCAGGGACTGTGCTTGGTGCTGGGGAGTAAAAAACCGGCTCCGGCCCCACAGACTGATGTAACAGCAGAGAAAGCATGCACACAGTTATGTGCATCCACAACCCATTGGTGTCCACAGCAAGTTACTCTTAGAGGGGGCTTACAGGGGCCAGAGGGCTAAAGGGCTCTTGCATAAGGCAGAATTTGAACTGAGTCTTGAAGCTGGACGGGGCAAGGGGAGTGTTCTGGGCATAGGGGCCAGCCAGTGAGAGGGTGTGGACTGGGGACACTGTGTGTGTGGGAGTATTATGCTTGGAAGGGAGTGAAAGGTAAGAAGGAAAAGGTAGCAAGCGGACAGGTGCCAAATGAGAGAGTTTCCTATTTAATCCTGGAAGGAATAGGGAGCCACCAGAGTTTATTGAGTTGAGGGAAGGGGAATGTAGGACATGATCAGACCTGCACTTGGTCAGCTCAGCCGAGGGTTGCTTGGGCCAGGGAGATGGCAATAGTGCAGCTAAGAGCAGATGTGGGCCTTTCTAAGGCTAATAGATTTGTGTGGAGAGAAAGGGATGTTGGAGACTGGCCAAGAGGGCAGAGGAGGAAGCAGCACTCACCAGCTGTTTCCTGCAACCATTCCATAAGGACCTGGATAGTGCACTGGATGCAATCCTGATGGGAAAATCCCAGGAGAAATCCCAGTGAGTTGATTGGCACAGGGAGACAGAGAGTGAGGCTTGTGGATATTGGAACCAGGTCTGGTCAGGAAGGTGTCCTGTGGATCTTTCAGGTGCTGGAACTGAACAGGGGCCTGTGGCTAGGATGAGGTCTATGCGCTAGGGGAAAAAATAGTCTTGGATCCAGCCTAGAGGAGTCTGAAGTTGCGGAGGGAGCTAGCACCTCTGTCACTCACACCCCAGCTAGCTCATAGATTCAGTGGTTTTAGGAGCTGGGGAAGGCTTGAGATGTGCTAATGGGCAAGGAGGAGCAGCCACGTGACTGGGACCCTGGAGTCATCTCAGACCTAGCCCCCAGTGGAGTCTGAAGTGGACTGGCAGAGGTCAGGAACCTCAGACCAAAGGGGAGTCTTCCACCTTGCTGATGGTGGTTGGGTCCAGCAGAAGTGTTCTGAAACTTCAACCAGGGGTAAGTAAGACCACAGTTGTGTTGTTCAGACGAAAACGTAAGAGCACCCTGGAGCAGACCATTTTGGATGCATTGAAAATTTGCAGTTTCCCAGCCTGAGAAGAATACAGCACACACTACTCAGCAGGATTCAAGAAAATCCAAAACAGGATATGCAAAGTTCAGGCATCCTTTGTGCTGCCAAACACAAAGTTCAAAATCCGGGAGATTAGAAGAAAGAGTAAACCAAATAGCAACCTCACCATAAAGGGAAAAAGACCCCCAAAACACAAGTCCAGAAAGAGAGAAAGGGATGTTAGAGGAAAAGAGTCTGAAAAGGTTTAAGAGACCAGTTTTGACAACAGGTAGGCTATGTGGGTTAAGTGCAAGTCAGGAGTCAGGAGCCCCAGAAGAAAACAGTGTCAAGAAAAACTAGGAAGTAGTATTCAGAAGACAGAGAGGTCAAGAAAGTTGAGGATTAAGACAGTCAGCTAGGGCAGCTTGGTGGCACAGTGGAGAAAGCACCAAGCCTGAAGTCATGATCCAGCCTCAGACTGTTCACTAGCTGTGTGACCCTGGGTAAGTCACTTAACCCTGTTTGCCTCATTTCCTCATTTGTAAAATGAACTGGAGAAAGAAATGGCAACCACTATCTTTGCCAATTAAACCCTGAAGAGGGTCACGAAGAATTGAACACAACTAAAACAATTCGACAACAAAAGAAAAAGTCATTAGATTTGGCAACTTAAAGATCATTAAAAGCAGAGCTGGTTGAATGATGAGATCAAAAGCTAGACTGCAAAGTGTTTAGAACCAAGTGAGAAGAGGAAAGGGAGGCACCAGCATAGCCAGGAAGGGCCAGGAGAGACAGGACAAGAGCCAGCAGACCAAGTGAGAGCCAGGCTTTACAATACAGGGGAGACAGGTGTGTTTGTAGCAATAGGAAAGGCAGAAAGGGAGAGGAGGAAAGAAGCCAGCAGACATCCAGACAAGATTAGAATGGAGATAAAAGCAGGGGCGATTAGCAGGAAACAAAAGGAAGCCCAGGGTCGGGGCACACGGAAAAGGGTCACCTCTTCATGTAATACTGGAGTGAAGGGCACAGTATGGAAAAGATGCTGGTGTGATAAGGTGAGGACAAGTAAAGTGGAGTCATTCATGAAGGGACTCAATTTTCCAGTGAATTTTGGCAAGAAATGGGGATCACTAGAAGGCACATAAGCAGACGAAGGGAGAGGTTCTGTGGGAGGCTCCACACACCACGAGGAGTGGCACAGGGAAGTGTTTCCTGCATGAGGCCATGGCAGAGATCATGTAATAAGTCTGTGATGGACGTCCCCAGCACATTCAATAGCATGGGAATAGAGGCCAAGCACACTGGGGTTTAGTAAGGGGAGATCAACAAGAGGAGGTGGGGGCAAAGGTGTGGAAGAGGGGAGAGTTAAACTGGTTCACCAAGCTGTCGATGGGGAAGAGAGAAAAGTGGGCCAGATCAGGCGCAAAAAGGCAAGGGAAAAATGAAGGGTAGAGGCCCTGAAGGCCGTAGTGGGGACGGAGAACAGGCCATGCACTGGACAGAGCCAAGAAAGGCAAAGATCAGGTGAAGGAGTCTGGAAATTCATGAACGTAGAAGCAAGAAGATGAGCATGATGGTCTCCAAGTACAGCTGAGATGGGAAAGGGGAGCCTTGGGACGGTTGGGAAGGCTCAGTGTGCTTGCTGAAGGCAGCAGATGGGACCAGGGCACGGCAGACCCAGAGCCAGGCCCAGAAAGTCACTGAGCTGTTGGCTTGTGGCCATGTGAGCAGAGGACAGATGGAAGAAATGTTGGGGCCAGAATTCGATGAGGTTCCCCCTTTCCTGGCCACTCCCTCCCCAGGTGTCCCTAACAGCACTCTCCTAATTCTCCTGCCTCTATGACCACCCTCACCTCCTTTCCTAGAAGTCATTGGGGTTGACTCTCCCCCCTCTCCCTAACATTAACATCTAATTGGTTGCCAATTCTTGTCAATTCTATCTCCACAATCTATCTTGATTATGCAGGGAGTTAACAGATCACCGGTGACCTGGCAAGGATTATAGCCCAGAGGTGTCAAAAGTGCTATGGGCCAGCAACACTTTCCAGGAAGAACCATATTAAAATTGAATTGGGAAAAATAAAAATACAATAGAAAACCACATATTAATGTGCTGTTCTTTAAAAAAAAAACAAATGCTTTATTAACTTCTGTTTTACATCATTCATTTCCGCCAGATTTTCAGTTACAATTTTTTACCTGTTTTTCCCCTACCCAGCACCCCGGAATAGCAGTCCCACAAGATATAGCTTCCTCCAATCTGCTCCCTCCCATATCTTCTCCCATACGCCCTTCGACTTTTCCATTAGAGGAAGGTGAATCTTTGTGTCCCAATGCCTGCACATCTTATCTCCCAATTACAAGCAAAGGAGTATTAAGAATAGTATTTATATATATTTGAAACATTTAATGTTAAGACCTCGACTTTCATATCCATTTCCTTCCTCCCTTGTCACCCATTCCCCCTGGGAAGATAAGTAATTCAGTATATGTTGTACATGTCTGGCTATGCAAAACATTACCATAGTAGATATATTGTACAGGGCTGCTTATAATTCCCTCCCACTCATCCCACCCCCCACCTGGTCCATTCCCTACATGATCCTGTCCCTCTTCTATAGTGGGTACTTCCAACCTCCCCTCCCCCCAAGGATGCCCTCCCATCCATCATCCCTCCTCTCATCCCCCTTCCCCCTATTCTGCTGCAGGTTGAGATATCCCATTTAGTATGTATGTCATTTTCTCCCTGAACCAAATTCAATGTGAATGTGGTTTTGCCTTTTTAGCCTTCCTTATTCTCCCCCTCCTTTGCAACCACTTCCCCTTGCTTCTTCTACATGAGATAGTTTACCCTACCCTGTCTCTCCCCATCTCCTCTTGCCACTTTCCTCTCTCACCTCATAATTTCATCCCTTGAGTATTCTCCCTTCCCAACAAATTCAACCTATGCCCTCTATCCATATATAACTGTAACCATATACACACACATTCACATATGTATTCATATGACCATATACCCTTCTTCCATTATTTTCATACTGAGAGGGGTTTCATCAGTCACAGTTATTGTTTTTCCATGTAGGAATATAAATAAGTCAACTTTGATAAGTTCCTTTTGATTTCTTTTCCCTGATTACCTTCTCAGGCACCTCTTGCTTCTTGTGTCTGGATGTCAAATTTTCTATTCAGCTCTGGTTTTTTCCTCAAGAATGCTTGAAAGTCCTCTATTCCACTGAATGACCATATTTTCCCCTGAAACAAAATACTCAGTTTTGCTGGGTAGGTAACCCTTGGGTTCAGTCCCAGCTCTTTTGCCCTCTGGAATATCATATTCCATGCCCTTCGATCCCTCAGTGTAGAAGCTGCCAGGTCCTGGGCTATTCTGATTGTGTTTCCACAATATATGAAATTGTTTCTTCCTGGCTGCTTGGAGTATTTTCTCCTTGATCTGGGGATTCTGGAACCTGGCTATAATATTCCTGGGAGTTTTCTTTTTGGGATCTTTATCAGGAGGTGATCAGTGGATTCTTTCAACCTCTATTTTGCCCTCTGGATCTAAAACATCAGGGCAATTTTCCTTGAGAATTTCTTGAAGGGTGATTTCTAGGTTCTTTCTTTGATCATGGCTTTTGGGTAGTCCAATAATTTTTAAATTGTATCTCCTGGATCTATTTTCCAGGTCAGTGGTTTTTCCCAGGAGATATTTCACATTGCCTTCTACTCTTTCATTTGTTTGGATCTATTTAACAGCATCTTGATTTCTCATAAAGTCATTAGCTTCCATTTGCTCCAGTCTAACTCTGAAGGAATGAATCTCCTCAGTGAACTTTTGAGATTCTTTTTCCATCTGGCAAATTCGACTTTTTAAGGCATTCTTCTCCTCATTGCCCTTTTGGGCCTCCTTTGCCATTTGAGTTAGTCTATTTTTTAAGGTGTGGTTTTCCTCAGTGGCTGTTGACCCTCATTTCATACTTTTCCTGCATCCTTCTCATTTCTCTTTCCAATTTTTCCTCCACTTCTCTTATTTGATTTTTAAAGTCCTTCTTAAGGTCCTCTATGGCCTGCAATCCGCTCATGTTTTCCCCTGGGGCTTTTGGAGCAGGATTTCTGACCTCACAGTCCTCCTCCTATTCTTAGATCCTCTTTGCCCCCAAAATAGGAGTCTAATGTTGCATTTTTCTGTTTGTTTCCTTTGCCTTGACATGTTGCCACTTAATTACTTGACTTTGGGGCTTGTTGCCACAGTAGGACTCTGCCACCAGGCAGGGGAGCTTCTGTCCCAAACGAGTGGGGGGACAACTTCCGTTTCTGGCAAGCTGGATACCCCCCCCCACCCCCCACCCCCAGACTACAATCCAGATCCAGGAAGGTTAAAGCAAGAGCAATTACCCCCCAAGACTGATCACTGGATCTCCCTACAGTTCGTAGGCCAGGAGCTGGAGCTGCCTCTGAAAACTACAAAATAGCATGTCTCCTCAGTGGCTTCTAGCCCCCAGGGGAGGAAGCCGACATGTTCCCCAAATACTGGTCCCGAAGTCCATAGGGCACTAACCTCTCACTTTGTCCTAGGTATGACAGTGTTGATAATTCTGGAATCACCACAGCTGCTGGTGTTCTGGGGTCCCTCCAGCCAGCTGCTGGCCCTGCCGCCCTGGGGCTAAAATCTCAGCTTAGGAGGACCTGGGCTCTGCTCTCTGAACTGTGCTGATCCTTCCTGCAGGGCTGCTGGGCTGTACTCAGCGGGAGGGTAGCTTCTCTGTGTCGTTCTGTGGGTGCTGGGGCTCCAGAAGTTGTTCAGAGTCCCCTTTTACATAGTTTGGGGGGAATCTGGGGGGAGAGCCTTGGACGTGCTGTTTCTACTCCGCCATCTTGGCTCCACCTCTTAACATGCTGTTCTAAGTCAACATGCATACAGGATTCCTTATGTGCCTTTTAGTGATGCCCATTTCTATCTGAGTTTGACAGCACTGAAGTGGAGATCTTTCTGATGGGATGCTTGGGTGCCCGTGCCTGAACCCCAGTTTGTAAAATCACATTTCTCCCTAGCCTCAGACACTGTCTCAGGCAATTTCTCTCTAGCTCAAGGGCAGCATACTCTAGCCAAATACTTCTCTTCCTGATACAATGACCAGCTGCACCTTTGGAATTTTGTAGTTTGACCCAACTGTGTCCTTGCTGAAGCAGCTGTATACTGGGTCTTATCTATCATATATTATCATATATATACTAGACTCAGTCATATCTATGTCATTAGACAGTCATTTTATATGTCCTGAATCTCTCATTAGCTTGGGACATATGTAAACTCCCAACATCCATTTGTCAAACATGACATTGATGGGTGGCAGCTTGGCCAGCCCTGACCACTAGCTGACTTAGTGACAACCACACCTCCATGCAGCCACCACCCCCCACCCCCCACCCCCCCGCCCCAGGCTACTTCCCAGTGAGTTCTGGGCAATAGGACTATGCAGTAGATATTGAAAGTGCATGTTCCTTTAAGGACTACTCAACTCCTCCCTAATCCTGCCCTGACTCACCTAGTTAGCATATTTGGCACAGGTCCTACTTATAGACTATCCTATAAAAACTTTTAAGTGTAGCCCTTTAAGGTTGCAGGTTCCCTAGGAATTATGTTACAACAATAATTGTATAACAATAAATCTTTTGCCACCTTGACTCAGAGAATGCTTGGGTCCATGAATTCATTCGACACTGCTTTCCAGGGACTCTGGTTATTGTGGTTCCTGGACTCCCTGAACTCCTTGACCTCTCCTCATCATTTCTAGCAAGAGGATCCCAATTTAAGAGCTGATCGGATTTAGGTTTTCTTTTTTTAAGGATGGGGGAAACAAATGTGTTCAAGTAGTAAGGAAGGAACCTATAGTTAAGGAGATTGAAATTTAGGTTTTAAGGGATATAAGAGGCAGCTCTGAAGAAAGGAGGGAATGGGATTTCAGTGTACAAGTTGAGGGTTTGGGTTTGCAAAGCAAAGGACCACCTTCTTCCTGCAAGGCTAGAGAAAAGGAGAAAGGTAGCAAATGATGCTGAGGTGGAGTTCAGAGTTGGGAAAAGGGGTTTCAAGTCTCCATTTTTCCAGTGAAGTATTTATTGAGTTTCTCTTTTGAGAGTAATGAAGGCAGATGGAGAGCTTTTTAACAGAAACAAAAAGGCAGTTTACCACCAAGAGAACAGAGGGTTTCACAAGGCACTAGGCAAGGACAGTGGGTTTTTAAAGAACCAAAAAAACCTGAATTTTTTAAAAGGGGATCTACAGTACACAGCCTCACCAGGAAACCCGTCAGCAGAGATCCACTGGCTATATATAGTTGGGTAACTGGAGACTTGCACTTACCTGTTCAAGCATAACAGTGGGAAGAGGGCTAGATTTGGAAACAGGAAACTTCTAATTGAAGTCTTCTCTCATATACTAACTAGCTGTGTCATTTTGGGGCAAATCACTTCCTCTTTCTGAGCCCGTTTCCTCATCTATAAAATATGGAAACTAAAGTTCAGAAGAAGACACAGAAATTTTGTCACTCCCTGTTAAAAATGGGACTTAAACCACTGGACCAAAGTTGTTTCACACAGGATCCTCATTTTTGCTGTCAGTGAAATGTTTGTTGTCTGTCAATGATTAGGTTTTGTTTGTTTCTGAATGATTAGTTTTAAAAAATAAAATGAGTATTCCACATAGACTTCCTTTTTTACAGGGTGGTCGCCAAAAGCATGCTACAAATCAAAACTTTCTCTGTAAAAATGAATGTTATCACACTAAATCTCAGGGTTCTTTTGCACTCTGATTTTATGACCCATCTAATTCACCACGAATTCTAAAACAGTACAAAGCAATGTCCAAGGGGTAAAAAGAATGCTTAAACGCTTAAACTTTTGCTTAGCTGCAACAGGTTGTTTAGAGGAGGCAGGGCAGGGAGGGGCAGCAGAGAGACAGGATAGATGGAGAGCCTGGATTAGAGGCAGACTCTGAGAAAGGAAGATCTGAGTTTGAATTCTGCTACACACTTAACTAGTTTTGTGTAACGATAGGCAAGTTATTAACTTTTCTCATCCTCAACTGCAAAACAGAGATTAAAACAGCACCTACTTTATAGGGCTGTTTTAAGAATCAAGGAGACGGCTAATTAAAAGTGTTATATAAATGCTATGATCATTATTTGATTTTCTTGATCAAATGAGGCTTTTCTGAAGCTTAATCTTCATAGACAAAATTCCAGAGATAAGGACAAATTATGTGTTGTTTAAAGAGGCCTGCCTAAAAGCAATTTGGCTTTTAGCAAGTTTCCAGTTTGCAGTGGCCAACCTTCCCCTGTAGGTGGCTGCATTTGTGGTGATGTTGTCTTACCATGCTGACCTAGGCTGGTTCTGGAACTCTGGCTGCTTGAACCTGCCAGTTCCTTCTCCCCTGGCATAAACTTCAAGAACCCCTGGGCAGATGAGAAGCAGAGCAGGGAATGGATTCTCATTCTCAGCTTTTCAGGATCCCTTGGGCACTATGTACTCAAAAGAGCCACACAAACTGCAAACTAAGGAGAATGATAATTTGGCCAAATTTTACTTGCCTTATAATAAGGCTATTGAGGGGGAAAGAACAAGAGGAAGGGAGGATGTTAACTAGATAGCAACCTTCTTGAGGTTAGACATCAAGTAAGCTTAATTAGTTCCTCCAAGGGTTCCCATATTCTACCTGAGCGTGGCAAATGATTATGTAGCCTCTCTGGGCTCAGTTAATTTACCTGCAGTGAAAGGGTTAGATGTACTCTGAGGCAAAGGTGTCCAACCCCAAAAGAAATTCGGTCCACTAATCCATACAGAAGGATCACTGCAGGCTGTAAGATAATTTAGTTTTAAAATGAAATAATATCTATGTTTTACTGAATTTTTATTATTTTGTTAAATATTTCCCAATTCTGGTTTGGGACACACTTGGGACTATTATGGGCCACCTGTGATAAATGAAAGTGCCCTCAATACATTCTAGACACATTTGAACAGGAGTTCAAATGTTTACCTGACCAGAAAACCTGCCTGGGAGGCTAAGCTGCTATATGCAGGGCAGAGATCGAAAGCCATTTTCCCTTCCTCTGAAACCAAAATGATCCAAATCTGGGAGGATCGAATGGGGGAAGGCAGAAGGTTAATAATGACTTTGGAGTTTTGAAAATCTCACATCAAGCCTTTAATAAAGTATACTTTCCCAATAATGGAGAACATGGTGAGGGGAGACAAGCCATCTGTTAGCCAGGACCAGTATAGGGCCTGGTGGTTTATCAGGCTTTTGATCTCTGAGGAATCTGCCCCCAGCACACCAGAGCAGATCATAGTGTCAGCTGGGAGGAGCAGGCTCAATACCATGACTTGACAGATGAAGGAGCTGTACCAAACGTGTCATATCTGCCAATCAGACTCAACAAGGGTAATAAAACACAATTATTTTATTGATTTCTTGCAATCAAATACTGCCAACTAGCATTACTTCCATTCATGCACCATTCAAAACAGGGCAATTCCTTGGTTATATTTTTTTTAAATGATGCATAACATTTTAATACAGCAAACAGAAAGTTTAAACTTATGATGCACCCTGATTAATTATGTAAACTGGTAATTTTTTTAAAAAGCAGAACTAATAATTTGGTTCCTTTCTTCATAAAGTGGAAATTTAAACATTTCTCCTGACAGTCTTGAGGTTATCATCATGTTAGGAGTAGTGCAAAGTGTGGCACATGTGGGATCATCTAGGAAGGCATGTAACTGACACACCTCATTAGAATTAATAAATTGTGCATAACAAAATGCATGCAGTCAATGCATGATAGAAAGCATTTTTCCAATACAAGGCCACCCTTGGCTCCTGTATTAATTCGATTTTGCATTATCCTTTATGGCATTATAGATTAATTATTACATATAGCATAACCCTGAAGTTAAGAGAAGGAAAATAACTGCTGCTTGAAAAAAGTGATTCTGGGTCGCCATTTGGTTTGAATCGGGAGAGAGACCCTCGAGAGGTTAGCATCTGCCACCTCCAGCTTCTTCAGCCCTGGCCAATCTCAAGGCTGTGCTGGGTGCTTCACAGTGACCGTTCTCTACGGCATGGCCAGGCCTCTTCTCCTACACTGGTCCGTCCGGTGATCCTCCACCTGGACCGGGCCGTCCCAAGCCTCGCGGTTTTCCCTTTTTGCTGTTTTCACTGTATGATTTCCTCTCCCTTACCACCACCGTTTTAGCCCCTTGTGACCTTCCATTTAACTGTTCATTAGCCCTTTCAGAATATCTTCAGGGAGCTCCAGAAGAGGAAGCTCTGGGGACGGAAAGTCCAAGGGAGGAAGGTTGGGGATGGGAATGTCCTTGGCTTTCCCTGTACTGGTTGCAAACTCCTGCCAGGGAGAAGAGGCTGAAGTAGTCTCTGCAGGCGGTGGCAGGCTCCATAATTCAGATTTTTCTACAAAGTCAGCATCTACATCCAACTCCTTTTCGAGTGGAGTCTTCTGGAGTCTGGCCTTCTCAGCACGGAGCTGCTTGTTTTCTCTCCTCAACCTTTCATTGTCGGCCACAAGAAACTCCACTTGTCGCTTCAGGTCAGCGATCTTGGTTGCCTGCTCTTCTATCGTTGTTTTGTCATCTTTGGGGAGTTTGCTGCCGGGACACGGTTCTGTTGGGTCTTTCCTCTTCTGAAGGAGAAAAAGAAGAGTGTCTGGGTCCCTGTCAAGGACCGCTGGCACTGTGGCAGGATTAGACTGCTGAGACCTGGGCACACTGAGGCCCTCAGACCCATCCTCCGTCAGCGGCCTGCTGGACATCAGGAGATGAGGCATTCCGTCAGGAGTCTGCTGGGCTTTCCACTTTTCCTCCCTCTTTGCCCTTTTCCACCTCTCCTGAATAAGCAAGAGTTGTTTCATGTGGCTATCCCTTTGTAATTCCAGTGATAATTGAGCCTAGAAAGAGGGAAATGGTAATTTCCAAAAGTTACAAAGCCAAAGCACTTCAATGCTTCTCAATATTCCTTTCAAATTCCTTACTCTTATTTTATTAATATCTCTTAAATCAATGAACCAATAAAAAAAAATTTCAAACTTATCAAGATCTAGAAAGCCTGAAAATTTTGCTGAAGGACAGGCTGGCTATCAATTCATCTAGGGAAAGAGACATAATTCCAGTAGTATACGTTCCCAAATAAATGCAAGATATCTGGACATAATCTATTTTTTCCAAAGTGCTTAAAACACCACAGCCATCTGCTCCTGCAGCCAAGATCCCCCTACCAACCAACATTTAAATCTGAGGGTGATGATTTTTCTCAGGGCCCCATGAATAAAGCTTTTCCTTCTGCAGTCAGCTGACATGCAGAAAGGGGACAACTAATAAAAAGTATGTCTAAGACAGTGGCTCTCAAGGCACCCATTATTCTTGCCGGGAGGAATCATAACACCACAGGAGAGTCAAAAGACTCATGTGTCAACAGGAGGTTGAAAATTCAGTTCAGGAGAATTTGGGGGACCCCTAGTGGAAGCTGTGCCACAGCACAGACTGTGAGAACCATGTAGCAAATCTATACCTCTCAGAGCTGGGAAGTGACTCCATAAAGCCAGTGGCAATGGAAATCCTACAATTACTCCTTTCAATTTGGAGCAACAGGAAGTAGGAACCCATTGCTTCCACTAATAAATCAGCTGCACCAAAGGTATAAATGCAACCCAGGAACTAACCCTCTACTTAATGATACTATGTAAAATTACTCTCTGAACAACTTGGAAGGGTTTAGCTTCTGGGACACCAAGTACACAAGAATCAATCTAGAAGGCACTTTTGACTTACCAAGTGGACAGAACAAGCAAATGTCAAGGAAGCCAAGCACACTTGGCATGGATCACAGCATTAGAAGAAGCCCTAGTGCCTGGCACTACACCCCTCAGCTCCTCAGGCCTTTCATTAGTAAAATGAAGAGCTGGGTCCAGCTAGGGGGTGGGGGGGGGTACCCTGCCAATTCTAATCAATGATGGGGTCCACCAAAGACCCAACAGAGGCAGGCCCTCTCTTTCCCCTTGGGCAAGGGTGTATTTAGCTCAAGGAGCTATAGCAACGTTTCAAAGGTCTAGAGCGACTCTAAATGGTTCTCCCAACAGAGATTGGGCCATCTGGAAATGTATTAAAAAGCAATCCGGGAGTGCAAACAGATTCATATTTCTGCAATGGGGTTGCTGAAATACTTTTTCTGGCAGCACACCGGAAACAGTGTAGATGGCTCATTAACTGGTAAGAAATAAAATTGGGCTACATGAATATAATAGAATACAATTGAGCCATAAGGAACAATTGATATGAAAAATTCAGAAGTTTGGGAAGCAAAAGAACTAATAAAAAGAAACAGAATCAGGAAAACAACATACACAATGCCTACAGCAATGTAAATGGGGCAGGGCAGCAACTGGGCCTGAAAGCCTTAAAAGAGCCCAAAAGAAAAAAATGAGCAAAGCTGTGTAGAACTGTTCCTTCTCCTCTCAAGTTTTCATAACAAGAGGAGGTTGACTGGGCAGGACAGGGATATAGTCAGAAAACAATGTGATGTCAAAACCTCCAGCATCAATAAACTATTCCAAATCCATTTCCTTCCTAAGGGACCTACCATTCGCTGTCCACACAGGCACAGTATTTTACACAGAACAAGTTTGGGTAATCAGACTAGATGTGACATTCCCAGGCCTCTATAAGGAAATCTCAAACCACCCATTTTTGCAATTAGTGAAATATCTTACCTGCTCAGACTGTGTCAGTTTCATGGCTTCAGAAAGATACGCTATGTAAAAAGAGAGACATAATTAAAAAAAAACCCCAACATTTTGCAAAGAGCAAAATAAGGAGAAATTTCAAATAATATCAACTGTCAAAAGCAGATGTTGAAACTGCACTCGTGTAAATGCCTCCAGGAAAGATGGTGGAACAAAGGGTGACCTTGGGTAAATCACTTCCCCTGAGAGTCCCTATTGCTCACTAATGCTAACCCCTTAATCCTAACAGCTCTAAGCCTTCTTTAACCCTCTGGGAGTTAGCTACTCCCGGATGTCAATGGTAATTAGGAACTATCAGGCAGAGGAATCAGGCAGCTCCAGTACCAAGTGTGCCCACCAAAGGGTGGGGCTCCTGCCCCCACTGATCTTTGGGATCCCAGAATTAAAGGCCTGCTCACTACTGTCACTGCATGTTGTCTGGCCTGACCACCTAAACTTCAGGACCGTGAGGGGCAGCCGGCTGAGGACCACCACCGAAATGTCCTGACCCGCTCAATGGGACTGCAGAGAAGGGATCTGCTTGACCTGGAACTAGAATTCTAGGCTAGCTTAATCGAGAAAGCATGTAGGAAGTACCTACGTGTCAGGCCCACATCATGAGTACAGGGTACAAAAACAAACCAAATGTATCTCTGACTTCAAAAACTTATTAAACCAGTGAATTTCTTTTTATGGGAGGGGCACCAACAAAGGAGTCGGAGAAAACTCTCCTGCAGGAGCTGGTATGTGAACCAGCCCCTTTCTTCTTTACTCAACCCTTTCCGTGGTGCCCCCTGGAGCCTCCCAGCTCTATCATTAACAGACTACTTTCTGTCCTCCATTTCTCACAACGATGGAAACCTGGCTCTTTCTGGGAGACACATCCTCCCTGGCCACCCTCTACACTGCTGGCTGCTGCTTCTCTCCATGATTCCTTGTTCCCCAATGCTCTGAGTCCCTCCTCCATCATTACCATTAGTTAGCCCACCGTCCATCCAGACTCTTGTTGCTCCTTTGGGTTTTACTACCCTTCAAGACACTTCTTTTTTCCCCCAATTATCAGGCATTTCTTTTCTCTGCCTCCTCCTCTAACACCCTCCATTAAATGCAAATGTCTTGTAACAAATATGCAGTCAAGTGAAATAAATTCCCAAATTGGCCATATCCAAAAACGGGTGTCTTATTCAACCTATTTATCACCTGTCAGGAAACAGGCAGCATTCATCATCACTAGTCCTTTGGAACCATGGCTGTTCAACTGCATTGATCAGAGTTTTTGAGACTTTCAGAGCTGTTCATTTCTATAATATTGATACTACAGAACCAACTGTTCTCCTGACCTTACTCTGCGCCAGCTCATCCAAGTCTTTCCAAGTGTCTCTGAAACCGTCCCCTTCATCATTTCTTACAGCACAATAGCATTCCTACATCTATTCATAGGTCAGCTATGTGGTGCAGTGAACAGACTGCTGCTGCACCTGGAGTCAGGAAGCCTCATCTTCCCATGTTCAGATATGGCCTCAGACACTTATCCCCCAGTGGATGGCTACCCTCTTAGTTTCCAGTTCTTTACCACTAAGAAATATTAAAAATTATAAACAGCTTTACACTTTATGACCTCTTCGTCTTCCTCTGGTCTCTGGGCCCAGTTCACTTTGTCAAGTTCAGTATCTATGACAGTTTTCCTGTGCACTCTGCTCTTCTATGTGGAGTCCTCAACATTCACCCTGACATCTCAAACCATTCGGCCTCCAAGTTCATCAAACCTGCATCTCCTGACAGTCACTTTCTAGTCATACTCTACCAGCACCAAAAGGAAACCTCTCCCTTTTGATTAGAATCTCCCACCAGCACTGTGGTCTCCTCTCCCTCAACGGGATCCCCCAGCCCATCACTCCTTTTCTGGAGTCACTTTCGTTCCTTCTCAGACTTGACTTTATTATATTCTGACCTTAAATCTTGTGTCTTCTGGATTTTCCACTGTTCACGTCCTGCCAACTTTCAACTCTGGGTCATGCCTGCATCCACCTTCTCTCCTACACTTGAGCTCCTAGAAGTAATACTGAACTAATCTGCTATAATTTTTTGACAGTGTTACCCATATCTCCACCTACTAGACATGCACTCAGGCTCCTCCTTTAATTTCACAGACTTTTATTTTACTGGGAGGGAGATACAAAGACAAAAAAAAAGTGTTTCTGTCCTCTGGACTCTCCTACATCTGTCATTTACTTTCTATATGTCACTAGGCAAAGTCATCTGGCCTCCAATGGACCTCAATATTTTCATTTATAAAATAAGTGGGGTGGGATGGATCTGATCACTTTTAAGAATAATTCTGATACACTGATTTGGTCATTCACACCTCTGCTCAAAAAACTTAAGACTCTCCCTACTGACTTTTGAATATAGTTTAAACTCCGCTCACAATCATTTGAAGCCTTCTACTGCCTGGAATCACCTTATCTTCCTAGTTACCTCACATGATTGCCCCAAATGTTCTTTACAAGACACCAACCCCACTAGACGTGCCCTCATGCTCTTTGGTCTCAAGGCCTTGACTCAGGCCACTGCTTCTGCTTTAAATGACCTCCTTTTTCTCTCTTCACCCACTGAACAGCTACCACCCATTAAAACCTAATTCTCGGGGCGGCTAGGTGGCGCAGTGAATAGAGCGCCGGCCCTGGAATCAGAAGGACCTGAGTTCGGAGCCGGCCTCCGACACTTAATCCACACAAACAAAAACCTAGCCGGGTAACCTTGGGCAAGTTACTTAACCCCTATTGCCCTAAAGGGGCGGCTAGGTGGCGCAGTGAGTAAGAGCTCCGGCCTCGGAGTTGGGATGACCCGAGATCAGATCCGGCCTCAGAAAATGAGCCCCCACGCATAAATAATGACTAGCCGTGTAACCTTGAGCAAGTTACTTAACCCCAATTGCTTTAAAAAAAAACAAAACCTAATTCTCATGTCACCCTCCCCATGGAACTTTCCCCTCAAATGTCCCGAAACACTTGACTTGGTAATTTTCCAATGCACTTCACTTGCTGCGCTGAACACAGCAGCTCCCTGTGTGGCCATCTTATCCTTAAAACTAAAGCCCTAGAAGGCAAGGCTGTGTTTTGGCTACACCTTCTATATGCCCACTGCCTCACATCCCACAGTTTATCTACACTGAACACATGGCTTGACTTTTGCTCTACTCCCCAGCTCCATAATCTAGGAAACAGGATTGAAAGGTGAGAACAATTCAATCAAGGACATTTTAAGTGAGGAAATCTCGTGATCCAACTGAGAGGAGTTGTCTTTATGCCTGCACATTCATTTGGAATGCAAAATAAATTATTGCTTTCTTATGATCACCAAAACCCATGAAAATAGCAAAACTGAAAACCAAGCATAAAGGATTACTATTGCAAAACCATATTATTTACTAACTAAAAATATACAAATCATTTCAAGTTCATCATATAATCTGTTCAGCCGCCACAGAGTGATAATTTTTGAAAAGGGACAGAAAAAGAAAAGTGACCATGAACAAAACTCTCTGAAGTAAAGGACGACAAGCAATTTAACACAAACCATGTCCACCAGCCAAAGCTCACAGAATCACAGGCTTCAAGGCTGGAAGCTTGGGGCTGCTCAAGCCTCCTGCTGTGAATGTGAAGGCTGAGGTGGAGAGAAGTCACTTTCCCAAAGCATGACGGCAGGGGAGGACTCATATCCAGACCCCAAACCCACCACCCCTGCTTCTTCCTCCACCCTGTTCAGAGCTTTGTTTAAAGACTCATATGAACCACATAATTAAGAGTCACGGTGTTTTTGAGAGTCAGTTCAACATCCTCATTTCACAAAGGAAAAGAACAGAACCAGAGACATTGCTGTGCTTTGCCCAAGGTCACACAGCTCAGTCATGGCAGAACTAAGCCACATTTCAAACACTAAAATGTTCAGTCACACAAAGTCTGATGACAAAGTCTGATGACATGGCTCGTCAGCCTCCTCCCTATCCCTCATTCTGACTTGGTCTGACTAAATGTGGTGCCCAAACCCAGTATTTAAAGTATAAGTATAGTTAGGATAACTGGCAGGCAAAAAGGACTAATTCTCAGGAATCTTGCTCGTTTATTTTTTTAAAAGCAAATATCTATTAAAATTCTATCAGCAATCTGTTAAACTGTTAAGTGAAGCACAAAGCCATAATTGTGCAGCCTGACTGTAGAAACACAGCACAACATGCCTCACGAATGATGGACACTGATTTGCTCTAATATAAATGTAATGTGCCCATTGTCCTCAGCTTCCCTCTCTCGACAGCCTCTGCCTCTGCCATCCATGTGATGAGAGAAAGGCAGAGATTTGTTTTCATCTAGAACTTGGTCAAACAAGCTTTCAGATGTTCAGTGTGCTCTCACTTAGTCTGTTCCCTCTCTGAATCTCTCAAGATCCGAAGCCCTCTGGTCCTGCTAGCTGGCTGCCTTATGTTTTCTCCTGCTAACACCCAGGAGCCAAATTGCTAGCAGACTAGTGCCCCTTTAATTTTGCTAAACTCCTCAGAGTTTGCCAGAATCTCTCAAACTTCTTTTTCTCTCCTATAAGCCAAAGTAACCTCATTTTAGGGTTTTTAGAAAATTTAGAAATTTTAACAGCATTTCTGCTCCTGACCTCATTGTTTACTGGTCAGCTGGTTCCCTACATCAACTACACTCACACTTATCTCCAGCAGTGGGTTCCTAAGGGTATCCATAACTCCTGTGAGTTCGTCTCAATTCATTTACAAACTAAATTTCCAAGGAAGTAGACTGCTCACAGAGAGCCCATCAAGGCAAGTGAATTGATCTGCTGAAGGAAAGAAACTACCCCAGTTACTGAAAGAAGGAAAGCCCAGAATGAGAGCTCTTGAATGTGCTTATCCAAGACCCTTTGAGCTCTTGGTGGTTCCTCAGAAATGGCCTCGAATGATTCTTAAGTCTCCTCTGTTCCCATATGCTAAGATGGGGATTTAACTTCAGACTGTTGTTCAAAATCCTAACTTGTTTCACACAGAATGTCTTTTCTATAGACTGATCATTTCTGCTACGCTGTGCACCTCATTTTAGAAAACATGAGGGTGTCTAATTCTATTTCGAGTCAAAATAACTTGCTATACTTAGAATACCACAATACAGCACTAAGATAAAGACTAATTGGCTTAAAATGACTAAAACCAAGAATACCACCCAGCCCCATAGCTAAGTCAATTATCTTTGGGGGAATTTACTAATCAAACTTGAGTAATGTCTCTTAATTAAGCTGACAAGCCCTGGCAGGCTGCTTCCTTTAATTTCTCTATACCTGAACATGACAAAAAATCGGGACAGAGAATTTTAGAACCAAAAGGGGGGGTGTCTAAGTTATTCATTCTGAGGGTTCTTCTCAGAAATGAGAAAGCAGATAGAGGTGGCTATTATGGGTTAGGCTATTTATACTCAGAACCCCTAAGGGTTAACTCTTTGAAATCTAAGCCCACCTCCTTGGTCGTAAGAGTGAATGCACTGACATTCATCCTACAATTGGTTTCTGTCTTTACATGTTGATAGGCTCCATGGCATTCCCCAATGATCTTGGACCAGCCTCAGGACGCCACCATAGATTCTCATGAGTTCTTGGAACAAGTCCAAGTGGCTGATCAGTACACAGCCATCACCATGCGTGGAAAAACAAATGCTCCATCGGAGAGTCTATATGTGAAGGCCAGAGTGTTATTACTGCTCTTTCCATTCTAAATAAAGACTGTGAAGACCTGGAGAGGAAGTGAAACTGCTCAAGTTAGCACAAAAGTTACTATCATTTGGAGGGAACGTTTCCTCTAGAACACTCACCAGCCGCCTTCTGGTGACACAAAATGGCCTCTTCGTATTTCCCTGCAGCCAATGACCTGTCTGCTTTCCTGCTCTGCTGATGAGCCTGGAAAACAAAAACACCAGAAGACCACTGAAGAGGGGACTCAGGGCAAGCAACGAGCCAAGGCAGCAACACAGTGTCCAGAACACCAGGAATACAAGGTCACATTCAGGTCTGGACATCACATCTTAGAAAAGACACTGATAAAGTACAACGGGCATACACCAAGTAACCAGCCCAGTGAAAGGACTGCAGGTAGGCTGAGGGAGCTGGGGACACTGAGCTTAGAAAAACAGGAAACCGCTTTATGGTATGTGGAGGCTTTCACATCCAAGTGGGATTAAGGCTTCTTTCTGCTTCACCCCACAGGGCACAGAGAACTAGGAGAACAGAGAGAAAATGAAGAAAGACGGATAAATTTCTTAACACTCAGAGCTGAATTCAAGAGTGGAATGGGCTCCCAGGGAGAGTGGGTTCCCTCTCGTTGGAAATCTCTGAGCAAAGGCTCAAAGACCATTTCAAGGGAACATTGTAGAGCAGATTCCTGTTCAGGAATACTGTTTAGACTAGGGAGTTTCTGAGGTCTTGTCTAGCTCTTAAATTAGGAAGTTATTTGTGGGGGAACAATAAGAGAATGAGGGTAAACTGAAATCCATAAATAACTTCCTTTGCGATCAATTTTATTCCTCAATCA
This sequence comes from Gymnobelideus leadbeateri, assembly GCA_011680675.1. Taxonomy (NCBI): domain Eukaryota; kingdom Metazoa; phylum Chordata; class Mammalia; order Diprotodontia; family Petauridae; genus Gymnobelideus; species Gymnobelideus leadbeateri. The sequence goes on along the minus strand of WOXC01003680.1, from coordinate 810,803 downwards.
AAGATGTAAACTAATAAATAAAAATGTTATGATATACATTTGTCTCACCTCCTACTACTAGAGGTACTAAGTAAGCAAAAGTAGTTAGAGATGAAAAACCCAACATGGCTGAAACATTAGTTGTCAAACTACTGGTAGCTGACCATTATATTACTCAGATACACTCAGATACATCAGATGATCAGTGCTGGGTTTTTTCCCTAATTTAAAAGAATTTCTTTAGAGCAGACCTTCCTGAGAAATCTATGGCTCTGCCCCTGTATGAACTTCATGTTCCAGCACTGCACCATCTGCCCTATCCGCCCCTTTCTACATTAGCAAGTTACTATTTCAAAATTCCTAGTTATTATATATTTGGTGGGTAATTTACAATTTACAACCCAGATAGTTTTGGTTATGTTACCAAAAAAGAAAAACTCTAGAAACTGTATCAACATAGACTGTATTTAGTATGTTTTTAGTTTTCCCAGACACTAAGACAAAGACTTTTAGCACTGAGTCTCCACTGAACTCCATAATATCATGGTGCTGTGCACAAAGAGCCAGACTTGGGCATCAGAAAAACCTGGGTCCAAATCCTGTCTCAGACCTACTATGCCAGGCACTCTCAGTCTCATGTGTACGAGGGGCCTGCTGCAGCAACAGCTCTAGTCCTAGCCCAATGCTACATCAGGACATGGAGAGGACAGCAGAGGGAGGCTCTGGCCTGGTCTGCCAAGCATGGGCAAAGGTAATTTATCAAGCACTTACTATGTGCCAGGTCTGATAGAATCTAGGTCTTCCAAGAACTAGATCAGTGAAGCTGTGAGGGGCTCATCACTGGAATACCAGCCAATTAACTCATGAAACAATCTCCTAAGACTATGGAGAAAAGATCCACACTGAGGAAAGCAAGAATCAGGTGAAGAAAGGGTTAATCAGACAGGGTCTCAAATTGAAAATAAAACTGTCACAGAAAATGTATTGTCAGCTCTGTATCAAATGACTTGCATCATTTTCAAGAAAGTTTCCATGATTCAGGATTGCCATGGACTTGAGAGGTACCCTCGGGGTCAAAGGGCAGTGGAATTGGGAAGGACCTTAGATGATCTGTAAAATGAGGAAGCTAGCCTAGGTCAAAGTCCCAGATCCCCCGGGGCAGTCTGTGCTCCCCACACTCAGAATGAGATTGTAAAAGCCTGATGTAAAACACACAGGACACATCATGGTTCCCATCCAAGTTCACAAGATCCATTCAGCTCTACAATGTTATAAATGAGCTGGGATCTCTTAACTAGCAGGCTGAGTCTCACTTTACAGGTGAGATCACTGAGGCCCAGAAAGGTTAAGTGATCCAGAAAAATGAGCTACGACAAGCGGGGGTGGAGCTTCATGGGAAAGCTCAGTCATTAATATCTCCCCTGCTGACCTTCACAAAGCACTTTGCCATCCCCGACTCACAGAACCTTGGAGATCTAGGCCAACTCCATTTTACAGATTAAGAAATGGAGGCTCTTAAAAGCTGTGATACCGTAGGGGCAGCAGTGAGTAGAGTGCTGGCCCCAAAGCCAGAAGGGCCCGAGTTCGGATCAGGCCTCAGACACTTCACACACACACACACACACACACACACACACACACACACACACACACACACACACACACACACACACCCAGCCTGTGACCTTGGGCAAGTTACTTAACCCCAATTGTCCTCCAAATACCCAAAAAAGCTGTGATACTGGACAGGTCTCTTCACTCTCTCATCTTCAGCTTCCTCATCTCCATAACAACGGGGCTGCAGGCCCCTTTCAGGTTCTAACACGGTGTCCTCCTGCTAACGGGGTGCAGAGAGGACATTGCATTAGCTTAAGTTCTGCTCTCTCCCAATTCTGAGAAGAAGGCAGCAGGTACCTAATGCTTGGTGAAATGAAAGAGACTCTTTCTTTCCACCTAATCTCAATTTAGTTTGTAAATAAGTATCAAGAATGTTCTGATAAAGCACCAGCCCTGGGTTCAAATTCGACCTCAGACACTAGACATGTGACCTTGGGCAAGTCACTTAACCCCATTTGCCCTACCTTTCCCCCTCCAAAAAAAAATGTTGAGTATTTTGTAAAGAATAGGGTGTTCTGGGTCCTGAAAGAACTTTTAATACCGTAGACAATCCAATTCAACGCTATTCAAAAAGTGGATAAAAGAAAAAAGGCAAGTTCAGAGGTATAGAAAGAGATGAAAAGATGCCTCTTGCCCAAACCCACCCTGTTCCAATTCTGCTACTTTGTAAGGTTCATGGATCTAGAAGGGGAAGGGACTTTCAAGGTGACCCAGTGTAACGTTGGACACCAATGAGCACCCTTCTCCTTCTTGAGACTCTCTTCTGTGGGGTTCAGGGACCTCCCGGTCCTTCTCTGACCACTCCTCAGTCTTTTCTGATGGATCCTGATCCAGGTCACACCCACTAAGCCTGGGGGTCCCACAGGTGTCCCACAGAGCTCTCAGTCCTCTGTATTACTGCAAGTCACTGAACATCTGTTTGCTTCAGTTTTCTAAACTATAAAATGGGGCTCCTAAGAGTATCTACCTTATCAGGTTGTAGTGAGGATCAAATGAGATCTATCTGTAAAGTGCTTAGTACACATGCTGGCACTTGAACATATGTTTGTTTCATCCCTTCTTCTCTCTCTCCCTTCCTTTTTCCTTTGTTCTCTCCATGGATTTAGCTACCTTTGTACTGATTATTTTCATATCTAATATCTAGCCCTAACCTCTCTGCTGACCTCTCCAGTCTCACACCTAAAACTGCCTGGTAAACATTACAAAGGGGACATCCTGTAGGCATCTTCAACTCAACATGTCCAAAACTGAACTACCCCGTTTCTTCCCTCCCCCTGACTTTCCTCTTCCTGCCAAGGGCTCCTCACCTAGGCATCCTCCTCCAACTCTCTCATACCCAATCTGTTGCCAAGTCCCAGAAGACAATGAATTGGTAACCTTCTCTCCTCTGACATGGCCTGCTGCTTGGTCTCCCTTCCTCCCTCCACTTCAGCTGTTATAGTGATCTCCTAAGCAGGTCTGATCATGTCATATACTCCCTGGCCATTCCATAAGTTCCAGTAGCCCCCTATCACCTTCAAGATCAAATATAAAATCCACTTTGTTGTTCAAAGTCCTACCTTGCCATTTTCTTACACTTTAGAGCCCACTTCCTCACCCCTATCTCATTCTGTAACCAAATGACACTGGCCTCCTTGCTGTTCCTCAAACCAGACACCACCTCCCAACTCTTCGAATGGTTACCAGCTATGCCCCATACCGGAATACTCCTCCTCTAGGACTCCTGGCTTCCTTCAAGTTCCACAGGAACCCACTTCTCTAAGAAGCCCTTCCCAATCTCTTTTAATGTCAGCGTCTTCTTTCTGCTGAATGTCTCCAACTTATCTTGTGTGTAACTTATCTTTTGGGCAAAGCTGTCTGCAGGCCATCTCCCCAGGAGTCCCTGGACAGCAACAACTGCCTTTTGCCATTCTTTTTCATCCCCAACACTCAGCACAGTACCTGGCACTAAGCACACAGAGGCTTAGTAAATGCTTATTGACTTGGGGTCCATGGCTCCATGGCTAGATTCTGAGAGGTCAGGAACTTGGATAGAAACAAATTACATATTTTATTAACCTCTAATTGAAATTTAGCATTTACTCTGACTGATCTAAAAAACATTATTCTGAGGCATCCATAGACCTCCCTCCACCTGAAGAGGTCCATGACAGCAAAAAAACAAAAAACAAAAAAACCTTTTCATTCCTGCTCTAATCTAATCCTTGTATGTTACAGATAAGAAAAAAGAGGCTTGGGGGCGGCTAGGTGGCGCAGTAAGAGTGCCAGCCTCGGAGTTGGGATGACCTGAGATCGAATCCGGCCTCAGAAAATGAGCACCCACACATAAAATAATGACTAGCCGTGTAACCTTGAGCAAGTTACTTAACCCCAATTGCTTTAAAAAAAAAAAAAAAAGAAAGAAAAAAGAGGCTTGTCTGATTCAAAGAGATCTTGACGGGTTAGAATGATAAAGCAAAATCAAGAATATGAAGCTTGAAAGATAAATATTAAAAATTCTATATTTGGTTTCGGAAAATCAACTTCAGAAGTACAAGATAAGGGAGACACGATTAAAATAGCTGTGCATCTGAAAACAAATCTTGGGGGGAGGGAGCAGAAGTATTAGAAAAGGTCTGAAAGTTCAATATGAGTCAAGAGAGCAAGCTGGTCGCCAAAAAACCGCTCATGTCGTTTTAGGATACATTTAGTGATGCATAAAAACCCAGAAGATAGAAGTGGCAGCACCACCTCAACCACACACAACTCCCAGGCAAGCCACATTGGGGTCAGCCCTGGATTCCACATTTCCAACTTAAGATTAAAAAACTGGAGCATGTCTAGGGCAGCAAGGGGCTTCAGGACCACTGCTGCCATCACTGTCATCGTCACCACCATAAGAATCCCATGCCATTATGTTTCTCATTGCCTTTGGATGCACAGTAAAAACAATTCCACCAGCTCCCCGAGGTGTTCCTCCAAAGAAAGGCTGAGATACCCTTCCACTGTGTTCCAATTTCCTTCTGTCTCCTAGTTTTGTTATAGCAAGAATGTTAAAAGTGCTAAGTTTAGTTTTTTTCCACCGTCACTGGACAAGATGCTGACATTTAAAATATATCAATTACTCTAGTTAAAGATTATAAAGTTTACAATAAAATAAGGTTAAAGGGGGCGGCTAGGTGGCGCAGTGAATAGAGCGCCGGCCCTGGAATCAGAAGGACCTGAGTTTGGAGCAGGCCTCCGACACTTAATCCGACACTTAATCCGCACAAACAAAAACCTAGCCGTGTAACCTTGGGCAAGTTACTTAACCCCAATTGCCCTAAAGGGGCGGCTAGGTGGCGCAGTGAGTAAGAGCGCCGACCTCGGAGTTTGGATGACCCGAGATCAGATCCGGCCTCAGAAAATGAGCACCCACGCATAAATCAAATGACTAGCCATGTAACCTTGAGCAAGTTACTTAACCCCAATTGCTTTAAAAAAAAAAAAACCAAACAAAAAATAAGGTTAAAGTTTATAGAAAACAAAAAACCGTCTCAAAACTGATTTTTAGAACCCTCTGCTCTCCCTTCTCCACACCAATGGCATCATGACTGTGGGAGTAGGAATTATCCCTCCTTTCTCATTTATGTACAATCTTTATGAAAAAGATCTACCTCCAACTTGAGAATGTTTTCGATGAAGCTATCAACAGGAAACAGGTACAGTAGACCATATTATCATCAGCCAAGTGAGTGATGTAAAGAAGACCCCACTCTCCTACTCGCTCAGGTTCTCAACCTTAAAGGCATGTTTAACTATGAACTTTCCTTCGTCTTCCCACATTCTATCTCCACAACATTTCTGCTGGCCACCCCCTTCTGTGTTTATACAAGACACCACCCTAGTTCAGGCCCTCATCACTTCTCACCTAAACTACTAGAAAGGCCTCTTAATTGAGATTCCTGCCTCAAAGCCTCTCCCTTCTCCATAGAGCTGACAAAGTCAGACACCTACAGAACTGACAGCTCCAAAACCTCAAGTAGGAGCTTCCTACCCAAGTGAGAATCTGATACAAAGGGCTCTTCTACATTACTCCCTTTCACACACTCTACAGGCCAACCAAAAGGCAGCTTCTTATCCATGACATTTCATCTCCCAACTCCCATCAGCACAGACTGTCTAATCTTCCCCAAGCCCTCACTGACAAGCTTCTGCCATAATTCCTCCTTCCCTCCACCTTGCAGAATCCTGAACATTCTGTAACAGCTCAAGCGCCATTCTCTTCCTATGAGGTTTTTCACCATTCTGGCTGCTACTGACTGCCTCCCTCTACTAAATGGCCTTTTATTTACTTTGTATATATTTTAGCTACACTTGACTTGGATAGGTTTCCCTTGATAAAGGGTAAGCTCCTTTAGGCCAGGGAATTTTTCATTTTTGTCTTTATATCCCTAGTTCCTAGCACAGAGCCTGGCACATAAACAGGAGCCAAATACTTGCTGGATGTTTGAAAATGCAAAGGACTGAAGTAGACATACCAATGAAGTCTTATGCTTAAATCATAAACTAGTAAACCACAAGAAAAGGAAAGTTAAAACACTTAAGGAAATGTTCACCTCAACTTGGAACTGGAGAGAAATGAGAGCAGAACAGTACTAATCCCATAGTGTTAACTGCCTCACAACAAGGAAAGTTCAAATTCAGGAAGAAGGCCCTTCCACCCTCCTCAAACTTCACCATTAAGGCAACAGCACTGTCAGATTATAAACAAAGCTTGCTTAGAAACAAGACTCTAGTCCTAAAAACAACTCTAGCCTCTTCCAAGCTGACCCCGTCCATGCCAGATGGATTCTACTTCCCCTGAGCAACTGCTGCCAGCCTGGCATCCATGACTCCTTGGTATAAGACCTAAAATGGGGCACTCTGGGGGTATGTGGACTAGCACCTCTGGTGGGAGGGCCTGCTGAGCCCTATTCAGGGTTGAACATCCATCCACCTTTGGTCTCTACCTTGCACTCAACTCTCACCTGTGGATCCAAGAAGCTGTAGCATGCCTAGTAGCCACATCTAAGTAAACCGTCATCTCTGAAGATGGGCTAAACCAGGCTGAGGGTAACCAACAGTTCTCAAACCTGTCAGTGAGTTAGGGGCATCTCTACCCTCAAGCATGTGATGACTTTCCCTGGCAGAATGGGTGGATGAGAACAATTTGTTCCAACCAACTGCCAAAAAGGTGGCTGAAGCTGTGGGAAGGCTTGGAGCCTGGTCACTGGTCAGACATTGGAGGCAATGAGTCAACTGTATTCAGGACCATTGCCTATCCTCTTGACTTCTGTCCTGCCACTGACTTCAAAATTCAGGAAGAAAATGGGCTACTGAGTTTCACAACTGTGCCTTGCTGACAAAAGCAAGTCAAGATATCACCCATGATGTCACTGGTCCTCTTCAAAAAACAAGGGATTAACAAACTAGGTACTGTGGGTGATCTACACAGGGCTAAGTTGTGAGTGACCCTTAACCACAAAACACAATTAATGGAATAACTATTCAGTACTAAATGGTTTCTATTTTTTAAAAAGTAAGTATTTGGGGCAGCTAGGTAGCACAGTGAACAGAGCAAACAGAGTGAATAGCCCCGAAGTCAGGAGGACCTGAGTTGAAATCAGGTCTCAGACACTTGGCATTTAACTAGCTATGTGACCTTGGGCAAAGTCACTTAACCCCAATTGCCTTGCCTTCCCCTCTCAAAAAAAAAAAAAGTATTTAAAGAATAGCACAAGGTGTTTGTGAAATTTAAAAAATAAAAACAGAGCAAGGAAGGTTTCTACCCTAGTCAAGAACTGAACACACCTGAAATTGTCATATCTTCCAAAAAGCAGATCAACAATTCTGAAAAGTACTAAATCAGGCAAGAAACGTAAAGTAAAGGCAATTACTTGAAGTCTTAGAAAGAAACATGCTCCAATGAAGTAAATGATCTGACTACTAACAAAAAACCAATACAAGTTCACATTATAATACAGGGTGTAACAGAAATCCTAAGTATGGTTTTAAACTCTTAATTGTTGTGCTCTCGAGCACACACCCTGAGACACACACCTACTAAGTGCCATGCATAACGAAGAGATGGCAGGAACACTTCTTGCTCCATCCTCATTCAGTGTCCCAGGAGAAGAAGGCTAGCCGTCCTGCAGGTAGGGTGATGGAGTCTAAAGAGTGTAGCCACGGAATCTGGATGGCCCTCTCTTCTATGGGCAGATTGGCAGCCACCCCTGTGAATTAAAACCTCATTCTTTGGGTGACCTTAAGGCAAGATTACAAATGCAATCCTTTCAATCACTGAACAGCAGCTAATAAAAGCTTTTTACAAAGTTCAGAAACTGAAGTGCAGAAGAGAGTGATTATGTAAAATTTTAATAATATATCAAGTTTAATAATGTAAATGAAAAGCCTTTTTAGTGTTTTTTTTTTTTTAAAGTCTATAGCCTGTATACTTCTGAAGCTATTAAAGCTTAAAACTGCACTGATTTCTATGATACCCTTACTGCTTTTACAACTCATTTTTCTCATAATGACTGTAAGGTTATGCAAATATCATCACACCTATTTTACAGACAAGGAAACCTAAGCTTCAAGGTGGAAAGGACCCAGTACACTGGGACTTCAACTTTGGGTCTTTTGACACCCAGTCAAGTGTGCTTTCTTGTAGTAAAGAATAAAATTCATTGTCAGGGGGCCAGGCTCAAATCCTAGTTATACCATTTCCTTGTTCGTGAGAACCTGGGTAAATCCTGTCTTGAGAAATGTCTCTGAACTTCCATTTTCTCATCTGTAAAATTGGGATAATTTTTGTCATGTCTACCTCACAGAATTGTTTTGAGTAAATCACTTTTTGGTCATGAAACCAAGCTGCTTTCAATATCAAAAGTATATGCAGAAAAGGAGCTATTATTTTACAGATACAGCTAAGAAGTTAAAAGCTCATTAAAACAAGGAAGATGTCAACATTATTTCCAAGTTAATCTAGATATTTTTGGTGTAGAGTTAACCAGCAGAGAGCATAAGCTTATGGGAACAAATCTAACTTTTAAATCTTGCACGCTGGGGCTTTGATTTTTTCATCTATAATTGTTTATACTGTTAAATACCCATATGTCAATGTACACATGTAGTTTTAAAAGTACAAGTAAAAGAAGGAAGTTCTTTTTTTAGCCTTCCAAGTACAATCACTCTAGATATTGTCAGAAATAAGTAATATTCAAATAATGACTCAGTAATTTGAATTAAATAACATATCAAATGAGAAGAGGAAGACTGAGCTCCAAGAGTGCTAAAAGCAAAATAGTTTCTATAAAGTCAAGCATCTTGAGGGGATACCCTCTTCATCTATAACATGCAAGGCACCTAGAGAGGCCAAAAGAAAGTTTTGTTCTCACAGGGCTTAAATTCTACCTAGAATTACGCACAATTATGTTAATTAACATAATAGGAATCTTTTGAAATTAGTTGTGACTAAGCACCTAGTTATTTTGCAAACAAACCAGGTAATATTTAACCTCATCCTAGTTCAGGATTGAAAATATTTTTAAAAAAACAAACTAGATACCCAGGTGACAAAAGTTCCTTTTTCCAACACCAGGCTGCAAACATTTCTTTAGCCTCACTGACACTACGACATGGCTATACCCCAAACACAACCATTACCCACCCTATTCTGTCCTCCCCTCCCCACCCCAGCTCCATTTTTCCACAGTCCTGTTTCATGTGTTCCCAGTTGGATTGCTTGATTGAAAACTATTGGTATGGAGAGCAGTGACTCCTCTTTTTGGAGCTGAGACAGACATCCTTTCATTTAGGGTTACCACCAACCTATTAAAAGTGCTATTTTTCTTTTCAATAAGTATTAAGTTTATTTTAGCAAGTCGGTATACTAGCCAGGGTGTATAAAGGCAACCTGCTCTAATTATATTTTTTAGCACTTTCTGTTTAATTTAAAACTAATTATAATGAATTATATGGAGAATTTAATAACCACCAGACTATTTGGAGGGTCACCAAAAAATCCCCAAGAGTCCACCTATTCTGTACAAGTCAAGATAACTATCGTACAACCAATACTGGCATCACGTCCAAATGAGAAATGAGAAAACAACTCTACAAACCTTAAAAAAATTTAATGCTACTTATTATTATTGTTGTTGTAAAAGAGCAAGCCATATATAGTCTATTCTGTCTAGTGAAAATAACACATTTACAGCTTATGCTTTAAAAATCTTACTTTATGCTCTTAAAAAGGACACCTCTTAGATTCAATTGGCAGAATCTGAAGCGAGATAAATTTAAATTGGCAAATACTTTTCTACTTTCCATTTCTATCTACTGATTTTAAAAATAATTCACTGACAAGCTTTTCTGACCAAAGGCAAAGTCTTAACTGTACTTCTTCCATCTGAGTTATATTCTGCTATTAGCCTAAGGAGAGAAAAAGTGCATTTTCTTGAGGTAAGATGAAAAGAGAAATGAGGAGAAGGGGAACAGGAGTAGTCAAAAGTGATGGGGAACAATGCTGTCTCACGCCACTGACAGTCAAAAGGTGAAAGAAGAACACGTACTTCTCACCCTAAAGAGGCATTGTGGATCTCCTTTGGTGGTGGAACAAGACAAAAATCCTCTCCTCTTCAAGCCTGGCTCCTCAGCAAACTCTCTCCCTAGATATTAACCAACCAATAAATACTTCCTAAGCACCTACTATTGCTCTAAGCATAGTACTAGGTGTAGAGATAGATATAGAGCAGGAAATGAGACTACTCACAAGGGCCCTACATCCTAAGGCAGGGAGATAACAAGGGCATGTAACAAAGCACTATAGGGATAAAGTTAATATAAACAGTCAAACAGTTAACAAAATTACTATTTAATGACATATACAAAAACATAAAGTAGTCTGTGAAGAAGGGCACTAACAATGGGGAGAACCAAAAGAGGCTTTGTGCAGAAGATGTCTAAGGCGATCTTAAAAAAGAAAAAAGTCCATCTCTGAGGTAGAGAGGGCACATATTCTGGGCATGGGGACAGCCAATGCCAAGGTAACAAGAAAACAGATGAAGCAGGGTATATGTGGTTTAGAGGGCAGAAAAGAAACCAAGGAGGCTCACAAAGGAGGTTGTGCGAGTTTATCTTACAGGCAAAAAGAATTCACACAGTCAGATCTGCATTTAAGAAAAATTACTTTGGTAGCAGTAGATGGAACAGATGAGAGTCAGAAGAGACTACGGGGCTCTTACAATGATATGAGGGGTATGGAAGGCCAGGACTAAGGTGGTAGCTCTGTGCAAGGACAGAAGGGGTAGGATGCAAGACATGTTGTAAAACCAAATGACAAGACTTGGCTTTGGACTTGATGTGTGGATTAAGAGAAGGAGAAGTCTGCACCTGAGATACTGAAGAATAGTGGTGACTTCAACAGAAATCAGGAAGTCTGGAATGGGGGTGGAGGCAGAATTCTGAGGGGGAAATATAATTTCATTTTAGATGTTGAATTAAAGATGTTCCTGGAGCATCCTGTTTAAAACATCCAACTGCTGATCGGAATCTGAAGTTTTAGGGAGAATGACATTGGCTATCTGAAAGTTGTACGCATTAAGACTACTAAACTCTGGGGCGGCTAGGTGGCACAGTGAGTAGAGCACTGGCCCTGGAGTCAGAAGGACCTGAGTTCGGATCCAGCCTCATACACTTAACCCACACAAACAAAAAAAACCTAGCCATGTGACCTTGGGCAAGTTACTTAACCCCAATTGCCCTCCAAAAAGAAAAAAAAAAGACTACTAAACTCATGATAGTTATTGAGAAAGTATAGGAGAAGATGGCCCAGGACAGAACCTTAGGGACCACTCACAGTAAAGCAGATGACATGGACAATGGGCCAGCAGAGGACACTGAGAAGGTACAGGAGGCAAACAAGGAGAGAAGTGTCACAAAAACTCAGACGAAAGAGTTTACAAGAGATGGTGTCGAATAGTATCAAATGCTGCAGAATGGTTGAGAATTGCTGTTGTGTCTGACTCTATGATCCTGCTGACCACAGTATGCCAATATAGTCCATGGGGTTTTCTTGGCAAAGACACTGGAGTGCTTTGCCATTTCCCTCTCCAATGTATTAAGGAAAACAGAGGGAAAGTGACTTGCCCAGGGTCACACATCTAGAAAAATGTCTGAGGCTGGATTTGAATTTAGGTCTTCCTAATTCTGGGCCCAGTGCTCTATCTGCTGGCTCTAAGTTGCCAGTAATTTGACAACAGTGTCCAAGATAGAGCCTGAAGTAGACTAACAGGTAAGAGGGCAGGATCTCCATAATAATAAAGCAAAAGAAACTTGAATTAGACAGGTAGGAGAACAGAACTGAGTACCATGAAAACATTCAGGAAGAGGGTGTTAGTCAATGTCAAATGCCACAGGAAAATAAAGGAGTGTGCAGAGTTTATCAGATTTGGCCATGAAGAGATCATCTCCTTGCTCCTGGACTAGAAAGAGGCTGCTGGCTGGTCAGCCTGGCCCAAGTCTCTCCCTACCCTGGTCTAAGTGAATTTCCTTAAGTTCAAGTCCGACCATGTTAGCCCCAACCCAACTGAACCCAGGAGGAAATATAAAAATCTGCTTATAGTTCACAACCCTTCATCACCTGCCCCTCCACCCCTCCTTCCCCATGTATTCTTCAAACCAGTGACATTAGCCTCCCAGCTGTTCCTCACAAGACTTCCCATTTCCTGGCTCCATGCATTTTCACTGATCCCATGTGTGGACTTCTCTTCCTGTCTTCCTTCTAAAACCACCTTATACAAGAAGCCTTGCCATGCCTCCTTAATTCCAGTCTTTTCTCTGTTGATCATTTCCAGTTGCTTATGCTACACCACTTGTCCTTCCAGTTGTTTGCATGTGTTTACGTTAGATTATGAGCTCCTTGTGAGTAGGACTATCTTTGACTTTCTTCATTGACACAACACTGTGCCAGGCACAAAGCAGGTGCTTAATGTTTATTAACTATGGGCAGTGCTTTTTCCATTTAGAAGGAATTAGGGTATAGATAACAGGGAGGAATTCCTTTCAGGGCTGGAGAGGAGGGTTCAAAGAATGGACTGAGTAGTCAAAAGGAGATATTAAATGACTACAGTTCTATTAGCTAGAACAGACCATTAACTCCAAACTGTATTTTAACATATTGTGACCTTTTCCTTGATCAAGACTATGTTAGATCAAATTATCTTGTGGTAGAATATCAGAGGGCATGGTGGTGGTCAGACAGACAATTGTTTGGAGAGTTCTATAAGCTAAAAATGCTTAACGAGACTGAAGTCTAGGGATTAATCTTTGATCTCCCTCCCCTCTCACATGCAGTAAGTCACTAAGGCTTATGGACTTCACATCTCTCCCATCCACCCCCTTTACTGTATTCACACTGTTACTACCCCAGTAAAGACCCTCAGCACAGCCTGCCTTCTTCAAGGCTCCGTCCTCCACACAGACACTAATGGGAGATTCTAAAAGCACAGGTCTGACTTACCTACCCAAGAAATTGTGGCTGGCCTCTAGGAGCAAATGCAACCTCCTCTTTTTGGCATTTCAAGCCCCTCCAAACCTGGTTCCAGATATTCTGCAGAACCAATGCTAGCAGTGTGATGTAAGATGTAGAGAATAGATGAAAGACCCATTATGAAGCCTCTTATAACAGTTCAAGCAATATGAAATGGGGCCTCTAACAGGTGGCAGACACGATACTAGAGAGGTGGGGAAGGAAAGGATAGAGAAAAGAAGAAAGGGGATCAGTAATAACGAAAGCACATTCTACAGCATTTTATAGTATAAGCACTACCTTAAAAATCAAGAATTTGAGGCTTAGCATGATTATGACCTGCCCATGGTCATATAACTAGAAAATGTCCAAGGTAAGACTCAAACCTATGCCTTTGGAAGCTATATCAGAATTCTTTTTGTCAAACCATGTAGCCTGTACCAATTCCGTGTGGGAATAAGGAGATGGAAGGGAAAAGCAACAACAATATAGCCATTTGAGAAGATGACAAAGCTACTGAGAGATATCTAGAAATTAAGAAGCAGAGCATCATCAACATATAGTGAATTTTGCTCTTAAAAACTAAGGCAGTTATTATCACCAAATTCAGTCTTTAACTCTCTTTTGTACTAACTGTTGGGTTAGAAATTAATTTGTCCCAGGGAAGTCTTGGTTTCTCAAATGGTCTAAATTCTTGTTGAGGCTTGGAATAAGCCATCGTTTGAGTCAAAAGACTCAGTTCTAATCCCAGGTCTGGTTATCTCACCTCTCAGGGGCCTCATTTTCCTCACTGGCAGGAGCTGTGCTCTATAACCAGTAGTCCACAGATATTATCGATCGAGAACACTACAGCAGGTAATGGGTAGGGCTACATTTCAACCTCTGTAATTCTAAACAAGCAAAAGGCACTTAGACTGCATCTCTGGCCAAGCCTAAAGACAAATTTTAAGTTTTAAGACCAAATGAAGTCATCTCTGTAAAATACTTTGAAAAATCTTAAGTAGGAGCGGCTAGGTGGTACAGTGAACAGAGCACCAGCCCTGGAATCAAAAGGACCTGAGTTCAAATCCAGCCTCAAACACTCAATACAAAATTAGCCATGTGACCTTGGACAAGTCATTTAACCCCAATTCCCCTACCTTACCCACTCCATAAAGCAAAAATAAATAAATAAATAAATTTTAATCCTAAGTAAATGGTGATGATGTTGCTATCAAGGTTTAAGATAATTTTGATGGAGACAGGGAAGTGCTGAAGAACAGGATCTTACAGGACCTGACATACAACCACAGAGACATCTTTTACAGGAATCATGGGATTTTTGAGAGTTCAAAGGGATTTTAGAGATCATTCAGTCTAATCTCCTGTATTTTACAGATAAGGAAACAAGACCTAGAAAGATTAAGTGACTTTCACAGGTCAAAACCTAGGTAAAAAAAAAAAAGGAAAAATGTTCATATAGGTCAAAATATTTACTAAAAACTACAAATAAAGATGTAAAACACGAATGATTTTACTCAGTGACAGTGAGACAGAAGCTGATAGTTCCCATGATAAAAGTGATAAAAATAATTCAAAAAGTACGAGAATGGGAAATTGTACATAGGAGTCACTCTATGGACATTTAATAACAGACAGCATTTACATATCACTTTAAAGGTCTGCAAAGTACTTTACAAATATTATCTCATTTGGTCCTCACAACAACTCTGGGAGGTAGGTGCTATTACTATTTCCATTTTTTTGGATGAGGAAACTAAGGCAGATAAGGAGTGACTTGCCCAGAGTCACACATCTACTAAGTGTCTGAGATCAGATTTGAACTTAGGTCTTCCTGACTCCAGACCCATTACTCACCCATTGGTGCCACTTTAATGTCTGAAAAGGATAGCGTGGCTTTGGTCCAGAAATGTAGCTAGTGATATGTGTTTATCTGTATCTGACCCATGGCTCTTCGGAGCAAGGGCCACAGAGAACTTTTGACTTGTATCCAATGTAATGAGCATTGTAACCAAAAGACACTAAAACTGACTGAAATAGATGAAGAGGACAGTCCTTAGTAAAAGCCCAACATAAGTAAAACTTGCTTTCTTTTGCTCAATTTGGACATCATCAGTATGGGGAATGCCTGAATAACATGAAGTTGGCACCCACCTGCTAAAAGCCTTAGATCGTCTGCCAGGACACCGAGTGGCATGCCCCATGACACTGTCAGCATGAGTGGCAAAACTTGCATCCAAGTCCCCCTGACTCCAAGAGCCAGCTCTCTGGCCATGGGTAGCCTAAGAAAATTGAAATTTCTCATTGCAACTCTGCTGCCAAAGGGCAACTCGAAACTGAGAAGTGGAAAAGAACAGGCTGGTCCATCCTGCTTTCCAGGCCTGTGCAGAAATAGGCTCTGCTGTCTCCTCAGGTGAAATGGGAAATAAATAGGTGCCAGACCATGAGTAATAACAGTAGTAGTTACCAGATGACATTTAGGCAGCTTGGTCATGTTTACAAGGTGCTTTACAGCCATTTTATCCCACTTGATCCTAACAAGCCAGTGAGGTCGATAATAGAGGCCATTATCTCTTTTCTAGAGGTTGGGTTTTTAAACTTTTTCTCTTATAAACCAATCCACCTCTGGACTAATTAAAGAATTTAGAGGTTTTTTTTACCTTTTTATTTCTGGCAAAAAAAAAAAATTAACAGTATGAGTTATAATTACTGAACAAACATTGAGCACAGCATCTTAGAAACACTTCATAGTGTTTCACTTTATAGTGCACTTTATAGTCAGAGGCCCTTGCCACATATTGGCTTTGTCATGACACCTGTGTAAACCTTGGGCAAATCATTTGATTTTGTTGAACCCCAATTTTCTAACCTGCAAAATGAGGAAGTTGGACTGGATAGCCTCCAAAGTGCCTTTTTGCTCTAAATTCTGAGATACTGTGAAGTTATTCATGGTTGTCCAACCACGAAGTGCCAGAGGCAGGCTAGAACCCCTGTCTCAGCTGACTCAGCTTTTAAGTACTCATTAGAAGAGGATGCAGTCTACCTGCTGCCACCATGCACTTTTAAGCTGGCAGGCAATGACCTGAGGAAGAAGAGATGAGCTCTTCCACAACTGATATGTAGTCATACTTAGTGATTATAATTCTCATACATTTTATCTCCTATATTGAATCTAAGATATACAAAACTGAGGGAAAAGATGTATCTTTTTATCCTAAGTAGCACCTAAACTCTTAGGTAGCTCAATAAACATTTGCTGAATTTTGCTGGAATTAGTATTACTACTCACTTTTTTCTTGACAAAGGACAAAGATGAATAGATAACTATTTTTTTCAAAATAGAGACATCATGATACTAAGTGATGATCACAGTACATTTTATTTTTCTGTTGACTTAAGAAATGAAGACCTGTAGTCATAACATGAATGCCATATTTAACAGAATATTTCAAACCTATTCTGCTCAATGTTATGTTAAGTATACCATAACATAATAGGGTTGCAGATTCCATCAGCCAACTTGAAAATAGCCAAAGCAATTCTAAGACACTAAATTCTGATCTAAATAGTACCTACTAATCCGATACATATCTGGGACCCCTTGGCAGTATGGGAATGACACTAAAATTAGCCCATGCATCAGGGAGTGAGCTTGAAAAAAAATGAAGGAGGAAAGGTCAGGGAGTCCAAATAAATTTATGATCCATAATGTGTTGATGAGTCATTGACCTGGGCAATTATTTTCCTTCTCTATGCCTATATTTTGTCATCTATAAAAAATGGGAACTAGTTCTTACCAAACTTACAGGAGAAATGCTTTACAGACTCATCACTGAAAAGCTTCTTATACAACAGTGTTGGACAAACTTAGTGCTTCTTTAGTAGAAAAAACTACCCACCCCTGGAATTTTCCCTGATGTCAACCCAATGCCAACATCTCCTCGGCATTTAAGCAATCTTCACCCTACCTCTCAGTAGTTTCCTCCAGGGACAGGACACAAAACGCGATGGCACCCCTGAGGCCACTAAAATGGAATGGTAATCTCTAAACCCACATCAGGAACATAAGGAATAACCATTATCAAAAGAAAGAGAGTTACCAGTGGGACGCTCCCTGAACCAAGTATTCCTTCGTAAAGTTTGGGTTGGAGGTTCGAGGTGTAAAGGAGGAAAAAGAATCAATCAACCAGAATTCATGCAGCCCCGATGGGTTCCAGGCACTGTGTTAGCTAAGGGTTGGTAAGACAAAGACCAAAAAGAAAAGAAATTATTTCTGTTCTCACGAAGCTCACATTCTCAATTTGACAAACACTGATTAAGTACCGACTAATGTAGTTGCTTTATATCTTCTAGGCACTCAGTAAGCCTTACAGAGTCATTTTATGTTGTAGTACAGTTTGATCACTTTTCCCACATGTTACATTACAACATACCACAGACTGGCTCCAGTTCTCTTCTGGGCTGGTGACTGGCATTACGAAATAAAAAACATTAAAGCTATACCCTCCCATGTGGCCTATCCTGACCACCCTAAAGCCCCAACAAAAAATAGCATTTCTGTTAGCAAGGTCATGCTCCAATAATCAACTAAGCTAGAAACCAAACTTCCCAATATCTAATTAGAAGCATTCCTCAAATGCCGAATATGGAGAATGCATGCCTTTTACTGTCTCTATCAATGGCCCTTGGGTGTCCGATACCAGGCCCGTGATTCTGTTGGTGACTTGTATCCAACGTGGATATCACTTCAAAAACGAGAGAAACAGAACCTCTAGCTCCAAACCTCACTTCGCTATTTCTAATGGGACAACGTTCTGGGCTTCATACAAAAAGGGAAGACCCCCGACCGAAAAGGGGAAGGCCGTGCCACTTCCCCTACATTTCTCATCCTGTGACTCACGGTCTATTTACCTGGCCAGTAATGGGGCAGACTGACCCTAGAGCTGACCTCCTGAAATGGTGCTCTGTAAACGTCCGGTCATTTCTGAGGATGGCCCCGGGACGTCCTCGCCTGCCCCATCCAAAGCCAAAGGGCTCCCTCTGGCCTCCCCTTCCTACAAAGTCATCACTTCCCGCGCTCACTAAGCGAGCACCCGGCTCACCCAGACAGGCTGGGTCACAAACCGGGGGTCCGGACACCCCCAGGCGAGCCGGGGCCAGGGCTCCTGCTGCTGGGCAGTTTTCTATCACTTCCGGCTTAAGAAAGCCTCCCGAGCTTGGGACCGGGAGGCCGCCCCCGCCGACACCCGGCAGGTCCTCAGCCGCTCTTCCTGGGGGCCGGCCCGCGGACATGGAGCTGCCCCCCACAAGCTTCCCTTCCCCCGCCCGGCCTCCCCGGACCCCCGGGACTCGGGGAAAACTGAGGCCGGGGAGGGGAGGGGCTGGCCCACATTCGCACCTTGGGGTCCCAGTCCGAGGCCTGCCCCTCGTTCTACAGGGGGAGAAACTGAGGCTGGAGAAGGGCTTTCAGACCAGCGCAGCCGCGGGGCTCGGAGCCTGCGGACTCCCCTTCTACAGTGGGGGAAACCGCGTCCGGGGGGCGGGCGGAGGCCTGGGAGGCCGGGGAAGGGAGGGGCTCCGCAGACCCCCCCCCCCCCCGGGCCCTGGCCCTCCCCCTCCCGGGGGCCGCACTCACCAGGTTGAGGGGCCCGTCCATCACTTCCATAGACGCCGGGGCGGGGGGCGGCGGCGGCGGCGGCGCCCCGGCTCATGGAGGGCCGGGGGAGGGCAGCGCTGGGACGGGTCTGGGAGCCGGGTCGGCGCCGCGGCCGGATCAACACAGCCGCCGCCGCCGCTTCCTCCTCCCCCTCGTCAGACGCTGCCGCCACGCCGCCGTCCCCGGAGGCCGTCCCTCCGCGTGCGCGCGACGTGCTGACGTCACGCGCAGAGAGACGCCGCCGATGCCGGGCGCCGCGAGAGCAGGCGGCCGAAGAATCCCCAATCCCTAGCGCGACTTTCGTTCTTTCCCGTTCCGCGTCTGGGATCTCGCGAGAGCTTCGTGAAGGCCAGTCTCGGAGAGCCGCGAGGGGAGGAGCCAGAGGAGTCCGGCTTTATGGCACGTGGGGAACTGGAGCTCATCCAGACCTAGCGACGTCCGCCAGGCGGAGCAGCCTCCCACCCCCGCCCACAAACCGTCTTCCCTCTCACTCCATCTCCCATTGTCCCCCTCGCGTCCCCGTGGCGCCCTAGCCCCATTGAGCGTCCCCACGTTAGCCCCCACCCCGCTGAGCCGCGCCCTCCCAGCCCCAGCGCACCCCGAGTCGTGGAGCCCCCCCATGGCCGCGTCCGGCCCCGCGCCCTGCAGCCTGCAGCCCGCTGGGGCAGTCCAGCCTGGGTAGCCGCCTGGCACCCCGGCCCCGGAGCCCCGACAGGCCTCCATTCCATCCCCTCTGGACGGTCACCCTCCTGGCCCGGGCTGGTTCCTGGCCCGTCAGCTCCTTCATCTGGACAGCCCCGGCCGAGCCCAAGCAACCACCTTCAGTCCCCAGGAGCTCCCTCCCACTGGCGTCCGCCCCCACGGAGGCCTTTCTAAGGCCAGCCTGCTGCCCCTCCTGAGCCCCCTCCAAACCCACTCCCCAAGCGCGTGACCCCGGATGCCGGACGGGCGAATGCCCCCTACCATGAGTGCTCTCCCCCCTGCCCCAGACCCAGGCCCGGCTGGGCTCAGGCCCCTATGCCCTGCCAACTCCCAGCCGCCGGAAGACACAGCGACCGCCTCACAACGGCCGGTGACCTCATGCCAACGCGTGGCCTACTACCACTCAGGCCACTGGGCTACCCCGGTGACCGCCCCTGAGCTCAGCTGATTGTGTCCCACTCCACCGCTGACCACCAGACCGCCGCCCAAGCTCTGCCGACTGGCCAGGCCACAGCAAGCTCGCCTGAGTGGCATGCGCATGCACCGTCATTTACGCCCTCGTGCAGTGAGACCTGGCAGGTCCCCCAGAGGCCAGCTCTAGCTTCCTGTCTCTCTCCTACTGATCACCGCAGTGAATCAACCCACTAATCACTTGGTATGTATGAGTCAAGCCCTGCATTGGATCTATAAGGCAAAAACATAGCCTGCTACGGAGGAGTTAACGCTCTCATGGAGAATTGTCTCCAATGGCCCCTTATTTTTGCTTCCTGCCTCATTTAAACCCTTTTCTTAGATTCATCCAGTCTCACCATTCAACTGTCAACACTAAATTAGGGTTAAATTAGAGATGACAAAACCTGTTTCCTGCCACAAGGTATATGATTTTAGACTAGTCCCTTCTCTTTCCTCAAAGCTCAGTGTCCTCAGATCGCTTTCCTGGAATACAAAATGAGGGTTTGAGAAGATGATCTCCCAAGTGTTCTTCAAGATTAAAATCCTATAATTTTACTGGTCTTCACAACCCAAATAATTTCTGTACCCTCACACCCGTCACTATCATTTTTCCAAGTCTTCAGAATTACAAAGGCCATGCAGTGACAACGACCTATAGTTGGATGCTTGGCACCAAAGAACAGTGTGATGGATTTGAATCTCACCATGGCCTCACCCTTGTGTGATTGTAGGCAAATTATTTCACTCTTCTGGACCTCGGTTTCCATATCTATATAGGGGTAAGATGATGTCTAAGTTCTTCTCCAGTTCTGACATTCTATGATTCTGTGATACCCAACAGAAAGCCAGCTGGCAAGCCTGAGAGCTCAAAATGAAGGAAGGATGCTAAGAGTGGAACATTCCTAGAAGGGAAAGGGAACTAACCGCCTGAGCTACTAGTGCCCCCTTGGAAGGAGGGAAGACTTAACACTTGTTAAGAACACTGAGCCCTGGACTAGACAGCTCAGATGAATGACGCACACCCAATTTAGCCCCACGCTTGGCATGACACCAAAGCTAATTATGCCCCTCCTTTCTGAAGTGGATGTGTAGACATTCTCCCACAGGTCCCTTCCTCTGTTCTAGAAAAGGAAGGAGGTTCAGTCTCTCTGCAGCTGCAGCCTAGTAATTAATGGAAGGAGCAGACTGCCTTTAGCCCTAAGTAGGGAAGCAAACATGGAGAAAGGGGGAGACTGAAGATAAGCAAGAGAGTGGGGTTACAAAGAAAGGCCAAAGACAGCACCTGCCTTCAAGGAGCTTTCAATCTAATGGGGGAGACAGCATGCAAACTACTAGGTATAAGTAACTTAGGGACAGGATAAACAGGAAATAATAATATCAAGAGAGGGAAAGCACTAGAATTAAGAGGGATTCCAAAAGGCTTTCTGTAGAAGGTGGGACATTAACTGGGACTTGGAGGAGACCAGAGGGCACAAATGAGGAGGGAAAGCACTCCAGGCACGGAGGTGGGGGTAGGGGAAGGATTGCCAGAGAAAATGCCCAGAGTGGAGTATCTTGTTTGGGGAATTGCCAGGAGGCCAGTGTCAGTCGATCCAAGAGTACGTGAGGATGAGGAAGGGAGTAGAAGAATGTGAGGAGGAAAGGTGTGTGGGGTGGGGTGGAGGCCAGGAAGGGCTTTGAACACAAAACTGAAGATTTTATGTTTCTTCCTGGAAATATATAGGGAACCACTGGTTTACTGAGTGGAGGATGATATATTTGGACTCACACTTAAGGAAAATAATTTTGGTGAATTAGTGGGGAGTGGATTGGAGTGGGGCAGAGACTTGTACTAGGCAAACAGCAAGAAAGCATATTTGAGAGATGTCATCAAGATAAACTCTACAGACCTTGACAACAGATTGGATTATTGGATATAGGGGGAAAGAGAGAAGAGAAGAGAGATAGTAGATGGGGATTGGTGGGTGGATGAAGAGAAGGAGAACGCTTACTATGGGATGCCTGTAGTTAGCCAGCATGACCTGGACAAAAATGCAGTGAAGGAGACTGAGAAGGGGTCAGATAGGTAGGAGAAGTGAGTGATTGGCAGTGTCAAAGGCTGGAGAGAAGTCAAGAAGTAAGGACTAAAAAAAAAAAAAATTAAAAAAAAAAAAAGAAGTAAGGACTGAGAAAGGTCATTGGATTTAACAATTAAGAAATCATTGGCAACTCCAGAGAGAACAATTTCAGTTGAATGGTCAGAAGCCAGAGTGTAGAGAAGATGGTGAAAGAAGAAATGGAAGCATCTATTGTAGACAGCCTTCTTAAGGGATTTAGTCGCAAAAAGCAGGAGATATATGGGGTGAAGTTAGCAGAGATGGAGAGATCAAGTGAGGGTTTTTTGAGAATGGGGGAGATGGGCATATTGGTAGAGAAATAGCCAGTAGACAGGGAGAGATTGAAGATAAGTGAGAGGATGGGGATGATTAAAAGTGTCTGCTGGATAAAACAAGATGGCACATGATCACTTGTGCATGTAGAGAGTCAGACTTGGCAGGGAGAAGAGCCACCTCATCACGTGAGGCAAGGATAAAGGAAGAGATCCTGGAAGAAGGCACTGAGGGATGGATATGAGGAGGAGGGGAGAAGAGGAAGCTCCCAGCAGAGAGCTTCAGGTTCAGTAGAATATGAGGCAGGCTGCTCAGCTGAGAGGGGAAGCCCTAGGGTGTTGAGGAGAGGCTTGGGAGAGCCTCTGTGGTGAGTGGAGTTGTTGGAGCAACTAATTAGGAAGACATGTAAGAAAAGATTGCCCAGCTGAATGGCGAGCCCCGTTGACATTATGTATTGTAAATTTGTGGTAGACACATTCTCCACCTTTGTTCGGGATAGGAGTAAAGGCAGCAGATGGTTGGAGTGCTCCAAGACTGAGGGTTGGCAGAGGTCAGCTGGCATAGATAAGTGGGCAAGAGACTTAAGAGAAAAAGACAATGTAGAGTTGAATTGGTTCATCAAAGGGTCAAATTGGGGAAAAGAGGGGAATGTAGCTAGCACAGGGGTGAGGGCCTAGGAGAGAACTGAGGGGTAAAGGGATCAAAGGTCCCAATATGGACAAAAAATAGGTTGGAGGTTGTAAGGCAGAGGAAGAAGTAAAATGCAAATAGATCACAATCCAATAAGGGAATTTCAGTGTTCATGAACATGGAAATGTGCATTTGGGGATGAGGGCAACATGAAGAACATGACTGTATTTTTGTGTGATGTGGGATAGAGGAGGAGATCACTGGAGATTAGTAAGCTGAGGAACCCTAAGGTTTTTGAAGGAGGATCAATCTGTATATTGAAGTTCCTTAGTGTAAGGACAGGAGTTGGAGTGGGGGGTCACATATTTAACTCATTAAGGCCAGAAGCAGAATATTCTAGAGGTCCAAAGACAGGCTGCTAGGATGCTTGTTGAGTGGTAAATAGGGATTTCATGAGCATCAAATGAAGAGAGGTTACTGAATGGTGTAGATAAGGGGTGAGCTGGGGAGTGGCGAGGCTAATCAAGGAGTATTCCCATTTTACTGCCTTCACCAAGGAGCCAGGGGAATGAGTGAAAGTGCAATCTGTGAGAAAGGAGAACCAAGGAGGTTGTATCATCTGGAGGGACCAGGTCTGGCTGAGAACCAGAAGACAGAGTGGGAAAGGGAAAGATAAAATGGAAGCCAATTTGCTGCATGTTGATCAGGAAGCTGGGTGGCTTCAGGCTGGTACATGGGGAATCAGGCAGTGAGGACTCAGATTTGAATGGTGATTGCTTGGGGTTCACTGGGATAGGGAGGCTATGCTGGGTGGGGGGTGGAGTTTCTTATTTAGGGAAATTTTTAGGAAGATTTTCAGTGTAATAATGTCATGATCTCAGAGCCTTGGCTGGTTTAAATTAGGGAGCAACAGCTGGGAGAGAAAAGCCTGGTGACACTGTCCTTTCCCCAAGGCAGAAGATGAGTCTAGAAGCTGTATGGAATGGTGCTTCCGGTCTCCTCTCGCCTCAGCAACAGGAGGCTGCTCTGTCCTGGAATGAAGCTTCTCTTCCCACAGTGAGCAGAGGATGGCGAGGCCCCCTTCCTGGTCCCGCTCCTCCCTGGGGGGGGCCCACAGCCCCTGGAGGCTGCAGACCAGGCAGGAGCTGTTGGTGCTTCACCTCACTTTGTCCTTGTGGCTGCAGAATTAGCCCCATTTTCCAGGCTAGCAAATGGTGATGAGGCATAATTATCTGAACTCCATCAAACAAGATGAAAAGAATGAACTAAGAATTAGGAAAAGGAGTAAGAAACAGAGGGGGAGGCGAGAGGCATCGCTTAGCACTTCCTGCACTGCGCTGGACACTTGGCAGATACCTCATTTGATCTTCACAACAACCCTACTTATTGCTTCCACTTTATAGCTGAGAAAATGGATTAATAGGTTTGTCCAGGGTCACACAGCTAGTCAGTATCTTGGGCAGGATTTGAACTCAGGTCTTCTGGACACCAGGCCCAGTGCTCTGTGCATTGTGACAATAGCTGCCTCTATAAAGTGGAAGAAGAAAAGAACAGGAAAGAAGGAAGAGGAGGGGAAAGAGAAGACCTGCTGACCTTCGGGGTCTTTCTGACTTGCAGGGTGCCTAATTTGATCCTCAGAACTACCCTGTGTGGTAAAACAATTAGGTGGTGCTGGACTTAAGAATTAGGAAGCCCCAAGCACAGATTCTGCTGTGTGACCCTGGGCAAGACATTTAACTTCTCTGTGCCCCAGTTTTCCCATCAGTAAAATGAGGACAAAATAGTATCTACCTTAGGATTCATATGAGATAATATATGTTCTAAAGCTCCGTATGAATACTAGCCAAAAACATGTATCAGGAAAAAGTATGAGAAAATGGAGATTCTTGCCTTATTAGTTCATAGAGCTTTCTAGTAAATGTCACAGGTGGCATTTTGACCTAGGGCTTTTCCACCTAACAGCCCTCTGGAAGTGACATAGAAAAAGCCAGCCACACACAGTAGATACACCACTCTTCCTTGGCTGGTCCCAGTTCCCTGGGACCAAGGAAATAAGTTAGTTTTCTTAGGTTCAAGGCTATAAACGCCAAAAGATATAAGCTAAGGTATGGTCATGTAGGGTTGTTTATCAAGTACAGATCACAGACCAAGGTCTGGACAGAGCCAGACATCTGAGGAGGTTGCCAGTGAGATCCCTGGGGGTTCTGGCATTCTTACACTGATCCCAAGTGCCACAGAAGCTGGGTGAGCAGAGCCAGCCAAGGATTCAGCCCAGCAGTGTTTAGGAGACAGGAGGCCAAGTTTCCCATTCAGTAAGTTGACACTTAAAGAGGTCAGGCCAAAAGGAAACATTTGTCAAATGAACAATTCATCCTAGACTAGCTCAGTGGCTCTGAAACTGGGGTTCTGGAGAGAGTCATCAGGGGTCCTGACACAGTCCCATGTGCCCAGTTATTACCTCTGGAATCATGGGACTGGCCTATTTCCATTCTTTTCAGAGACTCCCAAAAGGGAGGTCACCTCTACCAGGCTCCATGCCTCTGCCAAGCTCCCTGCCTTCTTCAAATGTCTGGGTACAGCTGTTATTTTCTTCCTGTCTCCCAGTCCTGGGGATCTTCAGTACTGGAAGTCTAGTATTGAGGTCCAGGATGCAGAAGGGTAAGTGTGTGATCTCTTCCAGGAGACTCGCTGTTTCTGGAGCAGAGACTGATGAAGTGCCTTAATCACTGGCGTTTACACGGCGCTTTAAAGTTGAGTCCATTATCCCATTTGGTTCAAATGCTGTGGCCATGACATGGGAAGAGGCTTCAGGAAGGCTTCCAGAGCATGGAAGAGACGGTCTGATGAAGGGCTTATGGAAGAAGATGAGCAATTCCATGGGAATTCAGTCCCCTGTGGCTCAACTCACCATCCCTGTAACTTTGCAAATTGAATGGAAATGTTATTTGTCAAAACAACTCAAAGACTCTTCCGCTCCCAAAATTTAAGACCAAGTGAGAAAGGGATTTGCTTCTATATTTTCACCCCCAGTGTTTAGAGCACAGCAAATGTGTAATAAATGCCTTTCCATCCATTTGAGGCAATCCTTCCTCTCCCAGCCTTCCCTGGAGCTCCAAGGCCAGTTCTCCGGAGGTTCCCTTACAGCTCCAGAGGTGACCCTGAGGCCCTGACATGATTTCTAGTATTGTGTGGTGTAAAATCAGCTGGAATTAATTGTAGCCTGAATATCTCCATCATTCTTTGGGGATTTCATGCTGTTGCAGTGTTTCAAAATGTATAGAGAATAATCCTTGGAGCCAGGAACCTGTGGGTTCTAGTCATGCCTCTAATGCAGTGAATGAGTGACCCTGAGCAAATCATCTTAATCTTTTAGTATTGTAGGCAAGCTTTTAGTTTGAGAGAATGTGCAGAAAATGTCCTCACTTGGGAATTCTTTGTGTCAGTGAAATGACAAATCCAATACCTTCCCCCTCCCCAACAACCCTGTGAAATAGATAATGCAAGGGTTATTATTTCTGTTACATGAGTAAGGAAACTGAGACTTAGAGAGTAAAGTGACTTGTTTAGGGTCACCCAGCTAAAAAGAGACAGGGCTAAGATTTGAACCTGGGACTCTTGACTCAAAGGCCAGTGCACCTTCTGCCATGCCTAATGAGGTGGTAGTCGTCAAATGTTCAGCACAGTGCCTGGCCCGTGAGACATGCTATATAAATGTTAGCTCTCCTCGTCCTCTTCCCCTCCTCCTCCTCGTCTTCATCCTCATCTTCATCCTCCTTTTCCTCCTTCTCCTTCCTCATGTTTTCTGGAAAACTTTTCTTCCTGCCTCGTCTTCTTAAAGAGCCTTCTTTGAAGTAGCCAGTATCCCAGAATCCATTGTTTGGACACTTCCTGTTGCACCCAGGGCCCTCTGGGCTATTCCCTTCCCATAATAGCTGAAGCATGAGACTCCATCTTGCTGAGCTTAAGGCAGCCATGGGACAGGAGGGGCCAGGGGCACCACAGACCAAAGCTAGAATAGACCAGGGCACATAGAACCTTCCCTCTGCTCCCGACACCCTCCCTAACACTTGGCTTCTTGGCTTTCCTCCCTGGAGACCTGAGTTTGCTTGGGAGGAATCCCTCCTGCAGCTATCTCGGCCCTCAAATGCAAATCTCAAACTCAAGACTGGCCCAAGTGTTTACTTCCACAGGGCCCAGTCTGCTCAGAAGCCACTGCAGGAAGGATGATGCAACCAGGGAGTTTGTTATGACTTCAGGTCGAAGGCCAAAGCATTTCCCCCACAGAGCTGGACCTAGGCCAGGCTTCAGTGCCAGCTGCTGAGGCCTCCTCCCTCGCCAACTCTGAAATCTGATGGTCTCTGAACCAATGTGCAATACTGTGACACCCATTTTCCTCATTCTTACATTCAGCTCATTTTTCTTTTAGGAAAACACAGTGGACAAAGGAAATGGAGAAATAGACCCTCCTGGCTTTTCTTCTACAAGGTGATCATTATTGAATTCAATAGACATTTATTAAGCTCCAGCTGGGCAGATACTAAATACTTCAAAAAAATGCTTATTGAATGACTGATTGAAGTTAATTCATCATCCTGTCC
The DNA here is from genome assembly GCA_011680675.1 of Gymnobelideus leadbeateri. Lineage (NCBI taxonomy): Eukaryota > Metazoa > Chordata > Mammalia > Diprotodontia > Petauridae > Gymnobelideus > Gymnobelideus leadbeateri. Next base: position 783,269 of record WOXC01003680.1, on the reverse strand, counting down.
TGAATGCTTCCTCGATTAGCAAGGTCAGTTTTCCATGAGGGTAAATGATGATTGCTAACTGGATATCAGAAGCTGAAAATCAAGAAATTTAGAACTAGACAGTACCTGATGGGTCATCAGCCATTCATTTTACAGAAGAGGAAACTGAGGCCCAGTAAAATTAATTTGTCCAGGGTTACAAACATAGTAAAGTATATGGCTGGGGCTTGAAGTCACATAAAATTACAGAATTAGATTGGATGGCCTCTAAATCCAGTTCTAAAATCTGTCATCAGTAATCATTTAAGTGCCTACAGCAGGTTCCCCACCCCTGGCCTACAGGGTGCCAAGCCCTGTACAAAGGGGGAGAAGCAGAAATGACAGTGATTAAATGAGAGAACCCTGGTCCTAATGAGATAGGGTCAGTATTCCTCAATAGGGGAATAGGACACATAACCAAAATGACAAAATGATCTCAGAACGTCTGTGTGTAACATGGTCACCCCATGGGATGTGTCCCAGAGAACCATGTGAGAGCTCTGGGGTCTGCTTCTGGCCATGGAGTGACCAGGGCTGAAAGAGCTAGGGCGTTTGGTATGGCTTTGATCCCCTCCTAGATGATCATGCCCTGGCTCAGTCTCTCTTGCTTCAAGACTCCAGGTAGGAACATGGGAGGAAATCTGAGGCTACCAGGGAAGGGTGGGCAGCCCATCATAAGCACGTAAGCATCAGAGGCCCCCTACCACTCTTTCATACTTCAACTAGCTCTTGATGCTCCTTTTTCTCCAACTTTCTCCTCCTCCTCTTCCTGGACGGCCACAATACCCCCAGAGATAGCCTCCCCCAAGCCCTCTTTTCACCTCCCCCTTATGTGGCATCTTCCTCTGCTAGGACATAAACTCCCTGAGGACAGCAGCCATCCTGCTGGAATGTGTTTGCATCCCAAGCACTTAGCACAGTGACCACCACATAGTAATTAACTAGGGCTATAAACCTGTTTATTAGCATCTATCTATCTGCAGGCTGATACGAAGGAGATGGGAAGTACCTGGGATGGGGGTGGGTGCACTAGCAGCCCAGATAACCAGGAAAGGCCCCATACAGAAGATGGTGACTGAGCTGAGCCTTGAAGGAAGACAGGTTCTGAGAGATGGAGGTGAGCAGGAAGGGCATCGTGGGCTTGGCAGACAGGTGGAGGACAAAGGCATGGACTGGGGAGATGGGGGAGCTGTGGCTCAGGATAGTGAGGGCAGGTTTGACTGACTAAAGGGGGGTATGAGGAGAAGTGATAGGCAGTAAGGTTGGAAAAGTGGGTTGAAGCCAAGTTGGGAGGGGCTTGAAAAAACCAAACAAGACCTGGGGACCAGAATGAGAGAACTCCCAGGTATTGAAACTCCCCCAACTGAGGCAGGCTGTCATCTTCTTTGAAATTTATCATCTTAGAGAATTGTCTAGAGCCCTGGGAAGTTAAGTGATATCTCCAAGGTCACCTCATAGCCAAAATGTGGCAGAAGCAGGTACCCTTTCTATCCCCTGGCATGCTGCCAAACAGAATCCTGAAAGTTGGAGGGAGCCCTGAAGTTTATTGAATGATGGACTCGTAGGGTGAGTTCTGTGCTTTAGGAAGATTGGTCTGGCAGTTGTGTGAAAGACGGATCGAAAAGGGGAGAGACCTCAGACCAAGAGGAGACAATTACAACAATCCAGGCAAGAGGAGCTAAAGGATTGGGGTGGGGGTGGGGGGCTGTGTGGGTGGAGAGAAGAGGCTATGAGAGGTGTGGTGGGAGGACAAGGAGCAGAAAGATGTGGGTGCCTTTGGTAGAAATAGGGAGGAAAGATAGTGATTTCTGTTTGGGCCCTGCTGGGTTTGAAAAGCCTGAGATCAGCCAGGACGACTCATTCAAGAGGCAGTGGGGATGCTGATTGATTGATACAGAACTCAGTTTACAAGAGAGTCTAGGACTGGAAATGCTGACCTGGGAGTCATGAGATAGGGATGATGAGTCACCCCTGGAAGCCCATGAGGTCACTGGGAGACAATGGAGAGAGAGAAGAGAGCCTGGGACAGAGCTTTGGGGATACCTACAGTTAGACATACTCTAGATGATGAGCAAGGACAGTGGGACAGGCAGGAGGACACCGAGGAGAGAACAACACAAGGAGAAGAGGACAGTCAGCAAGGTCATACTGTGTCGGAGTCAGGAAAGATGAGTGTTGAGAAAAGGGCCCCAAGTTTGACAACTAAAAGATCTTTGGTGACTTTGGAGCTTTGGCTGAATGATGCTCTTGGAAGCCTCTCTGGGCTAAACATAAAGTGAGTGCCTGGGGTTAGAGCACCTCAGAGGATGCTCCAAGGGCTTGGCTATTTGACTCTGCTGTGGTTCACCCCAGCAGACTCCAGAGCTGGGCTGTGGAAGTCCACAAGGTCACTGGGAGAATGGAGAGAGAGAGAAGAGAGCCCAGGACAGAGCACTGGGGGCCATCCACATGTAGGCGTGATATAGAGGATGTGCCAGCAGAGGAGATCCATGGCTGGGCCCTGCCAGGCTCAGGGCAGACCCTCCTACAGTGCAAGCAATCCCTATCTTCTGATGACCCTCTTTCCTAAGTAGATGGGAGTGCTGAGAAGAAGGGGATGCAGTGGTGGGAGAGCCACTGGTTAAATTTTCAGTGTGATCATTTACACCCCTACAAATCAGGGCTTGATGGATTGTTATTGATCCCTTACACTTAAGAAAGTTGTAAGGGCCCTTTAAGACTTTACCTGAACTCTGAGAAGTCATGGAGAACTCAGGCAAATGACAGGGCAACTCAGGCTGGGTCCAAGAGGCACCTGTGCATATGTCATATGTTCTGCCCCTGTGAACCACATCCTGTGTAACAGGTTCAAGGATTGCTGGGGGGGGGGGAGGTATTGAGCACCTGCTGCTAACAGGAGAGCACTCCCCTCCCGTAAGGAGCCTGATGCTGAGGCACGTGAAGGAGCAGAGTTGGGGAAGGGGATAAAGGAGAGAGGGAAGGGAGGGGAGGTGAAGAAGAAGAGAGGAGGATGTTGTAAATGAGGAGAAGAATAAACGATGGGCTATACACTACACCTCGGTGTCAGACTCCTTTGTCTATTCCAGAGCAGAAACTCTGAAGGGTGTGGAGGTGACCAGGGTCACTGCAGGTGACTGGAGAGGTACCTGTCGAGGAAGCGACCAGAAAGGTATCTATAAGCACTAGTCCAGTATGGCTGGATCCATACAGAAAGTGATAGGAAAAATGTTTACAATGCAGATTAAACTTAAAAGGGGGCAGGTAGGTGGTGCCATAATGCATAGAATGCTGCACCTGGCATCAAGATGAGTCTTCCAGAGTTCAAATCTGGCCTCAGACACTTACTACCTCTGTGACCCTGGGCAACTCATTTAACCCTGTTTGCCTCAGTTTCCTTACCTGTAAAATGAGCTGGAGAAGAAAATGGCAAATCACTCTAGTACCTTTGCCAAGAAAACCCCAAATGGAGTCAGGGACAGTCAGACACAACTGAAAAATGATGGAAAAAAACTTAAAAGTGGAATGTGGCAATTTGACTGAATTAGCCCCTACCTTACACTTAGAAAAAGCAGAAATCAGTCTCTTTAGATTCTCTTGCTTTGTCTCTTGTTCTGCCCCCTGGCATCAGACACAGCAGCCATGTGACTAATGATGGCTCCTGCTTGTGGTCCCATGGCCAGGCTGTTTAGCCATTCCTCAGTTAAGTAATAGCAGCCTTAGGTAATAGCACATGATTCCACAGAATTATGTGCTTTCTGTGATAATGAATTCTTCATTAAAAAAATAATTTAGCTAAGATTCATTAAAAAAAAGATACAAGAGAGTGGAACTTGAAATATATATATATAGACACTTTCCATCAAAACTAAAACTAAGCGTCAGGTGTTAGTAAATGCCTTTACTCGGCCTCTTCTGAGGTCCAGCGCCTTCCTACTTCCACCCTCTCTGATAAGTTTTTACTTCCCAGCTGAAAACAATCCATTCAGCCCTCTGCACTTGCCTGATTAAAAGTTTCTGGAAGTTCCTATCTCTTTCTCCTGTACTGTTTTTATAGAGACAGTAAATCTGCCTGAGAAGATCTTAGTCCACATCATTAAATAAGATTCGAGAGCTTTCAGAGGTTCGTGTCCCCCCAAGATTGTATTTTTCCAATCAGAAGATTTCCACCCCATCTGACCCACTTGTTCTGGCTAATTTCTGCCAGGGGAAGCAAGGGTGTCTATGAAGACTTCTCTCCTAACAGCCTTAGCAGGGAGTCAGCCTTGTGTAGTGGAAAGCATTTAGAGGTGGAAGGGACTTCAGAGGTCACTAGTCCAACCCCGCTGTTTTACAGAAGATCAGGCCAAGGCCCAAAGATATGAAGTGACTTGCCCAAGGTCATTAAGTTATTGAGTATCAGGAGTAGGAGCTGAACCCAAGACCTCTGACTTCAAATCACCCCCTTTCATTTAATGTGCGTCTGCAAATGTGGATTAGGCCATGGATGACACTCTGGACTGCCTTAGATCTCCTGCAGTGCTAGGTCAGACAAGTCACGTCGGGTCTGCACTCCTCGCTGGGCTTGACGGCTCACAAACTCTTGCCAGGAACTCCCCTAACTGGAATTCTGTCACCTTGTTCTTCCAAACAATTGAAGCTCACAGAGTTGCACATTAGTCTATTAGGTTTCCAGTACTTCTTCATTAAGACAGGAAAGGGTAGACAGGGAGGGGTAGAGGCAAAGCAGAGCCTTGGAATCCTGGTTTTTCTCCACCCTAAGGCTTATAGTTATACTCATCTCTTTGAATTTAGCCAAGTTAGAAAGAAAACAAAACTTAATCATAAGGGCCTTTTGTATTTGTAAAGGTGGGGAAAACACCTCATTTAGCACATTTATCAAGTAAGAACACATTTCAATCAATCAATCAAAGGTTTCAGACTAAGTGCCAAAAAGTCCTTGAGAATCATTGGATAGACACAGGTGGGACGAAGATGGCAGCCTAGAAGAATGAAACTGGACTCTCCCTCACAACACCTCCAAACAAATTTAGGAAACTGAGAGATTTCTAAGAAAGATTGGGAAATCCAAGAAAATAAAACCACAATGAGTCATGTTCTAGCTTGAGACAGCATAGGGAGACAGAAAGGTTTACAGACACTGTGCTCAGGGGGATACTGAGGTCTACTGGCCCCACAGAGCATTCTTGCCCAGGAAGAGGCTGTGTACCAGGGGAAGAAGATATTCCGAATCTAGCAAAGAAAGGCCCAACCATGTATACGGTGCAGGGATAGATGCCAACTGGCAGCCATGTGGATTATAACCCAGTCCCAGGTCACAAATCCAGGGACTGAATAAGGAAAGGATCTGTACCTAAGGGTGTCATTCTAGGCTGAGGAGTAGTCAAAGGTCCCAGGCTGTGTACAAGTATGGAGCACGTCCAGAAGCAAGCAGCAACTGTATAGTTCTGATACCAGGAGCAGGAGAGAGTTCTGATACCAGGAGAGAAACATCATCTCCAGCCTTCAACCTAGTCTGAAGCTTGCAGTGGAATAACCAGGGCAGGAATCCCAGACCAAAGAGGAGCTTTGAACCAGGAAAGCTTGCCAGATGACTGATAATAGCTGACATTGATAGTCTAGCAGCAATTTACTGGAACTTCAACTGAGTAAAGCCCACAGGTGTATCACTCAGTCTCAAACCCAGGTCAGGAACTTGTAGGGCAAAAATTAGGCTGTGCGCTGCCTCAGACTGCTTAGGGTATGAAGCTTGTTCTATTTGTCAGAGCAGAACCAGATCTTTCCCTCTGGATTGGGGTGTGGGGGGAGGAGTTCCTGTCTAATGGGCTCACGTCTCCACTCTGGTATTTTATCTCCAGTATCAATTACCAGTTCTATTTAGTATCTCCTTTAAAGAACTGATCCAGTGATTAGAACCCTAGATAGCCTAAGCTGTCTCTGAGATCCTGGAATAATTCAACACCCAATACCCCCAAAATGCAGCAAGAGAATATCCCAGACATTCCTTATAGAAATGCACAGAGCCCAGGCCTAACATGAAGTCCAAAGTCAGGAACTAGACTGAAAGAATGAGCAAACAAAAATAAGTGATCCCACTAGAAAAAAGCTATTATGATTACAAGAATGTTTAAGATACAAACCAAGAAAAAGAGAATGATTAGAAAAGATCTGCAAGTAAAGCAAGCCTCGACACACACACACACACACACACCACACACACACACACACACCACACACACACCACACACACCACACACACACACACCACACACATACACACCACACACACACCACACACACATACACACCACACACACACACCACACACACACACCACACACACACACACGCACACCACACACACACACTCACACACAACTTGGGTATATGTTCAATTAAAATTTCTGAAGAGATGAAACGAGAATTTTTTTTTTTAAGTATTGGAAAAGTTTTTATAAAATAAATGAGAATGGTAGAGGTAAAAAGTGGAAAAAGAAATGAGAGTTATATAAAAGGAATTGGGAATTACCAGTTTTTCACAAGAAGTGTATAACTTTACCCAACCATGAAACTCCCTAAAAATTAAATGAACCAAATAGAAGTTAATGACTCCATGAGACAACAGCAAATAGTAAAACAAAGTAAGAACAATTACTGAAAAATAGAAGAAAATGTATGATGTAAAAAACAGCAAAATCAGCTAGTCTAGAAAACAGGTCAAAGAGAGAATTTATGGATCATTGGATTACTTGAAAACCATGACCCAGAAAGAGCACAGATATCACCTTTCAAGAAATCTTAAAAGATAACTGCCCAGATCTCTCAGAAAAAGAAGGCAAAATAGAAATAGGAAAAAAAATGTACTGGTTACCTCCTGGAGGAATACCCAAAAGGAAACCCCCCAGGAATATTGTAACTGCTCTTGGCCTCAGTTACCCTATCTGCAAAATGGAGATAACAATGCCACCTACCTCCCGTGGTTATTGCCAAGTTAAAATGAGGTAATTTTTGTAAAGTGCTTTGCAAAGCTTAAATCGCTATATAAATGCTAGTAGTAGTAGTAGTAGTAGTAGTAGTAGTAGTAGTAGTATAGTCATAGTTGTTGTTATTGTTCAGGATCTAAACTCAGAGCTAGCGCTCTACTCATCACACCGTCTTGATTCCTTTTATTACAATTTCACATTAAATGAACACAATGATACAGTGTAGTAGAGACAACATAAAATATAAGTAGGGAAGGTAACCAGCTCATCATTTTAAGGCCATGGATTATGCGTCCTCTTGCTTTTGTGGTCCTTCTTCCCCCACTAAGGGTATCTAGAACAATGCTACAGGCACAATGGGCATGTTAATAAATGCTCCCTCTGTTTCCAGCTGATTGTGTAGTCAATAGACAATTCCTAAAGTATTAAAGAGGAGCATAATTAGCAATTTGTCTCCATTGCCAAACAGAATTTTAGGATGGCAAGTTAGCACCCAGAGGGACTTTGTCACCCACACCCTTCATTTTACAGATGTGGGCACCAAACCTCAGAGAGATGGAATGACTTTCCCAAGGTCATGCTAGGATTTGAGCTGAGGACCTCTGATTTCCAAATCTGCGTCCCTTTTCTCTGCTACACGTTCTCTCTTTGAAGTGTGATAGAATTGGACGGAAGCAAAGTCTTAGGGATCATCCAATCCATCTCCCACGTAAAACAGACCTGGAAGAATTTGTGAAAGTGGTATAATGGAACAGGTAATGGATTTGGAGTCAGAGTACTTGGCTTTGAACTATGGCTCTGCCATTTATTACTTGTATGACCTTGAATAAGTCACTTCCTCAATATGGGTCCAGATTCCTTATGTATAAAGTGAGGCAGTTGAACTTTCAGGCCTCTAAGGTCCCTAGCCTTAAATCTGTGATCTAAGGTCACATAGCTAGTTGGTGGTAGAGCTGAGACCCAAACCCAGGTTTCTTGACTGCTAGACCAGTGCTGCTTCTTCCAAGCCCAAGTTGATGAGATGCTGCTTACGTTTGCCTGACTGACTGATGTATAAAAAAGCATTCATTAAACTCAGACTATATAGAAAACACTTGTTAAGTGCTAAGGATACAAATCTTTAAAAAAAAGAGAAAAGCTAAGAAGTCTCTAACCTTCAAGAACTTCCATGTACATAGGGGGTCATAGAACAGAATGGTGGTCAGATGGGGCCCATAGTGCTTGAAAGTTACAGGGCTATTTAGTAGGGCTATGAGGGAGTAGATTGACACTGTCTATCCAGGACCAGTGACAAAGATGATTTTGACCCCAGTTCCAGATACCCATTTGAGAGCAGATGGGGTGGGGCTGAGGGGCAAGATGGTGGATTGAAGAGATGGATAGAGAGAGAGCAGGAAGTGAAGGGAATTGTGGCAGGGGCTTTCCTGAAGTGGTGGGTCTGAAGAGAGAGTCATAAATCAGGATCTGGTGCAAGTTCCAACCATGAAAGGGTTAAAAGCCCCAGGGCATGGATTTTAGAGGAGGCAACAAGATAGTTGGAGATGGTTAGAGAGTAAAGAGGGAAGTTTATACATCTCTGTCTGGCCTAGTATGCTGATGTTGACCTATGGTGTCTAGTGGATTATTTCAGCAGTCAGCAGGAGCAGGCAGCTCTATGTATAATAGAGTCATATAGCCTAAGAGTTGGAAGGAGCCTTAGAAGTCATCTGGTCCAACCTCCCACTCAGGGCAAGAACCCTCTCTGCATTTTCCCTGACAGATGGTGATCCAGCCTGTGCTGAAAAAATTCCAACAGCCCTAGCCAAAGTCTGGGACTGACTAACACCAAACATTAATCAGACCTACCAGTTAAAACCTGAAACAATGTGGGAAAAAGATCTGTTCTAAGTATTAATTGCATGATGTTAACATTAACCAAGCAGCTGAAAGTTGAGCAAAACCACTAACCAGTGAATAGTTGGCTTTCTGAGATAGTGGCAGACTTGGCCAATGAATGTAGTTAATGTTGACATTGGGTTGGGTTTGGAATTTACTGGTAATTCAGAGACACTTAGCCTCACTAAACTCCTCCTGTGAAATCTCATCTGACTTCAAGTGAGATTTCACACACAGAAAATTCACTCCCAGAATCATGTAACTACCCTGTGGCAAATTCCAGGGCCTTGTCTTTCAACTCCTGTTACTGTTATAAGACAGCCAGCACTGAGAGATTGAAGTTGGAAAAATCCATTCCGAATCTGCCCTGAGTGATTTGAGAGAAAACATGTGCCATGAACTTGCTCCTCTGCCTAAGGCACTGGGAAGTAGGCAAGTGTAGAAACCCTCTCTTGTGCTTACGTCCAGGTACTTTGATGAGGGGCATGTGGTCTGTGTTTTCTCCAGCACTTTCTTCCCCTTCTCCCATACCCAGGCTTTCAACGTTGGACGACCAACTTTGACCTTCCCATCCCCCACCGTAGCCAGTCAGTTTCTGAGTCCTTTGGATTCTCTAACTCCTCAGAATTTCTCATGTTCTTCTCTCCACACAGCAATATTACTTCTCTAATTGGAATCCTATTGTCTGGACTTCTCTTGTTGGTTTGTTTTTAATTGCCCTGAGTCCAGTCTCTCCCGTCTTCAATGTTCCCAGAATCATTTTCCTAATGCACAAATCTGACAGTATCAAAAACAGTTGGTGACTCCAAACACCCCAGCCAGCCTGGCCTTTTGAGAGATGGCATAATGTAGTGGGAAGAGTGTAACAGCAAGGGGTTTGGGTTTGAAACTCCCCTCAGATATTTACATACTACATGACCCTGAGCTAGTACCCGCTATGAGTTTCTGAGCCTCACTTTCCTTACCTGTGAGATGGGAATGATAAACACTTGCACTAGCTAAGGCTCAGGGTCACTGTGCAGAGAGTGCTTGGCAAACATCAAAGTGCTATGCAGATGTTAGCTATTGCTACTGGAGACCCTCCGCAGTCAGGCTCCACTTGTTTCCCATTATTCTTTTTAATGTCCTCATTGTTCTAGCCAAACTCAACAGACTATTTGCTATTCACTGAATCTGGCATTCAATTTCCTGCCTCTGTACCTTTGCATAAACCCTCTGAAACTCAGCTTCCTGGAATCTTTCTCTTCCTTCAAAGCTCAGTTCTGGTGAAGCCTTCTCTAATTTTCCAGGTGTTAATGTTGGAAGGGACATTAGAGGTTCTCAGTTCTACCTCCCTCATTTTACAGATAGGGAAACTGAGGCCCAAGGAGAGATTAAACACCTTACCCTGGGTCACAGCGGCCCAGTGGGTATAGGACTGGGCCTGGAGTCAGGAAGGCCTGAGTTCAAACGTGGCCTCAGACACACACTAGCTGTATGACCCTGGGCAAGTCACTTAATCCTGTTTGCCTCAGTTTCCTCATCTGTAAAATGAGCTGGAGAAGGAAACGGCAAACCACTACACTATCTCTGCCAAGAAAACCCCAAATGGGTTGTGATGAGTTGCACACAATTAAAAAATGACTAAACAACACAACAACAACAAAGATGCCCTTCCAGCTTTGGATTCTATTCAATCTGATCATCATTGGTTAGGGTTTTCTCTGCAGAAAGCTCTGTGCTACAGTGGGGCTGGAGCCAGAAAGACCTAGGTCTGAATCCGCCCATATGCTATGCACATGTGAACATGCATACACGTGCGTGCACACACAAACACACGCACACAGTAGTTAGGTCCAATGTACTTTGGGAGGGCATAGCATATGGGAATCAGGAAATCAAGAAAGGCTTCATTCAGAAGGTGAGGCCTGAATGCCATCTTAAAAGAAGAAGAAGGCTCTACAATGCAGAGGTAAGGAGGGAGCACATTCCAGGTGTTAGGGACACATAGCACAGAGGCATGAAGACGGAAGAGGAGGGCTCATGAGGGAGGAGCTGAGAGAAGACCAGCTTACCTGCATGGCAGAGCATGGCACCATGTTGTGAATGGCTTTAAAAGCTAAAAGAGGAATGTATTTTTTATCCTAAAAGCAATAAGAAGTCACCGGAGTTGGTTGAGTAGAGTAGTAAGCTTAAATAAAATCACTTTTATGGGAGTGTGTAGGATGGACGGGAGAGACCTAAGGCAGGAAATCCAATGGGACTGTTGTAACAATTCGATGAGAAATGATGTCAGCAGGAGTGCAGCCCCCCAACTGTGCTGTCTGGCCCCCTTCTGTGACCTCTCCTCCTGGGGGACTCATCTACATCCTCTTATAAACCCACTGTAAGGGGGTCTCTATCATACAAAGACTCTGTGGGGGACACAACCCTCAGTCCTTGTCAAGAAGCTTATGGTCTAGAAGGGGAGGCAGTAGATCATAATTAACTGTAACACAAATATATATTTTTGGTGAGAGTCAACATGACATAGAAGATAATTGGTCCCCTGATAATTTGTGCCCCTGAATGGATTCAGGTGGGGAAAAGGAGTTTCCTCACCAGTCTGGGGGAATACAACCTGCTGGAGAGGTTGCCAGCCTCCTGTTTTCCCCTAGTGGGTTGTTTGCCTTCCTCCTTCCTGTTGGCCTATTAAAGGGAGCAGGGAAAAAAGACTTGTATCCTGCATGTGTGTACTGAGGGGGTGGTCTCTGAAGTGAATGCTATCTCCTCTTTACTTGAAGCCCCAGGGCCAAGGGTCTTACATGTCTTACATCCAGCTGCCGTGTTTCAAAAATTAGAGTGTAGAGAGTGAGGTGAGCAATAAATTAAGAATGATTCTCCTAGACCAATGAAATCATGTTTGGATTAAAAAAAAAAAACAGATGTCCTGTGGTAGCTAAAAATGGAGGTTACTTCTTTCCGGAGGGTTCAAGGAAGTCTTCATGAAGAAAGCAAGGATTCTTCTTGAAGAATAGATAAGTAGCATTTTTAAAAAACAGTCTTAAAAACACTTATAATGGCAGGAAAAACCTGGAAGTGGAATGGGTGTCCATTGGTTGGAAGATGGTTGAATATATTTTGTTGTGTGAATTAAATAAACTAGTAAGTAAACTCTGGTGGCTCTAGCTTTTAAAATCCTCCATAACTTGGTTCCTTCTTATTTTTCCAGTCTTCCTAGCCCTCACCCCCCTCCATAAAGTCTTCTTCCAGTGACACCGATCTCTTTGTTCCTTAAACTCAATTCTCCATCTCCCAACTCTGGGCATGTTAGTAGCTCTTGTCCATCCTTCATTTCTGAAAAGGAACAGAGACAACACGAGGTGATGGCCTGGGTTCCAGTCCCACCTGTGACACAGACAGATGGTCAAGTTGGGTAAATGGCTCCTTCTCAGTGCCTTGGGCAGCTCTCTAAGACTTTAAAATAACAATAACTGACTCATGAAGCTCTTAAGTTTTGAAAAGTGCTTTACACATATTATCTTATTTGATCCTTACCACAACCCTAGGAGACGGGTTATTATCCCCATTTTATGGAGTTGGAAGCTGACGCTCAGAGGGTAAATGGCTCACTCAGGGTCACATGAATAGTGTCTAGTGATTCCAGCCCCTCTCTCTAAGGCTGGAGCTGCCTCTTTTTGTGTTTCCACTTGCAGGACTGTAGTAGAGGCAGCTGTGGCCTTCTTGAGTCCTACATGGTGCCATCATGCCACTCTCTTAATTATCCAACCATAGAACATAATATCTGAGTCTTATTATCAGGTGACATTTTCCTTGAACCAGCTGCTCAAGAGCCAACTCCATTCCTCCCTGTTGGAAGCCGGAGATAGCCTCCCCAAAGTCTGAAATATCCATTCCCACCCCAAGGGGGTGCTCAGCCTATAAACCCCTGGGTTTCCCTCATTGCCATACTGTGGCTTTCCAAAACCATGCTGAGCCATTGGTAGTAACTTAGATTGGCCAGGTTTGGAATTGAGCTGGAGCAGGCATTTGTAACCTGGCATCTGTGACCTTGTTTTAAAAGGTACTTTTTAAACTATATTTCAGCATAATAGGTTTCCTTTGTAATCCTGTGAATTTAATTCTATGCATTTAGAAACATGATTCTAAGGAGTCCATAAGCTTCACAAAACAAAGGAGTTCATAAGACAAAACAGGTTAAGAACCTCTGAACTAGCAGAAGACATGGAATGTTCATCAAAATGTTTTTTAAAAATTAAAACTACAGCTCTGAAACATCTGCTGTGTACCCAGACCCTCCCTTCTATCACTACCCTCTGTATTCACATGACTCTGATATTCAATGTATATTGTCAGTATGGTTTATTGAACATAGCAAAAAAAATGGAAGGAAAAAAGTAAAAGTACCTTTCCATAAAGCCACCTGCTTCTAGCCATGTCCCTCCAAGCTTTGCCAGGGCCAGCAAATTCCTGAGCCACACATACCCACAGATCCAAGAAAGGACACAGGGGATGTGTCTGGTGTCCTAGCTCCAGATCAGGGGAGCACTGGTGAGAGAAGACAGTCTTCCCTGAATGGCTCCCTGAACTGGCAGGATTCTTGGTAACTTGGTTCCTTGGTCTTCCCTTCTCTTCCTCACATATAATCCCCTGCCTCTCTGCTGGCCATTCTCTGATGGCCACAGTCACTGAACTGCAGGACCTTGGGTTTAGGCAGCATTGTCTGATGAAGCCCTTAGACCCTCCTCTATGGGAGAGCTGGACCTGACATCAGGAAGACCTGAGTTCAAATCTTGCCTAAGACACTTAGTGGCATGACTGACCTTAGGCAAATCACCTAACCTCTTTCAGCTTCAGTTTTCTCATCTGTAAAACTGGAGTAATAATAAATAGCACTTAGCTCCCAGCATAATTGTGAGGATCAAATAAGATAATATATGAAAGTGCTTTGTAAACCTAAAGTTCCTTTAAATGCTTGGCTATTGTTGTTATTATTATATATTATAAGAATATCATTATTATCACATAATTAATATTATGACCATTACGTCATTATTCTTCGTAGTAATACTAATAACTCCATGGAAGGAAAGGGCTGCTCCCATGCAGAGCCATACAGCACAGGCTTAGCAGGCCTGACTCCCCTGGTAGTTTGCACTCACTTCTGTTCACTCTGGGGAGAGAAGGAAGAGAAGGTCAGATGGAAGTCCTGCCCCCAGCTGGGGGAGCCTGTTTGGGGGAAGGTGGTCTCTAGCACTCAGTAAGAGGGGAGGATGGAGAAGTGACCTCTCTTCAGGTCATACTTAACATCTGTGTCCCTAGAAGTAAATAGTCATTCAGTGATAAGTAGCCAAGCTGGGGTTACACACCCCCTAAAAGTTTGGTCTGGTTTGGTAGAGGGAGCTTCCTCACTGGGCGTTTTCCACATAAGAAAGAGCAGATCATGGGGGTGGCTAGGTGGCACAGTGAATAGAGCACCAGGCCTGGAGTCAGGAGGACAAGAGTTCAAATCCAACCTCAGATACTTGACACACTTACTAGCCGTGTGACTTTGGGCAAGTCACTTAACCTGAATTGCCTTAAAAAAAAAGCAAAACAAACAAACAAGCAAACGAAAGAAAGAGCAGATCTCAGGCCCTCCACCACCCCCCTTAATTAGAAAGTGGAAGCAACAAGCTTAAGGGGGAGTCCCATTGGATGTAAATTCTGAAGAACTAGATTTGAATCCTCTTCAGTGATTTACTGGCTTTAATTTCCTTATCTGACAAATGAAGTTGGACTAGAGGATTTCCAAGGTCTCAGCTCTAAATTCCATTTACAATCAAGATGAGAAATTGGAAAGGAGACTGGATATTCTGGGAAGAAGGAGCAGCGTTCAATCCAAGCAGTGTATGTGACATGCCTGCTTGCACCAGCCCTTGGGGTGCAATAGCAAAAATGGAGCCCCCAAATTGCTGCATCTCAGAGGTAGGAAGACACCCCCCCCCTCCTCCAATGCCCCACTTGACTGGTGGGTCACTTTGATTTTGCTAGAAGATTTCCAGGGAGGGGGGACCTATTATCTCCTAAAGCCACCCATTCCACTTTGGGCCATTCTACCTTTGTGGTTAGGTGGTTCTTCCTGGCCTCAAGAATATATCTTCTCTATTTCAATTTAATCCATCACTCCTAGCTCTGCCCTTTGGGGCCCAGCAGAAGGGTCCCTGACTTTCTCCATAAGCTATTTCACCATGCTAGAATTTTACTCTGGAGCTTTCAGGAATAAATATTCTACTGGAGGATGTAAAGTTTACACAAATAAGTAAATACCCTTGTATTTGAGGAAGAAGACAAAGCTAAAATCCAGGTGAGTGTGAGGGGTGGGAACCAAGCAAGCCATCACAAAACACATGGCCCAGAATTGAGCTTTGAAGGAAGGTGAAGATTCAGAGAAATGGAGATAAGGAAGAGTCCATCCCAAACATGGCTGACAGCTGACGGGTGACGAAGATACATGAAGGTGGGGGGAGTGGCCAATGGTCCGGTTTTCCGAAGGCTGGGGTTTGGGTGGGAGAGTAGTGGGTGATAACATAAATGGAGCATTTATGAATGCCCAAGGCAGAAACAGCTCTATGGAGGCAGGCTGGGAACTGGCCTAAACCACATGGTTCCTTTAGCTTGCACTTACTCGGTGTCTCTCATACAGACCCTTGGATACTGCAAGAGAAACAAAAAACTCTTTACCCTCAGAGAGCCTTAATAATAATATAGTATAGTATTTGAACAGTACTTTATGCTTTATAGAAAGCATTTTATACATATTAACTCACTTTATCCTTCCAGCAACCCTGAAAGAAAGATGTTATTGTTTTCCCCATATTGGGCAGAGATGTGGTCCAGTGGATAGAGCATTGGGCTTGGAATCAAGAAGACTCATCTTCATGAGCTCAAATCCAGTCTCAGACACTTTCTAGCTGGGTGACTTTGGGCAAGTAACTTTACCCTGTTTGCCTCAGTTTCCTCATTTGTAAAATGAACTGGAGAAGACAATGGAAAACCCCTCCAGTATCTTTGCCAAGAAAATGTTATTCCCAGATAGCAGTGCTTAATAAATGTTTGTTGAATGAATATGCTTATGGGGTCATTGGACTTAAAAAAAAGAAGGGACCTTAGAGATAGAAGATTAACTTGACTGGGGGGAGTGTGGTGGTGCACACCTATAATGCCAGTGCCTGGGGTGATAGAGGCTGGTAGATCTCCTGAGTGCTACACTGGGCTACTCCTCTTGTGTGTCTGCATTGATTTCCGCATAAATATGGTGATGAGGCCCTAGGAGTCACTAGATTGCCTCAGGGAGAGGTTAACTACCCTAGGTAAGAAAGAAAGGAGAGCAAAGTTTCTGAGCCTATCACTAGTGGGATCATCCCTATGAGCAGGCCTCTGAACTTCTAGTCTGGGTACAATGATGACACCCAGAAGAAAGAAGGAGGGAAGGAAGTGAGGAAGGGAGGGAGAGAGAGAGAGAGAGAGAGAGAGAGAGGAAAGAAAGAAAGAAAGGGAGGGAGGGAGCAAGAAAGAGAAAGGAAGGAAGGAAGGAAGGAAGAAAGAAAGAAAGAAGGAAAGAAAGAAAGAAAGAAAGAAAGAAAGAAAGAAAGAAAGAAAGAAAGAAAGAAAGAAAGAAAGAAAGAAAGAAAAGACAAATGAATAGCATGACCAGAGACATGGAAGCAGAATGAGCACGTCCCATCTGTGGGACAATGAAGATCCTAAAAGAGATGGGGACAGCCTGGAAGATGAAATTTGTGGTGGGAAGCAGAGGGAAATGAGGTTTCAATGCAGAGCATTGGGGCAGATTGATAAGGGCCCTGGAAACTATAAGGAGAAATTTAGAATTAATGGGTTAAGCCATTGGGAACTATTGTGGAGTTTTGAACAAAGAAGAAACCTTGTAAAAATGTGATCCAAGTATCCTGCTGAAAATTTCTTAGGCAAATCCAAAGGTGAGACTATGTTTGAAAGAACTTGGAGTCACCCACCATTGTTGAAAGTCATGATGATGTTGGTCTAGATGTTCTGGGCTGTGCTGCCTGTTGCCAGAGAGATCTCAACCCTAATAGAATATGCTTTTTTCTCCACTTAAAAAAATTAATACATGCAGCATTTATTTATTTTAAATACTATTTTACTTTTTCCCAATTGTATGTGAAGACAATTTTTAGCATTCATTTTTTACAAGATTTTGACTTCCAAATTTTTCTCTTTCCCTTACTTCCTTCTCCCCTCCCCTGAAAATGGTAGGCAATTTGATATAGGTTATACCTGTGCTATCATGTAAAACATATTTCCATATTAGTCATAGCTATTAAAAAAAGAAACAGATCAAAAGAAAAAACACAAAATGAATAAAGTAAGTAAAAAAATTATGCTTTGGTCTGCATATAGAGTCCATTGTTTACTTTACTGGATGTGGATAGCATTTTCCTTTGTGAATCCTTTCTTTGTACTTGTATCATTTGTATTTGATATTCTGAACCTTTTGTTCTTCCAGATGAATTTTTTTGTTATTTTTTCTAGCTTTAGCAAATAATTTTTTTGGTAGTTTGATTGGCATGGCCCTGAATAAGTAAATTAGTTTAGGCAAAATTGTCATTTTTATTATATTGACTCAGCCTACCCCTGAGCAATTGATATTTTTTCCGATTGTTTAGATTTGATTTTATTTGTATGAAAAGTGTTTTGTAATTGTGTTCATAGAATTTGTCTTGGGAGGTAGACTTCCAAGTATTTGATATTATTTGCAGTTATTTTAAATGGAATTTCTCTTTCTATGTTTTGCTGCTGGGCTTTGTTGGTCATATAAAGAAAGGCTTAAGATTTATGTGGGTTTAGTTTATATCCTGCAACTTTGCTAAAGTTGTTAATTATTTCAAGTAGTTTTTCAGTTGATTCTCTAGGATTCTCTAAATATACAATCATATTGTCTTCAAAGAGTGATAGTTTTGTTTCCTTATTGCCTATTCTAATTCCTTCATTTTCTTTTTTCTTCCCTTATTGCTATAGCCAACATTTCTAGTATTATATTGAATAATAGTGGTGATAATGATTCCTGAACTTATTGACAAGGCTTCTAGCTTATCTCCATTACAGATAATGCTTGCTGATAGTTTTAGATAGATACTGCTTATTATTTTCAGGAAAGTTCCCTTTATTCCTATGTTCTCTAGTGTTTTCAATAGGCATGGGTGCTTATTTTGTCAAAAGCTTTTTCAGCATCTATTTAGATAATCATATAATTATATAACCATATAATTCATTTTTTGACATGGTCAATTATGTTGATAATTTTCCTCATATTGAACCAACCCTGCCTTCCTGGTATAAATCCCACTTAGTCATAGTATATAATTCTTGTCATAATTTTGTTTAAAATTTTTGCATCGATATTCTTTAGGGAAATTGACCTATAATTTTCTTTCTCTGATTTGACTCTTCCTAGTTTAGGTATGAACACCATAATTGTGTCATAAAAGGAATTTGGTAGGACTCCTTTGCCTAATTTTCCCTATAGTTTGCATGATATTGAACTTAATTGTTCTTTAAATATTTGGTAGAATTTACTTGTGAGCCCCATCTGGCCCTGGGGATTTTTTCTTAAGGGCTTCTTTAATGGCTTGTTCAATTTCTTTTTCTAAAATGGGGTTATTTAGGTATTCTATTTCCTTTTCTGTTAATCTGAGTAATAGATATTTTCATAAATATTCGTCAATTTCACCCAGATTATCAGATTTATTTGGCATATAATTGGACAAAATATTTCCTAATGATTGCTTTAATTTCTTTTTCGTTGGTTATAATTTCACCCTTTTCATTTTTGATACCAGATATTTGGTTTTCTTTTTTCTTTTTTTTTTTAATCAAATTAACCAATGGCTTATCTATTTTATTATTGTTTTTTTTTCTTCATAAAACCAACTCCTAGATTTATTTATTAGCTCAATAGTGGGTTTTTTTTTTAACTTTCAATTGCATTAATCTCATTTTTTAATTTTTTTATTTTCAGGATTTCCAGTTTGGTGCTATTCTGGATTTTTAATTTGTTCTTTTTCTTTTTTAAGTTGCCTGCTGAATTCATTTATCTGTATTTTTTCTATTTTGTTGATGTAAGAATTTAGAGAAATAAATTTCCCCCTAAGTACTGCTTTGGCTGCATCCCATAAATTTTGGTATATTGTCTTATTGTTTTCATTCTGTTTAATGAAATTATTGATTGTTTCTATGATTTGATCTTTGACCCACTTATTTTTTAGGATTAAATTATTTAGTTTCCAATTAATTTTTAATCCATCTTTCCACTGCCCTTTGTTGAATGTTATTTTTATTGCATTATGATTCAAAAAAGAATACACTTAATATTTCTGCCTTTCCACATTTGATTTTTGAAGTTTTTAATGGCCTAATATATGGTCAGTTTTTGTGTAGGTGCCACGTGCTACTGAAAAAAATAGGCATGTTTGTTTCTGTTTCCATTCAGTTTTCTCCAAAGATCTGTCATAGCTAACTTTTTTTAGTATTCTATTTGCCTCTTTAGTTTCTTTCTTGTTTATTTTTTGGTTGAATTTATCGAATTCTGAGAGGGGACAGTTGAGGTCCCCCATTAGTATAGTTTTGCTATCTATTTCTTCCTCTAACTCACTTAACTCATTTAAAAATTTGGATGCAATACCACTTGGTGCATATATGTTTAGAATTCATATTACTTTATTGTCTATGGTACCTCTTAGCAAGGTATACTTTCCTTCCTTATCTTTTTTAATTAGATCTATTTTTATATTTACTTTGTCTGAGATTAGAGGTTTTTTTTACACTTTGCTTTTTTTTCCTATTTCAGCTGAAGCATAATAGATTTTGCTCTAGTCCTTTACTCTGTGTGTGTCTCTCTGCTTCAAGGGTGTTTCTTGTAAACAATATTTTGTAGGATTCTGGTTTTTGATCCATTCTGCTGTCTAATTCTGTTTTATGGGAGAGTTCATTCCATTCATATTCACAGTAATGAATTGCCAGTCTCTACACTGGAGGTTGCCTGTTTGCCTGGCGTTACGTAGAAGTGGGTGGCAGTTCTTCCTGTCTATGCAGAGGACCTGGCATTGGTGTTTGCTTGCTCCATTGCACCGGGGCTCAGGATCTACCCCTGAATTTCTGAAGTGGAACTTGCTGTGATTCTTCCCCTCCTGGACTATGCTCCCTTTTTACCCAAGTCAGAATTCAGCCAAGAGAAATACGCTGTTCCTTGGAGTAAAGGAATGAAGGCTACTCTCTCCCAGAAGCGAATCCCACACAGGTGCCTCCAGGTTAGATGATCTGGGCATGTGCAAAGCCTCATTGTGCTGGGGAGGCAAGAAAAGCTCTCAACAGGTTGGAGCATTGGGCTGGCTCTAAAAAGAGGGATAAACACAGTCTTACAATTGGGTTCAAAAATTCAGCTTCACAAGTACAGGTGGGAGAGGCATGGGTAGATGAGAGTGCGTTTGAAAGAGACTTTTTTCTACCCAATTCTTTTCTTTCTACCCAATTCCATTTCTAACCTCCCAGTCTTGTTCAACTTCCCCTGTGACCTTTTTGTAGAATCCATTTTTCATGTTCAGTCTTCCACAAGTCAAATGTTTCCATTTAGATGAGACTCTCATAACACCATCTGTACTTAACTGGCCATTGAAAAACATTTTTCCCCCTGTGCCTTTAAATTTAAAACTGACTTTTGGACTCCCAGGCTCAAAAAATCACTTTCTCCTGAAATTCATTACACATGGAAGTCAGAATTGGCTGCAGTGGTTCAGTCCTGCCCCCTTTAAGGCACCCTATAAAAGTAAAATAGGGATGGTTGTAAACTTCATCCCCAGCAGATGCTGTTGGCTCAGTCCTCCTGACCTTGTTCTCTGAAAAAATAAACTACAAGTTGGCATTTCCATATTTCCCAGTTTTTAAGTCTATGGACAGCCACACCCTGTCTGGATACAAATATGCAACCTCCTGTTTGAGAGCTTGTTATTGGAAAATACTTCCAGATACATCCAAGCAAGCTCTGTTCCTTAAAAATAAATATTTATGAAGAAAGCTGTGGCTTTGAGGCATGTTTTACTTTAACTTCTAAGTCAACAATGGGTCGATAATGCAGATGTTTCTTTGGTAAAAACAATTGTCAGTATCTAAAGGCAGGGTTGAGAAGTGGATCATGACCTACCTCAATTTGGAGTTAAAGGACTGAGGTTCAAATTGGATGACCTGAGTGCTGTTATTTACTAGCCATGTGACCTTGGGTCAGTAATTTCACTTCTCTGGTGTTCAGGGCCCTCACCTAAACTACGGACTAGAAGATTCCCAGGGATCTTTTCCTATCCAGATCTCATGATCCTAGAGTTTAAGTAGCCATCTATGACAGACTGGAGCAAAGACATTGTCAATACCTTTACTGAGGAACATGACAAATTTCTGTGGCACCCAGAGCAGAATTCTATATTGTGGGGGTTATGGGCACTGCACCCCCTTGATCTGGAAAATCTGGGTCAAAATTTTTTGGCCCTCCCTTTGTACCAGAGAAGTTTTTCCTTTTCTTTCATGGGCTGCTTACAGTACCTTATGGTAAAATTTGAGTATATTACAATTACAGACACAGTGTATGTTTGACCACCAATTTTGATAGACTGGACTCTTCTCAGCAATGCAGGGTTATAAGTCAACCCCAAAAGTCTCATGACGGAGAGAGATGTCTACCCCCAGAGAAAGAACTAGAAAGAACTGAGTTTGAATCCAGATTGAAGCAAACTACCTGCTCCTTTTCTGTTTCTTGTTTGGTTTTGTTTCCTCTTTCCCATTGTTCATTCCATCTGATACAATCCGTCTTTATAACCAGACTAATGTCTAATGTGAAAATATTTTCAGATCCTATACTTGCTTGTATGCCGCCATGGGGGTGGGGATGGAGGGAGAGAAAATTTGAAACAAGGAATTGTAGATCTGAATCTTGTAAACTAAAAGTAAACAAACAAATTGAGACCAAAAAATTTAAAAATGGGTATATTTATGGTATTAAAAGATAAAATATGTTGATATTATATAATGCTGTACATATATTTTATGCATTTCTGGCTTCTAAACTTTTTCTGTAATGTCTGTTGACCTTTGTATGTCATCTGTGGCTTCTGCAAACCTTCCCCCAAATTTCCATTGAATTTCTTAAGCTAACCCATGATATATGGAAACCCTGGTGGGGAAAATCGTGATGTGGAAGGGATAACTATTCCAGAAGTCTGATGAGCACAAAGTACAGTAGGACTACCACTTCCTTATTCCTGGAATCTACGTCCCTCTTAATGCAGCCCAAGATCTCATTAGCTTCTCTGACTCCCACTGCTGACTCATCTTGACCTTGGGGTCCACTAAAACATCTGAGTCTCTTTCAAACGTACTTTCATCTACCCATGCCTCTCCCACCTGTACTTGTGAAGCTGAATTTTTGAACCCAATTGTAAGACTGTGTTTATCCCTCTTTTTAGAGCCAGCCCAATGCTCCAACCTGTTGAGAGCTTTTCTTGCCTCCCCAGCACAATGAGGCTTTGCACATGCCCAGATCATCTAACCTGGAGGCACCTGTGTGGGAGACACCAGGGATTTGCTTCTGGGAGAGAGTAGCCTTCATTCCTTTACTCCAAGGAACAGCCTATTTCTCTTGACTGAATTCTGAAAACAACTAGGCTGGGGTAGGATCCCTTTTTCTCTCCCAGGAAGTGTCCAGGGTGGGGAAGGTCCTGTCTGCCCATAGCACTGGGAGCATCAACTGATCTGGGTGAAGGGAAGGAGTCTTTCCTTAACCACTTGGAGGAAGAAACAAGCCTGTGATTTTGTTCATTTTTGATGTTGTTCTTTTCAGCTTGAGGTGCAGGTGATGGAGTTCCTGGGCTGGACTGAGCCCTGGTGACCTTCTAGACAGGATTCCAGGCTGGCTGCTGTAATCAACCTGGTAGGGAAACCCTAAGACCTGAGCCTCGGGAAAGACTTGGGCTTGTAATTTGATGGAACTAAGCAGCATAGAAACTGAGCAAAGCTGTCAGCCTAATTCCCCTCTGCTCCCCACTGAGGAGTTTGTTATAAGTACGGGATCGTCTTTTAGGACCCACCGACAGGTGACTTGAAGTCACTAAGGATGGGTGCTCCTTCTTATCTTAGGTTTCAACTCCTCTTCAGACATTTTTCTTCTTTTATTTTTGTTGCAAAGAGAAAACAGAAGCAGAATAAGGATTGAGTAGCTGCCTTATGATAGGCCCATCCACCCCAAGCAGAGGTCCTATCTTTTTGGTGATCCTCCTTTCTCCTCCCAACACAGGCAAAACCCTGAAAATCCTTTTCTGTTGTCTTTCTTTCTCCCCATAAGCACCAACACATTCTAGTTTTAGCACCAGTGACACTATTCCTTTTTTTTTTCTTTTTGGAGGGGAAGGGCAGGGCAGTTGGGGTTAAGTGACTTGCCTAAGGTCACATGGCTGGGTTTTTTTTGTTAAGTGTCTGAGGTCGGATTTGAACTCAGGTCCTCTTGACTTCAGGGCCAGTACTCTATTCACTGCTCCACCTACTCGCCCCAGTGATACTATTCTTATCGGAATCTGCTAGCTCACCTGTCTGTCTTCTGTTACCTGCTCTTGGTTCATCTTTTGTTCATTTATCCTTAAAATCTAAATTAGGTGGTGAGATCCTTCCCTTGTCTCTTTGGACAAATCCTATTTTTTCCTCCTCATTGGAATAATTTCTCTTTACATCTTCAAAATTTCATTTCTGAGTCTCTCCCATTCCTTCTGGGCTTACTTTCCCTATGGCATTCTATGGTTCATGGGATCTTACCAATCTTTCTGCTGAATCCTTTGAAGTTCTTGGTTAAAGGGAGTTATTGTTGTAAAAGTATTTGTTATCATAAGGACTTGGCCTACAACTATTCACTACTAGAGTGTTATAGGAGAAAGAACAACAGATTTAGAGTCAGGGGAGTCTTGGGTTAGATTGAATCTTGCCTCTAATACTTCCTAGTAAAGAAAGTCACCTCAGTTTCTTCCCTTTGTGTTTACCTCCCTATGCTCACCCTCTTTCTGTAAAGCCCCCCCCCCCCCCATCATCCAGGGAATGGTGTCTAGGTGACTTCCACGCTCTCCTTGACTCGTCCTTCGGCCTCCTGTTCTGTCAGTCGCCATGTCTTGCCAGTTCCCTCTCCAATCTCAGGTCTCCTCTCGCCACTCTCCTGGTCCCTGTCTGGAGAGATCCAGCAGCTTCCTTAACACTTTACATTTCCCCACTCTAACTTGTTTTCTCCTGTCCATGTGGATGTGGCATGTCACTCCCTGGCTAAAGATATGCCATTGGTTTTGTTACCTTTCAGATCATGCCCAGGAAGAACTCCCTCACCACCCCTGCCCTTAGAATTCCTTCTTTCCTTTGCATATCAGGCACTGAATGTATTTTGTTGTTGTTGTTCATTTGTTCATCTTGTTCATGTCATTTCAGTCGTGTCTGACTCTCCATGACTCCCTTTGGGGTTTTCTTGGCATAGGTACTAGAGTGGTTTGCCATTTCCTTCCCCAGCTCATTTTTTAGATGAGAAAACTGAGGGAAATGGGGAGAAGTGACTTGCCCAGGGTCATGAAGCTAGTGAATGTCTGAGGCCAGATTTGAACTCAGGAGGAGGAATCTTCCTGATTCCAGGCCTGGTACTCTATCTGCTGTGCCACCTAGATCCCCATTTAATGTACTTGTTATTTATTAATTATTATTAATTTCACTACCTATATCACAGGGTTGCTGTGGAGGAAGCATCTCAAATGCATTACTATTTTTAATACTGATAATAAAACTGGAAACTGCTCTTTTGATTAGGGAATGGTTAAACAATGTGTATACTTAAATATCTTATAATAATATAAGAAACAATGACCGTGAGGAACTCAGAGAAACACAGGATGGTTTGGTGCTGACCTGCATCGTGAAGAGGATCTGAGATTTACCCTTATGCCAGTGAAATCCCAGATCCAGTCCTTCTCCCCTATATGCAAACAGAAATCCACATGCAAGTATATAAGGGGAATAAAGATGTCACTGACCAAGGTTGCCAACTTCAGTATTTCTAGAGCAGTTCTAGTGTTCTGAGGTGTTGCAGTGGAAAGAATGCTGGCCCAGGAGTCAGGAGGACCTGAGTTCAAATTCTGCCACAGATATTTACTGGCTATGTGACCCTGGGCAAGTAACAGAGGTTACTCTGTCTGCCTCAGTTTCTTTAACTGTAAAGTTGGGATAATAACAGTCTCTACTTCCTAAGGTTGTTGTGAGGCTCAAATGAGAAAATATTTGGAAAGTGCCTTATAACTCCCAAAGTGCTGTTTCAATGCTAGCCATCATCACCAGGTACCAGCATTATGTTGGGCTTTTGAGGTACAGACACAAATGAAACAGCTCTTGCCGTTAGAGAGATGGCATTTTATTGGGGGAAGACAACGTATATGCAGATGAGTGTCCAAAAAGAATATACTCAAAATAAATGCAAGTTAATTGGGGGGGAGGTGCTAGGCCTCAGTGGCAGGCACTGGGCTGTCTTAAAGGAACCAGGGGTTCTGGGTCCCAGCACAGAAGAGAGGACACATTGCACTGGGGTACAACCACCCCAAAGGTGTGGTAGATGGGACGCCAGGTGTCAGGATCAGGACGGTCAGTTTCCACTGGGCCAAAGAGTAGGGAAAGGGCTCAGAAAGGTGATGCCTAGCATCACAGAACCATCACACTGCTCAGAGCATCAGAGGGCAGCCTCAAATACAAGTCTTTTCCCTCCAAATCCAGCAACGTTTCTAATGCTGCACCCCATAACCTCTGCAGACAAGGGGAGGCACCATTAGGTGAGTCCATTCTTTGCTTCTCTGATGAGGATCCATAATATTGCTTTATTGATTTTTAGAGCTAATTATACCCATTTCCATCTATTAAAATGGGAGGATATACCCTTACAATGTTACTGCTACATAATAAAGCATCGTGAAGTATTACTGCCTTCCCACTCCCCCATCCCATGTCTAGAATTCTCCCCTTTTGCCACCTCTTATATTCACTCCTCCCTTCCACACACAGCCCATGGACCACCTTTTATCTGAAGCTTTTCCTAATCCCTAGTTGTTGGGGCTCATTCTCTCTTGAAACAGCTATCACAAGATTCTGGATTTAGAGCTTGAAGAAGCGGGGCGGCTAGGTGGAACAGTGAGTAGAAGTCGGCCCTGGAGTCAGAAGGGCCTGAGTTCAGATCCGGCCTCAGACACTTAACCCACCCAAACAAAAATCTAGCTGTGTGACCTTGGGCAAGTTACTTAACCCCAATTGCCCTCCAAAAAGGAAAAAAAAGAGCTTGAAGAAGCCTTCAAAACCTCTACCTCCATTGTTTTACAGATGAGGAAACTGAGGCAAGCCACCTACCAAGGGTCACACAGTAAATGTCCAAGCTGGGATTTAGACAAAGCTATGCCTGATTCCAGGCTCCATCCCTGGGTCATTACAAAGGCTTGTGTGTGTGTCCTCTGGCTTTAGAGTCAGGAAGACTGGTACAAGTCCTACCTGGGAGACATCCTGGATGTGTGACCCTTGCTAGGTCACTCCACTTCTGTCTGACTCTCTAAGACTTTCCATTACAGACCGATGGCCAATTTGCATTGGGAGAGGGAGTTTCCTCCCTCCCTCTCCTTCCAGAAAAAAAAGCCAAGAACCAAACCAAAACAAACAAACACCATCCGGCCCCTCCCACCCCCATCTCCCCAGCCCCCCCACCCCCCATCTCCAGGACAGGTGGACAGGTCCCCCAGAAGAATGTGAACTTCCTGAGGGCACAGACTTTTTCTCTTTGCATCCCCAAGGTCCCATGGCGAGCCTTGTACCTAAGATTCAAAATCATCGAATGGAATGAATGAACGATAAAACACTGATTGATCCCTTAGTGTGTGCTAAGGCCTCTGTGGGGGGTAGGGGCAGAGGAGAGGCCGAAGGGGAGCCTGTGATGCACCTTTCTGGAGTGCTCTTGGCAAATATGGCCTCCTTTGACTCCCGTAACAACACTGAGAAGCAGCAGCGGTGGTATGATCCCCATTTTGTAACTGAGGAAGCTGTGGTGGCCAGTGTCCCATCCAGTGTTACTGATTCAGAGAGCAAAGGGAATCTCCAGGAAAGAGACCGATTTACCCAGGAGGGGCAGTCTTGGGCACACGGGAGGAGCAGGGGAGGGATGTATGCTCCAAGACCCTGGGACCAGATCCCAACTCTTCCCCTTTGGAGCGAGCGGTGACCAGCCTGCCATGGGCTGGCCCCAACGTGCCCTTCCAGGTGTGCTCCCTCTAATTCCCATCCGGGCATGCCTTGTGGGCTTTCTTGCTGTTCCTCACACACATTAACCTCCCTTCTCGTGGCCTTTACCTAGGCCATGTTTGGGATGTTCTCTCTGTTGACCTCTACTTTTCAGACAAACTGAGGCCTGGGAAAGGCCGAGGTCATCGCTGCATCCTGGGTCATCGGCAGCTGTCCTGACTTTTGTCCGGCCACTGGACTTTGGTGCCTTGGAGGAGAGAGCAGGGCTGAGACTTTGCCCAGTTCTGCCTCCCTTTAATCCAGGTTGGCACCAGTCAAGATGAGACCCGCTTGATGGCATTGGCCTTCCTTGAGGACAAAGGATGAACAATAAGAAGTACTGGAGATATAAATACAGAACTGGGAAAGTCCCTGCCCCAAGAGGAAGATGTGGGCCTGGCAGGGGAACAGTAACCACTGGAGAATGGTGGCCTTGGTGGGGAGCTGTAGTCTGACACAAAAAAGCAGCCTGTTGAATGGCCTGGCTTTCTGGAAGGAATGGGCAGCTGGCTGGCACAGGGGATAGAGTGCCTGACCTGGAGTCAGGAAGACTTGAGTTCAAATCTGGCGCCAGACACTTCACTAGCTGTATGACCCTGGGCAAGTCACTTTCCCCATCTGCCTCAGTTTCCTCATCTGTGAAATGGGCTGGAGAAGAACATGGCAGACCACTTCAGTGTTTCTGCCAAAACCCCAAATGGGGTCACACAGAGTCAGACACACCTGAATTGGGGTGATAGTGACCTAGTTATGTTTTCAGGACTGGAGTTGGAAGCAGAGGGGTATACAGCTCAGCAGTGTGAGAGAAGAAGCTTGTTTAGCTTTGGGGCTGGGTAGTTATTGTGGCTTTCCTCAGGGATAGCCCTGGGACATCCTGCTGGAGAGCAGAAGAGGGAAGGATGGCAGAAATGGGGTCAGGGGACTTTATGGAGTGACCTTGGGAAAGTCATTGGAGCCTCCAAAGAGGGGCGTTGAATTGGCTGGGCTCTCTGAAGAATGGCTATGGGGGCCCTGTGGATAGAGTTGGAATCCGGAAGAGCTGAGTTCAAATCTGACCTCACACACCGATCATGTCACCTAACCTCTCTTTGCCTCAGTTTCCTCCAGTGTAGCCCCCAGCTTGAGGGTTGTTGAGAACGGCAGAGGAGATAATGTTCAGTGCCTTGCACACAATAGGCGCTGCATAAATGCTGCTTCCCTTCTCTGAATTGGAGAAGCAGGGCCTCTGGCCCCCTGCACGCCCTCCCCTCGTCCTGCTCGGCCCACAGAAGCCCTTCTGGGGCGGCTTCCTGGACCAGGCCGTGGTGATCAGCCTGCCCGCAGTAGCTGCGCTTTTCCCCTAGGTGTCCTCATCGACCAGCAAAGGACCGAGCTGCCTGGGTCAGGCTTGGCTCCTGTCTTCTAAGCGAGATCCCAAGGAGGGCTTTTGCATGGGGCCCTCGGAGGACGAGCGCTCTCCAGGGGTGCCCGATTCCCCTTAGTCACCGGGAAGTCCTGCTGGCCCGTGGTGCCTCTGAGAGCTCTGCTGCTGCCGGAGCAAGCCTGCTAGTGGAAAGCAACAGTTAGATCAAGCACGGCACAGTCGTCCCCCCCCACCCACCCCCACCTTATAACTTGTCTCCCAGAGATGGACATTTTAAATCAAACCTCAAAATCCATGCAGGTTGGAACGTCCCCTGTAATGAAGGCCACAAACCCAGCACGGCCTGCTATCCCCTTTCCCTTTGGCTGGTGTTTTTTGTTTAAAGGATCCCAGACACGGGTCAAAGGCTTCAGAAAGAGAGTGTGGTGCAGTGGAGGGAACCGTGGGGCCAAAGTTAGAAATGTGGGCATATCGACTGCCCATCTGTTTGCAGCCCCTTGAGCCATCCGTCTTCATTCATTCATTCATTCATTCATTCATTCATTCATTCATCAAGCATTATGCATCGGGCCCTGGGAATGCAAAGACAAGGCCCGTAACTCCTTGGAGGCCATGATCACAGATTTTGAGATTGTTAAGCACATATTTCTCATTTTGCTGACGCATGTACATGTACGTGTGCATCAGGATGGATGCGTTAGAAAGCTGCCCTTAGAGCCAGGAAGACCTGAGTTCAAGCCCTGCTTCTGCCACGTAATGGCCACTGGAAATGGAAGGCAGGGGGACTGTATGCCTTGTTGTTTGTCCTTTGTTCTCAAGAAGGCCATGACATCAGGACGGTGAGGCCATGACATGCAGGCAAGTTGGATTTAAGTGAGGGAGGGCGATGCCAAGTCACCAGCCTCACTTGTTCTTCCAGAGCCATCTGGGTCCAGTGAGGAGATGATAATGAAGACCCTCAGGCTTTCTGACCAAAACAGAAACAATTGTTATTTATACTCACCCCAGCCTTCAGAATCCAATGAACAACATTTGAGGGAACAATGCTGGTGAGGTCTGGAGCCAATGGAGAGAGCCTCCATATTGCCAGACCTCCTTATGGGTACCTGAGAACCCTCCCGGGGAGTCTGTGTTTATTGCACAAGATTCAAATCCTACTCTTTCCAGTCTGGTAGAAGATGACATTCTTCTCCGGGGCCCTTGGGTGCTAACCCCTTGCTCTTTCTTTCAGACTACCTTCCATCCAGTCTGTGTCTCTCTTGTATGTACCTAGTTGTGCCCCTGTTGCCCATCCCACTGGAGTGTGACCTCCTTGAGGGCAGGGCCTGTTTTCTTTTTGGCCTTTCTTTGTATTCTCAGTGCTTAGCACACAGCCTGGAACGCATCAGGTGTTCAGTGAATGATTATTGACCAACAAAGTGCTTTACATATATTATCTCAAAGGAAGTCCTTGACTCCTGGAGTCTCCTTTGATTTTTCTTTCTTCCTCTCCTTCCCCCTTGCTCCTCCCCTCCTCTATCCAATCACTTGTCACATCTCTCACGTCCATCACTTCTCTCCAAGAACTCTCTCTCTCTCTCTCTCTCTCTCTCTCTCTCTCTCTCTCTCTCTCTCTCTCTCCCTTTTTTCTCTTACTTTCTCTCTCTCCCCTCCCCTTTCTTTCTGTTCCTCTCCTTTCTCTTCCCATTCTCTGTCTCTGTCTCTCTCTCCACTTCTCCATCTCTCTTCCCCTCCTCCCCTCTGTTTCTGTCTCTCATAATTACATTGAATTTGTTTACTTGTATGTAAGTTTTAAATTCCCCAATAAAATGTAAGTTCCTGAGGGAAGAAAGTATTTGATTTTTATCTTTGTGCCTCCAGTGCCTGGCACTGTAAACACTTAAAATGCTTACTGGATCGAATTCACTACAGCCTTAGCTGAAGCTCTCCTTTTCATAGAATTATAGACTCTTAGGGCTTGGAGGGGATTTTAGATGGCATCTGTGGTCATTCTGCCTTCAGAAAGGGCTCAGTCAAACTGAATGGAAATTTATCCATGCTTTCACTTTGTTTAAGTAAGTTGTCCTGATGTCCTTTATTTTTATATCACCACCAACAGTTCCCAAAGGATTTCTCCTCTTTCTTTCTTCTGGAGAATAAACCTTTCTAAACAAAGGATACAAAAAGGGGGGGAAGTTCATCAAATTTGGCCAATATATTGAAAAAGTCTGACATTCAATGCAATGTTCTGTCCCTGTAGACCCCCACTGGGGGACTTTCTCATATCTCTTCTTTAGGGTCAGTCCAGGCTAGTATACTTTCAACAATATCTGTACTTTTCTTACTAGCCTTCATGGAAAGGAAGGCTTCCAGCGCATTGGATAGATTTTCTGTAGAGAATTTGTGGGAGGACATGGGAGAGAATTAGAATGAGGTCTGGATGGATGGCAATATATACCTTGGAGTGATTGCCCATTCTGTGATGTGAAGGACCTAGGAAAGTAGATCCCCCAGGTACTGCTGACTCCTTCCCATTATGAGTGAACTTCTTTCAGAGTTTCTTCCCTACACTTCCAGTCCTCCAGCTTTGCTTGGGTCATGCATTTCCTTTAAGAAGCTACTCCAAAATGGTCCTCACCACAATGAACTCCCATAAGTACCAGCCCTCCACTTGCTGCCTGACTCTAACCTCCCTGTTGTTCTGCTTGTTTCCCTCCTGCCAACATCGGGCTTAATGCAGAGCATGTTGGAGGTGGCCAATTCATGCCAGGCGGGAAGCTGGACTCTGACACGGCTCCCTTAATGCATGCCATCTGCTCACCTAATCCTTGTAGCTAACCTCAGTCTCTTGTGCTGTGAAATCTACTTCCGCTCCAGCTTTGGGAACTTCATGAGACCACATGGGAAAAAGAAGAAGCAGCAGCTTCCAATGTTTAAGTGAATAGTTTTTCTAAGTTGTAAATTATTAGCATGTGTGTGTGTGTGTGTGTGTGTGTGTGTGTGTGTGTGTGTGTGTGTGTTGGGGGAGGGAAAAAGACATCTGTGCTCTTTTGGGTTCAATTAAAACAACCTTGCAGAAGAATCCTGGTTCTTTGTGCTTGGGTCAATAACCACATATGATAGATTTTGAAAGTATCCATGGGCTATGAGTGATGCAAATTAGGGGGAAAAGAATGGTCAGTGAACCACAGAACTGTGAGATCCTAGGACTGTAGAAATGAGACTGAAAAGGATTTAATTCAATATAAAGTCCAATATTTTCATTATATAGATGAGGGAAACTGAGGTCTCAAGAAGAGACTTATCCAAGGTCACATTTATGAGTGAGTAGAAGAGTTAGGATCAAATCCAGGGTTTCTGATGCTGAATCCATGGTGGTCTGATCCAATGATCTCCCATGATCTGGTCCCACTCACCCTACTATGGATTTGGACCCAGAGAACCTGGTTCAGAACCTTTCTGCTACTTAATGCAGGTGTAAATTTGGGCAAGTAACTTTCCTTCTGTGAATCTCCACTCATTTCTCCCTGAGATCTTGAGCCCCCTTTAGCTCTGCGTCTATGCCCAGCACTCCCTCTTTTCTCCTTGGGCGACTCTCCTCAGTGTCCAGCGAACATACTCATTTTGTGCTTGGGTCAATATTCATTTCTGTCTGCACCTTCATTCACGATGCTCCCCTTTCCTCTCCTCGATCCAGTCTCAGTATCCTTCAAGGCCCAGAGGAAGGTGGACCCATGCCATGGAGCCTTCTTGGAATGACTGCAATTTCCCCCCTCATCTTCTCCTGTGAACTTCTGTGGGCATGCCTGTCTGTGTGGAAAGAAGCATCTTGAGTGATCTTTCAGGTTGAACTGAGACATGGGTTGAATTATTGTTTTTACGAGATGGGAGCAAATCGTGATGGTCTATCTGCCTCTTCCCTCCCACCGTTGTGCAGAAAGGGGACATCCTTTACATCAAGCAGGCACTTTGGGCCCGGAATACTGAGGCCAATCAAGCAGTCCACAAACATTCATTAAGTACCTACTGTGTACAAGGTGCTGGGCTAAGCAGTGGGGACACAAAAGAGAAGCAGGAGCCCTCCTCCAGTAGGAGGTTGAGAGGGAACCCATGAGTGCACTTCCCCAGAATCCTGCAAGGCTACTTGCAGACCAGTGGGGTGATGTCCTAGGGAAAGACAAATATTGTCTGTGTGCAGTTAGGGGAATGGAGCCCTCTGGCTTCCAAGGTTTCCAGGACATGACCAGGGACACCAGGTCCATGGGAGGGATTAATAAGCTTGAGCTCCCTGTCCCTCAGTCTGGATAATGCCTTTATCAGGACAGTGGAAAGCCCTTCCACACCTTATCATGCAGACTAATTCTTCATGCCCATTCTTTATATTTAGAAGCAGTTAGATAGTGCAGTGGATGGGGAGCTGGACTTTGAGTCAGGAAGACCTGAGTTCAAATCCAACCTCAGACACTTACTAGCTAGGTGACCCTGGGCAAATCATTTAGCCTCTATTTGCCATATTCCACTGGAGGAAGAAATGGCAAGCCACTCTAGTATCTTTGCCAAGAAAACACCAATGCCACAAAGAGTGGAACATGACTGAACAATGAAAGGAGGCAGCTGGGTGACTCAGTGAATAGAGTGCAGGGCCTGGAGTCAGGAAGACCTGAGTTCAAGTCTGACCTCAGACACTTCTTATCTGTGTGACCCTGGGCAAGTCACTTCACCCTTTGTGCCTCAGTTTCCTCATCTATAAAATGAGCTGGAGAAGGAAAAGGGCAGCCACTCTAGGATCTCTGCCAAGAAAACCCCAGATGAGCTCATGAGGAGTCAGCCTCGATTGAAAAGAGACTGGCTGAACCAGAAGGAATGATAGTAAGAGATCAGCGCCACATCTGCCATTTCTTTCAGGACCCAAGGATATAGTTCATGTGGCCTGGGATCCTTGACTTCACTAAGGACAGGCCAGTGCCCCTTCCCCCAAATGGGATAACAGGATTAGAGGCAGCTAAAGAAGAAGCCCAAACAGCCAAAGCTTTCCAAATGCCTGTGGCCTGACTGTGTGACCTTAACCTTGCTGGGCCTCAGTGTCCCTATCTGCAAAATGAATTGTAAAAAGACTCTTCCCAGCCCCTTCCAGCTGCTGTTTGTAATGCCTGAAGAGTGCTTCCCCAGCCTCCTTAATAATGATCTGGTGCCTCCAATAAACTCTCTTAAAGAGTTTTAAATGAAAGAGAGAAGAGCTGTTTTCTCGGGTCCCTCCTCAGTGTGGTCGGAGCTACAGGAGGACTTTCAGGCTGCATCTCCCTGTTTTTACAGCTTGGGCTCCAGCCTCTAGGGTTTCACAGAGAAGGTGCCCAGAAAGGTTATGTTGCAGGAAAAGGCGTGGTCCCTTATTTTCTGAACTGGAACTGGAGTCCTGTAGTAAAAAGAACATGGCATTGCAAGTCAAGAAATTTTGGGCTACTTTGTGTGTGACCACAAGCAACTTGTACTTCCTCACTGGGCCTCAGTTTCCCCCTTTATAAAAATGAGGGGGACTGAGCTAGATGACCTCTGAGGTCCCTTCCAGCTCAAAAATTTTATGACTCTGTTTCAGTTGAGCCGTTGCAGGCTAGTGGAGAAGCAGGGCCTTTCTGCACCCCAAAAACCACATCAAGGAGCTGCTAAATCCTCATGTGAAGAAGACAAAAACCCCACAAATCCTGGCCTCAGTTGACATTCTCCACCCTCTTCTCTGGATTGTGAGTGTGTCCTTTCTGCAGTGTGGCTCTCCTTTGGTGACAGCTAACCTGCTTCTTGTAGGAAGAGCCGTCTGTATTGACCAGTGACCTTTTCCTCATCAGCAGAGAGCTCAGGTGCAGCCTTGGTGGGCAGAGGGGTGTCTTCTTTCAGCTGACAAGGGGATCACAATAGGACAGACCAAGAACACCGTGCCTGAGTTGGGCTGAGTGTGAGTCCAGGCTGGGCATGCTGACTGGTGACTGCAGGTTAGTACTGTCCCTCCCTGATCCTCACTTTCCCAATCCATGAAATGAGGACAATAATGCCCATACCACTTGCCGCACAGAAATGCAAGTTATTTTCTCCTAGACACAGGACAGTCTCCTTGCCCTTTCTTTCTTTCTTTCTTTCTTTCTTTCTTTCTTTCTTTCTTTTTTTTTTAAAGTAATTGGGGTTAAGTAACTTGCTCAAGGTTACACGGCTAGTCATTATCTATGTGTGGGTGCTCATTTTCTGAGGCCAGCATCAATCCCGGGTCATCCCAACTCCGAGGCCGGCGCTCTTACTCACTGCGCCACCTAGCCGCCCCTTTTAGGGCAATTGGGGTTAAGTAACTTGCTCAAGGTTACACGGCTAGTCATTACTTATGCGTGGGTGCTCATTTTCTGAGGCCAGCATCGATCCCGGGTCATCCCAACTCTGAGGCCGGCGCTCTTACTCACTGCGCCACCTAGCCGCCTCCTCCTTGCCCTTTCAAGGCACAAAGCGTCTGTATGATTAAAGTAGTGGACTTGGAGTCAACGAGAGCTGGGTTTCAATCATACTTTGGATCCTGAGCAGCTGTGTGGCTCTGAACTTGTCACTTCATCTCTGAGCCTGCTGTGAGGACCAAGGGAGTTAAAGCAGTTTGCAAAACCTTTCAGCTCTGGATTCAGGAGAGCTCTTCCTCCCCCAGGACCTGAGACTCCGCCCCTGGAACCATTCTGGGCTCCAAGAGGGGGCTTTCCCCTTCCCCTGCCTGGATCCAGGCCCACACTTCATTCCCTGGCCACCTCCAGATAAGGCCCTGAGGAGATGATCCCTGCCTTCCCCTCCCAACACCCCTCTGTGTGTTGTCTTTTGCCATCGGAGTGTCTGTTCCTTGAAGGCAGGCACTGATAGTCATGAGTTCTTGAATGTGCATTACTGACACTTGGAACAATGCCTGGCACAGAGTAAAGGCTTCACAAATGCCTTACTTCTCTGTCTCTCTGTCCGTCCATCCATCCAACCATCCATGCATTTATCCAAATGCTATCTCATGTATTATTTTTATCGCTCCGAGTGCGGTGCACAGGCCCCAGCAGGAGCACCAGATAGTCCAAATGGGGCTTCTTGCAGAGCCAATGCTCTCCCTAAAAACAGAGCCCAGCACTTGGCTGAACAAGATGCCCCCGAGGCTGTCTCAGGTAGCAGGTATCGGAAAGACACCTCTCTGAATAGCAGCGTTCCATGAGCTGCTTTGCCAGCCCAGGAGCACATTTGGTCATCTGTATGCAAGTGCTTTGGGACAGTGAGGCAGGTGACTGGAAGTGATGTTGGCAGAGCCTGATTCTTCTACAGGGCAGGGGCTCCTGTCATTCCCTTTCATGAGTGTTAAATCAAGTAGCTAGATAGAGAACAGAGCTTGGGTTCCAATCTGACCTCAGGCACTTACTAGCTGGGTGACCCTTGGCAGCTACCTGACCTCTGTGTGCCTCGGTTTGTAAAATGGAGATGATGATAACTCTTACCTCCCAGGGATGTTGTAGATATAGTAGTAGTAATAGTAGTGGCAGTAGTAGTAGGATTTGTAGCAGCGGCAACAGTAGGAGGAAGAGGAGGAGGATTAATAGTAGTGGTGGTAGCAGTAGTAGTAGTAGTAGTAGTAGCAGCAGCAGCAGCAGCAGCAGCAGCTAGTCTACCACACTTATTCTTGCTATGTCTTACCTGTGTGGCCTTGGACAAGTCACTTTCCTTCTCTGGGCCTCAGTTTCTTCCTTTGTAAGATGAGGGAGTTGGGCTAGGGGACGTCCAAGATTCCTCCTAACCCTAAATCTGTGACCCTATGAGCAGAGATTTTGTGCGTGTGGCCCACCCTCCGATAATACAGGTTGTGATGATTGGTATGGTTTGGGGTCTTCATGAGCTACTGTGGCCAAGCCGGGACAAGCACCTCCAGACGATTAGGCTGGTCCTTGGAGAAAGCTGGGTGCCGCCTCCTGCATCCCCACCTGCTACCATCCTTTCCCAGCTAGGTTCTCTTTTTGGCACACATTCCTATGTGTGCCTGTTGCTCTCCTGGGTAGAACGTAAGCTCTTTGAGGCTGGGGGACCGTGTGATTTTTGTCTTGGCAGCTGCAGTGCCAGTGCAATCACTAATCAGCCAATAAATGCTTGTTGACTGATTGATTTGGTGCCAACACTATCCGGACCTGCAGCACTTGCCAGAGCTTGTCTTGGGCCGCTGGCACCGCCCTCTAAGCCCAGGGTCAGGCCCACGCTGGGACGCTGTGGCCGAGGGGGCCCTACAGGAAGATCGGGACCATAATCTCCCCAAATCAGAATAGTTCAGCTTGTGATAATGAAGAGCGCCAGTCCCAGGACTGACGTGGGTTAGGAATGCAAAGGGCTGGAAAACACATTTTCTACTTAAGGGGATGAGTTTTCCATGAAGCAGAAGAGATTCCAGAGTGGGGGTGGCATTCAAGCACTTCCAATGATTTTATTTCCACATCTCCATGATCCAGTCAATGGGCAAAAGAGCTTAAACTCAAGAGGGCCCTAGGTTTGAATCCTGCCTTGGACACACACAGTAGTGTATGTAGTAGGAGCATGGCCCTTCATCTCTCTGAGCTTTGATTTCTCACAGGTTGAGAGAGAGGCAGTCCAGGCCAGTGGACAGATAGATGGTCAGTTAATCTCTCATTGCCCCAGGCACTTTCTAAAATGTCAAATTACACAAAAGTTGCTGGATCTGTCTGGGGGAGGGAGTTTCCACACTGGGAGCTTTTCCTCTCTCCCCTTCCCCATGGAATCACAGCGCTAGAATCCTAAAACCCTACCTCCAGCAGTTGTGAAAGTCAAGAAAGTCTTGTACGTGAAACATTTTCAAACTTCTCAGTGCTACAGAAGTAGAAGTTTTTATGTGGATGTTGCTCAGCCTGTTTTGTTGTCTCCAAAGCCCCATCTCCCAGGGTTGCTGCCAGCAAAGTTGCTTGACCTTTGAGACTCTGTAGCCCTTAAAGCCTCATCAACCAACAAACCCACCAATCATTTCAGAGCAACCTATGTGCCTAGGACTGTGCTGAGGATGCAAAAGAAAAAAGAAAGCAGGTCTTGCCCTCAGAGACTTTAGATTTGATTGGGGGAGATGTCTAGTGCACATAAAAGCATATGCAAAACATTGACAAAATATATGCAAGGTAATTGGGGGGAGGCTCAATAAATCTCAGCTATCATTATCATTGTTAAAAATGTGAGTAGGAAATTGGATGGGTTCCAGCACAGAAGGAATGGCAGGCTGGGAATCATTCACTCTAAATCTCCAGTGGGTTCCTGATGTTTCAGAGGTGCGGACTCTTTCTCTCCCTCCCTTGAAAAGAGCCAGGGCTGTTGGGAAGGGGCCTCGCTCATCA
Organism: Gymnobelideus leadbeateri; assembly: GCA_011680675.1. Classification (NCBI taxonomy): domain Eukaryota; kingdom Metazoa; phylum Chordata; class Mammalia; order Diprotodontia; family Petauridae; genus Gymnobelideus; species Gymnobelideus leadbeateri. The sequence continues at coordinate 745,314 of WOXC01003680.1, read as the reverse complement.
ATGTCTGACCCTTCCAGTGTGGAATTTTCCCGTGGGTGGGAACCGTTCAATTGCTATTTACCTGTCGAAGGCTGCTTTTGACACATGTGATGACCCAGCTTCCTTTAGGAGGCAGGATTCCTCTGCCCACACTCTGCCCAGCACTGACTCCTTCTCAGGCAGGCTTTGTCTGTCTCTCGCTGCTGTGGCTTTTCTCTCTCTCTTTCTTTCTGTTCTATTCTTTTTTCCTTTTGCCCAGACTGTGCATTTTGAGTAAAGCAGAGAGCCAAGACAGGCTCCTCGGTCTTGTCATTGTAGGAAGGCCTAGAGAGCCTCCCACACAGCCTTCCTCAAAGCTAGCTGGGGAAGCCAATTCCTTTGAAGAAGCATTTTTTAAACAAAAGGGATTCCCCCCACATGCCATGGGGCCTGACAATGATTTCTTTTCCTGCTGCATCCCCAAATGTCTCAGAGGGATTCGACTCCAGCGGATCCTGGCTCTGAGGTTTCTACGCATTTATTGAGTGAGGATGAAGTGTGACCGAAGCCCAAATGGGGGCAGAGATTTACAAAATGTCGTCAGGTCCCCCAGACCGCTGCAAAGCGTCTTAGCGGCCACCAAGTTCAGCCAAGACCCAGGGAGGGTAAGTGGCCTGCCCAAGCTGGGTCCTCTGAGCCCAAATCCAGGCCCTTGTGTTTCTCATTCGTGGATTCCAGTGCAGACGTGGATAACGTGGGTCCATATTCCGCCTCAGATACTTACTGGTCGTGTGACCTTGGGCAAGTCACAACTCCTCTGTGCGTCAGTTTCCTCAAAGACTGGACTTGGTGACCTCCAGGGCCTGGCCCAATTCTCCATGTCTGAGCTTCACCCAGAATCCATTGCACAATGCCTGGGCGTGCTCAGAATCCATCAGACATCATAATAGCTGGCAAGCTAACATTTATATCATGTTTACTCCGTGCCAAGCTCTGGGCTGAGAACTTGACATTTATTATTCTCACGAAGGCCCAGCAAAGTGGGTGCTATTATTATGTGCGTTTTACAGATGAGGAAACGGAGGCAAGCAGAGGTTAAGTGACTTGACCAGGGTCACACAGCTCCTAAGTGTCTGACACCACATTTGAACTCGGGCCTTTCTGATGCCAAGCCTGGCGCTCTAGCTTCTGTACCACCTAGCCCCCAGCCTCCTTCACCAGGGGTGAGCCCTTGGCCCAGCCTGAGGATGGAGCTGCTATTGGCCAGGCCCCCATTACAGTCCTCTGAGCCCTGAAGGACAGCAGGGGCATATGGGAAAGCCTGAGCCTCTCCACTCCTGAAAGATGAAGGAGAAGTGAGCTGGGGTTCCAGTGTGGGGCCACCTTATCTTCTGTGGTGGGTCCTTGATTCTCAAGGTAGGCACTCAAAGGATTTCCACTGCTGCTTCTGAAATGGCCAAGGGGGAAAAAAGCACACAGAACTTGACGTCTGTGTTCACGCCATGCTCAAGAGTGGGCCTGGAATGCCACGGGGGACAGGGTTCAGGACTCAGACCCAGGATGACCTTACTAGCTGGGTGACCTTGGGCAAGTCACAAGCCTTTCTGAGACTCAGTTTCCTCATCTGTAAAATAAAGGGGCTGGACCGTATGACCTTCGAGGTCCCTTTAAACTCATCTATAATCCTGTGATTTATGAAGTAGATGCATGTTCTGAAGGCCCCTTGAGTCTGGGGATGGTGAGTAACCAGATTCTGACTTTCCAGGAGCCTACTCTCTGGCCCTTGGGGTCAGTCCAGAACCAAAGCATCGGGTGGAGCCAGAAGAGATTGCAGAAGGAGCCTAGTCCAACCTCGCAGTTCACGGATGAGGGAACTGAGGCTCAGGCCATGGCTGAGCTAGGGCCCTGCCTCCAGATCCAGCCCCCTTCTCCCCTGGAGGGGGCTTCACAGTCACACCCTCTTTCTCTCTCTCGGTTCAGCTCACCTGCCCGCCCACGGCTCCTGGCACCCCCTATCATCACCCAGATGGAAACAACAAAGGAGGCCCGGCCCACACCCCAATATCAGCTACCACCACCTTGTGCAGTGAAAGTCCCCGAGGGCTTGGGCAGAAGCTTAGGCTGCCCCGGCAGGCTGGGCTCCCTGTCATCTGCCCGGCAGCAGCAATGCCAAGCAGGGGGCTTTCCAGAAAGTTCAGCGACCTCCCCCACCCAATGTTCCCCCATCTGACTTCTGAAGAAATGTCGCCCACCATGTTCTTTGCTTCTGCCCAAAGTTCTCTATCTTTGTTGATCATGAGAGTCTGAGGAAAATGGAGTGACAGTCACAAGGGACCTCAGGAAATGGCTAGTTGGAGGGGAACCTGTGGCCTTCTAGGTCCTCAAGTGCAGCCATTGGAATGTTCTGTGAAGTTTGGATTCATTCAAAGGCCCACACTTGAGGACCTAGAGGGCCCCAGGTGGCCTTGAGGCTGCAGGTTCCCCTCCTGCCCCCCAGTTTATATTTATAGACCCCTCAGTTTGTCCAAGATGCACCTGGGGCCCAGAGAAGTTTTGAGTGACTTGCTCAAGGTCATTCCAGCAGAAATGGGAAGAGCTGCCCCAGACTTTTAGGTAGCCCACAAAATGACTTGGGGTTTTTTCATCCCCATTCAAAAAAATCCCACAAGAATCATCTTCCCTGGACCCTGCAGCTTTCCTTGATCCCCTGGGCAGCCCCTCCTAGGACTAGCCTCATGTTCCTGGGATGCTTTGAGGTTTGCAGAGCCAAGTCCTTGGGAGGTCCAGCAGATTGTACCCCAAGTGGCTAGCCCAGTCCCCAGCGCATAGTAGGTGCACTCCACAGAGCCCTGCATTTGGAATCAGGAAGACCCAACTTTGCGTCTCACCTCAGATGTTCCTAGCTGTGTGACCCTGAGTAAGTAATTTAACCCTCCTTGGCCTCAGTTTCCTCATCTGTAAAGTGGGGCTAATCATGGCCCCTCCTTCCCAGGGATGTGAGGAGCAAAGGATGACAAAGTCTGAAAGGGACTTAGCAGATCTGAAGTTACATAAATGTGAGCTATTATTGCTATTGCTAATGATGAGAAATGGGGACCGGATTTAGCTGTTCTGTAATACAATAATCATAACTAGATTGTTATTGTGCCCATTTTTTCCCATGTGGAGGTTGAGACTCAGAGGAGCCTGGGATCTCTTTGGTAGCGTCAGAGTCCAGACTCAGATCCAGGTTTGTGCTGACTCCAAGTTAAGCCCCTCTCCACTGAACTGCCCTCCCTTTATGGCCCCCTCTGTGACCCTTCCTGAGCTATGACAGATTCCCAACAGACCTTGGTCTTTAACTGAAGGATGGAGATGGAGCACAGGTTTAAAGCTGGAAAGGCCTTGGAAGCCACTTTTTTTTTTTTTTTTACAGACGAGGAAACTGCCTCTCAGTTTGAATGACAGAATCATAAACTCATATGGTTATCGATTCAGAGTTAGAAGATTAGGGGCCGATCCACTCATCTTGCAAACCGTATTAGGAAGTATCTAAGGTCCGATCCAGGCGTTTTACAGACAGGGAAACTGAAGAGACATTCATTACCCATCTTCCCCAACTAGGGGAGCGTGACCTTCCAGGTCCAGTCCAGGCCCAAACAGAACACGACATAATAGGGGATCTTAGGTTTGGAACCGGGAGGGCCCATCCACATGATCTGAGCTTTTTTGTGTGCGATTGGTCCATTTAGCAGCCTGGGGAAGCCTAGGAACCCCTTCTCAGCACAGTGTTTTAAAATGCCCATAATAATCCATGGCATTACAAAAGAACTCAGCTCTATTCACATAGAGGGAGCTTCTTTTCCCATCCAGCTCCACAGACCCCCTGAGATCTATCCATGGACTGGGGGCTCGTGGCTAAGAACCTTGGCCTATAGGGCAGACTACTAAGCCCCAAAGTCTTTGAAGGCCCTGACCAGGGCAGGCTGGGAGGGGAAACTCAGCATGTAGGAGGACTTGGAGCCTGCTCTGGGGCTGTTTGCTCCCAGGTGCTCAGACAGGACCCAGTTGGATGATTTGTCTCTTCCCTGAAAAACTTGGCTGAGGCCCAGGCTAAACATTACAGCTTCAGTGTTTGAGCAAGCCAGCCTCAGCCCCAGGACAGGGTGCCCCCTCTCATTCCTCTTACTGCCAGTCACCAACACTGGTGCCCTGTGGGATCATGGGAACAACCAGGCCAGGCCTGATATTTAGATCCTATGTCCTAATAAACAAGGAAAGGAAAAAAGGGATGGAGATCAGCTCCTGGGTCCTGGGTTGTAGCCTCTGTACTTTCCCCTAGGCTTGGGAGGAGCCCTTCTAGCTAGAAGAGACATCTCAGATTGACAGCTGGGTGTCTCTGTCTGGTTGGTCCTAGTGACCTTGAGGGCTTCAAAGGACTCTTTCAAATATAGTGTGCATGGCCCTGCCTGACTTGAGTCACAGCCCTGGGTTCTAGTGGTGGCCCTTTGCTATTTATAAGCTCTGTGACCTTGGACTAATCTCTGGGCCTAAATTTCCTCATTTATAAAATGAAGGCATTAGATTAAATATCCCTTAAAGTCCCTTCCAGCTCAGACTTGAAAACAAAACAAAACATTTTTATTTGTTTCATTAAATATTTACCAATTACATTAAACTTTTCTTAAAAATTCATTTAAAAATGTTTTGAGTTCCAAATTCTTCCCTTCCTCCTGCCCTTCCCCCACCCCTTGAGAAGACAAGCAATGTATTGATAATACATGTGAAGTCATGTAAAACATATTTCCATATTAGCCGTGTTGTAAAAGAAAACATACACACAAACAAGAAAAATGCCGAGAGTAAAATAAATCGGTGTTAATCTGTACTTACAGTTTATCTCATCTCTCTCTAGGCGGGTGATAGCATTTTCATTGGGGGTCCTTTGGAATTTCCTTGGATCCTTGTCTGGATCAGATTTATGTCAGACTTTTTGTGAGGATAATTCAATTTAACAAGCATTTATTAAGTGCCTAAGGTCATCCAGGCTCTGGGGATACAGAGGCAAACTTGAGGTCCTGTCCTCAAGGATCTTGCATTCTCCTGGGTTGAAGGTGAAGCTGAATAACAAAGACATCGCCCATCAATGAGAAATTATTGAGCACCTACTGTGTACCTGGAAGTTTGCTAAATACCTGGGGCTCCAAGACAAAATTGAATCTATCCCTGCCCTCTGAGAGCTTAGATTCTAATGGGGGAGGTAACAAGTACGTAGATAAAGACAAAACTACACCAAAAAAATGCAAAAGAATTCTGGGTGGGAAACAGATTTATGGCCCCCTCTCCCCAATCTGTGCCTTCCCCTCTAAATTTAATTATGTTTATTTTGTATATACATTTTTAGATATTGATATTGTCTCCCTTGATAGAATGGAAATTCCTTGAGGATGAGGACTTTTCATTTTTATCTCCCTTTCCCCAGTCCCTGCCATGTAGGAGGTGCCTAAGAAATGCTTTTTGGTTGATCGATTGTCCTCCACAAAACCGACAAAAGCCCTCTTTCTAACTCACAAGTTGGACCATGTCTCCCTGTTGGAGCATCCCCTTGCTCAGCCATTAGCTGAGTGTGGAGGCAGCATGGCTCCCCGAGCGGAGCCTGGATAAGAAGTCAAGAAATCTGAATGAAGAGCCATTCAGTCCTTACTCTTCCACAAACCAGTCCTGTGCCTGTGGGAGAGTCCCTTGCTCTCCACAGGACTCAGCTTCATTATGTATTAAACGAGATGGTCGCTAAGATACCTTCCTACACTGAAGCCATAAGAGGCTATGGGCCAGGAACAAGACCAAGCTCATCAGTGACCTGTTCTGAGGAGCCCAATGGGCTTCCCAAGTGCCTCATGGTTGTCCCATAGCCCCAAGCTCCATCTTGGCTTCTGTTCTTCATTGGACACCTCTAGCCCCACGTCTACACATCCTCTTGGTTCTTCTAAGTCAGGGGCTCTCCGAACATACACCAGCCACTCCTTCTCTGGTTCCTTTTTTCTACTGAGGGCACCATAACCCCATGAGCCATCCGCTTTCCCAGCCGTAGATTCATCTTTGCCCTTTTCATTCCCCAAATCCAATCAGTGGCCAAGTCCAGGGGCTTCCCCTGCCCACCTCTTGTGACCATCCCCTTCTCTCCTACTCACAGCTTTCTGTAGCTCTGATCTGCAACAACTTCTGAGAAAATAGTCATGATGATAATAATGTAATAATAGTAGCAATAACAGCAGCAAACATTTACGTAGCGCCGACTGTTTGCGGGACGCTGTCCTAAGTGCTTTCTGGTTTTCTCATCCCAACATCCCTGAGGCAGAGTGCTGTTATTATCCACATTTTTACAAATGAGGAAATCAAGGCAAAGCAAAGTGTGCCCAAGGGGACACACTTAGTACTTTCCCTCTCTGGTGTTCAGTCTCATCATTTGTTAAATGAGGGGTTCAGACTATAAGACCTCTGGGGTCTCTTCCAGCTCCAAACCCATTCTAGCCATTCTCCTCACCCTCATGGCCAGGCCCTCATCAGCTTGTGGGTGGATTATTCTGGCCTCCTAACTGGATCAGGGTAGAACGTGGGCTTCTCGAGGGCAAAGACTACTTCTTTTTTGTTGATGTCGTTTGGCATAGATGGCCCTGATTGATGTTCTGTGGCTAACCCTGTATGAGCCAGAGGAATGGGAAAGAAGTGTTCATGAACTGGCCCTGAAAACACCATTGCTGACTGGAGGGACTGCTCTTGCACATGTGTCATGTACACTGTTGGACCCAACAGGTCCCCAGGGGAATCATGTATCTTTTTTTTTTTTTAAAGCAATTGGGGTTAAGTAACTTGCCCAAGGTTACACGGCTAGGTTTTTGTTTGTGTGGGTTAAGTGTCTGAGGCCAGCTCCGAACTCAGGTCCTTCTGACTCCAGGGCCGGCGCTCTATTCACTGCGCCACCTAGCTGCCCCTGGGAATCATGTATCTTGCAGGATATGCAAACTGTCAACATGCTTTTACCCCACAATCTACCTGAAGAAATTAGAAGTTGGCCTCTCAGTGCGGGCCCTGCTCTTGGGTGAGCAGAGGTGAACGTGCTCTCTTTCTGGGCCCTCCCCTGCTCTCTCTTCTTGAACCTGGGTCGTGATTATATGGTCTGTAGTATCTTTTGATTCTGTCCCGTTCCATTCCATTCCATTAATTCAATTTGATTTAATTTAATTTATTGTTGTTTTTTAGTCAGGTTGGACTCTTTTTGACCCCATTTGGGGTTTTCATGGCAGAGACACTTGAGTGGTTTACCATTTCCTCCTTCTCCAGCTCATTTCACAGATGAGGAAACTGAGACAGAGTGAAGTGACTTGCCCAGGGTCACACAGCTACTAAGTGTCTGAGACCAGATTTAGAGTTAACTCACATTCTATTGAGAAGAAACATGGACACAGAAAAGTTAATAAAATATGTATGCCATGTAGATAGAAAGCCATTTCCATGGGACCACTGTGAGTGGCCTCAGAAGAGATCATTGGTGGGCAATGACATTTGAGCTAAACTTTGAAAGAAGTCGGGGCTTTTAATTCACATCAACTATGGGCCAGGCACTGTATTAGGCACCAGGTATACAGGGACAAGAATGAAAATGACCTTTTGGGAGTTTCTGTCTTTCTATGGAAAGGATGATAACTCCTCTCCTAAGGCCTCTCCCCACTTTTATCAACCAGGATTCTATAAGATCATTAGGGCAAAGGGATTGACTTTCTCCATCTCTCTGCCTAGACTGGGGAAGCTAGACTTTGGTTTTAAGTTTTAGTGATGACATTTTATTTTCCTTCTACAAATAGGGGATGAAACACCCTTGCAGGCAGCTCTGTAGCCCCTCTCTCTGGCTTTGGGGTCAGTCTAAACTGAAGAGAAGCATTAGGGAATGGGTGACGCTGATCGACTTTGGATGGATTTGATATTGAGTCTGGGGGCTCGAAGGCAATTACAAAGAGACAACAGGGAAAGTTGTAATACTTACATTTCCTCATAAAATTCCCTCCTTATGTTTAATCTGTAACTCTCAGTAGTGAAGTTTCCCAGCCATCAATATGACAGGACAGCGATATTGCCTCATCAGTCATGATTTACTTAATGTTTTCTGAATTTAGTAATATTTGATTAAAATTTAATGTGAACATATCATATCATGCCATATATATTATTGCATCCATTAATCAGGTAACTATGGTAATGAAATGTTAGGAGATTGGATGAAAAAAGAGCCAAAGACTTGATAGATGTCTGGCATAATTCTGTGAAGGATTAACCAAAAAAAAATTAAAAATAATAATAATAAAAATCAAAAGCCACTTGAAGAAAGTATCATTAATATATATTATTTTTATGATCATCCATGTATCACTAGATATTTTTAACCTTAGATTTTTAATTTGCTAAAAAGACTTGAAATATTAATAATTGTGAAAAACACACATTATTCTATGAATCTACATTCTGGCAGAATGATGCCCAGTTGGATCTACTTCTTTTGTGTAGTAATATGGGTTCAAGTGCACTTAAAGGATTCAGTCGGTACCCCATAGGTGGAATGACAAATACTTCACAAGTGGCTGTGGAGGCAATTTACCTGAAATATCCAATGATATGGTTCTTGTTTTAAATGTCCTTGCTGACTTGGCCTAAGCAGGCTAAATTATTTGCCCTCCAAGCTCACTAAATTCTGTGATCTGCAAGAAGGATGGATTTGCACTGGGCTGTTTACTAGAGGGTGTGCATGGAGAGAGAAGTTCATGGGATAAAAATCTGGGGATTTTGGTGAACTGAACTCAATGTGAATCCATGGTGTATGGTATGGCATCTTGGGAAGCTAATGCAATCTCAGGGAGCCTTCAGAGAGGCACAATTTCTAGGGCTAGGGAGGTGATAATTTCACTGGGTTCTGCCCTAGTCACAAAACAGCTGTAGTATTGTGTACAATGCTGGGAGCCATGTTTAAGAAGGACATTGATAAGTTAGAGTGTCCACAGGAAGTCAGCTAGGGTGGTAGTCTCAAAGTAATGCTCTTGAGGACCAGTAGAAGGAATTAGGGATGTTGACTTCTCTAGAAGAAAAGATTCAAGGGCAACGTAGCTGAAAAGGGAGTTGGCCTTGGAGGGCAGAGCTAGGGGCAATGGGTGTGAGTGGCAGAGAGCAAGCCTCTTTTTGACATAGGACTAAATGATCTGTGGCTGCCTCCAGCAGTGGCAGGCTCCCTCTCCCTTGGGTTCTGAAGATGGCATGACCACTTGTTTGGTGTGTTGTTGACAGGATTCCTTCCCAGGAACGGGTAGGCTTTGATGTTGGTTTCCTTTCCTTTCTGATACTCTACAATTCCATTGGCTTTTCATAATGTTTTTTCCTTAATAATTAAAAGAAAATCATGTTATGAGAGCACCACCAATTGGTATTTCTTATGCCTAAGAATCTTTGTATCTGGAATCAAAGGATCTGTTTTCATTACCAATCTCTATTATTTGCTACCTGTGTGACCCTAGATGAGTTGTTTGTACCTAGTTGTCACTTAATAAGTGTTTATTGAAATAAATTGAATTAAAATGGGACCTGAAAGGATAATAGAATGGTACGGTATCTGGGCCTTAAAGAAATAGGATCTATTGGACTAGATGTTATCTTACATTGGTACTGATAGGTCTTCTATTCGTCAATAATCCCAGCACACCCTGGCCTTAAGACATACAGGAAGGGGTTGGACCAGGTGATGTCTAAAATTCCTTCCAGCTCAAAATCTGGTTCTCCATTGACAAAGAACATGGTGCTAGAGCTGGAAGAGATTGCCAAGTTCAACCCCATCCTCAAAGCCAAGAAATGAGGAATTGGAGGCCCAGGGGTGTTATATGTTCTACCAAACATCATGCTGTCAGGAGGTGGCACAGGTAGAATTCGGACTTAGACTCCCATGAGTCCAAATTCAGCATTTTCCCATTGTCCCATGATACCTACTCTGTACCACCCCAGTTCTCCCACTTTGGCTGGATCAAATGACATAATATTTGTAAAGTACTTATAAAAGTGTTTGGCATACAGCAGGTGTTCAATAAATGTTCATTCCTTCCCCAATTTTGCCTGTTTTTGCTCTTGAGCAGTAGAAACTTGATGTACTAGAAATGCCAAGATTTTATTAGAGAGATAATAAACTTCATGAATTATAAAATCTATTATTTATTACTTATTGTTATTTATGATATGGCCCCCAAATGTGTGAAAGTTCTCAGAAAGCTAGCTGTCTCAAAAAGGAAATGCCTGCAGGATCACATGCCTAGTAAATGTCAGAGGAAGGATTTGAATCCTGCCCCTTATAACAGCAAGCCCAGCACACTATTGTTTCTACGTGACCACTAATGGAGGTAGGAAATAGCATGATGAAAACCAAGAGAAGAGGGTCACAGAAAGAGTAAGAGATTTTTAAAGGGTTCAAAGAGAAGTAGTCTGAGTTATAGAATTGGATTTACCTGTCTGCTGCATTTAATCTGTATTCTTCCACCAGAAAGGTGAAGCAATTTTAATTGATAATTGCCAAATTTTCTTCTCATAGAATTAAAAATGTCGAGTTGTCCAATTCTCCCATGTCCATTTAATAGATGGGGAACCTGAGGTCCATTCAACTTGAGTACCCTGGACCAGGTCACACAGGTAGGAAGGACCAAAGCTAGAATATGGAGCCATGTGATCTTAACTCTGGGCTCCAAAGAGTCCTCTGGCAATCAGAGAAGAGAATCAGAATTGTGAAGGGTCTTTCGTTCATGCTGCTTGATGATCTTGTTGGAGAAACTGGGAGGGACATAATATTTGAAGGGCTATCATGTGAAAGGGATAATGTGAAATCTTCCATGGGTTCAAGAAATCAATTTCTCAAGTATAAGATTAGGGAGGTGTGGCTATGTAGCTCATTGGGAAAAAAATGCAGCATTTTCAACGTACTGTAAGGTGGGTTTGAGGGAAGAGATTAGCTTAGAAGCCAAGGGTAGCAGAGCAAGCTTAGACTGCATTAAGGGAGGCACAACCTCCAGGACCCATTTCTTCCAATAAAGAAATCTAGCCCTCTTCCCACTACCCCACGCTGCCTCTCAGAATACCAGACTGAGGGGTCTGCATCTCATCCAGAGGCACCAAGAAGCTGTGAAACATTAACTGAGCAAGGCAGTGACACGGGCAGGCCTGTGCCTCAGGAAGATCAGAATACTGTTTTCTCTGTAAATAAAGAGCAAGGTGTGGGAATGGTATGAAAATTGGAAAAGTGGGGATGATATGGAAATGGAACCCTTTGGAGTATCTTTGAAGCCATTTTCAGAGATAATTCATCAAAATACACCTGAACAAATCTCTTGGCTTCTTTATACCATAACAAGTGGTCATTCCTTGAACACTTCCAGGGACAGGGATCTCACTACCTTCCAAGGCAGCTCATGCCACTTTTGGGTAGCATTTGGCCTAAATTTACCTCTTTGTCACATTCACATACTGCTCCTGGTTCTTCTCTATGGGGCTACGCAGAGCAAGCCTAATCCGTCTTCCATAGGCTGGCCCTCAAATGCTTGAAGACTGTTCACATCTCTCCCAAGTCTTCTTTTTTCCAGGATGAAAATATTCAGTTGATCCTTGTGTAATCTGATCTTCAAGACCCTCTCATCATTTGGTCCCATCTCTGGAAACTTCTTAACTTGTCAATATCCTTCTATAAAATCTGGTCCCCAGAATTGCAGACAAGACCCAATGTGTGTTCTGACCATGGCAGGGTACAATGGCTCTATCACCCTCCTTGTCCAGGATGCTCCATCACTCAATGAAGTCCAAGATGGCATTAGCTCTCTGGGTTGCTTTTTATTGAATCACCAATAACACCCAGATCTTTTTCAGATGATCCAGTGTCTTGCCAGGCCTCCTGAATTTTGTACTTTGGTAAACTTGATGCTTTTGAACCAAAGTGTGACATTCCACTTAGTACTATTTTCATCACATTAGATTTGTCCCAACATTCTGGCTAGCTGAGGTCTTTTTGATTCCCAATTCTATCATCCTGTGTGTGAGCTGTCCCTTCCACCATTTTATCATCGGCAACTATAACCTTGAATTTCTCCCTTAAACATAAAAAGGAAATTAGTGGTGGTAGGGACTGAAATCCTTAGGGCAATGATGAATTCTGGAGATCACTTCTAAAGTCTGGAAAGATTCTATCAGAGGGGCAGAAGTCAAAAAGGGACTTGAAAGAAGAGGATTTCTGAGCTTTAGGTGTGGTTGGGGTAAGCAACCGTTCCTTGAAGAAGGTGCCAGGGATAATGGCCTTATCCATCCCATGCAATGCAGTTAAAATATTTATTAGGAGTCTTTCATGTGCCAGACATTGTGCAGATGAAGAGGCAAAAAAAAAAAAATTAAAAAAAGAAACAAAAAAAATAGCCCCTACCCTCCAAAAGCTTTCATTATACTGGGAAATACAAAGAAACAGATAAGTAAATAAATCCAGGATGTTATGAGGAAGAGGAGGAAAGCACTAACAACTCAGGAGATCAGAAAAAGCTTTGTGAGATGGGGACACAGAACTCATTACATGGAATGTGGCAGATGGAGAGAAAGATCAGACATGTCTGTCACATGTATTGGAAGTGCTTGACCCTCTCTTTGGCTGAAGGATGTTCTCCATTGGAAAGCGATGTTGTTCATGGATGGATGAGCCTGCCCCATGGCAGGGTCAAACATAATTTTCTCTGACTTGTTCCAACATTCATGATTAATGTTGATTTATTACTAGATCGCTGTGTTATGTAAATACTCGGTCGCTCTTTTTGTACCGGTCTTGGTATGGTGCTGGCTTAATTGAGTTTGGGAATGAGGGGAGGAGGTGGGAGATACCAAGGCTAACTCTGTTAGTTATTTCCTCTCTAGCAACCCCTGATTTGATGGATGAAACTGCAGAAATAATCAGAGTGGCCCAACTATTAATGGGATTTTGAATGGAAACGAAGGGTTTCATTATTGTGCCCGCCTAATGACAGTAACAGAGAAGAATCTGCCAACTGCAGAAGAAAGTTAAATAGCAACATAAGTTAATGTGAATAAAAAATATCAAAACCTACTATGAGTCACACAATTTACTGAGCACCTAGGGAACCCAACCCCAACTCTGTACTTTTTGCTGGATTATAAATCAAACCATAGTTAAAAATAAACACTTAGAAAATAACCTTGGGCTCAGAAATGTACCAATGTCTTCCCTCCTTCCTTCCTTCCGTCTTTCCTTCCTCCCTCCCTCCCTCCCTTTCTCTTTCTGTCTCTGTCTCTTTTTCCTAATTCTAATCCTACATTCTCTTCCTTCCTTCCTTCTTTCCTTCCTTCCTCCCTTCTTTTCTTTCTTCTTTCCTCTTTCTGTCTCTCTATCTCTTCTGAACTCTAACCCTAAATTCCTTCCTTCCTTCCTTCCTTCCTTCCTTCCTTCCTTCCTTCCTTCCTTCCTTCCTTCCTTCCTTCCTTCCTTCCATCCTTTCTTTCTTTCTTTCTTCCTCCCTCTCTTTCTCCTTCCTTCCTTCCTAAAAGATAAACCTTACTTAATAATTCATTCTACTGCTGTTTTGCCAACAAATTCATTGCTTGCTTTCATCTTTACATTGGTATGATTTCTGGAAAAAAAAACAAAAATAAGCCAACTCCCTTTTCCTACTCCAAACTGCATTCTACCTTGTAAATATGGAAAAGTTAAGCAAGGGCTCCCAAGCCTGTGAAGAGATCTGCCATTCTGCTCTAGTGCTAATCCCTCCCCCCTTGTGCTGAAATGAGGAAGATAGGTTTCATTATCTTGGACCTGTGTATGACCATGAAACTCCTGATTCTGAACACTCAAAATACAATGTGCGTCAACACTTCACTGAGCTTGATTCTCTGCTTCATCGTGTAGCAACTCGCATTTGGAATCTAAAATCCAAGGGGGAAATTACTTGATGACTCCAGATGTTAACCCCTGCTCTGAAGGATGGGCTTTGCACAAAGGCTTCCCGGGGATGGGGAAAGGGAACTGTTCCTTGGGATCCCAGAGGCTCCTTCTCAATACCTGCATTTCTTCAAATAGAGGAATTCCCGCCCTTCCTCCCCCAGCCCCTTCCTCCCCCCATTCCTGCGGAGTTCCTAATACAAAGGGGTGTGGGAGGTGAGTGGGCGCCCCCAAACCTCTCCAATTGTGATCAGATGGCTGCTCACCGAAAGGGCTTCCCAGAGTTGGCTGGATAGAAAGCCCAGCCCACACATTGTCACTATTCATTCTTCCAGCTTAAAGAGGCTTGTTTTCCCTGCAGAGATGCCCTTCCTGTCTGGCATTTGTAACTGGGAACTGTTGTTTAGTCGAAAAGACTGCATCATCCCCAAAGCCCGAGATTGGGAGCTGATTCATGAGCACCTTTTCTTGGGTCGGGCATGAAAAGGGCTGTGAGGGGTGCTTGCAGAGCTCCCCTGCCCTTTCCACCCCTCCCCCAGGTGAAGAAGGGCAAAGCTGGCAGAATTCAGCTGTCCCTCTGACCCAGTCAATCTCCCAGGCATTTGACCAGCCGCAGCTAAATACCAGGCACTGTGCTGGGGGTTGGGGGCACAAAAAGCAAAACGAGAAATGAAATGCCTCAAGAAGTTGCTTGGGGCGGGGGGGAGGATAAGACAGGATCTTAGGGAAATGGGGGGGGGGGCCCTGAGGTCATGTGGTCCAAGTGCTCATTTTACAGATGTGGAAACTGAGGCTCAGAGAGGTGACTTTGACTTGCCTAGGCTACCCGGCTGTAACTTGAGCATCTGAGATGTCAGCCCAGGTCTTCTGGCTCTGAATAGGCCATCCATTCTGCAGTTACACTGCTACATGGAAACATAGAATTATACATGCGATAATTTGAGAGGAGGAAGCAAGCACCAGCCACTAAGGGATCAGGGGGACCTGGGGTGCCACAATGAGCAGAGAGCCAATCGTGGAGGCAGGGAGGCTCATCTTCCTGAGTTCAGATCCAGCTGCAGACACTTACTAGCTGTGTGACCCTGGGCAAGTCACTTAACCTGTTGCCTCAATTCCCTCATCTGCAAAATGAGCTGGAGAAAGAAATGGCAAACCCCTCCAGTATCTTTGCCAAGAAAACCCCAAATGTAGCATGAAGGGTTGAACATAACTGAACATGACAAAAGAGGATGGAGAAAAATTTTCTGTAGGAGACAGTCCCCAGGGTCACAGGATCTGGAACTAGAAGGGGCCTTAGAGGCCCTCTTATCATAAGAGCATCAATTTAGAACTGGAAGGGACTTCTAGGCTATTTAGTCCATTTCACTCATTTCATTGTTGAGGAATTAAGATATATAGACAGGGGGTGGCTAGGTGAGCACTGGCCCTGGAATCAAGAGAACTCAAGTTCAAATTCAGCCTCAGACACTTAACACAAAAACTAGCCGTGTGACCTTGGGCAAGTCAATCCCAATTGCCCTCCAAAAAGCAAAATAATAATAATAAGATACGTAGACAGAGGGTAAAGGACTTGTCCAAGGTCACCAGGGTAGCAGAGCTGGGATTCAGCATGACCTCTGACTCCAGATTTAGCACTTTGACTCCTCTTTTCCTTCCATCTCTAATAACTTGTCAGTTTTCCCTCTACAGCATCACTCAAATTAGTTTTCTTCTGACCACTCACATTGCTATCTCCTCATTAGAAAGCCTAGAAAATGGAGGCTCAGGGAGGTCTGATGGTTTGACCAAGGTCACATAGGGAGAATCTGAGTCTTAGAGGAAGAAAAGCGTTCTAAGAGTTGATGGTGGGGAGGAATGGAATTCTGGGCTTGGGAGGTAAGCTCATGCACAAAGTCCCAGAGATGAGAGAGCAGGCCACTTTGGCCAGAAGTAGGCTGCGTGAAGAGGCCAGATGAGCCTTCAAGGAAGGAGGGAGCCATATTCTGCAGGGTCTTGTATTTTCTCCTAGTGGCAGTGGGGAGTTGTCAAAGCTTCTTGAGTATGGCTGTGTGCTTGATGAAGACCACATGACTGTCTTTCTTCCAGTAAAGAAAAAAAAGAAAGGATTTTCTGGACAGTCTTCCCTAAGTAGATAGATGTTCCAAGATTGGGTTTACTTGTATATATTCACGGTTTTTCTCTTACTGCTTCTCCCTTAGCAGGTGGATCTCTGAAGGGATGGCATGATTTTTATTTTCAGAGATAATTCTGCTATTCCAGGCTTGGAGGGAGGCACTTGTTTTGGAGAAATATGATGAAAGCCTAAATGATCAAGAAAAGGATAGAATTGACTCAGCATTTCCTGCCTCTAACTGGCCTCCCTGCCTCCAGTCTCTTTCTTTTCTAAATTAATTGCCACAGATTGGATTATATCATCACCCTAAGACCCTCCAGTTCAAAATCTTCAGGATTTTTAAGCTCCCTGTGCCTTGTGAGGATACAAAGCTAACTCCTCAGCCTAGCCCTTAAAGTCCCCCACAACCTGACTTCCACCCTCCTGTTCACCTTCATTCCAAATCTCACTCCATTTGTGCACCCCTTTATTCCAACAATCTGGCCTGACAAATGTTTCCTGAACCAGACTTTTCATCTCTGACCACCATACTTTTGCACAGGCTGTTGCCCATGTCCAGGATTCAATCCCATTTCACCTATACCTCTGAAGAGACATAGCTTTCCATAAAGCATTGCCCAGGGGCCACCTCCCACAAGAGGCCTTTCCTGATACTCCCATCTCTCCACCCCAAGAACTCATGTCCTCTTAAAACTGATTGGTATTACTTCTTACATTCTTTATATTTAATTGCTTATTTGAGATGCAGCGTGCTGTGGTAGATGAAGAGATGGCCTCAGAGCAAGGAAGGCCCAGGTTCAAGTCTTACTCCAGATACGTGTAGATTGGGTGACCCTGGGCAAGTCACTTACCCTCTAAAAGCTCAAGGTAATTGTCTAAAATGATCAATTTCAGGGGAAATGCCAGCCTGCTCTGGCACAGAATGCTACCTTCAAGTCCTGTTTCATAGACTTGTGTAAGCATGGACAGGTCCCTTCTTAGCCTCAGCCTCCTCATCTGCAAAATTAGGAGCTCTATTCTGCAAAATAGTTACATGATCCATGTCAAGTGTTTCACAAAGCCTAGAGCCCTCTAGAAATGCCAACTCCAATTATTCTTAGTGTGAATTTTTCAGGGATTTCCCTGTATCCATGACAGTGGGTTCAGTCCCTACCCTTCTTACATATATGTTTTTTTCTCCCCTTCCAGTACCACATAACCTCCATGAAAACCATCTTGGTTAATTCAGAGGTGTGTGGATACTAGCTAGAACCAGCTACCAGAACCAATTACTAAATGTTCAGTGTGACCTTTACACCTCAGAAATCAGGAAACTCTACAAATCAGGGCTTAATTTATTATTTTGTTGATTCTCTAGACTTAAGAAAGTGATGGAAAAATTGTTAACTAATACAGATTAAACTTAAAAGTGTATCATGGGCATATGTGTGTGTGTGTGTGTGTAAATAAACACACACACACACATTTGTATATGTGTGTTCAGAGAGCCAATTGTTAACCATTTCCCAGAACACACCTGGATGGTTTTGGGGTGGTTTTTTTTTTTTGTTTCTCCACGGCTTAGCACAGCACCTGGTGCACTGCAGATATACTGAATTGACCTGAATTAACTCTAAGGAAACAAATGCAGTTAAGTATAATAATGACATGGGATCTTAAGCACTTCCTATTCCCTAGTCAGGGGATAAAAATGACTCCTGACCTCAGGAAATTTGAATAAGTTCAGGGAACGCCCAGAAGATTGCTGTCACTCCTGGAAATTATAGGGAGGGTGATTCCTCTGGAGGGTGCACAGTATTTTCATCGTGCTGAATGTTTTTTCCCAACTTTGTTTGTTGGACAGCAAGCAGGCAAAAATAGATGTCACACAAACACTAAAATATAGCTCTTTCTTTCCCTTGCCACTTTTCTTTCACCTTTTTCACTTTGGATCATTGTTATTGAAACTCCAGCTTAGCGCTCCCAGCCTAGGTGGGGGCGTGGACTCTGACTCCATGGAGGAGACTGTAGGTGCCAGCAATGTGTATGTTTAGGTCTGCCTTAGGCATAAATGGAATTGACAGGCCCACTCTTGGGGTGATTGACGGAGAGCCAGGAAGGTCTCTGTCTCCAGAACCCCCTCTCCTGTCCATCCATCACCCGGCACCAGACACTCCATCTGCCAGGTAAGGTTCTGACCTCTTATAAGATGCTAGTGACCAGGGGAAAGCCTACCATTGCTTTATGTCTCTGTGTGAATGGAGAAGCTTGAGTTGGAAGGAACCTGAGGAAACATCTAGTCTGAGCCCCTGGTTTTACAGATGAGGAAACTGAGACCCAGAGAAGGGTCTCAAGGTCACCCAACTAACTAGAAGCATTGCCTAGATTCAAACCTAAGTCTTTCAGCACCTGACCTAGAGCTCTTTCTAACTCACATGCTGAAAAGCTTCCCTTGAGAGGCATTTTTTTTAAAGGATGGGTCTGGGAGAGGAAGAGAGGATGAAAGGCTTGGGTGTTATGAGAATGAAGAGGCCAAGGGTGAAGAAGCAAGGCCTTTCATGCGTTGCACTGTCTTGTTACACATTTACAATCTGGCCTTTCCTAAAGAAACTTAATATTGTCATGATACATTTTTGGAAGATATATTTTGGACATTTGGATAAGACTGACTGTCTTATCTGGGTGTGGTGGTGACTGGTTTCTCAAAGGTTATGGAAGCATTGACTAATCTTTATCATTTAGTACCAAAATGGAAGAGCTTTGAGTAAAAGCCTAGTTATAGATCAAGGACCAGGATGGTTAACTTCAAAGGGAGGAGCACAGTTTTTTGTTTTTTAATTCAATTCATACAATTCTTTCCAGGTTTCTCTGAAGCCATCCCTTTTCACAATTTTTTCTGGCACAATAGTGTTCTGTTATATTAATTTAACAAAACCAGTTCATCTAGCCCCCAAATGATGTGTCTCCCCTTAGGTTCTAGTTCTTGGTAACTAGACAAAGAACTGATATAAATATTTTTGTACATATAGGTTTATTTTTTTTTCCTTTTCCCTTGATCTTTTTGGAGTATAGGACTAATCATGATATCATTGATCAAAGGGTATGCACAGTTTAGTAACTTCTGGGACAGAGTTCCAAACTGGTTTCCAGGATGGCTAGAGCAATTCACAACTCCACCAACAGGACATAAGTGTGACTGTTTTCCCACAGCCTCTCCAACATTTGTTACTTTCTTTTTTTGTCATCTTTGCCAATCTAATGGGTACGAGGTGGAGCCTCAGAGTTGTTTTAATTTGCATTTCTCTAATTCTCAGTGATTTGAAAAGTTTTCATATGACTGTTAGTAGTTTACATTTCTTCCTTTGAAAACTTCCTGTTCATATCCTTTGTTCTTATAAATTTGAATCTGGTTCTTGCATATTTTGGAAATGAGATATTTATCCCAGAAACTTGCTGTAAAAAAAAAGATTAATCTCTATAGAAGTGGCTGCAGATATAAGAGAAAAAAAGCCTAGAATAGAGCTACAATCTCAACGCCCTACTATCTTGGTTAATTTTTATTTAATTTCCTCACATTGGTTTCTTTTTATGAGAAATTCTTTGTCCTGAAGGACTTGCTTCATTTCCACATGGTCGCTGACATATTTATTGAGTTTGCCCTTGTATCTGTGTTCAGTATCCACAGCCTACTGATTATTGTTTCTTAAAAAGTAGATTGGCTCATTCTCATGATATTCCATATTGGTGTCCTTGGCCCTCTTCTGTTCTCTCTCAGCACTCTCTCACTTGGGTGATATCATCCCCAATCATGACTTCAAACATCACTTTTACACAGAATACTCTCGATATGTCTGTACTCACTCTCTTCCAATAATTTCAATCCAGTATTTTCAACTTTCTATTGGACATCTTCACCTGGATTTTCTGCCTGGTGTTCTTCTTCTCATGTATTTCCTTCCATTCAGTTATGAATCCAATTATGAAAACTAGCAAGTTCCACCCTCTTTTCCCTTAATTTCTACATTAGTATAGCTCTTTTATCCTCCATTTTCTTACCCCCTTTCAAACTCTCAAAGCAGAACCAACTTGCCAATCAAGGCCTATGTTTTTCTTGCTTAACTCTCTTAATACCCTTTGAAGGCATTAAATTTCTGAAGGAATACTGGCTTCTCCCTTATTAGAAATCTATATTATATACTCTCCTCTGACTGTACAAATATGTTTATCTTTCTAGGTTTCTTTTGATTCTTGTGTTTGTATTTCAAAGTTCCTATTGAGCTCTGGTTTATATATATATATATTTTATCAGAAATGCCTGGAAGACCTCCATTCCATGAAAAGTCTATCCCCCCCCATAGGTTTATAATGAACTTTTCAGGCTAATTTATTTTACTTATAAGTCTGTATTTGTTGCTTTTTGGAATATTATATTCCAAGATCTCCTCTCATTTAACGTAGAAGAATTTGGTCTTGTGTGATCCTGACTTTACTTTTTTGGTATTAGAACTGTTACTGTGTAGATATTTGCAAAGTTTTTTCTTTGATATGGGAGTTCTAGATTTGAGCTATGATATTCCTGTGACTTTTTCTTTGAGGGTTCTAGTCAAAGGGGATTGGTGGCTTCTATCTATATTCACATTATCCTTTGTTTCTTTTAGGTCTGAGATCTATGCTTTCTTGAAGTATGGCGTCTAGACCTTTTCTAAAAAAATCATGGTTTTCAGAAAGTCAAACATTTACTAAAATGGTTTTTCCTTGACTGAATTGCTGCATCAGTTGTTTTTGATGTAACAATTACTACCTTGTTTCCCACTACCTGAAGGCCAAGTATGTTATATCTCACCCTTCCCCCAGGGTTCTCTAGTACCCTTACATGGGTTTGGGATATATTGTCTCTGCCATTGTTTCCAGCCTGCATTGACTGGGTTCTCCCAATTTTAGGGAGTCTTTAGCCCCCCAGTTGTATTTAACCAACTTAACAGTCACATTAGATATTTCAAATGAATGCTTACTTCAAAGGTATAGCAAAGAAACATGTACACATTCCTTTCAATGCCCAGGGGGGCATTGAAACCCTTCTTATACCACCTTAGTCTTTGGGGAGGGAAGTGTAATTAGGTTAGCAGTTTAATTTAGTTCCTATATAGCATAGTTCCACCAAGATACAAATCCAACCCCACCCCCATCCATGTACTTGTTCCCCTGACACCTGACTTCTCAAGGGCTGGGCTGGCACAACATGTGACCTCCAATACTGGCTCTTGTTATGGCTCAAGACCTTGGGTCTGGGTACTCAACTACTTGTGCCTAGAACTGAAAAAAAAGACAATAAAATAGATTAAAACCCTAACCTAATTTCTCACAGTCACAGGGCCTAATGGGAAAGGGGGGAAGTAGTACTTTCCACTTTAGTGCATGGAGCTCATGTTTTCAATG
Organism: Gymnobelideus leadbeateri; assembly: GCA_011680675.1. Classification (NCBI taxonomy): domain Eukaryota; kingdom Metazoa; phylum Chordata; class Mammalia; order Diprotodontia; family Petauridae; genus Gymnobelideus; species Gymnobelideus leadbeateri. The sequence continues at coordinate 723,847 of WOXC01003680.1, read as the reverse complement.
AATATGGCTTCCATCCCTTGGACCTGCCAGAGAGAGAGAGAAACAGAAACAGAGACAGAGAGAGAGAGACAAAGAAACAGAGAGAGACAGAGAGAGACAGAGAGAGAGAGAGGGAGAGACAGAGAGAGAGAGAGACAGAGAGAGAGAGAGACAGACAGAGAGAGAGAGAGAGAGAGAGAGAGAGAAAGAGAGAGAGAGAGAGAGAGAGAGAGGGAGAGAGACTGGCCCATGCTATTTTAAAGATCCTATCTGTCCCAGTGATGAAGCCAACAGAAAGAGGCTACTCCTTTGTCCCATGTGGTAGGGCAACACAGAATGCCTTCCACCAGAAACAGTACCCTGTCATCTCCCACATTGGTGCCTCCATCTCAGGTGATCTAGGCAGGTGCAAAGCCTCATTTCATTGATATCAGATGGATTACATTTTCAATCTTCTGATTTTGTTCTAATATTTCTCACTTATAGAGTCATCAGTTGCTGTTTGGTTTATTTTAGTTTTTAGGGAGTCTATTGTGAACATAAGATTTATCACTTTCTTTTCTAGACTATTTATTGTCTTTCCATTCTTTTCTACACAGCTTTTATTTAACTATTTATCTTTTGTTTAATTACTTCTATATATTTATGTAGTCCTTGTGGAACATCAGTTTTCTTCTTTTAATTTATTGCTTGTAGTTTTATGGAGTCGTTCTCTTTTTTGGGGGGGACTCTCTAGAATCACAATGTTTTTTTTATATACTTGATGTTTTCTTTGATTTATGAATCCCTATAGCTTCAGTTCCTAAATTGGGGCTTTGTGTTAGGGCTAGGTCCCCCATACTCCTTTTCGCCCACCAGCCCCATACTTTGGGTGGGGTGGTTGGTCCTGTTTGTTGCATTGGGTCTACTGGATTTCTATGGTGACCTTCACTTTCCTTGCTTAGACGTCCTTGGATCTTTGAATATTAGATCTTCAATGTCTTTTATGGCACCTCAGGCAGAGTTCTAGGGACTCCAGAACCCCTGGATGCCTGGGCTGTTCCTCTGAGTCATGGTGTTCTGGTCATTATCATTCCCTTGGTTCCCCAAGGTCCCCAGTTTGGGACTGTCCTGGGTGGGGGAGGGGCCTCCCTCTGGACACAGAGCTTTGCTGGCCTCTGGCCTATTATTGGTCACACCGGTGGTGGGGGAGTTGGGTTTGTCTCTACTAGCACTGGCTTAGCACACTTTCCTATAGTCTAAGAGCGTTTGTCTAACTTTTTGTGCATTTCTGGGCTATTTATAAGAAGTCACTAAGGTTTCTCTTTGGATTCCATGATTGTTATGCAATCTGGTATCAATTTCAGGTCTTAACTGCAGGAGCAAGGCAGTCAGCTTTCACACATGTCAGCATTAGAGATAGTCGGGCTCTAAGGGCTCTTTTGGGGCAGGTTCTTCATTTTGCAGATGAAGTCATGCTTAAATTAACGAAGCACATGCCCAAGACAACAGGAATTTCTAGGCGGCAGAGGATTTGAACTCAGGTTATAGGATCCTGAATTTAGAAACAGAAGGAATCTTCAGGATTATCCAGTCCAATCTCATTTATAGATTGGAAATAAAAGCCCAGAGATGTTAAGAGATTGGCCCAAGCCCCCAAAGGTAGTAAGCGGCAGTGCTAGGTTTCAAACTCAGGTCCTCTGTGTCTGAATTTAGCCCTCTTACATTGCACCCCATGACTCTTCTGCCTCCAAATCCAGTGTTCTTCCACTACATGGGTCTGCTAGTCAAGGAATGGAAGACTAAATTGGTCCATCTGACAATTACTTTGTGTCCATGATTCTGAATACCTGGCTTTCTTGGTGGGATCATGGAGTCAGGAGAATCTGGCATTTGAATACTCACTCATTTGGTGTACAATCACACAGGGTCATTGAGGACCAAGCAGGATGAACTGTGGAGGAGTGTCGTATAAATGTCATGATTGGTTTTTATTTGACAGTCTTTAGCATGGAGGGCATTCTAAAGACACAGTCAATTCAGAGACTAGGAATAGGGCCTGCTGCCTCCTAGCTCCCACTGAATGTGGCCTCCAGGGGCTTTCTATACAGCACAGAAGCAGTGTCCAGTCTTCAAAGATAGAGTTATTGCCTTTCAAGAGGGGAGAAGATGAAAAGAAAGGAAGTGACAGCGTGGGAGGACTCCAAAGGGAACAGTGGGAAGCCCAAGGCCATTTGACCCAGCAATGCTTCAAATGAAGGCAAGTGAGAAAACTGAATGTGCCTGCCATTTGTACATTTCACATGGATCAGTACCACTTTTAAATGTTCAGGATATTAGCTCAGTTTAGCTGATAAAGAACTGGTCTGGCAGGCAAGAGATGAACTTCTAGGCTCAGATTCACCATCGGCCAACCATGTGGATTTGGACAAGCTTCTCATAACTTCCCTTTCTGTTCTCCCCCTATATCCCTCATAAAGCTGACCAGTGTCCATATGAAAATGGCTGCTGTTCTCTGAAACTGACTGGTGTTTTCATTAATTTGACCAGCGGTTTTTTTTTTTTTATTAAACTGACCAATGCTTCCATGAATATGACCAGCGTTTTCATGAAACCAACTAGCATTTTCATTAATCTGCCTGGTGTTTTTTTTAAACTGATCAATGCTTCCATGAATATAACCAGTGTTTTCATTTATTTGATCGGTGTTTCTTTGAAATTGATTAATATTTATATTTAACTGACCAGTGTTTTTATTAAACAACCAACACTTCCATGAAATTGGCCAATGTTTCCGTGAAAAATGACTAATGTTCCATGAAACTGACTGGAGTTTTCATTAATCTGACCATTGCTTTTTATTAATCTGACCAATACTTCCATGAAAATGACCAATGTTTCTTTGAAATTGATTAGTATTTCTTTTTAACTGACCAGTGTTTTTATTAAACTGACCAATGGTTCCATGAAACTGACCAGTTTTTCCAAAAAAATGACTAGTGTTCCATGAAAACTGACTAGTGTTTTCATTAAACTGATCTATTTAGTTTTCATCTAAAATGTAAATAACAATAATCTCCTGAATAAGATATTGAGAAAACAATAAATGAATAAAACCCCCTGAAACAAAAAAACAAAACAAAACCAAAATGAGTCAATTAATGTGGTCACCAGGGAAAAGACCTGTATCCACCTAAGATAATAGTATAATTGTCTTACTTAAATGTAGCGTGAAAATATATGAGTGAAAGAATGAGAACAGAGCCATGAAGGACTAGGTTATGCCTGGCTTATCCTATAATTTGTTAATGGCTAAATTCATAACAATAAGAATTTCAAATGCTTTTATTCACTATTTCTAGGTAAATGAAAATGTTGCAGGATGTGTTGAGACAAGTCCTAACATTGAGATGTTTATAAATCATTTTATTAAATTTTAATTGCTTTCTGTTGCAAAATGATTTCATTATCCATCCTCCTCCCTTACCCAGAGAACCAAAGAAATAAGAAAGACTAAGAAAAAAAAAGCAGTTAAGCAAAATTAATTAATTGATGCATTACTATGTGACCTTGGGCAATTCACTTAACTTCTCTGGGTCTTAGTTTTCTCATCTGTAAAATGAGGTGCTGGACCCAATAAGGATGTAAACCGCTTCTCAGGTTATTTCCTTTTCCACTTCTATTATATTATTATCTATGATTGACTGAGCATGACAGTATATACCCTACGAAGTAGACAGGGAGGTACATTTTCTCATGTCTTCTCCAGGGTCAAATTTGGCCATTATTATTACTCAACATTCAATTTCATTTCTTCTGTTCTTTCTTTTGCTGTCCTAAGGTGCAAACCTGATCACGTAATTCCACTACTCAATAAACCCTACTGGCTGCCTATTACTTCTTTTTTTTTTTTTTTAAATCAATTGGGGTTAACTTGCTCAAGGTTACACGGCTTTTGTTTGTGTGGATTAAGTGTCTGAGGCCGGCTCTGAACTCAGGTCCTTCTGACTCCAGGGCCAGTGCTCTATGCACTGCGCCACCTAGCCACCCCTGTGCCTATTACTTCTATAGTTAAATAGAAAGTCATCTGTTTGGTATTTCAAGCCTTTGACAACATAGGCCCCAATTACCTTTCCATCTCAAGGACACATCCTTCTCTTCTGACCACAACATTCTGACCAAACTGGCCTTGTGACCATCCCTCACACCATATTCCATATCCATGACTTTGCCCCAGTTTTCTCCCATGCCCAGAATTTCTCCTCACTTCCACACCTCAGAATTTCTAAGTTTCCTTCAAATCTCAGTTCGAATGATAGCTTCTCCATCAAGTTTCCCTGTTGTCCCCAGCTGCTAGCTCCTTCCCCTCAAAAATTACCTTCTGCCTGTTTTATATCCATCTTTACATGGACAAGTCATCTCCCTCTGGCCAGGCTGTAAGCTCTTTGGAAGCAGGAATTATTTTTGTTTTTGTCTTCATATCTCCAGTGCCTGGTGTATAGTAGGGGTTAATAAATGAAAAATAGATTGATTGTATGTAGTTTTCTTTATTTCTACTTTCTTCCCTCTGCAGTAGCTCATAGGTCTTCCCATGCTTTGAATTCTTTCTATTGATTGTTTCTTCAGGCCCAGTAACAATCCGTTATGTTCCCATATCACAGCTTGTCTGGCTATTTCCCAATCTATGGACATCTGCTCTATTTCAAGATCCTTGTTACTATAAAAAATGCTATTATGTGTTTAGGTGTTTATAGGGCCCTACTTGCAGTCTTTAATCTACTTGGATCCCACCACCAAGCAGTGGGCTCTTTGGGTCAAAAAGTATGGACATTCTAGTTGATTTTAAGAGTAATTCTTGTATACTCACCTGAATACTTTAAGGAGATGAGATTTTGCCTGCATCAAGACTGAGTGCCTTAGAAACAACCTTGTTCTTTATGAGGACAACGTCTTGGATCATTTTCTTCCCCTGTTCTTTTTTATTTTAAGGTGAAAAAAAGTGACAGAAAGGACTCCATTTACAATTTTAGAGAGCTGTTTGGGGATGCTCATAGGTTAAAAGACTAGCATCACACAGTGAGTACCAATCAGAGGTAGGACTTGAACTCAAGGTCTTCTTGACTCTGAGATTGTCTCTCTCTCCAGTACACAGAGACTGATTTAGTATCTAGGTTTTGGAGACTTGTCGTGGCTGAACAATTCTTTCCCCTGCAACCAAACTGGTTCCACGGTTCTGTGAACTAAGCTGGACCTCTGGTACATTATGGGGCCCATACTCCAAGTGCTTCTGGCTCAGTAGGCCCTACTTGGAGAACCCAGGCTGCCATAGAGATGTTGTTAGTGGAAGAGGTGTTGAGGGATGGAGGGAAAGAAGCTTCCCAAACTTCACAATAAAATTTTTCCACTTCTTCAACAACTGGCTTTGGAGGGGTTAAATGGACATTTTCCCAAAGTGTTAGAAACCCTCCAAACTAAAACATTTGGCTAGAAATTAAGACCCATTGTGAAGGAGACTTAGAAGCAGACCACGAAAATGACCTCTTGAGTTTCACTATGTAGTTTAATAATACATTTGTGCCTCCCAGAATCCCTGCTCACAATTGGGCATTCACAGCAGAAAACTAGAAATCAGTCTGCAGAAGAATAGAGAGCCCCTTTCTGCCTCTTGCAAAAACTTCCCGGGGCAGGCAGTATGGGAACCATGAGTCCTCTCCAGCTCTCCTGTTTCTAGGGAGAAACAAATGCTGTGAAAGCCCTGGGGCTCTCTCTATGAGCCGGCTAGTCATTGATTTCTTTTTATTTTTTTAAACTGAGATTTTCCACCAAGAATTTTTTCTGAATTCCTTCCTGTTGGTCACCTTTTTTCAATTCCCAAATAAATACAGAGCTGAGAAAAATTAGTCTGAAGTAAATGACTCAAGATTTAGAATAAGGCAGTTTCTGAGACCCAGTACAACCTTAGCACTGCTGCTTCCTGGCCCACAGAAAGCTTGGAAGTCAGGAGCCCTGAATGTGCAACCCAGGCAGGCTAATTATCTTTTAGATGACTTCATTAAGTCACTTCATTGTATTTTCAGACTTAGGAGAGACCTCGGGGTCACCTTATCCAACCTGTTCCACTACAACAAAATAACCCTCTACAACACATTCAATAAGTGGTCATCTTTTCTTTATTTAAAGATGCACATGGATAAAAAATCCATTCCCGTATGAGGCAACCCATTCAGCTTGGAGGAGCACAGCAATTCCTAAGGAAAGAGCACACCTCAGAGTCAGGAAGACTTGACTAAAAGTCCTCTGACAATCTGGACCAAGTCACTAAAACTTTTAGTGTATCCAGAAAACTAAAACTGGAGATCTGCATGGGTGGAAGGAGTTTCATCACAGGGAATTCCTTTCAACATCGAAATCATATAACTGGACCGAAACATACAACCCCCCCCCCCAAACAAAGGTATTAAGCATTTTTGTCCCAATTCAGACTTATATTTGCCTTTGTGCAACTTCTGCTCACCCTCCTAGCTCTGTCCTCTGGGGCCAGGCAAAGCAAATTTAATCCCTTGTCCAAGTGACAGCCCTTCAAATACTTAATGATAGTTTAATCTCTGCTTCTTCAGCTACAAAATGGGGATAATATTGTAAAATCTGCTTGGCTGCCTCATGAAGCTGGGGCTGATCTGAGGTGAGGCATATGAAAGCCTTTTCTGAAATGTGCAAGATGCATCACCCCGATGTTAATTACTGTTAATAGAGTGGAGGCATGCACAGAACGTTTCATCAGGGCTTGCATCCAGGGAATTTTATTTTTTATTCCTTTTTAAGGCAAACATTTATTGAATACTCAATCATAAAGGACATTTTTAGTCCTCAAGTTGAAGAAGCTAAAACTTAACTAAATGTAATTTGTAGAAAATTAATAACAATGCATAAAACACGAATACAAAATGAGACAATAAAATAACGATTTTTTGTGAGGTATTAAAGTGTTCCCAGGCACAGCTCAGATACCCCGAATGTGAACCTGTGAGTTGACCATTCTGCAGGGGGGAAGAATGCTTCCTGGGGAGGCGAGAGGTATATTGGTAAGCGTTTAATAACTGACTCTCTTAGGGAAAGAGAGATGTTATAACACACTTTTAAGTTTAATTTACATTATTACATTTTTCCCATTACTTTCTTCAGTCTAGACAATCAACAAAACATGAAACCAGGCCCTGATTTGTAGCATTTGCTGATTTCTAAGGTGTCAATGCTTGCACTGGGAATTTTTTAAATTTTATTTTTAAAAAAATTATTTATTTACTTTTAGTTTACAACATTCAATTCCACAGTTCCTTGATTTACATATTTTCTCTCACGCCCTCTCCTCCTCCCTCCCCCCACGATGGCATGCAATCTGATATAGGTTCCACAAATAACTTCACACTGAACATTAGTCAAGTTATAAAGAAGGATTATAACCAATGGAGTGAACAATGAGAAAGAAGGAATGAAACAAAACAAAACACAAAAGAGAGAGAGAGAGAAGGTAGTTTGCTTCAGTTTGCATTAAGACTCTGTAGTTCTATCTCTGGATGTGGATAACCCTTTCCATCATGAGTCTTTTGGAGTTGTCTTATATAGCCTTGCATTGCTGAGAGTCTATCAAAGTTAGTTGTCACACATACATGTGTCTGTAATTGTGTACAAAGTTCTCCTGGTTCTGCTCTTCTCACTCAACATCAATTTATATAAGTCTCTCCAAGTTTTTCTGAAATCTGCCTGCTCCTCATTTCTTATAGCACAATAGTGTTCCATTACATTCAGAGACCACAACTTGCTCAGCCATTCCCCAATTGATGAGATCCCTTAGATTTCCAATTCTTTGCCACCACAAAAAGAGCTGCTATAAATATTTTTGTACATACGGATCCTTTCCCCACTTCTCTGATCTCTTTGGGTTACAGCCCTAAAAACCACATTGAGAATTTAATATCTTGTGAGTTAGTCTGAGCTGACTCCGACAGTCCTTTGGTTGCAGCTGACTTCTGCTGTCTGACTATGTGTCTACCAATGCATATATCCAGCCCCAGGGTCTCCTCTGAGATTCAATCTCACATTAGTCAAAAAGTTTTGATTAAGCACTTATTATGGACCAGGCAAGCTATGGGGGATACAAAAAATGGAAAAAAAAAAAACTATAGTCCCTGTCCACAAGGTGCCCACATTCAAGTGGGGGAGACAATGCAGAAAAAATGCTACATAGAAGATATGGAATGTAAGGGGGAGCACTCTCAGAGGGAAGGCACTAGCACTGGAGGGTGGTAGGTATGAACTTGGTGTCAGAGGACCAGATTCCAATTCTGCCTCTGCTATTTAAGTACTTAATGTAATTTCAGGTGAGTCATCTTACCTCTGTTTCCTAATAGCTAGCTAACTAGATAAACAAATAGAGGATAGATTGATAGATAGATTAATAAAGCATTTTAAGCACTTCTTATGTGCCAGGCATTGTGCTAACCAATGGGGACACAGATACAAACAAGCAAAAATAGTTCCTGTCTTCAAGAAGCTTATATTCTACTATAGGAAGTCAACATAGAAAAAGGGGATATGAGAACAGAGTAATGGCCTGGAAATGGCCTAGAAATGAGGTAGAAGTATGGGTCTGGCCAGTAAGACCAAAGCTGACCCATCACAATCTGAAGTGGCTCCAGGAGTGAAGTTCTGGTAGGAAGGAGGTGATGATCCAAGTGGAAACTGCATGGCATAGAGATGTCTAAGAGGGGAAGGAGTTGGGCTAGATAATTTTTTGGCTTCCTTGCAATTTAAAATCCTATGATCTTGTGAACTGTACTGGATGCTCATCTAGCTGTATGTTATAATCTGGATTATATGTGTTTTCATCCACTTTGTTTTTAGCGTATAGATTGTTATACTGTTTTCTTTTGCTTTGCTGCAGATTTCCATGAAGAGACTTTGTAGTGTTCCAGGGTTCTGTTTAGCAGTCAGAATGTAGAAGTAAATAGAACACCTTCTATCACAAAACATAATCAGAGTTCTAATTCATCATTGCATTGATATTTTCCCCTTTGTAGTTTTGAATATGTAATCTTTCGTTGTAATGTATCTTCATATCAAATGATTTTTTTTAAAGCAATTGGGGTTAAGTAACTTGCTCAAGGTTACACAGCTAGTCATTATTTATGTGTGGGTGCTCATTTTCTGAGGCCAGATTCGATCCCAGGTCATCCCAACTCTGAGGCCGGAGTTCTTACTCACTGTGCCACCTAGCCGCCCCATATAAAATGATTTATATCGTGTATTTTGACTCAATATAATTCAGTTCAACAAATATTTATGGAGCATCAAATATTTACCCTATGACATAATCATGATGTCTCCACATTCTTAGTAATACCTTCATGTGGACAGGGTGTTGGATTTTGGGATATCAGAGATCTGGGTTTGAATCCTGCCCCTGACCTACAGTAATTGTATGACCTTAGATAAATCATTTCACTCATTTCCTCTGACCCTTAGTCTACTCATATTTAAAATGGAGATAATAATACTTTACCTTACAGGGTTCTTATAAGATTCAAAAAAGATAATGTGTGAAAAGTGTATTTAGCTAACCTTAAAATGCTACATTAATTTCAAATCTTTTAGTATTATTAGCAAAAGTCAGTCTACAATAATTTTCATCTTAACTTCTAGTCAAGCTGATTAGGCATAGTTCAGTTACAAAGGAAGATTAATGGAATGAGACAGTGAAGAGTAGTGGTTAGGGCAGGGGACTTGGAGTCAGGAAGATCTGGTTTCAAAACCTACCTTTGATAGTTACTACCTACATATCTCTGGCCATGTCACATGGCTTCCCAGTGCCTCAGTAGCTGTAACTGGATCCAATGCTTTGGAGTAAGTCATATTTCAGAGCTTCTGCCAACAGTGTTGTCTTAGAGCCATCATCATAAGTTTTGCCTTGAATGCTTTTGGCTGCTAAGTGTCCCCATGTGTCCATCGCAGCACTGCCCTGTAACATACCCTATCACACATTTTAGTAATTAGATAAATCTACAGCCACAGAGATGTGCATTCTCCTTCAATCAGTGCTGATCTCACCCCTCCCCCAAGTCTTCCCAACTTGTGAATTCCTTTTTGAAAATTACAAAGTATTCTGACAAATAATTCCCAAATGGTAAACTAAACAAAAGCTACATTCTGGCCTCCAAGATCAGGTTTTGTGGTTACTTTCTGTCTTTACTCCCAATTATTTTCTAACTGTATCTATCATCACTGTGGATGGAGCTACTGTTCCTGGGAGAGGATGACTGACAGAAAAGCTTTTTCAATGTTAATTAAAATGTGAGGATGGGGGCAGGGCTTAAAAAAACAGCATGCCTATAAGCTTCACTTAGGGAAAAGACAATATTGTCCCTTCAGAGCCTCAGTTTCCACATCTGAAAAAGGGGAACAAAAATACCTGTAATATCTAGAAAGTATCATTTTGGGGCTCAAAGAGATAATGTATGGGAAGCACTTTGCAACCTTCAACTCTTATTGGACTGTGTTATGGAAATGCTTGTTTTATTCCATAAATTAAAGGTAAAATAAATAAAACTTTAAAAAGAAAAACTTAAAGGAGTTATAGCAATGGCAATATCTTAATTAATTTTAACTCTGAAAATGAGGCTTCAAAAGGATTTGCTGTCAAGTCAATAGGAAGCATGGAGTTGTGGTTTGAGAGCTGGTCATGGGGTAAGTCCAGTCCCACCTTGCCACCTATTGTCAGTGTGACCCTGGGTAAGTCCCATAACTTCTCAGTGCCCCCCAATCATAATCTGTGGCTGATCTGCTGTAGTAGAACCTTTACCAGAAGGTTCCCTACTCTAGGGAGATCCCAGGTCTATAGGAAAAAAAATTCTTAAGATAAAGTCTTTTTTTTTAACTAGAAGCCAACCATATGAGACAGATTTTATTAAATTATTTATTAACAGATTGGCCCAGGATGGTGCATTTTTTGTGATGGCAACTCACAAAGATGGGTTACTAATTCAGAAGAATGACTCTCTGCATTGGTGGACGGAGGACTCCTAACAGAAATAGAAACCCTTGAAATATTCTTTTAGGGGGCAGCTAGGTGGCACAGTGAATAGAGCACAGGTCCTGGAGTCAGGAGGATCTGAGTTCAAATATGACCTCAGATACTTGATACACTTACTAGCTGGGTGACCTTGGGCAAGTCACTTAACCCCAATTGCCATGCCTTCCCCCTCCAAAACAAACAAACAAACAAAAAAAAACCAAAAACGCTTGTTACTTCCATGTGAAAACCCTATTTCTGAAGACACTTGGAATCAGTGTTTGGTTAAACAGTAGAAAACTTTGTAAAACCTCCTATTTAAGCTGTGACTTTTTAATATCCTTACATTAAAATGAAAATGATTACTTTTTAATATTACTGGAAACCACCCTATCCCCCAATGGCTAGATATGTTTCTTGTGTGATTCTATTATGTGCTTAATAATAGTACCTGTGAGCTCAGATTTCTTTTGAATAAAATTGATTGGAAACAATATCTACCCTAAAGCATCTTTAATGTCATTATAGCTGGGTAGGAGTAAATTAAGCGGTATTTAGGCACCAAAGTCTTTAATTTCATTGCATTCGAGTAGGAGTTAGACATTATGAGGTCCAATTAAAAAAGTCGCTAATGTTTTTACATCTGAGTAGGAGTAAATTAAACCAAATCACTCCTGAGCTGCTAATATCATTTTAATTGAATGTCATTCAGTTTCTAACCTCTGGTACAACCTGAACATAATGAGCCAGCTCCAGCAAAGCTTCTGAGACCCTGGGCACTGGTACTGGAAGAAACCATGGTAGAGTATAGGGAATGACAAGGCGAGACTTGGGGGGAAAGGGAGGAATCATAAAAGAAGAGACAAACTGTTGGGGGGACTAAAAATATCTTACCCACTGGCCCTCACGGTCCATAGCTGCCGGTTGAGTCATTCAGTACTTCTGGTAGGGTTGGCATCTTGCCTGAAGATAGACTGTGCAGGGTTCAGACCAGGATGCCCATTTATTGACCCTTGTGAATTATTTATAGTGTTGGATTGGATGAAAATCTTCACATCAAGGCAAAAGTAGGAAAATAGAAATGTATTTATTCTATTTCTATTTATTCTGTATGTCCTTATGAATGTACTTGTCTTTCTCATTTGAATGAAAGCTTCTAATTAGTAGGGAATGTTTCACTTATTGATTTATATCCCAAACTCTTGCACAGTGCCTGCTGTCAAAACATAGGTGCTTAATAAATGCTTGTTGATTGATTGACTTTCTAATTTTCTTCCTGTTCTTTCTTCCTTTGAAATTTCAAAACATTTTTCTTCTGAAATCGAGGAAGATATCTGGGACTTAAATTCACAGAAGGAGAAAAATAGGATAAAGAAATCTTTCTTTGGTACCCAAGTTACTGCAGCATTTTGAATATTCTTTGTGCAACCTGGTGGGCAAGACTTTCCTGTTAACTTCCAAAGACCCCAGCCTCCATTTTGGCATGAAAAGTACTTTGGAAAGCTTTCACTACTTGGATGTTTCTGCGGTCTTGTTGTGGTGGGCATTCCCTCTAACGATGCCCACTCTCACTATGATTTGTCCTACTGGACAATCCACATCCTTGTCTTCTGGCAAATTCTCTATAGGGAAGAAGGCAGGTCTGGCCATGTCACTCCACCACTCAAGAGACTCTAGTGTCTCCCTATTTCCTTTAAAATGAAAGATAAATTCTTGTTTGACTTTTAAAACCTTCAGCAGTCTGCTTCTATCACTCTTTCCCACATGTTGCAGGCATGTGACTTTTCCCTATTCCTTCTGAATCCTTTGCACTGGTCTTCTCTCTTCACCCCAGCCTTGGCAGTGTCCCTTAATAGCTAGTGGCTTTCAGGTTTGCAAAGTGCTTAATGTGTCCTTTCATTGAATCCGAACAATAACCCGATGAGGTAGGAGTTATTATTATCACCCTCATTTTATGGCTAGCACAGCATCTGACACATAGTAGGCACTTAAAAATTGTTTATTAATTGATTTATTCTTATATGTTATTTGATATTACATGGGTACCCATTGAACACTCAGGTTGTATATTGGCTTTCCCCATTTTCTCTTCCCATTATGCCTCTCCCCGGTGACAGGCATCCTTCCTGTTGCATCTCTTGCACAATTATTTTGGGGAATTTAGTCTGAGGAGTATTGTGCTATAATAGATGGAAAGCTAGTAAAAAAGAGATAGATTCAGTTCCACCTTAGACACATGTTGGTTGTTTGCTGAAGGGCAAGTCACTTAGCATGTGACCTCCCAGTGTCCCTGGACACTCTCTAAGACGAGAAGATGCCGGGCAGGTATGAAAGCGTGCTATTGGAGGGAGGTGATTGAGTCTGAATTTTATATGCCAATTTACTCATAGCTCCAACTTCTTTTTTTTTTTAACTTTTCCTCTTCACTTAACATTTTTTTTGTAAATGTCTGCCGCCTTCTAAGCAGCATGCTAGGAACTAGGGATTCGTAGACAACAGCAGATGTAATCCATCAAACCAAAGCTGCGGTGTGTTGGAAAGGTGACTAGGTTCTATGCTAGTAGAGTGTATGAGATGGACACAAACCAGGAGAGCAGTGAGCATAGCTCTTTCCAAATCACACCACCTTGGAAGTACCAAAAACTTGAAGACCTTCAGAGTTAGCTCTAAAAACAGCAGCCCAAAATACTCTGAAGCAGGGCACACTGCCTTCCCAACAATGTGAAAATAGCTACAAAGCCTTGAAGAAAAATGCTAATTGGACACAAACCAGATGGTAGGTTCCCTCATTTCCTAGACAGGGAAGTAGGTAGCCATAGACAAACCACTTCTCTTGTCTGAATCTTCTCTGTCCAGAAATTAAATGATTCTATAGCAAGTGAGGTTATTCTTACCACAATAATAGCTGACATTTATCCACTGTGCTATTATTTATGTACATTGCTGTGGTTCACCCATCTATCCATCCATCCATCCATCCACCCATCCACCCATCCACCCATCCATCCATCCATCCATCCATCCATCCATCCATCCACCCATCCATCCATCCATCCATCCATCCATCCATCCATCCACCCATCCATCCATCCATCCACCCATCCATCCATCCATCCACCCTGGGCACCTTTCCATGTACCTTGCCAAAAGGCCCATACTTCCTGCCTCACTTTTCTCTGTGAGCCATTCACCATTTTCTAAAAAATTTTCTCAGCATTTACTTTTTTTCCTTCCCACTTCTCTCGAATTTCCCCCATCCTCCAATGAGCAAACAAGCGACAAAATAGACGAAAATCCTCATAACAAATCTGCATAGCCCAACAAGGCAAATTCTCTCCTTAGCCATGTCCTCATTCTATACTTTGAATCTATCACCTCTTTGGCAGGAGGCAGGGGGGAGTGTTTTTCATGAAAAAAAAAATCCAAGTAAAGATAGTTTTCAACATTCACTTTTATAACATTTTGATTTCCAAATTTTTTCTCCCTCCCTCCCTCCCCTCCCCCTGCTCCTTTCCCTCCTCTTTCCTCCTCCCACCTCCGTCCCCTTCACCCTCCCCAAGACAGCAACCAATCTGATATAGGCTATACATGTACAGTCATATTAAACATATTTCCACATCAGTCAGGTTGTATTCACCACTTTCTTTCTCTTTTCTGGACACGGGGATCGAATCAGCACCACTATTGCCTCTGAAAAATATCATGAAAATCAATTGTCCCATGGCTCCACTCACCATCCCTTTGACCTCTCAGACCCGAACTCCCTTTACTGACCACCACTCCCTTATATGTGCTGAGACACCTTATTAACATAGAGGGTACTCACTCTCTCATTTTTATATTTGTGTCTCTACAGCCTAACACAAGGCTTGAAAAATAATAGTTTAATGAATGCTTTTTCATCTATTATCTTGTTTCATCCTCACAATAAAGCTGTGTGGTAGATTTACTGATATCACCTTCATTTTACTTATGAAGAAACTAAGGCACAGAATGGTTTGAAACCAAGCTTTTCTCACTCTAAGGTTGGTCATCTATCTACTATGTCATGCTGCCTTGAGTTATAGATTATATACAACCTGCTTAACTAATTATGTTAATGCCTGCTTAACTAATCATGTTAATGGGGAGCAAGGCTACCATGACTAAATTATATTCCTATATTATTTCTAAAATCCATTCATTTTACAATTTGAGTTTTTCTCTCCTAAACAGTCCTCCAAAGGTACTGTTAAGTTTAAAAAATAAATCAACTTACTTTGGTATCATTTTCTCATTTTTCTCTTAGTTTCCTCTGATAGAGGCAATAAAATGGATCCTTCAACAAGAAAATTGAAGCCGGCAAGAGATGTTCTTTTAAAATATATATATGTATATGTGTATTGGTATATACACATACATATATGTGAATATGTATATATACACATATATGTATATACAGTGTATGTACACATAGTACAATACACATACATACACATACAAATTGATATATACACATATACATGTGGCTGTGTGTGTATGAATTAACTCGGAATAATTCTAAAGTGATTTCCAAGGCTGTAAGCTACAAATGGTTTCTACCATCATCAGATCTCAAAAAACACATTTAAAAAATGCTTTCATATTTAGGATATAAAATAAAAGATCTTTATTACAAATGAGGGAAGGCAATTAAAGTGTGCAACTGCTCCTCTTTTTCTGAGAGAGGAAATATTTCATGTTAATTAGCTTAGAAAAAAAACTCTTAGTTTTCAGTTTAATAGTGGGACCCTTCCTGAATTGCTTTGGTTGGAAAAAAAGTCATCACGGCCATCTCTCTGGCAATAAGACCTTCCATAGGCAACTAGGAGGACTAATATACTGTTAAGTTCTGTGTCATATTTGAAGCTTTTCCAATTTGATTAAGACCTGCCAGAGGTCCTTATAATGGCATGTAAATATAAGGAATAATTCTATAATAACTAGGTCTAAAGCCACAGAATCTCTCCTGTCTTCCCTTTTCTATACCTCCTAACTTCATTGTAGTTTAAGTACTCTTTACTGTTTGCCTGGGATTTTTGTAATTTCATCCTAATTGTTAGAGTTGTAAGTAGGGCAGGAAAACCAGAATTTTGCCCTAGGGTATAAAAATTAAGAGAGTGCAAACATTTAAAAATTATTTTGCATTTTAAAGTTTTGCTACATCTAAATTTTGAAAATACTTTCATTCCTTCAGCAATAGCAAGGTAGACAGTAAGAATAATTAAGTAAACTCAGAAGCTATTAGGTATAATTTTTCCTTCCCATAGAAGCAGCTTGCCAACTGACCTTTTCCCCACCTTCCCTCCTCCTTCCCCAGTGGTGATCTCTATAGCACTGGTCTTGTAGTGACTTAGTCTCTCTAGCTTGGTCAGTGTTAGGACTTCCTCCACCATTCCCTCAAAGGAGCATTTAGTGTTGCCTGGCCCAAGCACCAAAAATTGTTAATTGTAGATAAATATCCTCCAGAAAAATCCAACTCTAATGCCTTCTTGTAGAATGGAATTGATCTTGAGTTCTGTAAGCCTATAACAGCAGAGAGTGGGCTGTGATAGGTCCTACCAAGTTGGAAGGGTTTTGA
This sequence comes from Gymnobelideus leadbeateri, assembly GCA_011680675.1. NCBI lineage: Eukaryota > Metazoa > Chordata > Mammalia > Diprotodontia > Petauridae > Gymnobelideus > Gymnobelideus leadbeateri. The sequence goes on along the minus strand of WOXC01003680.1, from coordinate 707,225 downwards.
TGAAAAATCCAGCAAAAGATCCTTGTCCATGCCTAATTAAGTTGAGAAGACTGAAGGATTTGGAATCACTTAGCACGGTGTCTAGCACACAGTAGGTCCTTAATAGATGCTTATTGATTGAATCATAGCACCTGAATTTGAATCTCATTTTGGCCATGTTCTACCTGTGTGGTTTTGAATTTGTCTATTAATCTCTCTGGGCCGCAGTTTCCCCTTATATAAAAAAAGGTTGTTGGAATAGATGACCTCTATCCCAGCCTCTTCCATGGTCCTCAGTCCATGGTCCTATGGTGATATCCTAACTAATGTCTAGGGAAACATTGATTGACTTAAATGCTGGGGCGTGGGAGTGGGGAGCAGGGGATGAGGTTATTCTAGTTTGTCAAATTGTGTGGTTAACTAAGGGCTCCTTGTAAAGCCATCTATATTCATTCCTGCCTTATCTAGTAGGGTATCCTTAACATAGGAGCATAGATTTAAAGTTGAAAGGGCCTTTATCAGTCTTCTGGTCCAACTCTCTCATTTTTAGAGTTGGAAAGTGAGTCTTGAATGCATCCAGAGCTCTGAATCCTCTGAGTCATTGATGTAAAAAGCTATAATCACTGTCCAGGAGGGTAGATAGAGGAAGCAGAGGGGATTGGACTGAATGTGCCTTGAGCCTAAAATATCTACCCCCTGTTGTTTTTTGTTAAACCTGTGTCTGAAATAAGAGTTTTTCTTGTTCCTGGAACGTGGGCATGGATTTAGAGTGGGAGGGGGGGTCTTACAGGTCATGTAGTTTAGACTGTTATTTTACAGATGAGAAAACTGAGTCCAAGAGAGATAAAGCGGAAAAAAGGCCAACACAACCCAAATTTGATTAATTGCTGGAACCTGGTGGCTGGATCCCATTTAAATGATGTTTTGGTAAAATTGTAACAGTTTGAACAGCTGTCACCAAATCTCTTTTTCTTCTACAAATTACTAGTTTGCTTTTCAGCCACTCAGCATTAGACACCAGAAAAGAATTTGAAGATCTGAAGTTTTCCTCACTTTAAACTCTGATAAATGATTGAGAGTAACTCAATCGAGCCTCATCTGCTGTGTGGCAAGGACTGTGTGAGCTAAGACAGCAAAGGGACGATCTCTGCTTCCTAAGCCTCACATTCTCTTGGAGGGAAACAATATATCTGTGGGAACTTATATACAGAAGGAATAAGGAATGGTCCAGGCACTCAGTCAGTCAAGGGCACATTTATTTATTAAGTATTCACTATAGTAGAAGGGAAGAGTGCTGGGCTTCGATTCAGAAGAATCTATGGTCAAATCCTTTCTTTGGCTAGTTGTATGACCTTGGTGAAGTCATTTAACTTTTAAGTGTTTCAGATAACTCTCTAAGACTATAGTTTTTTTAAGCCTTTATTTTTTTTAATTATAGATCATTTATTTTTTCTCTCTCCTTTCAAAAGGAAAAGAAAAACAAAATCCTTGTAACAAATATGCATTTAATATATGAGTATAAAATATACATTTTATACGTATATAAAATATGCATTTGTTAAGCAAAACAAATTCTTGCATTGGACATGTCTCAAAATGTTTTATTATCCTACATCTTCAGTCCTTCACCTATCTGTCAGTCTTTAGCATCTGTCTTCTAGAATCGTGTTTGGTTAGCACATTGACCAGCATTTTCAAAGTTGTCTTTACATTGTTAGTATATAAATTGCTCTGGTTCTTCTTCCTTCATTCCACATATAGTTTTCTTGGTTTTTCCTGAAACTATCCTTTTTGTTGTTGCTTAAGACAAAAGAATAATTCCACTATATTCATATGCCATAATTTGTTCAGCCATCCCCCACTGATGGGTACCCCTTGGTTTCCAGTTCTTTGCTACCATAAAAAAGCTGCTATGAGTATTTTGAGATATAGAGATTCTTTTCCTTTTAAAAAAATTTGTGGGGGGAGGGAGAAATAAGTAGTGATATCACCAGGTCAAAATGTATGCATAGCTACACCTTTTTTTGGGGGGGGGGCGCGTATAGTTCCAATTTGCTTTCTAGAATAACTGGACTAATTCATAGATCAGCCAATGGACAGATCACTATATACATTAATGTGCCTGTTTTCCCACAGCCTCTCCAACATTTGTTACCTTTTTCTAGAGGCTGAGTGTGAGGTGGAGTCTCCGAGTTACCTTAATTTGAATTACTCTAATTATTAGTGATTTGGAGCTCCCTCTCACTCCCCTGCCAATATGGCTGCTGATATCTTAGATTTCTTCCTTTGAAGACCTCTCGTTCATATCTTTTGACCAATAGTCAATTAGAGAAAGACTTTTGTCCATATCAAGTTGAATCTGTTCCTTAAATATCTCCAAGGACTATAAATTGCAGAGCATGTGCTGATCAATATTGGCAGAAGAAACCCTCTACATGAATGAAATAACAAAAAATTTAAAAAAAATAAGAACTTGGGATTTCTTTGTAATACAACTGCAACAGGTGGAAAGGCTTTGTTTGATAGGCAGTTACAGTTGATTGCCAATGTGGTGTAGTAGAAGATGTAATGAAATGATAGGATAGTAGAAAGGACTGGAATTCAAATCCCAGCTTTCACTTCTTAGTTTTGTGACCTTGAGAAAGTAGCATTATCTCTTGAGACCTCAGTTCCCTCAGCTGTAAAATGAGTAATTGAATAAGAAACCTTCTAGGCTTCTGTTCATCTCCAAATGATCTATAGCATTTAAGAAAAAAGAGAAGTAAGTCAGTAGCTTTCTATAATAATATTCCCATTGCTTTCTGAGCATTCATCCTTTCTCTTTCATAGGAAGGGGTTGTTTTAACTTCTCCGAATCGCTTTGGTTTTACACCTACAGAAGAGTGAACATCTCGATTCTCGACACTTATAAATGCCTTAATGGATACATAGACGGTAATTTAGTTTGACTTAAATGTAATAATCTGGTCCATTTATCTGAGCTGACAAGATTTCATTTCCTAATGATCTTTTATTGTAAATTTATTTGATTTCTTCTAATATATTACCTCGTTTCTCATTTCCTTTCCTTTTGAAAAAATATGGATGATTTTGAATGGAGTTATGAAGTCTTGGCCCAATGATGACAGCTCCAAGAATTGATGACTATCTTCACCCTTTGAGACAAATGACTCTGTTGGCTAACAAAGTCCCCAGCAAAATGGAACATTAGTTTATAAAGAAGTTGCAGAGAATGCTGGGGCATTACACAACCAGTGAATCCTGATTGTCTTCCAAAAAAACAAAAGTTAAAATAGATTCTCGTGATTGAAAGGGACCTCAGGGACCCTTGAATCAAATTCATACCTGACTAGGAATCTCCATTATTATATCATCAACAAGTGGTCATCCACTTTTGAAAGGTTAAATTTGATTTTTTCAACTAATAAGCTTTTATTTTCTCTTCCTCCTACAATGTCTGAAAAGACAACAGTAGAAAACAAAACCCTTGTAACAAATATGCTCAATTTAGCAATATAAAGTATCTCTAGGGATGGGGAACTTTCTCATGAGATAGCCCATTCTACTCTTGGATGGTTTCAGCTATCAGGAATGTTCCTAGCATAGAGCTCAAATCTACCACTCTGCCATGTTTCCTGGTCGCCCCTAGTTCCACCCTCTTGGTCAAGTGGAACAAGTCTGATCCATTTTTCCATTGGATAGTTCAAATATTTGAAGACAGATATCATGCTTTCCCTGAGTGGACTATTCTGCAGGCTGTATTGATTTCTCTTCCTTTAACTGATCTTATAACATGATCTTCAGCCTCCTCACCATTTGCTTAAATTTAACAAGCATTTATTAAGCACCTACTATGTTCCAGGTGCTCTTCTAGGTGCTGAGAATACAAAGGAGAAAACAATGAATCAGTTCCTGTCTGTTTGTTTTTTTTGTTTTTTTTTTTTTGGTGGGCAATTGGGGTTAAGTAACTTGCCCAAGGCCACACGGCTAGGTTTTTATTTGTGTATGTGTTAAGTGTCTGAGGTCAGATCCAAACTCAGGTCCTTCTGACTCCAGGGCCGACGCTCTACTCACTGCGCCACCTAGCCGCCCCTAGTTCCTGTCTTTAAGACATTTCTATTCTACTGGATACCATACTGGTTGCCATTCTCTGGGCTTGCTCTAGCTTGTCAAGGCCCTTTCTAAAACATGACACCCACGACTGGATACAATAGTGAAAATCTCTGAAGTTCCTTTGATCTTGAAATTCTGTGAAATCTTGTGTGTCCTGAACATGGAGAAATGCCATAGTATTATAGTCTCTCTTATTGTGGGCACAATGTGCATCTGATTATTACATTATACTTCTTAGCTTCCAGGTCACATAGGTGATTAATGTCAAACTCCTATCAACCCTCGAAGTCTTTTCTATATTTACTATTGTCTAATTGTACATCCCTCAGCCTCTATTTGAGCAGTTTAGTTCTTGAACTATAAGTATAAGACTTTACATTTGTCTCTGTTACATTCCACATCATTAGATTATTGTCCACCACTTTCACTTGTGGAGACGTTTTTTAACCCTGATTTTGTCTTCCAAAGTTTGCTCTGACTGCCAGCAAATTAAATAGTGTGGCGTCTTTGCCCTACTCCAAGTTCAATCCAATTCAAATCAATAAACATTTATTAAGCACATATAATAATACACAGCACTGTTATAGAACCTGAGGATAGAAAGGCAAAACCGTTGACAGATCTTGCCCTCAAGGACCTTATATTCTACTGGAATTGTTGATAAAAATGTAAATATCACAGATCCCTGGGACAGTTCAGAAGTGACTCCATAGGAAGTAGCAGGGGCAGCTAGGTGGCACAGTAGAGTGTCAGGCCTGGAGTCAGGAAGACACATATTCCTGAGTTCAAGTCTGGCTTCAGACACTAGCTATGTGACCCTGGGCAAGTCACTTCACCCTGTTTACCTCAGTTTCCTTATCTGTAAAATGAGCTAAAGAAGGAAATGGCAAAAACACTTCAGTATTTTTGCCAAGAAAACAACTGGGGTTACAAAGAGTCAGACATGATGGAAAGATGACTGAACAACAACAAGAAGGTAGTAGCATGGTACAGTGGAAAGAGTCTTGAATTTTGTAGTAGAAGACCCAAGTTCCAATCCTGTCTCTACCACTTACCAGCAACGTGATCTTGAGCAAGTCACTAAACCATTATAGACCCCAGTTTCTTATGTGTAAAATGATCAAGTGGGTTCCAAGGTCCTTTTCATCTCTGAATCTAAGAGACCTCACCAAATTGATAGGGAATCATTAATGATTACTCTAAGATATATAACCATATAAGATATATTTGTCCACATTTTGTCTAAATACAAAGATATTTAACTTATAGGAGGCATGGATGGATATCTTTGTGTTCTGGCCCACTCTTCTCCAAGGGAGACTGCAATCAGTCTTGGGAGAGCAGGAGAAAGGCTCCTGCTTGGCATTCACTCCCTTCCTCACCTATCTGCAAGAAGGACATGGGGATAGATTTATTTCCATCTCTCTGCCCTCTTCAAATATTTCTGGTCTAGGTATATGAGTTTGAGGAATTCAGAAGAGAAGTTGCTTCTCTGAGCATCTTAAGGGAGAGGGTAGGTCTAAGCCTAAGCCTCCAGCTTGGCCTCTTCCCATCAACCACTGGTTAGACAAAAGTGCATCACCAAGAGGAAGTAGTAAATAAACCATTTATCCACATAAGCAGCAAACAGAAAGAGGTGAAGTTACACAGCTCAGAATATACCAGAAAATCTCCAAGATCAAATGAGTTTTTTAGATGGAAGCACAATGAGATTTCAGCTCAAAATAAGGGAAATGGCCTGATTTTATGGAAGGGACAGTCATTTCTCTGAAGTCTCTAGAGAAGCAAGTGGAGATGAGGGCCATGTGGAAGAGCCAACTCTCCCTCCCTTCCAGAGCATTTCTTTCTCTTCCCACAAGTCTCTCTGAAATAGCCTCTTGAGTCACTCATAGCTTTTGTCAAGAAGATCTGGAACCAAGCCTACCCCTTATGCAGCAGATATGATGCCTCGGTGCTCTCTCTAAGAATCAGGAGTCAGACCTCCTTTCGCACAGTCATATGAAAAACTGCCCGGGTTTGGATGAAAGCCTGGTTATAGTATTACTTGGGTCCAGTCATTCCACAAGTACTGAATGAACTTAATTACACTTTCTTCTAGCCCACATTTCTTTACTCAGCCTTAAGAATATTATGAGACACTGGCAAATGTCTTGTTGAAGTCCAGCTATCATCTGTCTGCCTCTTAGTCTAGTAACCCTCTCATATACAGATCAGGTTCCATCACAACAAATTCCCAGGGGGCAATCCAAATTTTTTTGGTCATGCTGACTTTTTCTTTCTCAAATATTGCTTGAAACAACAATTCACATTTCACAGTGAAACAACAATTCACAGTGACTTGCTCAAAATCACAAATACTGTGATTTATAAGGTACCTTCTTTGCAATGGTTCTATGAGACAGTTAGTACAAGTGTTTTTATCCCCATTTTATAGATGAGGAAACTGAGATTCAGAGAGGTGAGTTTTATAGGTTCATAGATTTTAGGCTTGAAGGGACTTAGAGGTCATATAATCGAACCCCCTCATTTTATAGGGGAGGAGCTTGAAACCCCAAAAGTCCAACTTTTGGAGTCCAAAAGTCCAAACCTCCAAGTCCAACTTTCTTTCCACTGCCTTACCCAAGTTCATACATTTCATATGTGTGGGGGCTGGAATTATGACCTGAGGTATGTTGAGTACTTTCTACTAACCAGGAAGTTCTCAGAAGTTTAGCAAGCATTCTGTTCTAATGAGATTTTATGGGGGTTCCCCATAAAATCTCATTAGAACAGAATGAGGGAGCTAGGATATAAATGAGGATAGCTTGTAGTCAAAGATCTGAGTTCAAATTTGGCTTTGGACACTTCCTAGTTGTGTGACCCTGGGCAAGCCACTTACCCCTGTTTGCTTCAGTTTCCTCATCTGTAAAATGAGCTGGAGAAGGCAATGGTGAACCACTCCAGTATGCCAAGAAAACCCCAAATGAGGTCATGGAGAGTTGAACACAACTGAAATCACCAAACAACAACAAATAAAACGGAGGTAAGAAACCCCACAATTACATTCCACTTTAGATGCTTAGAGCTGTAGAATAAACACCAGTTATTTGAATTGGTTACCAAATGGTATTTTTATTTCCCCACCCTGCCCCACCCTTTCAGTAAACACATCATACATATTTTCATCTTGTTGAAGATACTTGCAATATTATGTTTTGCAATGACACTTTTATTTTTGCAAAAATCAGAGACCAGCAGTGGCTTCTGCTGATGCCAAGGGTGGGGCCAAAAGTTCTCATGGTCACCTGAAGGGAATGCACAAGAGTGGCTACCAGTGTTGGCAGAGAGTCTGTGAATGCAAGATAAGCTCTTCCTGGGTAAAGGGAAAATCAGGATTCATACTGATGCTAGTTTGTCAGGAGGGTTAACTTGGATACCAATTCCATTCAGAACACGTGCATTAAATCCCAACTCTGGGCCAATAATTGTACTGGAGATGGGGGAGAATCAAAGTTTTAGTGAGACAGGATCCTTCCCTGTGGAGAACTCACAATCTAGTGGAGGTTTTAGGCACAAGCTTAGGTGGCTATGATGCACTATATTCCATTTTTAAAAGTTTTTATTGATGTCTCCTATTTTTTTCATCATCGTTGTTATCTGCAATATCTCTCCCTCCCCTTCCCAGAAAGCCATTATATATAACAATATTTTTTAAGATCAAAAATGAAAAAAAAAGAGGAAATAATCTACACAACTGATTGATACACTGAAAAAGTTTAAAAAGTATGTACAATGTGTAACACTTGTGGACCTTCTACCTCCATGAAGGGATGGGGGTAGGGGGAGTGGCATCCTCTCATCTCTCTTGTTGAAGTTGTGCTTGATCTCTATAATTTGGTTACATTCACTTTTGATTTTTGGTGTGTGGTTGTTTTTTCAATTTTTATTGTTGCACTCCTTGCATATTACTGTTTTCTTGGTTCTGCTGACTTCACACTGCATCAATTGATTTCATTTTGCAACACACCTCTCCAATGCACCCTCTTTGCTCCAGAACTCTGGTGCAGGTCCTCATCATCTTATGCCTGGACTCTTGTAATATTGCCTGTTGGGGATGTGTGGTGTGGTGTGGTGGTCTGCCTGCCCCAAGTCCCTCCCCACTCCAATACATCCTCTATTAACTTACCAAAGGGATTTTCCTAAAGCACAGACCCAACCATATCACCCCCACCCTTGCCACCCCTCAATAAACTCCAGTGGTCTCCAGAACCAAACACACAACGCTCTATTTGGAATTCAAAGCCCTTCAGAACTTAGCTCTCTCACCATTCCAGCTTTCTTATACCTTACCCCTTCTCTCCCCATGTAATGGAAATGCAAATTTAAAGATCTTCCCTGCCCCTAGCTTAAGTGCACCTGGAGCCTGTGGTGGGAAGAGGCTTGTTTTTTCAGGAAAGCCCCCACCTTGATACTTTGTGATTGGGCAGTGGGTCAAGGAGGTTGTTACAATCTCTGAGCTAGGAGAAGGCTATATAAACCCTTAGGCGAGGCTTTGCTTTGGGGCTCACTTTGAGAAGTGTTGTGTGATTTGACCAGATGAGACTCTGGGAAGCCGTTGTTGAGAGCCCCCCGGCTTTGAAAACCCAGATGTTGATGCTTCCCTCTCTGGTAACTGTGATTTGGTATTGATATAATGTTTGGACAGTTTGGAAGCCTGTCTTTGATCTGTAAGTTCTGTAACTCTGAAGTTCGGGGTGCTGACCTTTTTCCCCCTGAACTAGGTAATATATGTTTGTTTGATTAAAGTAAGCTTGTTGACCCATTTTGAGTTGCTTTCCTTTTGAAAAGCAGATCTAAGAACCTGTGTTGGCAGCTACCCTGGGGATATTGGGGTGCCTGCTGCTACACCCCACCACACACATAATCTCTGATCCTGTGACAATGGCCTCCTCACTGTTCCAAGAACAAGACCCTCCGTCTTTCAGCTCTGGCTGTCCCCCATGATTGGGATACTCTTGCTCCTTATTTCCCCCTCTTGACATCCCTGGCTTTCTTCAAGTCCCAGCTAAGTTCCCACATTCTATAGGAAGTCTTTCCTAACTCTTAATTCTATTGCTGCCCCTCTTTTATTTACTTACTATTTGTCTTGTGTATAGCTTGTTTGTACATTTTTGTTTGCTTCTTGTCTCCCCCATTAGAGAGTTAAGTTCCTCGAGGGCAGGGACTGTCTTACATTTTTTGGGATCCCCTTTGCTTAGCCCAGTGCCTGGCACATAATAGATATTGATAAATGTTTATTGACTGAGTTCCTATAAATCTTTCCATGTTTCTCTGTATTCATCACACATACTATTTCTTACAGTACAGTAATACTCCAATACATTCATGGACCACAATTTGTTTAGCCATTCCCCAATTAGTGAGCATTTATTTTATTTCCAATTCTTTGTTATCACAAAAAGTGCTGTTATAAATATTTTGGTGTATGCGAGGACTTTCTTCTTATGAATGACTCCCTTGAGGCATAAACCAGTATTGGAGTTTCTAGTTCAAAGGGTGTGGATATTCTAGTCACTTTATTTGCATAATTCCAAATTGTTAATTAAAATGTTTGTACCAGTTCACAGCTCCACAGATAATATATTAGTATGCCTATCATTCCCCAGTACCCCCTAACATTGACTATTGCCATTTTTTTGTTATCTTTACCAATTTGCAGAGTATGAGGTAAACTGCAGGTCTGTTTTGATTTGTATTTCTCTTATTATTAGTGATTTGGAGCATTCTTTCATATGGTTGTGAATAGTTTACAATTCTTCTTGAGAATTATTCTTTCATATCCTTTGACCATTTATCTACGAGGGAATGGCTTTTAATCTTATATATATTTATGAACTGTTTATATATTTTGGATACCAAACCCTTACCAGAGAAACGATACAAAAGTGTTTTCTCATTTTACCACTTCCTTTCTCATTCTGAATGCATGAATTTTGAATGTGCAGAAGTTTTTCAGCTTCATGTAATCAATGTTATCTATTTTATTTTTTTGTATTGGCTTATACCTCTTGTTTGATTAAGAATACATCTCCTACAGAGAGTTATGAGAAGTGTATGGTCTATTTCTCTTCTAATTTTTTTACAACCCAATTTTTGTTGTTAAAGTTGTATATTCATTTAGAAAGTATTGTTGAATATGGTACAAGATGTTAATCTAAGCCTGATTTCTGCCAGATAGATCTTCAATTTTCCCAGCAGTGTAGATCAAACTAGAAGTTTTTTTCCTAAATATTTTTTTTACTTTATCAAACACTAAGTCATTTTGTTCCATTCTTTCTGATTCTCTTTTGATGAGTCTGTTCCATTGATTTTTCCCTCTTGTTTTTAACTAATCCCAGATGATTTTGAAGACTGCTGCTTTATAATATAGTTTGAGGTCTGGAAGTGCTCTTCCTACTTCATCCCAACTTCGTTTCTTCATTTTCCTTGATATTCTGGATCTTTTATTTTTTCAAATGGATTGTTATTATTTTTACCAAGTTCTATAAAGTATCCCCTGGATAATTTGATGGGTATGGCATCAAAAGTGTAAATTAACTTTGGAAATATTGTCATTTGTATTATACTGACACAGCCCAGCCATGAGCATTGAATATTCCTCCATCTATTTAAGTTGTTCTTTCTATAAGAAGCACTTTGTTATTGAATATATATTTATATATGTATATATATATACATATATATATATATATATATATATATATACACACACACACAAGTCTTTTGTATGCTTTGGCAGGTTTATATTTTGGATATTTTGTAGTTATCTACAATGAAATTTCCCTATGTATTTTTGCTTCTTGGGTTTTATTATATTATGTAGAAATGCTATTGATTCTTGAAGGTTTATTTTGTAGATTCTCTATTATTTTCTAAGTCTACACACGAGATCATCAACAAATAGGTATAATCTTAGCTCCTCTTTACCAATTTTTATTCTTTTAATTTCCTTCTCTTGTCTTATTGCTATTGCTAGCATTTCTAGAATGATATCAAATAATAGTGGGGAGAGAGGGCATCCTTGCTTCATTCCTGTATTTATTGGAAAGTTTTTTAGTGTTATCACCCATTGCCTATGATGCTTGCCTTTGATTTTAGTTAGATGCTTTTGTATCATGTTTTTTAAAAAATTTCCTCCATACCTATACTTAGTGGGGTTGTTTTTTTCCCAAAGCATAAATAATTGTTGTAATTTGTCAAATATTTTTTCTACATTTATTGAGATGATCATATGGTTTTGGAAGTTTTGGTTTTGAATATGATTAATTATTTTGATGATTTTCCTAATGTTACATCCTTGTGTCCCTTATGTAAATCCTACTTTGTCATAAGGAATGACTTCTCAGATAAATCATTAGTCTGTTTAACAGGATTTTCTTTAAAATTTTTGAAATTTTTTTTAATCTTGAATATTTTAATATCTTCAAAATTCATTAGTGATACTGGCCCGTAGTTTTCTTTCTGTGTTTTATCTTTCCCTGGTTTAGGCTTTAGGACCATATTTATCTTATAAAAGGATTCTGGTAGGGTACTTTTTCCCCCTCATTTTTTGAGGATAATTTATGAAGTATGGGAACTAATTTTTTTTATTAGATATTTGTTAGAATTCTCCAGTGATCATGGAGATCATGATCCCACCCCTCACCAGTTTTTGGTAGTTCCTTTATAGCTAGATCTATTTCCTTTTCTAAGTTGGGATTATTTAAGATCTCTATCTGGTCTTCTGATAGTTTGAGTATTTTATATATTTGAAGGTATTCCACAAATTCTTTTGTGTTTTTGGTCTTGTTAGCATATAACTGTGCATAATATATTCTGATTATTCTGGTTTTGTTGTGATTTCACCCTGATATTTTACTGATCTAATTTCCTGCTCTCCTCTTTTTAATCAGATTAGCCACAAAAAGTCCCCTCAAAAACAAAGGGGGGTGTCTTCTCATAGCTCTTCTTGGTCATTATAATTTTTCAGCATTCAGGGTCAGTTTTTCTATTGTTGTTGCCTTTTTTCAGTTACATTGTTGCCATCATCACACACACATTTAGTTTTGCTTACTTCACTTTGTATCAGTTCATTTAAGTATTCCCACACTTCTCTGTATTTATCATCATTTTTTTCTTATAGCACTATAATATTCCATTCGTTCATATCAAGTCAAAAAGAATTTGTTGTTTACTATGTGCCAGGGACTGTTGTAAGTTCAGGGGATACAAAGAAAGTCAGAAAGAATCACTGTACTCAAGGAATACTTATATGCACATGTAAAGAGAGGAGGAAGGAGAGAGAGAGAGAGAGAGAGAGAGAGAGAGGGGGGGGGGGATTCTGTAAAACAAGATGGATACAGGATAAATTGGAGGTCATTTCAGAGGGAGGGCAGTAGCATTAAGTAGAGTTGGGAAAGGCTTGTCATGGAAGATGAATTTTAGCTGAGTGTTAAACAAAGTCAAAGAATCCAGGAGGCTCGGTCACATTTGCAAGGAATAGCAGAGGCCAGTGTCATTTGATGGTAGAGTATATGGAGGGGGGTAAGGTGTAAGAAGACTGGAAACATAAGAAAGGAATAGTTTAAGAAGGGCTTTAAAAGCCATGGAGAGGATGTTGTATTTGGTCCTGGAAGCAACAGAAAGCCACTGGAATTTGTTGACTGGGGGGAGATATGGTTAGAACTTCACTTTAGGTAGATCCCTTTGGTGGCTGAACAGTGGATGAATTGGGGTGGGGAAGAACCCCCAGCAGCTATTGCAAAAGTCCAGGAGGGAAGGGGTGTCAGAGGAGAGAAGGGGCTATACTGGAGAGCTGTGATGAAGGTATAAAAGACAGGACTTGACAACTGATTGTTGATGAGACTGTGTGAGGAGTGGAAGATGATGTCTTCCTCATCTGATGTTTAGAGGGTCTGGGCATTATACTTTCTTTGCTTAATTCTAGATTGCTTTCCAGAATGGTTCTCCTGATTTGTAGTTCCACCCATTATGTGCTGGTATGCATTAGTGTTTCTGGAGTTCAATTTAGCAATGTAATTTTGAGCACCTATTATATACCTACTAGGCACTGGATTAGGTTAGATTTGGAATCTGGGTCCTGGGTTTGAATCCTGCCTCTGCTTCTTGCTTTCTAGGTAATCTTGGGCAAATCACTTAATCTCTGGGTCTCAGTTTCTCATCTGTAAAATATGGGGCTTGACCTAAAAATAGACTCTACGATCCTTTCTAGTTCTCAGTCTATGAGGAATGAATGCATGAAAAGGCATGTAAGTGTTCATTGTAAGTTAGTGGATAGGGAGCTGGCCTTGGAATCAGGAAAAGCTGGGCTCAAGGCCCCCAACTCTGTCCTGTGCCTGCTGTGTGCTGTTGGATGAGTCATTTAAACTTTCTGTGCCCCATGCAGCTCTCTGGCTGTATGGGGCAGAGTTGGTAGTGGGCATTCCTTAGCAGAAGCACCACAGGCTGCTGGAATCATAGGTCTGTATAAAAAAAAAAAACAGTGCCAGGCACTGTACAAAGCCTGAGGTGCCAAGTATAGAAAAGTGAGATAGAAGTAGAGGGGGGTGGAGGATAAGTGGGATCAAGTATGGGCCAGAGGGGTGGGCAGGAGGAGCTCAGGAAAGTCTATGCAGGCAAAGGCCTGCATGCAGAAGGTGGAAAGTGACTTGCCAGGAATGCTATATTAAAAAAATTGCTCTGCAAGAATCAGTGATTGGATTAGACAGCCTCAAAGGTCTCTTCCAGCTCAAAAGCTGTGATTCTATGAGAAATTCCAGGTATAGGAAATAACTAGAAAAAAAAAAAACTCCAGAGGTAGGAAAGCCCAGGGCAAGTTTGGAAGACAGAGAGTGGCCTGATTTGGGGGGAAGGGTAGCTAGGCGGGTGTTCTGGGGGGCAGAAATAAAGATTGGAAATGTATCAGATTATGAAAAGCCTTGAATGCCAGGCAAAGGAGCATCAAATATTATTCTACACACAATGAGGGGCGCATTTTTAGTTTTTAAATCTGAACCCCTTTGCTTTTCACCATCCTTTGGAAATGATGTCACAATCCCCCTAAGAGGTCAGCAGGAAGCACCAGAGACTTCCAGGACGGGCAAGTGAAGGCTTGTTTATCTTTTGCTTTTGCTCCCATTATAGTTCCCGAACAGGATTTTTGCTCGGAAGCCAGAAGACAGGCTAAGTTTAGCCACTCTATTACAGGCTATAGACTACAAATTTTCAAATGAGTTTGGAAGGTTCCAAAAGGAGCATCCATAAGCAAGGCTGTGGTTTCCCGAATTCTTTCCTTTGCAACAACAAAACACAACACAACCCCCTCAAAACCAACTCTGCAGGATTTAATTTTCCATCCATCATCCAAGGGAAAGAAATTTCATACACTTTCAAGGACAGGAAGTTGCTTTAAAACTGGAAGTCTGTTTTTAACATGGAGGAAAGTGGCTTGTCAACCTACTTTGTTGCCTTGAAAAGTTGTCCTGATATTCCAAGACAGGAAAAGCTTTCCTTCAAATACAGTTGTTCCAAATCCACAACTTTGAAAAGAAAACTTTGATGCCAGAAGCCAAAAAGGCACATTTCAATTTACATGGGAGGAAAGGGAAGGCAAAAAAGCACTTATTAAGTATCTACTATGTACCAGGTGACAAGCAGCTAGGTGGTACAGTGAATTTAGTGCTGGGTCCAGAGTTAGGAAAATCTGAGTTCAAATCTGACCTCAGATACTACTAGCTGTGTGACCCTGGACAAGTCACTTCACCCTGTTTGCCTCAGTTTCCTCATCTGTAAAATAAGCTGGAGAAGGAAATGGCAAACTCAGACATTTACTAGCTGTGTGACCCTGGACAAGTCACTTCCCCTTGTCTGCCTCAGTTTCCTCATCTGTAAAATGAGCTAGAGAAGGAATAGCAAACCACTCCAGTGTGTTTGCCAAGAAAATCCAAATAAGGTCCTGAAAAGTTGGACACAACCGAGAAATGACTGAAGAACAACAAAATCCATGTTCCAGATGCCTGACTAGCACTTGTCGGAGATTATCTTGTTTGATCATGGGAGGATCAGCTTGTCCATAGAAACCCAGATTCTACACAATAACTCCTTAGCATCAATAAACTGGCAAGCATGTATTAAGCACCTACTGCATACCAGGTGCTGGAAAGTATACACAACAGACAGTCACATGAGATAGAAGGAGTCCATATTTTTACTCTGGCACCTATTGCCATGTGACCCATGGCAAGTCACTTCCCTCCAAGCTATCCTAGATCTAGATTGGTAACATGCCTCAGAGGCCATCTAGTCCAGCCCCCTTCTTTTACAGAGGCGGAAACTGAGGTACAGGGAGGCTAAGTTACTTGACTATAGTCATTCACGTAAGTATGAGAATCTTTGAACCCAGATTCTCTGACTTCAGAGCCAGTGCTCTTTCTATCAGCTTTTTTTTCAACCTTGTTTCTTCCTGTGCTTGGTACATATGAAGAGCTTTGTAAATGCTCTTTCCTTTATCCATTCATCCATCCATCCATCCATCTCTCCATCCATCCATTGGTCTATTTATACACTGAGCTATCATCTATCTCACCCATAAAAATGAAGAGTTGGACCAGGAGTGTAAGACCACAAATCTCTAAGAACTGGGAAGGATATCAGAAGCTTTACAATCCAAATCCTTCATTTTATAAATGAAGAAACTGTGACCTGGGAAGGTTACATTTTGCCCTGGGGTCACATAGTCAGTAAGCCTCCAAGCAGGACCCTGACATTAGCAATGACTCTTTTTTCTTCTAGACCTCACAATAAAAGTTCCCTCCAGCTCAGATTTAACAATTCAATTTACCAAGCATTTCTCAAATGGCTATTGTGTGTTCTAATACTGGGATATAAACATGAAAATTAAATTGCCCTTATACTGAAGGAGTCTCCATTCTCCTAGGTGAGGAATATAACTCATACATGGATAAAGATATACAAATTAATTTGGGAGGAAAGTGGGGCATTGGCGTTCGAGGAATCCTGAAAGACCTTGTCTGGAAGGTGACTCAAGACCAACCTTGAAGGGATTAGAAGAGGTGCAGGTAATGAGGGAGCTCCTTCTAGGCATGGGAGACATTCTGTACAAAGGCGGATTGTCATATGGGGGGCAGAGGAGGAGACTTGAGATTTCACTGGTCAGGGTAACTTCTTGGAGAGGAAATGCCTTTACTCCTGCTGATCAGCACCTTGCCTGCAAATTATAGTATAGGAGTTGCCTAAAGCAAGGAGGATTTAAGTGACTTACCCAGGAGACCTATAGCCAGGAATGTGTCAGAAGAACTTCAGTTCTCTTGGCTTCAAGGCTTGCTCTTTATCCACTAAGCCAAGAGTTATATGGAGGCTTTAGCCAATCAGCCATCTTGGCTTGACCATGGAATGACAGGGATAGTGTTTTCTTTCTCCCTTGGAACTCCTTTTTGGAGAATGGAGATCACCCCCCCCCAAGATAAGAAATATAGCTATAGATACATAGAGATATCTGTTTATAGATATAGATATAGATGTAGATGTAGAAATATAGCTCCAGGTATATAAATGGATCATAGGTAAATACAGAAATAGTGCTATAGATACAGATGCATATAGATATATATAGATAGATAATTGATATAGAAATATAGCTATAGATAGAGATGTCTCAATATATAGATCTCTGTATATATCAACGTATCTATGTAAATAGATATACTGAGAAAGATAGAAAAATAAAGCTATTAGGCACTGTGCTAAGTGTTAGAATACAAATTGAAGCAAAAATAGGCCTTCCCTGTCCTCAAGGAGCTTTTACTGCCATGGGGGAAGGCAGTATATATCCTTGTCCCCCTCCGTAGGAGGGAGGGATGGTTGCTGGTAAGAAAGTTGAAATAATGGAGTGATGAATGGAGCCAGGAGTGAAGGGAGCATGGCCTCATGGCTGGTGATTCACCAATTTGGAATGAGAGCTATGGGAGAAGCCTTTCCAGGGTGAAGGCTCCAGGCAGGGAGATAGAGAAGTCCAGAGAGTGAGGAGCAGAGCTGGGAGTGGATTGAACAGAATTTGTGTTGGCAAAGTAGTCAGAAGACCTCAGCTGCTGGAAACTTGAAGGTTTGCAAAGCCCTCCCTGGATCATCTTCCATGGTCTAACTGGGTATGCTGCAGACAGATGAAACATTGATGCTATTACATCTTGAGAGACTTTTCCTCTGGAAATCTGGGTTGGCACTTCTGTTATTGCTAATTAAAGTGGATTTTCCTTGCTGCATTTTTCAGTCTGAGCCCACCTGATGTCAATTACCAGCTCTTTTCTTGTCTTTTATCTATCACCTTCCCATCTCTGTCATTATGAACTGTAGGAACCATGCCCAGGCATCACTGGACTAGAAAGTCAACTGGGGGCGTGAGTGTCCCGTAGGAGATGACTCCTAGACAGGGCATTGATGTCATTGCATCTGAGACCAAAGTTCTCATTACTACAGTGCTTGGGGAAATCAAATCTCTGCATCTACAGGGAGAATTTGGTCCTTAAGGACTGCAGGGTTAATGGCTGACAGCCTCAGGGGGGTCCACTGTCTTCAGGATTGAAGTAATTAAATGGAGCAGTGGAAAGGCTGTAATGCGGTTTGATAGGACGAATGTCGAGCTTGAAGCAGAAGGCCTGAGTTTGAGTCCTGCTTCTGACTTTGGGCAGCTCCTTCTACAAATTCTCTCAGTCTCTGCTTCTTCATCTGTAAATGGGGACAAGCCTACATGAACTACCTATCTACCGGGGCTGTCAGAATGCCTGTAAACCTCAACATTCTGGGCAAGTCGCTTAACCCTTTGGTGCCCTGGGCGACTCTAAGAGCGTAAATTGCAGGCAAGTCACCAACCCAAATTTGTGAAGGGGATGTTTTCATCTAGAACTTTTCCATATCAATGAAACTGAAGACTTAGTCCCTGGATCTCTATTGTTAATTTGGTGGATGGCTTGGATGAGAGGCACAATTTGGTGGCTAGAGGCCAGGCCTTGGAGTCAGGAAGACTTCAAGGGGGCTCAAGCCAGGCCCATGGAGCATATTAGCTATGTGACCCTGGGCAATTTCTCAGGGTCCCCGGGCAACAAGGGAATGATTTGAAGTAGTGGAAGGACCCTGACAAAATCTTTTGTCTGGATCAATTTTTTAAAAGGGGGGTGCTTTTAAATGGCTTTTGTCCTCTATGTTGTTTTTGAGAGGGGATCTCTCTGTGTCACCCGGGATGGAAGCATGAGGCTGGTGTTGAGTGTGCTGGACTGAACCAAGGACTAGGCATTTTCCAGCCATCAGAGGGGATCCCTCTCCAGAAGAACCTCCCTGTCCTCCTCTCCCCTACCCTTCCTTTGGGAAGTGGCTCATTACAAACCTGACCTGTGGGGTGTGCTTTTGTTGACTGAGTCCTCAGTTCTCATTCTCACACACACACACACTCACACACATGCTCACACACATGCTCACACACTCATACATACATTCACACACACACTCACGCACTCACACACACATACACACACTCACACATTCTCTTTCACACACACATTCACACACATGCTCACACACTCACACACACACACTCTCTTACACACTCTCACACAGCTCACATACACATTCACACACACTCACACACTCACACATACACCATCACATACACACTCACAGATACATGTGTACATACACATTCACACACACACACACACACACACACACACACACACACACACACTTGTTTTCTGTGCCCAGAAGGGAAACCAGAAGCATTTGTTTTGTGCCTATGCAGAGGAGGACTCAGAGAATTTCTTCCTCTGTGAGCCACTCACCCCACAGTCTAGCAGGTTCTCCACCTCTGGGCTGCGTGGGCAGGGAACAAGGCAGCCGGCACTGTCAAATGGACTCTCTGCTTGGTCTTAAACAAGTAGCTTTGATTCTGCCCTCCTCCCCCAAGTTCTTAGGCCATTTTGGGTGGGAAGGGTCTGCAGGACATTTGGTTTTAACCCTGTTTGGGGTCTCAGAAAATTCTGAATTACTTCTTACCAAGACAACCAGCTATATGGATACAGGACTGGGAGCTGGAAGACCTGAGTTCAAATCTCAGCTTTGCTGATAGTGACCTGGGTGCCCCAGAACAAGTCATTTGTAAATATTGAGCTGGAAGGGACCTTTGAGATCACCTCACCCTACTTCTTTATTTCGGGAGGCAGCGTGGGGCAAATGGAGAGTCAATAAGTCAAAAGTCCATGGGAGACAACATGCAGACAGCTATGGACAAACAAGATGGAGCATATGAGGTGCTCAAGGAGGCCTTGCACCTCTGTGTGAGGGCTGCCGACCCCTTTTCAGGGCTCCCTCTACCTGGGCATCCATCTGATTTACCCCATTCTCACTCGTGCCTCCAAGAAGCTGCAGCAGGGGCAGCAGCCACACCCTGGTGACATTGTCTTGGCAGATGGGCTGAACCAGGTGGAGGGGAACCAGCAGGTCACAAACTCATCAGTGAGTGAGGGGAATGTCTACCCCAAGCATGCTAAGTCTTCCCCCAGCAGAATGGGTGGATGAGAATGATTTGTCCCAATGGCCATGAAGTTGGCTCTGTGGGGAGCTTAGAACTTGGTCAAGCATCCAAGACACCAAGATCACCCACTGCATCCTGGGCCATCACTGGTCATCCTGACTTTTGTCTGGCCCCTGGACTTCAATGATTCTAGAAAACAGAGTGAAGCTGATGGCCTCACTTAAATCCAGTTCATTCACAAGTCAAGGCATCACCCACGTCGATGGTCTTCTTTGAAAATGGATAAACAGGGTGGCTAGGCAGTGCAGTGAATAGAGCACCGGCCCTGGAGTCAGGAGGACCTGAGTTCAAATCCGGCCTCAGATACTTAACACAAAAACTAGCTGTGTGACTTAACCCCAATTGCCCTCCAAAAAGAAAAAGAAAAAAAAGAGAAAATGGATAAATAACACACAAGGTTTATACAGGATTAACTAGAGGAAGGACCCTAGAATTAAGGTGGGGGGCAGGTTGGAAAAAGCTTCTTGTAGAATGTGGGTTTTAGGGACTTGAAGGAAGCCAATGGCAGAGATGAGGAAAGGGAACATTCCAGGCACTGGGGTGAGCCAAGAAAAATGCCCAGGGCTGGGAGGTGAAGCCTCTTATTTATGGAACAGCAGGGAAGTCAGTCATTGGATCACAGAGTAGTGGAAAGTGTAAGGTGTAAGACAACTAGAAAGGTAGGAGGGAGACAGATAAATTCAATTCAACAAACATTTATTAATCACCTACTATGGACAGGGTGCTGTGTTAATTAAGGGCTTTGAATGCCAAAAAAAGGTTGTTTTGTATTTGCTCCTGGAGGTGGTGCAAAGCCACTGGAGTTGATTGAGTTGGGGGTGGGGGGTGTAATACTGTTGGACTGTGCTTCAGGAAGATCACTTTGATAGTTGATTGGGGAATGACCTGGAGTGGGGGGAACTTTGAGGCATGGAGATTTACCAGTAGCTACTTCAACGGTCCAAGTATGAGGTGGGCTTATCACAACCAACACCTGCCACATAGTAGGTGCTTAATTGACTGACTGTGGACTGAGTTGATGAATGGACTGGGGCCTTCCCCAGGATTGTGGTAAAGTCAGAGAAGATAAGGGGACGGATACGAAAGATGTGACGTAAGTAAAGGCAATAGGACTTGGCAAGAGGCTGGAGATAGGAGCTGGGAGAGAGAATGAGGAATCAGGAATGACACAAGGTTGGGAGACTGAGTGACGGGGAGGCTTGGAAGAGTGGAAGGTTTGGAGAGAAAGACAATGAGCTCTGTTTTGGGCACATTGAGCTAAAGATGTCCAGGGGATATTCAGTCTGAGATGTGGGATTAGGAAGTTTGGGAGAGAAGTTAGAGTTGGGAATCACCATAGAGATGATGAAGGAATCCCTGGAAGCTGCTGAGATAACCAAGAACAACAGCATAGAAGGACAAGACAGAGTGTTCAAAATGGAGCCTTGGGCGGCACCCATCATGCGTGATCTTGACAGATCTGGCAAAGGACACTGAAGACAACACTTTCACGCTCACCATTACTGGACTGCCACAACCAGCCATCCTCAGAGACAACATTTAAGTTTCAGAGCACTCTCTCTGCATTATAAGCCTCCAGATAATTCCTTGGTGTAGTCTCATGGAGCATAGAGTTGGAGCCAGAAGGAACCTCAGGGGTATCTGGTCCAACCCTATCACTTCATAGATGATGAAGCCAAGGACCAGAGATGGGAAGGGCCTTGCCCAGAGTTACACAAGTAATAAGTGGCAGAATGAGGACCTGAACCCACATTCTTGATCTAACCCTCTCTCCTCTGTTCCACTCTGCTCCTGTTATCCCATATCACAGAGCAGGAAACTGAAGTTAAGATTTCTTCAGATGGTCATTGATTCAGAGCAAGAAGGGATCCCTGTAGCCACCTAACCCCGCCCTCTCATTTACAGGTGAAGAGAAGGAGACTCTGAGAAGTAAAGCTACTTGCCCAAAGTAGAAAGAGATAGAGTCAGGATCTAAACCCAGGTCCTTTGATCCTGAAGCCAGTGTTCTTTCCATTGCAATGCATTGCCCACCTCCCTAGCAGCAGACTTGCCAAGGCACACTGTCAGTAAGTGTCTGAGCTGGGACTGGGGCTGAGGACAGCCTGACTCCAGGATCAGGCTCAGAGTCAACACTTTCTGACAGTCTGAACAGGTGGGCTGGGAAAGAGTCTCCCCCTTTCTCTCGCTTGACTGAAGCCAGGACAGGAGTAACTTCCAGAGGCTCATAGATGGAGGGGCAGCTTCCTGCTTTTTAGAGTAGAGCCCTCAGGAGGGAAAGCTGGGGTCCCCAATGAGTTCAGGGGGGCAGCTTTCTGTTTGTTAATGGAGAAAGCTGCCCATGATGCAAAACTTGCTTTTAAGTGGGGAAAAGTGGTAATCCCCTCCATCAAACCTAAGTGTGGGCGAAATTCAGAAAGTAGGTGAGATGAGGCAGTACTCCCTCCTCAGGGCAGCAGCCGGGCAGCAGCTTGGACGCTTGCATGAATGAACACGACCTGACCAGCAGTGGAAGGCAAGGAAGGCGCTCCAGACACAGGTCTGCTGGCACTCCTCTCTTGGCTTTGTGCTCTCTCCTGACTGATAAAGAACACGTGAGCTGCTGGTCCTCCTTCCACCCTCTCTTCTTTCCTGGTAGGCCAAGGGGTGCTCTTGGTTCTTCCACTTTTTTCAAGTGATCTTGGAGGAAGACTGACTAGCCGAGGATAGGTATTGAATGCTGGTTTCTGTGAGGGAGGCAGCATGGTACAGTGGAAAAAGCATTGGCTATGGTGTCTAGTGGGCAGCTAGATGGCACAGTGGACTGAGTGCTAGTCCTGGAGTCAGGACGATCTGAGTTCAAATCCAACCTCACACACTTACTAGCTGTGTGAACCTGGGAAAGTTACTTCACCTTGTTTGCCTCAGTTTCCTTATCTATAAAATCAGCAGGAGAAAGAAATAGCAAACCACTTCCATATCTCTGCCAAGAAAACCCCAAATGGGGTCAGGAAGAGTCGGACAACAACAACAAAAATAGCATTGAGAGGACCTGGGTCCAGATTCTGCCTCTTCTATTTGTTTCCTGTATGACATTAGGGAAGTAATTTCGTGTTTCTGTGCCTCAGTTTCCCCACCTGTAAAACATAAAAGTTGGACAAGATGACCTCTGAGGTCACTTTTAGCTCTAGATCAGGAATAAATGTGCGCCATATAGTTTGGGGGTTATTAATCAGTGTGGGGATTCTTTTTTTAAATTAAAAACAATATCAAACCAATGCAAATAGCCCAACCTCCTAGTTAACTACTAACTTCTTAGTAAACTACTAACCACTATCATTTTCTTCCTTAAGACCAAGCAAGGAAATGACTTCCCTTCTCAACACCTAACAAAAATCCTACCCCTAGTCTAGAAGTATTGGAAAAATATGTTTTAGCATGATACTTCTTTTGGAAATAGGTGAGATTGTCCAACCTCAGTGGTGCTGGATCATGCTTGCCCCTCCCAGCTAGGCTGCTAGCAGTAAAGTCCTGCTTTTCCTTCTCCTTTCTAAAGACTCAGGACAGATCTCATATCATATCTGTTCACGCCACCCCAAAGTTTAGACAGCCAACACACACAGAGGTTAGCTACAGTCCCTACATGTAAGTGAATTTCAAAATATAAAGCATCATCTTAATTGGGGTCATGCCTTCTGGGTCCCTGTCAAAATTCTTTGTCTATTCGCTTTCATTTACTTTCCTACTTTGTATCATGGTTAGGCTGCCTACTGTTCCTTCAGGCAGTTTCACTATTTTATTTGCATTATTTCATAAAAGTCTTTCCAGGTTTCCTTGTACTCTGTGTTCTTTAGTCAGATAGTTACTATATATTTATTAAATACCTATTATATATGCCAGATACTGTGCTAAGCACTGGACATACTTTCTGGCCTTAATTATATTATAGCATTTCACTGCATTAATGTACCTAAATTTATTTAACCATTTAACCATCCATCTATTTTTAGACTTTAAGTTCTTTGTAATTAAACACAACACTGCTATAAAAATCAGATAGCTCTTTTTAAAAAAAGAGCTTCCCCTCTGGGTTACTCCCCATCTTGCACTTGTATTTGGAGATTGGGTCCCTAGAGAACATGTGGTACAGTGGAAAGTTCACTTTCTCTGTAATCAGAGAATCTGGTTTGCATCTACCCTCCTGTGTTTGCTACTTGTGTGACCTAGAACAAATCACTTAATGTCTCTAGACCTTAATTTTCTCATCTATAAAACAGAGGATTGACATAGATGATCTCCAAGGCCTCTTCCAACTCTAAATCAATAATCCCATCAATGATAGATTCTCTGGTGTTTTTATCATCAGCAATAGACTTTAAGCTTACCCCCACTGTGTGTCTCCTAAATAGAATGCAAGTGGGGCTAACCAAGTTAGCTTAATGTTAGTTCTGGTATGTGTCAAGAAATAATGTTCTGCCCATACTGATCCCAGACTGATTAAAAGGATATGACCCCTGTCCCTGTTCAGTCCTTTAGGAATGCAGCAGAGTTCACCTGAGAGAAACAATTATGTCTTTGATGTCACCATAATCAATCAATTTAGTAATTGGCTTTAAAATAAGTCTAAACCTGTGTTTCTCTAGCAGACTTAGATGATTTATTACTAGTCTATTAATGTGATGAGCATTGACTGGACTTATAAGGAGGCAGCATGGTAAAAATGGATCCAATGCTGGGTTGGGAGTCAGGAAAATAGGAATTAGAATCCTATTTCTGATACTTGGGATCATAGGCATTTCTAGGACCTAAGAGGTCATCTAATCCATCCCCCCTTAATTCTACAGAGGAGAAAACAGAGGCCCAGAGAAGGGAGGTGAATTGCTTAATATCACACAGGTGTTATACCCACTAGAGAGAAACTCTGAAAATCAGCTCTGTGCTGCAATCCTACATATCCAGAAAGGAAAGATGACACCTGATTGGCTGAGAGAATGCAGAATGTGATGCTATTTAATTGCTGTAAGGGATTTTTTTGGTTGGTTGTAGACACTTTGGGGGGAAATCAAGGGAGGTTGTTGAGAGAGAGGAAGACTATCAAAGGGGGGGCTGAAGCCCTCAGAGTTTCAGATTTCTATGGGAAGTTATAGTCATCACATTCCTTGGCTTCCAAGGTCTGCAATTCTAGAGACTTCATAGAGTCCCCCCTGGGCCTCCCCTGGATGAGAGAGTTCACTCTTTCTTGGTTTTAGCTGAGGTCTGATATTGCTCTCAGCTGAAGGGCTTACTTTTGTTGTTGTTCAGCCATTCAGCTGTGTCCAGTGACTCAGGACCTCAAGGACCACAGCACACCAGACCTTCTATCCTCCCCTGTCTCTTGAAGTCTGTCCAGAATAATGTTCGTTATTTCCATGACCCTATCTAGCCATCTCATCCTCTGTATCTTCTTTTCCTTTTGTCTTCAATATTTCCCAACATCAAGGTATCTTCCAATGAATTCCATCTTCTCATTATGTGGCCAAAGTATTTAAACTTCAGCTTTAGCTTCAGTTCAACTCAGTGCCAATTCTATGGCACTTAGCTTTCCTTATAATTCAACTTTCACATTCAGACATTGCTACTGGAAAAAAAAAACCACCATAATTTTGACTACACAGACCTTTGTGGACAAGGTGATATCTCTACTGGTAGAATACTGCCCAAATTTGCCACAGCTTTCCTTCCAAGGAGCAAGCATCTTTCAGTTTTGTGGCTGAAGTCACCACCTGGAGTGAGTGATCTTCGAGCCCAAGAATATCAAATCTGACACTACTTCTATTTCTTCTCCCTCGATTTTCCAGGAGGTGACGGGACTAGTTGTTATAATCTTTTTTATGTTGAGCTCCAAGGCAGCTTTCACACTCTGCTCTTTCATCCTCATCAAGAGGCTTCTTAATTCTTCACTCTCTGAGGTCAGAGTGGTATTGTCTGTATACCTGACACTGTTGGTGTTTCTCCCTGAAACCTTAATCCCAACTTTTGATCCATCCAGTCAGGCATTTCACATGGTGCACCCTGAATATAAGTTAAATAAATAAGGTGACAATATACAGTCTTATTGTACTCCTTTTCTAATCTTAAACAAATCAGTTGTTCCACGTTTGGTTCTAACTGTTGCTTCTTCGCTTGCATACAGTTTCCTTAGGAGAAAAGGAAGATGAGCTGGTACTCCATCTCTTTAAGGACTTGCCACATTTTGTTGTGATCCACACAGTCAAAGGGCTTATTGTAGTCAATGAAGTAGAAGTAGATGTTTTTCTGGAACTCCTTTGCTTTCTCCATAATTCAGCGAATGTTGGCAATTTGGTCTCTAGTTCCTCTGCCTCTTTGAAAACCAGTCTTCTTTTCTGGTAATTCTCAGTTCGGGTATTGCTGAAGCTTAACTTGTAGAATCTTAAGGATCTGTGACATAAGGGCAATTGTTTGGTAATTTAAACATTCTTTGGTATTGCCCTTCTGGATCATTGCCTTATCATGGAAGAGGAGCTTGTGTAGCTCAATGAAACTATGAGCTATGCCATGCAGGGCTACCCAAGATGGAAAAATTATAGTGGAGAGTTTTGACAAAAGATGATCCATTAGAGAAGGAAATGCAAACCTTTCTAGTATCTTTTCCAAGAAAACCCTTTGGACAGTATTAAAATCATAAAAGAGATGATATTGAAGATGAGCCCCTCAGGTCAGAAGGTGTCCAATATGCTACTGGGGAAGAATGTATTTACCCTTGTATATTCTTTCATATATTCTCAGCTATAGAACTCCTCTCATTTCTGTTTGCTATTTTTGGTCTGGATAAATGAATTTCTTTACTATTCATTATTTGTGATTATCTTTTGTATAACTAGAGTTTGGTGGGAAGATGCTTAACTGATATAAGCCAAAGCTTACTATCTTCTTCCTTAAGAGCAATCAAGGAAATGGTTTCCCTTCTCAAACCCTAACAAAACAAAACAAAATGATACAAAAAAACAAACCCCCAACCCTCCCCCACCTCATACTCCTAGAGTAGAGATATTTGATGAATGGCAGGCAGGTATAATTCTAGTGTGATTCTAGTCTTAGACATAGGAGAGATTACCTAGTCTCAGTAGTCCTGGATTGTGTTTGCCCCTCCCAGCTAGTCTGCTAACAGTACAGTTGTGCTTCCTTCTCCTTCTTTCCTGAGTCAGGTCAGACTTCATAAAATATCTATCTAGGCCACCCAAGATACATGCATACATACACACACATACATGTTTAGACAGCCAACTCGTACATAGGAAATGACTAGCAGAGTCAGGGCTTAAACTCAGACTCTCTGATTCCAACACTACTTTACCAAATGTGCTCCATAACATGGTCCAGAGAGTTCCATCTTGAGTTGTTTCATTGCCAGGATGAAAGATGGGCCTTAAACCATATCATATTCAAATTCTTGAGGAGATCGGTGATTCTGTCTATCTGGACATTACTTCCCTCAAATGCGTGTTGCCCTTCTCCACCCATCTGTACTTGTCTCTCTTGGGTCAGCTGTAATGGAAATGCAGATTTAAAGATCTTCCCTGCCCCTAGCTTAAGTGCACCTGGAGCCTGTGGTGGGAGGCTTGTTTTTCAGGAAAGCCCACACCTTGATACTTTGTGATTGGGAAGAGGGTCCAGGAGGTTGTTACATTCTCTGAGCCAAGAGAAGGCTATATAAGCCCTGAGGAGAGGCTTTGCTTTGGGGCTCACTTTGAGAAGTGTTGTGTGATTTGACCAGATGAGACTCTGGGAAGCCGTTGTTGAGAGCCCCCCGGCTTTGAAAACCCAGATGTTGATGCTTCCCTCTCTGGTAACTGTGATTTGGTATTGATATGATGTTTGGACAGTTTGGAAGCCTGTCTGTTTGATCTGTAAGTTCTGTAACTCTGAGGTTCGGGGTGCTGACCTTTTTCCCCTGAACTAGGTAATGTATGTTTGTTTGATTAAAGTAAGCTTGTTAACCCATTTTGAGTTGCTTTCCTTTTGAAAAGCAGATCTAAGAACCTATATTGGCAGTCACCCTGGGGATGTTGGGGTGCTTGCTGCCACAAAATGGCGACGAGGATGGGATCTGCTGAGTAAAAGGAAAGTATGGGGGCTGGGATAATTGTTTGTTTCCCAGTTGTGGTAGCTGTGATTCTATGGAGCCATGGAGCAGGAGAGAGGAACGACCTGCATGCTGACTTCACTGAGCTGAGAGCAGGAATGGTGAGCTGCCTGCATGGAGACCTGTGGAGAAGCCTGGAGCTGCTGCCTTCTGCTGGAGGAGAAGGAACCCAGGAGTTTGGAGTTCAGCCACAGGACAAGATAAGGACTGTGTGGCAAAGCAGGGGCACTGAATGTGTTTCCTTGTTGCATCCCACAGTTTGGGACCCAGGGGGAGGATGGACTTGTGACTGGTGGGTAGGGTGAAGTGCCATGGACCCCAAGGACCCCACTTTGGTTTTGTTGCCCAGCTCCCTCTCTGGACTTGGAAGCAGGGGCTGGAGCAGTTGTGGGAAGGACACCCCCCTCCTCCCAAGAGAACTTTATGTGATAATGCTTTGTATTTTGTGAATTGATGTGAAAATGCAATGTACTTTGTTTAAGACCCAGTGGCCACTTTGGTAACTTTAGATGTACCTTGAAAGTGTGACCTAAGAGATGTTTTAGTGCTAATTCAAATGTAAATTGTGTATGCTATGGGCAAGAAAGATCTTGGGGCCGAATGTAATGGAAATGCAGATTTAAAGATCTTCCCTGCCCCTAGCTTAAGTGCACCTGGAGCCTGTGGTGGGAGGCTTGTTTTTCAGGAAAGCCCACACCTTGATACTTTGTGATTGGGCAGTGGGTCCAGAAGGTTGTTACATTCTCTGAGCCAGGAGAAGGCTATATAAACCCTGAGGAGAGGCTTTGCTTTGGGGCTCACTTTGAGAAGTGTAGTGTGATTTGACCAGATGAGACTCTGGGAAGCCGTTGTTGAGAGCCCCCCGGCTTTGAAAACCCAGATGTTGATGCTTTCCTCTCTGGTAACTGTGATTTGGTATTGATGTATGTAATGTTGGGACAGTTTGGAAGCCTGTCTGTAACTCTGAAGTTCTGTAACTCTGAAGTTTGGGGTGCTGACCTTTTTCCCCTGAACTAGGTAATGTGTGTTTGTTTGATTAAAGTAAGCTTGTTAACCCATTTTGAGTTGCTTTCCTTTACAAAAGCAGATCTAAGAACCTGTGTTGGCAGCTACCCTGGGGATATTGGGGTGCTTGCTGCTACATCAGCTTACCCATGTCTTTCCATAAATTTGCCTGAGGGTACCCACATAATGTCATGAAGTTCATCTGCAGTTTCTTTGGACAGCAAGAGGATTCCAATGGAGTGTATAGCCATCCGCTAGTTATTCTTGTCTGTCACTTTGACCACATGACTAGCTGATGTCTTTCAATCTTACATTTCTTAGATCAATTCAATAGAGAATAACATCTTTGAGGGCAGGAATTAAAAAAAATGTCTGCTTATTCCCAGAACCTAGCACTGTGCCTCCCATATAGCAGATGCTTAATAGGTGATTACTTGATTATTCCATTCTTTGCTGCAATTATTAATTCCCTATCTGTTATGTGTTACAGCCTACTCATATTCTCCATGAGCCTTTCCATTGCCCTTAGTGGGTTATTCCTTTCCATTTCTCTAGAGGCTGCAATGTTCCCTCTCTTGAAACCATCAAATTACACTGGTGGAATGTTGGTATTAAAAAACTGGGTCTTTCACACACTCTGTTTGTTTGTGAATGTTCTGATCAGCCAAGAGAAATAGAACAATGACAATACTAAAGTTTTGCATAATTTTATAACTTTCCAAAGTGTTTTGTATATATCATCTCATGTTGATCATCACAGCACCTCTGTAGGTTAGGCTTGGGGTGCTATTATCCCCATTTAATAGATGAACATAGTTCTGAAAGTGTCATCCTTCTACTCAGTAAGCCCCAGTGGCTCCCTATTACTCTCAGGATCAAAAATTTATTTGATATTATTTGTCATTTAAAGTCCTTTACAACTTGGTCCCTTCTTACCTTTCCAGTCTTCTCACTCTTTATTCCCTTGGTGGACCCTTCCATGGATCCAGATAAACTGACCCTCTTGCTGTTCCCAACACACAACACTCCAGCTCTGGACTCCATGCCTTTGCAGTGCTTGGAATGGTCTTCCTACTCACCTCTGCCTCCTCTCTTCCTTCAAGACTCAACTAAAAAATCACCTTCTGTAGAAGGCTTTCCCAATGCTCTACCGCCCCACTGCCTTGCCTCTGAGATAACCTTCCATCTCCCCTGTATGGATCTTGTCTGTGTACAGGTATTTTCCCATTTTCCCATTTTCCCAGGAAGACCTGGGTTCAAAACCAGCCTGTGACCCTGGGCCAGTCACTTCACCCTGTTGGCCTCAGTTTCCTTTTCCGTAAAATGAGCTGGAGAAGGAAATGGCAAACTCCCCAGCATCTTTTCTTCAGTAAGACCCAGTCCCTGCGCTGTGGAGCTTACAGCTGAGTTCCTTACAAAGACCCCTTCAGATAATAAGAGATGCCAGCAGGCTCTCCAGTTCAGATGGGGGGATGTTGGGTAAGCCTGTAATCCTTCAGTGCTCCCAGGCATCTAAGGCTGCTAAATTACCAAGCAAGGGAACAAGCAACAATTGTGCCCCTACTGTGTGCCAGGCCCTTTGTTAAGGACTTTAAAAATATCTCATCTGATCCTCACAATAATCCTGGGAGGTGGGTGCTATTATTAACCCCATTTTACAGCTGAGGAAACTGAGGCAAACAGGATTAAGTGACTTACCCAGGGTCACACAACTAGTAAGTGTCTGAGTCCAGACTTGAACTCAGGTCTTCCTGTTCCACCCTATACACGGTGCCACCTAATTGCTGACTACTTGCATAGGAAGAAGGAGAACAACATGGGCTGTTCTTACACCGATTGAAATCACAGGTCTAGCCCAAAATGAACAAACACCATAAATAGCATAAATATCGTAAATTTTTAAAAAAACAACGTCGGCTGCTTGTTAGCTTATGTGCAGGGGTGAGATGGGCAGCAACGGAAGTGCCGAATTTGGAGTCAAGGAGACCTGGCCCCGCTTTTGGTCTCTGACACTGACTGGGGAGTCTGAGCCTCAGTCCCCATGGGCATCCTCTGGCACCAGCTTCTCGGGCTGCCCTGAGCCTCAAAGGAGAGACTGTAAACAAAGCTCTTTGTGACTTTTAAAGCACCATTAGGCGTGTCTCAAGTCTTCAATAGCTTAGAACTATCTTAATAGCTTTAGAACCCTTCACAAAAATGTCAGTTATGACGATTATCATTTAACATATTAATTAATATCATCTTTTGCTATTTGAAAAGTCTGGACATATGTGTGAATTAGAGGAGGGATGGAGGAAGAGAGGGGAATCACTTATTTTTATTTAAAAAGATCATAGGATCATGATTCTGGAGCCAGGAAACAGGTCATGGTGCAGGGGAGAGAGCACTAGAGTCAGGAAGGCCTGGATTCAAATATGTTAGACATTTAGTATCTGTGTGATCCTGGGCAGGTCATTTAACCTCAGTCTTCCTCAGTTTCCTCATCTGAGAAATAGAGATAATAACAGCACCTACTTCCCAGGGTTGTTGTGGAAGATTGTAGCAGCAAGCACCCCAATATCCCCAGGGTGACTGCCAACACAGGTTCTTAGATCTGCTTTTCAAAAGGAAAGCAACTCAAAATGGGTTAACAAGCTTACTTTAATCAAACAAATATACATTACCTAGTTCAGGGGAAAAAGGTCAGCACCCCAAACTTCAGAGTTACAGAACTTACAGATCAAACAGACAGGCTTCCAAACTGTCCTACCAATATATCAATACCAAATCACAGTTACCAGAGAGGGAAGCATCAACATCTGGGTTTTCAAAGCCGGGGCGCTCTCAACAACGGCTTCCCAGAGTCTCATCTGGTCAAATCACACAACACTTCTCAAAGTGAGCCCTAAAGCAAAGCCTCTCCTCAGGGCTTATATAGCCTTCTCTTGGCTCAGAGAATGTAACAACCTTCTGGACCCACTGCCCAATCACAAAGTATCAAGGTATGGGCTTTCCTGAAAAACAAGCCTCCCACCACAGGCTCCAGGTGCACTTAAGCTAGGGGCAGGGAAGATCTTTAAATCTGCATTTCCATTACAAAGATCAAATGAGATAATATTTTTAAAGTCCTTAACAAAGGGCCTAGCACATAGTAGGGGCACAATCATTGCTTGGTAAAGTGTGCTTAGGACATGTCCTGGCACAAAGTAGGCACTCAATAAAGACTTGTTTCCTTCCTTCCTGGAAAGG
Source organism: Gymnobelideus leadbeateri (assembly GCA_011680675.1). Taxonomy (NCBI): domain Eukaryota; kingdom Metazoa; phylum Chordata; class Mammalia; order Diprotodontia; family Petauridae; genus Gymnobelideus; species Gymnobelideus leadbeateri. The sequence continues at coordinate 675,165 of WOXC01003680.1, read as the reverse complement.
ATGCCAGAGGCCATCTAGTCCAACCAGCTCATCTTACAGATGAGGAAAACGAGGCCCAGAGAGGGAAAGCTGTTTGCCAGGGTCACATAGACTGTAAGTGTAAGCCCATTGGTATGGGACTCTTCTCTTTGGTGGCGATCAAGGCCTCACGCCTGTGTGAGGAGCAGAGTTGTTGAGTGTGGGGGGAGGAGAATGTCTCTTGAGGCTCTCTGGATTCGGCAGTGACTTTGGATGCTTCTGGATTCCAGCTTGAAGAGAGAAAATGGATGAAGCCAACCCGACTTCAGGTTGTATGGAGGAAAATCAGCCTCTAGGAAGAAGCCGGTACACGAGGAGCTGCCACCTTCCCAGCTTGCTATGCTACAGATGTGAGGGCAAGATCCAGGTCTCTCTTGGCTGAGCTGAGTTTTCTCCCCCACAGTGGGAGAGCTGCCTTACTCTGGACTGTCTGGGTTTTATTCTCCTATTTATCCGTTCTCTGATTTCTGTTTGGTTATTGATTTGGATAAATGGGTTTCTTTGATGTTTACTAGGTGTGACCACTGTGGAAGTGACATTTGGTGGGAAAGGGGTCAAGCCTTGGATATCTGGCTTGGGTCCTCCTTTCCCCATTAATAGATAGTAACTAGAAGTTTAGCTTAAACCTGAAAATGGCATCCTCTTCCAGGGGTGGGAAACCTGTGGCCTCAAGGCCACATGTGGTCATCTAGGTCCTCAAGGGTGACCCTCTAACTGAATCCAAACTTCACAGAACAAATTTGTTCTCGGTCAAAAGGCCACACCCAAGGACCTAGAAGGCTGCATGTGGCCTAGAAGCCTGTGGAACAGTGGACCCGGAATCAGGAAGACCTGAGTTTGAATCTCATCCCAGACACTTACTAGCTGTGTGGTCTTTACCTTTGTTGGCCTCAGTTTCCTCATCTGTAGAATGGGAGTGATGGCAATAGTACCTACATCCCAGAGTTTTTGTGAGAATCAATTGAGATAATACTTGTAAGCATTTCACCAACCAACCTTAAAGCACCATAGAAATGCTAGCAATGATTTCGTTGGTGTTCTTAGGGACCAACAGTCCCTTAGCTGGTGAAGATCACATCCCCTGCACATCTGGGTAGATGCACTTCAGGAGCTGCTGTGGCTTTAAAAACTCACCCCCTGACATTGAGCCGTCTGCAGATGGAACTCCCTGAGTGTCTGTGGACAAGAGCCACCCCCAGAAGTGCTGGCGGGCTCGGGAGGACCTGCCAGAGCTTGCTCTCTCCTGGCACAGCTTGGAGAACCCAGGGTCATCTCCACGCCCTGATGAAGCATCCCTCATCGCTTTAAATGACAATACTGACAGCTGGCAGAAAAGTCCAGCCCGGTGACTCCACTGTTCGTGGGAAGGAGCTCTTAGGGAGGAACAAATCCTCTCACCAGTGCACATCAGTGTCTGCTTGGCCCCACAGCTTTTGTGTCAGAGATGGGACTTGGACCCAGGGTTTCTGGACCACTACGCAACAGTGCAAAGCACTTTATATGTGCTATTACCTGTCCCATAAACACCAGGGGGATGATGATCCCCAGCTTTACAGATGAGGAAACCTAGATTGGGAGAAGTTAAGTGACTTGTCCAGGGTCACATAGCTAGTGAGTATCAGAGTCAGGTCTCCCCCAGCTTTAAGTCTGGTGCTCTTTCCTCTTTGCCACATTGTTTTCTAAATAAATAAATTTAATGGCCATGTAGACATTTCTATAGGGCTTACCTTAAAGCACTTAAATCAGTCAGTAAGCATTTATTAAGTGATTACAACCCATCAGGCACTGTGCTAAGCCCTGTGGATACAAGAAGCAAGAGACAGTCCCTGCCCTCAAGGAGCTTATAGTCTAATGGAGGAAGCAACAAGCAAATGCGTATGAACAAGCCATGTCCAGGATAAATAGGAAATACATAACAGAGGGAAGGCAAGAAGGCTTGGGACAGGTTTCCCACAGGAGGTGGATCTTAGATGGGACTTAAAGAAGGCCAGGGAGTTCAGGGGTCAGAGGGGAGCCTCTGGGGTACGGAGGACAGTCAGAGAAAATGTCTCTCTTCCCTGCCACCCTAGTCCACAACTGAAGGTTTTACTTTGTGATGCTTGCCCAGGGTGCTAAGTGCCCTCATCCTAGCTTGGCATCTCCATCTCTGGGCTTCTCTGGGTTAGACTAGAGTGGGGTGAGGACCTCTAGGTCCTCACATGTGGCTCTTTAACTGAGTGGATTCGAGGCCACAGCTTCCCACCCCTGGACTAGTTGTACTCTCCCGTCCCCTTTGGCCTCATAACCTGTGGTAAACAGAGTCCTAGGCCCATTTCTGGGGCCAAGCAAGCCTACACTTCTAAAGATTTTCTTTAGATAAATCCTCCTGCTTCCCATGGGGCATACTGAAGACAGAAATGAGCAGAATGATGTCTGTCTTAGGCAGCACGTATTCTGGCACAAGGCAGCTAACTGGTGCTCTGGATAGAGTCAGGAAGCGTAATTCAAGTTTGACCACAGACATTTACTGTGTGACCCTGGACAAGTCACTTCACCCTGTTTGCCTCAGTTTCCTCATCTGTAAAATGAGCTAGGGAAGGAAATGGGAAACAACTCTAGTATCTTTGCCAAAAAAACCCCAAATGGGGTCACAAAGAATTGGACATGATTGAACAACAAAAAATGTTCTGCCCAGGTCTTGGGCCCTGAGGGCTTGGGGGCATTAGTCATTCAAGGTGTAGGCCTTGGTGGTGAAGCCCTGGCATGAGTGTATTGACTGAATGCACTGAAGGCTGCTTCTGGTAACTCGATGGAAGCCACATGGCTCAGAGATGGGGTGTTCATCCTGCTCTTTGGCCCTCATGGACCTCTCATTCCCACGTGAGCTGCTGCTTTGTCTGCCCTGGGGGAGGCCTGTAAGTGCACAGCTTGTATAAGTGTCTGCTATGATCCAAGAAGCAAGCCTTTCTTCTTCCTGCTCTAAGGACTCCTCCTTGACCCATCCTGACCTGGTGCTTAAGCCCCTGGTGCCCCTGGACTGGGAGGTGCCAGCAGAACTGGAGCCTGAAGAAGCCTCAGATGCCACCCAGGCCGACTCTCTCATTTCCAGCCGAGGAAACAGGCCCAGGGTCACAGAATAACCCCACACTAATGGAGTCAGCCTTGGCCGTTCTGACTAGGACCCTCCTGATTTATGATCAGAACAAAACAAAACAAAACAAAATAAAGCATTTTCCCTACAATTAATATGTAGATTGCTGCTACAGGTGCTCTTTATTCTCCCCATTTGACAGATGAGGAAACTGAGGTTCACAGAGAGATGCAACTTGTCCAAAGTTGTGCAGCTAATACATGTTGACACTGGCATTTGCACCAGATCATTCCTGACTCTAGTTCTGATGCTCTCCCTGTTCTGTCACAAATAGCAATTTCACTTTCTTACAGGTTATTTGCATTCTTTAATTCAGAGGTAATGTGGCATAGTGTGGTGGGTAGAGGGCTAGCCTGGGAGGCAGAAAGGCTTGGGTTCAAATCAGAAACTGCCTACTTGTGTAATCCTGGCCAAGACCCTTGCTGGACCTCCATTTCCTCATCTCTAAAATGAGCTGAACTCAGCCTCTAAGGCCCCTTCCAGCTCTGACTCTATGATCCCACGATATCATCATCATCAGGGGTTGAAGGCTTACAGACCATCTCCTCACAACAGCCCTTGAAAGCAGGTCCTGCAGAGTTATGATTCCCATTTTTCAGATAAGGAAACTTGAGCTGTCATTAGCCAGAATCTCAGAGTCATAGGAGAGCTCAGAGGGCATCCAGTCCAAACCACATGTGGCCAAGGATTCCCTCTATAGCAGGCTCTTAATAAACTGCCTACTTGCCTGCCATATTCCCAACACATGGAAAATCAACTTTGGCTTAAAGAGCTTCAGGGAGGGGGAATCCTTAGGAGTGGAACTGGACATTTTCTTCACCTGGGATAAGATAGTTGGAGAGAGAGAGAGACAGAGAGAGACAAGAGGGACAGAGACAGAGAGAAATGAGGAGAGAGAGAGAGACAGAGACAGAGACAGAGACAGAGAGAAGGAGAGAGAGAGACAGAGAGACAGAGAGAGACAGAGAGACAGAAAGAGCTCAAGAGAGCTGAGCAAAGGAATCTGATTGTGAGGGAAGTCTCACAATCACGTTGGGGCCCTGGGGAAAACTCCCACATCCCCCCATGCTGTGAGATCTATAGACCTCCCCTACAAAGGACAACAGAATATGGCTCTCGAATCCCTTGGAAATAGAAAACAAAGATTTTTAAAAATTATTTAATTCCTCCTAACCATAGATTTTTCCAATAAATAAAAATGTCTAATGGAAAGTATTTAATTACCAAGCATTTATTAAGAGCCTAGTGTGTGCAAAGCACTAAGCCAGACAGAAGGGATATAAAGACAAAAAACGAGAGAGTTCTGACCTCAAGGAGGGGGAATAACATATACATTGACAAGTCAATACAAAATGTCTAATCAATGATTCTCGGGGTGAAGGGCTGGCGCTTACAGCTGGGCACTATTGGGATGTCTCGGTGGAGGGGGCAGCTCTGGAGCTGAGTGTAGGGCCCAGCTTCTCTTTCCAATTTCTACTAAGCCGGAGTCTGCCTTCCTAAGGTGAACATGACCTGACATTCCAGACTTGGAAGATTTAATGTGATCCAATGGGTTCCCAGCCAGCAAAGCTATTACCCAATAAGGCTGGTAGATGTGCATCTGAACGAATTGCAGTTCTTTCTTATTCTCATTTGCTGCTCGACAATTTCTCATTACGTTATCTCGTAAAGTTGACGGGATCTAGAACCAAATCAATACCAGGGAAATCCCTTTGTCTTCTTTTGGGGCATAAAATTTAAAAATGCTTAAGTCAATATTCCTTCTAATAATATGTCTTACGGAAATGCCCAGATTCCCCCTTCTTGTTCTATAATTAATCGAGCTGCCTGCCACCCACAAGGTATAACCTCTTAGTCTCATCATTCTCCTTTGGCCTAATTGTGGTTCTGTTTCCCGTTCTATTTGTCTTTCTCCGGCTCTTTCCACCCCTCCACCCCCACCCCTTCTGTCTTTGGACATGTTTCGTACTTAGTTTTATCTTTTTCTCCTTTGGCTTCTAAATGTCAGCATAATTTTTCTGCCTCATAATATTGGAGATGTGATAACCATCCATCAGTCCAATAGGAGAGCCGAAGAGATTAGGACCCATTTGTCTGTATTGGTTGCTCATCGTAATGACCCAGAGGACAACACGAACAGATAATCTGTTGCTTTGATGGAAACTAATTATTCTTAAGAATGACAGCCTCGAAATAGCTTTTGTGACATTGTTTTTAAAAATGACAACAACCTAGTCATTACTAGCGTAGGGCTGAGGGTTCGGTGATTTTTGCTCTTCAGTGATTTCCCTACATAAGCAACAGGCCTGCTGGGATCCTTGATTCCCCTGAACAGAGCTAAACTTGTGGCTCCATTCATAAGTATGAACTGTTCAATAATTATTTATTGAGCGCCTACTCTGTGCTAGGCACTGTTAGGTGCTGCTGATAGAACAGTCCCTGCCCTTATGGGGGTGGGATGGGTGTGTAGGGGAGACCGATCAACATGCAAAAAATACTAAGCATTTATTTATAATAAAAACTCAAATTTATATTGGACTTTATGATCCTCAAAGAGCTTCACACATTCTCTATCACCTGACCTTCACAGCAACTTACTTTTTGAGGTAGGTGCTAATACTATTTCCTTTTCAAAGGTGAGGAAACTGAGGCTGAGGGAATTTAAGTGATTTGCCCAAGGTTATATAGCTAGTACAGACTGAATTTGAATTGAGGTCTTCCTGATAATAATACTAGCAATAATAACAGCAAACACTTTTCTAGAACTTTTTTATATGTCAGGTACTTTATTGCTTAAGCCCTTTTATAACTATTATCTCATGTGGTCCTCACAACAATCTTGGGTGGGAGGTGCTATTATCCCCATTTTATAGATGAGGAAACTGAGGCAAACAGAGGTTAAGTGACTGGTCCAGGGTCACGCAGTTAGTAAATGTCTGATACTGAATTTAAATTCAGGTCTTCCTGACTCCCAAGTCTGCCACTCTCTCCACAGTGCCACCTATATGCCCACTAATATGAAGTCATTTCAAAAAGAGAAAGCATGCTGATAACTGGGCAGATCAGCAACTGAGTTGGAACTCCAAGGACGCCAGGGAGGAAAATAAAAATACAATGTCAACTGAAATCTGCTATGAGGAAGTAATAGAATATGCTTGAATTTTTCTTTGATAGCCGTTGATCTTTTCCTAAGCATGGTGCTGTTAGGAACTGAGCAAGCATGAATTAACATTCATATGTGATAGAATCATGGAAATAAAATCTATCTTCTGAGAAAACATCATAGTTCTAAGATTAATTTTTTCAAAAAGTAAGTGATGTTTTGGAGTATTGCAAAGGTTTTGTTTGTTTTAAACCATATCCCATCCTACTCCTCCTAGTAGAAACTTTGGTGGCTCCCTATTGCCAGTAGGATAATACACAAACTCCTCAACTTGCCGTTTAAAAGCCTTCACAATCGGACTCTAACCAGCCTTTCCAGACATTGCCTATTTTTCCTTTTGTGAACCTATGGGAATGTCCAGATTCTCCTTTTTTGCTCTGTAATTATTTGAACTGCCTGCCAGATTGGTCAAATCGGCCCACTTTGCTCCCCAAATTCAGCATTCTATCTTCTGCTTCGGTGCCTTTCACAGGTTACCCTCGGTGTTTGGAATGCTCCCCTTTCTTCTTCTGTCCTAGAATCCCTTGCTTCCTTGAGGGCTGAACTCAGAGGCCATCTCTTAAGGGGAGCCTTCTAGGGACCCCCGCACTATTGGGGTTCCCTCCCTTCCAGTTAGCTCTGCTCTTGGGAAGGCCCTTGGTGGTTTGCAGGCTGTGGGCCTCCCATAGAACCTGGAGTTCTTTGAACACAGGGACCATCCAGTCTGTGGCCACAGTTGGATTGGAAAGGCTTCCATAATCCAGGTTTATTTTCTTGCCTTGATGAGACTTTGTAGGATCTCGAGCCCCCTGGACTTGCTGGTGGCCTTTGATGTTTTGAATGGACACCATAAGTTGGTCTTCTCTATAAGTTGTCCTTAAAACCTCCTATAGTTTTAAAAGGTTGGCTTGGAATCTTATTTCAAGAGGATAATATTTAAATATAATAAAAAGATAGCTAATATTTATGTAGTGCTTACTATGTGCCAGGCACTGTGCAGAGTGGTTTACAATTATCATCTCATTTGATACTAGGGTAGGTACTATTATTTTCTATATCCTACAGATGAGGAAACAGAGGTTAAGTGACTTGCCCAGGGTCACACAGCTAGGGCGTATCTGAGGCCAGATTTGAACTCCAGTCTTCCTCACTCTAGAGGTTAGAGCTAGGAACTCTCCTTGGAGTCAAGCCTTCCCCTTTTTCAGATGAGGAAACTGAGGCAAACAGAGATTAAGTGACTTTCCCAGAGTTTCAGAGCTAGCAAAAAGCAGTATCAAGAATCAAAGAATCATGAGCTAATAGTCCTAGCATTAGAAGAGTGTCTTAGAAACTGCTGAGTCCGTCTCCCTCACTTTATAATTGAGGAAACTGAGTCCCGGAGAAAGGAAGCGATTTCCCCAAGGTTTCAGAGCCAGTATTAGGGGTGGAATTCCAGTCCAGCACTCTTGCAGGCAGGCTCCTCTTTCAGCTGATGAAGATGAAAATCGACCTGAAAATACCCATAGCTAGGAAGTGGTTAAAGAGTGAAATTGAACATTTCCTATTAGAAACAGAAACAGAGCCGGCAGACCCCGGGCTCAACACATCAATCTTCAGGCCTTCCGTTCTGCCCCCACTCAGCGATGACTTGGCAGTTTGTCCTTCTCTGAGGGTCTTCCTTCCTTTGCTTTTCAGGCCCTCTCAGGGTGCTTGCTGCCTGTTGCAATCTTTCCTTTAAAAAAAAATATGTATATAAACAAAGCATCCCTTATGCTCACTCCACGGCCCAGGCTCCCTCACACTGACTTTTGCAAATCCTCTGTCCTGATGTCAAAAGCCTGCCAGACAAGCTCTGCCATCAGAAGCAGCAAAGTTGATGATTAGTCGAAACGGTCTGGCCTGCATCCACAGGACATCTTGTAGGGCCGTCAAGGCCTGCTTCATCACACTCAGTGACGCTGGCTTTCTTCCCGCATTTCCATCACTGCCAAGGCACCAGGGGATGGAGATGGAGCAGCTCAGCAGCTAATTAGACAAGGCACCTTACAAGGGAAGTACATGCCTGAGTCAATGGGCTGGATGGCAAACCTGTCAGCCTGCTTTCTGCCCCATGGCTGTGGCTGGTTGAACATTAACACACAGAGTTTGCTGATTTTCACCTATATCCTGGCCCCCGCAGAGAGGGAACTGAAAAGCAACTGTATTGTTTTTTAAGTAGCTCCTTGATGCCTTACCCTGATGCATCAATCTCTGACTCATTGTTGGGAAGGAACATCAAAAGATGTTGACATGTGGAGAGGAGAGCTAGGTGGGGCTGGATGGGCCTTTCTGGGTCCTGCTATTTCCTCCTGATCCTGGGATGTTTGTTTGGAAAAGACGCTTGGATAGAAGGACAGATCAATGGAAACATGCGGAGAAACTGCAATTCTCTCCTGTCTCCTTCCCCCTCTTACTTTTCAAAATTAAAGGAAAATTCTTAGGGATTTGGGACCTTCGTGCTACCTCTCCTCACCCCTCCCCCCAAAAGGTTCCAGATTCCACACTCTTCAAAACCCTACATGGAAATGCTATCTGGACAGAGGAGAAACCATCGAAATGAGTCTCCAATCCAATTTCCAGTAGAATGGAACTGTTTGGGTAGCGGGGGTGAAGGGGTCTTGTTTTGTTTTTTGTCTTTGTAGCCCCGGAGCTTAGTGTAGTAGAATACAGTAGGTGCTAAAAAAAATGTTTATTGAGTTGAATGGAACAAGGAAGGCCCAACTCTGGAATGCCAAAGTAGGCATTCCATTCCAGGGTCCCAGCTAGGATTCCATCACCCTGCGATCTCCCCACTGAGCCTGAAATACATTCCTTCTCATTGCTACCTCTGGTAATTAGTCAATAAACCTTCATGAAGCTCCTACCATGTGCCAAGGTCTGTGCTCATTACTGGGGAATTAGCTGTTCAGTTGTGTCTGACACTTTGTGGCCCCATTCGGGGTTTTCTTGGCAAAGATCCTGGAGGGGCTGCCATTTCCTTCTCCAGCTCATTTGACAGATGAGGAAACTGGGGCAAATAGGGTGAAGTGACTTGCCCAGAGTCACACAGCTAGTAAGTGTCTGAGGCTGGTTTTCCTGACTCCAGGCATAGTACTCTGTCTATCCACTGTGCCTCTTAGCTGCCCTAGCTGGGGATACAAAGGCATGGGAAAGACAGCCCCTACTCTCAAGTCACTCATTCTCCTAGAGTCCTTGGTTTTCTTCAAAACTCAGCCCAAACACTCCCTTTCCTAAGAAATCTTTCCTGATCCTCCCAGCTGCTCCTGCCTCACTGACCAGCCGCTTTCCCTTGATTTTATATAGACTTACTTATGTCTGGGCTGTCTCCTCTGATAGAATGGGAGTTTCTTTTGGATGGAATATTTCATTCCTGCCTTTGTACAGGAGCCCCCAAGCCTACACAGCACATTTCATGCTTGCTTGTGGGCAATCATTTGCATGAGCTGGTCCAAAACATACATACCCCCCAAAAGAATGCCTATCATGAGCTGGCAAGCTCCATCAAGACCTAGCTTCTAGAGGAGTTAGAGTCTTCAGCTTGAGGCTGCTGTAGATAGAGCTCCTGGAGTCAGGAAGACCTGCGTTCAAATCCAGCCTTAGAAATTTACTAACTCTGTGATCCTAGACAAGTCACTTCATCCTGTTTGCCTCAGTTTCCTCATCTGTAAAATGAGCTGAAGAAGGAAAATACAAATCCCTCCATTATCTTGGCCAAGAAAACCCCAAATGGGGTCATGAGGAACTGGGTAAGACTGAGAAACAACCACAGCAAACAGTAACAACAGCAATAAACAGCCCTGGGGATGGCCAGAATTGCAGGTCAGAAGTGGCAAGGTCCTTCCAGTTCTCCTTGGATTCTTCCTGTTAGCCTAGTGGCCCTTCCCTCTCCCACTTCTTTGCTTTTGTACGGTCTGCACCCCACACCTGGAAGGATGTCTTTGGGCATACCCCAAATCCCTTCATGGCTCCACTGAAGCATCACCTCCTGCCAGAGACTCCCTGATCTCCCCAGTCCTCACTGTGATCATGAGCCCCTCCCCTCCCGATTTATTCCTATTGATCTGGTGTTTACTTAAAGGCATACATGTTGTTTCATCCCAGCATAACTTAAGCTCCTCGGTGGCAAGAGAATGTTTCTGTTTGTCTTTGTACCCCTAGTTTGTTGAAATGAATTGAATTAGAGGAAGAAAGGAAAACCCACAAGTTTACTGAAATGACTTGGCTAAGGCCATTGGGGTAGTGACTACTAAGTACCAGAACCCAGGTTTCTGGTGACTCCCACCATGTGGCTATATCATAAACAGGTTGTTCATGTTCTTTATTTTTTTATATCACAGTAAAATCAGGACAATAGCATTAGTGGAACACAAAACAAGCCCACAAAAATCAACAGCATTTCCATATGGCAATAATAAAATCCAGAAGGAAAGAATAGGAAGGGAAGCCACCTTTGAAGTAACAACAAAACACATAAACTTTCTGGGAGGAAAGCAGTTCAGACCTCTCTGTTTTACAAAGGATTTGCCAGTTCAACATCAAGTAGGACCTGAGCCTGGTAATAATCATGATTTAGCTTTTTGTTCTCTTATAAGTTCTTATTGATATTTTCTTTTATCACCATAGTAACCTACCCCCCCTCCTTCCCCTCCCAAAGAGCCATCTCACATGATAAATAATATTTTTTGGAGAGGACAAAAAATTAGCACAGTGGATTGATACACTGAAAAAGTCTGAAAGCCCTTTCAATGGCTAACAGCTGTGGACCTCCCAATGGGGAGAAGCAGTGGAGTGGGGGTATATTCTCATATCTCGTTGTCATTCAAGTCCTGTTTGTAACTTTGTTACTTTCACTTCGGATTTTGGGTGTGCAGTTTGTTCCATTTACATTATATAGTCACTCTGTGGATTGTTTCCTTGGGTCTGTTGATTTCACTCTCCATCAGTTCACATAGACCTCTCCAAGTTTCTTTGAATTCATCACACACATCATTTCTTACAGCACAGCAATAATCTCTTACATTCATGGACCCCATTTGGTTCGGCCATTCCTCAGCTGATGGGCATCTATTTCGTTTCAGATTCCTAGCTATCACAAAAGTATTGTTTTAAATATTTTGGAGTATATGGGGACTTTTTTCTTATTAATGGCTTCCCTGGAGAACAAAGCCAGTATCAGAGTCTCTGGTTCATAGAGTATGGACATTTTAGTCACTTTATTTACTTAATTTCAAATTGTTTGCCAAAATGGTTATACCATTTCCCAGCTACACCAACAATGTATTAGTGTGCCTGTCTTTCTACAATTCCTCCAACATTAACTGCTGCTATTTTTTATCATCTTTGCCGGTGTACAGGGTATGAGGTGAAACCTCAGAGTAGTTAGATTTGCATTTTTCTATCAGTGATTTGAAGCATTTTTTTCATGTGATACTTTGCAGTTCATTTGAGAATTGTTTGTTCAGAATCTTTGACCACTTATCTATTAGTGAATAGTTACACAATATTATCTTGCCAAATGTTTCTAATCAGTGTGTTAAGGGATTTTTTTTTTTTGGTTGGGAACATAGCTCTAATTTTATCATGGAAATCAGGAGAGATATAGGATTGATTTTAGCAGTTAATTTCACTGGAAAATCTGTAAAATAAAAGAATGTAAAGTATTCCAAAGAAAGAATTAATTGGTTTTAGCTAGCACCAACTTAATTTACTGGAAATAGATCTGAAATGAAAAATTTCCTTCTGACTTTTCTTTTGTGGGAAGTTTTACTTTTAGAGACACTCATGGCCAGACCCAGGAGGAAGGAGGGTAGGAGAGATCTCAGACCCAGGATGGGGAAGGGTAGGAGAAATCTCACCTATCAGTTTCTAGGTTGAGATCTTGGAATCTACAATTAGATGAGCCTTTAGAGGTCACCTAATCCAGCCCCCTTAATTTACAGATGAGGTAGCTGAAACCAGATGGGGAATGATCTGCCCATGATCCTATCAGCATTGTAGCAGAATTGAGATTTGCTTTGTAGCAGAATTTGAGATTTGTAAGCTCTTGACTCCAAATCCAGGATTCTTTCACTATACTCCATGTCACTATTTCTTGTAAACTAGAAAGTGGTTTATGGGAAAGACAGATAGGGGATGAACAGTGCTTGAACTCAACAATTCTTTATTGTTGTAAAAGATGACTCTGAGACAAACCCTGAGCTAAAATTAGTGTATCATGAAACTACCGGAAGTCAGAAGTAAAGAAGCGTTAACGGGAACTTAGAAGGAAGAAAGAAAGCTAATTTTGTGCCCTGGCACCTCCTGGCAGACAATGCTCCTCCCCCACCTTGGGGAATGTGATTCTTGGGGTGGGGGAGGGGAAACCAAGGAGGTGGAGAATTTGGCAAGACTATCTCTACTTTCAACTAAATTTGAGAAAGACCAAGTTACTCTACTCCAGTAGCTGAGGTAGTTGGAGTGGTACGATTGTTTTCACTTACTAGGGATGCAAAGACAAAATGAAAACTGTCCCTGACCTTCTTTGTGGTTGTTCAATCATTTTTAGTCATGCCTGACTCTTCATGCCCTCATCTGGGGCACTCTAGACCCAGTATTATCTACTGCCCCACCTGACTTTAAGGATCTCATGGTTTATAGCATACAGATTGGTACAGCCATGATCATTTGAGACAGAAGGTAAGAGCAAGTAAGGATTTCAGTAAAGGTCCCATTAGGAGATGGAGCATATGCTGAGCCTTGAAGGAAGGTAGGGATTATGCAAAGTGGAGATGAGAAGGGAGAACATTCTAGTCATAGTGGATAGCACTGCTTCTGGACCTTCCGTCTGGGCCCTAGCAGAACAAGTCTGATATGAGTTCTAGAGACCAGATGGGTTCAATTCATTCAGCCAAATGGATCTAAATGAAGTGGTGTCTCTTGGTCCTAGTCTTGCTAAGTCATCTTCAGAAGAATGCCCAGTGTGGTATAATGCCACATTGCCACATTTGTGCTCTGGATCTTGTAGGACAAAGGCCATACCTGACCTCAGTTACCTTGGTCAATCCTTTTTTGTCCCAGTTCCATGATTCCTAGAAAAGACGGATTCATGTTTGTTTGTTTGTTTTTAAATGAGCAGATTCAGCATTATCAGGACTGAATATGCTCTTGTTTGCCTTATACATTCTTCTATAGAGTCTAATGCAGATGGCCAAAACAAGTCTTAAGGGACCATCTCATCAATAATCCAGCCCTACTGATTCTTCCTGAAAATGGAGTAACATGTTGAGTAATGTGAAACCTGGCATATCTTCTTGGCCAGTTTCCAGCAGAGATTTTCTTGAGGACATCCTGAGATAGGCACAATTATTTATTTCAGCCTTACCTTGAAGAGAATGAGTCATGGTAGAGACATCTCAGATAAGAATCCCATTTATAAATTTCTCCAATTCAGCCGATGGAGACCTATTGGTGGAAAGCACCGCCCTTGGAGATCTGTGTACTACAAGTAACGGGGCAGAGCTATGTTTGTTGCAGCAGAGGTTGGAGGCGAAACTTGGGCCACCTTGGGCCTGGGCTTCTCGGCTCCTGGCTGTAGAGCTAGAAGGGGCCTCAGAGGAAGAAGTCGCTGGCCAGGATGTTAAGTGACTTGCCTGTGGTCACACAAGTAGTTAGCAGATGTGTGGGTCAGGAAGTCTTTGTCCTGGAATAGTTCTGCTAAATCAATACAACGTCTTGACCAAGGTTTCTTGGTTACTTTCCATGGAAAAGTAGGTGCCTTTGGCAGGTTACACTGAGTCACTTGGCATATTCACGTCATGCTGTTTTGCAACCTTATTTTTAGCAGATTTAGTTGTGTGTTTATAAAGTTGAGGTAGTGGCCTTTCCAACCCAGCTTTTTATATGTTCCTAATTCCCCAAAATGGCAAACAGAAAACTGTAAGCAAAGTTGAATCACAAGACATTTCTATTAATTCCCGGCCTGATTTTTTGCCTTCACTCCCAAATTCACATCTCTATGGAAAAGTACATTTGGCTTCCGTGGGACTCCTGCATCATTGCCTTTTGGGGCCCTGTAATTTCAGTTGTATGTGTCTGTCATAAGTAGTGCAATGATCGTAGCTCCTGGATATCATGGTGGATGGTTCTGGAGTACTGCCATGGCCGTGCCCCAAGGGGGTGATGAGCTTCTCTGAACTTAACCTGATCAGTCTGATCCTGATATGACAGACAAGTGTTCCCCTAATTAGGCCCATCTGTAAAGCCTCTCTTGCTTGGTAGGACCCCTGGTACTCCACTGAGAACCTAGGTTCACCTCTATACCACAAAGAAGCATCAGCAGCACAGTTACATTAATGGGGAAGGCAGTAGGCATTCCCTAAATGCCCTTTATGTGCCAGGCACAGCATTGAAGGCATTACAATTATCATCTCATTGGATCCTCACAACAATGCTAGGAGGTAGGTGCTCCATTTTATTGTTGAGGAAACTGAGGCAGACAGAGAGGAAATGGCTTGCCCAGGGTCACACAGCTAGTAAGTGTTCTGAATGCAAGTTTTCCATTCTTGAAGTCTAGAGCTCTTAACCACTGCAATATAATCAACATTTATTAAGTCTCTTTGGGATACAGATTCCTAGCCTCAATTCTGGGGAAAATGTCTTTGGTGGCTTCCTCAGAGTATTCACAACTAAAGAGTATCTTTACCTTAGTTATCTTGACTATTTCAGTATCTTTTTCTCTCTACATCCAGGGTGGCTAGTCTGATTACAAGTAGTGGTCAGCATTAAAATTTTTTGTTGTGCAAATCTGACAATTCTTTCAAATTTAATTTCAGTGTATAAGTAGAAGAGAAACACCTACTTGTAAGGCAGTTTCCTTAATTTTTGTTGTGTCTCCACAACCTGACCCAGCACCCCCCTTTTCTCCCTCCCCCACTTATTTATTCAATATTCATTGGATAGCATCAAACTCTAGCCCAGATTGGAAACTCCCAGAGGCTGAAGATCAGATCTCTTCCATGTCTGTTCCCTCCAAAATGCTTGATTCTTCACAGAAGCTCCTGGGTCTGTTGCACTGAATTTGTGAAATTACTTCCCCAAGCTTATGGTGAGACTGGTTGCTGTGCTCATCTGGTTTTTGCTATCGTTGCTGGTAACTTCTTTCCCCCTTCTATTCCTGGAAAGTGTGGGTGCCCACACATTTGGAATGCCTTCTGTGAATGTGCGGGACCTTGGGCAAGCCACTTAACCTCTACTGGCATCAGTTTCCTCAATTACAAAATGAGTATAATAAAGAATTGTTGTAAGGATCAAATGAGATAATGGATATAAAGTCCTTAGTACCTAGGCGGTGCAACAGTCCAGCTACATAAGTGGTTATTCCATTCCCTTCCCCTCCTCTTTTACTATTCAAATCCTACCCAAACTCTGGGGCAAGAATTGTGTCCTCTCCCCTCCTCCCAACCCCTCCTTGAGGGTAAAGAAGTTTCATCTAGTCCAATTACCTTTGAACCTAGGAGGTGTTAAATAAGTGTTTACTGAAATGAATTCCATATTAATATAATATATTATATAGAATATATTAATTTAATAGTATATATTAATAATGTTAATATATTATATAAGATATTATATTGATATAATTCCATATTAATTCTATATTTTATATTAAGAATTCTATATTAATAGTTTATTATTGTTTCATTGTTTTAGTCTTGTCCAACTCTTCGTGACTCCATTGGGGGTTCTCTTGGCAAAGATGGTGGTTTTCCATTTCCTTCTCCAGCTCATTTTACAGATGAGGAAAATGAGGCAAACAGGGTGAAGTGACTTGTCCAGGGTCACACAGCTAGTAAGTGTCTAAGATTGGATTTGAACTCAGGTCTTACTGACTCTAGGCCCAGGACTCTACTGTGCCACCTAGTTGTCCAATATATTAAGAGAGTGGTTATTAGGGGTAGGGTTAGAAATTGTGCTCTAACCCTAATAACAGTTGACAGATGAGGAAACTGAGACCCAGAAAAATGAGGTGGATTTTTTTAAGTTCCCCCAGATAGTATGTCAAAGAACAGGGGCTTGGATGGACTCACATTTACCGACCCAGAATCCTGGATTCTTTCTGCCATGTCTTACTTTAATGACCACAGTTCTAAAACTTGAGGGGACCTCAGAACTCATTTGGCCCAACCTTCTGGAGGTACTGAAACCCAGTGAGATTGAGTAATTTGCTTGGGTCACAGAGCCAGAATTCGAACCAAACTCCTCTGTATATATCCAGTCTCGTTCCTGCTGTATTCATTTGGGATAGGCAGATCTAATAGACTGACTGTGATCACACTCTCTCCACGTGGTCTTTGG
Source organism: Gymnobelideus leadbeateri (assembly GCA_011680675.1). Classification (NCBI taxonomy): domain Eukaryota; kingdom Metazoa; phylum Chordata; class Mammalia; order Diprotodontia; family Petauridae; genus Gymnobelideus; species Gymnobelideus leadbeateri. Next base: position 658,525 of record WOXC01003680.1, on the reverse strand, counting down.
TAGATTTTCTTTTAGAGTTATGATCCCCAAACTTCGTTGTTTTGTGTCTAATGTATTTAATTTCACTAGCTTGAATCTGTCTAAAGTCCACTACCAGGTGACAGTGTTTGGCATGGCATTGGAAAGTCTAGGATTGCCAGCAACAAGACAATGGGCGAAAAAATGTGAGGGGAGGTTCCTTCCAGGCACAGACAGGGTTTGGGGGAGGAGCTGATCTGGGGGATCCCTCCAAACTCCATATTTTATGAGCCTGTTTGTCAAAATACCTAAGAGTCATTATCACCCAATATTTTTTAAAAGCATAGAAACACAGTATAGTGGATAGGATGGGACTTGGAGTTAGGAAGACCTGAATTCAAATCGAGCCTGATTCACATAGTAGCTATGCAGCCCTGGGCAAGTCGCTTAACCATTCTCAATCTTCAGATTATTCTGCTGTAAAAGAAGGGGATTCCACTAGATGGCTTCCAAGGTCCCTTCTAGCTCAAAGCTCGGATCTTGTAACTTTTACCTAGAGGATTCCTATTCTTCCTGGGATCTGGGACACACAAGTGCACCTACTTAGAAAAAAGAGAATAAGCATTTATATAGTGACCACTATATACCACGCAGTGTGCTGTGCATTTAAAAAATATTAATTCACTTTTCTTTTACTTTAATAAGGAGAGGATGTCATTCATTCACTTAGTCATTCATTTGAGATTTATCAACTACTTACTATGTCTGAGTGGGAACAAAGAAGAGGAGGAAGTGGACCGGTGGCTGCTTCAGGCTAATGAAACCTGTCAACCCAGTGGTATGATTTTAGAAACTTGTGGAAGTGCCCAGCCCTTGTAAATTCTTCCTCCACCTGTCCCCCAGGCCTGAATGTCTACCGAGATAACTCCATTTGTATAGTATTAATTTTAACTTGATCTCTGGTAAAATGCAACAACTCCTGGGAGGAGAAAGATTTTAAGATGGTATCAGTCATTTACATGTTAGTATGAATGTTGCTGATAAACAAAGAGTGAGAAAAGACATGAGAACAGTGGATGACTGAGGGTGGGGCAACAGACAGCGAGGATGGGAAAAAGCTACAAAATGGGGAAACTGATGCTTCAAAGACAATTTCCCCCTAGTTCTTGATTTTATTTATTTGTCTTAATTTTTACCAAGGACTAGCCCCAGCTGTGTTGTTAAGGTTAAGATCTTGAGTTTAGCCTGGGGTCACCCATAACCACCTCCTAGCACAAATGTTTACCAGGTGAACTGGACCACAAGAATGATTGGACTGGGAAAGGTCCACCATTACTCCTAGGGTAGAATAAGTAAAAAATCCCACGTTCATGAGCTACTCATTATCCCCCTTTATACAGGAAAGAGGACGAGAGACTTCACTTTCACAAGGGAAGGACCCTGAGTTATTGGTTTTATGTACAATCAGAGTTGTGTGGCCACTATGCAATATGGCAGCTCCATGCAGCAGACATTTAATAAATATTGGTTGACTCAGAGACTCTAGACAAAGTTTCCAGCTGAAGGTGGGAATGGAAACTCTGGGTTAACAGCTAATTGATGCCTGTGATGGAAGCCATCGAGGAAAGGTAGGAAGTGAAGACTAAGGAATTCAGTCCCACCATGGATTCAGGAACTGAAAATCTGCCACCATTTTAAAAGTAGCTCAACCAAACTGGAGCATTGTAAGCCAACAAAGATTCAGCCTGACCTCCTGCTCCTGATTCTCATGCATTTTAGATGTGTGATCTTGGGCAATTTACTTTACCTTTTATCTCAACTTTCTCATATATAAAATGGGAGAGGGGAAGAGAAGACTAGATGCTTTCTAAAAGCTCAACCAGATCTAAATCACAGTAATAAAGTTGGGAGAGACCTTAGAGAACATCTTGTCCAGTTCCCTCATTTTAGAGATGGTGAAACCAAGGCCCAGAAAGGTTAAGTGATTTGTCCAAGGTCACAGAGCAGATAAGGATCTCCTCCTCCTCCTTCTTCTTCCCTTATTCTGTCTCCTAACCCCATGCTCTTATTGAGCCACCTCCATCACCAACTTGACATGGCCAACTTAGAGGTTTATAGTTCTTCTCTCATGGCATAGGGGGGCATTGCCTCCTGCCTCCTGTTGCACCCCCAGATTAACTGGTGATCTGAGAGGAAGCATTCCTTATGCCTGGGGAAAACTGGAAAAGAGATCTAGGAGGTTGCTTCTAGTGGCTATGCTTTCAGGATAGTGTCTCCAGCACTGGCTTGGGGAATGATTTCCCTCTCAGAAAGGTCTGGCTTGCTATTAGCAGCTCTGCAGAGTCCTAGGTCTGAGACCAACTGTGCTACTTGGGTTTTTGTAGGACCTTGATCAGCCATTTTGGGTGCTTGTCTGCATTTAGGGTCCAGACTAAAGGTTCCATCAAGCTCTCCTCAGGACATCAGTGATGCCATTTTCTGGGCATCTGTAAAGTGAGGGGATTGAACTAGATCATCTCTCAGATTTTCTTCTAAATCTATGATGCTCAAGAAGACCTTATGAACTGATGAGATACAAAATAAAGGGAGCAGAACCAGGAGCACAGTTAACATAATAACTATAGTCAAAGAAACAAACTAACTCTGAAAGGAAAATGGCTTAAGATTAATAGCATGGACCAGTCTTCCTCTAAGAGATTGGGAGGCACTTTTTGCCAGGTGGGGGACCACTGGTCCAGAATGTTGCGTACATTATCAAATTTAGCTTTTTAGCCAAGTGATGCTTCTTTGTTATGAGGTAGGATCAATGGAGGTGCAGCAGATAATGATTGTGGTCTAAAAACAGAACACATTGATACAACTTAAAAAAAACACAACTCTGATCCTAAAATCTTTGAAATGTGTGGAGGTATGTGAGCTTTTCCTTGTATTTATCTCCCTCTCATTTCTTCACTTCACGAAACCACGAGCATTTCCAAATAACTTCATTCATGCCATGGTATCGAAGAGCTAGTATAGACAAGTTATTGGATTATGAAATGAGAAAAGAACAAAGATGGGCCCTGCCACTTCACCTTGGTTCCAGGTATTTTCCCCCCAGCCCCTCCAGTTGTCCTCTCCAGAGAAAACAAAACCCAAGAATATCTCGGGGAGAAGTTCCCGAAGGACCGTGTGGGGGCTGTCCCGGTTTATGCCCTTCTCAGAGAAACGCCATCTCCCATGGCATGAGGGGAACTTGACAGAACACTGGGGCCCGAGCTCCAAACTCAGATAAGCATCCAGAAGTTTCAACGCTCGCCCTGAGTGTTAGCCAGGCCTCTTGGGTTGGGAAATCCCATGAGAAAAGGCTTTGTTTCAATATTCCAATTCATGCCTCTTGGGACCTTCGCCAGCCTGAAAATGCTCTTAGAGCAGCTTCAGAATCCAGACAAAGAATCACGTCAGCGCTTATTTTGAACAAACTGGTTTGTCCATCTCTCGTCCTGAGAGCCAAAGTGGGGTTCCCCTGGTGAGTCGGGTGGAGAGACTTGTTTCCACTTGAAAGAAGGAGTAAACAGCTGACAGATGCGGACAGACTTTAGAGACAGAGATTCAAGGAGAGACTGAGGAGCCAGGGCAAGTACCACAGAGGGTCAGGCCCAGGTCATTCATGTGACTCCCAATCCAGCACGGGCTTCCTATGTGGCCATGGTTGAGTCTCTTGGATGTGCCTTAGATTTCCTCCTTTGTGAAATGGGAGTAATGAGTTCCAGTGGCCCTTGTGACAGGGAATTATAGGGAGCTAAAAAGTCCATTTGCAAAGAGGAGATGAGAGAAATGTAATAATTCAGTAGTCTGAAATTGTTGAACTATAGTAATAATGGACCAGAGACTGAGTGAAATAAAGAGCTACTTTGCAATGCCAAGGGCATTTTGCACATTTAATAAATGCCAAATATCTGCCTGTGTAGAATGCAGGTAGAAGCAACGTGGAGGGAGGAGAGGCAGTAAGGCAAGTGATCGGGTCTGGAGTCAAGAGGTCTGGGCTCAAATACTAAACTAATAGTTATTAGCTGTGTGACCCTGGCCAAGTCACCTAACATCTATGGGCCCCAGTATCCTTAACCATAAAAATGGAGATGAGAACAAGACTTCCTCTCACAGTAATTGGGAAGAAAGTCTTGCAAACCTTAAGGTGTTCTAGAAATGGATTATTATCAGAATTTATCAACAACATTATTTCTTAAATTTTTACCTCACCTCTATTTCCTACTACATTCCTATTATACCCCTCTTTTCTTTTTAAACGAAGGAAAGTTTCAAAGGGAAAAAAGCGGTTCAGTAAAGTCAGCCAGTACAAAGAGATAGCTGAACTTAAATGCAGTGTCTCACCCCCATCGTATTCTACCTCTGTAAAGAGAGGAGGACGTGCCTTCTGCTACTTCTTTTGGGGGAATGTGGTCCTTATAATTCCACAGCATCCAGTTTTGGCGGTTTTCTCTTTTTTTCCCATTGACATTGTTGTCATTGGATATATTGTGTCCCGGTTCTGCTTACTTCATTTTTCCTGATTTATTATGAATGATTCCAATGTTTCTTTGTATTCACCACTTCTTAGGTTGATAATAGCCCATTACATTTGTGTAATAACCAATGTGTGTAAAGCACATTAAGGTTTGCAAAGTGCTTAGTATTATCTCATCTGAATCCCACTGCAACCCTAAGAATCTGATGCTCATTTTATAGATGAAGAAACTGATGAAGACAAAGGTTAAGTGACTTGCCCAAAGTCACATGGCTAGTAAGTGTGTCAAGTGACTGAGGCCGGATTTGAACTCATGTCCTCCTGATTCCAGGGCCAGTGCTCCACTCACTGCACCACCTAGCTGCCCCTTCTTGGCATAATTTAGTTACAAATTGCTTTCTGGGATGGCCAGACCAATTCACAGCTCCAGTGACGTTCTATTAGTGTGCCTGCCTTTCCACATCCCCTCCAGCATTGACTTAGTCATCCTGGTCAGTTTTCAGGGCAATGTCAGAGCTGTTTAGATTTACATTCAGTGATTATTAGTGATATGGGGTAAAATGTTATATTTTATGATGCTTCCTTTGGGAAGTGCTTGTTCATATTGTTTGGTCACTTAACCTAAAAGGAATTGCTTTGACCAAGATCATTTAAATGAAAATTTATAGATCTGCTCAGTTTAAAAATAAAAACCTCCTTTGTCTACAGCTGCCACTTGAAAGGCAGAAGCCTGTGTTACTGTTGAATCATTTTTCAGTTCTGTCTGACTCTTTGTGACCCCGTTTGGGATTTTCTTGGCAGAGATACTGGAGTGGTTTGCTTTCCTTCTCCAGCTCATTTTCCATATGAGGAAACTGAGGCAAACAGGTTTAAATGGCTTGCCTAGGGTCACCCAGCTAGTAAGTCCCTGAGGCTGGATCTGAACACAGTTCTTCCTGACTACAGGCTCAGCATTCAACACTGTGCTGTCACCTAGCTGGCCTGTGGCCCAGCCTTAAAGTTGGGGAGACTGAGGGGCAGCTAGGCGGTGAAGTGAATAGAGCACTGGCCCTGGAGTCAAGAGGACCTGAGTTCAACTACAGCCTCAGACCCTTAACACTTACTAGGTGTGTGACCTTGGGTGAGTCACTTAACCCCAATTGCCCTGCCTACCCCCTTATCCCCCCAAAAGTTAGGGAGACTGGGGTCCTATTCCTGTTTCTGCTCATACTGTGTGGCCATGGACAGGTCCCTTAACTTGCCCCTCCAAGATCATGAGTTACAAGTCTGGATAGAACAAATGGCTATATATGCTCAGATTTTCCTGATTGGATGAAAATCATCAGTGAGGCCAAAAAAAGTAGCAGACTTTTACTATGGGATGAAGTACATGGATGAAAATGGGATATTTAAACTCACTTAATTCCTGCTTACTAATTGATTGTAACTGACTACAAAAGGGACAAGTGGAAAACAAAGCAGAAAGCATAGGCTCAAACCCTGCCTTGGATAGTTCTGCCAGTGTGACCTTGGGAAGTCACTTATGTCGGGGCCTCTGTTTCTTTATTTATAAAATGAGAGGTTTGACCTGAAGGATCCCAAGAGCCTTCCTGCCAGCTTTGACATTCCACAGCTCTATACATTTGTTATCATAGAACATCAATGGCCTGCAGAAGTCCAAAACCAGTATTATGAGCTGTGTTCTCAGGCTTGGGCTGCTAGGTGGGGCAGTGGGTAGAGCGCTAGGTCTGGGTCAGGAAGACCTGAGTTCAAATCCAGCCTCAGACACTTACTAACTGGGAGACCCTGGGCAAGGTAATTAGCCCCATTTGCCTCAGTTTCCTCATCTGCAAAATGAGCCGAAGGAAATGACAAACCAGTCCAGTATCCTTGCAAAGAAAACCCCAAATGGAGTCATGGAGAGTCAGGCATGACTGAATGACAGCAGCAAATTCTCAGTCTTCTATGCTTACTTTCAGGGTGGTTTCTATAAGACAGGGTCTAATTTCAAGGGAAGCAGCAGGGCAAAAGACAGGGGTGGGGAACCTGCAGCCTTGAGGCCTCAAGCCCTGGGGCTCCCCACCCCTGGGAAAAAGGAAAGAGTCCTGAGTTAAAATCCCAGTTTTGCTACTAATTAGCTGTGTGAGTCTAATTAGTCTGCTACTAATTAGCAGTGTCAATCAGTTGATAAACATTTATAAAACCTGTACTACGTGCCAGGCATCGTGTTAAACTCTGAGGATACAAAGAAAGAAAAAACACAGTCCCTGACCTAAGGGAGCTGCCAGTCTAATGGGGGAGATAAGAAAACAACTATGTCCAAACAAACTATATTCAAGATAAATTGGAGATAATCACAGAATGAAGGCTTCCAGTCCAAGGTGCAGTAGGTGCTTAATAAATGTTGATTGCTTAACTGATAGAAAGCAAAGACTCCCTGACCTCAGTTTTTTGGTTGCCTTATGCCTTCTCAATTCAGGGAAAGTCCACTCCTCACTGTGGGCTCTCAATCTTCTCCTTGGTAAGGAGATGGGGGTGGAGTATGTAGATTAGATGCTGCCTAAGGCTCCTTACAGCCCTAAATCCAATGATCCTAGCTAAGATTATCTTTGGGCTTCAATTTTAGGCTGATTACATGATTTCTCTATGTATGAGAACTGTGGTGTGTCCTGGAGGAGAAATCCAGAAAGAGACATCTCTACTCATGAATTGTATCATGGATAGTCTCAGAGTGGAAGAAGTGGGAAAATGCTGAAGAAAGAACTGGATGTAAAGAGGCACCTGACAATTACAGAGTAGCTGAACCAGGTGTGGTAGATGAATGCCTCTGTGCCATAAGAAAAAAGCATCTATGAAGAAATCAGAGAAACTTGGGGAGATTTGTTTGAACTGATATACAGTGAAGAAAGTAGAAGCAGGAGAACCCTGTGCACAATGACCACAGTAATGCAGTACTAAAAGATGTGAGAATTCACATCAATTACAAAGAACAATTTTAACTCCAGAGGACTCATGATAAAATCCACCTGCCTCCTTTCTGTAAACAGATGACAGATTGTTGGAAAAGGAAAACGCATACACCGTCAGACATGATCCATTCATTTTGCATAACTGTACTTTGTTACCAATGACCCTGGTGTGGCATAACAGGAAAGAAACAAGCTCACCCCCCCCCCAATTGATATTATTGATTGATTGTATATTTACAGAACACCAGATCTTTGCAAGGCATTCTGCTAGGAAGAACTGGAAACAAAGGGTTGTCCTTTGATTGGGGAATGACTGAACAAATTCTAGTCTGAGAAGTGATGAATAGGATAAATTTTGAGAAACAAGAAAAACAAAAATCTTCCCTTGCTTCTCTGATTCTATCCTATGAACTCATGGAGAGTAAAGTAATTAGGTCCAGGAGAATAATACTGGCAATGACCACAAGACTTTAAAGGAAAATAACATTGAAGGACATTAGAACTTGGATCAGTGGAACAACTAATTGTGACTTCAGAGGACTGACATGAAACATTGCCCCTTCCTCTTAGGAGAGAGGTGGTAGGCTGTGGGTGAGGAATGAGGCATATGTTGTCAGATATAGCCAATGGGCCAATAGGTTTTGATTAGTGAATTTGTTTGTTGGCTTTGAGGGATGGGGATCATTGGGAAGTCTCTCTCTCTCTCTCTCTCTCTCTCTCTCTCTCTCTCTCTCTCACACACACACACACACACACACCATTAATAAACCATTTACTTATATTTTTCCCCTCCAAAGGCTGCCTGCTAGGCACTAAGGAAAGGAAAAGAAGAGTTCCTAATATTTCAGGCGTCATGTCATAACTGATGCCAAGAGGATCATGGATCATGGCTCAAAAGCAAAAAGGAACCTCAAAGACTCTCTGGTCTAAGCATCTTATTTTTTACAGATGAGGAAACTGAGGCCTGGGAAGGATAAGTGACTTGCCAAAGGTAACTTTCAAAGCTGTTCCTACTTATCTGTGAATCTCTCTGACTTTCCTTTCAGATCCTGAGCTGGAAAAGGATCTTGGGGACCCTCTAGTCCAGTGGCCTCATTTTAAAAGTGAGAAAACTCGAGCCTGACTGGAGAGCGTATCCCCCCATCTCCCTCCTTGCATTCTCACAGAGCCACCTGCCTTGTCTGTGTCCCAGAATCCTTTTCTGCCTTCACTCATCAGCGAGGGGTTGCCTCCAGCCTTCCCCGAACCTTTTTCATGTTATGGCCTCTTCTTACGGATCCTATAGAGAGCTTGTTTGTACAGATGAGTTTGCTTTTCCCCCCTGTCAGATTGTGAGCTCCCAGGGAGCAGGGATTATCTTTTTGCCTTGTTTTGTATATCCAGAGCTTAGCATAGTGCCTGGTATGCAGGAGGTGCTTAATAAATGTTGATTGCTTAATTGGTAGAAAGCAAAGACTCTTCCTGACCTCTGTTTTTTGGTTGTCTTCTGCCTTCTCAGTTTTCCTTGCATATTTGTACACATGTACCATGCCTCTTCCATGTCCCCCGAAGTGGGCTTCCTGAAGGCACGGACTCATTTTTATATTTATATCCTTGACCCCATCACACTCATGCCTCTAACTCTTTGTAACCCACTTTGGGGTTTTCTTGGCAAAGACAGTGGCTGGCCATCTTCTTCTCCAGCTCATTTTACAGATGAGGAAACTGAGGCAAACAGGATTAAGTGACTTGGCCAGAGTCACATAGCTAGTGAGTATCTGAGGCCAGATATGAACTCAGGAAGAGGAGTCTTCCTGACTCCAGGCCCCGTGGTCTATCCACTGTGCCATGTAGCTGCATAGCAGATTTTTAATCCTTCTTAGAAGATGGGACAGACTTTGTAGAGGGTTGAGAAATTAAGAGGCAACACTGGAAAACAGATGAGGGGCTACGTGGAGTATCCTGGGCAGAGCCTTGGACGGGGAGCCTAAACACCAAGCTCTGTTTCTGGCCCAGTCACTAACTGTCGATGTGGGCCCTCCTTTTGGGCGAGTTCCCCTCCCTTTCTTGGTCTCCACTTCCTCACCTCTAAATCGAGTGATCAGTCTGTCCCCAGTAGATAACCAGTCAAACAATACTAATATGTAGCTCTCAAAGGAAGAACTCCAAGCTATCAATAACTGGATTTAAAAAATGCTCCAGATCACTAATGAGAGAAATGCAAATGAAAGCAGCTCTGAGGTTCCATCTCTTACCCATCAGACTGGCAAAGACGATAAAAAAGGGCAAATCTCAATTATTGGAGGGTCCAGGGGAAAGCAAGGACATGAATGCACTGTCTGTGGGGCTTGGAATTGGTTCAGCCATTCTGCAAAGCAATCTGGAACGATGCCCCCAAAGTTACTGGACTGTGCATACCCCTGGCCCAGAGATGCTTCTCTCAGGTATGCCCATACCCCAAAAAGGTCAAAGAAAGGAAAAGGCACCCCCCACACAAATATATGAAAATATATATATGTTCACACACATATCAGCTCTTTTTGTTATAGTGAAGAACTGGAAATGAAGGGGACGTCCACCAAATGGGGAATGGCTGAATGAACTGTGGTATGTGATTATCATATGGAATATTATTGTCCCATAAGAAATTCCAGAGAGAACAATATCAAGGAAACCTGAGAAGACTTATACAAACTGATTCAGAGTGAGGTGAATGGAACAAAGAGAACAATGACACAATAAAAGATACTATAGAGAGAAATAATCTTGAAAGACTTGAGGATTCTGATCAATTCAATGCTTGACTTTGTTTCTGGAGGACCTGTGATGAGGCATGTTACCCACCTGGCAGAGAGATAAGGGATCCATCGCAGAAAGAAGACACACTTTCAGACATGGACAATGTTAGAATCTGTCTCGTTTGATGAAGTACTTGTTCCTGGGGCTTTGCTGGGTTTTTTCCTTATAGAGTGTGAGTAGGTAGGTGGGAAGGAGGGGAAAGGATCAGGACAACAAAAAGAAAAGTGAAAAGGAAGAAAATAAGGGCTTTTTGAAGGATCCTTTTAAGAAAATGAGAAGAAAAGAATAGAGGGAAGGCCAAAAGAAAATCAGAGGCTGAAGCTATCATCGTTTTAAAAAGCGCGCTATACATCTGCTGTTTTGTGTTACATATAGGGAAATGCCCATTTTATTTGTAGTTTGTTCAATTAAGAATAATAAATAAATATTTGAAAAGAAACTTGTGGGTTGGCCGAAGTGTACTACGAGTCTATGCCCAGGCTGCATTCTGAGATATTTAAGTTAGGAAAGGTGACAAGAGCTAGAGTGAGACCCTGGCGGGAAAGACTCCAGGGAAAAGCAATAAAGATTAGGCGATATCGGGAGGTGAAGAGCACAGGAGGGCTGATTTCCCAGGGTTGACTTGCTAACGAATGACAATCCCAGGTTGGCACAGGATCTCTCTTCCAAGAAAATCTCTCTCTCCTTCTCTGTTTCTCTTCTCTTCTCTCTCTCCGCCCCTTCTCTCTCTCTCTCTCTCTCTCTCTCTCTCTCTCTCTCTCTCTCTCTCTCTCTCTCTCTCTCTCTCTTCCTCTCTCTCTCTCTCTCTGTGTCTCTCTCTTTGTCTCTCTATGTTTCTGTCTGACTGTCAGTCACACACACACACACACACACACACACACACACACACACACACACACACACCCTCATTCATTCTCCCTGCCTGTGAGATAACTGTGGGTGGATGGGTGGCAGACACCCTCCCTCCTTTGGAAAGAGGTAAAGCAGGGAAGCCAGGGCTTCCCCTGAGCAGGATCACTTAACCAATTAAGCAAACATTTCTGCACCATCTGCTTCCTGAGATCTCTGAAATTGTACTAGCTCTGTCCAGGTCCCACTGAAAATGTGCTTTGGGCTGGTGCAGTCTGGGGGGGGGCATCAGGACATTCAAGCTTACATTTCTAAAGTGCCTACTACTCGCTAGATGTTTGAGAATCAGAGCATCACAAAATCCTAAATTTAGAGATGGAATCCAGCTTGGAAGCATTTCACAGCTGAGGAAGCTGAAGGTCAGAGAACTGAAATGATTTACCTGTGCTCATATCAGTGGCTGCATTTGAACTCAGCTCCTCTGATTCCAAGTCTGCACTCATTCTACCATTCTAGGAGCTAGGCTGGTCAAAGAGGAGAATGGTGCTGGAGAAGGCCACAGGCAGGTACCAGCCTGATTTGGGAGGAGGTTTATAAGTGATGGCTGTGAGCCTCTAGCAAAGATGGAGGGAATGTTAGAGGAAGTGAGGGGAGCCATTGAATGACGAGTCAGAGGAAAGGTCTGGCCCTGGCCTGCTCAGAAGCCTGTGGCTGAGCAGAGGGAAGCCAGGTTACGGAAGGCCTTCAAGGCCAGTCTGCCTTTTGGAGTTTGCATTAGATCCTAGAGGAATAGAGAGAGAAAAAAACATGTTAAGTACCTCCTGAAGGCCACATACTGTGCTCAAGGCCGGGGATAGAAATGTAAGCAGACAAGACAGTGGCTGCCTTCAGAGAGCTTCCTTTCTAGGAGGAGCTGAGAAGGAAGAGGCCTTTACTCTTTTGGAAGGGTTTGCCAAAAGAGAAGGAAAGGTCTAGTTCCATCTAAGATAAGGGTCCTAGGGCCCCAAATCCCAGAGTCCAGGGAGGTGGGGAAGAAGAAATGCTTTGCAAATGTTGGCTGGGAGAGCTGGGAGCTGCCCAAGCAGAGGAGGGTCCCTGCCAGCCCAGTGTCTTGGGCAAAGCAAGAAGAAGGGCAGGGTGGCCAGGGCCAGTGGATAGGGCATGGCTTCTCCCACTGGCTGAGAGCCCTTTGCCCCCAAAGGCACAGGCAAGAATGTCCCATCCATTATGTCCTTCTCCCTCAGCCCAGGGACTCCAAACACAAGGAGTCCAGGGATTGGCACAATATCACGGGGTGGTGGAGGAAGAGCCGCTATCACTCCTGCTGCCCCCCAACAAAGCTGGACTCCTACCCTGCTGGGTCCTTGCTCTCCCCTGCATTCCCGTCCCACTATACCCTCTGAAACAGCTCTGTCGATAGATTCCCTGTTAGCCTTAAAGCTCTCCTCTCCCTTCTATCTTCTGATGCTTGGTATTGTATAGTACTGGGCCAGGCACTTCTGACCTCTCAGCCTCAGTCTCCCCATCTGTGAAGTGGGGATGATAATAGCACCTCCCCCTTATTGCACACAGGAAATGAGATAACACATGCAAATTGCCTTTGCAAACCTTAATAATGACCTTAGCTGACATTTATATGGTGCTTACTGTATGACAGGCAATATCTAAAGGCTTAACAGTACTTAACGTCTTTCATCCTCACGGCAAACCCCTCCCCCCTCCTCAGCTCCCCAAATGTGCTTCGTTCTCCTCACAGAATGTCCAGCCACTGCCTTGTTTGCTTGTAGATGCTATCACTATCACCATTTTACAGATGGGGCAAAGGTTAAGTGACTTGTCCAAGGTCACACAGCTAGTCCATGTTCCAGGTCACATTTGGCACTCCATCCACGAACTTTGTTACCTAGTTAACAACTGTAATTCTGATCTCTCATGCCTAGAACCCAAGAGAAATGAGGCAGATCCTAGCTAGAGGTGTGTGTCTATGTTGGGAAACCTAAGATTTTTCTGATACTTCATTAATTATCTGGCCCTTGATTATGGTGATTTTGTAAAAAGAGGAGATTCCCCCCTCCCAAGCTAGGACAGCTGATTAGTGTAATTAATCTAATTATAAGATTATCCCCAAAGGGAGCTTGTTCTCTGGGACCACCAATGAAAAGGAACTGGACAGGGTGTCTGGGGGACCCTTGAACCTGGCCACCATGGAGGCTGAGTCTGCTTGGAAGCCTAAGTGTTGGTAGAGCTGTGTGTATACAGATTTTTAGGACAGTCTGTGCATACAGCTCTTGGAACACAAGCCTGTTTGATTGTTTTTCTTTGTAAATCTCAATATATAATTTCTACTAATAAATATTTTTTATGCTTCACATCAGCATGGGAAAATTGCCTCCCCCACATGCCCCGCCTTCTTCCCAGGTAGCAGCCTCCTAACGCCAAAGTGATCATTAGAGTAGGCTCCCAAGGGCCTCCGGTTATGCAGATTGCATGCAGATTGGGAACAGGAGGAAGGAAAGCTCAGAATACGGCCATTTTCCCCCTTCCCATTGCACCAAGTTAAATAACAGTTTATTGTGCAGGCTTTCAAATCCCCGCCCACAAAATTGGCAATCCAATACAATCGACCCATTCATGCTAATCCACCCAGAAGTAAATACCTGGTGGTTATACTGTGACATTTGCAAAGACCGTGGTTCGCCAATTACTGGAGAATTAGGTAGGGAAGTAAGGAGTGAGGACCAATTGATTCAGATTGAATGGAACCAGGCTGGCCCTTTACCTAATCCTCAGACTGGAGCTTTCCACTGATTTGGGGGATTTAAAAGAAAGTGGGGAGAGGGAAGAATTTCAATCAGAGAGCTACAGAACTTTAGAGTTTGGAGCAATGCCAATGGCCCTCTGTATCTGTTTTAAACCAAATTTTCATGTCATATGAACTGCCTTGCATGGCTTCACACAGCTCAGTCCTACCCCAGGTACTTACTCAGGAATCATAAGTGAATCACTTATTCTCTCTCCATCTCAGTTTCCACATCTGTGAAATGGGATAATAATGGTACCTACCTCACAGGGGATCAGATGGGGTAATTTATGTAAAATGCTATGTACACGGTCTCTATTATTATTAATTAGTAAGAGCCAGCCCAGTGCATTCCTTTCCCCCACTCCTCTGGCTGCCCTTTCAGTGTTGTCTTCTCTGATTTTAATTTAAGCTCCTTGAGGGCAGGGTTTGTCTTGGTTTTCCTGGGGTTTAGCATAGAACCTGGCACTTAAATGCTGGCTGTCTTTCTCTGTCTCTGTTTCTGTCTCCCTTTCTTTGTCTCTATCTCTCTCCATGTTATCTACCCATAGGAATTCAGGGCAGAGACTAATTCATTTTTCTCTTTGGATCTCCATTGTCTAGCACAGGCTGCTTAGTAATAATAGTACTTGTTGATTGACTAGTCTGAGGTTTGATCGAAGGCACTGGGGATGTTTAACCTGTGGAAGGTGATGGGGAGGGTTCCAGTATTTGAAGGGCTGCTGTGTGGAAGAAGGATTGGACATTCTATTTGTCCCCAGAGGGCAGGGGTAGTAGTGAGAGCAGGTTCCAGAGAGGAGACTTAGTCCTGATGTCAGAAAAGTCTTGTGGACGTAGGGAGCTGTCCAAAAGTGCAAAGGGCTCCCCAGGGGAGGGAGAGGGTTCTCCTGGATGAACCCTTGTTAGGATTGAAAGGGGGTGACTCTGTGGCACCCCCCAGTGATCCTGGTGCTGCCCTTTGGGGCTGAGCCCACCAAGTCCAGTCCTTTTTCTTCTTGATAGCCCTTAGGAGCATAGTTCTAGAGTCAGAAGGGACTTCAGATGCATTGTGGTGAAGTGGAGAGGTTAAACACTCACATCAAAAAGACGGGTTCAGATTCTGTCTATGGTATTTGTCAGCTGGCAAAGTCACAACTGCTCATAGTCGCAGTTTTTCCAACTGTAAAATGGGGTGGTGATATTTATAACACCTACTTCATAAAGTTGTTGTAAGGAGGAAATAAGATAATGGATTTAAAGGGTTTTGTAAACCTTTAAACCCAAAATGTTAGCAGAGATTCTTGGTTAATGGGGTGGTTGCTGATGTCTTGCCCACCTCTGAGGTTTTGTTCTTTGGATCTTAGGATTGTGGATCTGGAGCTGGGTGAGAACCTATCAGTTATCTAATAGAACCCCCTCATTTTATAGGTGAGGAGGCTGAGGGCCATAAAGGCCCAATGTCACACATGTATGAATAGTGAAGGCAACATTTGAACCAGCTCCTCTGACTCCAGCTCCAAAGCATTTCCCTAAGAGGAAATAAATTACCTTCCTGCCTTAGCCAAACCCTGAAACACTCTAATCCTTCCATGGAACCTTTTCTTAACACATACAATCCAAGTGCTATAATCCCTGCTCAAAAGGGGACTCCAATGCACCCAATCCAGGAAAGCCATTCAGGCTGCTCATTTCCAGACTGTAAAGAGACTGGGGGCACACTTGTCTGCCATTTTCCTAGCACTGTGCCATTTATTTAAAGTGGCCTGAAATCAATTAATCAACATTTATCAAGTGACTACTATTTGCCAGGCACTGGGCCAACCTCTGAAGATACATCAAGGGGAACCTGAGATGGAGTGAAGAGAAATGGTCTGGGAGTCAGCAGTCCCTGCTGGGCCCAGGCTTGGATTCCTATTTCCAGATTCCTGTGGTCTGCCCTCCTGACCTCAGAAATTAGGGACTCTATATCCTTCACTATAAATAGGAGAGAACAAACAAAGAAGAGCAAGGACCCAGGATGGTTTCTCAGGCCTTAAAACCACAGAGCGACCCTGAGGCCTTTCCCCCTACAGTGTAGTCTCTCATTGCAGACTACAAGAGAAGGCATCCCCTCTTTCCCTCAGAGGTAAATGAAGCAAAGAGGTGGCTATGTGGACTGAGGCCTTTTTGAAGATGCTGAGAGTTCTGCTATGTAGCTAACTAGAAAAGGCAAGAGCCTTTCCCAACCATGGGACTAGCTAACTAGAACCACCTTCAGAATGTCCACACGTGCTCCATAGTCTTTCTAAGGCCCTTCTCTTGTACTTAATCTTATTCTCCCAGAAACTATCTTACCCACATCCTCCATGTGGAGGGTTGCATCAGCTGAACAAGCTGATGAGGTTTGTGTATAGCCTAACTCCATTCTATAAGAAAAAACTTCCTACCAAGCAGACCAATCACCAAATTAAATGGGGCCCCTCTACTACTGCCTGATCTTCACACAAAGGTTGGGTGGTCCTTGGGGACATGGTACTGAGGGTTCTAGGTTGGATGTACAGTTCTGAGATTCATAGGATTATGGAATTTCAAAGTTAGGAGAGGACCCAATAGCCATTCAGTTCTGTTTGTAGGCCTTACCTGCAGATCTCTCTACAATGCCTTGGACAAGAGGTCATCTGGGTTTTCCTTGGAGGTCTCCAGTGACAGGGGGCTCACCCCCTCACAAGGCAACCAATCCCATTTTTTAATAGCTATCATTATAAGAATGGTTTTCCTGACATCCAGCCAAAATTTGCACCATTGCAACTTCCATCCATTATTCCTGGTTCTGCCCATTGGAACCAAACAGAACAAATCTTTCTTCCATTGGGCAGCCCTTTTGTTGTTCTATAACTGAATGATCCTTAAGACTTATCCCAGTGATTCTGAACTGAGAACTCTAGTAGCATATTACAGACTGTCATATCACTATAAATGAATCAGCCTCGGCAAAGTCACAGAGACGTTAAGTACCTCACCAATTGCCACACAGCAACTACAGAACTGGAAAGAGAATAGTTAGCCAGGGATTTTTACTCCATCACTTTTAACCACTGAATAGCCTTTATCTGGGCTTCTAGACTGTTTTATGCTATCTCTCATTTTCATATTGTCCAATGGGAAGCCACTAATACCTTCAAGAATTTACCCAGGGATCAAAATCAAGCTCACTAGCCTATAACTTCCAAACTCTCTTGTCATCCCCCCCACCCCCACCATTTAAAAAAAATTGAGACAACAATGACTCTTCCCTAGTCTTTCGGTATCTCTCCCATTTTCTTTTTTCTTTTTCTTTTTTTTTTTTTTTAAAGCAATTGGGGTTAAGTAACTTGCTCAAGGTTACACGGCTAGTCATTATTTATGCGTGGGTGCTCATTTTCTGAGGCTGGATCTGATCTCGGGTCATCCCAACTCCGAGGCCGACGATCTTACTCACTGCGACACCTAGCCTCCCCTCTCCCATTTTCTATATTCTCTCATATCTCACTGGCAGTGGCTCAGTGTCACAGCTGCCAGGTCTTTCAAGACCCAAGGATAGCATTCATCCAGGCCAGGTGACATGTATCCATCCAGGGCAGCTCAATGCTCCCTCCCTAGGTCCTTGGGTAGCATATCCTTGTGGCCATTTTTGTTTGATGATTTCCATTATAACTATCTCCTTTGTAGAAAAAGCAGAAACAAATTTAAGAACTGAGCGGCTTTCTGTCAAGATTGTACTGTCCACCCCAAACAAAGAGACTATCCTTTTTTAAATGCACCTTTTACTCCCAATACAATAAAAGAAATGAGAAAAGGCCTTTTTGTTGTATTTGGCTTGTCTGGTCAGCCCCAGCTCTTTCTGAGCTCTGGTACTCCTGACACTATTTTGAGAAGATGATTTGCTGTTGTTTAGTCATTTTCAGTCTTGTCCAACTCTTTGTGACTCCATTTGGGGTTTTCTTGGCAAAGATACTGGAGGGATTTACCATTTCCTTTTCCAGATCATTTTATAGATGAAGAAACTGAGGCAAACAGGGTTAAATGACTTGCCCAGGGTCATACACCTAAGTGTCTGAAGCTGCATTTGAACTCAGATCTTCTTGACTTCAGGCCTGGCATTCTATCCCCTGTGCCATCTAGCTGCCCCGTCATAAAATTACACCACACTCTTATGTTCACCTTCTATTATCTGAACTTCTATCTTCTGGACACTTAAAAAAATCTAAGTTGGTTGATGAATTTTCTGTTCATCTACATTGGTCTCTCCAGACAGATTTCATTTTTCCTTCTCAATGAAATTGTTTTCCTCTCTGTGTTCAGGATTTCATTCTTTGGCATCTCTCATCGTTTCTGGGCTCAGTTTTCTAAAAATTTTATTCCAAGGGATCCTAGAAATCTTCCCTCTGAGCCTGCTGACATCTGCTTTCTTCATGCACCTAGGGTGCATATCTGACTGCTCAGATTGCCTCTCTTATGATAGAAATATCATAAGCCCTAGACACTTCTCCCCAAGGTTCCTATCATTTCTCCTCAGAACCAGTTCCTCTTTATTAGTGAGACTCAGTTGTGAGAAGTAGAGTTGAAGAGGGAGCCCATTTTCAGCCTGTGTAATGGCTTGTGCAAATTTACAGAGGTCAGAGAAAGAAGGTTGAGCCGAGGGAATGACTGGTAGCCCATTTTGTCTTGAATGTAGAATGAGCAAAGCTGAATCGTATGGAATTAGATCAAAATATAAGAGTCAGACTGTGGAAAGCCTGAAATGCTGGACAAGTGAGGCAGGGCTTTGCCCTATAGACAAGGGGGAGCCTCTCAAGGCTTTTGGACAGGGGAGTGATTTTTGCCTTAGGAAGGGCGTCTGTCCTAAGCTGATAGCCTCTGCACGGGGTACACAGAGAGCTCCAAACTCATATTTCATTTACTGTAGCTCCTTTTTCATGTTAATAAACTTGGGCTAACAGGGATTCCTTGGGGCAAGGAGCACATCTTGGAAAAGGAAATATATTGAAAAATGAGAGAAACATTCTCATTGCTAATGATTTGGTCAACTGAGAGTGGCTAATAGACCTCAATTTTGTTTATTATTACACAGACTATGCTTGATTCCTTGGTGTCGAAAAATATGAGCTTTTGATATCACTGCTTAGTATAATTGACTCATCGGAGCCCGGTGTGAATTTGGTGATTCATCATTTTTCAAATTAGTCAGGACGTAGTTGGGGTAATCTGTGGCTATAATCAGCCAAACCTTCCCAGGGCCGACTCTCGCTGTAATGGATTAGGTTGTCACTTTCAGGGGGCTCCGATTTCCGTTATCATCTGAGCTTAGAATGCCAATTTGGAGACTCATTAGGTTAATTTTTATGAAGCTGCTTTGGGTGGTGGGGGGGGGTGGGGGCTTTGAAAACCATGGGGAGCATGTCCGCTTGATGTACGTGGGGGCTATTTGTTAAATCTGGGAGGAGCTGGCTGGGGGGCTTGAAAGCGACAAGATACTCAAGTGTCAGGCATTCATGGGGTCATCCATCTTCTCTGTCCTTTCCACCCACTGGGGCTGGACCACATGCACCCATGCTCTGGCCTCTCTGCTGCCTTTCTCTCTGTCTTTATGCAGTTGTCAGCTCCAGTGTTTATTCAGTGATTAATCATCATTCTTAAGGATCTTCTGGGAAAGACCAGAGAGGGCTCTATTCCCGCAGGTGGTTTCCCTCTGATTAGCTCAGGAGGATAAAGCCTGACTGCTGAGGTTTTGTTGGGAGAATCCAAACTTTTTCCCCCCTCTTCTTCTTAGGGAACTTCATTACATTTCATAAATATAGGAAAGGAAGCTGATTGCATGGGGGTTGGGGGCAGGGTTTTTAGCTCACTTAAACAAAATCACTTGGGTGAATCTGTTTCACCCACAGGAAACTTAATGAAGAGCTTTCTATAGCATTTTAAGGTTTATAAAGCAGGAACGCTGGGAAGCAAGCAGAGAATGCAAACATTATCCCCATTTTGAAGATGTGGAAACCAAGGGTCAGAGAGATAAAATACTTTCCCATGACCACACAGCTAGTGCGTGGAATCCACCCCAGCTTTAGTAACTCCCCATCTGTCACCATTACCTTTCTTATTTAGAAGCACTACTGTTGATATACACGTAGCATTAGCTGCCTTGGACCTAAAGGTGCTTGAATGTGTCAAGGTAACTGCTGAAAAAAAAATCCCTGCGGCAGATGAGAACTCTGACTGCACATCAGTCATCATTTAATAAGTTCCTGCTATGTGCCAGGGACTGGGTTAGGTGCTGGGGGTACTGTGACAAAAATGAAACAGCCCCTTCTCTCAAGAAGATTCCCCTGGAGTAGGGTAGGAAGACAGCCTAGTGTGCAGTGCGTGGAGGGTTGGGCTGGGAGTCAGGGAGACCTCTGCCACCTCTGTTTCCTTTTCTGTACAGACAGAATGACTGCTAAAGTAGCTGCTATTTTTAAATGCATGGTCCTATGAAGTAAATAGAGAACGTTGGTATTTATGTCTGGAGAGTGACCCTCCTTTGTTTCATCTGAAATAGACTCTATACATAATGCATATATGTATGTGGTGTATGTGGTGCTACAGGTGGAGCAAATACACTCATAATACATACATGTGTTGTGTGTGTATGCGTGTAGACACAAAATATACATAATATTTTTGTTATTTAGTTGTGTGTGGCTCTTTGTGACTCTATTCAGGGTTTTCTTGGCAAAGATACTAGGATAGTTTGCCATTTCCTTCTCCAGCTCATTTTACAGATGTGGAAACTGAGGCAAACAGTTAAATTAATGTCTGAAGTTGGATTTGAACTTGGGTCCTCCTGACTCCAGTCCTGGGGCTCTATTCACTGTGCCACCTACCTGTACCCCATGATATATAGAATGTATACATTATACATAATATATGTATATAAATAACCCACTCTATACATATTATTATTGTTATTAATATTATTATTGAGCTTCCTTAGAGGTTAACTGGTGTGCCCAAGGTGACAGATCTGGTATATGTCAGAGAATCCGAGTCTTCCTGACGCTGAGGCCAGCTCTCTATCATTCTGTCACGTTGGATATGCATATTCAGTGTATCAAACATTGATTAAGTACTCTGGACAAGATACAACACTAAATGCAGCAAACATTTATCAGGAACCTACTATGTGCTGGGCACTCTCCTAAATGTAAATGTACACGTAGACATCCCTAGGGGTCTCTCTGTCTGTCTTTGTCTCTGTCTCCTCTGTCTCTATCTGTGTCTGTCTCTGTCTTTTCTGTCCCCCCACCTCATTCTCCATATATTGACAAGCATTTATTAAGTACCTACTATGTGCCAGGCACTGGGAATATAAAGACCAAAATGACAGCCCTGGAGGAGTTTATATTGCTGTATAAGCTTTAAACTATTAAAAGCTCATATGTTTTGCATGACTTCACAGATATCATATTGTTTACCTTCTCAGTGGGTGATTGGGGGCTGTCTGAAAGCAGGGAAAGAATTCAGAATTCAAAATTTTAAAATGAATATAAAAATTTTAAGAAAACTTTTTTTTTTTTTGCAAAAAGCTTAAAATTGCACTAAGACTTCGGGGACGCCTTGTTTATCTGTTTTATTTGTCTGTCTGTCTATGGCTTGGGACTGAACCTATAATTTCATTGATATAAGGAGTTCTCATATGAGGTAGCCTTTCTACTAATGCAAAATGGCATCTTCTTTGAAACCTGGGACCTGTAGCCTTAGTTCCCTCAGGGCACTGAGAAGTAAGTCATTTGCCTAAGGTCATACAAGCGGTACTTTTCAAAGGTAGGGCTCCAAGCCTTGACTGTAAGGGCAGCCTTATCTCTGCTGTTTTGTTATCTCTCCTCCTCTCCTCCTCCTCCTCCTCCTCCTCCTCCTCCTCCTCCTCCTTCTTCTTCCTTCTTCTTCTTCTTCCTTCTCCTTTCTCCCTCCTCCCCCTCTTCTCCTCTCTTTTAGTATCTCTTAATCTCTTTCTTTGTCTCTCTTTTTACTCCTTGATCTCCACACAGCTATGATAGACTATATGCAGGCTTGCCTCATTTTATTGTGCTTTATTTTATTACACTTTGCAGATATTGTGCTTTTTTTTTTCTTTTAACACATTGAGCGTTTGTGGTAGCCTCGCATTGAGCAAGTCTATTGGTGCCATTTTCCCAACAGCACATGCTCAAATCTTGTCCCATGTCACATTTTGGTAATTCTAGCAATGTTTCACTTTTCATTATTTTTGTATCTGTTATGGTGATTTGTGATGGGGCTTTGATATCACTGGTCCACTTGTTCTGGGACACCATAAACCATGCCCATATAAGGCAGCCAATTGAAAAATACTGTGTGCATTCTGACTGCTCCATCAACTGACTAAAGCTCCATTTCTCTCCCTGTCCTCTGGCCTCCTTATTCCCCGAGACACGATGATATTGAAGCTAGGCCAGTTAATAACTCTACAATGACCTCTAAGTGTTAAATGAAAGGATGAGTCAACAGATGGGCAAACTGTATTGTTGTCTTATTTTAAGAAATGCCCACAGCCCCCCAACCTTCAGCAACCACTGCCCTGATCAGTCAGCAGCCATGAGCACTGAGGCAAGACCTTCCACCAGCAAAAGGATCACACTAACTGGAGGCTCAGATGATGGCTAGCATTTTTTAGCAATAAAGTATTTTTTAAATTAAGGTATGCAGTATTTTTAAAGACCTAATACTATTACACCCTCAAAAGATTATGGTATAATGTAACGTAACTTTCATTTGCATTGTGAAACCAAAACATTCGTGGCACTCTATTGCAATATTCACTTTATTGTGGCCTGGGACCAAACCCACAATATCTCTGAGGTATGCCTGTATTACATTCTAGCATGTTACCCACTCTGGCTTCAGCCATATGATTCCAAGATGACTGCTTCTATTAAGAAAGGAAGATTTTTAGGAGAATTAGTGCCACTTATTAAGTAGCCTAAAGGGCCACCCCTCTGAAGTAGTAACTGTTGTTTGGGGGCAGCTAGGTGGTACAGTGGACAGAGCACCAGTCCTGGAGTCAGGAGGACCTGAATTCAAATCTGGCCTCAAACATGTACTAGCTGTATGACCCTGGGCAAGTCACTTAACCCTGTTTGTCTTGGTTTCCTCATCTGTAAAATTACCTCGAAGAAGAAATGGCAAACCACTCCAGTATCTTTGCCAAGAAAACCCCAAATGGGGTTACAAAGAGATTCGGATATGACTGAAACAATTAGGCATCCACAACAACAACCAAAGATGGTAGAAATGGATGTGTTGGGAAGATAGAAGCTGAAGGGAGGGAAAAAATGCCAAGTCAATGAAAATCATAACTGACATTTACATGGAATTCTAGGGAGAGAAAGAAGAAAAGAGGGAGGGGTGTGGGAATGCAGTTTGGGCCAACTCCCAGCCCCACCAACATCTAATCATTTCTCAATATTCATAATTCCCTCACAAAGCAATCAGGGTTTCCCAAATGAGGAATTTCTGGTTCTGCTGCTGAGTATGAACCATCATGAGGTGAAAGTGTGTGCCCAGGACTGAGCTCCAGGATAAAAAGTGGGCTGTGAGGGCTCAGCCGGGTATCCTCCTCATGGGCAAACCCAAACTGGACCTCTGAGATGCCTGAAGCCCTTTTATAAACAGCAGGACTACAGCCATCGGGATGAAGAAACTTAGATTTCCAGTTGGAGGATGTCTCAGCCATCATCTGCCAGGTTTCTTAACATGAGGTCCAGGAATTAGATTTCAATAACTATTTCATTAAAATAAGCCTATTTATTTCACTATATGCATTTCAAAGCCTTATGCTGAGAAAGGATCCATAAATTCTGCCAAGCTGGCAAAGTGGCTCAAGATTTAAAAAGACTAAGAATCCCTGATCTAATCCAATGCCATTTTTCTGTACATGAGGAAACTGAGGCCAGGGGAGATGAAAGGTTTTCCCCAGTCACACAGAGCTGGGATTCCAGCTGCCTTTGTATTTTCACCAGACTGTCCCACCCCCAGGAGCCCAAGAAGCATTTTCCTAAATGGTGGTTTCCCCTTTCCCTTCTAATAAGAGAGAGGATTCCCAAAGAAAGCCAAGGCCTAGGGTTCCCAGTGAGCTGCCCACCCCCTTCCCCTTCCCTCCCATCCCCTGTGCTGGTGACTCAGATGTCTGGTCTGGTCTCTGCTTTCTCCCTCTGAGGCCACAGCAGCTTGGTATTGGGAAAAGAGAGGGAGCCTTGCGAAGGTGGAGGAAGCTGTGGTCCCTGAAAGCCTCCTGCTGCTTACAGTGGTGGAGGGCTGGCAGCTGCCATTCTTAGGAGTTGGGGCAATCCCAGGGTGATTTGCAATTCAGAGCCCCAGCCAGTCACTCCATGACAGGCAGAATTCACACAGCATCCCAACCAAGAGCAGCTGGGACCTGACAAGTGGATTGGCAGCGCTGACAGATGCTGATGGGGAGATGGCCCCTCACACAGGGAGAGAAGAGCCCCGGTCCTCCAGGACCAGGGGCCCGGGCCATAATAAAAATTAGGGAAGGCAGAGTTGGCCTGTAGAATCTTGGTCTCCCCAGTCTACGTTGTTTGTGGTTTCACTGGACCAAGGTGATCCCACTTCCATGAGATCAGTTTTTGAGGCCAGCAAGGGGCCTTAGAGGTCATCTTTTCCAATACTTTCATTTCACAGATGAGGAAACAGAGGCCCAGGGATCTATCTATAGTCACATGGGCACTTAGCAATGGATCCAGCATTTTTACCCAGGTCCTTAGTGTCCAAAGTCAGCACTTTTTCCACTATACCTCATCTTTCCCAATCAAAACCCACCACATGATAAAGTGGAGAAAGCAGCAGATCTGAAGTCAAGAGGTCTGAGTTTGAATTTAAAAAAAAAAATTTTTTTTTAATTCTTTTTCTCAGGGAGGTAATAGGCATACAGCTAGTGTCTGAGGTCAAATTTGAACTCAGGTCCTCCTGACTCTAAGGCCTTAGAGTACCACCTAGCTGCCCTCTGAGACTGAATTCAAACTCTGTTAGTTACTACCTGGGTGGCCTTGGGCAAGTTGCTTAGATTTTCTGTGCCTCAGTTTCCACATCTGTATAAAGAAGGGTTTGGAATAGATCATCTCCAAGTTCCCTCACAATTCCAAATCCTATGATCATAAGATGGTAAGTCTATAAAGGACTGCCAATCTCAGTGGATTCTGGCAGAAAGAAAGTCTTGGGAGTGAGTAGAATGTCAGACTTAAGCCTGGAGAGGGCTTTGGAGGGGGGACGTATCCCTGACATTGCATCTTGTAAGGCTAAGTCTAGTCCTGCTCATAGGAATTGCACAGTTAACTAAGTAGAATCTCCAAGAATCCCTTCCTGACCTCCCTAGTGCCCAAGTCTTTTCTCTAATAGCATCTCCAATTAATCTTGTCTGTGTTTTGTCTGTATGTTTTCTCTTCTGTTAGGTTGCAGATTCCTTGAGAACAGGGACTATTTTCTCCTTGTTAAAAAAAATATCTCTAGAACTTAGCACAGCATCTGGTAACAGTAGGTGCTTAATTAATGCTTGTTGACTTGACTAAAACCAGTCATATAGATTAGCATGGCCAGGGGAGAAATAAATTTCTGGGTAAATAGGGTTTCAAGAAAAGATGATAAAAGAACCCTTCTTGGGGCGGCTAGGTGGCGCAGTGAGTAAGAGCGCCCGCCTCAGAGTTGGGATGACCTGATATCGAATCCGGCCTCAGAAAATGAGTACCCACACATAAATAATGACTAGCTGTGTAACCTTGAGCAAGTTACTTAACCCCAATTGCTTAAAAAAAAAAAAAAAGAACCTTCTTCCCTCTCCACTCCACATTTTAAGACTAACACTGCATTTTCTAATGGTGATATAGCTTAGCCCTGGAAGGTGGGTGGATATTTTCATCCATTTATCCACTTATCCATCTACCATCCATCCATCCATCCATCCATCCATTCAACAAGCACATATTGTTTTATGGGATGAAAAGCAGAGCAACTACTTGGTCAGATGGAGGAAATAGTGGCAGACATCCATTGCAAATCTTGTTCCTCAAAAGTCAGAACAACTGATGAATTCATACCTTGTTTATCAATCATTTCTTTTTCTTTCTTTTTTTTTGCTTTTTGGAGGGCAATTGGAGTTAAATAACTTGCCCAAGGTCACAAGGCTAGGTTTTTGTTTGTGTGTGCGTTAAGTGTCTGAGGTTGGATCTGAACTCAGGTTCTTCTGACTCCAGGGCCGACTCTCTACTCACTGCAACACCTAGCCGCCCCCAAAGCAAGTTTTTTTTTTTCTGTTTTTTCTTGGGGGTGGGTGGGGAGTGTTTGGAGGGGAGAAAGCAGGGCAATTGGGGTTATGTGACTTGCCCAAGGTCACATGGTTAGTTTTAGTGTCAAGTGTCTGAAGTCGCATTTGAACTCAGGTCCTCCTGACTCTGGGACCAGTGCTCTATTCACTGCGCCACCTAGCCACCCCGATCATTTCTTTTTCAAAGGAATTAACAATTTGTGTTTCTATTTCACTTTCACTTCCGAATGTATCCCTCCTCTACTTCCCTCCTCAGAGAACCTCCCTTGAAACTTTGAATCTCATGTATCAGAACACATAGGAAGTGAGGAGAGGGAAGGCTACCTGGGCCTAATTTTTGTTTCAGTCATAGCATCACAGAATTCTGACCTGGAAGGGACCCAGTGACCCCAAAGTCCAAGTAGAACCTGAAAAGGAACCCTTGCTCTAACATTGCCAACCTCTTCCTGACAGCCTCCAATGAGGTGGGAGCTACCATAGGCATCCCACTCCAAGATGGAGCAATCCTAATTGTTAGGAAGGGTTTCTTCTTTCTTTTTATTCCCCTCAGCTCCAGCCCTTAGTTCTTGGCTCTGCCCTGAGGCCCATGAGAACAAGTCTAATCTCTTTCCCAGGATGGTCCTTCTAGTACTTGAAGAGAGCTCTCATGGTCCCCCAAGTCCTCTTTTCTGCAGGGTGAACATTCTCTGCTTCTTCAACCAACATGCCAATGACTCGGTCTTAAAGTTGAACTGTTTCAGCCCAGATGTCTTTAGTGGTATGACCCAGGGGTTGGCTCATGCACCCAAAAATTCAACATTTTTATCAGTGCCTTGCAGGATAGCATAGATGGTGTGCTTATTGAATTCATAGGGGAGAACTCACTAAGCTAGAGAAAGCTAGAAAGTATAGCTAATTCACTGGAGAGCAGTTCAAAAATGGTCTGAACGTGCTGGAATGACAGGTGCCCTCTACTAAGTTGAAATTTAATAGGGTGCGTGTAGAAGACTGGGGAGTGGCCCATGTTAAAAAGACCTCAGGTTTTTAAAGGATTGCAGGCTTAATATTTGTCAGTCACAGAATGTGGCAGAATGGTCTTCAGATATCTGATGGGGGGCTAGGTAAACAAAAGGATTAGCCTTCTTCAGGGTGTCTTCAGAAATCAGAATTAGAACTAATGGGAAGAAGCTATACAGAGGAAGGAATGGCTATGTAGCACTCTGGCAAGAGGGTGCTGGACTTGGGGTCAGGAAGACCTGAGTTTGAATTCTACCTCAGCCATTGACTCGCTTGAGGACCCTGGACAAGTCCCTTAACCCTGTCCTCATTTTCCTCATCTATAAAATTCAGATAATAAAAGCTCCCATCTCATGGGGCTGTTGTAAGGATCAAATGGTTTGACATAAGGAAAGCATTTTGCAAACTTTAAAGGGTTACATGTAAACGCTGGCTACGATGATCGTTAAAAGCACTCAACAGTTAACTCCTAACAGTTAGAGCTCTCCATGAAACTGGAATGAGTTGCTCCATAATGTAGTGAGTGCCCTGAGATAGCAGGTATTCAGGAGGGTTGATCACCTGTCTGGAATGTTGTAGAACTGAGGCAGCAAACAGTCTGAGCAATTACTAATTCTGCCACCAGAATCAGAATAAAATGTGTAATTGGGAATTATTTAATAAAATGAATTAAAAATGCACTGATATGTAGTGTTCTAAGTAAATATATGGCCTGCAGGAATCTCTTATATATGTTTTGGTGGTTCCCCCCCCCCTTTTTTTTTTTTTTTTGGAGGGGAGAAGGCAGGGCAGCTGGGGTTAAGTGACTTGCCTAAGGTCACATGGCTAGTAAGTGTTAAGTGTCTGAGGCCGGATTTGAACTTAGGTCCTCCTGACTCCAGGCCAGTGTTCTATTCACTGTGCCACCTAGCTGTCCCAGGTGACCCCTTTTCTACTGGAGTTTGACCCCACTGTTGTAGAGATACTCTTGGACTGGGCAAAGGATTGAATTGATCTCTCTTTTCCAAACCTCAAATTCCAAGATGCTAGAGTTTGACAACCTATTTGCAAGATTAAGGGAGAGCATACAAGTATAAAAAATGTCCCCACTGCAGTGATAAACAATTTCTCTGGCCTGGTAGTCTATCTCTGACAATGGTATCAAAGGGGCCATCTTTTAAGATGAAGGAGAAGGGATGCATTATGGTAAGTTAATAATACCTTAGTGAGAATTAGTTTAAAACCTTATTTTTCTGCGTCAAGGCTAGCCTAGACTGAGGTTAGGTGCAAAAAGGGTACAAAGAACAGAAAAAGGTGAGTTTGAGGGCTGAGAACAAACTTCTGCATTGCAATCTTACCAAAGCAAAACCCACGCTATTCCCTATTGGGTCTACACATCAGGACTCCAATGGTCTGAGACTGGCCAAGGCTTTGGAATGGCCAGGTGTAGCCAGCGACAGATCTTCTGTGAGGATCTCAGGAGGAACATGTTGGGTATAAAGTGGAAACGATCCATATCACCTCCAACAAAAAGCTCTGGATTGGGAATCCAAGGACTTTAGCTGAAATTTTGATTCTACTACTTATAGTCACTGACCCTGCTGGGCCCCAGTTTCTTCATCTGTAAAGGTAGGGTGTGGGGCAGGATGGTCTCTCAGACCCCTCTTAAGCTTTGAGTGTTTGAACCCTGACTCTCTCCTTATACCTTCCTCATCCAGATCATTTTGTAAATTCTCTCTGGAAAGTACTTAGTTGCTATAGTGATGAGCATGCCGTGAATATTAGCGGAATAGAACGAATAAGAAATAGGCCTCCATTAACAAAGAGATTCATTAGACGTCTTGATCATCATGGAAAATGATGGGTCACAATCTTGAGTTTTAATCCAAGGCAATGCTTGTTAGGCTGTTCAGAAGCACAGTCACCTCCTAGCTAGTCCCCTAGCCGAACGGGGACACCCCCATCTCTTACGTCAGTGTCTGCACAAGCCACATCCCGTGTGGGGAATGCACTCCTTTTCCCCTTCCACCTTAGAGAATTTCCCCTAATGGGACAGCTCAGCATCCACCTCCTACCCTGGCCTTTCCTTATCTCTCCAGTTATTTGCATTTCCTCCTTTGTCAGACTCTTGGCATTCCTTGATTTTGCTTCTCTGGGTGCAGGTAGCCAGCCTTCATAGAATGTAAGCTCCTCAAGGGAAAAGACCGAACCATTTTGGCCTTTATCTCTTCATTATCTAGCCCAGTGCCTGTCACATAGTAGACACTTAATATTAAGTTTGTCTCATATGAGAAGATGGCCCCTCTCCTTGTCAGGGCAAACCCCTCTACAGGCACAAGTGGCCCCATTCCATCCTGCCTTCTCCAGCAGACAGCCCCTCTGTCACCCTCACTCTCCCACCTTTCTTCAGTCTTCAATCTCTCCCTGCCTACTGGCTGCTTCTCCTCTATCTACAAACACACTCATGTCTCCCCCTTCCTCAAAAACCCACTCTTGAGCCCTGAACGTTCTGGGCTATATCTCACCTCCCTTTTGTGGCTATACTCTTTGAGATGCTTTCTATAATCCATATGTTGGTTTCCTTTCCCTCACTCATGGAGAAGTTCACCAGCGGAAGGTACACCCACAGGTGGTGGCTGGGTTTAGGCCTCAGTAATTCATGGCACCATCTACTAAGGCAGAGAGGGAACCCCAGTCTGTATAGATCTGTGCCTTCACCAACAAAGCCTTGCCTCTGAGAAAGCTCCGTACACTAGCTCCACCAAGAGATTCATGTGATTTTCTTGGTTTTCACCCCATGTTTAGCATGTGGTGTATATGTTCTATATGTTCTAGGTCTTTGAGGAGGCCTGAATCATTGGTGGGAGGCAGCATGGCTGCATGGCTACAGAAAATCAAGAAGAGCTGGCTTTGGGTCTTACTTCTGATGTGTGTTAATAACCTTGAATGCCCAGCCTTAGGGCAAATCACTTATGACCCCCAGCCAAGTTACAATTGAGTTGGTGACCTGCATGAGGGAAGGGATGATTCCACACTGGGAATCCTCTACTCTGATGACATTACATATGTCCGGGTCTTTGATTTCATCTGTGTAGATTATTCCCAGTTGGGAGACCCCTTCCAATAATCCAGGTGTTGACTCATCTGTAACTTAGAGTCTTTTTATTTTTTATTTTTTTGCATTTTGGAGGGCAGTTGGGGTTAAGTAACTTGCCCAAGGTCACACGGCTAGGTTTTTGTTTGTGTGTGCATTAAGTGTCTGAGGCCAGATCCGAACTCAGGTCCTTCTGACTCCAGGGCCGACACTCTACTCACTGCGCCATCTAGCTGCCCCTGTAACTTAGAGTCTTAAAGAACAGCCTTGGGGCCCTGAGTGGTTCAGCAATCTGCCCAGGGTCACATCAGAATAAGTATAAAATATACTTATAATATATACTTATAATAATAACTAACATTTCTATATTGCTTACAGTGAGCCAGGCATTGTGAGATATGTATATATATGTGTGTGTGTGTGTGTGTGTGTGTATATATATATATATATATATATATACAAACACATACATACATAAATACATATGTAGACACACATCTAGATAGGTAGACACAGAGAGAGATGATAGATTAGAAAGACTGACAGATGGATAGACAGACAGATGAACAGATAGATCCATCAAGGATAATTCCCAAGATCTACAAGACATACAGACATAATGTCTACATCAATGGTTTTCAAAGTGGGATATAACAAGCAATCAATCCATTGGGTATAAGAAAGAGCCATCAGAACTGCAGAGAGCAGTATAGCTTTGCTCATTGACATGGCCTGCCCCTACTGCTCTCCAAACACAGCAGAAGAGGGACATGGTGGTGGAACCAAGGGGAATTCCTATGTGGGTGACACAGGGTGAGTGCTTAATAAATGTTTATTGGATTGGATTGGGAAGCACAAAAAACCCTGGATTTGGAGCCTGGAGGTCTGGGTTCCAATCCCAGCCCTGCCACTTGCTACCTGTGTGACTAAGGCAAGTCACCTCCCCCTCTGAAAATGAGATGGTTAGACCAGATGGCCTTGGAGGTTGTTTCTCCCCAAAGTCTGGGTCCCTAAAGTGACCATTGGCAGTTTCAGATCCACATGTAAATAACAAAGAAGCAAGAACTCCCTGAGAGAGATGGTCTTTCATGCCCATAGTGGGAACAGCTCTAAGAGGTTTCTGTGGCTGGAGCTCAGCCTCCTCTTTATTTCTTAAAGAATTAAAACTTTGGAAACAAAGCCATAGCCTGTACAGGGAGGGGGGTGTCCCCCTGAAACGACAAAGCACTTACTGTTTCTCAAGGCTCAAAGTGGCCGGAAGTTAGGTTTGCACTAAGGCCTTTTGAGATTTCAGTACTGAAAAAAAAAATCATCCCTGAATGACAAAGCCATGGGCGAAAAGTCTGAAAAACAAAATCCAACACCCCACCCTGATTATGATCCAATGGACATGAGAGAGAAATTTCTTGACCTCTTATGGTTTGTCCTTTCTAGGCACTGGAAGACAACAGTACTTCATTGAATCAGAGGCAGAAAGGTCCTCAGAGGTCACCTGCACCTGAACAAGAATCTTTTCACCTGAAATTTCTGCCAATAGTTGTAATCACAACTTTGCCAGTAGATCTCCAGAGAGGGAGGCCATTGAGATGCCCCACAGTAGTAGCTCATACCACTAGTGGACAGCTTCAACCAATTGGAGGCTTCTCTTGAAGTTAAACTAAATTTGCCTCTCTGAGTACGCCATGTGTTGTTTTTAGGTCTGCCCTGTGGGGTCAAGTAGGGGTCTAACCCATCTTCCACATGGCAGATGGGAGGTCTTCACACACTTGAATACAGCTATCATGTCCACCCCAACCCCCCTACCCCAAGTCTTCTCTTTTCCAGGCTAAACATCCTCCAACTTCCTCCTATGACCTAGAAGCTCTTCATCATCTCTGGTAGGAGCAATATGTACCAGCATCCCCCACTATGCAGATTAGGCTTCCCTAAAAGATGAGGCAGCTATCCTCCCTTCTTGACCTTGGGAAACTAAGACTAGAGGCATTGGCAGGGCCTCTTGGTGATGTAAGGGCATAAAAGGAGTAAGTGTCCCTCAGTTGACCAATATCTTACTGCCTTGGAAATCACCACACCCTGCCCTTCTGACCTGTTTCTGTATGGAGATAATAGGGGGTGTATGTCTGAGCCAATGCTGTGTCCTTGCCCACTATCCTTTTCCCTCTGTTCATCATTAAATGATCCATGAGCATCTCACTTCATCAGCATGGTGCCTAGCACATAGAGGTATTTAATAAATGTTAGCTGATTGATTCAAATCTCCAGCCTGAACTACCAGGTCAGCCTGAGTAAGGCATGAGCTACACTTGGTCCTCTTCAATTCTCTTCAGTTGGGTCCCATATTGGTACAAATAATGAATGCCCTCAAGTTGCTGCATTATCTGAATCCACATGGCAAATTTCTACCAGGTTGGGACCAATTTTTTACACAATTTTAACTGATTAGAGTGAATTCAAATGCATGCGGCCCATTCTGGGGATTCATTATTTGCACCAATCAAGACCTCGTTGAAATGATGTAGGAGGGGCTGGTGTTCATGAAGATAAACATAAGGCTCACGAGGGATGATGTAAAGCCCTTTGCAAGCTTTGGAGCTGCTAGACAAGCCTCATTAGCACCATCATTGGCATCGGCTTCTCCATAGCCCTTCAGCTCTAGGGTCAAAAATTCCATTTTGTACCATTCCTCCAGGAAAAGGGGGCCAACGATGCACTCTGTCCTTCCCTGGGAAGCTCCTCGTGCTAATCAAATCAGGCCCTTTCCTGTTTCCAGAGGGTTTTGCTAGTCCAGTTGAGTGTATGGAGCACAGGAACAAGGAGGACAAGTTCGAATCTCCTCTCTGCCTCTTCCTTCCTGTGTTACTCTTCATTTCTTGGGGCCTCAGCTTTCTCATCAGTAAAGTGAGGGAGTTGGACTTTTAGCTCTGATTCCTATGACCCTAGGTAAAATGATTGCTCCATTTTACAGATGAAGAAATAGGCTCAGAGAGTAATCATGACTTGTTGGGGAGTCACACAGGTAACATGCAGCAGAAAAGGATTTGAACTCCCTACTCTCTGGACTCCAAGTTGAGAAACTTTTCAGTAATGGGATTGCTGAAACGTAGCCCTACACACTGAGTTAGAGCAGCCAGCGCAACCTCTGACTATGTAGGATAAGTCTACAAAGATTTTCGTAGGCAAATGGAAAAGGTCTAAGCCTTTACACAGAGCACAACTTAATAGTACTGTTCCCTTCAAAACTGTCACCTTGGGAGGTTAGCTTGGTGGCTTCAGCCTTTTCCTCTCTCAGGGCTTATTTAGAGTAGCAAGGGCTTTAGAATCCACTGAGCCCATTTTACAGATGGGGAAAGTGAGGGAGGAGTAGCACTGGGTCAGCTGTGTAAAAGACTGGTGAGGTTGGTTTTCTTGGTCTCTGAGGGCAGAACTGGGAACCATGGGTAAATGCTGCAGAGACCCATTTAGACTGGATGGAAAAAAAGGCCTTCCTGACTGCTGGAGATGTCTAGGAATTAAACGAACTGCCTTGGGAATCAGTGGGTACAAGAATACATCCATTCAAACTGGATTTATTAAGCACCTACTATATACTAGACACTATGCTGGAACTGTTCCAGGGGACAGTTGTGTATGTTGCAGAGAGGCTTCCTGCTTAGGTGTGAGTTAGACAAAATGGCCCCTGTGGGGCCCTTTCCATCTGAAATCCCATGGTGTATATCAAGGGTTCATAGATAAATAATATTGCACTGATATCCATGAAATATTTAAGCAGCCAGAAAAAGGTCTTTAGTTACATTGGAGTGTATTCTTGTTTTTTTTTTTGTTTTTTTTTTTTTTCATTTTGGAGGGGGAAGGCAGGGCAACTGGGGTTAAGTGACTTGCCCAAGGTCACACGGCTAGTTTTTGTGTTAAGTGTCTAAGGCCGGATTTGACCTCAGGTCCTCCTGACTGCAGGGCTAGTGCTCTATTCACTGCACCACCTAGCCTCCCCAGGGTGCATTCTTTATGAAAGTTTTATGGAAGAATGCGGAACAAGAATTGAAAGAGGATGGAGAGCATTGGAGATTGAAGAAAGATTGCTCACACTGATGAGGTCACAGATCCATTGAAAAGCTGAAACAAACAAATAAAGTATACATACATCATACACACACACACACACACACACACACACACATATGACTCTGTGACTCCTTATTAAGAGATTTAAAGAATGACTATGTTATTCAGTAAAAGGTAAATTAAAAAGGCCATTCTCCTAAAATTTCATTCTGTATATTTGTAGTATATTGAAGATAAGAAGGAAATAGTCTTACAGGGCATTGATAGAATTAATTTCTTCAAAAAATTTTCCCTAATTACTCTAAAAGGAAAGGCCACTTCCTCCAGTGAATAACCAGGCATCAATCCAACCAAAGGACTCATCTTTTCCATGGATTGCCTGGGTTTTAAAAAATGAATTGGAGGAGATAAATGTATTATGGTGAATGCAATTGGTGAAACTTCATTCTTTCCCAGCTCACCCCTGGTTTTCCCTTCCTGATGTTGGCCTATTTCGCAGTGGGGTGAAAATTGAAAACCATAGTAACAAATTGTCTTCCCTAAAAATGTCGAGATAACACAACTAAGGTGGCAACCAAACCCATGCATTAACTGAGTTGACCTTTTGTGAAAAATAAAATATTAAGAAAATATTTTCAGGCACTGGCTTTTTGTTTTCTCATTTTTTTTCACTTCCAGTTAAATATTGCTTTAGTTGAAAAAGAATTAGTTTAATACCTGTTAAATGTGGCAGTAAATTTTTACTACAGATAATTAAGTCATAAAATAGAATGGACTTTAGTTGGATCAAGCACAATATTAGCTTTCATGTTATTAAAGAAAAAGAGGTGACTAACTGGGGTGGACTGAATATTTACTCTTAGTGAATTACTAAGGCACATTCTCTGGAGATGCCAAGCTTATGGGGGGCCTGGAAAATATGCCCTTTGTTTTCTCTGAAAACAGAAAGTTCAGGTTGAAAACAAAAGATGTCGGTGTTGTTAGTGTTTTAAAACTTTAAAAAATTCAAAAAGTGATGAAAATTCTTAGTATTATTTTATCTTACCTATTATTTTTGTCAATGGCCAAAACATTTACAATACGATGAACCTTCTTGCTAACTTTCTAGGCCTAAGAACTATTGCCCTTGATCTCCCAGCTCTGTGATATCTTTTGTTCATTTGTTCATTTATTCATTCATTCAAGGCCTACCCCTCTTTGGAACTTCCCCATTGGTATTGAGGTCAACATGATCTCCATCCCCCAAGTTTTCACATCTGTCATGTCTTCCTGAGTCTTCACTGATCCTCACCCTACATCTCTAATCAGCTTCCAAACCTTAGTATTACTACTTCCACGACTTCTCTTGTGCGCATTCCCTCTACACTCACCCAGTCACCATGCTAGTCCAGGGCCCCATCACTTCTTACCTGAACTAATGAAATAGGCTATTCAGCCTTCCTCCATCAAGACTTTCCACTTCCAACCAGTCTTCCAACTCATCCTGAGTGGAGGATCTCACCTGTCAAAGCTGTAAACACACAAGATGGCCTTGCCCAGTGAAACATCACCATGTGGATCCCAAAAGAATCCACCTTTAGGATTTGTTCACAAGATTCAAAGGCAAATGCTCTTCCTGTGATGGCGCCTTCGGCTTCAAGAACCTCATTTAGGTGAATAAACGTGGAAAGAGCACAGCTGTCATTTCTTCCCTTCTCTCCATTAAAAGACTAATCAAAATAGCAGGAAAATTAGACAGAGCCATTAAGTAAAGATATTGCAAGACAAACAAACAAAAAAACCACAACTCCCAAAATGATTTTCCCAAAGCATAGACTGCCCATATCATTCTGCTCCGCCCCCCCCCTTCCCCCCCCCCGCCAATTCCCAATAAACTCTAGAGGCTCCCTAGTGACTTGAATTTCAAATATAAAATTTTCTGGCATTTAAATCACTTTAGAACCTGACCCCTTCTACCATTCAGGCTTTCTTAAACGTGATTCACCTCCACATTCTGTAATCCTGCCATACTGGCCTACTCACAGTTGCATGCGTGTGCACACACACACACACACACACACACACACACACACACACACACACCATTTCTCTTCTCTTCAACTTTCAATGAGCTTTGCCTCATCAATTAATCAATCAACCAATTTTTATTATTATGTGGCAGGCATTGTGCTAAGTGCTAGGGATACAAAAAGGGGCAAAAGACAGTCCTTGGCCTCAAGAAGCTTACAATCTAATGGGGGAGATGGCACACAAACAAGTGTATATAAAACAAGCTATTTACATACAAGAAAAATAGGAAATAATTTAAGAGAGGGAAGTGGCTGGAGTTAAGAGAGCACAGAAAAGCTTCCTGTGAAGATGGGGTTTTAGCTGGGACTTAAGGCAGCTAAGGAAGTCAGTGGGCAGGACTAAGGAGGGAGAGCATTCTAGTCTTGGTGATGACCAGAGAAAATGCCTGAAATCCTCTCCTTCCTCCCCTCTGCCTTTTGTAATCCTTGGCTTCCAAGACTCAGCTCCAATGTTACCTTCTAAATCGAGTTTTTCCTGACCCCTTCTCATTATTTCCTTCCAACCACAGCTATCACATGCCTCCTAAATGATCTTGAATTCATTTTGTGTGTTATATGTATATATTTATGTGTGTACATGTTGTCTTCCCCATTCTAATTTTTTTTAGCCCCAATGCTTAGCATGATGCCTTGACGTACGTAATAAACACTTGCTGATTGATGGATTCACATTGCCCAAACCTAGCACAAAACCTTTCATAGTTTAGTTCTGTTCCAAGATACCTGTTCAAAGATATTGGAGTGGTCTGTCATTTCCTTCTCCGGCTCATTTTACAGGTGAGAAAACTGAGACAAATAGGGTTAAGTGACTTGCCCAGGGTCACATAGCTCGTAAGAGTCTGAGGTCATATTTGAACTCAGGAAGAGAAGTATTCCTGACTCCAGGCCTGGTACTCTCTCCACTGTACCACCTTGGTCTGCCTAAGAGAGAAACTAGGGCTGGATATATAAATCCAAGAATTACCTGTATGAAAATGATCATCGAAACCATGGAAGCTGATGAGACCACCCAGTGAGAGAGCGTAGACAGAAAAGAGAAGAGGGGTCAGGCTCTGTCAAGCCTTTAAGGATACCTAGAGGTAGTGGGTATAATATTCAGCAAAGGAGAAGGAAATTAGATAGGTGGGAGGAGAATCAGTAATGTCTCTAAAAGCCAAAGAGGAGAGAGTTGTCAACAAAGTCAAATCCTGTAAGAAGGATTAGGGCTGAAAAAAGATCACTCAACTTGTCAGTCAAGAGGTCATTGATCGTTTTGGAGCAATGAGCCAGATTGCAAAGAGTTTAGAAGAAAATGAGAGGGAAGGAAGTGAAGACAGAAAGCGAAAACCCCAAAATGCCTGCCTTTAAGAAGTTTCCATTCCATTGAAGGGAGCCAACATGTACACAGAAATATGAAGGAAATATATAAAAAGTAAATACAATATTTCCATTCCCATGAATGAAATCATGAAAATGTCTCCTATTAATATTTCAAAGAGCCACGCTTTCCTTGATGTGAGTGTTTCCTCACTAATCAAGGTCACAGAGCCATTTTCATCTTGGTAGATGGTCTTTGAGAATTGTTTTGACTGAAAAATGTGCACTCTGTGACCCACCTGGCAATGAGAGTCTCCAAACTTGAAACCACACCCACTTGAAAATAATTTAAACAGTATCTTAGAGTTGGAAGAGCACTCAAAAGTCATCCAGTTCAAACAAGAGTGCCCTTTCCATCATGCCCAAGTGGTTTTCTAGCCTTTGCTTAGAGATATCCAGGGAGAAGAAAACTACCACCTCCCAAGGTAACCTGTTAGGGGTGTAGAAAACTCTAATTATCTGTGAGTTTCTTACATCAAGTTGGTATCTCCCTCAACCATTCCACTGATTCTTTCTCTATCTGCCTTCAGGAGACAAGTAAAACAAAATCTAATTCTACCTTCCCATGATCAGCTTGTGAAATACAACCATTGTTTTTTCTTTTTCTCCAAGTTAAACATTCCTAGTTCTTCAACCAATGTATCAACTGTATTTTTTTTCTTTTTTAAAGTTAATTAATTTATTTTTAGTTTTCAACATTCACCTAAGATGGTGTGCAGTCTGATATAAGCTCTACACATACATACCTATGCATATACCTCTACACATACATAACCTATGACTACTTGGGTTTTTTTTCCTTTTAAATTTATTTATTTTTAGTTTATAACATTCAGTTCCACAAACTTTTGAGTTCCAAATTCTCTCCCCCTTCTTCTCCTCCTCCCTCCCCCTGCCCAAGACAGCATGCAATCTGATATAGGTTCTACGTATACCTTCACATCAAACATATTTTCACAATAGTCAAGTAGTAAAGAAGAATTATGACCAATGGAATGAAACTTGAGAAAGAAGAAACAAAACAAAACAAAAAAGAGAGAGCAAATAGTCTGCTTCAATCTGCATTCAGACTCTAATTCTTTCTCTGGATGTGGATAGCCTTTTCCATCATAGAGTCCTTTGGAGTTGTCTTATAGCCTTAAGGCACTGCTGAGGAGAGCCCATCATCACAGATAGGATGTGTCTATAATTGTGTACCAAGCTCTCCTGGTTCTGCTCCCCTCACTCAGCATCAGTTTATATAAGTCTCTCCAGGTTATTATGAAGCCCATCTATTCCTTATTTCTTTTTTCTTTCTTTTTGCTTTTTGGAGGGCAATTGGGGTTAAGTAACTTGCCCAAGGTCACACAGCTAGGTTTTTGTTTGTGTGTGTTAAGTGTCTGAGGCCAGATCTGAACTCAGGTCCTTCTGACTCCAGGGCCAGCACTCTACTCACTGTGCCACCTAGCCGCTCCCATGCTCCTCATTTCTTATAGAACAATAATATTCCATTACATTCATATACCACAACTTGCTTAGTCATTCCCCAACTGATGGGAATCCCCTTCATTTCCAATTCTTTGCCACCACAAAAAGAGCTGCTATAAATATTTTTGTACATACGGTTCCTTTTCCTACTTGTGTGATCACTTTTGGATACAGCCTTAGAAGTGGTATTGATGGGTCAAAGGTTTCAACTGTTTTAAGATGGCAGAGACCGGGACAGCTAGGTGGCACAGTGAGTAGAGCACCAGCCCTGGAGTCAGAAGGACCTGAGTTCGGATCCTGCCTTAGACATTTAACACACACAAACAAAAACCTAGCCGTTGACCTTGGACAAGTTACTTAGCCCCAATTGCCCTCCAAAAAAAAAAGATGGCAGAGAGGAAGAAGGAAAGGGAGAGAGACTAGGAGTGTGATTTTATTGCTATAGAGAATTTCTGGGAGAGAAATTCCTCTATCAATGAAGATTTGTACCTTCCCTGAAGTTTAGAGCAGGAGTTCTTAATAGGGGGTCCTCAAACCCCCATTATGTCCATAGAAAGATTGCATATGGTCCATGAATTTTTTAATATTGTACTATTTCAATATAAGTGGTTTCCTTTGTCATCCCATGTACTCTATTTTATGTATTTAAAAACAGGACTTAATTAAAGTTCCATCCGCTTTAACAGATGGCCGATGGGGCACGTGACATTAAAGGCTGAGAACTACTGTCTTAGAGAGTTCCTTAGAACACCAAGAGGGAAAGTGATTTTCTCAGTCATGGAGGAAGATGGCAAAATGAATTGCCTATCAAATACAAAGTGTTTTAAAAAATTAGCCAATTTTTTTCCAAATTTAACCAATTGGTTAAAAAACTTAGCCAAGTCTTTCCAAATTTATCATGAAATGAACAGACAAAGCAAGGAACTCCACATGCATGCCCCCAAAAGAGATTTGCTTTCTTAGTTTACCAACCTCAAACACGTTAAAAGGTAGCTGTTTTAAAAAGTATAATTAGTAATATCGATTTATTTTTTTTAATATCAATCCTGCTTTTTGTTTTTGAACCCCATGGCAATTTCCAGATTTATACTCTACCCTGCTTTTCCTTTGTATTGAAACTTCCCTTTGAAACAAAGAAAAATGCTTGAGTAAAGCCAACTGCCATTTTGCCTGCCATATTTACCCATCTCTCTATGAAGAGGACCGTGTTCGTTTCATCATCTGTCATCTGGAACCAACACTAGTCTCTGTCTTTGATCTGAGTTCGGTGGCCTTTACTGCTGTATCCATTTGCTTTATTATCATCATAACATATA
This sequence comes from Gymnobelideus leadbeateri, assembly GCA_011680675.1. Classification (NCBI taxonomy): domain Eukaryota; kingdom Metazoa; phylum Chordata; class Mammalia; order Diprotodontia; family Petauridae; genus Gymnobelideus; species Gymnobelideus leadbeateri. The sequence continues at coordinate 618,027 of WOXC01003680.1, read as the reverse complement.
TTGTTCTCTTTGTTCTGTATCAGTTTAGATGTTTTTCACATGTTTCCTCCTGTCTTAAGGCATAATATTCCATTACAGTCATATACAACCATTTGTCCAGACATTACCCAATAAATAGGAAACCATTTGGTTTTCAGGTTGGTTTGTTTATTTTTAGTCTAATTTTCATAAAGGCCTTATCATAAAAATCAGTCTTTCATGATTAGGCATAGTGGTGAGGGATGGGACTTGTTCCATCTGCCTCAGAGGGCAGAAGTAGGAACAATGGGGAGAAGCCACAATGATGCTGATTGCAGTGAGGAGCCGTGGAAAGAGGGCTGAGCTTGGAGTTAGGTGACCTGGGGTTCAGATCTCACCTTTGTTCTGATTAACTTCTCAAGGCCTTAGGCTGTGGAAGAGTATCTCATAAGACTGTGAGTTCACCAGTCATAGAAGGTTAATAGATTAGAGCTTGAAAGGGTTCTTGGCAATCATCTAATCCTACTCCCTCATTTAACAGATGGGGAAATTGAGGCCCAGGAAGATTAAATGACTTGCCTAGAGTCATGCAGTTAGTATAAGTGGCAGAAGTAGAATTTGAACTCATGTCTTCTGACTCGACCTCCAACCTTCTTTTCTATCTTACCACAAAGCCTTTTTTCAAAGAGAAGCAATTTACCTGTTTGGGATTTCATCCAGGGGATTCATGTTCCACATAGAAGTCTTTGACCTCTGGGACTTCATTTCTTCATCTGTAAAATGAGTGGGGTCAGACTTCATGATCTTTAAGGTCATATAGTCCCAGATTCTCTGGTAATTCTTTCGTTTTTTAAACCAAATCTTTGTCTTTTTAAAGGCTTTGGTTAAGGCAAAGAAGTCTGCTAAACCCTTCCTTTTCTTCCCTGTGCTTTCTGGGACCAGCTGGAGAGCTCCCCTTGACTTTCAGCTCCTTCCTGCCCCTGTAATGGTTTTCTCCTCTCCTCCCTGTCCAGTGTAAGCCAGCTGTCTCTCTTCTGAGCCTGGCTTGCCTGCTCTGAACTCATTTGTACTCAGGGGACTATGATAACAGTGATTACTCAGAACTCCAAAGTATGGGAAAACAAGACAGAAACAACAAAGAATCTACGCATGGCCAGGGACAAAACGGAGTCCTCAGCTTCAGTTAGACAAAATGGCTTACCAGGAAGGATAATCTTGGACATCTACATAGTGCTTATGTGCCAGAGTGAGTGGAGGTCTGGCCTGGGAGCCTGGTGGATGTGGGCGTACATCCTGCCACAGACGTAGACCAGCTCTGTGACTATGGGTGAGCTACCTAACCTCTCCCAGACAACTCTTTAGAACTAAAAGTTAAAGTGCAGTCACTGATCTGCCCTGGTGGAAGGAGTTTCAATATTGGGAGTTCTAGAAAATTTAATTACAATATTATTTTATGTATGATACTATTATATTATATTGATATAAGTTATTATATTATAATAATTTCTATAATCATATGATATCATATCATTATCCAATCATATCATATCATATCAATATTAATACCAGACAGCTATACGGCCCAGGGGCTAGAGAGTAGGTCTTGTGGGTCGCAAGCCCTGAGATGATATTTACTGATTTGGGGATCCTGGGCACCAGCCCCAGTTTCTTCATCGACAAAATGAAGAGGGTAATAGAACCATCTGACGATGCTGTTGTCAGGATCAAATGAGTTAACCTGTGTAAGACACCTTGCTAGTCTTAAAGGGACATAAAAAGATAGACACAGTTATTATTACATGACATGACATTTTTATATTGTCAGGGACCTAATGGAGACAAGGTGACCCCAATGTCACATTTCTGTGAGAGGCTGTATTTGATCACATATAATGTCGGAGCTTGAAGTCAGGGCTCAAGTGCTCCCCCCGATCCTCACCAGGTGGGTGGCCATGATTAGGCACAGTGGTGAGGGATGGGACTTGTTCCCAGTTCCAGCTGTTCTGAGCTCCACTTTGTTCCTTTAAATTACGATGAATGATGCCTGTGCTGTCCAGCTCACGGTATTGGCTGGTAGTCTGCATAGGGTGATGTGGGCATCATCCTGCCTCAGAGGGCAGAAGTAGGAACAATGGGGAGAAGCTGCAATGAGGCAACCAAAGCCACCACGGATAGATGACCCTGGAGTCAGAAAGACCTGGATGACCTATATACATAGGGATGGATGGATAGATGGATGGATGGATGTTTGCACCTTGTCCAGACCTATGATTTCACTGCTCTTGGGAACTCTCAGGAAATTTCTTCTACTAGTACAGACTGTTTTCCTCTCTGCAAATCCCTATCTTAGAGTGTTCCTGATACATTTAAAGGTTCCCCATGGAAGACGTCCACAGTGTGCTGAAGGCCTCCTTCAGAGTCCATTAGTGCCTGCACATGCTACAATTATTAGTATTATACTGACCAATCACCTGTACTAACATTGTATCTATATTGGGTATATTTACCATTTAAACATATTTTGATTTGGTTCCTATTTACTCCCTCCATACTTTTCACATTTAAGCCAAATTGGATGAGTAACTGTTCATTTGATGTCACAGTCAGTATTTGTCCAAGTAGGAAAGGGGTTGGGAGTAGGAAAGCCTCACTGTGCTTTGTGTTTGGGATGATGGTATGAAAAAGGCCCAGGATGTAATGGAATAAACCCCAGATTGGATGTCAGAATCTCAAACTGAATTCTGGTTCAACAGCTTAGTACTTGGGGGATTTTGACCAAGTCGTAAGCCTTCTCTAGACCTCTGTTTCCTCATCTGTAAATTTAAGTGGTTGGGTTAGATGAATACTAAGATCCCTTTTAATTTTAGAGCCAATCTTCTATTATCTTGTGACCTTCACAATAGATAACCCTGTGAAGTAGAGACTAGAGATATTATTGTCCCCATTTTATAGAGGGTAAAACTGAGGATTAGAATTTGAAATGACTGTCCCATGGTCATACTCAATGTTGGAAATGTCATTGAAGGTCCTCCCGATCCAGTCATCTGAACTACACTGCCCAATGCCACATAATTCAACAAATCATTATTAAGTGCCTACTATTTATAAGGCCTTTTGGGAGCCTGGAATACTCTTCCTCTTCACTTCTGCCTCTGAGCTCCCTTCAGAACTTAGCCCAGGTGCCACTTCTAACACCAAGTTCCCCCTTTCCCCCAAAACTGGCAGTTGTTGATTCTTTTCCCTTGAAATGAATTTGTACTTACTTTGTACATGTCTTGTATTTTGTATGCACTCATACACATGTGGTATCCAGCCAGCAGACTGTAAGCTGCTTGAACGCGGGATCTATCTTGTTTGTGTTTTTGTATCCCAGTGTCTTGGCACATAGTAACTATTTAATATAAACTTGTTGAATGGATGGATGGATGGGTGATTGGATGGATAGATGGAAGAATACAAAGATGAAAAATGACCTAGCTCTGGCCCTCAATGAGATGACATTTACTAGAGGGGATAGGAGTACCCAAAGGAGTACAATATCAGGTAGATCATGTTGGGAAAAAAGAGAGAGGAAATAAATTTCTTTAGAAAACTATGATGAGAGAGAAAAGGCTTTGAGCTTCAAGGAGGAGAGATCTAGAGAAGCTCCAAGGAGAGGGATCACCTGATCTGGCCTTTAACTGAATAAAAAGATTTCAACAAATGTAGATCCTAGAAAGTATCTTCCAGGTATGGGTGTTGGCCAGTGCAAAGGCACAGAAATAAGAGAAGCCAGTATGAGGTCACGGAACAGTCAATCATCCAATTTGGCTTGAATGTAAAAAGGATGGTGAGAGTAAATGGGAGCCAATTTAAATATATTTAAATGGTAAGTGTACCCAATATATTTATGATGTTAATATAGGTGATTGGTCAGTATAGTACTAATTATTTTAGCATGTGCAGGCACTAGTGAACTCTGAAGGAGGTCTTTGGCACACTGTGGACATCTCCCAAGGGGAATTCATGGAAAGATAATGCCTGCTGTATATTGGACACTTACTAAGTACTCGTTGGCCGATGGATCAATGAGCATTGCCCAATTTCAATTAAATCATAGTCCTCATCCTCATATCTCAATGACATCTACTTTTCATTCATTCATTCAATTATACAATAAATATTGATTAAATGTCTACTATGCATCATTCTCTGTCTTAGTGAATGACATTTTCTTTGTTAGGTACTGGGGATACAATGTCAGAAATCAAATAGCCCCTGCTCTCCAGAAGCTCATATAGTACTGAATGGGTACAACATAAACTCCTGTAAATAAATACAAAGGATATACAAAATAAATACCAAAAAATGCGAGAGAGAAACACCAAGAAATTAGCACCAACAATAATGACAACAAAAGCTACTGTTTACATAGCACTTCAAGTTTTCAAAGAACTTTACATATGTTATCTCGTTTGATCTTCGCTAATAGCCTATTGGGAGGACGAAACATGTTCACAGGTTAAAAAATGGAAATTATATGCAAAGTTCTACAAATATGATGAGAGAACGGAAGGCTTAGCAAGGCTGTGAGCTGCACCGGAGGAGGGTATACCCACACAGATGAGATCCTGGATCCACCAATGTGGGATAAAATAATTATGTACATTAACTATTAATAATCCACCATTATTCAGGAAGCCACTGCTCTATTGAAACAATCAGCTTCAAATTCCAGGAAAGATGGCAGCATGAAAGGTCATAGAAAAGCCTATCTGTCCCATAAATACTGCAGCAAAGGACCCTTGATATAACAAGGAGCAAGAAATCCAAACAGGAACATCAGTGAGCACCTCACCCATCTTGGAACTACAAAGAAGGCAGATGCTTGTGAGCGCTGGCAGAGATATCCCTCCAGGAAAGCCGGGCCAACAGACAAGAAGTCCACAGCAGTACCCTTACCCAGCACATTCAGTCACAGAGATCAGAACTGTGGCACTGAAATCTATCAGTAATCCCAATGTAGACCCATTTAGGTGAATGGTAGCCAGTGACAGGAGTCCAGGAAATTGAGTATGAACCAAACACAGCCTGACCAGCCCATCCAAGAGTATGGGAGGAGACAGATCCCAGCCTTGGCACAAAAATCCAAATGAGAGAAGAGACTCTCCAGAAGAGACTAAGCATATGTGTGTGTGTGTGTGTGTGTGTGTGTGTGTGTGTGTGTGTGTGTGTGTGTATGAAGCCTACTATGTCCCAGGCCCTGTGCTAAAGATTTTTTTTAAAAACCAAATATTGTCTCATTTGATTCTCATAACCATCCTGTGAGGAAACCATTGTCATCCCCTTTGTATAGTTGAGGAAACTAAAGCAGATAGAGGTAAAGTGACTCACTCAGGGTCACCCAGCTAGTAAGTATCTGGGGCCAGATTTTAACTCAGGTCTTCCTGACTCCAGGCCCAGTGCCCTGCCCACTGTGCCTCTAGTGTGTGAGACTGAAGATATATTGTTGTTTGTCTTTCCTTTTGAACCAATGACATTACAGGGTAATGTCTTGACTTATGTGTGAATTGGGTTTAAGTGAGACAGTATTGCACAAAGTCATCAGCCTCACTCTTCTAGAATCATGGAAGTCCAGTGGTAAGACAAAAGTCAAGATGACCAGCCATGGCCTGGGATGCAATGGATGGTCTTGGCATCTTTAATGCCTGACCAAGCTCTAAGTGTTCCATGGAACCTGCTTCAGTCTCCTTCATGGACATTGGAACAAATTGTTCTCATCCGGCTAATCCACCCAATCCAGTCTTCACATATCTGGGGTAGATGTCCTCCTAATTCACAGCTGTCTGCTGAGATGGTTTTGCTGGAGTGCTGTTTGAGGCTAAAGATATGGATAAACTGAAGAAGATAAGTAACATATGAAAAAAATACTTGAATGTTGCTTTCCTGGTTCTGCTTTTTTTTTTTTTACTCTGAATCAGTTCATGGAAATCTTGTGTGTCTCTGAATTTCTCATTTTCTTTCTTTTGTCCCTTTGAACCCTTTCCCCCTCCCTCCCTCCTTCTTTCTTTCCTTCTTTTCTACCCTTTCCTTCCCTCTTTCCTTCCTTCCCTCCCTCCTTCCTTCCTTCTTTCCTTCCTTCCTTCCTTCCTTCCTTCCTTCCTTCCTTCCTTCCTTCCCTTGTTCTTTCCTTCCTTCCTTCCTTCCTTCCTTTGTTTCTACCTTCCTTCCTTCCCTCCTTCCTTCCTTCCTTCCTTTGTTTCTTCCCTTTCTTCCTTCCTTCCTTCCTTTGTTTCTTCCTTCTTTTCTTCCTTCCTTCCTTCCTTCCTTCCTTCCTTCCTTCCTTCCTTCCTTCCTTCCTTTCTTTCTTTCTTTCTTTCTTTCTTTCTTTCTTTCTTTCTTTCTTTCTTTCTTTCTTTCTTTCTTTCTTTTTCAGTGGTATAAGGATTGCCAATGGAAGAAAACCCCTCCACCCCCTCACATGCAGATTGCCACCTGCTCTTGAAGTCTTGGAGAGCTGTCCAGGCACTAGGAGGCTAAGTGACTTTGTCAGGGCCCTACATTTGTATCAGTCAGAGGTGTTTCTTGAGCCCAGGCCTTCCTACCTCTATGGTCAGTTCTCTGCCCACTGTCTTTCATATCATGAAGAGCAGTCATATAACATTTCTTAGGACACAGTCCTACTCCATTATGTTCATATGGCACAATCTGTTCAGCTGTTCTCCAAGGCTCCCCCTTAGTTCCTAGTTATTTGTTGGATCTTCTTTCTTTCAAGGACCTTGAAACCAATCTTATCAAATGTCGCCTGTTAAAAAAAATATTCTGTGTGCTGCAAAAGGGATCCCGGTGATACTAATGTGGATGCTTCTAGGTCACTTTAAACATTGAGAAGGACAAAAGGGGTCTTATGTTTTGTTTCACTCCTCCTGCCTGTTAATGTTTTAGGTCAATGGGCTAAGTAATATGGCCATTTGTAATTAATTTTACTGTTCATTATAGACAATTATTTTCACTATTGGATAATTTGTACTTTCAGCCTCTAATGTCTGAACTCTTACTAGCTATGCTAAAGCTTAATGCTTTGCATTATCCCTTATTCATAAGTGACCCTGTATTTAACAGGGACATCCTGGAGAAGCCTTGGTTTCTTGGACTCATTCACCATTTCAGGGACTGGTAGGATGTTTTCAATGGGAGCAGTGCTTGGGATGTTTTAAACAGAAAGGAAGTTCCCCTGTGACTGTAGAAATGAGAAGTAACTATTAATTTGTCCCTTTGGCCTTGTAGAATTGTAGGCATACCCTCTTAGAAGCTACAGTGGGAGACAAAGTCATCAAACGAATAAAAAGGCACCATGGATGCTGAAGGCAAAGATATTGTCCTAATGGACTCATTGCTGTTGATTCCTATTAAGATCTTTAAGGAAACCAACCCAGCAGTATTTATCAATCACTCGCTAGGTGCCAGGTGCTGGGCTGGGCATCGGGTCACAAGGACAAAAGGGAAAACAGTCCTTGCTCTCCAGGAGTTTACAAATGAATAGAAGGGAAACCAGGTCCACAAATAAGTATATTCAGAATATAAACAAGTGAGAAGTTTGCAGGTGAGACTTCAGTCAAAGGCAAAGGTCTAGAGGGGCTAAAAGGATGGAAAAATGTGTAGGGAAAGGCCTTCAGATGCAAAAGAGACTTTCCCCTCCCAAGGAAGGATCGGATCTTTGAATAGCTTAATTGCATATGAAGAGGCCAGCAAGATAAACTTGCTTCCAGGGCTCAGACTGCAAGAATATCTTTGTCTTTAGCTGCTAATCTCTGGAGTCCAGAGCAGTGACCAGTACCTCTCACCTTCCAGCCAGGTGCAGAGGCTTACTGAGGGAAAGGCCTTTGGAATCACTGTGTGGGATAGACCCTGAGGGGCACCACCTCTCCCAATTCCGGCCTGAAGGTGACAAGCTGCCTCAGAGCTCCCAGCGAAGATCCTAAATGAAGCTTCTTAGCTAATCCTAAACTGAATCATTGCGCTGGTTGAAAGGCACTGTAACACTCCTGCGGAAGACTGCACAGTACCACCTAGCCAAGCCTGTGGCTGAACGTGAAAGAGACTATAGCTGCCCAAAGAAGAGTGAGCCCAGAAAGTCCAGCTGACCAGCCGAATGGGTTGTGGGCCCCCCACTGAGGGCCAAGCCAGCAACAGAGTTCTGGGCAGAGGCATAAGGGAAGGCCCATGGCCCCAGGCAAGCGCTCCACGTGGGGCTCCCAGAGCCTGCACCCCATCAAATCCATCCTGCAGATCCTGTACCACGAGAAAAGCCCAGTGGCAGAGCGACATGCCTGACCCAGCTCTGTCCCAGGTTCTCAGGGGCAAAGCTGTTCAGCTCTGTCTGGCAGCCGCTGGCTAGTTGTAGCGTTGCCTGCCCACTCCAGTCCAGCCAACAGGCAATCCCAAGAAGTGAGCACAGCTGTCAAGTGACAGACTCAGCCCAGCAGTAGATTGGGCCATCCTGCCGAGACCGCATCCTTCAGAGAGCCCTGAGGTGTAGCAGCCACCTCCCCAGGTGGGTGAGTGAGCCTGGAGGGAGGGCTTACATACAAAAATGAATAGTACAAGGTCATTTTGGGGGAAAGTACAACCCCCTCATTCTCTAGATGAGGAAAATGAGGCCAGGGAGGGACAGCCTACTACACAAAGTCAAGGGGACAAATTGGGGTGGGGGGAAATGGAAGGATGTAGATTGAGGTGAGCTTTGTAATTCACAATAGCAAAAATGGTGCTCAGGTTGTAAACCTTTTACATCTGCCCCAGCTGACTCCTCCCCCCCACACCCCCAGATTCTCATGGCCCCAGGCCAGCTGTTGCCTCCCTTAGGAGAATTTCTGCTGGGAGCCCCCTTTAGAGAAAATGCCCTGGAGCCAAGTCTCAACTCACTTTCTGACCTGGACTCTTTTGGCCCCTCCCCAGACACCCTAGATGGAAGCCCTCCTTTCTGGCTAGTCTGATTCTGTTAGAATGGAAACTCCTAGAGGGCAGGGCTTGTCTCTCCTTTTGCTGGCATTAATATTCCTGGTGCTTAGCTCACTCAGTACTACACTTAAATCCTCTCTCTCCTCTCCTTTCCTCTTAGTCTCTCTCCCTCTCCCCATGGCAGATCTACAGTCAGCTGGAGTACCTTCACCCTCTCAAGTAAATGACATCCTTTAGTCAGTGAAGTGGAAAGAGCCCTGAGATATAAAGTCAGAAAGACCTGTTCTTCATTCCACCCCTGCTAAGCTCTGTGTGAACTTGGTTAGTCACTCACTTTCTTTGGGAAGAGCTTCAACTATGAAAGGGTAATGGGGGTTTGGTTCAAGGGTTCCCAGCTTTTAAAGGGCTCTGACAGCCCTTGCAGCACTTCAGCAGCACAGAAACAATTTATTTTAACCAATAATTAGGTAGAGCAATTGGTTAGGATAGGAAGCTGTGAGATGGGGGTTTCCTAGCTAGAGCTGCTGGTCTGGTGAGTTCTTCCCTGTCCTGGGCCAGCCTTTCTTTTCCCCTCCTCCACCTCCTGGACACCAAAATGGCTAGTTATGACTTTCTCTGGGTCTCCATTTTTCCCTAGATAAAATGTGGGAGTTGGACTGGGGGAAACTGAGGTACTGTGGACAGAAAGAACACCAGTCCTGACATTAACTATCTGTGTGACCTTGGGTAAGTCCCTTAACTTTCCCAGGCATCCCTTCTTCATCTGGAAAATGAGGGGGTGAGGTCTGACCTCTAAGGTCCCTTGAGCTCTAGATAAGTCAATGAACTAGCAGTTAAGTACCTCTTACTATCACTTTGTATACCGGGGCAACAAAGACCAAAGGAAATAGTCCTTTCTCTTGAGGAGCTCATGAGGCTAGGATTTTAAAGACTTGTCTTGATTTTATACTCAGTCTTTGCCTCCTCTCTATTTTGTATTTACTCTAGCAGGCAAGGAGCTAGGTCATGCAGTGGGTAGAGCCCTGGGCCTGGAGCTGGGAAGATCTGAGTTCAAATTCTACCTTAAGATGCCTGCTGGTTGTGTGACCTTGGGTAAGTCCCAGTCTCTCTGAGGTTGAGCTTTGTGTCCCTAAAATGGGGGGGGGGAATAACAGCCCCCATCTCCCAGGGTTGTTGTAAGGTTCCTAGGAGATGAGTGGTCTTTGTAAAGTGTTCTGTTGTTGGACACTACTCCACTTTGCCCTTCCCTTCATTGATTTGTAAAGCAGACAACCCAACCTTCCCTTTCCTTCATTGATTTGTAAAGCAGAGAACTCCACCTTCCTCTCCCTTAATTGATCTGTAAACAGGCAGGACCCCCACCCCTTGCTTTCCCTTGATTGATCTGTGGGTGGGAGTCCAGCCTAGGGTTTCTTGCTGGTGGGAAATTCAAATGTACACTGACCAATCATTGTAATTTCAGCTTATGTAACCTGGCTATGGAACCTCTATAAAACCGGCACAATGTCTGTGTCAAAACACTGTCTGATTTGGGCATGTACCCCAACAGTCCATCGGTAATAAAATCCACTTTTTAAATTTAATCTTGGGGATCTTCTGTCTTGCTTTTTTGGGGTACAACAATGTGAACTCTCACTCTTATTATTATATGTGTTTATTCTATATATGCTTAGATATGTCTCTGTTGTGTCCCCAGTTAAATGTAAACTCCTTCAGAGTATGGATTGTTTCCTTTTTTTTAAAATGTCCATAGGGCCTAGGATAGCAACTGTCACATTTTCTAATTGTTTGGTTGTGTCTGACTCTTTGTGACTCTATTTGGGGTCTTCTTGGCCAATATACTAGAGTGGTTTGCTATTTCCTTCTCCAGTCCATTTTATAGATGAGGAAACTGAGGCAAATGGGGTTAAATTACTTGCCCAGGGTCACACAGCTAGTATCTGAGGCTGGATTTGAATTCAGGTCTTTCTGAGCCCAGGCTAGCTGGCATTCACATAGTGCTTAGTAAATGCATCTGGGTTAATTGATCAAAGAGCCTGTGATTCTGAAGGTCTTCTGTAGTTCTAGCATTCTATAACCATATGAAACCATGGTATGGGGGGTGTTGAGCACAGCTCCATCCTTCCCTCCCCCAACTGATCTGTGAGCAGGAATTTCAGCTGAGGGTAAAAACCCGGCCTGAGATTTCTCCATCATCCCCAGTCCCCTGCCCCCCACCAGATCTCCCCATCTCCACCCATTTAGGAACCCTGTCCCTCAGCCTAGGGTAAACTTCGAGCACGTGGGAAATTCAAATATATACTGACCAATCACTGATTGTAGTTTTGGCTTACATAACCTGAATACTGGAATGTCTTTAAAAACTGGCCCACTGTCTGTGCCAACTCACTGTCTGATTTGGGTATGTGACCCCGACAGTCCCGTGGCAATAAAATCCACTTCCAAATTTTACCCTGGGGGATCTTTTGTCTTGCTCCATTCTGGCACAACAGGGGACAGCTCCTTTCACAGGAACCTGCCTTTAAAGGAACCTAGGAGAGCAAGTCACACTTTAGATCTAGGGCCATGTCTGCTCCACATCTTGCTGTCAGCTGCGTGATTAACAGTACGGCCTTGTCTGTGTTGGGTCCCCAAGTGCTAACGGCCAGAGGGTAGCCCAGCACAGGCAGGCAACTCCGGGGCTTCTCCCTGATGCCCTCCAGTCAGCATCCACTGCTAGGGGACCCCTGCTCTGTTGCAGAAGAAGTCTTGAAAGAGAGATAACACACCAAGAGAAAGCACGGGTTTCGCTCTCTGTGTTGGCAATACATTGAGTGGGAAATACTGATCGAAAAACTTCTCCCTTTCCTCATAAGCCAGACGCAGCAGAGAAAACTCTCAGATCCATTTCACAGGCTGGGAAATCATTCACATCCGATAGTGCTGATGTGTCCCTGTTAGAGCTCAGACTGGAGGCCTGTCAGTCTTTCTCTTGGCAGAACATTCAATAATTTACCATCACTGGGGATGAGATATTCTCTAAAACAGGCTAGATTCGTGGGTGTTAGACACACCATGGTTCTACCTAATACCACCGGCCTCTCCAGTCATCCTGATATACATCTCACCACTGGATCCAGATGGCTCAGGAGAAGAAAGGGAGGCTGTGACTTTGCACGGCCTTGCCTTATTAAAATCCAAATCACCTTCAAATCATGGCATCATCTTCCTCACATCAGGGTCCTCTTTCCACCGAAGGACAAACAACAATCAACAATTTGTGAGTAGTGGTAGCTTCCCCACTGGGGAGCCAACTGGCCAGTTCTAGTTGGGCAACACAGCTTGCTCCTTCCTTCCTTCCTTCCTTCCTTCCTTCCTTCCTTCCTTCCTTCCTTCCTTCCCTCCTTCCCTCTTTCCTTCCTTCCTTCCTTCCTTCCTTCCTTCCTTCCTTCCTTCCTTCCTTCCCTCCTTCCCTCATTCCTTCCTTCCTTCCCTCCTTCCTTCCTTCCCTCTTTCCTTCCCTCTTTCCCTCTTTCCTTCCTTCCTTCCTTCCTTCCTTCCTTCCTTCCTTCCTTCCCTCCTTCCCTCATTCCTTCCTTCCTTCCCTCCTTCCTTCCTTCCCTCATTCCTTCCTTCCTTCCCTCCTTCCTTCCTCCCTCCTTCCTTCCTTCCCTCTTTCCTTCCTTCCTTCCTTCCTTCCTTCCTTCCTTCCTTCCTTCCCTCTTTCCTTCCTTCCTTCCTTCCCTCCTTCCTTCCTTCCTTCCTTCCCTTCCTTCCTTCCTTCCTTCCTCCCTCCCTCCCTCCCTCCTTCCTTCCTTCCTTCCTTCCTTCCTTCCTTCCTCCTTCCTTCCTTCCTTCCTTCCTTCCTTCTTTCCCTCCTCTCCCTCTGACCACATTGAGAATCATACCCTTACCTGTGGATGCTCTGCCCAGAGGAATATAAATTTTGATCATTGAAACCTAGCAAGATATCTTGAGGGTTTGGGGCTGGGGTTTTTGTTTTTTGTTTCTTGTTTTTTTGTGGAGATGTCTTAAACCCAAATCCCTCTGACTCATTGATTACACAACAGTAGGTCCCAGCCCAAGCCTCTCTTGGTCTTGTTTGGATTTTGATGGCTCAGAGTAAGTACAAATAACAATTGTTTCTGTTTTGCCCAGAAACCCTGAGGGTCTTTCCCTTCCAGATTGATTTTATTTTTTTTTTTTTTACTAGGTTAAAAGAGGCCCGTTCTTGCCTCATTTTCACCTAGCCTTAATCACTGAATGGGCATTGCCTCAGACAAACTGAGACCTGGGAAAGACCTTAGCTTAAAAGGGTCAAGTTCTCTCACTGTGTCTGGGGCCATCTATAGTCATCCTGATCTATATCTGGCCACGGGAGGGACCCAGATGGCTCTGGAGGACAAAGTGAGGCTGGAGACTTTGTACTGCCCAGCCTCACTTAAACCCAATTCACTAGCATGTCATGGCATCCTCTTCCTGATGTCAGGGTCCTCTTTAAGAATGAAGGGCAAACAGCAGCTTGTATGTATGATATAAACATATATACAAATATACTTAAATAGACGGATCCACACTTGGCATCTGTCTTACAAGTTACACTCTTGTACAATAGACTGAAGCCCCATCCCCACTTATTTTTAAATATGTAAAATGTTTTAAATATGTAAAATGGTTGGTGAAGGTTCCAGAATTGCTGAGCATCAAGATGCCCCTCTCTCTTCCCTAGGACGCATTCCCTCTGGAAGCAAATGGAAGGTTTCTTGAAGCAGGACAACCCCAGTGTGAGCAGGGGCAGTTTGGGGATCCCAGGAAAGTCTGGGGGAGCTGGAACAAGCCACCTCTTCTGTGGGAATAACATACTCCATATCCCTAAATTTTTGAGCTGGGGAGTTCCTTAAGTTCTCGATACCTGGGCAGCTCTGTTTGGTCATAAGCTGCAGAGCAGCCTCAGAGTTTCCTGGGTGGGTGATGTGTCCTATCTGAAATTCTCTGTTCAGAAGAAATCATAGGGCCAAGCCCCAAAGAAATGCACAAGGTACTGACTTGAGAGTTGGACTCTTTCAGCCTCTAAGAAAGTGTTAGTCTGTGTGACACCTTTAGCCTCCTGGGACCTTTGAAGTCGTCTAGACCTACTCCCTCACTTTACAGATAAGGAAACTGAGACCCAGAGAGGTAAAGAGACTTGCTCAAGGTCACACAGATCTCAAATAGCTGAAGCCAAATTTAAACCCACTTTTCCTGACTTCCAAATGCCGTGCTTTCATCATTTAAACAATCGTTTTCATTTCTATCTTTGGTCAACAAGATTTTATTCAGAGCAGTTATGAAAAACATGTCTTTCAGGAGCAGTTCTTATATCATGAAGCAAGAAAGCATGAGTGACTGCCTGGCCCCCAGCTGCTTGGTTCTCAAGATGCCACTGATGGGTGTATCTTCCAGCAGCACACCTGTCTTTTCTTTCCCATCCTCAGATGTAAGCTGCCTTTAAAGCATTTCTGACACTCAGCAGCTCCCTTCTCAGAAAGAAAGTACATTTCTCAGGGGACTATATTAAATTGGATTGATTGTCAGGCAGCATTGAAAAGTTTAAAAAAGGGAATGAGGGCTGCCTTCATCTCCTAACTCTGCATCAGAGTCCACTTTTCTGCCTCCAAATTAAATCTCGAATAGTTTCATGTGGTCAGCACAGAAAACCCTCCATGGGGAGTCAGGTCCCCAAGTTGGCTGAACACAAAACACCTATTGCCCCCTGGGAAAAGGGGAGACGGAAGGCACAGCCAGGCTTCAATTTCCACTGCCCTCATTAACTAAAGCGGTTGCTGGAAATCTCTTAGCAACCTGTACTCTTTGCCTGCATTTAAGGCACCTGGATGAGGTGGGAAAACAATCCCATCAGTTTATCATTTAGATGGAGTGAGTGAGGTTTAAATAATAACCCAAGATTAAGAGTTGAGAGGGCCCTCAGAAGTCATCTGGCCCCATTCCCTCATTTTAAAGATGAGGAAACTGAGACCCACGGACAGGAGCAGCTGCACATGGTTATCCAGGTGGTAAAGAGAAGGACCAAGGTGTTTACAAGCAGGTGTGCTGACTCTTAATCCAGGGCCCTTTTCTCTCCATTCCAGGGTGAGCCTAGAGTGCTCAAGGGCTCCCTAGTGCTTCTAGATTCATTGTTTGGCTTCAATCCTTCACCATCTGGGGTTAACTCAGCTTTGAGGTTTGATCTCACAATTTCTCTCCTGCAGTCAATGTTTTAGTCAAGCTGCCTATTTTCTGTGTGCTGTTTATAGCTTTCTCTCTCCCACCTCTGGGCCCCTGTATAGGTGGTATCCCCAACCCCTGAAATGCCCCATGCCCTGGTCTTTACCTTCAAGGCTTGGTTCAAGATCCCCCCACCCCTTGTTATTTCTCTCCCTGCAACTGAAATCCCATCAAGCCTTGTTTGTGTTTTGTATTTATCTGTGTACTTGGAATCTAGAATCATAGCTTTAGACCTCCAAGGGAGCTCAGAGGCCATGTAGTCCAACCACCAGATTTTACATATGTGGAAATTAAATGAAGCAGCCTTCCCAAGGTCACATACGTGTCTATAGATCTACATCTGCCCGGGAGAACGTGAGCATTTGGAAGGCAGGGATGATCCTGTTTTTGTCTTTGCCTCCTCCGTGCCTAGCACAGTGCCTCACGTGTAGTAGAAGCCTAATAAATGCTAGTTGAAATGAATCGGATGGGATGGCAGCTAACCAGCTTCCCAAGCCATTATTATGTTCCCATTTTTTGAAGGCTGCCAAAGTGATCATTCCCATACCTTGCAAGTGAGAAGGGAGGAAAGGAGAAGAGTAAAACTCAATTTAAATCCTAGGTTGCCAGAAGATTTGCTCCCTGTTGCAATTATAAGAATACTATTTAATATTTCTGTAAGAGATCTTCATATCTTGTAGGGAAAATAACTCCCTCCACACAAAATGAGAAAAATGCTGCAAATATTTCATTACTCTCCATGTTCATTCATTCCTAAGCCCAGCAGGATTGCATTCTCTGAAATTAATCCTGATTATCACCAAATGTTCTCTCCTTCCGTGATTCCCGACAGTGTCTTACAGGACCTTTGTATTTGGTTTCCTTTGGATACACTAATGATTTGTGAACCTTTATGGTTAATGAGGTATTTACAAAGCCACGGCTGGGGAGTGTGTTATTGCAGAACATTTGGCAGTAAATAATCACAATAAGGAGTTATTAGAAAGATGATTAGAAAGACTCAGGACCACAGAACAAGATCTCTCAGACAACAGTGGTCTCAACGAATCCACTGTGCATTAAGGAGTGACCCTGTGCTGGTCACTTCTCTGTTAGGGGCTTTAGTTTTCTCATTTGCTAAAATGAGGGAACTGAAATAGATGCTTTCTAAGACACCTCCTGGTTTTCGATCCCATACTCCTTGGAGCCTCATAGAAATACAACACAGGAATAAAAACAGCCCCTGAGTCTACCATGCTGCTAAAAGTTCTAGAACTCTCTACTTCTGGCTTCAAAAGGAGAAGACTGCATGACAAAAGGGGCTGGGGAAGGGCAGAGACTTGAGATGGATAAAGGGAAGAAGGAAAATCTGAAGATGATTTGGAGGGCTTTGGAATTGAAAGAAAGCTAAAGACTGGATTTCAGAAACAGAAATTTGGGATAATTTGAAGAAAAAGGGAGACAGTTCTATTTGGATTAAAAGGACTCTCCAAAAAGCATTTATCAAGGCTTATTTACTATGTACCAAGCCCTAGGCTATAAAAAAGAACTGAAAACCAGTCCCAGGCTCCTTGGAACAAGGGGAAAGGGGAGGAAGAGTATTGAGGAAAAGGATGAAAGGGGAGAAGGCGGAGGAGATCCCTAGTAAAAGGCCAGTAGTAAGGAAATGTGAATAAAATGATTGGATAAGACAAATTGGAAATTTAATGAGAAAAGAGAAAGGAAGGCCATTGTGGCTGTCAAGTGGGTAAGCTTTAATAAAAGAAATAAAAGGGGTATATCTGCAAAGGAGATGGAAGAGTGAAGAGGGGATGAGAAGGTGAAAAATACAGGTAAGAATGGAAAGCAGGGGGCGGCTAGGTGGCGCAGTGAGTAAGAGCGCTGGCTTCAGAGTTGGGATGACCCGAGATCAAATCCGACCTCAGATAATGAGCACCCACACATAAATAATGACTAGCCGTGTAACCTTGATCAAGTTACTTAACCCCAATTGCTTAAAAAAAAAAATGGAAAGCAGGTGGATTTTGCAGAATTGCTTTGAGTGGGATCACTCTCCCTCTTGGCCAAGTGACTGGCTCCAAGTGTGGGTGGAAGATAAAGGTGCTTGGGGATCACCTCTCTACATTCTGTGTTTTCAGGTCTAGTGAAAGGATCCTTTAAAAGTCAGATGGCTCAAAGCTGGGGAACCAAGGAAAAAAGGGATACAAAAGCTTAGAGAGATGAATGATGTGTTTCAGAGGTTTGGAGAGTGGAAGAAGGAAAGAAAGAAGGAGGATTGGAAGGACAACTGGAGCTAAGGTAAATATAAGGGTGGAGCTGGATGACTTAGGAGAAACAATAGTAATGGCTAATATTAAGATTTGCAGACACATTCTAGCTAACAAAAGTCCTATCAGGTGGAGATACTAGCACCCCCATTTTGCACCTGAGAAAACTGAGTCATGAAAAATTGGAATGACTTGCCCAGCATCACACACCCAGTAAGTTCCTGAGGGAAGATTTGAACTCAGCCTCCAAGTACAGCTCTGTCTCAAGAAGCAGCTGGTGCATCCTCAGATGTGGTTAGGTGGGAGATAATCCAGAAGGAGCCAGGGGAAGGAGTGAAGAGTTGGTGGTTGGTGATTAACTGTCTAAGGGGAATTGGAAGTTGCTATTTGTTGACCTGAGTGGTAACATTAGTGGAAAGGTCTAGCAGAGATCCAAGATTCAGTGGAGAACCTCCCAAGACTTATCAAAATAGGTAACTACTACCTGATCCTGGGGATTCAAAGGGCATCATGCATACAGCTAGACAGAGCCAAGAAAAAAGTACCTCAGATCTTAACATCTTCACCAAGTAGCTGAAGGCCACACGGGCATTGGCAATAGTTTCTAGCCAGGCTGCCCATTAAAGGAGAAAAGCTCATTTGAGATGTGACTAGCTGGTTAAAAGGCGACATCTGATGAAGCTTGGCTCCAACGATCTGTGAGAAGACTTGTCTCCCAATTCTTTGTAGAGGTGGGGGATCATAGGTATAGAACACTGCATGTAATGTCAGGCTTTTAAAATAGATTGTTTAGTTTTGTCAGACTATTTTTATGATGAGAGATGACTTTCTGGGGGAGGAAGGTTATAGTGGGGACTTTGGGTAATATAAAAACAAAAGATATCAACGATTCCTTCAAAGGTAGTGTCTGAGAAAGGGTTTTAGATGTCTGAACCATGGCTTAAAATGTCAAGATGACAGGTTCCTGGCCAGGGATAGTGTATACTTAACAAAGGCTGGGAGGAATGCATTTTCCCGGGGTCTTGCAAACTTAGTGGAAAGAGATCCAAACTAAGAAAGATGAAAAAAAGTTGCTGGAATAACTGGGAAGTGGTCTAGCAAAAACCAGATTTAGACCAGCATCTTACACCATACGTTCTCTCTTTATAGATCTTGTACGAATGAGTTTTTGGGTGTTGTTTCTAGAGGTCACTAGAATGAGAGCGTCTTGAGGGCACAGGTCTTTCTTTGTATCCTTAGCACATAGCACAGTGACATATGCCATGATTAGTTCTTAATGGTCAATAAACTGAAATATAAAAGGTTGCATTATTTTTTAAGTGGAGGAAAATGGATAGAAGTATCTTTCACAGCTATAGGTAGGGGGAGAACTCTTAATTAAATAAAAGAAAGAGATCACATAGACAATTTTGTTACATGAAGTTGAAAAGCTTTTTCATGAACAAAAGCAATGTTGATGTTTCTGAAGAGGACCAATGCCATCACAGGGTGATGTATTGACCCTTGCATGGTCAAGGTATAAGTGAGGCAGTCATCAGCCTCGCTCTCTCCTCCTGAGTCATCGATGTCCAGTGGCAGGACAAAAGTCAAGATGACCAGCGATGACCCAGGAGGCAGACGATGCCCTTGGCATCTTTGATGTCTGACCAAACTCTAAGCACTCCACAGCACCTGCTTCAGATGCTTCGTGGTTGTTGGAACAAATTGTTCTCATCTACCCATTCCACTGGGGAAAGTCTTCACATGCTTGGGGTAGACACCCCCCATCTCACCAACAGGTTAGAGGCCTCTCAGTTACCCTCAATGTGGCTGCTGCACGTGCTACAACTTCTTGGAGCCTCAGATGAGAGTTGGGTGAATCAGGCGGAAGCCAAAGGTGGATGAGCAGCCTTAATGAGGTCTCAGCAAGCCCTCATACCAGGGCTGCTAGTCCTCCTGAGCACCTCATATGCTCCAAAATCAACATAGCTAGGATAAGAAGGGAAACTTAATATGGGGGAGGCAGGATCTTCATCAAGTATTTCTGGTAAAGTTCTGATGGCGGAAATCTCCAGGGACCGTATGAGGCCAAGGTCCATTCCCCAACTGATAAGTAGTTGAAGAATTTCATCTGATGGCTCTCTAAAGAGATGCAAAGCATTGACAACTATGTGAAGAGCTGCTCAAAATCGCTATAACTTCAAGAAATTCAAATTAAAATAACTCTGAGTATCCATTTCTTATCCAGAAATTAGGCAAAGGTGACGAAATATGGAAGTCAGTGTTGTAGGGGCTGTGGGCAGACAGGAATGCTGACATATGGTTGGTAGAGCTCTGTCTGGACAACAATTTGGATTTTTTTGTGAGTGAGTAAAGTGACCATAGCCTTTGGATTGGAGATCCCACTGTTACATGGCCAAGGAGGTTAAAAACAGAAAGAAGAATGCCATATTCAAGGAAATATTAATTGCAGCTCTTTTTGTGTTAGCAAAGAGCTGCCATTCACCATCTGGCATCCGTGTATCCTTCCAGATTTATTGAACATTCCCTAGCCCCACCTTTGCCTTCACACACTCTAGGTGTGGCCAATTTGTCCTTGAAGTTCCTCACATATGATATTCCATCTCCAATCTCTGTGCATGGAACGTGTTCCCTCCACCCTCTACCTCTTGGGATCTCTAGGCTCCTTCAAAGCTCAGCTCAGCTCAGCTCAGCCTTGCCCATTTCTCCATCCTGTCCCCCACTGGAGGTAACCCAATGCTGAGCTCTAATTTGGCCCTCAGGTCCAACAGGCTTTGTTCATATCACTTATTTGAGCAAGAATCAACAACTCTAATTCTTTGGGTAAGATGGTGGACCACTGAGCCTTGCCACCTGCCCCTTTACCACTCCCTCCAGCCCACCAGGCCTTACCATGTGCCCTGCTTTTGTGCCCTCTAGACCCTGCGGCATTACCATATGACCTGTGTACTCTGAAGATTACTGGCTATGTTGTGCATTCTGCTGCTATATCTTAAGGATAAACAGGCCTTTCCATTTGCTGTGTAACTGAAACTGCCTATATGTTATCACCTCTAATTAGAACCTGAAATTCTCAAGACTGCTTGCTTTTTCATTTGTATCTCCAGCACATAGCACAAGGCTTTACATGTAATAAGCACCTGACAAATGATTTTCCATTCTATTCCCTTACTACCACCCCCCACCCCCCAACTGCTGAAGTCCTCCTTCTTCCCATAAAATTGCCTTATACTTAGGGAAAGGCCCAGGCACAGGACCTGTGATTTGATCAGTGTAGAGAATTACCAGATAAAAAACTCTGCAACTTCTGCTCTTAGCGAGCTGAGTCAGGCATTGAGAGGTGGAATAATTTGCCCAGGATCCTGCCGCCATCATATGTCAGAGGCAGGACTTGAACCCAAGGCCTTCCTGCCTCTGACGCCAGCTCTCCATCTGCTTCTATATCATACTACCTTATTTACTCATATGTGTACACGTCATTTTCTCCCCATAGAATGAAAGCACCTTGAGGGTAGAAACTATTTTGTCTTTGTCTTTGTATCCCTAGTACATAGTGTGGTGCCTGGTACATAAGTATTTAAACCAGTCTTCTTGCTTAATGATGTCTTTAAAAATTTATATGTGCATGCGTCCTGGTTCTATTCATTTCACTTTGTATCAGTCCACATAAATCTTCTATGTTTCTCTGAATCTATTCCTCTCATAATTCCTCATGGCACAATAATATCCCATCACATTTATATAATATAACTTGTTCAACCATGATGGTTGCCTCTTCCCTTGGATTCTCATTCTTTGTCACCTCAGAAAGATCACAAATATTTTTATGTATCTTTGGTTAGAGTTTGTTTTGCTTTGCTTAGGAATAATCCCTCCCTTCCTCTACTTCTTTCTCTCTTCTTCCCTTTTCTTTCTATTTTCCTGTTGAATGAAATGTATTTTTGTACCCAACTCATGTGTGTGTGTGAGTGTGTATGAGTGTGTATGTGTCTGAGTGTGCACGTGTGTGAGTGAGTGAGTGTGTGTGTGTGTGTGTGTGTGTGTGTGTGTGTGTGTGTGTCCTTCCCTCATTTGGTCAATTCAGATGAGAGTAAGGTCTGAGTGTCAGCTGCTCCCTCCACCCCTCCTCTGTTTGTGTAGGTGTCTACTTGTACATCCTGATTGTGTGAGTTAATTTTCCCCAACGTTCCTCTTTCTTCCCCTGCCCCATCCTAGTGGGTTCTTCTTCCTCTCCATTTCACTTAAAATCAGCAGAACCACTTCCCAGAATCCCTCTGCGACTCTGATGATGAGAGCACTCACAGGGGCACAGGCATCCTCTCTCCATACTGGAATGGAAGCACTTTATTCTTGTTTGGTCCTTTAGTGTTGCTTGTTCATGTGAGGACACCTTTTGTGCTGGTTCTCTCCCACTGTCTCTCCTAGACACAAACATGCACACACACGTGCACACACATACACATGCACACACATGCATGCACACACGCACATGCATGCACATACACACATGCACACACATTCATGTGCATACCCATACATACACACATGTGCACGTGCACACACACGGACATGCTGTTGCTGGGAGGATTCTCAGACTGAGTCTCTAACAAGCATCTTCTTTATGCTGCAGGTTCAGAGTATAATTAAACTCAGCAGTCATTGTCCCGTGTGATGGTCCAGACCCTCTGAGTCTATAGTTTAGTTTTTCTTGGAGTCACAGCTTTAGAGTTGGAAGAGACCTTAAAAGTGGTCTCAGTCACCATAAGCTCCCTTACCCTTTCAAAAATAGATGAGACCTAGAGACCTTAAGCAGCTTGCCAAGGAAGCAAGGATGCTATTACTTGCCTACAGAAAGCAAGCAAAAAAGTCAGCACTTGAACCCAGATCCTCTGATGACACCCCCATTGCTCTTCTGACTAGTTGGGGATGACATTTTGGAGTGGTGCAGGGAACAACAAGCCAGGCTTGCAAAGGAATCCAAAATCAGGAGATCAGGAAGAGTTGATTACTTGAGAGCAGTTGTTGACAAAGCAAATTAGGGGATCGGCTCAGTGGGAATAGAATTAAACACAGAATACAAAAGGCAATGGGGCCAAGAGGTCCTAGTGACAGGCACAGTAGGGAAGTGTTACATCCAGGAAGTTGGCACACTTGCAGCTGCTCTTCAGGCCTGGGACAAGGCATCAACAAAGCCCCCTCTGTCCCAAGACCCCACAATAAGGCCAGAAGTTCAAGAGGCCTTAAAACAGGGGAGGGGCTTGGGAGGCACTGCTCACTCCAAAAGTTCTTCAGCAGGCTGCAGTTTGGGATACTTGGGGTCTTTACGGTAACTATTCTCTTCACTGACTTACTCTTTTTTTTAAAAAATAAATAATTTTTTCAGTTCATAAAAAAATCCCTCCTACTTCCCCCACTCCTCAATGAAGATAAAGAGCAAAGAAGACCAAAACCAACAAAATTCTTGTAATAAACGTGCACAGCCGAGCAAGAGAAATTTCTGCATTGGATGCGCCAAAAATGCACGTCTCCTTCTGAGCCCTGAATCCAGCAACTCTTTCAGGAGGTGGGATATCACGCTTCACCACTGGGCCTCTGAATCTTGGTTGGTCCCTCCATCATTCTCATTCCCTCCCCATCAGTCTACATCCATCATTTCTAAGGCTGGCACTAAGTAAAATCGTGAACAAGGCAAACTATATTCATAGGACTATAATTTTAGTGAGCCTTTGACACTGTCCCTCACCCTCTCCATACTCACCCTTCTTGACTTCTCTTCAGCATTTGACACTGGCCTCACCCTCTTCCCACTAATATTCTCTTCTCTCTAGGATTTTGTGAAACTGCTTGGTCTTCCTCCATGGATGCCCTCAGAGTCCTGGGTCCTCTTCTTCATCTATGGCATTTTACTGGGTGAAGCTTTCATGGATTCAATGATTGTCTCTATGCTGGTGATTCCCAGACCTATTTATCAAGCTCTAATTTCTCTGCTGACTTCTAGTCTCATGTCTTCACCTGCCTATTGGCCATCTCAAACTGTTTGCCTCATGGACACTTCCATCTCAATATGTCCCAAACTGTGATCATTATATTTTGCCCCCCAACCTTCCCCTCTGTGATCCACTGACAATGGCCTCCTTGCTGTTCCTCAAACAGCATCTCCTGACTGGGCCTTTTCACTGGCTGTGTCATAGGCCTATAATTCTTTCCCTCCTGATCTCCACCTCTTGGCCTCCATGGCTCCCTCCAAGTTTTAGCTAAAATTCCACATTCTACAGAAAACCTTTCCCAGTGTCCCTCCATGCTAGTGCCTTCCCTCTGTGGATTGTCTCCAATTTGTCCTGTAAACATTGTCTTTGCCCACAGTTGGTTGCCTATTGTCTCCCCTATGGAACCATGGTTTTGAGAGCAGGGACTTTTGGTCTTTCTTTGTATCTCTAGTCCTTAGCACAGTACTAGGCACATAGTAGGCATATACTAAATACTTGTTGACTTGAAGGTACTACAAAGTTCAACACCATTTTAAATCACAAGAGAAGGTTAAAAGACAAAGACAGAGGTCCTGAGTAGGGGCAACAAGGAAAGAGGGGCTTAGGGCAAAGGAAATGTCTGAGACTCAGCCCCTGCTAAGGCCAACTGCCAGAGCCTCAGCTGCACTGGCCTTTAGACAGATGAGGAATCGTGGAGAGCAGGGATGGTCCTCCAGAGATACAACCTTTGAAGTAGACAAGTTCTGCCAAGCTCTTTTTTCCTCTGTATCTCTTGATTCCTGGGTTCTTTGTCTTTTCCACAGCAAGGCAGTTCATTCCTCCACAGCAGCCAGACCTAGCTCTTTATATAACCCAGCTCCCTCCTGGACATCCTGTCGCAGGCCTTGGCTCCATCCCCAGCCTGTGGGGCTGGGGGCAGACTCAGTCATCTCAAAGGCCCCAGGCAGCTCTAAATCCAGTTATCTTCTTGAAGTCTCTTCATTTCTGGTTCCCACAAAACACAGGGGCAGGGAGGTGGAGAGAACTAGCTGAACATACCCAGTGATGGGGAAATTCTCCTCTGGAGACGTCATATGAAGCTTCTGTGAAAACAGAATTTGGGGGGACTGAATCAACTGGACGTTCTTTGCTTTGTAATAATAGTGATGAAATCATAGCGTTGACATTGTGCTTTGAAGATTGTAGACAGCTTCACATACATTAGGTCATTTGTTACTCCCAACAGGTCTATGTAGATGGGGCTGTTGTCATCATCCCCATTTTCCAGATGAGAAAACTGAGGCCCAGGGAGGATAAATGATGTGTCTAAAAATAATGCACCTGATAAGAGCCCAACTCCAATCCCAGCTCCTCCTGAATCTGCCCAGTGCTCTATGCATCATGACACAAGACTTCTTGGGAAAGGTAGCTCTGACTCAAGAGCAGGGAAGAACAAGGAGATAATGTAGCTTTTGATGACCCGTCCATCTCTCACTGTAGATGGGTACACTGCAGCTTGGCTCAGGCCATGAACATTAAATCCTTTTAACTTTGCTTGACAGTTCCCAGGACCAGAAAGAAGAATCCAGCTCCTCTAAGAAGTCAGCTGGGAAAATGAATAGGTTTTCAAAATTAAGATGAATGTGTTGCGGGTGCAAATATGGCATGGTGTGTTGGTGTGTATGTGTGTGACTGTGTGTTTGAGTGTATATGTGGGAGTGTATGTGACTGTGCATAGGTGTATTGTGTGCCTGTGTGTGAAAGTGTGTGTGTGAGTACAAGTGTGTATATGTCTGTTGGAGACTGAGTGTGTGTGTGTTTGTGTGTGTGTGTGTGTGTGTGTGTGTGTGTGCGCATACAATGTTGAATATAGGAAAGCAGGAGTCAGAATGGTGGGCTTGGGGAATAGACGCAATTTGTGAGGAAGCTTTTTCTTGTCTCAAGCCTCAAAGGGCTTCTTTTCATTTCTACCCAATGGTCCTAGGTCTACAGTGAGGCCAAACAGAACCAAGGCTGTTTCTTATGAGATGGGCCTCCCTGGACTCAAAGATGAGGCAGCCAGCTGGTTCGGTGGATAGAGTGCTGGGCCTGGGGTCAGGAAGACCTGAGTTCCAATCTGGCCTCAGACACTCACTAGCTGTGTGACTCTGGGCAAATCACTTAACATTTGTTTGCCTTAATCCAGAGGAAAAGGAAATGGCAAACCACTCCTGTAGCTTACCAAGAGTGCCCTATGGCCAGTATTGTCATGCTATGAATACAAAGAGCCACAAAGAGTAGGGCATGGCTGGATAATTGACTACCAACAACAAATACTTGAAGATGGCTACCTCGTACCCCCCAAGTCTTCTGTGCCCCAGGCTAAACTCCCCAAGCCCCAGCTCGGTCCTAGCAGTATGACTTTAGGCCAGTCATGTGGCTTCTACATCCATAAAATGGAGAGGTTAGAATGGAGGAACCCCAAGCCCCCTCCTTGGCTCCTGTTCCTGGTACAGTGTTGGCATCTGGGAAGAGAACACTGAAAGAGAAGGACCAGGGAAGCAGCGACAGCTCTCCTCTCTTCACTGAGAATCTGGACATCAGAATGCCTTCTGTAGGATGGCCTATCCAATCGCTGCTTCTTTCCTCATCATTATAGAATGGCCATTAGAAGAACACAGTGGCCCAGCTGGGAGCTCCTATAGATCAGAGAATGTCAGAGCTGGGAGCAACCTGACAGGTCCCTGGGCCCAATTCTCTCATTTACCTGAAGAGAAAACTGAGTCCTAGAGAAAAGGCAGCTATAATTTGAACTCAAGTCTTCTGACTTGAGTTCAGGGCTTTTCTCTACTCCCTACCAAGTCCATTAGTAAAAAGACCTGGGCACTTTGGCCAGATTTTCTCTTTCTACATCAATTATCTACCACATTTTTAACTTGGTAAGACAATCTTTTCCCCCAACCCCAAGCACAATTGCATTGGAGGGAGACAGGGGAAAGCAGCTTCATTTCTGTTTATGTCTGTATTCACAATTACTTGAACTCAGACATGCAGGGTAATGTCAGAACATTATGCTGAAATGTGCCAAGAAGTTATCCTTCTTTTCAATCACTCACTTGAGCCTTCATATCTGGACCAGATTTTTTTCCATGGTCTTCAAAGTAGAAGCTCATCCCCAGGGTGGATAATATTCATGCTAATTTCCTGAACCTCAATGTACATTATTATTATTGGAGGGCATAGGAACGATTCACTCTGTGAATGAAGAAGAATTATTCCAAATGATTATGGATGAGTTAATCAAGATCACCACGTCCACTTTCTTCGTCCATTAATGTGAACATCTCCAGCATTTTGCAAGCAAGATAATCAAAGAGGCAAATGCTAATGGGCGAGGCAATCAGATCCTAATGAAGGACGGTGAAAAATCCCCCTTTTTAAAAATAGTCTGCCGTTTCCATAATCACTGGCGTGGTCAGTTCCTCCCCAGACTCTTCATATTTCATAACGAATGTTTACAAATCTTTTTTCCTTCATCTGAAATAGTTGGATTTTTCTAAGAGAAGATTTTTTTTTTTTTGGCAGGGGAAGGGAGTAGAGAGACTGAGCCTGTGACTTCATTAATGTAGAGAGTTTTTAATGTGAAAATTTCCTCTGGGGAGGTACAACAGTCACTCAGGTAACATAGTCCCAGAGAGAAGCTGAGGATCCATGACCTCAGGTGGGAAAAAGTTACATCTCTATTTTTGCTAACATCTCCCAAAGAATTTAGCAGTTCCTTCAGTTATTTAGAAGCATTATTCTGAGAGGTGGTTCATAAGCTCTACCATGTTGCAAGAGGGGTCTCTGACACACAAAGATTAAGAACTCCTGTTCTAGACAAAGACAATTGTTTTTGTGCCTAAGGCAAAATTAGTTGGTTAGGGAGTGTAGCAATGAGGCAGAAGATAGTTTAATGACAGTTACAGTCATTCACTCAAAGAGAAATTGTACCTCATGCCCTGCCAAACCTATGCCCTTCCATGGAAGTTGGAGGGGAGAAAAGGCAGTCCCTGAAAGGGGGTGTTGGTGATAGGAGCCTAGGGCTGGTGGCTGGTGGGTAGATGTGCTATGTGAGCCACACAGTGATGTAGGCATAAGGAAGACAGTGAGATGAAATGTGGTAATGGCTATTGAAGAAGGACTCCCTGCTGGATGTTAGTGCCCTAGGTCAAAACCCTGATTACCCTGTACTAGTTATACCCCCAGGAGTAGATCACCGCTGAAGTTCCTTCCAGCTCTATGATCTCTAAGGCCCATTTCTCCAACTGGATTGTAAGCTGTTCCTTGCAGGGTTCATAGGGCTAAGATCCAGAGAGGAACCATGAGGTCCTTCCTTATCCATCATTCTACAGATGAATAAAATAAGTCCTGGGGAGATTAAGTGACTTTTCTAAGGTCACATGAGAGGCAGAATTTGAACTCCAGAGCCAGGGCCATAAAGTCCAGAAATGCTGGATAACACAGCTTACAGGAGAGGACTAACAAGAAGATACAGGAAAGCTCCTCAGCAGAGCGCCCTCCATCAGGCAGATCTCAACTTCTGACTTTATGAATCAATCTTAGATCTGAGAGGTTGTGAAAGGTGAAAGGATGAGTCCTTCATTAGAACAAAATGACTGAAGTAATAAATGTCAGAGGTAGCATTCGAACCCAGGTCCACTGTCTCCAAAGCCAACCCTCCCTCAGCCGATCAGCCACTGTGTCAAGCATGATATCTAGTGCTGGGGAATCAAAGGATGGGACTAGGTTGTGAAGGACCTTCAAACACAGACCAAGAGGTAATAGGGAGCTATTGGAGCTCTTTAAGGAAGGGAGTAACACGGTCAGATTCATACTTTAGGAAATCCCTTTGGCAGTTGAGTGGAAAATAGATTGGAGCAGTATAGAGACCAATTAAGATGTTGAAATAGTCTAGGCAGAGGTATTGGCTGTGTCAGTGAAGGAAAGGAAATGTTTATAGGAGAGAAGCTGTGAACACATATTTCACAACCCTCTCCTAGGCCTCACTGTGTGCCATTACTGTTCATTAGGGTGCTGTTGCTGTTGTAAATAAGTGGGTGGTTCAGGGGCCCTGGGTCTAAGACCAGCTTGCTTATGGTGTGACCTGGGACACATGACTGTACCTCTGTGGGTCTCAGTCTTCTCATCTGTAAGGGGGAGGATAAGCTAATACCTGATATGACACAATCATCTCGAAGGTATCTCCTACATATAAATGAGGGGATTTGATGAAAGTGCTTAAAAAAAGTTACCAGAAAACATTCAAACCCTGCTCCTGTGATCTTAATTTATCTGAATTTCCTTAATCTATCTTTTTTTTTTCCACAGACAGTGAAAAGATAAATATCTACCCTGTTTTATCCAGTGGATTTTCCCACTGTGGAGAAGCTTAGAACAAAGATCTGGGAGGACCCTTAGGGGGTCATCCAGTTCAGGTTTCTTAGCCATGTTTGTGTCCTGGACCCCTCTGGAAGTGGGGGGAGGCTTATGGGTGCCTTCTCAGGATCCTGTTTTTAACTGCAGAAAATAAATTACATAGACATTGAGAGGAAATGACTTAGATTGAAATATGGATAATTATCAAGGTGATTTTTAAAAGCAAGTTCGTGGCCCCCGGGGTGAAGAAGAGACTTGGTGCATCCCCAGCCTTTCATTTTCAAGATTGGGAAGCTGAGGCCCAGAGAGAGGAAGGCCCTCGCTCAAGGTCACCGACCTTCGGTGGCAGAACTGGAAGCAGAGTCAAGGTCTTCAAAACCACAGCCAGCATTCTTTCCACTGCATCATGTTGGCTCATGAGGGACAGGGGCAAGATAAAGCATTTCTGGGAAAATGGGATGGAATTAGGCAGAGAAAAAATACCAGAAAGATATTCCACTGGCGTCAGCCATGAATCAGAAAGCTCATGTGAAGAATAGGGGTCAAAAGTCCTGCTCTAATCCTAATTATTTTAAACTGCCCTTTTTTTTGGCCTCTGCTATTTGATTGGTTCAGTGGCTATCTTTTCATTTCTCTAAAGGGAGGGACATAGGATCCAGATGAGGAGTCAATTAAAAAAAAAAAAACAAACACCATCTTTTAGGCACCCACCATGTACAAGGCACAGAATTCTTCCAGACATAAAATAAGAAAAATGACACAGTCTTTGCCCTCAGGGAGATTATAATCAAATGGGGGAGGGAGAGCTGTCAAGGGCACAATCATGATGTCTAGGGACAAAGCTGAAAAAGACTTTAGGAGAGGCCATGGTCACTGACAGGGGAGAAGGGGGTAGGAGTGGGGAATCAGGGAAGGCTTCACAGAGAAGATGGTGCCTGAAGTGAGCCTTGGTGAATGGAGGAGAATTTCAAAAGGCAGCGACAAGGAATACATTCCAGAATGAGGAAATGGCATGCCTCGACATCCAGAGGGAAGAGACCCCAGGAGGGGAAAGACGAGGGCTTGGGTTCAAATCTGCTTGAAACAGGATTATAGGATCATGGATTTGGTCCTGAAAGGGCCCTTAGGAGGTCATCTAGCCCAACCCCTTCATTCTACAGATGAGGAAACCAAGAAATTAAGTGATTTGTCCAAGGTCACAGGGCAGTAATGCCAGAACTGGAATTCAAACCCAGGCTTCATGACCACAAATCCTGGTGTGTGTGTGTGTGTGTGTGTGTGTGTGTGTGTGTGTGTGTGTGTGTGTGTGCGTGCGCGCGCGCGTGCGTAAAGGGTAGCCCTGTGATATGAATGAGAAAACCTTTATTAAATATTTGCTATGTAATCACCATGCTGAGTGCTGGGGATGCAAATTCAAAAGTAGAGAGAAGTCCCTGCTCTTGAAGAGACCATATTGTAGAGGGAGAAACAACACACTTCGGGCTGTGCTGACCTAAGGACATCTCAGTCTAGAAAATTACTGGGATGATGAGTGGGGTCTGGGGTAGGGTGGACAGAAGTTGACACAACCCATACAGGAACAACAAAACTAATCCCAGCATAGTTCACGAGTCTAGAGCTGCGTGGGGGTATTGAATCACTCCATCAGTAAACATTTCTTAAGGACCCACTGTGTGCTAGGTACTGTGATAAGCACTGGGTTGAGGGGAGAAGGAAGGAGTACTTTCACCAAGCAGCTGTTGAGAAGGTTCTGTGTCTGTGTCTGTGTGTGCAAAGGGTAGTGGTAGGACATAAAAGGCTGGAAAAGGACTTGTGAGACTTCTTGTGGGGAGAGTGATGCATGGAAACCTTTTTTAGGGAAGGTTTGCCCAGAAGAAGTGAGTTTGGGGAAGGTGGGTGGGAGCAGGGGTAAAGGCAAGACACTTATCATACTCTTCATTCAGAGCCTGAATTAGGACTCAGCAGGAGTTGCCTTTGAAGAAAAGGGGCCAAAGTCCATAGCACCCCACCTGGAAGTGGGCAGGGTCCATGGCACCCCCAAGGAATTCTGGGGGCAGCACTGTTCTTGGGAGCTCTCTTCTGCAATGCTGTGGCCTGGGTTAAATCTGCTTGACATGAAGCTCAAGGATAGTCTAGGAGGAGAGAGGTAGGACTGAGCAAGGAGAATCCATTAAATGCTCATTAGGCACCGCATTAGAACTAAGGATGCCCAGACAGAAGTGAGATGCTCACTGCTCCTAGGAATCTTCCATTCCACAAAAGGGCTGGTACCTCGCAGCCTGGCATCTGTGTGTGTCTGTTGGTAATGGGTCTTTACTTTTCTCACACCAGTCCTCTGAAATGTACTGATTGTTAATTCGTGGGCCTTGGATCACTATTGGCACCACCATTTCTTCTTCCCCATCAAGGCATCTTAGAGGTCACCTAGCATAACTCCCTCATTTTACAGGTAAGGAAACTGAGGCCAAGAAAGGTGAGGTGATTTGCCAGAGATCACACAACTGGTAAGCCAAGATTTGAACTCAAATCTTTTGATGCCAATTCCAGTGATTTGAACCTCTATACCTTGCTGCCTCCTGGTCCCTGAAAAATACCTCCCCTTCCCTCCAACCCCACCCTGCACCTGCATCAGCCCCATTGGACCACAGGCTGTTGTTCCTTCCTCTGATTCCCTGAGTCCCTCAAAGAACAATTTTCACCGTCGGTCATGAGTTCCTGCACCCACTAGGACATATTGCCTTGGACTTTGAGAGAGCACTTTAAGGAATTTGCATAACTCATTAAGGGTAAGAATTCTCATTCCAGTGCCTTCACTGTCCCCTCAATAACTCATGGCTGGAGCCCCCACTCTCCTCTTTGAGGACTTTCATCTTGGAGATTATTTAAATTTCCAGCAAACTATGTCTTACTAGGCTAATTGGTGCTGTGCTCCTGAGCAGAAACTTTGGTTGGGTGGTAAGTACTTCCCAATTGCAAATGATCTGAAAAGTGTACTGAACAAATGGCGGCCTTGATGGGAGGTGGCAGCTTCATGCTCCCAAAGGACTAGACCCTTCCGAGATGCTCCAAGTGCAGCTACGGTGCCTTCACAAGGACATCAGCCTCTTCCATGCACTTAAAGGGAAAATAGTGAGAGGTGAGCTGACAGGGGAGAGAAAACTCCGCTCCCTTGGCTGCCTGCCATCTCTTGGCAAAGGAATTCTGCTGGGAGTCACACTTTATAAACTCTTATTCCCCGGTCCTTTGGCTCTCTGGATCTTACTTAGAATTTGGGCAGAGACCGGGAGAAAAGAGACAGAAAACTTAGGGTCAGTCCCATTTTCCTGAGCCATGATGTGTGTCTGGCTGAGGTTGAGCTTATTAGCTTAACTCTGGAGGGGGCTGGGTGGTTCAGGGGATAGTGTATTGGACTTCAGGTTGAACACTTTCTCAGGCTCTGACTGGCTGTGATTTTAGCTGCCTTAATTATTAGCCAGTGTTCTGGCTGTCTGGACCGAAGCAAAGCATTTAACTTCTTGGTGCCTCAGTTTCCTCATCTGTAAAATGAAGGAGTTAAAGGTCTTTTCCATGTCTAAATCTATGATCCTATGAAATGAGGGAGACTTCTTACATTAGTGTACAGTGTAGCTGTATAACCCTAAGGCAGTGGTTGGTATTTCCCTTTTTATGCTGCTCCCAATTAGGTTTTTTATCTATTTAGCTATGTACATGGGGAAACATGACCCACCCCCCCAGTGTAAGTGCCTTGAGGGCAGGGACTGTTTTTTTATCTTTGTATCTCCAACATAGTGCTTAGCACATAGGAGAAACCTAAGAAATGCTGTCAAAAGGAACTGAAATGTTAAATTTAATTTCTCCCAGTCCTACATGGTTGGGTATAGATGTCTTAAGGCAATGGCGGCTCCCCCAGCCAGGTGGACCAAAAGCCTTCCCTGGTGTTTTGGCCTGGCCTCTCCTTAGGCTGGTTACTTGTGGTGCAAGAAGACCCCGTCCCCAGGGCCCTCTTAGCCTACACTTTACTGCAATCTCCCAGGCTGGTGATCTCCACAGCCCGTGCTCATGGTCTAGGGACCTCACCAGCCAGTCTGTGGCATCCCTCTGCCTGTGACATCAATCCAAGGAGCCTGAACAAGAACCCACCACTTCTCATGGAACCACCATGGCTCAGTGGTGAAGGGCCCAGAAATCCCCACATCAGCCAGGAGGCATAATGAGAGCTCTTGGGAAACTGGGCACACCAGGCCTCTTGGAGGCACCTCCTTGCCTGACCACCCTTCTCCTGCTGTGGATTGAGGGTCATTGTTCCAGAGGCCCAGTGACCCCCTTCCAGCAGAGGCTCCATGCTATTCTTCTTCTGGAGACTATGTGGTCCTTTGAAGTTCTCTTCCCTGCCCCCTGTCCCTCCATGCCTGTGCCCCTCAGGTTAGGCCATACCGGTGGCCTGCCCAAGAAAAGTCTCCTGTGGTAGGACTTGGTGACCAGTACAAATCCTACGGAAAAACCTCATCTAAGTCCTGAGAAAGAGACAGCAGGTGGGGATGGCTGCCAACCTCAAGGAAGTGCCTTCTCTGGAGGGGATACAGTGCTAGCTGTCTTGGGGGATAGGAAGAGGAATCAGGTTCACTGCCTGGCAGGAGGGCTCAGACCCACGCAGGTACATGAACCAGGGCATAGCTGGAGGAGAGCAAGCTTTAGAACCAGAAAGCCTGGATTCAAATCCCTGTCCTGTCACATGGTGCCTGGGGGTTCTTGGGCAAACTACCCCCTGCCAGCCTCAGTTTCCTCATCTGTAAAGTGAAGGGGTTTGATTAGAGGAGACAAGGTCCCTTCCAGATCTCAATCTTTCACAGACTCGAATGGCAATAATTAGATTATCCACATGGACAGAAAAAGGTACAAAGGGCTCAGAGGGGTCCCAAAGGGCAGAGAGCACTTCTCCGTGGGAAGGGATCGGTAAAGGCTCCGAGTGGTATAGCTGAGTGCTGGCCCCGAGTTCAAATCCTGCCTCAGACACTTGTCCTGGACAAATCACTTGATTTCAGCCTCAGTTTCCTCATCTGTAAAAGAGGAGCTTGCATACAATGAGCCCTTTGAAATCTCAATCTGTGGTCCCATCAGGGATCAGTAGAGCTGTATCCCAAAGGATGCAGCAGGAGGAAAATGTGGACAGCGGAGGTTTATCCCAGGGATGGGGATGCTATGGAAACATGCATGGAGGGAGGAAAAGCAGCATGGGGCTGAGAAGCAGGACACAGTCCAGGTTTTCAGAGGCATGAGATACATGAAGGAAATAACGTGGGAAAAGCTAAGGTGGAGCCTGATTGTAGAGGGCCTTGAATGCCACACTAAGGAGTTTGGACTTAGTAGCTAAGAGAGAACAGTAAACAATGCTTGAGCAGGGGAGTCCCATGATTCGGGCTGAGGGACAAGTCCATGACCTCCACATGGGCTACTTGGCTTTGTCCAGATGCTAGCCTGCCATCCTGCCTGTGCCATTGGGCAAGAGAAGCTGGATAATCACAGTGTAGATTTGGAGATGGAAACTTAGGGACCATCTCCCCCAAGTCCCTCATTTTATAGATGAGGAAACTGAGGCCCCAAAGTCCTAGTGATGTGCACACGGTCCCACAACTAATTCGTGGCAGACCTGGGCAATGACTAGAGGGCCTTTGACTCCATCTCCCTTTTGAAGGAGAGCTCATAGCCCTGGGGGATGGGTTAGTAAAATCATTCAATCCAATGAATGCTCATTAAAAACCCCAACATGGCCAGGCCTGGTGAAGTGCTCTTGTGAGCCCTCATCTTGGGGAGACTGTGGCTAGGGAAGGCAGCCCTGAGGAGGTCAAACCAGCCCAGGTGGGATACGGCCAAGGTCAGAGCACCTGTGTGTAGCTGCAGTCCTCCAATGAGAGGCTCCTGCCCTTCCAGGCTGGGAGGGCTATTTCTATAGGGAGACCCAGACTCAAAAACAAAGAATTAAAAAAAAAAAAAAAAGGAAGCCATCATGTATCAGGGACTGTTCTGGAGATATAACATTAAAGAAAGAAGCAGTCCCTACTCTCAGGGAGCTTCTATTCTGTAGAGGCAGGAGAGTGGAGTCTTCTGGAGTCAGAGGACCTGGGTTCCTTCCAGTCCTCCCTCTAGGACTACCTGGGTGACTTGTGACTTACTCTGCCTGGGCCTCGGTTTCCCCATCTATAGAATAAGGCCATTGGACTAGACAGCCTTCAAGGTCCCTGTCAGCCCTAGATCTCTGGTCCTCTGAAAGAGCCCAAAGTGGGTGCATGGAGGACTTCAGTCTGCTCTTGCCTCTGATTCCTCAGCCCAGGGCTCTCTCCAGGTGCTTGGGTGTCTGTGGAGGGGCCCAGCTGCTTGCTGCATGACGCCCAGTGCTGACTCCATTACTCACTCTGAGTCAGCCCACACTCCCTGAGTGGCCTGCTGTGTGCAGGAAGGGGCCTCTGGCTGGGGCCACTCTCTCCTGGGCTTGCCCTCTTCATCTGTTCCTACTTCCTATGTCGATGTCATATTCTTGGTAGCTGCTGAGAGTGCAGCGGCTCACAAAGGAGGCCGGAATGAGCTCAGGGGATCGCATGAGCCAGCGTTGGCCTGAATAAGGGCAGGCATTGTGTAGGGCCATTCATCTGTTCCTGTACATGAGATGAGGCAATAGGGCTCTGGCCTCAGATTCACCCAGAGCCCAGAGAAGGAAGCAGGACAAGTCATCCTGAAACCCGGCTCCTTGTTTGGGTCTTAGGCAGAGGGAATCTGATCCTCTGAGGTGCAAAGGATGGCAGGCATAGCCCTGGGCTCAGATTGGGATTCCTTGAGTTGCTGTAGAGTACTTAGGGCAGTACTTAGGGCAGAACACAGAAACTTAATCAAGGTTTATGTCTTTCCTTCTAGCATGGAAGAGATGATTCTCTGGCCTTGCTGGGCCTCGGTTTCCTCCTCTGTACAATGAAGGGGTTGGACTGGATGGTCCCGAGGTTCCCTCTAGCTCTGTACAGATGAGACAATGGGTTTGTGTTGACTTCAGCAGCACATCCCATCTGGAGTCTGGCCAGCACCTTGACTCCTACTCACTAATTTGGATCTGGGGCCAACAGCTTCTGTTCACCTATCGCCACCTCGAAGCCGGGTTCTTTGACAAAATATTGTCCCCTTCTGGAACACGGGAGAAGTGGCGTGGGGGAGAGAAGGGTGTTCCTCCTGCAGAGTTCCAGCTTTGGTCTCATCACCTTATCTGGAGCTGGGCATCTCCAGGGCAGGTGCCCCACCCTCTGTGTCAGGCTGAGATGAGCTACAAATATTGCCCATTTTGGCAGACATCGCCCAGGCGTGTTTATGTTGGAGCCCGTTGGAAATGACATGTGCCCCTCAGGAGCCTGCACCTGTGTTCCATGCCTTGCCCTCACTCCTGATCGGGGAGGGTCTCTAGCTGCAGCCTGCCATTGAAAACAAGCCCTGTCTACTCTTGGCAGAGCTGCCAATTGGTAAGGCCTTCAGATTTCTTTTTGTCCAGTTGGAATTATCTGAGTTATTGTGGGACTGATCGAAAGATTCCAGGCTCTTGGTGGTATAGAGTGAAGAAGGCATTGTGGCCTGGTGGTAAGAGCAATGGAAGAGCCTGAACACCTGAGCCTGAATACTGTCCCTGTCACTGCCCCTCTGAACTGCAGGACGAGCTCTCTCCTGATTTAGTCCTCTGTAAAATGATGGAGGCAAGCAGGTGGGAATAATTATTCTGAAGGCCCCTCTTCAGCTCTGACATTCTGTGGAAAATAATTTTTAAAACGGTGGTGGAGGGAGGGCATCAATTGGACCAAAAACTGAGGAGAGTGACATTTTTATAGTCATAGAAGTGCAGAAGAAAGTCAAAATTGGAAGGGGCCCTAGAGACCAGCTAGCCTGACCCAGATGAGAGGAAGGATCCCAGCATCCCTGACAAGTGCTCATCCAAGACCTCCAGGGAGGGAGACTTCCCCTCCTTCACCCACCAGCCACAACTGAGGGCATCCTACCTTTGTCTGAAGACCTCCAGTGAATGGCAGAAGATCAGCACTGGGAAAGGCCTTAGAGGTCTGGCAGTCCTTCTGGTGCCTAAACAAGAATCCTGTATAGAGTTTGTCCTTGTGTTGAGAAACTCAGGAGCAGAAAGTAGCTGCTGGCCCACCAATGGCTGTCACTAGTGTTTTGCATCTAGAGGGAAAAAAAGTGAGTGAACCACTAGCAGCCCCCTGAGAACGGTGAAGGGGAAGATGAAAAGCTATGGAAGAGTCTTCTCAGGCACGGCAGAGAGGCCCTTCTATGTTAAGAAGGCTCCAAATGGTCTGAAATAGAAGCCTTGAGACCAGAGGCTGAAGGGCTAAAAGAAGAAATAGAAAGTGAACAAAAAACTTTCTCTCCCCTCCCACTTAATCTGGTAAAAATAGAAGGGATTTCCTTTTATTCTGAGGCCTCAAGTGGGGCTGGTAGCAGAGTTGAGGTCAGCTAGGTCACAGTCTGACCCACCTGGGTCATAGGGCAACATTCTCTCCTACTTTTTA
Source organism: Gymnobelideus leadbeateri (assembly GCA_011680675.1). NCBI lineage: Eukaryota > Metazoa > Chordata > Mammalia > Diprotodontia > Petauridae > Gymnobelideus > Gymnobelideus leadbeateri. Next base: position 580,728 of record WOXC01003680.1, on the reverse strand, counting down.
ACCCATCCCAAGGAAAGATGGAACAGAATAGCAGTGGAACATCAACCATTTACTGTACAGGGCATGAGGGGGGAGATGAGAAGCTGGCTTGGCAAAGTCACCTGACTAGATTGGCCTTTCCCTGTCATCAGGACTGGTAGATGACCCAAAAGTGCTATCAGAGGCTGGCTGCTATTGTAGCATCCTTCCATCCAACCATCCATCCATCCATCCTTCCATCCATCCATCCATCCATCCATCCATCCATCCATCCATCCATCTATCCATCCTTCCATCCATCCTTCCTTCCATCCTTCCATCCATCTACCCTTCCATCCATCCATCCATCCATCCATCCATCCATCCTTCCATCCATCCATCCATCCACCCATCCACCCCAAGAGATCACACATTTAGAGTCAAGTAGAATGTAAATTGGGGAATGGGGGAAGAATGGTTTTGTCTTTATATTCCCAGCACCTAGAATAATGTCTGCCCCATTTTTTTTAACCAGACCTGTGATTTCCTTGGTATAGAGAATCCCCTGTAGGAAAATTCCATGCAGATCAATCCCTATCCTGAGACCTATGTTTTTAGTCTTGCCTGGGGTTCTGAGAGGTCAGAGGACTTGTCCAAGGTCACACAGCAAGTATGTACTTAAGACTTAAACCCGTTTTCTTGATCCTGAGGTCAGCTTTCTGTCACTATTCTCATGGATTCTGATACATGGTAAGTACTTAATAAATGCTGTCCCATTGGTTGACTGATCTGTTGTCCCTTACCCTGACTAGAAGATTATCTCACCTCTTTCTATAGTCATACAGGTCTTGGCATCTTGTCACCAACAATGCTTATGAGGCAGAGGGAAGAGCTTGCTAAGAATGGAATCAGAGATCTTGGGTTCAAATCCTGGTTCCATCTGTGTGACCTTGGGGAAGTTACTTCTCCCAGGGTCTCTAGAATAAAGGGGTGACCCAGTGACCATTGAGGACCTCTCCACCCATAATCTAGGATCCTGTGTCCTTGGTGGCCTCTGTCAGGTCACTTCTCACACACGAGGAATCTCCGGGGGATGCATCTGCCTCAGCCTTTCATCAGGGACACCTGCCATTGCTGACTCAATCAATGAACAATCATTTATTTAGCACCTACTATATGCCTGGCATTTTTAGGCACTGCAGCATGAAGAATGAAACCAGTCCTGTCCTTGAAGAGATGACATGCTAACAATTATTCTGAAACTGTTGTTTCTTCTTCTTCTTTTTTGGAGGGGGGAGGGCAGGGTAATTGGGGTTAAGTGACTTGCCCAAGGTCACATGGCTGGTAACCGTTATGTGTCTGAGCCAGATTTGAACTCAGGTCCTCCTGACTCCAGGGCCAGTGCTCTATTCACTGTGCCACCTAGCCGCCCCCCATTGTTTCTTCTTATGCTCCTCTTGGATAGTTCATTCCTTCTGGGCAGGGTGGTCTCAGCGAGGAACCTCTCTCCATCTAGGCACACTGGTGCCTCCTCTAATACTTAGAATCTTGGGCCATGGGCAATGACCTGCCCAGGGTGACACAGCCAGGAGCTATCAGAGCAGGTAATTGAGGTCTAGGCTTGCTGGATACAAAGGCCAGTTCTTTCTCCCCTACATCATGGTTCCTTTGGCTTGTGATTATCCATCACATAAAATCAAAGGGAAATATTGATGTTAAAAAGCTAGGTTTGGGGGTGGCAAAGAGCTTGGGGGGAGGTATAATTTCCCTAATTAAGAATCAGCCTCCTCTCTCTTTTCAGTTCTGGAGGCAGCTCACTGACCATCTCTAGGGCCCCTCAAAAATATGAACATCAGCATTTCTGTGTAGATGAAGAGTGACCATAGAGGGCCAGCCCCAAAGCCAGGAAGATCAGAGTTCAGATCCTGCCTCTGACACACCCTGACTGTGGCACCCAGGGCCCCCGAGCATGTTCATTCAGCGCTTGGGGCTCTGGGCAACTCTAAGTCACAGAGAAAGTACTGACCCGCCAGCACACTTGTATAGACACACACATGCATGCTTACACACATGGTGATGGATATCAATCCATCTACCTAGGAATAGATGCTGGACCTGCTGCTTCACTGTTATGGGGGCCTCCTGCATGAGGGGACCCCCTCCACCAGCGTCAGCACCATGTTACAGAGGTAACTTCTGGCCTTGGTGGTTGTCTGGGGCACAGAGATGTTGAGTGACTTGTCCAGGCTCACACAGATAGTAAGTCTCAGAGAGGAGAGATGTAATTCTTCTCTATCTTTCCATATTCCTCTCCTCCTTCAGGGCAGCTAAGTGGCCCAATGGAGAGAGTCAGGAAGACTCATCTCCCTGAGTTCAAATCCAGCCTTAGATGTTTCCTAGTTGTGTGACCCTGGGCAAGTCACTTAACCCTGTTTGCCTCAGTTTCCTCATCTGTAAAAAACAAGCTGGAGAAGGAAATGGCAAACCGCTCCAGTGTCTTTGCCAAGAAAACCCCAAATGGGGTCACATGGAGTCAGACATGACAAACAACAGAACCACATCTGGGTTCAGATCCCTTGTTATCACTGTGGCCATGAGTAGATCCCTCAGTCTCCCTGGGTTTCAGTCTCCTCCCCCATGAAGTATGGAGGCATATTCTAAGACTCCCAAGGTCCCTTTATGGTCTTCTGGCCGCATTGTGGCAGAATGGGCAGAATGTGGAGGGATGGAGAAGAATCACGGAATCACAGAGAAGCCACGGGGTGAAGAGAATCAGGAAGTCTTGAGAACAAATATGGCCTCAGACCATGAGCAGGACACTTCACCGCTGCTTGCCTTGGTTTCCCCATCTGTAAAACTCTTATAGCACTTACCTCCCAGGGTTGTTGTGAGGGTCAAAGAGACAATACTTAGAGAAAGCAGGCAGTGACTGGCACGTAGTGAAGGCTAGCTTGGATCATTATTTCATTAATTTACATTTAATCGAATCTCAGTGTTAATTTAATTAATAATTTAGTTGATTTGATGATGATGATGGTGGTGATAACCACAGCATCTACACATTCAGCCTCATATGGAAGACCCTGAGTGCAGGGACCTCGGGGCTCCCTCAGCTTCCAGGGAGGCTCAGAAGCTGTTTCTTGGGTTCCTCTGGGTTGGCCCTCTACACCTTCTCCCAGCCCTCCTGGTTCTGCACCCAGGACCAAGAGGGACAAACCTAAGGCCTCTGCCACAGGACCTTCCTCAGACGCTCAGCTCCTGCCCACACCCCTTTCAGGGGTTGTTCTGTGCCACATCTTAAGGAAAATATGGATGAGCTGGAGACTCCAGAGGACAGACTCAGGGATGATGAAGGACCTTGAGTCAATATTGGAGTTTTTAACCTCTCTAGCAGCCTCCTCACCTTGGGAAGGAGAGGAGGGGAGGGGCAAAAAAAGGGGAGGAGGAGGGAGAGAGGAAGGAGAGATTGGGGAGGGGGGAGAAAGGAGGGAAGAGAGAAGGAGAGAGGGGGAGGGGGGGAGAGAGAGAGAGAGAGAGAGAGAGAGAGAGAGAGAGAGAGAGAAGATGGAGACACAGACACAGAGAGACAGAGGCAGATATTCTGCAGCCCCCTCTTCTGATTGCAGAGTCCCTGGCCCAAAGCCCTGTTTCAAGGGGTGCCCAGGCAGTGTTCTTGTCTTCACTCTAGACTTTTTTCACCTTCCCAGCAGCCTTGGCCTCTTGCCACCCCCTTTCCTGTCTTCCCCTTTCTAGCTCCCTTCCCACATTTGAGTTAGTTCTTCGAATTCCATGTCTGCCGTTTTTTGATTGTATTTGTACCCCGATACTTAGCACAGTGCTTGTCATACAGTAAGAGCTTGCTAAGTGCAGTATCTGTCATGTAGCTCTCACCCACCATCCATCCTTCCATCCATCCACCCATCTGTCTGTCCATCCGTCCGTCTGTCTGTCACTGTAATTGATCCAGGCCTCAGTTTCCTGCCCGAGCTCCTCCTGGTTGTCCCTGGAAGCTGCCTGGGGCAGACACTCATAACCACTGCCATCCCTGGGCCTTGGGGCCCCCACCTGCCCACACTGGAATCAGACATCGGGGATTTCCGTGGGCTCCATCCTCCTCCTCCCCTCCGGGTTTGGGGCTCCTCTTTGTTTTAACCCCCTCCCTCATTCCTCGGGCTGATAGCTGTCACCCAGCTTCTCCTAGAATGGGAGCCATGATAACCCAGCGCCAACAGAAATATTGTTTCTAGCAGGAAAAGCCTTATCTCAACAAACATAAACAGGGAAGGACAAACAGCAGTTTCTCCACCAGGCCAGGGTGCTGCACCCACAGCTGGGACTTCTCCCTCAGGTGCTAGGTGCCTTTCCTTCCTGCTCCATTACCCATGGAACTGTTGGCCTGCTTCCTGACTGTTGACTTCCTTCTGTGACCTTTAGACTAAGACCATTAAAATACATACTCTGGGCCACACAAATGGTTTTCGATGGCTTGGTTGCCTACTGGCCTGCTCATTACACACAGTGCTGTCCTTCATGCACATGAAACAAGAGATTCAGAGGTCTTTGTGGCATCAGGTCACATTTCACTGGGACCCCTCCATAGATCAGAGAATGCCCTGATATGGGCAGGGGGGCCCCGGCATCTCCTCTCCAGGTATGGAGCTGTTTAGAGACACCTTGTCCTTGTCATAGCACACATAGCCCAATGTGTGCTTCTTCCTGACTTACTGAATGGTGAAAAGGCCGTGGAAAAAAGGCCTGATGATATTCTAAAGTTCAAAATCCAGCTGGGTTTGTTACGGACCTGTCAAGTGTCAGATCTGGAAGGAATCTTCCACCCCCAGTTCCAAAGGGCTCATTCAGCCCAAGTTTATCATTTTACAGGGGGGGAAGTTGAGGCCCAGAGTGTATGATATGGTTTGAATCTAGAAACTAGGTTTATACATTTTCTATACTTTCTGGAATAAGAATAGGGAGATTGCCACCTTTCCTCAAGATAATTCTGTTGGTTTAAGTATCAAAAGAGCCATAGACTCTTGGAGTATTTGAGCTGAAAGGACCTCAGAGGCCATTCAGCATAAGCCTTCATTTTATAGTGGAGCAAACCCATGGCCTGAGAAGGGAAGGACCTAGCCAAGGTCACACTGCACTACCATTACCGTTTGAGCACAGGTCTTCTGAGTCGAAACCTAGCACGCTGGGCACTCATTTGCAAATCCATCTTCTGTGGCCCAGTCTACCCCTTTTATTGGCTACCAATGGGTGTTTTCTGTGGAAGGCCCCTTGAGCCCCTTACTGAGTTCATAATCCCACCCTCCCAAGGAAGGGAGGGGACTGAAAGCATCTTCTTTATCCATCCAATGATACGTGATTTCCTGCCAGAGCAACAAGGCAGACCTAACCCATTTATTTCTTAAGAACTGAGCCTTAGAGGGGCCTGAGGCTCAGCTAAGCAGTGCCATTGTCACTTAGCTCATCTCAGAGTAGTGGATTGCAGTGTAAAGAGAGCTGGGTTTGGAGTCAAAGGATCTGCGTGTGAATCTTGGCTCTGCTATTTATTATCTATGAGGCCTTGTGTAAATCAACCTCTCCTGGGGCCAGTTTCCTTATCTGTAAAATAAGGGAAGTTGAATTAGATGACCTTTAAGGTCCCTGACAGTCCTAGAGATGCAGTAATTATTATTAGACCATGAGTTCCTTGAGGGCAAGGACTTTTCCCTTTTTGTATCCCCAGTGCTTGGGGATACAACTCTCTCCAACTCTCTCCAAGAAGCTGTCGCATGCCCAGCAGCCATACCTCCACCTTGGTAAGGTATCTTGGCAGACAGACTGAACCAGGTTGAGGATAACCAATGGGCCTCCAACCTGTTGGTGATTTGGGAGGGAGGGGGTCTTCCCCAAGCACATGAAGACTTTTCCTGGTAGAATGGGAGAATGAGAACAGTTTGTTCCAGTGGCCAAGAAGGCGGCTGAAGCAGGCCCTGTGGAGCTCTCAGAGCTTGGGCAGCCGTTGAAAATGCCAAGGTTACCCACTGCATCCTGGCACATTGCCAGCTATTCTTGACTTTTGTCCTGTCGCTTCACTTCAAGGACTCTGGAAGGAATAGTGAGGCTAATGACTGTGCAGCTCTGCCTCACTTAAATCCAGTTCTTGCATGAGATGGAGATTGCCCTGTGATGTCATTGGTCTTCCTTGAAAATGAAGGATGGACAACACCCCCAGAGCTTAGCATAGCACTGGGCATACAGCAGGCCTTTAATAAATGTTATTAACTGAATGGCTGAGGAGCATCCTCTGACTCCAAGTCTAGCATTCTATTCATTAATGTTTTGTTTCAAACATGGCACATTAAAAACAAACAGACAAAAACAAAAGCAGGCGAGAGATACTGGGTCATAGTTTCATCATGCACCATAGTCTGCTCTCAGAATTTGGGATCTAGATTTCACAGGACTCATAGAATTTGTGAACATCATGTCCAATTTATTCATTTTCAAGACTATAATCTGAGGCCCAGAGAGATGAAATATGTCACCCAAAGTCACACAAGTTGGTGGCAGGGCAGGGATAAGAACACATGGCCCCTGGCTCTTAATTCTGTCTCTTTTGTGTTTATCCATTATTTCAAATTTAATCTTCTTTCTTCACTTTGATAAAATAATTTCAATGGTAGAAAAATGGAGTGACACATTACCATATTATACAACACAGTGAAATATAATTACCAATTATTAAGAACCAGCTGTATGCACATCACTGGGATAAGTGCTGGGGAGATAGAAAGTTTAGCTAAGACAAAATTCTTATTTTGGAGCTTATAGTGCAGCAGGAGGATAAAGCACCAGCTGGAATGTATATTGTCCAATGAGTGAAATAAAGGGATCCAAAACAACATGCCATGTGAAGTCTAAAGAACAAGGCCATTACCAATCATGGAGATCATGAAAGGCTTCTAAGAGGAGGTAAACTGAGCTTGACAAGATGAGTGAAACTATGAATGGAGAAAAATAAAAGGAGGGAGGACAAAGCCTGGGGTACAGCCTGAGCAAAGGCATGGAGGTAGGAACTTACATGTTCATTGGATAGAATTGTTCACTTTGGCAGAAGGATAAAGTACATGGAAGAGAGTAATATGGGATAAGACTGGAAAGGTAGGGTGACTCTAAGTTATAGAGGGTCTTGAATGTCAACTTAGCAGGTAGTAGGGAACCACTATGGCCTTTGAGCAGAGGAGTAGTCACTAGAAGTTTAAAGGAATGAGGAAATGTTGGCAAATAAAAACAGTGACTTACAAATGTTTTCTGATGAAAATTTATGATGGACCAAGCAAAACAAAAGTAAGTTATGTAGCTTGTGCTATTGTCTGACCATCCATCAGAGGCAGAAGAAGCAGGGACATAACTAGGGGTGGATGCCAAAATGTGGCCATTGTGCCCCAGTGCTTCTCCTTCGACAGGGTACCTTTATTCCTTCTTTCAAGAAACACTTATTGCCTGCTTTTCTCAGTGCCAGGTACACACTGGGAGTGGGAGAGTGGGGCCAGGGCATGAGCAGAGGGAGATTTATAAAACAGAGAGCTCTCAGGCTGTGCTCCAGATGGAGGTGAAGGTAAGTGCTAAACCCTTTCCAAATAGCATGACCCTGAAAATGTTGGACCAAAGGAAGATTCTGAGAGGGGAATGAATGCAAGATTCCGGGAGAGGGCTCGTGAAGGAGCTACTGGCCTCCCTCCTTTCCCTGGGTCTCCCTCATGAGTTACAGTCCTGCTGCTGCATCCAGAGTGCAATTTTCTCTCTAATCCTATGGAAGAAAGAAGAATGTGCTTTTGGTGTTTCACTCGTTCATACACCTCACTTCCGTTCAAGCATCGACCCTCACTTAATTCATCCATTTCCAATGGCTTTTGTCCTCTATCTCGCCTCTTTTGGCTGAACTCCTTGGTAAAGCCAGTCACAATCAGGGCCCTGTTTCCTTTCTTCTCACTTTCCTCTCACCCTCCTCATTCATATGACAAGCATCTACTAAGCTCCCGCTTAATAACAAAATAACAAAAATAACTCCAGTCAAAAGTTGGAGTCTCGGTTATTGGGCATTCACATAAGCTTAGACCAGTTCTTTCTCTTTCTGGGCCTCAGTTTCCTTCTCTGTAAAATGAACAGGTGAGATTAAATGATCTCTAAAGTCCTTCTAGCTATCACTCTGAACCTCTTGGCTCTGTGACTCTCAGCCTCGAGAAGGGCTGCCCACCATCTTAAGATGTCACCATGTCGTATCCAATATCTACTCCGTTGGAGCAGAGAGGAGATGATCCCAGGGTCTTACAATCCAGGCTTGATTGAGATTTGGTGGGTTCCCTGAGCTAGGAAGTCTTCAAACTCAGTTCTGGCTATAGAACCAGTTGGTGATTGGAGGAATAACCCAGCTCATCACAAATACATTGGCCACCAGGCAACGAGTTCTTGGGATGCGGCACCCCCTGACCCAAAACTTGACCTGATTGTGTTCACCCCTTCCTTTTTTTCTCTCATTCCTCTCTTCTTCCCTCTTCTCTCTTCTACATTGTCTTCTTCTCCCTAATCTTTTGCCTCCCTTAAGCTATAGGTGATCTTTCCCTGCCAAGCCCCAGCCTTAGATTATTGCCACCATGTCCACATTCCCTCCAGAGATGTAGAAAATCACAACACCTGACTGAAGCCACAACAAATTCATGTTATGTAATTGCAACTGGGGCCTCACTATGGCAAGGCAATCCTTTTCCACCTCTCTGCTGGATTCACCATCCCAGTCAGCACAGCAGCTTTTCCAAACCCCCTCAAATCAAAACTCTTATCAGCATTCCATGGCTCCTCCTCTTCCCACCCTCTCAGCTGAGAACCTCATATTTCACTGGGAAAAAAATGGAAGCCATCATTTAGAGTTTCCTGGTTTCCCCTTTTCCTCATCTCCCCTTAACCAGATGCTTTGTGCCATGATTTCTTCCTTCATCCCTGCATCACATAATCAGGTACCCTTCTCCTTGCCAAGTTAAACCCCTCCACATGTGTAAGTGAGCCCGTCTCCTCCAGCAGATGACCCTCTATTGAGGTGTGTGGGGTATTCAAGAAGGTCATCTGGGGTAAGGGCTACTCATTCCCCTTTGGTGTTCACCTGGCACCCAACTCTCACCTGTGGCTCCAAGAAGCCACAGTGTAGTGGCCACACCCTGGTAAACCATCTTGGCAGATGGGCTAAACCAGGCCGAGGGCAACCAACAGTTCTCAAACCCTTTTCTGAGTTAGTGAAGTGTCTGCCCCAAGCATGTAAGGATTTCCCTAGCAGAATGGAAGAATGAGAGCAGTTTGTTCCAACGGCCATGAAGGCAGCTGAACAGATGCTGTGGATGCTGAGGGCTGGGTATAAGACATGGGAGATGCCAAGTTCATCCCCTGTGTACTGAACCATCACCAGTCAACTTTTGTCTTGTCACTGGACTTCGGTGACTCTGGAAGAGAGGGTGAGGCTGATGGCTTGATACAACTCTGCTTCACTTAAATCCAATTTACTCATGAGTCAAAACATCACCCCCTGATGTCATTGGTTCTATTAAAAAAAGGGGGGGGGCAGCTAGGAGATACAGTGGATATAGAACCAGCCCTGGAACCAGAATGACCTGAGTTGAAATATGGCCTCAAATACTTACTAGCTGTATAATGTTGGCTAAGTCACTTAACCCCAATTCCCTTCCCCCCCCCCAAAATGAAGGACAAACAACACCTCTTCTATTATCCCCACTCTCTCCCTAACCTTCAATCTCTCCCTATCTACTGTCTACCCATATCTTCCCCATCCTTAAAAAATCTTTCACTCCAGCCATCCCTTCCCACCGGCATTTCTCCTCTGCTGGCTAACCTCCTTGGGAAAGCCATCTATAATCAATGCCTCTGCTTCCTTTCCTCTCATTCTCCTCTTCACTTTCTGTAGCCTGGCTTCTGACCTTATTCAATTCCAAAGTTGCCAATGACCTCTTAACTGCCAAACCCAATGGCCCTTTCTTGGTACTCACTCTCCTTGCCCTCTCCTCAAGCCTCTGGCATTGTTGGCCACCCTCTTCTCCCTGACAGGCTCTTCTTTCTAGGTTTTCATGACACTCTTATCTTCATCTGGGCTCGCACTCGCTAACTGTGGGTGCCCCCAAGGCTCTGCCCTGGGTCCTCTTCTCTTCTCCCTTCATACTATTTCATTAGTGATCTCATCAGTTCCCATGGATTCAGCTATCATCTCAACGCTGAAGATTTTCAGATTTTTCCCATCCATCCTTAGCCTTTCTGCTCACATTATCTTTGTATCTCCAGCTAGGTATCTCAGACGGGTTATGTCATAGGCATCCTAAACTTAATGTGTCCAAAACAGAACTCATTGTCCTTTCTCCAAAACTCTTCCTTCATCTGAAATTTCCTATTATTATCTAGGCCCTACCGTGCCCTTATGGAGCATATAGTCTAGAACTCAGATTAGTTGGAAAGAGAAGATGAAGATGGGCAGTTAAAATAGAAATCACAGATGTAGGCTTGGAAATTACTTTAGAAATCATTTGGTCCAAATCCTTCATTTTGCAAAAGAGGAAACTGATGCACAGAGAGGGAAAGTGGTTTGCCCAAGGTTACACAACTAGGACAGAAATTCCTTCCACATGGAATGTAGCTCAGCCTTATAAACAGGCACTCATGCCCACAGCCCTTATAAAGAGGAGCAATAATTGTCATCTCCACTCTCTGCAGGCTACCAACTGCCACAGATGGGCAGCTAAGTCTGAGGCCCCCGGACCACCAGCCCTGCTTTCAGAAGGGCCCAGCCCTGTGGACATTCAAATCTGACAATTGTTTCTGAAGCTGCTGAGCTCCCTTCCTCTCTTCTCTCACCTGGGCAATCACTACTATTCAGCACTGAACAAAGAGGACTTGTCCCCAAAGTCCTTGCTATGATCAGTTCAACCTTTAAAAAGAATGTGGTTTTATGAGAAGAAATGGTGTTAAGCTTCAAAGAAGAACCATCCCCATCTTGCTTTGCCCTTGCACCCTAAGGACCATGGGACCTTCCTGTCTGACTTGCAGTTGAAACCTCCCTTATGGGTTATCTCTTCACATTAGAATGCAAGCTCCTGGCTCTTCCCACAGGGCTTAGCATGATGTAAATGCTTAATAAATGCTCATTCATCCATTCATCCATCATTCATCAAGCACAAGCATTTACTAGCCTATAGACATTTAGCAGCCTATTATAGTACCTGCCTTTATTGTGTAATGTGCCCACAAGCCTCCCACAACTGAGACTTGAACTCAGATCTTCTGACTCCAAACCCAGGGCTTTTCTTAAGAACCCTACTGTTCTGATTCTGTAATTCAACGAGAAGATGCACTCTAGATTTTCCCCAAATGTTGAAGTGGAGAGACACCAAGAGCTGGGCAGGAATCTTGGTTCTTCCACTAATTAACCAAAGGCAAGTCCCTTGGCCTCTCTGGTCCTCTGCTGTTTCCTGGTCTCTGCAGTCCTCTGGCCCCTTCCTACCATTCCAGGCTTCTGACACTTTCTCCTCCTCTATGCCCATCATGATCCAGCCATATGAGCCTGATGCCCCTGCTGGCACACATCGTTACTCCCTCTGTTCCCCAGGCCTCCGTCTTCCACTGTCCGATGCTAGGCTTCCTTTGAGAGTCAGCTGGGGCACAGCCTCTCCCAGGAGGCCTTTCCTCTGGCCCCTTCCTACCATTCCAGGCTTCTGACACTTTCTCCTCCTCTATGCCCATCATGATCCAGCCATATGAGCCTGATGCCCCTGCTGGCACACATCGTCACTCCCTCTGTTCCCCAGGCCTCCGTCTTCCACTGTCTGATGCTGGGCTTCCTTTGAGAGTCAGCTGGGGCACAGCCTCTCCCAGGAGGTCTTTCCTCTGGCCCCCACCCCAGCTGTTAGTGGCCTGCCTGCCTGCAAAAGCAACCTTTCCTTTACTGTGGACGTGGCTTCCGGGATGCTGCATCTCCAGTGCCTCTCACAGAGCCTAGGACCTAATGAGCACTCAATACCTTCATCGGTTGATTGGTTCTCTCTGTGTATGTATATGATGTAAACAGAATGTCAAGTCCTTGAGCACAGGGATGTTTCACTTCTGTTTTCACATGCCCAGTGCCTAATGGTGTCTGGCATACAGTAGGTGCTTAATACTTGATTGATTGATTATGTATTTATATGTATATTCAGGGTCTACTTGATAAAATGTCAGTTCTTTGAGTCTCATACTGTCTTTTTATCTTTAGGGCTTAGCAGAGTGCCCAGCGCACAGTAGGTAATCAGTAAATATTGGTTAATTGATCATATACATATATATATTCAGAATTTACTCTAATTGAATGTCAATTCCTTGGGTCCAGGAATGGTACCATTTCATCTCTTCATTTCCAGGGCCCAGCAGAGTGCCCGGCACACAGTAGGTGCTTAATAAATGCTGGCTGATTGATTGGCTAGAATCAAGGTAGTTGGACTAGATGGTGTCTCCCAGCTCTAAATCCTATGATTTTAAGAAGCTGGGAAAAGCGAGGACAACAAACAATCTTTCTTTTCCTTCCTTCCTTTCCTTTCTTTTTTCCTCCCTTCCTTCTCCCTTTCTTTCTTTCCTAACTGCCAAGAGACAAGGAGAATGGGGGCAGGGGAGGCAGGCCAGGAGACAATGAGGATTCAGGCCTGCTTTCCTGCCTCCTGTATTATTGTGTCAATACATAGCAACAGCAGGCTCCTCCTGGGCTTCACAATACCCACCTTTCATGCTGTAGCACCCCTGAGAACAAGGCAGCATTCTGTAGACAGGGGGCCTCTCTCTGCATGGCCCTAATCACTCCCAAGATACCATCTCCCCTAATCCCCAGAACATCCCTGGGAGGGAGGGAGGAGGCCTATATTGTTATCTTCTGTATTTTACATATAGTAAAAACAAGGCATTGAGTGGTAAAGGTCTTGGCCTTGGCCAAGCATGAGTCAGAGATGGAGCTTGGAGGAAAACAGCCTCTTCCCTGGGAGTCTGAGCTGGGGGATGGGGAGGGAGCATGGAATGTCAGGGCTAGGAGGGACCTGAGGACTCAGAATGAGACAATACAGAGTGCAGAATGGCAGGACAGGAGAGGTCTTTGGGACACAGAATGTCACATCTGAAAGGGGTTTTAGAACTCAGAACATAGAATGTTTGTTGGTTTGACTCAATCTAACGTCATAGAACCTAAAATTCAGTAGAGATGATATATCTCCTCATTTCCCTTTCAAAGGTCCCCTTGCCCTCAGTGCTGGCTTCTGGCCACCCAGGGGGCTGCCCTTCCTTCTGCCCCTGCTTCTCCCCACCCCATCACCGTCATGTTTATAATCAGCAAACCTGAAGAGTTCTAGTTGGATTCAGCCAATGTCAGTAGATGCTGAGGGATCGAGAGCCTTCCCTGATTTTCCCTAGATTAAAATATAGGGGTGGGAGAAAGGGAGACCCTTGGAATCCCATGATTGTGAGCTAGGAAGAACCTCCGACATCATTTCGACCCAACCCTGCGTTTTGTAAATGAAGATGCTGGAGCTGGAAGAGGTCATTCACACTAGAACAAATACTAAAGCCAGGATTCAAACCCAAGGCCCTCACCTCCCCTGCTCTGTGTCTCTGTTTCATGACCCGACACTGTCTTGTTGCCTTCTTTGGAAAGATAACTTGCCAACCCTCATCCCAAGAGACTTACCTAGAAAGGATGTCAGCCCATTCACCTATTAAGGGCTGATATGTGAACTTCCTCCTGGAAAGATCTGCATTTTAACTGGGTTCAATGCCTTAGCAGGAACAAAGCTTCTGTGGACAGGTCAAAGGGGAAAATAGTAACTCCAATTTTATAAGGTTTAATTTTTACTGAGCTTTTCTCCTTCCTGCTCCATGCCAGTTTTGTTAGCCTTGTTCTACAGAAAAGGCCGCTAAGGGTCAGAGTGGTGAGCCAAGTCTGAGTCTGAACTCAGGTCTCCTGAATCCAAATCTAACGCTTTCCACAGCCTCAGAGTCCCTACCTCCCCTAGGCCTCTCAGGTGTCATGAATTGGGCAGTTGCATATTTCATCTGTGCTTTGAGGTATTTTGGTAAAGCTGGGCATTCATTTCCTTTCCCTTCAGGCCTGACTGGATTCCATTTGTCCTCTCCCCAGCTGCTGGACATGGGGAGTCTCAGTGTTCACCCAGAACATAGGAACAGCTCTGGATAGGAAATCACAGGGCCTGAGTTTGAATCTCACCTCAGTCATTGGCTCCACTCTGAGTGTTCTTGGGCCTTGGTTCCTCACCTATCATAGGAGAGACTGGATGGTCTCTAAGGTGTCTTTCAGCTTTAAACAGTGATCTTAGGACCCTGACCAGTAGGTGAGCTGGCAGGGTGGGAGGCAAACAGTTATTCAATCTTTAAGTGTGATGTAATGGAAAAAAAATAAAACCACTGAGTTTGAAATGAAGAATCTGAGTTCAAGTACTTCCTCTGCCTCGCACAGACTCGTGTGACTTCCTCTTTCTGGGCCTAAGCTGACTCATCTGTAGAAGGAGGGCTTGTATTTGTCCTGATGTCCCTCGAAGCTCGGTAACTTCCCCTTCACCCCCAAAGCTCTCCCTTCTCTGATAGGTCGCTGTTGGTCACACTTCCAGCCTAAGCCTTGCTCTGGAGGAAAGAAGAGCTGCAGGCCTGCCCAGCATCCTATAGCCCTTTGGCCTGGGATGGAGCAGACCCAGCCTCAGAGGGAGTCAGAACTGGCATCCGGGCCACCTCTGCTTGTCACCTTTTCTGTTTGAGTGTATTCCTCCCTGGGGAGGAAGTCAGATGTGCCCAGTTTTCTTGGGACTCTGTGTGTCTCTCTGACTCCTTATCTGTCTCTCTCTCCTCATCCCCTCCCTTCTCCTCCCCTCCATTTCCCTCCCTTCCCCCACTCCCCTTTCTCTGTCTCTGTCTCTGTCTGTCTCTGTCTCTGTCTCTCTCTCTCTCTGTCTCTCCTTCTCTCTCTGTTTTTCTGTCTCTGTTTCTGTCTCTCAGTCTCTCTCTCTCTGTCATTATTTCTGTCTCTGTTTCCATTTCTGTCTGTCTGTCTCTCTCCTTTTCTCTGTCTATTGTCTGTCTCTGTCTCTCTGTGTCTATCTCTATTGTCTGTCTGTCTCTGTCTCTCTCTGTCTATCTCTCTGTCTCTGTCTATCTCTGTCTCTCTGTCTCTGTCTCTCTCTGGCTCTCTGACTCTCTGACCTCAGGAGAGAGTTTCACAAGAATGAATGGCTCATGGAGGCTCATTTCTCCACTCACCTTGTGCTTCTGCCAAACTGACGTCCTTGCAAACAGTTGGGCAACAGGGCGTCTGCTGGCAAGGGTTCTGAACCAGCTCGGAGGCTCCAGGGCCATGTTTGCCAGTGCTCGGGGCCTGGCAGGTGGTTTCCTTCCAAGCTAACACAGCCAAAGGTTACATACACTCAGGTATTTGAAGTCTTTCTCTGGAAGGGGGTTGTTCTCTGGAACCATTGCCTCGCTCCCTTCCAAGCCTAGCTGAGGTGCTGCCTGGACTGCTTGGCCCTCTCTGCCCCTACCCCCACCTTGCTAGGCCTCCTTCTCTCCTGAAATTACTTTGCTCAGACTCTACTCAATCATCTGTGTCCATGTAGTGGCCGCTCAGGAGAATCTGAAACTCCTTCAGGAACGGCTCCATTCTGGCCTTTGTAACCCTAGTGCCTAGAACAGAGCATTTGAAGAAAAGTTTGTTGAATTGAAATAAAATGTTGATTGTTCCACAGGATTATGGACTTTAGAGCTAGCTGAGAGGAAGCACAGGAACCATCTAACCCCACCCCATTTTACAGGTGAGGAAACTGAGGCCTGGAGAGGGGGGTGTATTGACCAAGTCACATAAATGATAGAACTGGGGTTTGAACACAGACATTTCTGACTCCAGTACCAGGGCTTTTTATGCTATATCCCTCTGATACACTGCTTACAAACTGTACTGATGGCTTTGGTTTATACAACATAGTAATTTCCAGATAAACTTCATCCAGTAAAGGGCCCTGTGTAATAGGAAAAACAAACAAACCAAAAAGCCCAGTCAAGCCAAATCAGCCCCGACAACACCCTTATCTAAGGCACTGCTTACCAGGGAGCGTAGGGTTAGAGATGAGGAGACCGGGTCATTTAGGTCAGACTCCTCGCTTTGTAGAAGTGTTGTGACTTGTCCTAGGTTACAGGTAAGCCACTGGCAATGCTGGGATTTTAACCTGTCTTAGACTGTAAAGTCAATGCTTTCCCTGCTCCAATGCCTGGAGCCCTCATCTCCCCACCAGAGGAAGGGGGACAAGATCAGGCTTCACAGTCACTCAGCACTCATGGATCCCATGCTTGCCTTGGACGTGCAGGGAGGGGCTCAGGAACTCTCTCTGTATCTCATTATTTCTCCTCTCTCACCAGTAAGCCCTCAGGCAGGTAGAAGTCCCGTCCCCCCCTCCCCCCCCACCAAACAGAGCTGACTGTCTGACTGTGTTTGACCAGTGGTCTGCGGATGCCCCCAGTTCTAGCATCTAATCAAAAAGGCTCTCCTTTATCATGTGACTAGCGGACTGGCACCCATTAAGGAATGTCTACACCCGCTATAATCTATAGGCCGACACACTAGCCAAACAACTCTTCATACGCTCCTCATTATATTTGCTGCTAGAAAGTGTTAGAAGAGGGGCAGCTAGGTGGCACAGTGAATAGAGCACCAGCCCTGGAGTCAGGAGGACCTGAGTTCAAATCCAGCCTCAGACACTTGACACACTTATTAGCCCTGTGACCTTGGGCAAGTTGCTTAACCCCAACTGCTCTGACTTCCACCATCTGAAAAAGAAAAAAAAAGTGCTAGAAGAACATTTCATGAAGGCAATATGGTTGAGTTGATTAACCAAGGTCTTGAAGTCCTATTTCTGACATCCATGGTCCTGGGAAAGTCGCCCAATCCCTCAGTGTTCTAGACGACTCAGATTGTAAACTGCAGAGAAGGTGCCAAACTCTGTTGGTAGAGGGAGTCTCCTAAAACAATGAATCACAGGAGTGGTCCCTATCCCTAGCTATGGGACCTTTCTTTTCAAGAATGGTTGGGTCAGTTCACAACTGCACCAACAATATAGGAGAGTGTCTGCTCTCTGAAGCCCCTTCAATATTATTCCTCTCTTTTGCCATTTGCCAATTTAGTGGGTAGTTGGTGAAATCTAAGTGTTGTTCTAATTTGCATTTGTTATTAGAGATTTTGAGCATTTTTCCATATGGTTGTTGTTGGTAGATTTCAACTCTTGAAAGCTAATTTTTCATAGGCATTGAATGTTTATTTAGTAGAGGAGTGACTTTGGGGGCTATGTATTGTGTCACTTCCCTAAAAGAAGTGCCAGGGCACTAACCCCCTGCTTCTCCTGTCAGTGAGTTTTAGGACTGACTGTGTCTCTAGTAGCAAGCTAGATTAGGAGAAGATCAGTTTTCTGGTGGTTGCCCTACTGTCCCATAATGGGGGTGGCACAGCTGCTCCCTGCTCCCCAGTTCATTGTTCTGGGAATCGCACTGGACCGAACCAGCTTCATGCAAGTCACCACAAGAAGGGACTCACCGTTGACTCTAGAATGTCAGAATCTTGAAGATGGCCAGCCCCACTCTGACAAGGGATAATCCAGCCTCCAATTGGAGACCTCCAAAGATGGGGGACTCACTTAGTGATCCATTCTGCTTTGGGGCAGCTCTGGTGGGCCCAGAATGCTCCCTAGATCAAGGTGGGATCTGCCTTTCTATAGCTTCCATGGTCTAAGGCCAGTTTTCCCCTCTGTAATCAAACAAAACCAATGGAATCCCCCTTCCCCATGAGCCCTGAAGGAGCCAGTCCAGTGCCCCTTGTGTCTTCTCTTTGCCTTGCCACAGTCAGCACCTGGGCCTCCTTTCAGGCACCAAGATCCCTCTAGTCACTCCTGGTTCCCAGGAACAGTTTCTTTTCCCAACTCTCTGCCCCGATTACTGGACTGTGGGCTCTTTGCTTGCATCATTTTTGAGCAGTGAATGTTTCAAACAAACAAAAAAAATGCTCCAGTGAAGGGAATTTCTAGCTTTTGCCCAATTGAGTAAAAGAGAAAAAAAGGTGTGTCTGTGGGAGGGTGGGAAAGGGTTGGCTAGTGGCTGTCTGGCCATTTGCCCAAGACTAATAGCAGTTGCTCCAAGTGGGCACTTAGCCCGGCTGAGCATATGGGGCAGGTTGGGGGTGATGATGCATGTGAGGATTCTCCAGTCCCTTTTACTGTTCCTTCTGACTTGGAATTGTCTTTTGGACATTTCACTACTCCTTAGAGCCCTTCATCAAAGAGAGGAAGGAGCTGGACAGAGGGCTGGGGGTGGAGAGGGACATGGCAGGCAGCACTGAAAACAACCTGAGCACTTATCTCATCCCACTTCCCCAACCATAGGATGAGGGAGCCAAGACCCAGAGAGGTCAAGTATCTCATCCAAGGTAACACAGCCGTGTAGCTCTGGGACAGGCTTCTTACTGGATCTCAGTTGAATCTTCTCTCTACTGAAAAGCCTGGCAGCCGGTGTAATGGAAAAAACCTCAGTCTGGATTCAGAAAACCAGACTTTATGGACTGAGTGTTGGATGGGAGTCAGGAAGACTTGAGTTCAAATCCTGACTCCGGGTCTTACCAGCTATATAACTCTGGACAAGTCACTCAATCCCTCTGGGCCTGTTTCTTTATCTGAAAATAAGGACATTGGACTCAATGACCTCAAGGTCCCTTTCAGTTCTAAATCCGTGGTCTTCTGAGACTAGGAATCCTGGGTCCAATAGTGGAGTCGCTGTGGGCCTCTGGAGGGTTCATTTAACCATTTAGAGCCAAATTTAACATAGGAATAACCCTTCTTGCACTACTCTCTAGCTCACCAGGCTTCGAGGGGGAAAGTGTTTTGGATTACACGGTCTCCTCACCACCAGACCCGGATCTTCTGAGTGTGTTCAGGGGGCTGCCAAGCCAAGTCTGCCCATGTAAGAGACGGGGCAGCCAGGTTCCAGAAGAGTCACGGTGACACATCAGGATCTGAAGCCTGCTTAGCTATTCCATGTTTCTGGAGCTGACTGGGAGCCTCTTTGATTAACTCTGAGTGGCCACAGCCAAGAGGCACTCCAAAGGCTGGCCTCTTCTTCCTCTCCTTGGTAGTACTCCTTCCATTCTGATGGCATTGCCATGAGAGGAGAGCCAATGTTGTAAGGAGGGAGATCTTAGGCTTTCCTGTACGAATAAGAGCAGCTCTCATTTCTAGGCCTTCATGTTTGTTCTTTCATTTTAGCTAAAGGAGATTAGAGCCCTCAACCTTGTGAGCCTTGAGAGGTCAGAAGAGTGAACCACCAGAGTCCACGAGTCTGGAATTGATTCCATGTTGTACAGCAAGCCTGGAATTGATATCTCCAATTGACCTTCAGGACCCAGTCCAGTGGTACCTGTAATAAGGTCTCATCACAAATAAGCAATGCCTTGTTTGGCCAGGCACTGGGGAAGACCAATGCAACCTAAAAACTGTGTTGGCTCTTAAGTCTGCTCTCCCCAGAGACTGAGATTGTGTGGGGAGAATATGCCCTGCCAAGGTGTCAGAGGGGGAGGAAATGTTTTTACTCCTTTTCTTGCTATATAATTGAAGTAAATGTCTCTTTGTAAAAGCTACTACATGTTAAATGGAACTGGGGTGCTCATTACTGGCATCCAGGAGAGTGGGGAGGAAGCCCCCAATAGGGGCTGAAGTCAATTGCATCAGAGAAGAGCTAACCCAACCACTCAGGGGTACCCCTAGAATCCTGAGGGGGAGATGTAGCTGGTCACAGGGAGCGTGAGATGGGAAGATACTTGTCATGTTTCCACATTTCACTGTGCTGCAGAAATGTGGATTACTGTTAGCAGCTCAGAGAAGAGGTAAAAAAGGTGAACTAATCTAAGATTTCTGGACTGTCCAGGGACTGTGATTAAGAACGCTAGCTCTGTTCTCTCGTAACATGAAATATTCAGATATAGATATGTTTTCTTTTTTGCCAAAAAGAGCAGGAACCCAATGGTCTTAGTACTACCAAGGTCTTAGTATTTAGAAATGTAAAAGAAACTTAGAACATAGAATGTTAGTATAGAGTCAGAGGTAAAAGAACCTTGGGATGAAGAATGCTATTGAATCAAATGTTAAAAATGGAAGGGACCTGGCTCATTCAACCAAACAAACATTTATTAAGGGGCTGCTAAGTGTCTAGCACCATGCTAGTTTCTGGAGATAGGAAGACAGAGATGAAGCCACTTCTCCCCTCAAAAAGCTTCCATTCCCTCAGTGGAGACATCATATGCACATATGCCTATGTATTAAATATATATAGACAATACAAGACAATTTTGCTGGGAAAAATGCTCCCAATATGGGGTGGAGGCTCAGGAAAGGCCTTATGTAGAGGGGAGTGCCCAGTGGAAAACTGAAGAAAGCTCAGGATTTCAGAGGCAATGGGGAGGAGGGAATGAATTCCAGGAGTGGCTGGGGGCAAGGGTGGAGGGGCAGATAATCTACACAAAGGAAGGAAGTAGGGGAGAATATGGAAGATACCCAGATGAAACCCATTCCTCACACATTTCCATACTTTTCATTCTTAAGGACTAAAAAGTTGCCTTTTAAAAAATAGCAGGTCCCTGCCTTGAGGAGAATTTAAAGTAGACAGCCTAAAGTAATAGTCCTTCCTGACTTCCTGACTGGGGTTCTAGCTGGGCACTTGTGTCTGAATTTGGCCAATTAACATGACAATGTCAGTATCCAAATGGCTGGTTAAAGGAGGTGAGTTCTCTTTGGAGAGGAGGAGACAGCCCCTTCTTCCCCTCTGCCACTATTTAGATCATACAAGTGGGAGCTGGGGGAGGAAACCACATTCCTTTGCACTGTCTGACAAAATGGATTTCTGAACCAAAGGTTCTAAGGCTACAACCGCTTTAATTATGCAGTTCCTGTCAAAATCCATCTGCTGAATCCGCCTGTTTCAGGAGAAGGTCCCTTTCTCCCCCTGCATGATTAGATGGTTCCCGTCTACCTGATAGGGATGTGAGGTGACTTTACTTCATAGGAAATCTTTATTCCTCTCATTACTGGGAAGAGTTTGACCACAGAGGAGTCTCTCCACAGAGCTGATGGGTCTTTCAACAGAATCAGTGAAACTCTTTGGGTGACTTTCACAATAGTAAGTTGGAACCTGTCACTCAAGGAAAGGGCCGTAGGATAGTTCATCGTTCATCGATGGATCAATCAAGCATTTGCTAATGTACCCACTGTACGTCAGGTGCTGAGTTATGGGATTCAAAAACAAAAAAATTTAAAAGGGTTCTGACTTTGAGGAATTTATATTTATCAGGAGAGATATGGATATGTGTGTGTGTGTGTGTGTGTACATATATACACATGCAAAATGGGAAGCAGATACAAGGTCATTTCAGTAGAAGTGGTTGTAGCTGGGGAGAAAAAATAGGTCTCATTTTGGAGGTGACTTTTGGGCTCACCCTTAAAAGAAGCCAGGGATTCTAAAAGGGGTAGGTGAGGAGGGAGAGAATTCCAGGCATGGGGCACAGCCTGAGCAAAGGCATGGAGGCAGAGTGCCATGCTCGAGGTCTGGTGAAAAAGTCAGTAGATCTGGACCCTAGAGTGTGTGAAGGAGAGACATGTATGCTAAGGCTGGAAGGGTAGGCTGAGCAAGGCCCTTCAGAGGGGTTTGTTTCTGAGCCTAGAGGAATGGGAAGCCACTAGAGCTTGGGGAGCAGTGACATGGCTGATCTGAGTTTTAGGAAAATCCCTTTGGTCACTAGCATTATCTCTGAGGTTGCATTTATAATGGAATTTTGTATGATCACACGGTCTACCTTTGGGCTGGTTGACTATAAGAATGTGGTCGGTTGCATTAGTGAAAATCTGAAAATGCCCGTCTCTTATTATGTAAGCCACATGTCAGTTGAGATTCCATCTTAGCTACTACAGAACTGGGGAGAATCTTGGAGATCTCCCAGAAAATTTCTTTGGCTCCAAGGATTCCCCTGGGAACATGGAAATCCAGCATGTATTTCCTGCCTAAAAATTCTCTCAGCTTCCCCTGAAAGTTCTCAAGCTAATAAGGTATTGAAGACAGAACAGATTTTATTAAATCCAACAGAAAGCATGGAGTGATCTTGTAAGTGAGCTCCTCCTGCCTTCCCCTGGAGCCTGGACAGTTCACATGATTCACAGAACTGGCAAGGGGATGAACCTGGGCTGCTTCTCCATGTATCTGGCTCCCTGCTCTTCCTTCCCCGCTTTGAGACCCCACATATAAAACACCTGAAGGCCTCTCTTCAAACCTAAGTGAGGCTAGGAGTCTCCATCTCCTTTTGCACTTTCCCTCATAGGAATTCCTTTTCTGATCTATATCTGGGATTAGTCCCTAGATGCCTGTGGGCCCCTGTGAAAGCTGTGTGGGTAATTAGGTCTCTCTCCAGGTCCTCAAACTGCCCAGATTCTCTTGTGTCTTTGTCAGCAATGAATCTCTCAGGGTCTCTCTGTCTCGCTTTAACTGGCCAGGGCGAGGTCTGGCTTAGGTGTCTGAACTCTATCATTCCTGATTTCAGTTTGATTGTCTTCACTGCTGCCATAATAAGGAAGTTTTGATTTGAGTCAGTGAAAGAGCCAAACCCACAGGTGTGGGCCAAGGAGGACCCAGAGAATTCATGCTTTGTCCAGGAGACAATAGAAGGGAGAAGGGGTCCATACCTCACCATGCTTACTCCCTTTTCACCAAGGGTGTTCTCAAAATGTGTGTCTCATAAAGATTTTATAAAGATAAAAAAGTTGCCGTACTGATGGGTAGTTATCAATGTTCTCTATTGATTATTCTCTATGGGAATGTAAACTCTTTTTCAATATGGATTGTTTCATTCTTTATACTTGTATCCCTGAAGCCTAGCCTAGTTCCTGGCATATAGTAGGTGCTTAATAAATGCTGGTTGGTTGCTTGATTCTCTATTTAGATAATAATTTCATCCATGATTTCCTCATTCTCTCAGCATCTTCCCCTCTCTGAGACATCTTTCTTAAATGATTGTTCAAGGTTATTGATAAGATGGCCATGGCAGGTGTGTGAGCTTGGTCTGATCCAGCTGTGATTTTGGTCTGAGGTGCAAGAACCCAAATCCTGTAGTACCACCATCATCATCATCATCATGGTCCTGGGACGATTATTATAGAAACTCAGACAAATGTGCTCCTTTCCTCTGCATTTGTTGTGCTCTTGCCAGATTCATTTACAGGCTCTGGGGTTGAGCCTTCCCGGCTGGGTCTCATGCCAAACTTTCCAAGACTTGTTTTCACCTCTGCTGCTTTTCACTGTTTTATGAGGTGACGCTCCGTGTAATCTTCTGCCCTCCTCCTCCAGCCTTCTTCCTCCAGAGTGGTTTGTAAATGAGTTTGTATTCTGAATCCAAGTCGTCCTTGGCCACCTTCTCTCTGGGCTTAGTGAGGAGGACCTGTGTCTGCTGGCTGAGGTGGTTTCTGGTGTCTTCTCACTCCCTCCTTGTGGTAACTTCTTCACATCGATTAAACCTTTTCAGGAAATGGTGATCATCGGGGTCAACAGCGTTGCTTTTTCCTGTTTCCCAAACTGGAGGCAGCTCTTTGTGTTGCCCAATTCTAATAACATAGAATTGAATTTCATTTTCTTGGTGGTGATCATTGGTGCTTGCCATGACTGTGAATTCTGATTCCCTTTTAAAAGAAACTCCCCTAATGCCAAGGTGCCAAGCTTTTCTTTAGTCCATAGACCCTGGGCCTCTTTGTCGTCTCAAACCCAAGCCCTGTTTTTCAGCATCTTCCCCTGTGCCCGTCTTTGCATCGGGGCATCCATGTACATTCTGACTTCACTGGGTGCCTCTCTAAATTGCATCACCTTCTTCAATAGATGTTGGTGCGCAAAGTACAGTATAATTGTGGCCAGTTTTTTGGTCACTTCATTGTCCTGAGTCCCATGAGACAAGGTGGCCAAGGTGGCCCAAGAAAAATGGATTCTTGTTGCATTTTGACACATGGGGAAACCAACCGCACCAATTCCTTTCTTTGCCCTTCCAAGGAGAACCTGTAAGCCATCTTCCCATCTAGTGGTGATCTCCTTTTTATTTCTGGCTCTATCATTACAAATATCTATTGCTATAATTCAGCTTTTCACTAATATACAAATTATATGAGTCTTGGTACTTTCTGTCTCCTCGAGCCGCTGAGTGGTGCAGTGTACAAAACATTAGAGTCAGGAAGACCTGAGTTCAGATCCAGCCTCAGACATTTACTAGTTGTGTGACCCTGGACGAGTCTCATAACCTCTGCCTGCCTCAGTTTCCTCAATTGAAAAATGGGGACAATGTGGGGATAATAAAATGAGCACTTGTTTTAAGGATCAAAAGATAATATTTGTAAGGCATGGAGCGCAATGCCGGGTACATGTGGGTGCTATGTAAATGCTTGATATCTTCCTTCTCTTGTTGTCATTGAAGAAGCAGACGGGAATGCACAGGCTTGAAGGCTAGTCTGCATTGTTTTCTTCACTTCATGAGTTGCGGTGGCCAATGTATTATGGTCATGAGCCTCTCTGGACTTGAGGCTGGTCCTCAGACAGCTGGTCCTCGGATGGCTGTGTTTGGGACCCTCGATGAAACCCTTCTGGTGTGCTTGGACCTGCCCCAACTCTAGAGGGACTAAGAGGCTGGCCACAGTCACATGGGCAGGAGCCGACAAAACTAGAACTCAAACCCTGATCCCCAGGCTCCAAATCCAGCTTTCTTTCCACTGAACCCTCTTCTTCTTCACCTTCTGTTGGCCATTCAGTTCCAAAGGGTCTCACCATTGGCCACCTCTGTGCTGCAATGTGACTTCAGCCCTGTTGTGTATTGTAGACACCTGTGTTTGCATTCTTTTCACTGAGTCACACTCCTCTCCCTGGGCTGTTTCTGACCAATCCAAATCAACAAGCATTTATTAACCACCTACTGAATACAAGGAGAAATACAGCCTGGCCACGAGCCTAAAGGACTCTCCTTGGAGACATACACTGACTAGATGGTAAGGCACATCACCTCTCAGTGGCCCAGACAATTCTCTAAGACTAAAACTTATGGGCAAGTTGAGAGAGGAGTCCCTTGCTGTTCCAGAATCTCTGTTCCTCCCTATGTGCCTAGTACTGTACTAGGTATAGTAATGATTAAGAATGGCTAGCCTTTATGGGTCACAGGCAGCAAAGTACTGCCAAGTGCTTTTCCTGGATTCTCCCATTTGATCCTCAGAACAACCCTATGGGTTGGTTTCTATTTCCATTCTCATTTTACAGAGGAGACAAAAGCTGAGATGCCGTGACTTGCCCACAGCCACACAGCTAGTAAATAAGTGTCTTTCTGACTCTGGGTCCAGCATTCCATCCATGCTAGCACTGTAGCTACCTCCATACAAGGTAATAACAAAAAGACAAAAACAAAACCATCTCTTCCCTCCCTGAGCTTATCAGGCAATTGGGAAGATATGGCATGTACCCAGAGGAAGAAATGCAAAGCATATGTCAAGCGAGTTGGAACGGGAAAGACCTGACAGGAGGGCTCTGGAATCCTGGATCTAGAGTTGGAAGGATTGCTGAGACTATCTAGTGCAGTCTCCTTTTGTAGGTAGGGAAACTGAGGCAGAGATGTAGGAGTTTGCTTGTAGATGCTGGAGTGGGGACTATGAGCCCAGGTGGTCTGGCACCAAAGCCAGCCTGCTTTCCAGTACCACATGTAGTCAGTTGGTGGTCCCAAGAGTGAACTTATCTGGGGGTTCTTTCTAGCTCTTTCTGTCTGTATGTGGCCTCCTTTCCAATGGACTGGACTTCAGGATCACCACAAATACGAAACAGAACAAGGAATTACTGACCTGGAATTCATTTTGTGAATTATTTCCTATGAAGATCTGCAAAAATGGTGCTGGGGTGGGGAGAGAGGAGAGGAGAGGAGGGTTGGAATCAGTGAACCCTGGCAGTTTATGGTCCTTGTCCTGGGAACCAGGGAAGGTGTAAGAAGACCCAGTCCTCCAGCTATGCCCCCCCATGGTCCTCAGCAGAGGCTGTGGGTGGACCTCTGACAGGCTGCATTCTACGCCAGACGCAGCCAGTGACAGCCCGGATAAATGGACAGGGAAATTCTTTGTGGTTCCGTCCTGAGCCATTGTCGCCGAGCCCCCAGAGCTGGCATCCTGAGCTGAGGCAGCTGTTCAGAAACAGGCCTTAAAGAACCCAAGAACATCCCCTGTCACTTGTCCCTTGGTCCAAGGGAGGGGGTGCTGGCATGGGGAGATCATCTGCATCATTCCATCTTTTCACTCCGAAGAAGCCCCAGATGGGTTTATTAGGCCTCCCTGTAGCTGGAAATACATGTTTTTTTTTTCCTACCCAGTGCCTGGAGACAGTTCAGGTATTCACAGATCATAGGCTAGGGCCAGAATTCTGCTTTTAAATATACTCCCAGGGAGGGATCTCTGGGGTGGAGGGAAAATGCATCCTAAGTGAGGAGAGATAGACATGTCTCTCCTGAAGGAAAATGGGGACTGCTCTTTCCTCTGCCCTGAAAGGGTAAGTGTCAGGTCTCTCTCTACCAGGATTGGGGTGATCAAAAGCTTTTCCAGGTGTACCCAGATTCTCCCCTTTGAAAAGTGATAAGCCTATTTCAGGAGCTCAAATGAGCCTAGGTTTAATGAGAATGATGTATCTTCTGCTTGCCCTGGGAACACCAGCCTCTCACTGAATCATCATGGAATTAACTAATCAAAAAGCATGCATTAAATGCCTACTACATACTAGGCAGTATCCTAGAAACCAAAGATGAAGAATGAAACCATCCCTGCCCTCACAGAGCTTACATGCTAAAGGGGAATCTAGAACTTTGGAACAGGAACTATCTAGGCCAATCTCTCCAATCTCAACTGGGAAGTCCCTTCACAACTTGTGCTAATTATTTCTAGCTCTGCCCTTTGGGGCCAAGTAGAAGAAATCTGCTCCTTTTTCTTCATCCCTTCTTCATTCAGACCAGAATAGAGTCACCATGCACCCCACCCCTCACACTAAGCCATCCAAAAATCTCATCTTAAAATCAAGCAAAATGTGATGACCTGTAGTTTCCAAAGAATTTTCTAGGCTTTGGGAGGAGGACAGGAAACCACTGAAATATTAATCTGTGTACTAATGGACTCAGACTCCAAAGTCACATTATAGAAAATGGTAGATATCACAAGAGATTTAGACGTTTTACTGAGAAAATTCCTATCTTGGTCCCCAAACCAGCAGATGTCAGACCTGGGAAGGGGAGGGGAAGTTGAGTGAAATCTGAATGTGTGTGTGTGATCCGGTGACATCATCAAATTTGTATTCTAGAGAAAGACTAGCTGGGGTGGCTGCATATCTGAATAATTTTCCACGTAAATGCCAGATGTTAACCTCATAGAAAAGCCTGAGTGATTAGCTCTAACCTAACTTTTCTTGGTTTCTAGTGGATAAATAAACTTTCTCCATGAATCATCTTGTGAGGAATCGCCATTAAAAAAAATTAAAAACTTGATGAGAATTGATTGAGCCGGAAATGTTTTAGTTACAAGGGCCAAGAACATGCATGCTTAATAAGAGATTAGAATACTCCTAATTCTTCCCCCCATCCCTTCACCATGAGGCATTATGGTGCACTGGCATCAGGAAGACTTGGGCAGAAGACTTGGCTCTGAGGAACTGGGTACAAAACCCCATTTGGTCACTTAATTAATACCTATGTGGCCTTAAGTAAGTTACTTCCCTCTTTGGCTCTCAGTTTACTCATCCATAAAATGAAGGGTTTGAACCAGATCAGTGGTATCAGACTCAAATAGAAATTGAACCCTGTGGGTTGCCTATTGGTTTAGAAAACCACAAATTAAGATTATCTTTATTATTGTAATATTGACCATTTTCATTAATTATGTTAATAATATTTTGTTAACCATTTCCCACTCATGAGTGTGGCCAGAATCACCTGTGGACTAGGCGACCTTTAAAGTTCCTTTCAGCTCAAAATCTACAATTCCCCTAATTAACTTACTGTGTGACCCCAGGCAAGTGACTCAACCTTTCTGTGCCTTCAGGCAACCCTCTAAGAACTAAATTAGAGGTTGCTGAACAAAGCAGACATGCTTGGTAAAAGGCACTTCCCCTTGGGGTTCCCTACCCTAGTGGAATCACAGATCTGGATCAGGGAATTCCCTGATTAGCTTGGCTCAGATCTCCAAATATAGAAAATAAAGATCTTGTTACTTCTATTTTCCCTTGTAGGCAGCGTAGTGTATACTGGCAAGGACATTGACCATGGAGTCATGAGCCCTGAGCTGGAGTGTCAGCACTAACACTTGCTAGCTCTATAAGCCTCTATAAGCCTCAGTTTCCTCACCTGTAAATGGGGACAGTAATTTTTCTACCACTATATACATCCTCAAAAGGTTGTTTGCTGCAAAAGTCTTTTTGATTAACATCGGGCAACCCAGTTTCCCAATAAAACACAATTCCTGGTTACTCAATCACACAGTGTCAGAGGTAGAAGGGACCTCAGTGGCCATCTAGCCCAAGTCAAACTTAACCAGGAGCCCCTTTGCTGAAATATCCATCCAATGGTCAGGAGCAGCTGCATTTAACATTTATTAACTGGAGTTTCAGGGAAGGGACGCAAAGACAGTTCTCTACCCCCCCAAACAAACAACAACAAAATAAAACAATCCATGTGCTCAAGGAGCTTACTTACAAGGGCATGGAGGCAGGGTTAGAGGAGGGGAGGCTGGAGGGAAGGAGATAGCACAGTTAAAGAGAGAATGAAATGAGTAGGAAGAGCTACCCAATGCGGTGAAGCAGGAAAGGCTTCCTCTAGACCACGGGGCAGAAGCTGAGCCTCAAAGGAAGCTGGGAGTTCTAAGAGGGAGATAAATAAAGAAGGAAAGGGTCCATTTGTCAAGTCTAAAGTACGATTCCAGTTAAGCATTCTTGTGCCTTCTGTGTCTGGAATGGGGGACGCCGTGCAAAGGCACGAAGGTGAGAGGATTGTGTTGAGCTGTAGGGAGCTTTGGCCAGAGTGAGGCGATCGTGTGAAGGGCCAGAAAGCCTGGAAGGGTGTGTAGGAGCAGATCCAGGAAGGCCTTCTATACCAGGCCGAGGAGTTTGAGTTTTGTCCTACAGAAACTGGGCTCCCCCAAAGGTTCCCATCTGGGCTGTGGTGGCATGATCAGACCTGGCCCTGGGCACAGGAACTTGACAGCTGGGGATGAGGCTGCTTTTTCAGGGTTAGCCCCACTCCCAACCAACCACACTTTGAAGAGTTTCAGTTCCAATTTAAACACTGGCAGGATTTGAGAAATGCTGTGACTGTACCAGGCCATTGTATTTAATCACATCCTCCCCACTCTATGCTCTCTCTGCAGTCAATCACCCAGTGCTGGTTTTCAGGCAGGATAAAGAAAGTTTCTGTCTCTGTAGGAGTCCCCAGAGGCACAAGAACTTACAATAATATTTTTCTTGGAATACAGACCTGAAGAGAACATCTTTTCAAATTCTGCCCTCAGATACAACTCACAGACTCTCAGATTTGGAAGGGCCCTGAGTGGCCATCCAGTCCAGCCTGTAGCTGAAAAAATGCTTGTCTTTGCCTGAAGGCTTTGGGTTGGGGTGGAGGCCCCAAGTCACCCCCATTGAGGTGGCTCATTACACTTTGAGACAGCTCTAATTATTAAAAGTGGGCTATTTATAACTTTTATTCATTCTCTGGTCCTTGTTCTGCCCTTGGAGACACAAACAGAGCAAGTCTAATTGTCTTTCACGGTACAAACTTTCAAGTACTAGAAGACCGCTCCCATGACCCCTCCTACTATCTCTTCTTCAGGCTAAACACCCCCAATTCCTGTTGAAACCAGAGGCAATTGAGGAAAGGTATGTCCCAAGACATACCTACTTGACCACCACAAGCCCAGTCAATGGATAGTTATTCTGAGCACTGTCCTAGGTGCTCAAGATAGAAACCTTGCCTTCAAGGCGATAATATTCTATCCAAAATACATATAAAGCAAACACAAAGTAATTTTAACTGGGGGGTGGGGTGGGCTGGGGGTGGTGGTGAAGTAGAAGATGCTGGGAGCTGGGGAAACCAGGGAATGACTTGGGCACCTCAGCTGGACCCTGAAGGAAGGTTAGGATTCTGAAAAGTGAAGGTGAGGACTGGGTACATTCCATGCATGGAAGAACAGACTGTGCAAAGCACCATTTAAGAGACTAAATGATATGCTCCGGGAATTTCAGAGCTGGAAGGAACTTTAATTGAGTTAAGGGATTCTTAACCTTTTTTTTTTTTTTTGAGTTATGAACTCCTCTGGAAATCTAGTGAAGCCTCTAGGCCCCTTCTCAAAATAGCTTGGTTGCTTACATTCATGATGGAAGGAAATGCATACTGGACCCAGATGGCTCCAGAGGAGAGAGTGAGGCTGGTGACTTGGCACAGCCCTGCTTCACTTAAATCCAATTCACTCACACGTCATGGCATCACCTCTCTGATGTCATGGTCTCCTTCTATACCGAAGGACAAAAGACAACAACAAATTTCCACTAGAGAATAAGGAAAATAGAGATGTCATCTTTTTCCTATCTCAATTCACAGGCCCCCTGAAATCTATCCATGAACCCCTTGGGTTTCACCCTAATCTTTCATTTTCTGTCAGGTCTCACTGGGTAACCCGTTTTTCAGGAGAGGAAAGGAAACCTTTGGAAAAGGAAGTGACTTGCCCACGGCTACCCTGATGCAGGATAAATAGTAAAACTGGGACTAAACCTCAACCAGAGCCCTTTCCCCCTATCGTTTGCAGGATTCCAACTGCTTTAGGGGCCAAGCCAGATCTCCTAAGGCAGGAAGCCCACCTGGCCACTGAAAAGAAAGCCTGCTTGAAGAAATGATGGGGCACATCAGGGTCTTCCCAACTGGAGAGGGAGGATCTCCCCTTACCACTCCCTCTCTCTCCTGTTTCCATCTTCACATCTTTCTTTGTGATTTCGTTCTCTCCTCCCCCAGCCTCTGTTCTGTGGATATCGACCACTTCCCCCAGATCAAAGGTAGGTGCCGAGCACTTGATTAATTGCCATGGACCAGGAGCCTTTGCCTCTCTGACACTCAAGTCACAGAGACAAAGGGATGCTCAGCAGAAGCTGTGGCCTGCGTGGGTGTGCCAGGCTAAATTCACAAGCCAGAGAGCATCGAGTCTGCTCAGCAGGGACCAGAGGGTTACTGAGCCCCAGAAGGAAGTGGCAGAGTTCTTTTCAGGGTATGAAGCAGTGTTTGCATATGTGGAGAGAACACGGAGGGCCAGTGTTGAACAGGGAGTGTTCGTGGGTATTTGGGGGAAAGTTGGAAACCATCCTCCACTTGTGGAAATCAGTTCGGCTCCCACCCAGACTCCTGAGTTGTTACCACTGGTGATGTATTCATCTCACATAGAATCCTAGGAGGGCAGAAACGACTGTAGAACATAGAATGCCTGGGCTGGGAGGGACCCTAGAACTTAGAATGTCAGGGCTAAAAGGATCCTTAGAACAGATAGTATTGGAATTAGTGAGGAATCCAAGAACATAGACTATCAGAGCTGGAAAAAGCCTTTGAGTTAATCAAACAACAAGCATTCCCTAAACTCATACTATAGGCACTGGGGTACAAGCACAAAGATGGGAAAATGAACTAAACAAAAGAGCTTACCTTTTGACGGTGGAGACAAGAAATATGTGTATGTCTTTATAGATGTGTATGTATATATGTTACACACAGCATAAATGGATTTTATACTTTACAAAAGCAAACAAAACAGTTTCGTTTTAGAACATAAGGAATGGCCCTTGGACTGCAGTGGGAGCTCTGAGGCACCCTAGGACACAAGAAGTTATCCTGAGCTGGAAGGGGCTTTAGAGACCTCCTGCTCAGGGGAGGCTTAGTGAGAAGCATGGATTGGCCAAAAGTCACCAGTGAGTGCTGGCAGCTGGGATGGAAGCCTGCATTGCCTTGTCCTGGTCTAGTTGAGTTTCCAACATTCTTCACCCCCTGAGGCATTACGATGCTTCTCTGGCCTCTCCGTCTACATTGTGATGTCATAGATAGAACTCTTGACTTGGAGTTAGGAAGACCCAGATGTGAATGCTGATGCAGATATCACTCTGGCCACGGACAGGTCTGTGCCCCAGTTTCTTCATCTGTAAAATAAAATTGTTTGCACTGATGAGTTCAGGACTGTTCCCCTCTCAATCAGTGAACCTATGGTCCTTTATTTATGACCTAGCTAGTCTAGGAAAACTTCCTATGGGAGAATTCAATCTATCGATTAATCAACAAGCATTAATTAAATGCCTTCTATCTACCAGACAGGTTGGTGTGGCTAGGGGGCGACATGGACAGAGCCCCAGGCCTGGAGTCAGGAAGGATTCAAATCCAGCTGCATCACCCTGGGCAAGTCACTTCTGTCTGCCTCGATTTCCTCATTTGTCAAATGAGCCTGAGAAGGATGTGGTATCTTTGCCAAGAAAACCTCAAAATGAGGTCACAAAGAGTCAGAAAGGACCAAAAACCAGACATTGCTACGTATAAGATGTGAAGAAGAAAGGGAGCCAGCCCTTGCCCTCAGTGAGCCTACAGTCTATCAGGGAAACAATGTGTGCTCGAGTAAAGAAATACAAACTATCTTCACAGCAAATGGAAAATAATAAAGGTGGGGATGGGGAGGCTATGAGGCTGAGGAATGATTGGCAGCAGCTCCTTGAGAACCTAGAGACTTTAGCAGGAGACTGAGAAGCAGCTAGCAGCCTTGACAATGGGTCAGTCTAGTGGGGGAGCAGCCAGGTTGCTCAGTAGTGGGCCCCAGGACCAGAAACCCACGGATCTGCCAGCTGCATGAATTAAATTATGGAATGAATTACATTCTGCACCATTACAGTGACTCACCCGTCCAGACCTCCTGACATGACACCTGGGCTTGTTGAATCTCCCAACAGGAGCAGTGGGCAGGTGGGGAAGCCTACCTGGTCCTAGAGCTGGTCAATTAAGCAAATGTTTTTTTACTAAACATCACGGAGGGGCTGCTCTTGAAGCCTGGCAGTCTATGAGCTCTGGGATACTTAGCTTGGAAGTACTGCTTAGGGGAAAGGGGGCTGGATTTCAGAGCCAGAAGAAGACCTGGGTTTGAGTCTCAGCTCTGCCAGCCGTGGGCCCTTGGGCAAGTCAGAGCCTCAGTTTCCTCACATGTGAAATGGACATAATGATGAAGCAGCCTTTGAGTGGTGGAGAAGGCACTTGATTTGGAATCAGATGTGGGTGGAATCCAGGAGGGCCTTCTTGCTAACTTTGTGTGTCTGCTGCTAGGAGTTCTATTTTCTGCAATTTATCACCTTGTCAATCATCAATCAATAACCATTTATTAAGCACCCATTATGTACCAGGCATTCTACTAAGCTTTCAGAATACAAAAAGAACCAAAAGACAATCCCTGCACATCACACGAGAGAGACAACATACAAACAAATCTATTCGAACCATAGGATACACAGGAAATAATTAACAGGGGGGCACTGTCATTAAAATTGGTTAGGGAAAGTTTCCTATAGGAGGGGGGATTTTAATTGGGACTTAAAGGAAGCTGGGGAGGTTGGTAGTCTGGATAAAGGGGGAGCATTTCCAGGCTTGGGGAAGGGACAGCCAGAGAAGATGCCCGAAACTGAGATGGAGGGTTTTGTTCAGGGTACAGCCAGGAGGCCAGCATCACTGGTTTAAAGAGGAGGAAGAAGACTGGAAGGGTAGGAAGGGGCAAGAGCATTTTGTGTTTGAGCCTGGAGGCAACTGGGAGCTACTGAAGGTTATTGAGTAGGGGAATGACATGGTCAGACCTGAGCTTTGAGAAAAACACTTTAGTGGCAACCTTGGGCCAGCTACTCCCCCTCTCTGCCCCTTGATTTGGTCTTATGTAAAACTGTGGGTGTCATACTAGGTGATCTCAAAAGCACTTTTAAGCTCTAAATGCTATGATCCTACTGAATGTCTTTTCTGGGTATGTGTTGGAGAAATGGACATTGACTGTCTTTCTAATTCTGATATGCTGAGATTCTCTCTGTTATAAGGGAAGGGTGTTCTTTGTTTAGATATGAAGGGTATGGGGAAGTATTCAGAAAGAACAGTCATGTTAGCAAAAACCTTGTTTTAAAAAGAGAATATTGTCAAATAAAGAAACGGAATGGCAGACAATGGTCACAAGATCCTCCGAACCGAACCAACCCGATGCAAAACTAGGCAAGAGAAGATGGCAAAAATAACACTGGAAAATAAAGCTCAGGAGCAAGAAACAAAAGAAGACAGCGGGTCACAGACTCCCGGGAAACTCCCTGGCTGGGCCCAAGGAAGATTTTTTCTTCCAGAGAACAGTCAAAAAGTGCTAATATTTTATGTAATCCATGGCCCGGGGCCCAAGCTCCAAAGGGGGATAACTCCCCAAGGGTAAATTTCTCCCTGTGGACCTTTACAGCCAACCCCACATGAAGGTTGCTCCAGGATAATCTCTGTCTGGAAAAGAGCCCTTGGTTCCATATAAGCACTTATGGTAACAAATGTAAATAAGGTAGGACAGTATTTATTTCACCCCACAGAACACTCAATGTTTGCACAGTGCCCCATACATGCTAGGTACAAGTAACAAATGCTTATCTAATTGAATTGAATGGAAGGCATCCAAAGACTCATAGGAACTCGTAAAGAACATGTAATTTTTCTTGGGATGAGTGAAAGTCAAGGTTGTGTGGATGACAACCCTTTAATATTCTGGCGAATCCGTCTTTCTTAATGAGTCCTACCCGGGTTTTCCTAGACTTTGGTGTGCTAATCTATGGATTACACTCCCTGAAGAAGGCAAGTCCATTCTGGAAATGCTATGTGAGCAATCCCCTTCCCATTAGACCAGAGCTATTCAAACAACTCACCAATAGAGGTGATGGGTGTGTGTGTGTGTGTGTGTGGTTATTTCTTTCTTCCCCAAGTCAGAGGTATCTTTCATTGCTCCTCAATCAATCATTAACTGGCAAACATTAATTAGTCACCCACTGTACACCAGGCACTATTCTAGGTTCTAGAGATAAAAAGACAAAAAGGAAACAGGTTCTACCTTCTGAGCTTACACTCTTCTTGGGGGAAACGATATGCACATATATCAATATATACAAACTACATAAAGACAGCTACTGGACCTATGATTTCATTGGCTTAGGAAACACTCCCAATTCAGGGCAGCACCTTCTCTGCAAATTAAAATCTTAGAGAGTTTGCTTAAAGAATGCTGAGAGCAAGTGATGCTACCCACTACCCCATCCTACCTCTAGCACCAAATATACAGAAGACCCCTAAGGGTGGTTGAGGTTTTTCAAGCTTAAAACCATGCTAAGACTTACGTAGAAAAGATCTACTTTGTACAAGTTCCCAGTAGCTTGTTGAGATGATAGATTTGGGTCCAAGCCTGAGTTCTTATTTGGAAAAGTTGGCAAAGACTGGGTGGCAAGGTCACTGAGACTGGTCCATATGGAAGCACTGGGTCTTTGTGAGATGGCAGCTCAAGCCACAACTATCAAGTGCCTACTAATCCAGTCTTGAACATTCAGTATTTCTGGGTTTATGACTAGTCCAAATGATTCTCTGATATGACCTCCTCTGCCTTCTGAATCTCTTCCATCAGTTTCTTGACGAAAGCTTTGAAAAGGTTGTGCAAATGTTGGCTAAGCTGGTCATTCCCCACTGACCGTTTTTGCTCCAACCTGGGTACTTGGCCCCTTGGGGGATTGGTCAGCTGCCCTGGCTTCTGATATAGAATAAAGTGTGTTCTTAGCCTGGGAGCATGGAGCAAAGGTTTAACCAGCAAAATCATGGTGGCCTATTTCTTCACTGGCATTTCATAACCCAACCATGTTTAATCAACTGATACATTGTTTGTGGAGCCTCTAAACTGAAAGGCACTGTACAATGTTATGTGAGTGAGGGTTATGCATCTTGATTTTATTTTTAATAGTCTTCAGAATGGAAAAACAAATGTAGTGGGGGCAACTGGAGCCCTGGTCTGTTCCACTGGAGTATTTCATGAAGCTGGGCAGGTGGGAGGGGATTGGACTAGGTCATCTTGCAAGGCTCTTCCATCTAGAGCATTAAGACAATATTCCTCTTCTGCTTGTCCCTATTGCTGACCAAATAAAGTGCCAAATGCATCTAGTGCATTTATTCAGCTTTGGATATTTCCTTTTAGGTAGGACCTTGGGAGGCTGGCAGATGGCCAGCTGGTTGAAAGGGCTTGAGATCATTGCCTAGAGTCTCATGGTATGAGAGTTGGAAGGGATTATAACAACCTTCTAATCCATCTCATATGGAAAAGAAGTGAAGAAACCAGCCTAGAGGAAGAAGAGCAGGGGGATGTGACTGATAGATGTGCTTAAGCTTTTGGAAGACTAGCGGGTGGCCCCAGAGGGCAGAACTTAGAGAAATGGGTAAAAGGTGGTGACGGAGATTTAGGGTGGATGTCAAAACAAACTTTCTGACAATTGGAGCCACCCCAAAGTGGAATGGGCTGCGTTGGGAGGCAATGAGCTGTCCCCCAAGGGAGACCTCCCAGAGAAGGCTTGGGGGGGTGAAGGGAGGCTCCCTATGGATTCCACAAAACAGCCCCAAGGTCCCTTCTGATGAGGAATGGGCTCTGGGAGCCCCCTCAAGCTCTCCTTGAGTCCTTGAGGTACAGGCTCTGGGAACCTCCCTTGGACTCTTGATTGAATCATCCCATTTGATGAGGCAGGTCTGTTGCTAGACTTCCCGCCCTTGAACTGGCCTAGCCCACCAGAGTCTGTGGCCTCCAGCTACCTCCCACCCTTAATCACTCATTGACCTCATTAACTCCTCTTGAAGACCCTCCCCAAACTCCTCCCCTAGACCACCCCTAGATTTCTCCCAGAACCTTCTGTATATAAGACCCCATCCTGCCTTCATGTTTGTGAGAGTGCCATAGAATGCCATAGAATGCCATAGAATAGTGAGAGCGCCATAGAATGCCATAGAATAGTGAGAGCATTGTAGAATTTTCTAGCACAGACTTACTCTTTGTCTAATGCAAGTGAACTTTTAATAAACTTTACTTTTCCTTGGCTCAGAAGACTCGAATTCATTCAGCAGGACCCAGTGTGTTGGTATTTTGGGGTCTCCAGAACAACCCTAACCCTCTTAGTGGGTACCCTCTTCACCTTCCAACTCTGAAATCCTGTCATTCTGTGAAATGTCATCTCTTCTATGAGACCCCCTCCCCCCAAGCCTTAGCTTAACCTCACTCTCCCATTATTTCTTGACCTTGAATTTTATTTGGTTTGATTTTGTATCCCCTTAAATGTATTTGTTATATAATATTGTTTATTATAATTATTTATGTATGGGTTATGCCTTCCCCCACTAGACTGCAACCCCTTGAAAATAAAGCCTCTTACAAAAACCACCTCTCCCTCAGCATGTAACACATTGCTCTGCACACAGTAAGTGCTTGATAAATGCTGGGTGCACTAACTTATGGTCCTTTAATTCCTTAACAATGGTTCTGAATGTTAGGAGACATTTTGTTTCCTTCTTTGAGGGTTCCTCTGCCTGAGCCAGGGGGCAGAGTGTGTGACCTTGGGAGAGTCACTGAATAGTTTTAGACCTCGATTTCCTGATCTGGAAAATGAGAATTTGGAGGAGAGGATTTCTAACACTCTTTTGAGGTCTAGGTGCATGATACTACGACCTTCCTTGCCCAAAGTGCCTGGAGCTCTGGGTGGCTGTAGAATGCTGAGTAAAGATAAATAAGTGTTTCTGTCTGTCTGTCTGTGTCTGTGTTGGTGATGAATCCCCTTCTTATTTTCCCATTATTGAGTCTTTTCTTTACCAAGAAGGGCACAGAAGGGGGGTCATCAAAACTTTTGAATGACTTCTCTGATCTCTGAGGTGCAATTAAGAAGGCGAGAATCTGTGAGAGCCAAAAGGAACCCCAGAGACCATCTAGAAAAGTCTCATGTTTTACAGGTGGGGAAACTGAGGCCTGCAGAGGGAATTGATTTACCTGAGGTCACACATCCCATGAAGCACAGTGTGGCTCAGTGGACAGAGAGCTGGTCTCAGGGCAATGGAAACCTGACTCAATATCACACTTCTGGAATATGCTGCTAGTGTGATGCCTTCCGGTGTGCCAGGCAACTTTCTACAACTGCAACTCACAAAGAGATGCTGATTTCTACTGAGGGGAGGGCATTTCCTTCTCAGGGAGTCCAGTCCCTCACTATTTCACCAGTGATATCTGTACCCCCAGCTCTTTCCATCATTTACCCCAACATTGTCTCCTGTTCAGTGTGGTACCAGACAGAGCCCTGGGCTTGGAGGTAGAAAGACATGATGCTTAATTGCTGTGTGACCAAGGATAAGCCCTTTAACCTCAGCCATAAGCTTGGGTCCTGTCCTGGTTCTGTTGGGCAAATCATTAACCTTTCTGGCCACAGTTTCCTCATCTATAAAATGATGGGGGACTTACTAAGAAGGCACCTTCTAGCTATACATAAATGATTCTTCTAATCTCTAGGTGGGGCGTTATCTGCATTAGAATAGAGTTCCCACAACAAGGAAATCCTTGGTCTTGAATGTGCAGATATTACCTCTTAAAGAGGTCACTGGTGTAAAGGAAGAGCCTTGTGCAATCTTTAAGTAAGTCTCTGGATCCCATTTCTGTAAAACCAGAGAGCCAAGCTTGATCAGAAAGCCTGTTCCCCAGGGGCTTGGCTTTATAGGATCATAGATCTAGGGTTGGGGCAGCTGGGTGGTGCAATAGATGGAACACCCCGCCTGGAGTCAGGAAGACCTGAGTTCAAAAGTAGCCTCAGAAACTTGCTAACTGTGTGACCCTGCACAAGTCACTTCACCCTGTTTGTCTCAGTTTCCTCATCTGCAAAATGAGCTGGAGAAGGAAGTGGCCAGTCAGGGCAGTATCTCTGCCAAGAAAACCCCAAATGGGGTCACAAATAGTGGACGTGACTGAAACGACTCAACAACGATATCTCAGGATGAAAGGGGCATTAGAAGAGGTCAAACCACAAGCTCAGCCCCTTCATCCTATAGATGAGCACACCAAGGCACAGAAGGTTAGGGGACTTCTCCAGGGTCTCACCATCAGCAAGCAGGAGGCAGGTTTAGAATCCAGGGCTCTCTGACCTGAGCCAGATGACATAGTAGCCTAAGTACTGATGGGGTGCTTGGGATGTATATATATTTGTAATGTCAATCTATGTTTGCAACATCAGTCTATGTTTGTAATATCAATTTGAAACATCTGTTTGTAAATGGGGTGCTTTGGGATCTATGTCTATAAAATCAGTTTGTAAAAGCAGTCTGTAAAATCACATTTCCCCCTCATCAGTCTCAAAGCATTAACTCTGCCCCTTCCCCCTGCCAGCACTCTGCCCAGCAACAACTCATGAACTGTTTATCTTTGCTTGAAACAATAAGCTACTTATGAATCCTTCACAAAACTATCTATAAACATTTTTAGCTTAGGCAAATGTTATCTCCCCTAGTAGAGTGGCCAGTTGCACCATGAATCCTTCAATACCCAATCTATAGGTTAACTCCTTAGCCAATTATACCCATACTGAGTCTCCATTAGCCTTGGTTCCCAACATCCATCTTGTCAAACATGACACTAGGGATGACTAGGTGGTGCAGTGAGTAGAGCGTCAGCCCTGGAGTCAGAAGGACCTGAGTTCGGATCAGGCCTCAGACACTTAACGCACACACAAACAAAAACCTAGCCGTGTGACCTTGGGCAAGTTACTTAACCCCAATTGCCCTCCAAAAAATAAAAGCAAACATGACACTGATGGGTGGCAGACTGGGCACTCCTCAGTTGGCCATGACCGAGGGTTGACTTTAGTGATATGTCAGGCCTAAAACCACACCTCCAGGTAGCCCCACCTTGGGCTATTTACCAGTGAATTATGGGCAATAGGCCTGCTCAGTTGATATTAAAAGTGCATGTTCCTTTAAGCACTTACCACTTCTTAACTCCTCCCTGATCCCACCCTTACTCACCTAGTTAGCATAATTGACTCCTTAAAAACTATGCCTATATTTTCTTTAAGTTTTCAGGTTCCCTAAGAACTCTTGCTGTGCAGTGTAACAATGAACTTTTACAATCTCGCTTCAAAGGTTGCTTGAGCCTAGTGAATTCTTTCCAGACTGAATTGCAGGGTTTCTGGTCACTGATAGTGATCAGGGTCCCTGGTAGAACCTATTACCCTTCCCCCAACAGTACCAGGTCAATGTGTTTGTATTTTCTCCTGGATGAATGATATAGGGAGCTGCTGAAGCTTTCTGATGAATGACGTGTTCAGATCTTGACTTTGGAAAATTGTTTTGGCAGCTATG
The DNA here is from genome assembly GCA_011680675.1 of Gymnobelideus leadbeateri. Taxonomy (NCBI): domain Eukaryota; kingdom Metazoa; phylum Chordata; class Mammalia; order Diprotodontia; family Petauridae; genus Gymnobelideus; species Gymnobelideus leadbeateri. The sequence continues at coordinate 540,185 of WOXC01003680.1, read as the reverse complement.
TGTAGGACAGAGAGGAGATGGGCTACTCTGAACAGACAGACAGAGGGATATGATAGACAGACAGATAAAGAGATAGATAGATAGATAGACAGATAAACAGAAAGATCGATAGATAAAATATTAATAAATATTCATTAATTCATTCCAGAATTATTACTTTGATTTTGAATGACTCTATTACTTTGAGTTAGAACCTCCCTGGAATATATGTTTAGTAGTGAGTCAGAGGGTACAAACATTTTCTTCACTTTTCTCTCATAATTCCAAATTGCTTTCTAGAATGGTTGGAACAATTCTCAACTCCACTAACAATGTATTGACAATCTTAAGTGTTAAATTAGGAAATATACAAGAGAAAAATGCATGAACCTACAAACACATTTGCACTTAGAAAAAGAAATAGGAAAGCAATCCACTCCATCCTCTTCTCTCCCGCTTTTCTCGAGCTGGTGCCTTGTGTGACCAGATTGTAATTAGAACCTTGCAGGATGGGATTCGGGTTAAGGCGGTCTCATCCTGACTGCTCAGAGGCTGACATTTTTGAAAGGGATTTCCCTATTGTCAGTGTCTGTAGAACCGACAGGATATTTATTCCAGCTTGTCCCATTCCTGTAAAAAATGTGGCTCCTGTCAACAGATGCACACAGTTCTGTCACAAACAGCCACCGGGAACGTTCTTTGACGTATTATTTTCTCTTCCCAGACATGTTGTGTAGCAGTATTTACCAGACCGGATTGCTCTCAGCTGTGGGGATGCTGGTGGGTCCGATCTTAAATTTTTGTTTCTCAGGTTCAGAGAACTGGCCTGGTGTAGAGAGTACTGGGCCTGGTGTCAGGAAGGTCTGGGTTCAGGTTCTGCCTCAATACCTGTGTAACCCTCAACAGGTCATAGGATCATTAATGCAGACCTGAGAGGCATCTTAAAACCCCTCACTTCACAGTTGGGGAAACTGAGGCTCAGACAGTATGATTAACTTATTCAAAGTCTTACAGGCACGTCAGAGGCAACATTCCAACCCAGACCTTCTGATTCTAGAGCCAGGGTCTTGTGGCCTCGACCTTTCCCAGTCTCAGTGTTTTTTAACTGTAAATTGAGGATAATGATAGAATCTGCCTCACAGATGAGCTTTGAGGCTCCTTCTGGCACCAAATCTAGGACTCTAGGACCTGTCCCAGGTCCCACAACAAAATGGAGTAGAGGCAAGATTTGAATCCAGGCCATTCAATAACACATAACTTCTGCTAGACCAAGCAGTAGACATCTGTGAAGAAGAATAAAAATGAGGATGGATCATAGACTGAATCCTGGAAAGGCCCTCAGAGACCCACAGTCCAGCAGACCCGCTTTACAGATGAGGAGGTCAGATGGCTTGTCCAGGGCCAGGCAGGTGATGCAGGAGACAGAGCAGAACTCCTCTGGCTGAATCCAATGACCCAGGCTCTCTAGTGTACACACTAGTCTCTGTGACTCTGTCTGCGGCGTTTTCCAGGTGTGCATGGCAGATTAACAACAGTCATTGGTGCCAGCATTTAGATGGCAGTTGCATTTTACATGCCTGGTCTCATTTGATCCTCTCTACACCCCCGTTAACTCAATCAACTAGCATTTATGTGGAGGGCTTCCAAAGTGCAGAGCTCAGGGCCAACAGGTGGGTAAACAAATGCTTGTAGAAAGAAGGCCAGCCCTTGCCCTCAGGGAGCTTACTCTCTAACAGAGAATACAATGCACCAAAGGTCAACTAAATTTTAACTTTTGGAGGCAGATTTAACCCTTCAGGTTTAATCCTCATCCTGCCCCCTTCCTTGCCTGGAACGACACAAATTCTGTGGCACACCAGTGGCCAGCTCCCTCCACTGCCTCAGATGCCCCTTTCAAACCATTTTCTTGGTCAATAACTCTTTTCCTTTTTATAAAAACACTTCACGCTTGTCTCACTTTTAAGATTTGCAAAGCCTGTCTCTCAAAGCCCTAGACAGATTGTCATAATTTTCTTTTTTTATAGTTTTATTGATGTCATTTGCATTTGATGTTGTTACTATGTTCAGATATACCCTCAGCTTTCAGTAGTTCACTGTTGCCCAGGCAAATGGCTGCCAATGCTAGGCTTCCTTCCAGGATTCCTACATAAGATGTGACCTGCGATCCCTCCAGATTTCCAGAAACAACTTATGTTCATTGGGTTTTTATGTTCCTTTTTTGTGTAAAGATCGTTTCTCCCAGTAGAGTGTAGGTTCCCTGAAGGCAAGGATGATCTGGTTTCTGGGTTTTGCTTTTCCATTGCTTGGCACAGTGCCTGAATTAAGTTAATAAATGCTAACTGAATAAATGAATGGAACTCTTTAGACTGGCATGCAAAGCCTTCCAAATGCTGGTCCCAACATATTTTCCTCACCATAAGGATTTCCTTTATTAGGGAACTATAATTAGAACTATAAGCATTTGTCAAGTGCCTATATTTGTGGCTTTCTTTGGTATCCCCTTCCCTTAACACAGGGCTTGTGGGTTCCTTTTTTTTATCCTATTTAATATTTTATTTCTTCCCAATTACACATAAAAACAATTTTAGCATTTTTTCCCCCAAATTTTGAGTTCCAAATTCTCTCCTCCCCCTCCCCCATCCCATTGAGAAGGCAAGCAATTTGACATAGGTTATGCATGTGTAGCCAAGCAAAATACATTTCCATGTAAGTCATTCTGTGAAAACAAAAAACAGACCAAAAATTAAAAAACAAAAAACAAAAAAACCCAAGAAAAATAAAGTAAAGAAAAAGCATCTTTGATCTGCATTCAGGCTCTACCAGTTCTTTGTCTGGAGATGGACAGCACCTTTTATAGTAAGTCCTACAGAGTCGCTTTGGATCATTGTCTTGCTGAGAATAATTAAGTTACTCATAATAGATCATCATACAATGCTGCTGTTACTATGTACAATGTTCTCCTGGTTTTGCTCATTTTACTTTGCATTAGTTCATGTAAGTTTTTCTATGTTTTTCTGAGAGTATCCTGCTCCTCATTTCTTAAAGCATCTTAAAGATGGATAGTATTCCATCATAATCATATACCACAACTTATTCAGTCATTCCCCAATTGATGGAAATCCCCTCAATTTCCAATTCTTTGCTACCACTAAAAGAGCTGCTATAAATATTTTTGTACATATAGATTCTTTTCCTTTCTGTTTTTTATCTCTTTAGGATACAGATCTAGAAGTGACATTGCTGGGTCAAAGGGTATACATGGTTTTATAGCCCTTTGGTCATGGTTCTAAATTGCTCTCTAGAATATTTGAATCAGCATGCAACTTCTCCAATAGTGTGGTAGTGTGCTAATTTTCCCACATCCCCTCTAACATTTGTCATTTCCCTTTTCTGTCATATTAGGCAATCTGACAGGTGTGACATAGTAGCTCAGAGTTGTTTTAATTTGCATTTCTATCATCAATAGTAATTTTTAACATTTTTATATGACTATAGGTAGCTTTGATTACCCTCACAACTGCCTGTTCATATCCTTTGACTATTTATCAATTGAGGAATGGCTCTTATTTCTATGAATTTGACTCAGTGTTCTATATGTTTGAGAAATGAAGTCTTTATCAGAGAAACTCATTGTAAGTTTTTTTCACAGTTATGATTACCAACTATATATTTTCCCCCTGTTTATCCTGCTCTCTCTCCTTTTATCTTGTTCTTTCTCAAAAGTGTTTTGCTTCTGAATTTTACCTCTCCCAAACTGCCCTCCCTTCTCTCAGCCCCCCTACTCCCACCTCTTCTCTTCTCCTCTTCCCTTCCTACATTCCTATATGATGAGATAGATGTCTACACTCAAATGACTGTGTATCATTCCCTCTTTGAGTCAATTCCCAAGACTAAGGTGCAGGTATTCCCCTCCCTGCTTCTTGCATTTTCCCCTTCCCCGTCAAATCTCTTTGAGGACTCTTTTATGTTCAGATAATTTATCCCATTCTACCTCCCCTTTCCCTTTCCCTTTCTCCCAGTGCATTCTTCCTTCTCATTCTTTCATTTTATTTTTTTAGATACTCATACCATCACCTCTGCTCATTGTAACTGCCCTAATGATGAAAAAGATTTTAGGAGTTATAAATATAATTTTCCAAAGTAGGAATATAAACAGTTTAACCTTATTGAATCCCTTATGATATGTATTTCCTGTTTGCCTTTTTATGTTTCTTTTGCATCTTATACTTGAAAGTCAGGTTTTTAAAATGCAGTTCTGGCATTTTCATCAGGAATTTCTGAAAGCCTTCTATTTCATTAAATATCCATTTTTTCCCCCTGAAGGAGTATACTAAGCTTTGCTGGATAGGTAATTCTTGGTTGTGATCCTAGCTCTTTTGCCCTCTGGAATATCATATTCCAAGCCCTCCAATTCTTTAATGTAGAATCTACAAAATCTTGTGTTATCCTGACTCTGGCTCCATGATATTTGAATTGTTTCTTTTTGACTGCTTGTAGTATTTTCTCCTTGATCTGGGAGTTTCTGGAATTTGGCTATAATGTTTTTGAGAGTTTTCATTTTCGGATCTCTTTCAGGAGGTGACCTATGAATTCTTTCAATTTCTATTTTATCTTCTGGTTATAGAATATCAGGGCAGTTTTCCTTGATAATTTCTTGAAAGATGATGTCTAGGCTCTTTTTTTTTTTTTACTATAACTTTCAGGTAGTTTGATAATTCTTAAATTATTTCTCCTGGATCTATTTTCCAGGTCAGTTATTTTTCCAATGAGATATTTCACATTTTCTTCTATTTTTTCATTCTTTTGGTTTTGTTTGATTGTTTCCTGATGCCTCATAAAGTCATTAGCTTCCACTTGCCCAATCCTAACTTTTAAGGAATTATTTTCTTCAGTGAGCTTTTGTACCTCTTTTTCCATTTGGTCAATGCTGCTTTTCAAGGCATTCTTCTCTTCAGGATTTTTGTGGATTTTCTTCTGGATTTTGTTGTGCTTCTTTTTTACCATTTGGTCTATTCTGGTTTTTTAAGGTGTTATTTTCTTCAGGAGTTTTTTTGTCCTTCTTTTACCAATCTGTTGACTCTTTTTTCATGATTTTCTTGTATCACTTTCATTTCTCTTCCCAATTTTTTCTTGACCTTTCTTACTTGATTTCCAAAATCCTTTTTGAGCTCTTCCATGGCCTGAGACAAATTCATTTTTTTCTTTGAGGCTCTGGATGTAGGAGCTTTGTCTTTGCTATCTTCTTCTGAGTGTGTGTTTTTATTTTCCTTGTCATGATAGTCACTTTCTATGTGAATTTTTTTCTGTTCTTTGATCATTTTCTAGCTATGCTAAAGTAGGGCTCTGCTTCCCAAGTGGAGGGGGCACTGACCCAAGTTTCAAGTTTTTTTGTGCATCTGTTTTCAGAGGTAATTCTGGGGACCTATAAGTTTTTGACTCTTCTCAGGTTGTATGATCTAAGAAGAGTTATGTTTTTGTTTTTTGCTTTTTGGAGGGCAGTTGGAGTTAAGTGACTTGCCCAAGGTCACAAGCTAGTTTTTGTGTTAAGTGTCTGAGGCCAGATTTGAAGTCAGGTCCTCCTGACTCCAGGGCTGGTGCTCTACTCACTGTGCCATCTAGCTGCCTGAAACTGAGAGTAATGTTTACTACTCTCCTATACTGTATGTGTTTGTGAGCTACCACAAGCACTCCTTTCAACTCTGGAACCATGACCAGGTTCTTTCTCCCCTGCAGCTACAAGCTCTGATGTGCTATTACTCCTCCTTCCCCTGGGACTAAAGCCCAGGACTGGGACTCAGATCCAAGTAAAGTCAATGCAAGAGAATCCTACCCCTGGTGCCAGCAAAGGGACCCCTGCAAATCTCCTTCTGACCAGTTGTTCCACCCCCTTACCATCTCTGGGCTTAGAGCCCTGGAAGCAGCTGTTGCCCTTGCTGATTCAGTAGCCCCCAAGGCCTGCTCCTGGTTTGCTGGGGCTGGGGCTGTGTGGGTAGAGCTTGCTGGACTGTGCTCCACTCTCACCCTGCTGCAACAGACCTTCTAAATTGTTTTGGGCTGGAAAATTGTTTCGCTCTATCTTTTTGTGGGTTCTGCTGCTCTAGAGTTTGGTTGGATTCATTATTTAAAGGTATTTGGAGGGGTTTGGGGAAGAGTATAAGTGACTCCCTGCCTTTACTCCACCATCCTGACTCCACCTCTAAGTTCTGGTTCTTAATAAAGGCTTATTGACTTGGTTATTTATTGACTCTAATCCCCTAACTTTCTAATCCTCTAAAACTCTCCCAGACTTTTACTTTCTCCTAATCCTCTGACTCCCTTCCCACTGGCTCTTAATGTGCTCAGAGTGCTCAGATCTCCTACATTCTTTTTTTTTTTTTTAGGGGGAAAGGCAGGACAATTGGGGTTAAGTAACTTGCCCAAGGTCACATTGCTAGGTTTGGTTTTTTTTTATGTTAGGTGTCTGAGGCAGGATCCAAACTCAGGTCCTCCTGACTCCAGGGCTGGCACTCTACTCAGTGCACTACCTAACCACCCCTGATCTCCTACATTCTTAAAAAAACCAAACCAAACCAAACAAAAAAACCTTTTGATTTGTCCTTAAAATTCCCTCCAGCTGTGATCCTGTCTTCCTTTTTCATCTTACAACCAAACTATATTCCTAAAGCAGAGTCTGACTCTGTCACTCTCCAGCTTCAGAAACTTCAAAGACTCTTGAAGATTTTTCTGCCCTGGGGTCTGGAATCAGGAAGACTCCTCTTCCTGAGTTCAAGTCTGGCCTCAGAGACTTCCTAGATGTTTGGCCCTGGGTGAGTCACTTCACCTTGTTCAACTTAGTTTCTTCATCGGTGAAATGAACTGGAGAAGGAGATGGCAAACCCCTCCGGCACCTCAGCCAAGAAAGTCCCAAATGGGGTCACGAAGTGTTGGGCACAACTGAAAATGACTGAACAGCTTTTCTTTAGCTTCCATCTTGTTTTTACCCCATCTCCTCACCTGGTCCGGTCCTGGAGGCCAGGGGCCAGGGGCCCTGACGGCCTCCATAACCCTCTGCTGGCTCAACAGACGCCTATAGTAGGCTTGGCTCAGCCATGAGGACCCAGAAGTGAGGTTTTTGCCTCCAAAGGTTGAGCCCAGTCTAACTTCATGCGTAGTGAGCAAATCTCTGGAAAACTCTCTTGTTTATTCACAGTTACTTCAGACGTATTAGGTAAAATACCCAGAGTGCCAGCGCTGTGTGTAAGCAGATGGTGCTGGGGTTAGTCACTTGATTGTTGATGCTTGGCTTTGAGAGGGATAGGTTTGCTCAAGTCAATGATCAAGGGACTAAGGTGTTACTTTCCCTCTCTTTTTTCTTAGCATCATGTAAAATGGAGATTTCATAGTCAGGAATCCTAGTAACCACTGAACCAACCTGCTGTCTGCACCTGGGATCCTAGCTCCAGAGCCAAAAGGGACGTCAGGGCTCATCTAGTCCAACATTATACAAATGAGGAAAAGCAAGGTCCCTAGAGGGCATATGAGCTGTCCAAGGTCACTGAGGAGCAGGCTTCAAACCTGGGTCCTCTGACTTCCAAACCATTGCTTTGTCTACCGTCCCACACAGCCTTCTTTAATTGACCTGGAACAAGGAGAGTCACGTGGGGAGCTATTGTTAGACCCTGTTAGTAAGTGTGGGTACTCATGCCAGCCCCAGTTACCAAAGCAATCGATTTTCCAAGGTGGGGGATGAATCACTTACTCCACTCAGCCTGTCAAGCCAGGCTGCCTGAATCCCATTTGGCTCCAGCATATGGATCAGGAAACCTGTCAGATTCTGGAGTCTGGAAACTGGGTCACTGACAAGACAATCCTTTGGAAACTAATTGGAGTGGATTGCCAAAACTGGAGCAATTCTCCCAAATAAGGAAACTCCATGTGGTTCAAAAGTTTAGTTGCAGCCAGCCTGAAAACACTGAACTCCAATACGTGGTGGTGGGGTCATTGGAGCCCATTCTAATGACAGGCACCTACTGTTGAGTATCAGCTTCTAGAGGGCAGGGGTGGCTGCGTGGGTGTGATTCAGTGAATCTGTGTACTGCACAGGACTGTGTACAGAGGAGAGGAGGGAATGAATTTCAGGTGTGGGGGATAGAGATGCAGATGTGAGAGATAGATGGTCGAGTGAAACAGCAAGAGGGTCATTGATTTGGAGAAGAGAGAGATGCGGAAGAAGTTATTTAGCTCAATCCTCTTATTTTAAACCTAGGGAAAGAAACTGAGGCCCAGAGGGTTTGGCCACCTGTCCAAAGTCATGTCAGTAGTCATTGGCAGAGCTGGGATTTTCAGTAGGTAGTCTGATGCAGAATCCAGAACTCATTCATTGCATCCTGCTACCTCAATTCTCAGCAAGGGAGATGGTTTATAGGAATTCATGGAGACAGAAGATAGCACACTGGGTTTGGGGAAGATCTAAGCATCCTAGAAAGGTGGTGGGCCTCTAGGAAGGAAGGGCTTCATCAGAAATGGATGGGACAGGACACTAGTCTGTGCCTGACAGGGCTTTAAGAAATACTGATATTCCTAGTTTTCTTCTGTCTCCTGACCTAGGTTCCCAGGAGTCCCTGGTCCTTATCAGATGGCCCAGAGCTTCCTTCAATTGGCCAGTGCTCCAGCCAAGCCCACCCACCCTCCCTAGCAGGTCTCCTAGCTCCTCACTGTCCTCGGCCATCACACTTTATTGATCCTGTGTCCTAATGACTCAGGGCCCTTCTTTTGACACCAAATCTAGCTTTGCACTGGCAAACCAAACAACTGGCATTCATTTCTTTTATTAAGCATCTCTTATATGCCAGGCACTGTACTGGGCACCGAGCAGACAGAGACAAAAGTCAGAACAGCTTTACTCTCAAGGAGCCTACATTCTGTCTGGGGAGATAACATGTTTCTATATAAGAATATAGAGTGGATCCAAAATGAACCCAGAGCAGTTCAATACAAGGCAGAGAAGGAAGGTGGGCCCTGGAAAGTGGGGTGATAAGGAAATTGTTCACGTGAAAGGCAGCTGAGTGGCCCATGGGTAGAGTGTGGGACTTAGAGCCAATAAGACCCTACCTGTTAGCTGGATGGCCCTGGGAAGTCCTTTAACCACTATCTGCCTCAGTTTCCTTATCTGTAATGTGGGTAAAATCACAATAGTATCAACTTCCCAAGGTTGTTATGAGGGTGAAATGTGAATGTAGATAAAATGCTTCACAAACCTTAAAGCATTTTATAAATGCTAGCTGTTATTAAAGAGAAGTTTCCAAGAAACTTAGGGAGAGCTATGATATAATTGGTTCTGGGCCTCCCTCCCTACACCTTCAACCTGTAGTAAATAGATGGTCTTCCTGAGGTGCTGGGGCTGAAAGGATCTATCACCTGGTGGTCTACCCTCTGGCCTCAGGGAATGTAGCTGGGCTAGTCCTCAGAGGAGAGGTCCCCAGTCTACTGGCTGGCGCCTACTTAAGCCTTTAGACCTTGGACCCTGACAGAATTTAGATTCCACTGGCCCATGAGCATAGCCTTAGGGAACTCAGGGTATTCTCTGTGTTACTATAAGGACTTGGGGCAGGAGTCTCTGTTAAGAAAATACTGGTTGCAGCTGAATTTCTCCTCATTTTCTCTCTTAGGTCCCTATAGCTATGCATTTATTTATCTGGAGCCTTCTAGAGGAGTTCTGGGAACTACAGCAGAGACTTTAATGGTGGGAATTTCCAGATCCTGGGAAGATTTGGGGGGCAGCCATGTGGTCATAGATCAACAAACATTTATTGAACACCTACAATGCTCTAAGCATTCCTCAAGGGCCAGGGAGATGGAGACAAATGCAGAACATCCCCTTCCCTCAGTAAGTTCCCATTCTACCTCTGCAACTGACTTTGGAGAATACTTGACATTTCTAAAGCATTTTAAAATTTGAAGAGCTCTTTGCATTTATGACAGCATTAGGGCATAAGTTCTCTAAAGACAGAGGTCATTTGCTTTTTTCTTTGTATCCCCAGTGTTTAATTGCTTAATAACATTAAATTTGTAACACTGCTTAATACATGTTTACTGAGACAGGCACTAAACATATTATTATTCAGATTTTACAGATGAGGACACTGAAAATCAGGTTAAGTTGCCTATGATCACAGAGGTTAGTAATGGTCAGAGGTAGAATTTGAATTCAAATCTTCCTGATTCTGTACCCCAAACTCTATTCTCCATGGTCACTGCCTTTGAGGAGTGCAGCAGATAGAAGAGGAAATGATTTAGGAAATGAAGGTTTGATCTTTTGAACACATCATTTTATCATGCTATGCATGCCAATTACCCGAGAAATCAGGACCAAGCCCCTAATTCAGCTTAGGGACAGACCCCAAAGATGGGGCAGACAGACTTTTATACATTAAAAACAACTAATCAGTAAGGCAAATTAATTAAAAGAAAGCAATACACTATTGGGTAATCTGATATCTAATTGGATGAAAGATTAGGAACTTTCCAAGTTGGGAGGGGGAGAGCAAATGGGTGTAGCTCCCTGAAATCAGAAAAGAAAGTATCATTCTTCCAAGTGTCTGTGAGTGATTAAAGCGAACAATATTTAACTGATCAGTATGGGGCTGGCTTTCAGGTAAGACATATGAATTGCTTGAACTATGTAATGGTGAGAAAGTTCCTTGCATCTCTGAATCTGACTGAGTTTCTGGTCAGCATAACCGAGGTCCTTGGTTAAGAGTCTCTAAGCAGCAGAGAGAGGTGGTCCAGTTTCCCAGCCATGCAGGGCTAGGTTCAAACAATGCAGTAAAGTTTTCTCACAAGACAGAAGTTGGACTAGACCCATAAATGAATAGAAAGGAGCTAGCTCCAGAACCGAGTCACAAGATGGAGTCAGTGCAATCACCCAATTCCCACAATTAACCACTTGCTATCCTAATCCCCTCAATTCCCTTCAGAGCCAGCAGCTGTGGATCTGAGACTAAACGAGTTAATAGCTGGGAGAGCTGGGAATTACTTTCTTCTGCTGTGTCCTGGGCTATAAAGGAGTATCTGGTTATTCTCCTGCCACTGGTAATTGGTAGGAGTAGGTGTGTTAGGAAACAGACCCCTTGCTGTTCCCATGGAGTTCAAGGGTGTGGAGGATGGACAGTTGGTGCCTAGCTTGTGTGACTGGACCAAAGAAGGAATGATTAGGTAACACAAATGTGTGGAAGCTGAGACCACATGGAAGACTGACACATGAGCACTTATGGTCGTGGGAATGAGTTAAGGCACAGATCCCTGGGCAGTTGGAGGATCCTTTGGGGGACTTGTGGTGCAGATCCATGGAGAGTTTGAGGTGCCAGAATTTCAAGCAAACCTTTATTTAGAAAGCATGGGGTGGGGTGAAATTGAGAATCAAGATATTTAATAAAAGCAGGTTCTTTCAGCCTGTATCCAGGCAGTAGGATGGCATATGAGTGCATTGAAGAATCATGGCCATCCCACAGAGAGAGAGTCTAGCATTTGGGACCTGAATGCCCAAGCCTTGGCATGTGGGATGTCTGCTTGGCTGAGCCCTGACCTTCCTCACCTCCCCATCCTGGCCTCCTTCAAGACTCAGCCGAAATCTCACCTCCTTCGGGAGACCTTTCCCAGCAACCCACCCCCAAACCCCATTGGATTTGGAGTTAGAAACATCTGAGTTCCAGTCCTACCTCAGACATTTTCTAGTTGTGTGACCCTTCTCAGTGGTGGAGGAGTAGCCCATCTGCAAAAGTGGAGAGTATTTCCATACTGGGAGTTTCCCACCCAGATGAAATCACAGGTCTGGATGGGGCAAAACTGCTTCGTTTCAGGTTTCCTAAGAATCCTTTTAAAGATGCAGTTAATCTCTTGTTTGAAAGCGACATTTGGATAATGAAGAGATTCATTATATTGCCCTGGAGTCCCTGACCATCAAATGGTGGGGTGTTCTTTTATTTCTGACTTGGGTAGTTATTGTCTTCATATTGGCTGGGAGCCCAACCGCCAGTCAGTGCTCAGTGGAGGGGACACAGGGAGGAGGAGGCGGGACAGCCTTGGCCATGACTAAAGCACATGAAACTACAGATCAAAAGACCAGCCCTATCTTTTCAAAGACTGTGCACTATTCATGAGCTCCATGGCGGTCTGGGGACCCAAACAACCACTTGTTGTCACCAAAAGATTAAAAGGCACAGCTGGCCTCTCCTCAGCCAAGGGAGAGTCTCCTTGCAAGGAAGGTGAAGGGCTTGACTCCTGTTCCCATGGATAGATGGCCATTGGCAGATCCATGAAGTCAGGCTTAGAAAAAAAAAGAAAGAAAGAAGAAAGCCGAAGGAAGGAAGTGAAGCCCTCCCATTCTTCAAGAATGATCTTGAACACACTTGCCTTCTTTGCTATGTTGTATTGCTCTTATCCAGAATTTTATCATCTGTGCTTCTTTCTGTATAGATGACGCTTAACCATAGAATGTTACCATGAGAAGGGACATGGAGATCAAAGCATCCTAGAAGGCCCCTCACTATTGGATGAGAAAGTATCCCATCCAGTCCTGGCATTTCCACAAGGAACCAAAAGCCCAGTAAAGTCACTTGCCCACTCTCACAGCCCTCATTGGAGCCATGCTGGGATAGCAGGACCTGCACTGGGTACAGATACTTAGTCCAATATTCTTTCCTTCCATGTATGTTACCTTTAAAAAAAAAATAACAAAAGGTTCTGAGGTCAAATGGGTTGCTCTTGGTCCTTCCGTTGGAGCCCCTACTTTCCCCTGGGCTATTATTATTTAGCATCTTGAGTCCCTTAATTGTTAAAGCCTCTTTGGGTTGGACCAGATGGCCTCCAAGGTCAATTCTAGTTCAGATCAATGAGCCTTTCGTTCAGGGAGCTGTCCTCGGCTGCCACTCACTGGCACCTCCTGGCCTGGCCTGACAGAGCTTCTGACCCTGGGCTCTGAGGGTCTGTCTCTCTTAGTGTGGTTATTACTTCATGCATCTCTCACATCTCTCTAGTCACACAGCTCCTCTTAGACCAAGTCCTCATCCCCTCTGTCCTAGATTATTGAAACATTGGTGTCCTTGTGATGGGGTGCTTGGGATATATATGTTTGTAACATCAGTCTGTAATATCAGTTTGTAACATCAGTTTGTAAAAGGGGTGCTTGGGATCTATGTCTGTAAAATCAATTTGTAAAACCAGTCTGTAAAAATCACATTCCCCCTCCCCAGTCTCAAAGCATTAACTCTTCCCCTTCCCCCTGCCAGCACTCTGCCCAGCAACAACTCATGAACTGTTTATCTCTGCTTGGAACAATAACAAGCTACACTTATCCTTCACTACACCATCTATAAACATTTTAGCTTAGGCAAATGTTATCTCCCCTAGTAGAGTGGCCAGCTGCACCATGAATCCTTCAGTGCCCTATCTATAGATTAACTCCTTAGCCAATTATACCCATACTGAGTTTTTATTAGCCTTGGTTCCCAACATCCATCTTGTCAAACTTGACATTGATGGGTGGCAGACTAGGCACTCCTCAGTTGGCCCTGACGGGCTGGCTGACTTAGTGATGTTTCAGGCCTAAAACCACACCTCCAGGTAGTCCCACCTTGGGCTATTTCCCAGTGAATTATGGGCAATATGCCTGCGCAGTTGATATTGAAAGTGCATGTTCCCTTAAGTACTGACCACTCCTTAACTCCTCCCTAATCCCACCCTTAATCACCTAGTTAGCATAATTGACACCTGATTTACGGTCTTGACTCCTTAAAACTATACCTGTGATTTCTGTAAGGTTGCAGGTTCCATAAGAACTCTTGCCCTCTGTGCTGTACAGCGTAACAATAAACTTTTACAAACTCGGCTTCAAAGTTTGCTTGGGCCTGGTGAATTCTTTCCAGACTGAATTGCAGGGTTTCTGGTCACTGATAGTGATCAGGGTCCCTGGTAGAACCTATTACTCTTCCCTCATCACTTGAATTTGGAGCTGAACATCTGGCTTCTTGACTCCCTACTCAACCAACTCCAAACCCTTCCTATGGTCCCTAGAATAAAATGTAAACTCCTCTGGTAAGCTTTTAAAGTCTTATACAATGTGGCCCCAACTTACCTTTCCAGCCTCATTAAACATTAACCCCTCTCACACTCTGAAACCCAACCAAACTGGCCTTTCTGTTCTTCATTCATGGCACTCATGACATTCATGTCTCTGTACATAGGCCACACCTTGGGTCTGGAGTGAACTCCCTCCTTACTCCAGACTCACAGAGTCCAGATGCAACTCGGGTACCATTTTCTATATGGAGCCTGATGCCTCCACCCCCACAAAACTGCTCATACTTTCCTCCCCAAGCTACCATGCACCAACTATTTTTCTTGTACATGTATGTATTAAACCACTTTATATTTATTCTACATACATTCTTATATGCCCTTACTGTCTCTTCCATTAGAATGGAAGGTCATTTCAGAAAGAGATGGGTCCTTTGTCCTTGCAACCCAGGGCCAAGCACAATGCTGGGCACAGCTAGAGAAGACACCCAAGAAGTGCTTCCTGATGGATGGATAGTATTGGTGTTGGGGCAGTGTCCAAGCCTCGGGGTCAGGAAGGCCTGAGTTCAAGGCCTGGCTTGGATACATCTGAGCTATGGGATCCTGGGCAAGGCAGTCGTAACCTTTTAGTGAACCAGGCAGCTCTGGAGACTATAAATTCCAGGTGAGTTCCATTCAATTAAGCTTAGAAATTAGGTTTGGATTTAAAGTTTCAGGTGACTGTAAAGACAGTTTAATTCAATTCAACAAGCTTCATTAAGTGCCCACCCCATGCCTATTAAATGATATTAAGTACCAGACTCCAAGGCTGACTCCCTTTTCTTTATAATCTGCTACTTCCCATTGTGCTGGGAGCTGGGAAGGAGGAAGGTACCAAAATAGAGATAAAATGGTCTCTGCCCTCAAAAAGCTTACATTCTCTTTGGAGAACAACTATAGATGCTCATGTACATAAATGCCAGATATAACTAATATATAATTTCTGGGGTGAGGTTTGTTATGAATTCACAATAGAACAGGAACTTCAAGGGGTCTAATTGGAGGATTAGGAAAGTATAGGAGAGGGAAACAGGGAGCCTGGGGCTATGGTCCATTGAGTCCTTTATTGATCTACATTGGTGAAGGACATTTACACACTGAGAATTCCCTATGCTGATGAAATCAATAAACCAATAACAATATTGTAATTATTTGGGTCTTATCTATGGATATCTTGTGCTAGAATGTAAACTTCATGAGGGCAGGACCCTATCTTATCTAAACTTCTCATCTCCAACACCAGTGCTCCATGTCCAGTAAGGGCTTAATGAATGTTTATGGAAAGAAAGGAGGAAAGAAGGAGGAGAGGAAGGAAGGAAGGAAGATATGACTCCATCCTCTGTTCTCAGCTATCATGTCTCAAATTCTATAATCCCTTTTGCCTACCCTGGAGAGTAAAAGACATGTACTCCATGGGACTGCCTTTAAAGGTTTCATTCATTCATTCTCTTTCTGGCAATCTCTACGATGGCCCTTCTCTCACCATTCTGAACTGAATAAAGCTGTCCTGCTTCTCCACAGCCCTGGGCAGGGGGAGAAGTCCAGTTTCTCCCTTGACCAGAGGATTACTTGGAAGGTGATCACAGAGTTGAGCTAAGGTTCTGAGGTCATTTCAGGTGGGAGCAGCTGAGGTCTTACCACAAAGGAGAACTGAATTATCATGTTCCTGGGCATACCCTGGCATACCCGGCATTACCTGAGGTCATATGAAGGTAGCATCTATACATCTAAGAAAATGGCCAATAGAAGAAACTTATTATTTCCTCTAGAAATTTATCCTTCATCGTATCAGGCTGATGGGGACAGAGGTCACTGATTTTTTAAATACTGAATCAGGGCAGCTGTTGCCACCTGATCTAACCAGAATGCCAGTCTGGAGGTTTTTAAATGTAATAGGCAACATTTGAGTATTATCATATCATGAGTGGATCATAATATTGATGACATTGAGAGAGAAAGAGAGTTGCACAAGAGAGGGAGAGAGTTCACCAGAGTGCCAGACTTGGAATCAGGAATATCTTCAGTTAGATCCTTTCTCAGACATTTAACTGAATGTGTGACCTTGGAGAAGTCACTTCCCTCTGAGCTTCCATTTCATCATTTGTAAAAAGGGGATCATCATAACTGCAGCACTTGCCTTACCTGGTGACTGGGAGAATAAGATGAGACAAAGCATCCAGAGTGCTTTGCAAACTTTGGGGAACGTTCTGTGCAATGTAGTGCATGCAGTGCATGACTAGAAGGCTAGTCTTGGAGTCAGAAAGACGTGAGTTCAAGTTTTGAACTCTGATGCAAATTGACTATATGACCCCGGTCCAGTCACTTAACTAACTACTCAGTAGGCCAGGCAACTCTCCCAGACCACAATTGAATAATAGGTGCTTATCTACATTAGGAAAGGGAGTTTTCTCATTGTGTACTCCCTGTACTAATGAAATTATAAGTGCACTTCCCTGAAAGATCTGCGACTATAGCACCAAGTTACTTCAAGAAAATCTCTCCCCCAATTTGGACCTCAGTTTCCTTCTCTGGTAAAATGAAGAAGTCAGACAAGAAGACCCCCAAAGCCCCTTATAGTTCTAAGTGCTACAGTCCAGTTCAGTGGTATGTTGGCTCACAATACTCCAGTGTGGCCCACACTGAATTAAAGTAATTGGGAAATACTTCATTAAAGAAATAAAAGTCAATAACATGTGAATAATATGCCATTTCAAAACTGACAATATGGGAGTCCCAGGGATCCATAGCGGTGGGTTAGTGGCTCCTGTTTCAATCTGAGTTTGAAACCCACCACTGGTCTAGGCCAAAGGTTACACAGCAAGGCAATGATAGAGGAGGCCCCAAAGCTCGGAATCCCAATCAAACAAACAAGCATTTATTAAGTATCTACTGTATACCAGAAACTGGGGGTGAAACAATCTCTACTCTGAAGAGTTTAGGAGATAAGTACATAGTGCCTGTCCCAAAAGTCTTTGGTTGTTGATTAATTAAGACCACACTAGGACTTCTTAAGCAATCAGTAACTTTAAACTGTACTAAGACTTTTGGGACAACATATATGCACACTTCCTGTGGTCCTATACTCTGCAGACAGAAGTTGGGGTGAAGGTTTAAGATTTTAATTGCATTTATTTTTTTTAACTACTAGGAAAGGAAAAATGACTTTCAAGTAAAAATCCAAATTTATAGAAAAACAGGTGAGGTCTTAAAAAATCCTAGTTGATATTTAAAAATAAATTCACTAGAAGATGTTTCTATGTTTTCACATTAAAATGGAGTGAGCCTTGAAGCTTCTTATGCCTTGGTGTGAATAGAGGCATGTCCTAGCCTAGTGTCTTGTATACAGTAGACACGTGATAAATATTTGTTGCATTGAATCAAAATGATAAATCCTGGACTATTGCTTATAGGACTTTAGGATGTGGAGTTGGAAGGGGCCTGGGATCTCATCTGCTCCAAATGATTTATTATAAAAATGACGAGATAAAAGCTCTGAGAAGGAAACAACTGATAGAAGGTTACAGAGCTTTTAGCAGAGCTGGAACTCTGACCCAGGTCCATTGACTCCAAATTCAGTGTTCTTTCCACCATGCCTCCCCCACCCATTCAACTTCCACTTACTTTCTTAATCTGTTATCCAGGCCCCCACTGGGATGACCCAGAACAGGTATCAGCTCAAGTGAAATTTCCTTCACCAGGAAGGAGATACTTTAGGATGTGAATGGGAGGTCTTGAGGCAAGTCCCCTCCCCTCTCTTATTACCAGCCTCCTCTATCAAAGGAAGGAGCTGGACCTCAAGGTCCCTTGCAGTCCTAAGTAAAAAAGGCAGTGATAATGGTCACCTCCAGGATTTTACCTGCATTAGGAATGGGAAGAGATTTGGGGGTCACATCCCATCAGTGACTGTGATCTAGTGAGGTGGAAGTCAGATGTTATGGGCATGAGATGGCAGAAATGAGAATCTGAGTTCAAAAGTATAAAGTTCTGGTGGAGTTGGAAAGTCATAGGAGTTATGCAGAAGGAGTCTGCAGGGGGAGATGCCAGAATGTGTTGTCCCATGGGAGTAGCCGCAGGCTCCAGATCCAGAGCTTCAAGGGTCCCAGAGGCCATCCAGGCCAGTCTTCTTATTTTACAGATGAGGAAACTGAGATGGAGTGAGGAGAGACAGACAAACAGACACAGAGAGACAGAGACAGAAAATGAATGAACATTGGGAGATTACTGCCCTCCTGGCACAGTAGGCTGTGTAAGGCTGGAGTTCACAGGCTCGGTGGGTGTGCTGGGACACAGGGTATGACTCCTGTTCGAATTAGGGATCTGGTTTATATTCTGGGTCTTAGTGCATTCTCAAGAGGGAAACGAGTATCAAGATGATATGACAAGCATCCAGGAGACATTCTGTAGTGCATAGGATAACTGAATAGAAAGTTAAGAGCTCCTGATGGTATCCATAAGGGATGGATGCCCTGGGATATACAATGAGATCTAGAGAATAAGACTGCATGACTGTCAAAGTCTATAATATAAGTGGCTGAGAGTTTAAAAATAATGTCAAGGTTGGGGCAGCTAGATGGCACACTGGCCCTGAAGTCAGGAGGACCTGAGTTCAAATCTGGCCTCAGACACTTAACATTTACTAACTGTATGACCTTGGGCAAGTCATTTAATCCCAAATTGCCCTGCATTCCCCCCTCCAAAAAGCAAAAAAAAAAAAAAAAAGAATATGTCAAGGTCTCACTGAGGTCACGCTGCTATAATCCTAGCTCTACCTCTGTCTCCTGGGTCTTGTCTATAGAAACCAAAGAGTCATCCAATGAGTTGGACCAATGAAGAAAATCAAATGGTTCCATGCTGGGTATTTGGCTGGAATTATCCAGATTATTGTTTGAACTTCCCACTTGACTTTGGCTGTGCCTACATGGGCAACATAATTAGGTGGAGAAAGACAAATTCAGTCTAACACTATTAAAATATTTTCTACTACAAAGTAATAATCATGAAAACTCTTTGGTACTTGTTAAAAAATAGGCTGATCAGTAGAACAGATTAGGTATATAGCATACAAATGACATAGTAGCATAATGTTCCATAAGCCCAAAGACCTTAGGTACAGCAGTAGGGACTGACTTCAACAAAAACTGCTGGGAAAACTAGAAAGCAGTCTGGAAGAAATTAATTATGGATCACCATCTCACACAATACACCAGGAGAAGCTCCAAACTGATAGAGAATTTAGATATTTAAAAAATAGTATCACAAAAAAATTGGGGAGCAAGGCAGACTTGCTCTGCCTTGATCAATGGGTTGGTCTAAGTTCATTTCCAAACAAAGGAAGAGGATTGCAGAAAAAAATACACAATTTTTATTACCTAAAATTTAAAAGGTTTTACACAAAGAAAACCTGTGCAGCTAAACTTAGAAAGAAAACAGTAACTTAGAAAAAATATTTGCATCAACTTTCTTTGATAAAGGTCTCATATTTAAGATATGAAATGAACTGATTCAAATTTATAACATCATTCCCTAGTAAATTAATGGTGAAAGGATATAAGTAAGCAGCTTTTAAAAGAAGAAATCCAAGCTTTCAACAGCCTTATTAAAAAAAAATGCTTCGAATCACTAACAACTAAAGAAATGCAAATGAAAGCAATTCTGGGCAATTCTGAGGGTCTACTTCACTCCCATCAATTTAGCAAAGATGACAAAAAAAAATTAAAAGAAGATGACACAAAAATGTTGGCAGGACTGCAAGAAAACAGGCACAATAACTTGCTGCTGACAGAGCTGTGAATTTGTCTAGCCATCCCAGAAAACAATTTAGAAAGCCACTAAAATATGTATATGCTTTGACCCTGCAACCCCCTTACTAGACCTATGCCTTCAAGGGATCAAAGAAAGAGGAAAAGGACCCATATTCAAAATGGGGGCAATGCCCTTCTCTTGCCCATTTTTCTTTTTTTAAATTAAATTTTATGTTTATTTTTAGTTTACATCATTCATTTCCATAAGATTTTTGAGTTACAAATTTTCTCCCCATTTTCCCCCTATCCACCACTCCAAAGCAGCATTCCCACTGAATATCCCCTCTCCCAATCTGTTCTCTCCCATATCTTCCCCCATACCCTCCAACTTTCCAGTAGGGCATGGTGGATCTCTATGCCCCAGTGCTTGCATATCTTATTTCCCAGTTACATGTAAAATTAAATATATATATATATATATATATATATATATATATATATATATATATATATATATATATATATTTTAAACAATTGATTTTAAAACTGTGAATTCCAGATTCTTTCCCTTCTTCCCTTGTCACCCACCCTTACTGGGAAGATAAGCAATTCAAAATAGGTTGTACATGTGTAGCTATGCAAAACATTTCCATAGTGGATATATTGTGAAAGACTGACTATATTTCCCTCCATCCAACCCCCAACTTGTTCTGTCCTCTACTTTGATCTTATCCCTTTTCAAGTGTGTGCTTCCAACTTCCCTCCTCCCCAGCCTGCCTTCCTCCCTTCCATCATCCCTCTTCTCATCCCCTTCCCCCCTACTCTCCTATAGGGTTAGATACTGTATTTAGTGTGTATGTCATTCCCTCCCTAAGCCAAATTCAATGAGAATAAGGTTGACTCATTCACTTTTGCCTTCCTGTTCTTCCCCTCCATTATAACAGTTTTCCCTTGCCTCTTCTACATGAGATAATTTACCCCATGCTGTCTCTCCCCCATCTCCTCTCATTATATTCCTCTCTCACCTCTTGGTTTCACCTTTAGGTATCATCCCTTCCTATTTAATTGGTCCTGTGTCCTCTGTCTATGTATACCTGTACATATATACACACATATTCACATATGTATCCATATGCCCATATACCCTCTATTCCCTTCAACTATTCTCATACTGAGAAAAGTTCCATAAGTTACAATTATTGTTTTTCCATGTAGGAATGTAAGTAGTTCAACTTTGATAAGTTTCTTTTGATTTCTTTTCCCTGTTTACCTTCTCATGCTTCTCTTGCTTCTTGTATCTGAATGTCAAATTTTCTATTCAACTCTGGTTTTTTCATCAAGAACGCTTGAAAGTGGGTCGGCTAGGTGGCGCAGTGAATAGAGCGCCGGCCCTGGAATCAGAAGGTCCTGAGTTTGGAGCCGGCCTCCGACACTTAATCCATACAAACAAAAATCTAGCCGTGTAACCTTGGGCAAGTTACTTAACCCCAATTGCCCTAAAGGGGCGGCTAGGTGGCGCAGTGAGTAAGAGTGTTGGCCTCGGAGTTGGGATGACCCGAGATCAGATCCGGCCTCAGAAAATGAGCACCCACGCATAAATAATAATGACTAGCCGTGTAACCTTGAGCAAGTTACTTAACCCCAATTGCTTTAAAAAAAAAAAAAAGAATGCTTGAAAGTCCTCTATTCCACTGAATGACCATCTTTTCCCCTGAAACATGATACTCAGTTTTGCTGGGTAGGTGATATTTGGTTTTAATTCCAGCTCCTTTGACCTCTGGAATATAATATTACAAGTCCTTCAATCCCTCAGTGTAGAAGCTGCCAGATCCTGGGTTATCCTGATTGTGTTCCCACAATATTCAAATTGTTTCTTCCTGGCTGTTTGTAATATTTTCTCTTTGATCTGGGAATTCTGGAACCTGGCTATAATATTCCTAGGAGATTTCTTTTTTGGGATCTTTTTCAGGAGGTGATCTGTAGAGTCTTTCAACCTCTATTTTGCCCTCTGGTTCTAAAACATCAGGGCAATTTTCCTTGAGAATTTCTTGTAGAATGATTTCTAGGTTCATTTTTTGATCATGGATTTCAGGCATTCCAATAAATTTTTAATTATCTCTTCTGTATCTATTTTCCAGGTCAGTGGTTTTTCCAATGAGATATTTCACATTACCTTCTATTTTTTCATTTGTTTGGATCTGTTTAATAGTATCTTGATTTCTCATAAAGTCACTAGCTTCCATTTGCTCCAATCTAATTCTGAAGGAATGATTCTCTTCAGTGAGCTTTTGAAATTCTTTTTCCACCTGGCAAATTTGACTTTTTAAGGCATTCTTCTCCTCATTGGCTTTTTGAGCCTCTTTTGCCATTTGAGTTAGTCTATTTTTTAAGGTGTTATCTTCTTCAATCAGGTTGTTGACTCTCACTTCATAATTTTCTCGAATCATTCTCATTTCTCTTCCCAATTTTTCCTCCACTTCTCTTATTTGGTTTTCAAAATCATTCTTAAGCTCCTCTATGGCCTGTAACCAGTTCATATTTTTCTTGGAAGCGTTTGGTGCAGGAGTTCTGACTTAGCTGTCTTTCTACTGTTCCATGCTTTGATCCTTTTTGTTCCCAAAATAAGACTATGAAGTTGGATGGCTGTGCTTGCTTCTTTTGCTTGCTCATGTTGCCACTCAATTACTTGACTTTTGAGCTTTTTGCCACAGTATAACTCTGCTACAACTCTGAGTTTTGTCCTCACCACTGCGGTATTCTCAGCTGCTGGAGCTATTAGTTGGCTGCCCTCTCAGAAACCTCCACACGCTCTGGCAAAGTGGTCATGTACCCCAGGACCTCCACCCAAGACAGTGATCCAGATCCAAGCAGGTTAAAGCAAGAGCAATTACCCCTCAGACTGGACTCTTGGTCCGCCTACAATCTGTAGGCCAAGAGCTCTGAAGCAGCCATGAAGTGGTGGCTGCATGGCCACAGAGCCTCAGCAGCTTCTTCCTCCAGGGGGCAAAGGCCTGACCACACTCCCAAACTCCCAGTTCCCAAAGTTCTCACTGCACTGACCTCTCACTTTGTCCTTAGCATTTATGGGTTGATAATTCTGGAAACTGCCACAGCTGCTGGTGATCTGAAGTCTCTCCAGCCAGGGACTGGTTGTGGCCACCCTGGGGCTAAAACCTCCAGCTCACACAGGGCTGGGCTTGGCTCCCAGCATGCTGTCCTGGCCCCTTCCTGCCATCCTTCTGGGCTGTCTTCAGTGGGAGGTTAGCTTCTCTGTGTCATGTTGTGGGTTCTGTAGCTCCAAAGTTTGTTTAGAGTCATTTCTACATGAATTGGAGGAGGTGGAAGTTCTGTTTCTACTCCTCCATCTTGGCTCCATCCCTCCACCCCATTTTTCTTACAACTCATGAATGGGTACTATATGGAAAGGTCTTGAGCATCTTTCAAAGTATAGAACCTAGAAACTGACTAGGGTACTAGTTAATTCTTTGCTTTGATATCTAGACTCATAGGTACACAGCTCATGGGAACATGTCTAGAGCAATTCAATGGTCAGGTGGTGAAACAGATGCTCAAAGAAATAATGTGATTTGCCCATGGTCACAAGTGAGTCAATCCCATGTTTTCTTGGCTTCAAGACTAAAACTATTCCACAATGGCGAGAAGGATACTTGTAATACTAACTTAATGGGCTGTTTTCAGGGCAAGTGCTTTGTAAACTTCTAAAATGAAATGGAACTATGAGTGATAGAAGCCCAAGGGTTTGATACCATGTTGGATTTTGCTCAGGATTTTGGTAATGACCAATGAGAATGGAGTTGGTATTCTATCATCTCACCTTTACACAGTGCTTTAAGATGGAAAAATGTTTTTATTTTTCACCTTAATCCATGAGGTAGGTCATTCAAGCATAAGAGGGGACTAGAGCATGAAAGCTCAGTCCTTAGGACATATTTAATGTGTCTAGTCTCCATCCAAATGGAGCTGCTTCTACAGGTGGTAGAGGGACCCTTCCTCCCTGCAGGCAACTTCAGTGTAGGAGCCAGGTTTCATCAGCAGTTTCTTGTCAGCTTGCTGTGAGGTGACAAGAAGCCAGGTTCCTTCCACCTTCCTTTCTTCTATTGAGCCAGAACTGAGTATACCTACAAAGAATTTGAAAAGACAAAAGCTCTCTCTCTTCCCTAATGATTTTCTAGTGAGGAGGAGGAGGAATGGCTGTGGACCCTTGAACCTTGTCTCTCCATCAGTTGCCATGTGGCTATGAATACATGGTGCTGCTGTGTTCCTCTTTCACATTCTTTCCTGATCTTAGGTGAGTGAACGTCAGAAATGGAATGGGCCAGATGCCGGTCCTGGGAGTTGAAAGAACCACTAGAGAGGTTCAGCAATGGAGTCCAGAGCAGAATTTCTAGTAGTTGCCTGCAGCTGTAAGGAAGTGGCCTGTTTGACTCAGCATAGCAGTGAACCAAACCCACAGTCAAGGCACCATGGCCTGTCTACAAGGGGCCAAGAAGTTAATTGGTAGTGCTGCCACACCCAGGAGTAACCTGGGAGGTGGGAGTTGGGAGTGAAGGATGGCAGCAACCTCCTTATTTGAGCCCACTCTCCCCAGGGACCAAGTGGGTGCATAAAGGAGATAGTGTGTCCCAGGTTGGGAGACTGTGTTTCTATCCCTGATATATTTTCTTAGCAAATGTGCATTTGTAAAAGCTAATTGAGGTTAATTGGGTAACATATTTAGGAGAGAGCAACTGGTTAAAATTCTATTAGGAAAGTAATCACTGGTGACCATTATTGGGGGGAACATACTAGATGGAGACTCATGGAATGTGTGAGTGATGGGACTAGAGAAAATCCCCAAATACCTCAGGCTTCCCCCCAGAGGGAAAGATGTAGCCAGCTGCCTTTGGGGTACCTGACCCATTAGTCCAAATGTGTGTTGAGAGTAAGCCTAGGCCCTGACCTATATAAATGTTATCACCCCTTTTATAGAGGAGGAACATAAGTCTCTGAGAAATTAAGTGAATCATACAAGGGCACACAGGTAACATGCCAACCAATGAATCAACAAGCATTTTTTAAACACCTACATGTGTCAGACATTGTGATGGACATTGAAGATACAAAGTAAAAGTGAGACTTCTGTACCTCTAAGACCTTGCATTCTCTCAAGGGAAACAGCCTATACATATATCTAAGTGTGATGGGGGGAATAGCCAATGGGAGGACAGTGCTAGGAGCCTCTGCTTGGGGATTGGGGCTTAGAATTTGGACATATTCCCTCATCAGAGCTGTCCTTTAGGGTGGGTAGGACCATCTCCAGTCATCCTCATCTATATCTCACCACTAGACCCAGATGGCTCTGGGGGATAACGTGAGGCTGGTAACCTTGCATAGCCCTACCTCGGTTAAGTCCAATTCACTTGCAGGTCATGGCATCATCTTCCTGATGTCATGGTCCTCTTCTAGAACATGAGAAACAACAACAACCTTTAGGGTGGAGTTTCCCTTCATTAATCAGGTCCAATGTAGAAAACAAGCTGGCTAGACAAGTTCCCATCACATCTGGGCACCAGACAAATGCCAGTTTTGGCCCCTCTAAAGGCCACCCATTCTACAGGTATAAAAGGTGCTGGCCTGCCAATCCACAATGGAGCTTTTGGATGACAGGTTCACAGATTTCAGATCTGGGAGGGACCTTAGAGGCCACCAAGTCTCCAGAAAGGTTGTCCCACAACTCAGTAAGTGTCTAAAGTGCCTATGAACCTATGTCTTCCAGCATTCAGGTCCAGCCTCTACCAGGTACTGTGGATACAGAGACAAGGAATGAAATGCCCTGCCCTTCTATTGGCAGAGACCAGAAGTACCCAGGCTCAAGCTTCACTAAGTCTTTTGGGACAGTCACATAGCAGAATAAGTACAAGGTGGTCAGATACCAGGAGGAGAGGGCTGGAGGAAGTCAGCAGCTGGGCTCCAGAGGAAGCAGCAAAGATTTCCCCATGGCTCAGAATCTCCAGGTTATCCTTCACACTTCTCTCCCCTACCCCAAGTCCCAAGGTTGCCAAGTCTGTCAGCTCTGCCCCCACGTTATCTCTGCATCTGTGCCCTTATCTCCATTCACAAAGCCACCACCCTGATTTATGCCTTCCTCACCTCTCCCTCTAGTCTCTCTCCTCACCCTTCACAGCTGTCAAAATAATCTTCCTAACACTCTGGTCGCTTCCTTACTGAATTTCTTCTCTGGCTCACTATTGCTCCTAAAACCAAATGTAATCTCCTTGGCCTTGGAATTGCCTTCATGGCTCTGCATTCCCATGAAGCAGACCCCCTGCCTGTGCCTCGCCTGGTCTTGTTCTCACCTCCAGGCACTTTCCCAGACCCAGAATGTGCTCAGCTCTGTCTTCCAGGTTTAGCCAAGGTTCCTGAGCTTCCATGAGGCAGCTTTCCTGACCCTCCCCCTCCCAATCTCCCCAGAGTCCTTCCCTGGGATCTCTCCTCTGTGCCCCCCACCTTGTCCTCTGTCTGGCTATGTGTCAGAGGCCCCTGTTTAGACTCCTTTCAGTGAGGGCAAAGACTCGTTTACTTCTCAACTTTGTAGCCCCAATTTCACATAGCAGGCACTTAAACTCTTCTCCAGTGGAACTGGTTGTAATTAATAGCAATCCCCTGTCTCATTCAAATTTCACAGCGACCTAGAGAGCTCTGTCCTACAAGGAGCACCTTCATTTTACAAATGTGGAAACTGAGGCTCAGACATTACAGGAGCCGGTGATTAAACTTGAAGCTTCTCAGTCCTTTTTGTGATGCCACAGTCTGTGTTCTGACTCTTTTTTAAGAAATGCATTTATTTATTTTATCTATAATTTATGCATTCTGACTCTTTATAAGGACTCTTCCTCAGAGCATATGTCCCAAGGGACCCCAAGTCCATTTGAAGGATTTAAAATTAAAAGGGAACTTAGAGGTGCCCAGATGTGATCATAGACAGCTAGCATTTATATAGCATTTTAAGGTAAATATTTGATCCTTACAACAACCTTGTAAGGGAGCCACTATTATCCCCATTTTACAGATGAAGGAAATAGAGGGTCAATGACTTGCCCAAGGTCACACAGCTAGTAAGTATCTGAGGCTGGATTTGAACTTCAGGTCTTCCTGACTCCAGGCCCAGTGCCCAACCACTGCCTCATGACCACAATTTGATCCCCTCAATTGTACAGACTATAAGATGGCAGCATCATAGATTCAGAGCTGAATGTGACCCCAGAGGCCATCTAGGCCAATGCTCCTCATTTCATGGTAGGGGAGACTAAGGTCCAGAGAAGTTAAGGTCATAGGAGCAAGGCAGGGCAGGATTATAACTCAGTACCTTTGACTGTAAAACTGTACCTGCCAACAATTGAAGAGTCCTCAAAGAGAGAATCCCTCTCTCCTTCATCTCTTAAGTGAAACCTGAAGTGCCTTTTTCTTTTTTTTTCCGACGGTAAAGGCCCTCTCATGGGTGTCTCATCTCTCCGTATTACACACTCTACAGGTATCCAGTTGCAAAACCCTTCTTCCTCCTACTCCTCTCTCATTGTTAATATACTGACCTCCCTCATCAGATAACTGGGGCATTTCATGAAGGGCTCCCTTCCTGGGTGCATTTCCCAGCTCTCTATGGGGCCTTCTCCTCCTGCCTCTCCCCCCACCACCCAAAATTCAAAATATGGAAAATCTGAATGAGCAGGAAAGTCTCCTTGTCTCAGAACCTGGTTCTTGAAGGGGGCTCAGTCTAGAAAAGGACAAGAAAAAGGTGCCCCATCCAAAACAACAAATAATGTCATAGGAGGAGTTGGGGTCCCTGTGGTAGGGAGCCCAGTTACTTCCATGAGGAGGTGCCCCTCCTCCCAGCACCCCTTCCTTCCTAGGCTGGGGAGCCCCAAATGCTTTGGAGGAGTCAGCCGAGGGAAATTCACCTTCTTCACCGTTCTCTTAGCACGCGGTCCTTTGAGGGAAAGGGTGGGAATGGTAGGGAGAGAGAAGAAGGCAGGATTTTTAATTCTTAAAAATTAAAACATTTAAATAATGAGGATAATAATCACTCACATTTATGCAGCACTTAAGGCCTCTTTCCTCATAATGACCCAAACAAAGATGGCAGCCTGGGGGTAGCCAGTGGAACGTTAAGCTTAGACTGAGAAAGTTGGTGTTGAGTCATTTTTCAGTCTTGTCTGACTCTTTGTGACCCCATCTGGGTTTTCCTTAGCAAAGATACTGCAGGGGTTTATCATTTCCTTTTCCAGCTCATTTGACACACGAGGAAATTGAGGTAAACAAATTGAGGTAAAAAAAAAAAAACAATGACTAGTTGAGAGTCACAGAGCTAGAGTATCTAAGGCTGGATTTGAACTCAGCGTTCCATCAGATGTGCCACCTAGATGCCCCACCTCTGACACTAGCTGTGTGGCCTTGGGCAAGTTATCCTCTGGACCTGTGAAAGGAGAAATGCTGAACTCCAGGTCTTCCAATTCCAAATCCATGGCCTTCTGATAAGTCAATTAACCTCTCAGTTTCTCCATTTGTAAAATAAGGGGGTTCTGCTATGGGACCATTTTAAGCTCTAAATCCATACACCTAATGAAAATTGGGGGTTTGGAAATAGGTGCTGCCTAAGGTCCCTCCCAGCTCTAAATGCTGTGGTTCCATGTCTGGCGGAAGGCTGGCCACCACCCTTTCCCTACCCCCTCCAGTTTGTCTCCAGCCTGTGCAAAGGAGACAAACGTCAAGTAGAGAAACCGGAAGCTGGGGTGGGGGGAGAAACTGTGAACTTGAAAGGGGATGGGATTAGAAGAATTGAAGCATTTTTGTCCATGGAGGAAAGCGTGGGTTGCAGGCCAGGAGCCAGAAGGCACTGACATCACTGTAATACTTGGAATGATGCTCTGAGAGGTGGGTGGGTGGGAGCCTCGGGGATTGGATAGAGTTACCTGGACATGGGGGAGCAGGGCTTGGGTCAGGCAGGGAAGAGAAGGGGGCTTTGAAGAGAAGCTGGGGTCCCTTCTCTGTACCTTAGCAAGGGCTCCCATGATCCTGATTATCTAGTAAAGAGCTGAAGTGTTATGGGGGTGGAGGGTCCCTTCACCAAAGAAGGCTAACCTGCTTCCCTCTTCCCAAGTCTTAGTAACCGGTCTTCCTGAGTTTCAGTGGCCAAAATATTCATTCTTCCCCGGGTCACCGATTTTCTGGGGATGGATCTCACTGAATTTCATGAGGCAGGTTCTTGGACAACATCGGGGGTCCATCCCTCGGGCCCACACTCAGAACCTTGCCAGTTTTCTGGGATCTCAGTAAGCCAAAGGCATAGTCTGTGAGAGCAGTCAGCACCCCACCATGATGACCCATTGGAGGAGAACCGTATGAAAGGGTGATTCAGAACCCAGAAGGGATGGAGAACTTTGGCACGATGGGGTTTTATTTTTCTGCCTTTTGTTTTGGCTCACGTCCTGAGGCAGAGGATGAGAGCAGCAGATGGGCATGATAGGTGGGTAGGAGGCTCCCCCATGCCAGAATGAACACTTTAGGCAAAACACCAGCCTTCCCTTATCAGGAGGATGCTTCTGAAGAACAGCTGGAGCACAGAGACCTTGGCGGAGGCCCATCTTTTGTTCTCTCTGGCATGTAGGCCCAGGGCTGGCCTTATGCATGGGTGGAGTAGGCAGCCACCTACTTGGTACGATTGGAGGGCCACCTGAGGGTCCTCTTGTTCTCCAATACCTCCCAGCCCCAAGCTGAAGCCACAAGACTTCCCACCCTGCCACTATTAGGGAGCCCCTTTGGGATGCAGCATGGTGGCTCCTGATGGAGTAGAAGCTCCTGGAGGGTGCAACCTTTCCTTTTCTGGCTCCCAGAAGTATTTTCTACATCACAAGCACTTGTGGAATTTAACTGAATTCCTCCCTTGCTATCCTCTTTCCCAATCAATAAGCATTTGTTGAACACTAACTGTATACCAAGTATTCTTCTAGATGCTAGGTATACAAGGACAGAAGTGAAATCCTAGGGAGTTTATGTTCTAATGGGGAAATAATGTATATAGACAAAAATAGATAGATAGATAGATAGATAGATAGATAGATAGATAGATAAATGTAGATATGTATATATCCATATATCCACATATATATCCATATATCCATACATATATCCATGCGTGTCATGTGCATGTATGGATATACATGCCAGGTCAGTATGATTGGAAATCAAACATCAGATACTCACCCGCTGTGTGACCCTAGGCAAGACTGAACCTCATTGGGCCTCAGTCTCCTCATCTGTAAAATTGGAATAATAGTACCACCTACCTTGTAAGGCTTTTGTGAGGTGTAAATGGCAGAATATTTGTGAAAACACTTAATACAGTGTCTGGTATGTAGCCCATATTATAGAAATGCTTATTCCCTTTCCTTCCTGTTTGCTTGAAAATCCTTGAGGGAAACTTCACCCCCTCTGAGACAGCCCCATGCCGCTCCTGGATAGCTTGGATCCTTGTAAAGCTTCTCCTCAACTGAAGGAAAATAAAAATCCAACTGTGAGATCAATGGCATTGAGAGCTGTTCATAAGGTGAGAGCATGATGGGATATTTAACCTGGAGGAATGAAGATTGGCGGAGGGGGAGGTGCCAACAAGTAATAAGAATAACATCTAACACTTATATAATACCTACTGTGTGCACAATTATTCTCCCCTCTGAGCCCAGCAATGCATTGTACTTATATCATCTCATTTGATATCTGAAGGTCTGTTGAGTGAAATTAAAAGTGGGATTCTGATTGTTCTTCTGGGCCCTAGAAGGAAGAGCCAAGAGCACTTGGGGGGAGAGGTTACGAAGAGTCAGGTTTTGGTTCCACCTAAAAATGACTTTGGAAGGGTGAAGGTTACAGGTCCCTTTGCACTGGAGCTCCTTGTATAAAGGCTGGATCACCCCTTGTCAGGTGTTTCAGAACAGGGGTTTTTATATAAAACCCTCTGCACCTCTGAAATTCCCTTGTACTGTCTCGGCCCTAGACTCTAGGCACTGCCCACTCCTCAGGCACCCAGACTCCCAAGGGAAGCATCATCCTTGATTCCTCAAGCTCTCTCCTTCCTAGCCCCCCAGCAGTGTCTGGAGCCCCACCCTGTGGTTTTTATTTTCCTAATATCTCTCGAATATGACCCATTCTGTCCTCTAACACTGGCACCTGGTCTAGGCCCTCACCCCCTCATGCTTGGACTATTGCAATAACCTGAATTTGTCTCTGTGCCCCCAACATCCTTTAATTGACTATCAAATTAATCTTCCTAAGTGCAGATCTGACCATAGCACCCCATAGTTAATAAGCTCCATCCTCTCCAGAATCAAATAGACAATTCCCTGGCGCTCAAAGCCCTCCGTGCCTTGTCCCCTTCTCCCTTTCCAGCCTTATAATTCCTTGCTCCTCCCCCTTCCATCCAATGACTTTGGCCTCCATTCATCTCCCAACACTGGGCATTTTCACTGGTTATTTCCCAGGCCTGGAATACCCTTCCTCATCTCCATCCTTTAGCTTCTGTAAAGTCCCATCATCTACCTTCCCTACTGTCCCTTACTGCTAGCATCTCCCCCTTTGGACTGGGAGCTCCTTGAGGGCTCCCAGTTTTTTGCCTTTCTTTGTATCCCCAGCCGCTTAGCACAATGTCCAGCACATGCTTCACAAATGCTTCTTGCCGTATAGACATAGGTATGGCTTGGACCAGCTGGCTTCTGAGGTGTCTCTCAACTCAGATTTGTCATTCTGTAGTTACACATGACTCACATTTCTACAGGGCTTTCAGATTTGCCTTTCTGTGATTTCCACCCACCACTTCTAGTTCTGCTCTCTGGGGCCAAGAGAAAGACGTCTGATTCCTCTTCCATATGACTAGATTTTTAAACATTTGAAGCTTTCATGTGCCCCTGATTCTCTTCTCCCTCCTATGCAGGAAGTACAGTCTTCTGTAGCCCAAAGATCTTTGTAAGCTCTCATATCAGACTGATGGTGCCACTTTGTTATTAAAGGTTTTCCTTTAGGCAGTCAACATTCCTGAGCTGGGCAGTCCCTCTTTGACTGAACAGACCTGGGAGATGGGCTCATGAGAAACAGTATTGACCTTGGGGTAGATGAGCAAGAGGTTTCAGTCTCAGAGGAAGGTCTCTGGCTGCCTTTGTAGAGAATTCTCTCCAGTGGCTTAGATTGATAAGCTACTTTAAGGTAAACCCATTTACCTTCAAAATAGCTTTTAAAATATGTGGAATCAAGCAGATGGAATTCTCCTACTGAATTATGAAAATGAGTAATCAGATGATTTTGACTTCTACCCCAGTAGGAGAGAAATTAACTCTAAGAAATGGGCACATAAGTTGTCTGCCCCATGACCCATACACACGTGGAGGGTGGAAGACCTTTTAATGTCCGACTGAGGTCTCTGGACTTTATCTGGCAGGCAGTGGGGAGCTACTGAAGGTTTCCAATGTGATTCAATATGTACGTTAGGAAAACTTTATCTGGAAATAGTGTAGAAAAAAAGTGGAAATCCTAAGCATGTAACTGCCTTCCTGAAAAAGCTTCAGTGACTTTCTTAGAAGCCCAGTATCAAATGCAAATTCCTGCTTGGCATTTGAAATCCTCATCCTCTCCCTCTGGTCTACCTTTCCTGCATGACTGCCATGTCTGGAATGCCCTTCTCTCCTCTCTCTGCTGCGAGCCTTCACTCCCTTCAAGGCTCAGCTAAGGGGCCATCTCCTACAAGGGGCTATTCCAGATTTCTCTAATAGTCCCCCCTCCCTAGAATGCCCTCCAAGAGGCAGGGGCTGCTAACGTTTTTTGTCTTTGTATCCCCAATACTTATCTTACATATGGCCTGGCTCTTGGTTTGTTAAGTTGGTTTGAATTGAGGGGGAAGAGGCTGGAGGCCAGGGGACAGTTAAAGAGAATATTGAGAAAATATAGGTGAGAAGGCAAGGAGACCCTGAGTTTGGAGGAGGGCAGTAGAGACGGGGGTGAAGCTGTGGGGGTGGAGCAGATTCCGTCTTATAATGATATAGGGAGCTGATCTGGTATAGGCCATCAGGGAGTGGAAGGATTTAAGTAACTCATCTTCTAGATTTAGACCAAAATACTTCTCTCTTGGACAGTATTCCTTAATTTTATTTTATTTTCTGTCTCTCTCCTCAAACTTCAAGACATCCCTCAAAGAGTGATTGATAATCAATTCAACCCTTATAAAGCATGTATTTATTAAATGCCTGCTGTGCTTGGCACTGTGCTGAGCTCTGCCATCTAGCTTGTTACTTGGCACATGGTGGGCATTTCATAAAGACTCACTGAATTTAACTGAATTGCTTTGTTAGGGGCTGGAAATTACAGTGACCAACTGAATAGTCCCTGTCCTCAAGGAGCTTACAATCTGCTTCCACTGGAACAACCTGTCAATGACTAAGTAAAACCAAGGTAATTTGAAAGGGGAGAAACCTTCCACAACTTGGAGACATCAGGAAAGACTTTGAATAGGAGATGGGGCATCTGAGCTGAACCTCTAAGGATCCAGGGAGTCTCAGAGCTTGTGTTAAGGAAGAAGAAAGCATTCCAGGTAAGGGGACAGCCAGAGAAGAATGAATGCTGAGCTTAGGGAACAGCACATAGGCCTGATCAGGTCAGAGCTTGGAGGACATGGAGGGAACAAGGGAAGATAAACCCGGAAAATTCATCTGGGGTCAGATTATAGAGAGTCTTAAACAGCAAAGTGAGCATTTTGTATTTCATTTTAGAAGGAATTGGGAGCTGCTGAAGTTTTTGAGGCAAGGCGGTGACATGGTCAAACCTACATTTTATTTAGGAAGAGTTTTGGCAGCTGAATGGACAAAGATTTGCTGGGGGGGGGGGCGGTACTAAAGACCAGCTAAGAGCCTATAACCCAGGTAAGGAATGATGAGTGCCTGGACTAGGGTGGTGGCTGTGTGTGTGTGTGTGTGTGTGTGTGTGTGTGTGCGCTCTCACACTCGTGCTCACAAGTGCCTGTGGTAGAGGAGAAAAGATTTGGGAAAGTAGAATCAATGAGATTGGGATGGCTACAAGGTTGGGAACCTGGCCAGCCAGAGGGTTGGTGGTCCCCTCGACAAAAATAGAAAAATCTAGAGAGAGGTGACTTTAGGAGGAAGTCGATGAAGGTCCAAGATTTTTTTTTTTTAGCTTTTTGGAGGGCAATTGGGGTTAAGTAACATGCCCAAGGTCACACGGCTAGGTTTTTTTGTTTGTGTGTGCGTTAAGTGTCTGAGGCCAGATCCGAACTCAGGTCCTTCTGACTCCAGGGCCAACGCTCTACTCACTGCACCATCTAGCCTCCCCCAGGTCCAAGATTTTTAATCGAGGACTCAGAGGAAGACCTAAGTTGCCCATGTATCCCATTTGTAGATGACCTGAAGGTCAGACCAATAGTTCGCTGTCAGCAAGCCCTTACTAAGTGCCTACTATGGGCCAGTCTATTGTGAATGTCCAGTGACAGGACTAGAATCCCCAAAGACCATGCCCAGTGAAGACAATGGACTGAATTTAATAAAATAAGATTTATCATTGATTAATTTGTGGCCCAAAAGCTCTTTCCCTCTTTTTACCTGCTGGATTTCTGGCCATCCTTTAGAGGCCAAGCCTTCCCTGATCCCACTGGGTTCAGCATCCACCTCTGACTGTGTGACCCTGGGTAAGTCACATAATAGCCATCAGTTTTACAGAGAGCTCTAAGGTTTGCAAAGCAAGCTATCTTGTATGCAATATCTTATCTTCCTCAATCCTCAATCCTCAGGACAGCTCTGGAAGGTAGGTACCATTATTATCTCCATTCCACAGTTGGGGGAACTGAGGCAGACAGACTTGACCATGGTCACACAGCTAGTAAGGGTCTATGTCAGGATTAGAACTTGGATCTTCCTCACTCCATGTCTCTAGCATTTTGTCTACTGCCCCCACCTATTTACCTAGCAACCTCTTGGCTCCCCTATTCTATCCTGTCTCCTGCTCATATCCTACTAGGTGAGAATCTCTATGGGGAACACAGTGTAGAACAGGCATTTAGGGAGATCTTCCCCCTTCCCCAGCTTCCCCTTCACCCAGATTCTACCTGGATTTCCCCTTCCTGCCAACGTCCTCCTTCCCTTTCTCTCTCCTGTCCGTGTACCAAGCCCCATCCCCAGCAAGTGCAGAGGGCCTGCTGCTCTCCAACTTTCTGGCCCAGCCTCCCCTCCCCAAAGGCTGTGGGCCCAGGCCTTTCTGGTCCCCTTCCTTCAGGACTAATATGTTTACTCAGCACCTGGATAAGCAGGTTGTCACCAATGAGAAGCCTTCCAGAAGATAGAGGAGGGCATTCCTTGTCCTCAGCTCTGCCATGGTGCCCTCCAGTCTCCTGAGCTTTCCATCTGTTTTGTTGGTGTTCCCTAAGGCTCCCTGGACCTAATCATCCACTCTGTAGGTGAGCCCTCTCCATGTGCTGTCCTCCTCAGTTACAACATAGACACCCTGAGACCAGGGACCCTGTCCCTTTTCTTTTTGTTTCTCCAGTGTTTAGCATGGTCCTTGTCACATGGTCTAAGACTATCAGTGGTGAAACAGCTGTTTGACCCCATGGCATCCAAGACCCAATGGGTGAGAGTTTCACTGTTGGCTGCTGTGGTCAGACCACATCTGCATACACTCTGTTCTGGCTGCTCACATTGAAGAAGGAAGCTGAAGAGTGTGGAGAGGATTTCATTTCACTTTATTTGGTTTCATACAAGTACATTTCAGTTAAAGGAATTGGGAGCATCCGATGAGGTCACAAAGAGTCTGACCCAAATGAAGT
Source organism: Gymnobelideus leadbeateri (assembly GCA_011680675.1). NCBI lineage: Eukaryota > Metazoa > Chordata > Mammalia > Diprotodontia > Petauridae > Gymnobelideus > Gymnobelideus leadbeateri. The sequence continues at coordinate 504,509 of WOXC01003680.1, read as the reverse complement.
GACTGAAAGACAATTACAAACCTGGAGAAGAGAAACCTTAGGGATGGAGGTGGGACAACATCATTGTCACATCAGAGAAGGACTGTTTTACTCAGCCCCAGAGGCAGAACTAGCAGCAGACTGTAATAAGCAAGGAGGCAGCCAGACTCAATGTAAGGGTGGGGAAGGACATCCTAATGCTTAAACTGCCCAGAAGGAAGTGGGATGCCTGAGAAGGCAGTGAAGTCCTCCTCAGTGAGGGCCACAGGGGGAGTTACCCGTCCTACCAGCTGCAGATTTGGGGAGTGGGGTAGGGATGAAATACTGCTCAGGTACTAGAAGGTCTATTAAGTTCTTTCAGACTCTGAGACTCTCTTTCTTATCCTTATCTTAAAATGGGCTTCCTTCTCTGTTAGACTATAGGCCTGAAAATTACCTCTGAGTCAGTGGATTTCCCTTCTTGGAAGAACCCCAGGGCATTGAAGACCTAAGCAAACCTATCTCCCCAGCATGGTTGCAGATGCTGGCATTTTTAGAAGAGCGTATCTTCTAAAGACTTCTTGTCTACCATGTTTTCTCCAATTTCTCAGTGGAATCTCACCACAAAGGTCAAGCACGTCTTATCTTCCCTTGGGCTGGCCAATGAGGGACGTCTTGGTGTTCAGGGGATCTAGTAATTCAATGGAGGGCCATAATCTGTGCCAGGGCCTGGCACCCTCTTATCTCTTGGTTTGAGATGTCAGGACGAACAGTAACAACTAAGCCTGATCATGCTTTAAGAAATGATTTCAAAACCAAAACACCACTTTACAAGTTTATAGAGAGAGTTGTCATGCCAGGTTCCCCTTCCTCCTAGAAAGTCTCATCACGTTTAAAAGAAGGTGAGGAGAATAAACAAAACATGTACCCTCAAGTTGTACCCTCGAAGTTAAAACCCCTATAGATCCCCCTGTATACCAACTATGGAGCTCAGCTGAAAGCTAGCTGTGATCTGTAAAGCAGATAGGAGGAGCATGCCCACTGGAGAAGGCAGATCTTGTGCCTTGGAGCCACGAAGAACTGGACTCAAATCCTGTCATCCACCTGCTGGCTCTGTGATTCAGGGGAAGCCATTCAACCTTTCTCTGCCTCTTGTTCTTTAGGATTATTCATAAAAATTAGTCATCAAAATTAGGGGGTTGGATGTGACCTCTAATGTCCCTTTCAGCTCTAAAAGCCCAACATCTATTAGAATGAGGAGCTGGGGAGATTCTTGAATTTGTAGAGTCTTCTGAGAGTAGAGTTGATTATGGAATCTCAAAGTTGGAGGGGACCAGCTAGTCCAGCCCGTAACTGAAAAGACAAGCCCACAACATCATGTCCAATAAGTGGCCATCCAGCCTTTCCCTGAAGACCCCTTGGGGAGGGAAACTCGCTGCTTCCCCCAAAGTCCCTTCCTTTCCACTCCGGCACTCATTGTCAGAAAGTTCCTGACTATTTCCAGCAGCCCCTCCTTGACTTCCAGCCATCGGTCCTTGTTCTGCTGCCCACCCCACTTGTGTTTCTATGGGTGAAGACTTCTTCCACTTCTGTAAGAAGCCAACACCTGAGAGAAGATGAGAGAGTGAGAAGGCCCCATCTCCAAAACTCAGATTTCTTTAGGAAAGATTTCAAATAGTGGGTTAAAACCAATGGACTCTAGTGGGCATGCCTGCTACCTTCCCAGGCTGACTTGATTCACTTTAGCTCAAGAATTCTAAGCAAATCAGGCCCTTACCTGTACCCAGCAATCCTCTTGCCCATCTCTGATTGGCTCCCCATAACAGCTGCTCCAAACCTTGTCCAATCTGAACCAAACGCCAGCCTCCACCCCCATGTCCACCATTCTCAAAAGATGACCCCTTCTTCTCCTTTCTTGAGAAGATGGAGGCTATCTCCTGGCAGGCTCCCTTTTGGTCCCTCCTCTACTATGCAGCCCCCCTCCACTCAGCTGGGGCCAACCTCTCTGTCTTCTTCCTGCTGGCCTTAGATATCGTGGTTCTCCTTGTTAAGACTCACTCCTCCCCTTATGCCCTTAGCCATGCCCTAGAGCAGACCATGGTAGAACAATGCAGAAGCTCTACAGTGAGTGGACCCAGGTTCAAATCCTTCTTTTGCCACATATTACCTATGTAACTTTGGGTAAATTCATCTCCCTGGGACTCAGTTTCCCCATTTGTAACATGAGGGGATGGAAGTAGATAAGCTCCTGGTTCTTGGTTTCTACTTATCCCGATTCTATGCTTCAGCTTCTCCATTGGTTCTTTCCTTTCTACCACCATCAACAAACATGACCAGGTCTCCCCTTTCCTTAAAAACAACACCCCACTTGTTTATGTCTGATCCCTTTTATTATATGACAAACTCCATAAGGATAGAGAATGTGCTGCTCCATTTCCTCTTTGTGGCTCCACTACCAAGCCCAGGATCTTGCAAGTCGGGATGACTTCCCATTTCTTGGCTAATTTTTCCTTCATGACAACAGCAAGCATTTATTAAGCACCTACCAGACTGAGGATACAAAGGATGAAGAGAGTCCCTGCTTTCAAGGAGCTCCCAGTCTAAAGGGGGAGACAACATGCAAATGGCTGACTGCCTGCCTACGAGGTATCCACAGCATAAAGTGGGGCATCATTTCATAGATAAGACATTAGCACTTGGGGGTACCAGGAAAGGTCCCCTGAAGAAGCCAGGATTTGAGCTGGGCCTTGAAGGAAACTGGGGAAGCTATCAGTATGTAAATAAGGACAACCCCACCCCCCCATTCATTTTTCTTGGTATGCAATTTTAAAGGGGGATAATGATTGCTTATTAACAGGAAGGCCATCATTTAGAATCCGTCCACTCTTTTTCCTGTATTGGTTCCCAGCTTGGAGAAAGTGCCGTGACACTTCGGACATATTCGATGTTTAGCCCCTGGCCCTTGGAAATGTGGAGTCAGCACCTCCACCAATGGTGGCTTCCCACACAATAACCACTCTTTCTATCTTCTCTCTGGCTGCAGCTCTGCCCTACCCCCCAGTCCTTCTTTTCCTCCATGCCAAATCCCAGTGGCTCTCTTCCCAACCCCCATTCCAATCCCCTGGAGATCTGGCTCTGTGATCTCTGAAGCAATTCTTACTGCTACAGGGGACAGTGCTCAAAGATCCCCTATGCCTTTCCCTTGCTGACAAGGAAAATTCAGACAATGGGCAATGGGGAGACCTGCAAATCAAATGGGCAAGTGTCTGTTTCCAATGGAAAAAAAAAATCTCCAAGCCAACAAAAACCAAAGTTTGTTGAAAACATGTTTCTCATAATAGGGTGGGAAAAGTTGATTTTGTTTAGCCCAGTTCCAGTCCAAGGAAAGCCCAAATAGACCTTCCACAGCACAAAATACATCAGCACATCCCTGTTCTGGTGGTACAGTGAAGAGGGTGTTGGCTCTGTAAGGCCTGGGGGAGGGCAGCACTATTAGTTGACTGGTCCGTTCAAGTTACAAAGAGGCAGATTTAGGGTTGGGGGCATGGGGGTGGAGGTAGGGAATCAAATCAACCCTAAAACCTTCCTAATCATCAGAGTTGGCCAAAGGGAGAATGGTCTATCTTGAGAAGGAATGGGTCCCCCCTCACTGGTGAGCTTCAAGCAGAAACTGGATGACCATTTGTCAAATATGTTGTAACAGATTCCTTTTAGGTATGGGTTGGGCTAAGCAGTGGTCCCTCCTAACTCTCGGATTTATCAATTGTTAGTCTCTGTTCAAATACTTGATCCTAAGTTTCCTTGAATTCCTGCCCTTTATTGCCTTGTCCCCTCGGACTAGCCTCAGTTTCCTCACCTATCAAATGGGATGAAGCTATTTCTGAGATCTCTCCCATAGCTGAAGTGATGATACTATTGAAGTCAGAGGTCCTAGACTCAAATCTCGGCTCTGTGGCTTCTTATGGGCTTAATCTTGGATATGTGGGTTTGCCTCTCTAGACCTCAGTTTCCCTATGTCAGATGAGAGCATTGGACTCAGTGGTCTCTAAGCCCCACTTAGTCCCCAACTTTAGGCCTATGACCCTAAAATGACTCACAACATCTGGACAGCACCTTTCAGCTTAACAAGACACTTCCCTATGCTTCACCCTCCTAATCACCCTGTAAGGGAGGAAGGGTAGGGCTCTTCTCCCCATTGCAACAGTGAGAAGGCACTGGTTTGCTGAAGTTCACACAACCCCAAGGACCAAAGTAGGGCCCTGAACTCGCGTCTCTTGACTTTTTCTCTTGGGCTCTCTCCACTAGCCCAAGCTTGCACAATTCCTTCTGCCTTATTTCATGACCAAGTATGGAGCACCAACACCTGTTTGGCTGCGGGGCATGGGAGTTTGTGAAAGTCAGTCATACCAGTTAAAGTTAGAACAAATATGGTGGCCTGAAATCCAGGGGTCTCATTGCTACTGCTGTTAATAAGAATAATAGAGCTGCAAATTAAAGTTGTTATGCAAAGCCAACAATTGTGATACTAATGGCCCCTGATTTCTTTTTCTGTTTGTAATTCTTTTATCATGGGTTCTTAGAACAATGACAACAACAGATAGATTAATGTTTGGCTCTGCAGTAGAATCCTTGAAAGCAGAAGCTGTTTTCACATTTTTGTACACTTTGTAAACCTCTGGGGAAGGTGATATATTGAAGGGCAGTCGCTGTTTTGGTGTGGTACAGCACTTTACCCTGTGCCCAGACCATAATAAACTATATTATTATTATTTTTGTTATTAATTAATAACAAAACATTTAGCTCTAAGGTGTGCAAAGGGTTTTGTAGATGTTTTCTCATGTGATCCTCACTGTGGCCCTGTGAAGGCTGTGTTGTTATTATATCAGTTTTACAGATAAGGAAAATGAAGTCAACAGAGTCTAAGTGACTTGCCCAGCTCACTCATTCAGCTAGTAAGTATCTGAAGTAGGATTTGAACTCATATCTTTCTGACTCCAGGTCTCCAAACTTGACTGCCTTAATTGATTGGTATTGAGTATTTACTCTATGCCAGGCACAAAGTGAGATGCTAGGGGATTCAAAGACAAAACAAAAACGTCCCTGACCCCAATGGCATTGGTGTCCTGCATAGGATCCTAGGTTCCACTCCCACCTCAGATACTTACCAGCTTTGTGGCTCTGGACAAATCATTTCACTCCTTTGGATCTCAGTTTCCCCATCTGTAAAATGTGGGGGAAGGACCTCTGTGGTTCCTTCTGACTTTAAAATCTCCCATCCTATGCTCCTAGATTGCCTTTTCCTGGGAAGATACATTATAGACAGAGAGTTAGTAAATCCTGTGCAGTGCAGTGAAATAAACAGTAATTTGTGATTCAAGTATCTGTATTCAAATCCTAATCTTTCCTGCGTGATTTTGGGTTTTGGCTCCTTTTTCTGTAAATTAGATCACCTCTGAGGTTCCTTCCCACTCTGACCCCTTGGGACATCAGGAAAGCTTCCTTGTAGGAATCAGTACCTGTGTTGAAACTTGAAGGAAGCTCAGATTCTGCCAGGTGGAGGCCAGGATGGAGAGCAGTACAAGCATGGGGGCCAGGCTCTTCAAAGGCAAGGAGGTGGGAGACAGAATGTTGGGTTCATGGCACTACTGGGAGGCCAGGTGGTCTGGGTCATCAAATGTGTCAAAGAGAGTCTGGAATAAATCTAAGAAGAGAGGAGGGTTCTTAGTGCCAGACAGAACAGAATATGCTTTATCATAGAGTCCATAGGGAGCCATTGAAGCACTGGGAGAAAGCAGTGACTTGGTGAGATGGCTGTCTCAGAAAGGTAATTTTTGACAGCTGTGCAAAGGTTGGATTGGACAGAAGAGAGACTGCAGGTTCAGAACCTCACTCCAAAGGCCTTTGCCATAGTCAAAGTAAGAGTTGTGAATCTGATTCTGTGATGGCTATTTTTGTGAGAAAAGAAAGAGACAGATGTGAGACATTTTGTGAAGTTAGAAATGAGATCTGGGCATGGATTGGAGATTCGAGTCAAGGATGATGCTGGTGTTGCAATGTCGGTGACCTAGGGAGCCTGAGGGGCGCTCAACAGAAAAGGAAAGTCTGGAGGAGGTGAGACTCTGGTTCTAAGAGCCAAGGGGTAACTGTCCCTTACTCAGAAATATGGGGGAGTCTCACTAGCCTAGGACCCTAGGCAGAAGTGGAGAAAGTAGGAAGCTCTGAATGTCTTTTTGAAAAAGTCATCACCTCTTAAAATTAACGGCCTGCTGTGGTAGTGGAATGATTTTGTCCTTTCTGTGAAATGATGAGGGGCAGCACGGGGAGGTGACTTCCAAATAATACCCTAAAATTAGCAAAACGATTTGCCTGTATCCTCTCACTTGGGACTCATTACAGCCCTGTGAAGAGGCACTACAGACATAATCAAACCCATTTTACACATGAGGAAACTGAGGTTCAGAGAAGGGAAGCCACTGGACAGAAGACAATACAAAAACTGTGGGATTCAAACACAGATCCTCCTGACCTGTTATTTTGGGCAAGTCATTTCCCTTCCCAGAACTCCAGTTTCCTCATCTTTAAAATGGGGTTAAAAATAGCACCTAGCTCATGTGGTTTTTGAGAGGGCCAAAGGATTTGGTCGTTTCAAAGCGCTATTCAAATATCGGTTCTTCTTCATAACAACAATGACGACCTCTTCCATTTCCGTGGTACTTTCCAGTTTCTAAAGCCTCATTGCCTCTGGGTTTCTGGAAGGTTCGAGGAAAAGACCTCCCCCACTTATTTCCAGTTCCCAGATTGGTTCATGTGAGAAGGCTGAGGTTTCTCCCAGTCTCCACCTGGAGAGGGTGAGAGCCAGCCAAATTATCTAGACAAGAGAGACCAAGAAGGGAGTGATGTCTGGAGAGGACAGGCAAGGATGGGGAATCCTGGATTGTCTTCCTGGCACAGCACCTAATTTTGTGGCTTTCTGAATATGACTTAAGTACTCCAGAGATGACTCATAAGGAAGGCAGTTGGAAATTCTCAGATGCAACCTGCTCTTTAAGAAAAAATATTATTATCACCGATGACTAATAACCGACAGGCCCATAGTAAGAAAATAACTCAATGGGGTAGTAAGAGAATGTATTGGTTGTGTCACTAAAAAAAGAAGAATCATATCATTGAGCTTTGAGATGAACAATGAGGGAAGGCAAGGGTGGCCCGGCCAGCAGATGGGAAGGAGTCTGGCTATAGAATAAAGTCCTGCAACTCAAACAATTCATGTGATTGTAGCTGAGTCACAGGTAATAATCTGGTTCTAAATCTTGGAAAGTTCATTAAAACCATTGAGATAGAACAGAAAGAAATCTGTAATTATATCCATTTCTCATCTAATCTAAATTATCCATTTTCTTCTCCCACAAACTTGACCTAGGCCCAAGTCATGTTTACTCTACCATCTCCTTAACTTCCTTCCTAGTGGTCTGTGACTCAGTTTTAATGAGTCAAGCCAAGTCAACAAATACTAGTTAAATGCCTACTAAGTGCTAAAATTTTTTTTTAAGTCCTTGCCCTTAGGGTGCTTATGATCTAATGGGGGAGATGAAAAAAGAACAAGGTATAGGCTTGGGTACCGTCAGGGTTTACACTGGGCTGATGCCACAAGACATAGACATCCCCATCCATCACCATTCTGACAAGAAAGACCACTCTTAAGGGCAGGAAATTTAAGTTCTTGGGGATCAGTTCCAATGGTAGGTTTCAGTTTGAGCTTAATATAGGGTCCTAGCGCAGACCCAGCCTGAGTATAGAGGAAAGTACTTCCAGAACTTACCCACAATTCCATTCTACATGTGGACCTCAAATTCTTGATAAGAATATGTGAATGACTTTTCTAAGCTGGGCTTGTCCACATAAAAATCAGCTATGGAAGTTTCTCAAATCCTGGTCACATCAGGATCAGAGAAATCCCAGAATCTAGGGACTGGATCAATCTATGGAGACCTACATTCAATCCACTTTAATTATACAAAGAGGCATTTTAGAACCTTGGGGAAACGGCCTGGACTTGGGCTCCAGGTCTTGAATTGAAGGCCTATCTCTGCCACCAGCTACCTGTGTGACCTTAGGCCAATCCCTTGTCCTCTCTGAGTTTGTTTCCTCATCTGTAAAATGAGAGAATTAGACCCCTGTAAGGTTCCTGGATGATCTTATGATCTATGACCTAATTCAACAAACATTGAAGGAAATTCTGCCAGACAAGGTACAGAGAGAAATGTAAAGTTTCCATAAGACAAAGAATCTGCCCACCCTCATTCAGCCCACAGTCTACTTGGGGGAATAACACAAACAGATGTTAATATTTAACAATATTATGTGAGGTGTGAGCCCAAGAAGCAGTGTGTTCAAATGGTTAGCACTCTGGTCTTAGAGTTTGGAAGACCTGAATTCAGAACCTGCCTCAGGCACTATTGAGGCATGTGAAGCCGAATAATTTGCTCAACCTTGTTCAGCTTCAGCTTCCTTATCTGTAACTATGGCAGCTGAGTGGTACAGTGGATAGAGCCTTGGGCCTAGAGTCTGGAAGACTGGGGTTCAAATCCAGCCTCAGGTACCTAGTAGCTGTGTGACCCTGGGCCAGTCACTCAACCCCTCTTTGCCTCAGTTTCCTCAACTGTCAAATGAGCTGGAGAAGGAAACGGCGACCCCTCCAGCATTTTCTTGGAGGATCCAGTAAGGGAACACAGGCAGAGTGCTTTGCAAACTTCACATTGTGAGGTGGTTCTATTGTCATCATCATTTTTAGAGATCTGAAGGAAAGCTGGGAACCTCCCAGCTAGACTGGGAGCGAGGCAGAGGGGAGAGCTGGGCCTTTAGGGTCAGGAGGGAACACGCTTTTAATAGTCTGGATACTTACAAAGCTGTTTGACTCCAGGCAAATTTCCAGACCTTTCCAAAAACATTACTTTCCTCCTTCAGCCAAAAGGGGAAACAGCTGGATCCCCCAGGACCAAGGATTGAATGAGAAAGGTTTCTTTTTTCTTTTTTTGTCTACCTTTAAGCATTATGCAAATGACAGCTATTATTATCCTGGCTTGGCCCCTTAACTAGCTGAGTGACCCTGGGTGAGTCACTTAACCTTAACCTTAGGTTTCCACTTAGTAAAATGTGGATGCTTGTACTTGTCAAATGCACTTCTCTGGAAGCTTGTAGGGAAAGTGTTTGGTCAACCTTAAGGGTCACGGAGAAGTGAGCTCTGCTCTTCCCGCCTCCACCTGGGATTGGGGCTCAGGCTGCTGCTTGGATTCAAACTGGTTCAAGCCAGAGAGAGGAGAGAGTGAGAGAGAGAGAGAGAGAGAGAGAGAGAGAGAGAGAGAGAGAGAGAGAGAGAGAGAGAGAGAGAGAGAGAGAGGAGAGTATGGGGAGGGGAAGAGGAGAAAAGTTCAAGTGTGTGTAAATATAAGAGGCGAAGCAGCACACCAACTACCAACTACTAACTACGTTTTGGCAGGATGTCGACTGTGATTCTCTCTCTCTCTCTCTCTCTCTCTCTCTCTCTCTCTCTCTCTCTCTCTCTCTCTCTCTCCCCCCCCAATCTCTCTGTCTCTCTCTAGCTCTCTCAGTCTCTGACTCTCTGTCTCTATCTCATTTCTGTCTCTCTCCCTGGTTCACTGGTCCATCCCTTTCTGTAGCTGGACCTTGCAAAAACATAACAAAACAAGCAAAGAACAATGGATTCTTCATTCTAATAAAGACCCACTTCTCTAGTACTAGGTAAATGAGGCCATCGCAGTTTCATGGGGAAAAGATCTGTATGTTCAGGTGGATTGCAAACTTAAGAAAAGCAGACGGTCAATAAGGCAGGCTAATGCAGTGCTAGGCTGGTCCAGAGAAGCATAAGGACCTGATGAAGGAGGTGACCATTCTAATTTTTTCCCCATAGTCAGGTACCAAGTTCTGTTTAAAATTTTATTTCTTTAGTTGTTTTTAGTTTTCAACATTCACTTCTATAAGATTGTGAGTTCCCTTGTTTTCTCCCCTTCCTCTGCTCCCCCCTTCCCAAGACGTCATGAAATCTGACGTGGGCTTGTTGGAGTCTTTCTCTAGGGGCTGGTCATTGATTCCAGCACAGTCTTCAGTTGGCACCCTAGGGCCAAGCCTATTGACCCAGCCTAGGAATCAGAATAGCAAAGGAAGAGTGAGGCTGGGCCTTGACCTCAGGAAGCTTGGAGTCCCATGGACAAGGCCTCATCCTGTACACTCTACACCAAACAAACAGCCCACGGGTGGGGGGGTGGGGGGGGGGCCTCCGGGTGTCTGCACCTTAACTGGGAAGATGGTTAATTAGATCAATGGGTGTCTCAGAGTGTCAAAATTTTTCTTCTGTAAATGAGTGGGTAGGACCTGATGTCTCCAGGGGGGCAGGGATGGTGGTCAGCTAGGGATCCAGCTCCATTTGCAGTCCCCAGGAAATGACAGTTACGCTCTGTCTTGGAGTCCAAGCATTTCTGAGCATTTCTGCAAGGAGACCAGAATCCACTTCTTTTCCCACTTCCATTTTCACCTTCTGTACACTTGTTGATTGGTGCTGTTTACAGCCAGACACAATTAAGCCAAAATAAGTTAGTCTTGATTGCATAGAAATTATATAAATTATAGTTGCATTTCTATGGTCCAAATTAAAGAGCATCATCGGAATTAGCATAAGCCTATAGGAACACTGTTAAGAAACTTCAAAGCCAAACTCTGGTAATAATGGTATTTACTTACTGAAATTTAATGGTATTCATTCAAAAATCAACATGAAGCCCAACCTGCTTTAAATTAACAACAAAAACCACAAAACTTCAATATTAAAGCCTTTGTACCCCAATTATGGAGAAAAAACATTAATTCTTCCTTTCTTCCTCTCCTCCTCCTCTTCCTCCTTCTTCTTCTCTTCCTTCTTATCCTTCTCCTCCTTCTTTCAATGTTCAGCTCAAGTACCATCTCCTAGATAACTAGGTGCCACTACAGTGCACAGAATTCTGGGCCTGGATTCCTGGAGTCAAGAAGACCTGAGTTCAGGATACTTACTAGCTGTGTGATCCTGGGTAAGTCATTTAACCTTAGTTTACCTCAGTTTCTTCATCTGTAAAATGGGGATGATAACAGTACCCACCCCAATGGGATATTTGTAAAGTGCCTAGCTCAGAGCCTGGAACATAGTAGGTACTTCCCTACACAAGGCCTTTCTTGACCCAGTCCCCCAATCACTTTGTCTGTACTTCATTTATATTTTGTATTTACATATGTATCTGTGTACTTGTGATCTCTTCCAACAGAAGCTCCTTGAGGACAGGGACTGTCCCAAAACAGTGAATGCAAAAGGGATTATTGTTGAATGGAGGAAAATGTGGACAAGGGCCACGTGATGTGGAGGTGAAGTACAAGGTGATGCTATGCTGGTTCCTGACAGACTGGTCATAAAGTCAACTGGCCAATGCCTTGGTGAGGGTAAACTTAAGGATCCCAATGAGAATGGTTGCAGTGAATCCCCTACTCTCGCCCAGTCTTGATAGTACAGGTAGATAGATGAAGGCCAACCAATACAATGAGGACATTGGATTACATCAGACTGGAAGCTCCCTGTGTGGCAACTCCCTCCATCAAGGAAGGCCCGGAGAAATGCACCTGGAGCTGAGAGACTTGGAAAGTCACCAGAGGCTCAGATAAAGCTGAATTAAGAATGCAGATGAGAGAAGACATTTTCAGGAAGGAGATAAATACCATTTTAGAGGGGTGGGGCAGACCACTCATCCATACTGGCCATTTGTCTGTGACTTGCAATCTTAGAGAAACATCTAGACAGAGAGGTCACACAGCTACCGCCTGTGGAGACCAAGTCTTACTATGTCCTAAAGACTGCAAAATCATGTAATTATCCTCCCCAAGTCATGGACAAGAAAACTGAAGCACAGACAGACCAAGTGATGATTGACCTAGATCTCAAACTCAGTAGAACTGAAACCCAAATCCTTTTATTCTAAGGGCGGGGGGAGGGAGGGACCTATGCCCTTGAGGACACAGGTGGCCGTCTATGTCCTCAAGTACATCCCTTTGACTGAATCCAAACTTCACAGAAGAAATCCCCTTAATAAAAGAATTTCTTCTGTAAAGCTCAGATTCAGTCAAAAGGCCACACCCAAGGACCTATAAGGTCTTCAGGCTGCAGTTTCCCCATTCCTGTATCTAAACCCATGTGCTTAGCCACTACGTTTTTAACAAGATAGAGGGACTGTCTTGTTTGCTTTTATTTGTATCCCAATAAATCCTTTAGAAATGCTGCTCTCTCCCTTCTTCTCTCTTTCCCTCTTTCTTCTCTCTTTCTCTCCCCCTCCCTCCCTTTCTCCCTCTCTCCCTTCTCCCTCTTTTCCACTCTCACCTTTTCTCTCTTCTTCTTTTCCACTCTCACCTTCCCCTTCTTCCCTCCCTCTCTCTTTCCCTCTCTCTCTCTGTTCTCCCCTCTCTCTCCCTCTCCCTCTCTCTCCCTCTTCCCCCCCTCCTCTCATTCTTGCTCTCTCCCCACCTCCTTTCTTCCTGCCTGTCTGTTTCTCTATCTTCTTTTTTTTTAATCAATTGGGGTTAAGTAACTTGCTCAAGGTTACATGGCTAGTCATTATTTGTGTGTGGGTGCTCATTTTCTGAGGCCAGATTCGATCTCGGGTCATCCCAACTCTGAGGCCGAAGCTCTGCGCCACCTAGCCGCCCCTCTTTCTCTATCTTCTGCTCTCTCTACCCACTCCGCCTTTATTCTTTATCTCTAAAGTATCCCCTTACTAATGACGTTATCACATTCCAGTCCTTACCAGAGTTAGGCCAACCACACCTTGTCTAGAGCAAACTTCTGGTCTCTGGCCACCCCCAAGGAAAATCTAATGGTCCTAGGAGTAATAACCCACCAGTCAGTGTCAGCCCAGGGGGAAATGGACTGAGATGGGTATATCCAAAACTCTACTGATGACCCTCCCTCATACAAATGGACAGACAGCTCCAAGCTGCTGCTCCAGATACAGTTCAGAGTTCCCTTTGACAAGGACAAAAGACCAAAGTAACTGAGATAAACCAAACGAAAATGTGTGATCTGGTACAGTGTGAGCCACCTCAAACTGAGGCTGACACAAGTCCTCAGAATGGCCCAGCAGCTGGGAGGCCCGTGATAACCATGAGGCATCATCCCATCAGACAACAGGAGCCTCAGGTTAACATTCCTAGGAAAGGACTTCACAGCTACAGAGAGATGGGGCCTTTCCAGGAAGCATGCAATAAGGGTCTATTATGCGCAAGTGCTAGGCATACAATGATAAAATGAAAAAGAAAACCCACCTTGTATGATCTTAGGGTCTCCTGTAGGGGAGGGGGAGACAATAAGGTAAGGAAGTACCAGGGAAAGACAAGATCATTAGCAAGAGGGGTGGGGCAGGAGCAGTTTTGTAGTAAGGGAGCCTTGACAGAAGCCAAGGATTCTAAGAATGAAGAGGAGTCTATTCTAGGCTTAGGGGACAGACATCATGGGCAAAGGCCCAGAGGCCCCATTTGGGCAATCCAAGACTGGACTGGGGAGTGTGCATGAAATCCATCAGGATAGAGAATCTGCAGCCAGATCAGGAGAGTCTTTAGAGACTAAGAATTTTCTCCTGGACAAAATAGGAGCTGGGCAGCTCTTGAATTTGGAGGTTCTTGAAACAGTCCATAAAAAAATCACTTCACCTCTCTGAGACTTGGTTTTGTTTACCCATAAAATCGGAGTAATGATCCTCAAAATCGCTACCCCACAGGCTGGCCATGCAAAAAGCATTTTGTAAGCCACCAGATTCTCTAAAAATGGGTGTGTATTTTTTTTTCTCTAATGGTAACAAGAGACTTTCTATGTATAGTGTCTTAAAGGTGATTGATTTTATCTGAGACCCAGAGAATAGACCCAGTAACTAAGACTTATCCCCTCTGTTCAGTGAACTTGCTCAGACACACAAAAAGAAGGGAGACTGTCTTTCTTTCCCATCTGGTATCCTTCATCCTGTTGTTTGTCCAACAAAGATTTATTAAATTTCTACTATGTTCCAGCCTCTGGGCTAAGCTCTATGTACAAAGACAAACCAAAAACAATCTTTACCCTCAAGGGGCTCACATTTTACTCAGGGGGTGGGGGGTGGGGATGGGGAAGGAACAGCATGAACTCAGATAAGGAAATAAAAAATATATACAAAGCACAATATTAGGGGGAGGGATGTGGACCTAAACTGTGGGAGCCAAGAGACTTCCCCTGAAGGTTGGGTGGGTTCTTGTGGAAGTTTTATAAAGGACACAGACATGGTTCCATGGGATGATAAGGCATGGAGGGATGGTGCCACCGAAGGGAGGGCCCTAGTTGTTGAGATCACAGACCTGATCACGTATTAAAAGTCATATGAAAACCCTCCTTTGGCATTCCCTGGGCAGTCACCGCCTTGTCCTTTCCCAGTGTCAGCTCTGATATGATCTCCACCTATCACCTTTCCTTACAGGGGCAACAACCTGCACAGGTTTGGGTGATACCTCAACAGGGGTTAGAGAATTTGTGGAAGAGACCTTAGAATTCACTTGTCTGGTCCCCGCCATTGTACGGATCAGAGAACACAAGTTCCAGAGCTGCTGGGCTTTTCCGGCCTTAGCTTCTCAGAGGATCTGCTGATAGCAGGTGATGTTAGGGAAGGGGTTCAGGTGGTCTAGGGATTCCACGGTTGTGATAAATGTAAGCCAAGAAGGGAAATTCATGTCCGTCTTTCTTCTCTCTAGAAAGAATGTTCTCTGTAGACCAATAAGGTTGGCCCATGCTGTTATGAGAGTAATTATATTTAAAAACAAACTTTATAATTTCAAGAGGCTGAAAGTAGCCAAGTCCCTGGGGTGTTTCTGATTGTGTGCCTACAAGGTTGTTGATTGAAATTGCTGTATTATCCGGGAGTGGCTTCATACCAATACCCAACTCCTGAGCACAACCACACTTCAGGCAGGCACACATTCTAGCTAATTGAGTTCATTCAAATGGGAACCTGACCCCCGAGACAGGATTGTTACTAACACCAGGAGCTGTAGATGTACCAATCCCAAAGCCCCAAGCTTTCTTGTCCCCAAACCTTCCATAGGCATCCAGGGATTGTCTGTGCACGCTCTTGCGCGCACACACACACACACACACACACACACACACACACACACACACACACACACACACACACACACACACACACCTTAGAGCCAACAAAACAAAGGTGGTGTTTAGTGGGGAATAGATAGCTAGGGATAAAAATACCTTGCTCATTGATAACAGCTGGAATTCTAAAACTCTTTCTTCATAACAATCCCTTCCCCAAACTTCACAGAATTGAAGTTCAGATAGGTTAGATAGATTTCCCACGGTCACACTGATTGGATGTGTCAGGGCCTGAACTAGAACTCATTTCTTCCAGTCCTAGGTCTAGGGTCTTTCTTTATCACACTCCTTGGAAATTGAAATACTAATTACCCCCATCTTAGAGCTCAATAATCCAGATTCACTTAGACCCCGAAAGCCTCCAGAAGCCCCTCTAATGTTTGTTCCTAGACCCTAGGGGAAACTAGATGGTGCAGTGGTTAGAGTGCCTTGCCTGGAAGTCAGGAAGATCTTCCCAAATTCTAAATCGGCTTCAGACACTTACATGCTATGTGACCCTGGAAAAGTCACTTAACCCTGTTTACCTCAGTTTCCTCATCTGTCAAATGAGCCAAAGGAGGAAGTGGCAAACCACTCCAGTATTTCTGCCAAGAAACCCCCAAATGGGGTCATGGAGAGTTGGGCACAACTGAATAAAAACAGAGCAATTTTTACATTTCAAAATACAATAGTCCTTTGAGGAAAGTTGAACTAATACCATCACCTCCATTTTAAAGATGGAAAGACTGAGTCCTATAGGGGTTAATTGTCTTGTCCAGGGTTACCCCAAGTACCAGGCTGCCTCCCTAGCTTTTCTTGACTCAGAAGGCTACCATTCAACTTCTCTGTTCCTCTGCTTACTAGCTGTGGGATCTTGAAGAGATGATCGGTTTCCTCATCTATAAAATGTAGATAATACACATGATCTGAGCCTCCTGATCCTGGGGCACATGTCCCTTAGCCATTCTTCTGCCTACCTCACTCACCAATCAGTCAACAAGCATTTATTAAACACCTACTCTGTGCCCAACAGGGAAAGTGATTTATAAGTCTCCAAGCACTGAAGAAACGTGGGCTATTAGTATTAATGCTTCATCACACTCTCCTTAAAACCTCAGGCCTTTTTCTCATCATCCCCTACCTACTCAGCCCCAGGCCTGCTTCCTCCCCAATGGTGGAATCTCTTCCTCCTCCTCCTGCTGTAGCTGATCTCACCTCCTACTCCAGCTAGTTGGCAGGCTTTCACAGAAAGTGCCAGACTCCCTTGCCCTTTCTGCTGGTGGTTGGTATAAATCAGATTCAGCCGTTGGGGTCTCTGAGCCCTCCCAATGGGGCATGTGTGAAGTGTGTGGTCAGCATGGCAGGCTTCCTTATCAACCACAGCTATAAGAAAAAATGTCCTCATCATTAGGCAATAGTCCCTACCCCCCCATCACCCTGCATCTGTTTCCTATATATCCATGGAAGGGTCTACTTAACCACAGACCAGGAGACAGATGATAATGAAGGACTAAATTCAGAGTAAAATGGAGCCATGTCCAGTGATCCTCTTATGAGGTACCTGAAATCAAAGAGGGAGCATCTGGGTAGGGTGAAGAATGACAAGGTGGTCTTTAAAAGTCAGTTTTCATTGAATCTAGGAAAAGACTAAAGAGGGACCCAGTTCCTGACAGGGTCCTGGAGATGGAGAGATGGCAGCTGCAGGAAGTCAAGGGGAGAGGAGTAGAAGGTGACCCCCTCAAAGCCAGGGGCCCAGCCTAGGTGGGGCAGGGCAGCTTGGAAAGGCAATTGTGTCACTGAACCCCCACTCCTCTCCAGACTGCAGACCCCAAAGCAGTAATCATGTATCTGATTTACCCCCCTCAGTGTTTTATGGGAGTCTGACGGCTGGGGTTGGGGCAAAGTTTCTTTGTTTTATTTTGTATAAACAGTACTAATCTCTAGCAATTGCTAGTTGATGTTTTTCTTATTGGGATTCCAGTTGACAGAAGTAACTGAGGGGGAGAATCCCCCTCAGCAAAAACTAGAGGGAACTGTGTCACACTGATGTATTTTCCCAGAAGCCATCTCTGGAAGGGGGCTCTAAGATATCTGAGGAAATCCATCCAGGCCAAGAATCAGGAGCAGGGTGAGGGGCAAAGGGGAACAAGCTTGATGCCTCTGAACACTGCCACTCCCGTATATGTAGAAGTAGACTTTCTCCACAGAATGGCAGTTTCTCCAGGGCAGGGATTATTCTAATTTTTGTCCCTTTATCCTCAATACCTAGCTTGGTGCCTGGCGCAATAGTCACTTAATAAATGCTAATTGGTTGATTGATTGTGTGAGGGCGGAAGGAGGGTGTTGGAGACTAGAAGCTGCGGACCTGGGTCTTAGAGGTTAATGGGTAACGCAGGTAAGAGAGCTTTGACTGGCTGAATGGTTTGAGGTGGTCCTATTGGATGACCTTGCTGTGTACACTTTCCCTGCTATTGCTAAGTAAATCTCTTTTGTCAACTGTTGAATGACTTACAAGTGGCTCATTTTGTGCCAGTATTGAACCTTAAGAACCTGGGGACCAGCCTGAGCCGGGTCTCTGAAGATACGACTTCCCCAGTTTGCCACAAAACAGATTGCACAGCCTTGTGCCGAGATGCAGGACTTTCCACAGAGGGAGGATGGAGGTCCTTGTTAAGCAGAATGAGAAGGTGAGAAGCAGGCAGACCTCATATATCTGAGAGCAGTGGGTGGCACCCCAGGGCTTGACAACCCTGTATATAGGGAACACACTGAGTCTAGATGAGAACCGCTGCACCACCACTGAGTGAGGCGGGAATCTGGTGCCACAGTGCAGATCTCTGAATCCCATTGGGTCTAAAAGCTGAGAGGGCCAACAGATAAAGCAGTGCACGGTCACCAAAGCAACTTTCGAGATAAGAAGATGGATGATGATGGAGATCCCAACAATGGCGATTCCTCTGCTCGGTTGGACATGCAAAGCCCTTCATCACCTAGTCTTTCCTACCTTTCTGGTCTTCTTACTACTTCCTAGCATGTTCTCTCTGATCCAGCGACACACCTTCCACAAACTAGGCATTCTGTCTCTTGGGGGGTGCCTCTGGCTGTATCCTCTCACCACACACCCCGCAGTGCTCTCCCTCCTCCACTCACTACTCACCACCTGGCTTCCTCTAAATCCCAGCTCAAATCCTACCTTCCGCAGGAAGCCTTCCCTCACCTCTCTCAATTCCAATGCCTTCCCCCTGTTAAGAGTTTTTCGGGGAGGCTAGGTGGAGCAGTGAATAGAGCACCGGCACTGGAGTCAGGACCTGAGTTCAAATCCAGCCTCAGACACTGTGTGACCTTGGGCAAGTCACTTAACCCCAATTGCCCTCTAAAAAGCAAAAAAAAAAAAAAAGAATTTCTTGTTTATCTTCTACAAAGCTTGCTTTGTATACATTTGTTTGTACATTGTCTCCTGTATTCGACTGTAAGCTCTTTGAAGCCAGGGACTGTCTTTTGCCTCTTTTTGTATCCCTAGAGCTTCACTTAGTGACTGGCACGTTATTGTTGGTGTTGTTGAGGTGTTCAGTCCAATTCTTCATTTCCTGTGTAGGGTTTTCTTGGCAAAGACTGGAATGGTTTGCCATTTCCTTCTCCAGTGGATTAAGGCAGAGATTAAGTGACTTGTCCAGGGTCACACAGCTAGAGAGTGTCTGAGGTTACATTTGAACTCAGGTCTTCCTGACTCCAGGCCCATCTACTGAAACATTGAGCTGCCGTGTAGCCAGCACATAGTATTTGCCTAATAAATGTTTGTAGATTGATTGATCCTGTGCAAGCCCTCAAAATAACAACCATATAAAGCAAGGACAGCTTTTATCTCACCCATCAGAATGACAAAGGACTGACTGGGAGACTATAAACAAATTTAGAAAACATTTAAAGGGACTCTCTCTCCTCTCTCTCTCTCTCTCTCTCTCTCTCTCTCTCTCTCTCTCTCTCTCTCTCTCTCTCTCTCTCATATTCCAAAAGGTTTCTAGAGTCCTCCATACTCAACACAATTTGGGCTCCCCCAAGAAGGAAATACATTATGTAACTGTTGAATAAAAGCCCCCTTCCTATTGGATTGATCTGTTTTAATGATTCACAGAAGTATGGGAAGGGGTGGGGGGTGGGGACAAGAATTTTTGGTCCTCTTTTCCCTCCCGGATTTCATTGCTTCAGTCTTTTATTGTCTAAGGTTTTGTGGCTGAAATCCAATAGCATCTCCATCCTTTTCAGATCAGTCCCTGAGCTGCTGTACTTCTGAATGGATGTTTCCGATTACTAGTCAAAAGAATAAGATTCTCTTAATGCACTTTGGCCTCTTTACAAGATGTTAAAGACAACCTGAGGTAGATCTTTGTTAGCTTGGAATTAGAGCTTCTTATACTAAAGATCTTTGGGCTTGCAGCAGTCAGCGTAAATGCATGCAGATGACTCCTGTTTTCCTTTTTGCAGAGGAAAGTCCAACAGACATAGTAACTAAGAGACTTGGGTTCTAAACACAGGTCTGACACTTAACTGCACTCCTCCAGACTCAGCCCCACTTTATGACTGGGACTCCCCCGAGAAGGGAAACACTTTGGGGTTGCTGAATAAACAACCCCCTGCCTTTTGGACTCACTTTGCCTAAAGTAGTGGGTGGCAAAGCCAAGGTCTTTCCAAAATCTCTCCCACCACTCCCTCTCCCCTCCTCTGTCCCCTCCCCACCTCAGGCCCCAGCTATGTGATTCTAGGCATTACCCAGATTACCATTCTGTCTTACCTCTATGGGACTCAGTTTTCCTATTTGTAAAGTGTCTTTTCCAGTGCAAACATTCTACTTACTATATGAATCTAGTAGACCCATTCTCTAGAAAATTCCATGTGCTTGGACTTATAAGATCTAAAAAACAAGAGATAATCAAATCATATTCTCTTGTTAGCTTTGTCGTGGGAATAGATTCCTAAATCAAAAGTTTCCCAATAAATAATTCAACTGAATTTTGACCATAGCAAAATTTTGTCTTTGGAGCAGAGATTTGCACTGAATTTGCACAGTACTGTAATCACCAGGTGAAAAATAGAAAATCTGATTAACTATCTGAATAATTAATGATGCCACTTTTCTGTATTTATGTATTTTTCCCCTATTTCCAAACATTGGGCAGATATGAATTTGTCTGAATTGATGCATTTCTTCAGCAATTGGCTGCTTGTTTTTAACAGTGGATAAGTACAGTTTACCTCAGCCAGTCAGTTATTTGGACAAAGAAACGGTTCTCTAACACTGAACTTTAGCCAGTCAAATTGATCCACTTCTTTTCAGCAAGTGTGAAGTACTCACTTGTGCAATAAACTACTCAATAAAACCCAGTGATTCTCTATTTCTTCTAGGGTCTAATATAAATTTCAATTTGCCATTTAAATCCCTTCACAACTTGGTTCCAATCTATCTTTGGAGATTTTTGAGTATATTTTTATTTATTATCTTATACATTTAATTAAAATCTGGGTAATATATTTATTTTAAGATAGTTATTTATTTTTATAGCTTTTGTTTTTATTCATGTTTGTATTCACCCCTGTATCCTTATTCCTCTCTCTCTCAGAGAGCCATCCCTTTTAATGAAGAATTTTTTTTTTGCGATTTTTTTTTTTTGGAGGGCAATTGGGGTTAAGTAACTTGCCCAAGGTCACACGGCTAGGTTTTTTCATTTTGGGTGTGCGTTAAGTGTCTGGGGCCGGATCCGAACTCAGGTCCTTCTGACTCCAGGGCCAATGCTCTACTCACTGCGCTACCTAGCCACCCCTTAATGAAGAATTTTTAAAAAGAAAAAGAGGAAGAAGAGAAAAAAAATCAGCAGGACCAATCAATGCATCAAAAAAGACCTCATTTATATCTAGTGTTCTATATTCTGTACCCGAAGCTTGGTCATTATCATTTGGCAACATTCAATTTCAATTATTTTGTGGTGGTTGCCCTTTCCATTAATGTCTTGTAATCTTTGTAGATTGTTTTCTGGGCTCTGCTGACTTCATTTACATCAGTTCATATAAATCTTCCCATGCTTCTCTGAAGTAATCCTAGTCATAACACAGTAATATTCCATTGCATGAATGTCTCGTGATTTGTGTATTGCTCACCACTCAACAGGCATCCAGTTTTTTTTTTTTAGTTCTTTCTCATGGTTCAATTGTTTCAGTCTTGTCCCACTCTCCAGGACCCCATTTGGAGTTTTCTTGGCAGAAATACTGGAATGACTTGCCATGTTCTTCTCCAACTCATTTTACAGACGAGGAAACTGAGGCAAACAGGGATAAGTGACTTGCCCAGGGTCATACTGCAAGTGAGTGTCTGAGGTTGGATTTGAACTCAGACCTTCATTACTCTAGGCTTAGAGCTCTATGTACTATGGCACCATCTACCTACCCACATTGATGACTAGGGAATCCATAAAGGCTTCTCATGGGAGATAGCATCAGAGATGGGTCATGAAGGAAAGTAAGTATTCTAAGAGGCTGTGGGGAAGAGGGAGTACATTGCTGGTGTGGGGGACAGACTGTGTAAACATGAAAGATAGAATACACAGTTTGGGGACAAGCAATGAGGTGGATTTGACTAGGGCCTAGAGTATGTAAAGGGAAATCATGTGAATACATTTGGAAAGTCAGGATGGAGCCAAACTGAAAGGTCTGAAATGGTGAGCTAGGGGATTTGCATTTTGCCACAGGGCCAATGCCAGGGAGCCACACTACACAAAAGAAGTTCAAGTGTTCTCTGGGTAGAGGAGCCTTCCTCTTTCAGATGATAAAGGCCACTTCCTTATACTGAAAGGAAAAGAAAATGCAAAGATTTCATGAAAAACTGAATTTTTGACACTATACATATATAGGTATATATACACACGCATATATACATATATGTGTATATATAACTATATATGTATATATACATACATGTATATGTGTGTATACATATATATGTATATATACATACATGTATACATGTGTATATATGTGTGTGTGTGTATATATATATATTTTTTTTTTTTCTTTACCAATGTGTAGCCTCTAACTAAATGGGCCAATGCTTATCGACCTGCAGCCTGAGCTGACAGGCTTTGGAATTCAATAGTAATAGACAATCTATTCATAGGATCTTGGGTTCAGAGTGGTGATAGACTTCAGAGGCCACCTAATCTGTGCCCCGCCCCCCTGTTAAGGTGAGGAAACTGGAGACTGGTTAATTGGCCCAAAGTCACTCAGGTGCTATGTAAACTTTAGAGGCAGAACTTGAATTTAGGGCCTTGGACACCAGACCCAGTCTTCTTTCATTCCGATTTCTCTTTTTTAAAATGGCGGCATAGTAATCAGAAGGTTTGACATGATCTGTTTTTTTCTGGCAAGATGCTACTTTTATACTTTATTCATTTGAAATGGGACAATATCCACTCTTCCTTAAACATTTTCTGGCATTTCCTGGTTGAAAAACCACAACTAAAGATTGTTATTTCTTTATAGCTGTTGGTGAGATCCAATGCTGATGTCAATAACAGTTTCTGCACACTCTCCCTCCTGCCTTTTGAAACCTTGCCAGCATTTTCCTTTACTTATTTGAATTAGCTGCATGGGTGAGACAGCTAGATTGCAGAGGAAAGCTTGAGTTACAATGCCTGGATGATTAGAGCATGGTAAATGATTGTAGATGAAGGCAGGGGTGAGGAGGTGATAGAAGGCGGTTGCTCCCGGGACCATATGACCTTACTTCTCTAGCCCCAAATAAGTCTCGGGGTCATTTCAAGACTAACCTAAAGCTCTAATTGCTGTCAGTTTTAGCTGTCGTTAACAGACAAGGACCTGGAGATGAAAGGCTCAGTAAGGAAGTCTGAACAAGTATTTGTTTTTTCAGGCCTTGTTATGCACCATGTGTTGGTTATACAAAGGTAAAAATGAAAAACCACCTCTGCCTTCAAGGAACCTCCATTCTGAGGTGGGGGGCAGGGAGATGGATGGGGCTCCACACTCACAAGGTAAATGCAAACCAACTCAAAATAGTGGGGGTGGGGCAGAAATGATCTAGCTAGAGACATTGGCATAGGCTTCTTCAACTGACTACCTGAGGAAGCCAGGACTTGCACTATGTACTATGGAAGAAGCAGAGATGTGGAAGGGAGAGCTGGGGCTTTAGCTCTGCCTGCCCCACTTACAAGTATCAGCCAAGTGGGAAACATTATTTCCTGCTTTGTGTTATCTGAAGGTAGGATTCAGTGGCTTTTTTTGGCGTTGTCTAAAGAATTAGACATTTCACTCTGCAGCTGGTAGAGGGGAGGTACCACATTAAGTTTCAGGGATACTGTCTCTTCAAGCCAAATATGGATCTGTGATTGAATCATTGTGATATTCTCTGACTGAAATGGTGCAGGTGACCACTCCTTCTCCATACCTGGACCCTAGGTACAGCTCTAGTCCATTTCTCCCATAAGCCCAGAGGACCTTCTCTGCTCACTTCCAGCATGGCAAAGAGAACACCTTGGATCACCTCAGTCCTTAACACCTGATCAGCCCATCTTCTTCTTCAATCCTACCTTTCCCTGAAGAAATCCTTGATTCTATAACTTTGAAGTTGCTTGTTTGATAGATTGACTGTCTAGCCCCAAAGACAAGGACAGGATTATTATTTCAGACTTTTGGTTTGTATCCCAAGTGCCTAGCCAATCCATGCTTGTTGATCGTTTAGTTAAATGTTGGAGTCTGTTCACCCTCATATGGTTCTCCACTGTTGAATGATAGAATTTTCCAATTCTCCAGCGGCTATTATATCCCATGACTTGTGGCCACATACCACTAGTACAAAAGACCAAAGATTGCTAAGGGTGATATAACTCCATGGAAATAAAAGTTCAATAAACAACACAGGGAGTTCTAACTGGATTTAGGAAGTCCAGTGCCAGGGAGGTATCAGATAAAGGGCACTTCTGAGAATGATGGATTGGGGGCAATGGAGAACTACAGGATGACAGAAGAAACAGAAGAATCCCAGAAAAAGTTGGAAGCCATTAGCATTCAGGCTGTGTACGGGGTGACCAGGGTGGGGAATCCGGATGGGAGAGAGCAACACCTCCTCTGAGTCCTCTCAATTCAAGGGAAAGAATTGAAATTGGCAGATACATTAATTACCCTGAGCCAAATGGACAGTCCATCTAAGGGGCCATTTTGACAAGTCAGTCCATCTTTAGAGGAAAGAAGCATCCATTGAATTCTTTAGATGCATTGTAAGCTCCTCAAATCCATCACACCTGGACACAGCTCCCTGCACATAGTAGGTGCAAAAGAGATTTAATTGAATCCTTCATTGGATTCTCTCCTGGACTCCTGCCTGCTGCCTCCACCTCCATTCATAGGAGGCACAATGGTATAGTAGAAAGAACTACTGAGGAGTCGGAATATCTGGGTTTAATCCCACCTCAAACTGCTTGGACCTGGGACAACTCTCTGGGTCTCAGTTTCCTTATATATAAAATGAGGGGAAGCAGCTCCAGACCCCCTTCCGGTTCTAGGTCTATGAGCCTGCATTCTTTCCTGCCTCCATCTCTTGGAGGATATGGACTTGTCTAGCTAGCATCTTTGTATCTGGAATCCCAGCATATAGCTAGCATTTTATAAGTTTTTTTTCATTCTTTCGTTCATTCATTCATGTATTCATTCTATTGACAATTCATTCGTTCATTCATTCTTTACATGTATAGGCACCCCAGGAGAGAAGGCAAAGCTAATGCTTTCCATCCATCAAACCTGGTGATGAAACTGGAGAGGGGCCTTTTCCTGACCCGTTGGTTGTGCCAAACTCCCGGGGGGCAGGGATTGCTTGGCACCTTAATCTCTGCACCCCCAGAGCCTTCTTGGCAGGGCAGGAATTTAAGAAATGCCCGCTGTGGTCCTGAATAAAGCTATTTTTATTTGGTTAATCAGAAGGCACCCTGACCTTTTGAAAACCTCGGCGGAGCTCCTTCCAGCAAAGGGCTTGTGAGAGGCCAGGCCCCACCACCTGGACCCCGTGCTGTGCCACATCCAGAGGGCACACACGCGGACTCCTCTGCGCCATGGAGGGCAGGAATCGGACCCAGTCCCAGCTCGGTGGCAAACGGCCCTAAAAGCCTGTGCAGGCTTGAGACAGTTTTCCGGGAACCTGCTCAGACATTGGAAAGGTCAGGATTTCGCCCGCGGAGTCCCCTTCATTTCCCTCTCCCAAACAGCCTGGGGCGAATCCGTCCAAGCTCTTCCAGCTTCCCCAGGAACCCTCCTCGGGGTAGGCTAGCAACCCCGGGTCTGGCTTGTCCGGATAGCCTAAGCCCGTGCCTCCTTCCCCCCCGGGCGTGCAGTCCTCTCCAAGGGGTACGGCTGCACCCAGCATCCTCGGAATGCACCTCTAGAAGGGCCTGCTCTCCCTCGTGGTCTGCCCCAGCCAGAGCGCGGCGGCTCTCCCGTGCCCTGCTGGTGCCCCGCGCGCCCTCCCCTGGGCGCTCTGCCCGCGCGCTCGGGCTCGGGCTCGGGCTCGGGCTCCTAGAGCCTGGAGAGGCGGCATCGCGTCGCCCACTCCCGCCGAGCCCCCTCCCGGAGCGGCCGCCGCCCGGGCTTGCAGGCGAGGCCGCTGCCACCGCGGCGAGCAGCCGCCCACGTGTGCGTAGAGGAGCGAAGGCCGAGCAGGCGCGGCGACCCGCGCTCTCTGCCCCGGCGGCCTCCTTCTCCGTGCGGGGGCGTCGGGGTCCGGGGCCCGGGGCGGTAACTCGAGCCCCCCTCATTGTGTGCGCCCTCCTGCATTTGCATAACCCGCCTGGGGCTCCTTTGCGGGGCTCCCGGCTGGCCATGAGGCTCGGGGTCCCGTCCGGGGCACCGTCGAGCCCGTGGTCAGCCAGGGGACCTTGGCCCAGCCGGTTCCAGCGCGGCCGGAGCCCGGCAGGACGTGGGGTAAGTGATCATTTTTCTTGAGGGGATTTTGCAGGGCTCCGAAGGCGCCTTCGGACCGGAGCGGAGGGCTTCGGGGGCCCGGGGCTGGGGAGGCCGGGGCCTACGCCCACCTCGAGACCATTCCCTTCTTTTCGCTCTTTTCCTAATCGAGAGAGAGGGAGCGCGGTCTGAGAACGAAACTTGCCCTAGGAGGGCAGCTCCTTCCCCGAAGGGAGAGGAAGAATGGAGGCGGCTCCGGCACCGGGAGCTGCAGGGCAGCAACGCCAGCCCCCCCTCAGAGCCGACCGAGCTCCAAGCCCCCCCCCCCCCGCCCCCAGCCCGCCTGGTGCCTGCGCTGGGCAACTGGGCGAGCCCTCCCGACTTGGGGCTGCTTGGGGCTTGGAGCCTGCAGGTGAGCCCCAGAGCCGCCTGCAGCGCCGCGCTCCCTCCACGGTGTGGCGCCCCGGCCTCCTGGGTCTCAGCCCTCGGGGGGCTGCGCTTCGCCGAGACTCCCGGGGGACACGGCTTCACCTCGGGAATTTGATGCGGGCGGAAGGGGCTGGGGACCTCACCCTGGCTCCCTGCCCCAGTCTGGAGAGCGCCCTGAGAGAGGGGGCCGGGTGCAGTCGGCGCGATTTGTCCCTGGGCTCTGCTTGGGAGAAGCCTTCATGACGGAGCGCAGAGGGGTCTTGTTCGTAGGGTCCCGCGAGGTGCCACCCACCTACCCAGCTTGCTACCTAAGGGGGGGGGTCGGGGCGGCAGCCTGCCCCTGCACTGGGCTGGCTCCCCGGCACCAACCCCAGACTTGGGGTCCTCGGACATGAGGTTGGCGCGCGGGGCGCACCGCCACAAGGTTCCCCGCAGCCGCCTCGGTGAAGCTGGACATGGTGCAGGTCTGAGCCCTGAAGGTCTGTGACGCCCCACGCGGCTAGGGGGCAAGGGGCAGGAAGGTCTAGCAAAGGAGACCGGGCTCTAGCTAGAACCGGGCTGTGGGTGTGGGTGGATAGTACTCATAAAGCCAGAAAGAGGCAACAAGTGTGTGGGGTGCGTTTCTAAAATTGTTGGACTGAAACAGAAAGGTTTCCATCAGGGTCAGTTTCTAAGTCTCAAAGGAAACTCGCCGGCTGTAATTGAAGGGGTGAAACCGGAGTTACGAGACGGGTGTGTTAGATTATCACCGACTCGCATCCGGAGGCCAAACCTGCGGTCGCTGCAGTCCCGGAGCAAGACGGGATTTTTCCCCCTCTGAAAGCGAGTGCGTGTGTGTGAGAGCGCGTGTAAGGGGGTGCGCGTGTGTGTGCCTGGGAGCGGGTGGTGTGAAACATAGTCTGCGCAGGGTTTGAATGCGGCTGTCCCGTGCCGTGGGACGTGGGGAAGTGCGTGTCCGGCAGTGGACTGGGGTGAGTGCTGGAGAGCTGCGTGGTTCGTGGTAGGGACCACGGAGCCGAGGAGGTGGCGAGCTCCCGGAGAGCGCAGGGACGCGAGTTGTCTGACTCCAGGGAGGCCGTGGGAGTGAGGCGTGGGAGTGGGTCGGGAGAGACAGGAGGCGTGCGATTGTGTGTAGAGTGTGTAGCGGAAGTGTGTGAGTGTGAGTGAGTGTGCTCCCGCGCGCGCGCGCGAGGGGGCCGGGTTGCTGTCCAAGCCGCCATCTGGACATCCACCCCCACGCAGCCGACCGCCCAGATGTCCTGGGCAGAGAGCCCGCTAGCCGCAGCCGCCCAGGGCTCTCTCTCCAAGGTGGGGCCGCGGCCGCGGCTCGCCCGAGCCCCCGGCGTCCCGCGGGGCGCGGCCTTCCTCCCCACGCACCCCCAGGTGTCCCCGACCCCCAAACCCACCCAGAACGCCCGGTTCCGTTTTCGGCCTGGCCAGACCTCGCCCCGAGGCCGCAGCGGGCGCGTCCTAGCCCCGCCGCGCCCCGGGAGCCCACGGGGGCAGGTGAGGCCAGGTGCGCCACCCCTGCCGGCCTGGCGCTTTGCGGTTTCGCGCGGCCCCGAAAGTGAGTAGGGGTTGGCCCGGCAGCCGCGTCTCGGCGGCGCTCGGTTTCTTTCCGAAGTTTAATTTTCCGGAATGGCTCCCAAACAAGGGCCGGGGGCGGGGCGGCTGCCGCCGGATCCTCGCCTTTTTTGGAAAGGCCCCGGGAACCGGAATTCCTCCCGGCTGGCTCCGGGGAGGCCAGGGAGCGCCGGCAGCCCGGCCCACCCTCCCCGCCCCCAGGCCCGGCGAGGGGGGTGGCGCGGTGCCCACCACCCCTCGGGCTGCCCCCCGGCCGCCCTCCGAGCCCTCCCGGGCCCCGCACCGGCCGGCGGAGCCGGGGACGCCCGGGAGAGCGACCAGAGCTCGTATGCAAATAAGCCATGTGACTTCGAAGCCGACTTGCCCGGCCCTGTTCCTCAGTCCATATATGGGCAGCGACGTCACGGGCATTCAAGGCCTGCCCATAAATACTTAGAGCCACACTTTCCGTCTAACTGAGCGAGCTGCAGTTGATTAATAGCTCGGCAAGGGGACCCACTGACTGTTACAACCACATTACACCGGCAACTCCTGGGCTCCCAGCAGCGGGGACACAGGCAGGACAGGCAGGGCAGTGAGTGGCCAACATCTATTTTCCAGTTGGAACATACAGACAAACAAAAAACTTGCTGGCTGGTTTTTATTGGAGCTTTTGGGTTTTTTTGGAGGGTGTGTTGTTTTAAAAGTAAGGGGGGGCTAAGAGCGACGGAGGAATCCCGGGGCTACCCCGTTACCAAAACGGCTTCTTTGGCAATCCAAGTAGCAAGGGAGTTGGGTCTCCAGGTTGTGAGTTGGAGCAAATGATGACTGCCAAAACCGTAGACAAAATCCCAGTAACTCTCAGTGGCTTTGTGCACCAGCTGTCTGACAACATCTACCCGGTGGAGGACCTAGCAGCCGCTGCGGCCACTTCGGTGTCCATCTTTCCTAATGCCGATCTAGGAGGACCTTTTGACCAGATGAACGGGGTGACAGGAGGTAAGGAAGGTGCCTCACTCCTTTCCAGCTTAGCTCCCCCGGAGCAGCGTGGTTTGGTGTAGTAGATGGAGGGGCTGTGAGTCTCCGTGTGGGTGGACGGGTGGAAGTGGCCGTTCAGGGAGACAGATTTGATCCGGGGGATACTTAAAATAGGTAGGGGCTTATATGGAGGAGCCTGGGTGGGTGTATCTGCTGACTGGGTTAGCCCTGTTCCCTACACCCTTGTTGGATGGGTTGCCTTGATTTAGGAGGAGAGATGTGTCGTGGGACTGGCTAATAGCTAACATCTATATAGGACTTGCTCTGTGCCAGGCTTCTGTGCTAAGCCGTTTTACAGTCGGTATAGTACACTCCCCTTCAGCTGAACCCGGAGCTCTCTCTGGGAGTGGGGATACGAGTCCCAGACAGAGTCCTGGAGACTTTTTCAGCCTCCCAAACCATGTCCCTACTCAATACCCTTATCCACCACTCCAGGCATCCCTTCTCTGGAGCCGAGGCAAAGTGATGGGAAATTTAGAGGTTGGGAGAAACCAGGGAGGAGGACCCAAGAGAAGAGAATAAAAGCTATTCGGCCTTGGAGGAAAGGAGGGTGCGGAGGATCACGCCAAGCAGCCAGAAGGATCCTTTCCTTTCAGGGATTCTTTCATCGGCTTGGCTGTGGCCGGCAGAGTCCTCCTGGTGAATTAGTGAGATTGCGGCTTTGGGGAGACAGACGTGGAGGTGTAAGAAGAGGAGGCGGAGGGAAGGGGGGGTTAAGGAGGTTGCCTCCGGAGGACATCGCTGGGCTGGTTTCCCAGGCAATGAGAGGAAACCAAAGTGGCTTCTCCAGCACCCAGGATTTCTTTTCACCTTCGAAAGTGCCTGTAGGGCAAGGTCGGGGATGGTGGGGGGGGTGGGGGGAGGAGGAAGGAGAGAGGGAGAAACCTGTAGAATTTCTCTTCCTGCAGTGTCCCAGCTCCCTCCCTAACTCATCAGCTGATTCTAAGTAGGAAAGGGAGGGATGAGGCAAAGGAGACATGCTGGGAGGGAGCCCAAGTCCCTGGAGCTGGGAAACACCTAAGGCTCTTCCCCCCTTTGTCCTAGCCCTTGTGGCCCCAGGCCCTGGCAGCTTCCCCTCTGAGGAACTGCTGGGCACATCTTTCTGGAAGACCCAATTGTGTGTCCCACAGGTGAAGGAGAAGGGGGAGAAAGTTTTGGGCAGACCAGGGATGTATTAGATTCTGGTTGGGCTTAGGAGGGAAGTAGGGAGCAGATCCTCTGTCCCTCTTCCTGTCCACATCCCTCTGATGGCAATTGTTCAGCATGTCCAGTTTTCCTTCCCCAAGGTCTGCTCACAGAGACTTGAGCATATAAGGACAAGCCTGTTTTTCTTTCTACCCCCCCAGATGACATCCCCATCTTCACTCTCCTTTTCTGGTTACAGATGGCATGATCAACATTGACATGACCGGAGAGAAGAGGCCCCTGGATCTGCCCTATGCCAGCAGCTTTGCTCCTGTCTCTGCCCCTCGGAATCAGACCTTCACTTACATGGGCAAGTTCTCCATTGATCCCCAGTACCCTGGTGCCAGCTGCTATCCAGAGGGCATCATCAACATCGTGAGTGCCGGCATTCTGCAGGGGGTGACAGCCCCCACCTCCACTACTGCCTCATCTAGTGTGTCCTCTGCCTCTCCCAACCCCCTGGCAGGGGGACCTCTGGGCGTGTGCACCATGTCCCAGACACAGTCTGACCTGGACCACCTCTACTCACCTCCACCTCCTCCTCCTTACACAGGCTGCACAGGAGATCTCTATCAGGACCCCTCAGCCTTCCTGCCTTCAGCTACCACCTCCAGCTCATCTTCTGCCCTTGCCTATCCACCACCCCCTTCCTATCCATCTCCCAAGCCTGCCACAGATCCAGGCCTCTTCCCCATGATCCCCGACTACCCAGGCTTCTTTCCGCCTCAGTGCCAGCGGGACCTTCATGGTGCAGGAGGCGCAGACCGGAAGCCTTTCTCCTGCCCTCTGGATTCTCTGCGGGTCCCACCCCCACTTACTCCACTCTCTACCATCCGCAACTTTACTCTGGGAGGCCCCAGTGCTGGGGCCACTGGCCCCGGGGGCAGTAGTGGCAGCGAGGGTGGTCCCCGACTTTCGGGGAGTGCTGCAGCTGCTGCTGCCTATAACCCACACCACTTGCCACTTCGTCCTATACTTCGTCCACGAAAGTACCCGAACCGGCCCAGCAAGACTCCAGTTCATGAGCGACCATACCCGTGCCCAGCCGAGGGCTGTGACAGGCGTTTCTCTAGGAGTGACGAACTGACCAGACACATCCGAATCCACACTGGACACAAGCCTTTCCAGTGCCGGATCTGCATGAGGAACTTTAGCCGAAGTGACCACCTTACCACCCATATCCGCACCCACACTGGGGAGAAGCCCTTTGCTTGTGACTACTGTGGCAGAAAGTTTGCCCGCAGCGATGAACGGAAGCGTCACACCAAGATCCATCTCCGACAGAAGGAGAGGAAGGGCAGTGCCCCTTCATCCTCAGGGCCAGGGGCCTCTTCCACCTCCTCCTGCCCAGGGGGGACCCAGTCTGGGGGGGCCTTGGGCAGCAGCAATGGCAGCAGCATTCTGGGTGGGGGTCCCCTGACCTCTTGTGCCTCTCGGACCCGGACACCTTGAGTAGAGATTCTTGATCTGACCAGCTCCTCGAGGGTCCGTGAGGCCCTTTTCCACCCTGAGCTACACAAACACTACCGCTGGCTCCTCACCCCTCCCTTTGAAGCTGGAAGGTGTGGAGGGGTGGGGACCCCATCACCCTCCCCTTTCAGCTGAGAAACAGGTCCTTCCTGAAACTGGGCTCATTTTGGTCTCTCTTAGATGAGGTGACTCTGACCAAAAGGCTACAGGGAAGGATCCCAAGGGGTTGGAAGCAGGATCCCTGACCTGCAGAAGCTGGGGTTTTCTACACTCCTTTCAAAGGGTTGTTGGACTGGAGTTTGTACTCCCTGCCCCCCTCTCCCCACCCCCTTTTGCTTTGTGTCTTGACTCTGGGCATCGGAGTTAATCTGGGACCCCATTAACATAGGTTGGGAAATGCTGATGCCTTAGAGAAGTGGACTAAGCCCAGAGCCCCAAACTGAAGTGCACTTTATCCAGCATGGTGGCTGCTTTAGGGGAGGCTGCAGAGTGAGCCAAGCACAGACTCGAAACCGAATTCTGGGAGCCTCCAACATTGATCAGAGCTCATTTCAGCCCTTTAAGCAATTATGTAGTGTAAGCTAACCTAGAGAGCAGAAGTGCAATCTGATGAGATAAGACTTGGCAATGGATGCTTTTTCAGTCGTTTGAAATTGTAAATGGCTATTTTTTCAGTGTATATTCACTCAGATATTAGTGTATTTTTTTTTATGTGCACTGTTCTCCAAGATCTTAACTTTTGGGAAAGAAAAAGGGAAGTGTTTATGATCTATTGAAACCAGAATCAGAGGATGATTTATTTAAAGGGGGATGTACATATATTCTCTCAAGCTGGGATGCATGCGGTCGTGTGGACGTGTCCTGGGTGCCTTGCGTGATGTAGACCATGTCTCTGTGTCTGCATGTAAATGGGTTGCCTTATTAATTACTGAAAAATCACTCCCTGGTTTTAGTATGCCTGTACATTTCTGCCTATTAATATTTGGATTTTTTTTAGAAGCTCTATTTTTGTACACTGTTTTGTGACTTTGAAGTGTTCATTTTGGAGTACAATGTCAAATACCGATGTAAATAACATTACACACAAGCTGACTCCTTTGGTTATAAGGTCTTGATAGCTGTGGAGTTATTATAAATTGTTCATCACCATAATGCACAGCCACTAACTGGAATTTGGATAATGATTTGTGATCCTAGTGTAAATAAATACTTTTCAACAATAGCTTTGCTGCACAAATTTTTTATTTTATTTACATTTATTTATTTTGCTTTTTGGAGGGGGAAGGCAGGGCAATTGGGATTAAGTGACTTGCCTAAGGTCACACAGCTAATGCTAAGTGTCTGAGGCTGGATTTGAACTCAGGTCTTCCTGACTCCAGGGCTGGTGCTCTATTCTCTTCGACACCTAGTCTCCCCTACACAAATCTTTTATGAAAGATGACAGTGAGGTGGAGGTGGTAGGGGTTGGGGGGAGGGGAGGGTTACTTTAGTAAATATTTTCCTCTTCTGCCTCTGTTGGCTTGGGGCTATTCATGCTTAGACAGAGTCTGGTTGGTTTTATTTTTTTTTTGGCTGAAAGACCCAAAGCACGTTTCTCTTATGGGGTTTATGAATTAGCTTTTTCCCCAAAACAGTGAAATTGCTGAGCCCAGCCTAAGACCCCAAAGTTTTCCTTTCCAGGACGTAAGTGCCCTCTAACCCCCAAGTAATCTCCATTCATAATCAAGTGTTAGGGCTGTGGGTATTTCCCCTATGTATTAGTGTCAAAACGGGGAGGCGGCGTTTTGACTCATTGTTCCGTGCTTTAAAACAACTCCCTGCCTGAGTGGGCCCCGGAAAATAAATACTTACAAACAAGTGCCCACTCCATTGGAGACACTTTCAGAACCGTGATCCTTCAGGGGCCGGAGCTCAGAGATGCGCCTTTGTGGAAAGTGTTGTGGCAAGGGCAGGCTGGAAACAACTTTCAGTTTCCAGGATTAGGCTTTCACAACCACAGAGAACTTTTTTGAAAAATGCTTATCTCCTATTTAGATCAGATTGCACTCAGACTTGGCTGGTGACAGCATCAGTGGGCTGCCACAGGAATTACCCCAGGACTCATTTCTCTCCAGCTTTCAGTTCACCGATTAATTACATTGTCTGGTCCTATCCTGTTGTAGATGAGGAAAACTGAGGCTCCGGAGACTGACTGGCCCAAGGTCATATAGGTTAATGGGGCTCTGGGAGGAGTAGCAAAGCAATTAGTACCCCGAGGATATTACAGGTGTGCACTTTTTAAGAAAACCACCAAAAAAAAAAAATAAACCAGGATTTGAACCCATTAGGAGTGTTATTCATATTGCTAAAGGTCTCTTTGCCATTCAAAAGGATTCACCGCAGGGTTTCTTTAAATTGGGGACTTCCTAGTGAATTTTAAATACAACTCCATTTCCAAAAATATCAGTTTACAGTATGTCTTCACAAACCACAAACAAGTAATTTGGTCTGGACCTGTACCATCACTATTCAGTCTCAGACTAAATAATTCGAATTCACATTTCTCATCCATCTTAATAGCACTCCTAAAGGGATGGATGGGAGCAGCAGCTCCTAGCAAACCAGTCTAGCAATACAATCCTTTGAAACTGGTTTGCCTATGTACCCTTCCTCCTTGGGAGGCCTCCCTGGGGATGAACGGTGTCATCCCCTTGGTGGCTGCATATGGGAAGTACTGTCAGAGTGGGAGAGATGGACAAAGCCTGAAGCCTTTGCACTCTGCCTACTGACCTCTCATTTCTCCCGCTTTTCTGGTAGCTTGATGTCCTTTGTTCTTCCTCTCACTTTTATTCCCAAAATAATGGCATGCTTTTTCTATGACAACTAATTTAAGACTACAAAATGAATCTTTTATGGTTTTACCATGTGTAATTAGGGCACATAATTTCAATCTTTACAAGTGATTCTAATCAAAATAAAACTTAAAAAATTTGCAAATAGGTAAAAAAAATCACAAGAGGTGATTCCAACACCCACATCAGATTAACATCTAAGTTTGAATTCATTTGGAATGTAACGATCTCACTTCTCATTGAGTTTAAGACTATACTTCAAGAACCCCTCCCCCCCTTCTTAAAGGCACTTCAATTTTTTTTCTCTAATTACAACGTTCCTTGGCATTATCTCAAATCACATGTGGCTTTCATGGGAAAATGTAACCCTTACTTGGATTTTGGATTCTACTTAACTTCCAAAGATCACATTTAAAGACTTTTCTTGATAACTGGTAAATGTTTTATTGAATAATATGACTGCTGATGTGCTCCTGTTGCTATTGGGATTTACTTATTAAGAAGCAGCTTCCAGACAGAAACGTCTTAGACCTTCAGAATGCTCAGGAGACGGTTCAGTGCACACAAGAACCCACCCATTAAAGAAACTTAAAAGCTTTGAAGAGTTGCAACCAGTATGGTCCTTTATTTCAGCATCCCAACAGCTGGGGAAAAGGGCAGAAATGACACTGGCGAATACATATTCACACTGGCAGCTGATGGCCACTTTAGGGGAAATGGGGAGGGAGTGGGGAGGATGGTCAGCATTAAGCACACTGTGCTGCTGGAGATGCTAAGAAGCTGAATGGTCCCTAAACAAGTGCCAAGTGCCGCACATAATGAAATACAAGAAGAAAGAAACTTAAGTCACAGTTTCTTTCTTCAATGATACACAGATTTGTTAGAGTTTCATCTGTTGAGGCAAATATTGTGCTTTTAAATTGCAGTTTCAGCTGGTTTCCATCTGATGTCTTAAAGCTACATAGAGCTTGAAGGACCCGTTACATGTGTTTGCTGAAGTCGCTATTACTTGGGCAGGGGAAATGGTTTCCCATACAAAGTATTAATTTATGGTATATGCTAAGGGTTCTTAACCTGGTGTCCATGAACTTAAAATTTTTTTGTGAATTAATTCAATGTAATTGTTTTTTTTTTAATACATATCTACGAATTCAAAAACATTAATCTGAGATGTCCAAGACACACAAAAAAGGTTAAGAACTCTTGGTCTAGGCAGTCTTTAATAAGCAATTAAAATGTCCAAGTCAAACATTTCACATCTCGATTCCAAAAGATCCAGTGAATATTGATTCTAACACTGAAAAATCCAGAAACTCCAAACAGTCCCATCAGAAACAGCAGAATCTACCCTGGACTTAGTAAACAGTTTTTGTTTGCCACCAGGTGCCTCAGTGTATCCTAAATAATCAATCCTTTTATTCTGTTCCCTGCTCCTTGAAACGGTTGAAATCTTCAAGTTCTTGTTCCTAGATCATTCAAATGGAGTCTATCACCTTCCTCTGTTTGATCACAGTGGAACATCTGAGCTAAGGGATTCTAAATGACACATTGCTTCTTCTCTGGGCAGAACTAGCATATGTCACAGAAGCACTGGGAATGGAGCAGCAAGGATTGGATTCTTCCAAAGCTCCAGTGGCTGAGGCAGCTTTAAGGAAAATGAATGTGAAAGAAGGGACAAAGCAGGTGGACTCAAGGAAGTTACAGCTGCTAATGTAACTCAAGGAATCCACTCTATTGAGAACATGCATGCTACTTGACTACACTGGCACTTTCATTAATAAATAGCAACTCAGGCACATTTTAATCCATGCAAAGCATGCTTATTTAAAAGTTACTACTCAGGGAGAGGAAAAGAGTGTTAGAAACATCTATACTGAATACTTCTCACCCGTAAGAGGAAATTATTGCATTTTTGAATTAAACAGAAAAATGTGTAATGATTCAGTTAGTGTGCTCATCAGTCTCTCATAACTTAATGAACAAGCAAATGCCCTGTATTCTTAGGGGCAGGTGTAGTCCATAATACCACAGTAAGACATCTCTGTCTGGTTGTTAAACAGTCCATGTGGTGGAGGGAGCATGAAATAGCAGCATCTGGAGTCATTTCAGGGCATAGAGGAGCCAGCTGAATCCTTTGGCCCTGTTTGCTTCCTGGTCCTGAAGTCTTCACTGAGGGAGGGATTCTCTTCCTCCATGGCCTGCTCAAGTCCTAGTCCGATCTAGATAGAAAAGGTGCATTTTGTGGTCATCACTGTTGACCGCTCCTTTAATTCGCTGCACAGAGAACCTAAGCAGAGTGGTGTCCACCTGGCAGAACAATAATCTGCCAAAAACCCAAAACGAGGAAGATTGTTTCTTTTCTGGTCAATGGCAATTTTAGGGAAACTTTTGAAAAGCACCTTAAGCTTTTCCAAAAGTGGGCCACTTGTCTGAGAACCTTATTCATTTTCTGAATGGAATTCTGAAGAATAAGGTAGAACTTGCCATCATTACTGTCCCACTGCAGAAGGAGTTAGCAGAAAAGTCAGTTTGACAGAATCAGCCATATTATTGTAAAACTTTACATAAATTACAAGTAACACTTTATCGAAGTTAATTGCTTCTATTCTACAATGTTATTTCCAAAAGTAGGTATGCCATAACCATACCATAATACATTCATTACTGTGCTTGGAAAAAAAAATTACATTAATGCTTTAGTAAGTAAATTGAGTTGCATATATAGCATTTATTGTATTTAATATTTGAGCTTTCTGAGCTAGGTAAAGAGCTGCCCCGAATTGTCTAAAGGTGTATTAAATCACACACTAGGATATCAGACTACAATAAAAAGATCTGAACATAACCCTACCTCCCCACCCCCCTAACCACATCTGTTAGTACACATGGAATAGACGTGGGGATGTGTGTTTACGGGTACCACAACAGTGGTATGTCATAAATTCAGCAGGCATTTACAGAATAAAAACAGAAGGACCCCTTGTGGAATTTACTCATTTATTCTTCTGTAAAAGCAAGGAATCGAGAGATCCCCTGCACTGGGGCCTGTAACCCAGTGTGCATGAGGAGGTATAGGCACATAGTTTTCCTGCAGGATGAACAATATCTTTCACCAAATGCAAAATATTTTCCCTTATTAGAAAAGTTGGAATTCACACATCCCCACATGGGCAAGTCAATCAAAATTGCTTCCAAGACAGCTGGGCAAATTTTGAGGAGTTTATTTCTACAACTCAATTTTTATTAAAAGTTTTGTGAAAAAGCAAATTCTATAAATAGTATAAAGAGAGAAACAACAGGGCTCCACAAGGCTGAAGCCGACTGTCTCACATCTGCATACAAAGTGAAGTTGCTCAGTAGCCTAGTTAAAAAACGCCGCAATAGACCCCCCAAAGCCTCGATCAGGAGAGCGCCGTCTCCGCGAGCAGCGGTCCCGCCGGCCCAGGAGCTCTCCAGGGTCCGCACGGGGCGGGCGGCCAGGGCCCCACCGTCCGTCTCAGCGTTTCCCCGGTGGGGGCAGGAGCCTGTTGGAAGAGGGGCGCGGCTGGCTTTACATTCAAGGGCCTGGAAGCACAAAACACGCGGCGTTCCCGCGCCCTGGGAGGCCGCGGGCGTGCATAGCTGCTAGGCCGTCCTCGAGAGGCGGCCCGGGCTCACGGCGTGACCTTGGGGCCCGGGTAGGGCTCGCCCTCGCACCAGAAGTCAGCCGCCTGCGGCGTCTCGAGCAGCCACACCTCCCGGGGCAGCGGCTCGGCGGCGGCGGGGCCGGCGCTGGGGCCCGGGCCCGGGCCGGCGGCGGGCGGCGCGGCCGGCTCCAGCAGCCGGTAGTAGTGGCAGTCCCGGCCGTCGTCGGGGTCGTAGGGCGGGGCCAGGATGTCCAGGAAGGCGGCGGGCCCGCCCACGGCGTCGATCTGGTGCAGGTTGTCGCGCTGCGGGCTGAGCAGGCAGGGCGCGCTGGCCTCCGTGTATTCGGCGCGGGAGCGCAGCAAGGCGCGGCGCACGGCGGCGCGCTGGCCGGGCCGCAGCGGGGGGTTGAAGCAGGGCGGCGGCGGGGCCTCGGCGGGCGCGCCGGGCGGCAGCGGGTCCAGGCAGCTGATGCGCAGCGTGCCGTACAGCACCTTGAGCACGCCGTGCATGCCCGGGTGGTCGTGCAGCGGGATGGACGTGCCGCTCTTGAGCAGGAACACGCCCAGGCTGAACTCGGCCGTCTCGCAGATGTGCATGTAGGTGACGGGCGGCAGGTGCGGCGGCCGCGCCGGCGGGGGCGAGGGCAGCGCGGCCCGCCGCGGGCTGATGTTCAGGTCCTCGGCGCGGAGTTGGCTCAGCAGCTGCTGCAGCTGCTGCAGGTTCTCGGGGAAGCCGGCCTCGGGCGCCCCGCCCCCGCCGCCGCGGCGGAAGGTCAGCCGTGCCTGGCGGGCGATGCGCTGGATCAGCGTGGCCATGTTGTCCCGCGGCATACCGCCGCTGCCCGGGCCCGCCGGCCGCCCGAGCCGCCGCCGCCGCCGCCGCCGCCGCAGCAGCAGCCTCCGAGCCGCAACGGCCTCAAGGCTCCCACGCTCCCGCCGCCGCGCACGCGCACCAGGGCCTCGGAGGCGCGGGGGAGGGGCGAGCGGGCACCGGGCGAGGGAGCCCTCCCTTTCAGCTCGCGCCCGTTACTCCATTCATCCGCCCCGGGCCAGCGGGCTCGAGCCGATCCCGGACGCGACCGCGGCGCCTGCTGGGACTTGTAGTCCTCCCCCTTCCCCTCTCTAAGCGGGGACTTGCAGGAGAGGCCCTAGAGCGCTCAGTTCTCGAACGGGCCCACTCCTCGTCCGAGAGGCGGAGAAACTACAACTTCCAGTTCTCCCCGCGCGGCGCTGGCAGACGCGCACTTCCGGCGGGCGGCTGGCTGAGACGGCGCGGGGGTGGCCGGGAAAAGGAAAAGGCCGCCGGGTGAGTGGCCGCTTGGGTCACCTCTGCTCCGAGGACGAGCGGGAGGCCCCCGGACCTGGGAGTGGGGGGTGGGGCAGAAGGGCCGGGGGCCCTGCCGTGTTCACACTGGTCACACATTTCCACCCTGGCCCTGCTGACGGCCGACTGTCCGCCCCCCAGTTTTACGTTGTGCTTTCGCCGTCATCTTTACTAACGCTGAGCTCCAGATTCCCCCCTCCCTTCCCCATTGAGAAGGCCAGTCACTCGACCTCGGTCCTAGGCTTGTCGGAGGATTTATTAAGCGCCTCTTGTATGCTGTCGCGATGACCGAAGATCGCCCTTGCCCACAAGGAGCTGGCGTTCTAGTCTGTCGGCCAGTACACTTATTAAGCGCCTGCTGGGTGCTGGCACCGCTCCAAGCGCCGGCGGAGCCAAGAGCACAGCTCCGGTCCCTGGGCTGGACGTGCTGAGCCCAGGGCTCACCCCATCGGGGAGGATCCCCCCACTCTGGGATCTCCCTCTGGGATCGGAGGGAGAGCCCGAGAGCCGGCATTCATTAGGCGCCTCCTGTATGCTGGGGGGCTCCGTGCAGAGGGTTGGGGAGGACTGCGGGACCAAGCCCCTGTGACCTTGGATAAGTCACTTTCCCTCCTGGGGCCTCGAGGTCCCTCTCCCGGAAGTCCCAGGGTCTCCTTACCCCGGATGTCCCAGAGAGGAGGAGGGGCTGGCCCGGGATGGCCATCTGGGTGAGGCCTCAGGATGTCCTTGGCAGATGGCTACAAACCCTGGCCCAGTTTCCCACCTGCAGCCTTGCATTAATGGGGTTGCTGGTTATTCATAGTGAACCCTGTTAACTGACAGCAACCCCAACAATGACTCAGTTCCATAATTTAAAATAAGAGCACTTACTGAGTTTGCAGAGCTCCATGGAGGACATGTGAGAGGTGAGGGGGCTGGGAATGTAAAGATGAGAGGATATCCTTGCCCCCCAAGGATCTGGCAGTGCAGTTAAAATACCCACAGACAAGTTACACGACATAGGGAGATAGAGGAGGCCTAAGAGATTATAAAGTTCTAACAATCCTGAGGAGACAGGGCAAGATTGCTTCTGCTAGGCCCTGGAAGGGTGCTGCAGTTGCTGGGCCTTAAAGGATGGGAAGACTTTCAATAGGGGGTGGGGGAAAGGGTCCTAACTACATCAGTGCTGTGGTTTGAGAAGCTCCCAGGAAAACCTGGGAGGACTTATATGAACTGATGCAAGATGAATTGAGCCAGGAAATCATTGTAACACAGTAAGGGCAACATTGTGGCATGATCAACTGTAATTAGCAGCAGCACAGAGACCCAAGACCCTTCAGAAGGATTTAGGATGAAAAATGCTGTCCACTTCCAGAGAAGGAACCGATGGAGTCTGAATGCAGATTGAAGCATACAACTTTTTTTTTCTCTTTTGGTCTATGTTCTCTTTTGCAACATGGCTGATATAAAAATATGCTTTGCTTGATGGCACACATATACTCTGTATCAAAGTTTTTGCCTCTCAAGGGTGGGTCTGGGATGGAATTTGAAACTCAAAAATTATTTTAAAAAACACCAAATGCTAAAAATCGTTTTTTTTAATATGTAATTTAAAAATAAAAATATTTTAGAAAAATGTGTTGGAGAAATGTTAAGCAATCCCAAATATAGAAGGTAAGAGAGGCTACACAGAAACTGAAACTACAATGTCATGAAAGGCAAAAGGAGAAAGTGTTAAGGAGGACAAGTATTCAGTAGTGTTTAGTGGAGCAGCCTGGTCCAGAAGGATGAGGATTGAGGAAGAGGGCATGAGAAAACTTCAGTCAGAGTGGTGGGGCAGGACGGGGCTCAGAGACCAAGCTACAAGAAGCCAAGGAATGAGTGACTTGTTTGGAAGTGAAGGCACTGTGTCTGTTCTCATTTTTTTGTTTGTTTAGAACTTGTAGGATAGGAAGATGGCCAGGTAACTTGAGAGGAGCATCAGGCTTTAGGGAAGTTTTCTTTAAGGTTAGTTGAGTAGGTGTATCTTTTGAACACAATGGAGTACTCCCCCATCTTTGGGGAATTGATTCTAGAGGTCAAAGAAGATGTGCCTTTCTTTAAGTAAACCAAACCTGAAAAATGCATATTTATAACATGGGTCTCTTAGGAGGACGTGCGCTATAAAGCACCCCTTTACAAAAGTGTTTGGGTGCCAGGTTCTTATTCGGTGTTAAATCAGCATGTTGCTGAAATGTTGCTAGCCAGGGGAATCAAGTTTTAATAAATTCATTAGTATGTTCTGTGAAGCCCTAAGATGACAAATCCCCTTACAAAATGAATGCTTTTAGGAGGAAAAAGAGTAACTTCTTCATCATTTTACCTGTTTGAAAAATTAATTCGGCAGACATTTATTAAATCTCCTTTGCATGGCACAGTGTGCCTTGAGATGTGGAGAAATAAGAAAGGGTCTACCCTCAAGCAGCTTCCCTTTCATTCCCCTGGGGTTTGGTAGGTTTGTTTTGGTTTAAGAGGGGCATTCTCACAAATAACAACCTGCCTTGATACTTAGTCCAGCTTGATAAAGAATTTTTACTTCTTTCATTTACTCCAACAGACATTTATTTGTAGTGCTCCATTCCTGAAGCCAAACCCAGCCTTCAGGGGTATTGAGAAAATGAGAGTTTGAGATACTTTTTCTCTTCCATTGACACTGCTTTCTCCATGATCATTTTTAGATATTTCTGGACTGTGTCAGCCTACGGAATGTGTGAAAAGGTTTCATAGTAAAGGAGATTGAGTATAGTGCAGAGGGGGAGGGGGAAGGAAGGGGTTGCTCCTCTCAGCACCTGCTCTGACTTAACCAACCCCTAGGGAAACAGGAAGCCCTTCACAGAACCTGGATCCTGGTGGGGCTTCCTTTGCAGATGCCGCACAGGGCAGTGGGCTGGTATTACTACCAACTTCCTCCTCACTGCAGCCTCCACCAAGTTCAGCTGCTGCTGAGTAGGAGGGGAACCCTAGGAATGTTCAGGGAAGGGAAGAAGAGGACATGGAAGGGATTACTCGAGTCAGGAAAACACATAGTGGGAAAACCAGGGAGGGAAGAGATGAGAACAGACAGCTGTGAGCTATTCCCTCTGAAGTCTTTTATTCCTATAAACTATATTTATTCCCCCTACATTTTCTATTTCACAAGCTGACAGTTATATGGTGATAGGTAATACTGATAGAAATTAATCCCACCTCCCACCCACGTTGAAGTATTACATTTAGCAGTGGGGGAAGCACATTGAAGAATGAGAAAAACTGAGATTTTCTTATAGTCGCTTAATTATCCAGGAACTGGGGAGGCCTGGAATAGCCCCCTGCCTACATCTCTTTTCTCACCTCCACCTCCTCTCTTATGTGCTCTTCATTCTTTACAAGATTATCGTCTAGCTTCTCTCCTCCTGCCTCTTCTTACCCTGGACCCGCCTTATCTTCATTCGGGTTAATTTCCTTCCTTTCACCAGGCAAGCTGCTAACTTGTTCAAATCCTTTCTTAAAATTCATTTGATCTAGCAAGCTCTACTGGTAATACCGAGTTCTCCATAAACTGATTAGAAGCAGATTGACGTTTGTGAACTTACATGATTTTTTTTCCTTTTCAGTGAGAGAGAAGGTTCCAGTTTTCCCACCTTTAGATTCCTTGGGAATCCTCATGTGTCAAGTTCCGATCAACTTTGTTCTAGGTTTTTTTTTTTTTTAACGGAAGAACCTGAGTTTGGATCCGGCCTCAGACACTTAACGCACACGCAAACAAAAACCTAGCTGTGTGACCTTGGGCAAGTTACTTAATCCCAATTGCTCTCCAAAAAGCAAAAAAAAAAATGTTAATTTATAATTGATACTTATAATAATGAAATGACATGGTTACAAAAAGCCTTTTTCCTGGCCAGTTCCAAGTTGTAGGCATTTTATGTGCTTATCATAGTAGACTGTAGATTTAAGCTTTAGGAGCTAAAACAAAGGCCTGGGCCCTGTTTGTAGCTCCTCCACTAATTGCAAACTTAAGCAAATGATAATCTCATTGTGCTTTAATTTTCTCATTTAAGTTAGATTAATCTGTAAGGACCCTTCCAGTTCTAAAGAGAAGTATCTTACTTCTTTCAGAGAAGCACCTTTCTCAGGATCTCAAAGAAACCAGATACCTGTAGTCCAGGATGGAGAATCCAGTGAGTCTAGACCAAAAAAACTGAGACAATTAAAATGCAAATAGCTTTCCCCATTTCTTTTTTTGTCCACATGCTTACATTCTGATATTCTTTGCTTAAACAATTTTTACTTAGACTTTTTTTTTTGATGCCAAGTCTGAATGTCCTCTAGGTTAAGGATGGGTCTGCAGTGTGATGTGGTAGTCCCCCTAAAGCTCAATTGATCTTAGATTGTGTTAATAAAGGCACAGTGTCCTGCCAGGGGCTGGACCTGTCTGCTGCAGTGACACGGGCCTGGTGTATTATATGTATGGTCATGGATGCACCTGTTTATGTCCATGTTGTCTTTTCTAGAATGTCTTTGCTTTTTCTTTGTATTTCCTGCACTTAGTGAAGTACCTGGCCTCCAGGAAATGGTAAGAAGTGCTTGTCAATTGATTGGATGAATTCCATTAGGGGTGTCATTTTGGATAGGACATAGCTGTCTAGAGCATACACAGAGAGGATCCTTGGGGGGAACTTGGGATGTTGAGCTTCCCACCCCTATGCAGATTAACTGCCAATAGGCATTTGAAGAACTGCCACAAGGGCTTAGAAAACAGAATTTGGAGCAGCAAGTGGCAGTTGCAGACAGGCGAATTTTGACTTGATATAAGAGAAGTCTTCCTAACAAAACTATCCCAAAGTAATAAGATGGACTGCTTTGGGAAGTAGTGACTTGCCCATCCTTGGAGGTTACCCTCCAGCACAGGCATTTGGGTGTGGGTTAGATCAGGGGTGGGGAACCTGTGGCCTCTAGGCCCTTGGGTACAGTCCTTTGACAGTCCAAGTTTTACAGAACAAATCCTTTTATTAAGGGGATTTGATACCAGTCCAAAGGTCTGTATTTGAAGTGGTCCAGAGGGGTGGGGTTGGAAAGACCTACAAGGGTTCTTTCCCTCCCCACTTCTTCCAAACTTCAGGCTTTGGAGAGAAGACAGATAAGAAGAAGGCTCAAATCCGACAATGTGAGGGAGAGAAAACCAGGAAAAACACTCCCGTGTGTTCAGAAATCCCACTCATAGACTGGGAAGTAGAGTGAAAACCACTAGAAGACTGACTGCAGCCTTGATTGAAGCTGCCCGGGAAGGTCAACCTGAGGGCCTTGTGGGAGGGCCAGACCTACCGGTATCTATTTGTAGCTGCCTCTTCTGCTGGGCCTGCCCCCCTCCTCAGGGGCACAGCTCTTCACCTGCTTCCCTAAGTTGGAGACTTGGGTTTATTTTTGGCTCCT
Source organism: Gymnobelideus leadbeateri (assembly GCA_011680675.1). Classification (NCBI taxonomy): domain Eukaryota; kingdom Metazoa; phylum Chordata; class Mammalia; order Diprotodontia; family Petauridae; genus Gymnobelideus; species Gymnobelideus leadbeateri. The sequence continues at coordinate 459,511 of WOXC01003680.1, read as the reverse complement.
CCTTCTCTGCTGTTACTCACATCCACTTAGGTACTGAGCCCTGTCAGTTTTCCCTGTGTAACAGGGATCACATTTGGCTTTTTTCTTTTTCCATTGCCACCACCTCAGTAACAGACTTTCATTATCGTATTCCTGAATTTCTGACAAGTCTTCCCACCTTTCTTCTCTTCCTTCAATTTATTCTTTATCCTGCTGTCAGACTAATCTCCCTCATGTATTTATAGGGCAGAATCACTTCTTCAGTGCCTTCCTTTCACTAAAGGATAAACTTCAAACTCCTTAGCTTGGCATTCAAGGCCTCATGTGGAGACAGTGTACATACAGTGGAAGAGGTGCTGGGTTCAGACTGGGCAAGCACTTCACCTTGTCAATGCCTCAGTTTTCCTCATCTGTAAAATGAGGGACTTGGGCTAGGCCGCTAGGTTTCCTTCCAGCTCCAAATCCGTGAGCCTACTTTTCAAGCCTTCTATTTTGCTTCTTTTGGGCACACATTCATTATGTTAACCTGGATTCCTCACTGTCCCCTTTACATTCTACTAATTTCCATACATTGTACCTTTGTGCAAATGGTTCCCTATGCCGAAACTCCCCTTGCTCAGCTTTGAATTCCTATAAACACTTTAAAGTCCAGTGCTACCCGTTCAGTTATTGCTCCTCTTTCCCACTTCCCCCACCCCTTCTACGGCTCCTTGGTTCCCATTCTTAGATGCTCTGATCCCTCAGGAGAGGTTCACAGGAGTACCAAGAGGTAGAAGCAGTATCGTTGTACAATGCTGTTCTGTAGCATGGCTGGCTGTGGACATAGCTTTTCTCTATTGGAAGCCCCACGGGGACTTCATCTTAACCAAACTGTCTATCTTCCCAGGCTCAGCACAGGGCTTGGTACCCAGGAGCTCCCTAAGAACTCCCTGGTGAATCTGAATGACCCCCCCCCAGCTTAGTGTTAGAGAGGCTTCCCCCCTCTCCTTCCTGCTAAGCAGTGCAGTGACTACACAGCCATAAATAGCTCTGAACTGCGAATTAGATTCAAACACCCTTTACTTCTCTTAATTAACTTTATTTTTTCCCTGTTTTGTGCCTCTTGTTTTTTCTTTTCCCTCCAGAAGACATCAGCCATCTCTCTCCACCTCCCCCGCTTTCCCATCTGTCCTTCCCTCCTGGCTAGGAGATTTTTTTTTTTGCTTTATATTTAATTTAATTAATCGAGTTGAATCACAAATGGTGAAACAGTTGACATTCAGCTTCAGCAGGCAGTTAAAGGAGAGAACTGGGCTGCCCCTTTTGTTCTGGGCAGAGAAGAGTTGGCTTATATGTTGTTGGGCTGCTGCTTGTAGGAAGCCTGATGGTGGCCAGGGCAGGTGCACTATGGAGTGGCCCTACTATTACGATATTGCAACTAAAGGAAGGGCGGGGAAAGCCATCTTTATTTTAGCAGAGGAAATAGTGAGGGGAAAATTCCTTAGAGTGAAATTATTGGTGGAAATGTATGGTGTTTGAGAAGAAAATGTTGCTGAGCCTTTTGGAGAATCAGATTACCTTGAGTTTCCTATTTTTCTGATTTATGAACTACACAGCAAATAATATATCTCTCTAATCCTTAGAACTAAAGGACTAAGAATACCATGCCTGGTGATTGTCAAGATCTCAACAAAAATGACAGAAATATTTTTAAAAAGCTATGTTTTATGTACCAAAGACTTTTTTGCCATCAGACTTGGTGATTTCTCATGCCTTTAGATATTTTAGGCCTAGAGTAGTGAGAATAGAAAAGATAGCCAGATAAGCAGAAGCAGGAAAGGACTGGTTTCCCTGAGACCAAACCAAGGAGCCAGCAATGTTTACAAGGTCAGAGACCTCCCTCTCTTGTTCTTGGTGTGTTCCATACCTAAGACCCCCAGTGGCTCATAGAAGAGCTCAACACCTTGCCTAGAAACACAATACCCAGGTGAACACAGACACTGGGAAAACCCTCCAGGTAACTCACCTCCTGCCTGGTCCTGTTAACACAATCTATTTTACTGCTGCAATATAAGGGTCAGTTGGGGCGGCTAGGTGTCGAAGTGAATAGAGTGCCGGCCCTGGAGTCAGAAGGACCTGAGTTCGGAGCCGGCCTCAGACACTTAATCCACACAAACAAAAACCTCGCCGTGTAACCTTGGGCAAGTTACTTAACCCCAATTGCCCTAAAAGGGGCGGCTAGGTGGCACAGTGAGTAAGAGCGCTGGCCTTGGAGTTGGGATGACCCAAGATCAAATCCGGCCTCAGAAAATGAGCACCCACACACAAATAATGACTAGCCGTGTAACCTTGAGCAAGTTACTTAACCCCAATTGCTTTAAAAACATATATATATATATATATGTAAGGGTCAGTTTACAGAATTCTAACCCCGAGTCTCATGCTGCCTTTAGGCCTCCTTGGAGATGGGGAGAGGTCTTTAGAGCCCTTGCTATCTCCTTGTTTTTATACTAGGATTGCCCTGTTCTCCTGATTATATTAATAGGAACTTAATTTTATCCATTGTCTGTAGTGATCCACATAAAATAAGTCAGAGGTTATGTAATAGTGGCTTTAAATGGAACATTTTTACGTGAGTATCCCTGAAATAATTCTAACTGAAGTAAAAAAAAAAATAAAACCCTGCTGCCTTGGGTATTTACTTTGAAATATCCTCTGTTCCAGTTTTCTAGGCCTAAAGTGTTATGAAAATATGAGGAACAACAGTGCAGTTTCCAAGTATAGTGGCAGGAACACTTTGGTATGTAAAATGTATCTTCTTTCTATTGTATTAGATTATTATAGTGTGAATATCTATGGAATTTGTGTACTACTTACCCAAAAATACCAGACAGGGGAGTCAGGAGGTCTGGGTTCTAATCTGATACTGCTGCTAACTAGTAGTGTGACTAATGTGAAGGCCTGTAATGTGAAGAATGGACTTCTCTAGTCCTCAGTTTTCTCATTTGTCAAATGAAGACCTTGGACCATATGATATCTTTGACTCTTTTCAGTTTAAAAAAATGAGTTTCAAGAATTTTATAATATATTAGGTATGAATTTAAATAATTAAATTAGTTCATGTAGAAAAACACTACAGATCCTAAAAAGTGGTAGACATTTTTCTTTAGTCTTAAAAAACACTAGAAGGTACAGTCAATAATATGGATATATGTGTACACACACACACACACACACACACACACACACACACACACACACACACACACACACAGATTCTCCATGGTCTCTATATTTGTTTGCTCTTCCTTGGCTGAAGTCTCTTCCAACTTGGACATTTTGTGATTCTTTGATGTTAATTTGCCTAGAATCTAGGTAAAACAAATCAAGTATGCATTGTCTTTTCTGTGAAATGACCCTGTTTCTTAAGTTAGGACTTTTTAGGGGGGACTTTGATTCCACTCCCCATATTGATAGTATCACAAACTTCCATTGGGCAAAGCAAAATATATCTTTCACTAAGTTCCTAAGTATTTATTTAGCACCTACTGTGTGCTGGGCTGTGTGCTAGGCATTGGGAATACAAAACCAAAACAATGCCTGGTCTGAGGAGCTTGTGTTCTCTTGGATGGTAATTTATTTACCACTAATTTTAGCCAGCCTTTATATAGAGCTTACTCAGTGTTAAACACTTGATAAATATTCTCCCTTTTGACTTTTCCCAGTTTTTGTGCTTCTCAAGTTTTTTTGAGGAAAGGGATAAGGTTCAGGAGTATGTCCTTTTTCGTCTTGTATTTCCAGGGCCTAATATAAGGTCTGGCCCAGAGTAGGGTTTGTGTATCTCACCCTGACTTTTGGAAGAACTGACAGCCAGTATCCCTGCACCATGAAAGAACCCCATGGCAAAAAGACTTGTTGCAGCATTATTAACCAGCAATAGCCCATGATGGACATCCAAGCAGTTACGGAAATCGGAGGGTTCTCATACCGATTTCTCCTTTTTTATGGACTTTGGCTGTCATTGCCTGTGACTGCTGGACAGCTCAGGCCTTCCCAGTAGCAGTCAGCTCCATTGGAGTAAGCTTGGCGAGTGTTAAGACCCAGGTGCTAGAACAAGGAATCCCAGGCGCTGTGAGAGATAGCGAGTGACTTATTATGTCATGGCATTTATTTTTCATAGACATGTTAATTTAAAGGCACAAGGTCTCCACCTCCTTTCCCTCTTTCCCCAATTGTTTGTGTTAAATGTTTAAACCAGGGTGGTTACTCATAGTATAATAGGCCTGGTTTGTCAGTGAACCCAGAAAAGAATCATTCCAAGGATACAGTTCCCAGGCTGATGGGATCACAGATCTCAAGCTAGAAGGGCTCTCAGGCTGGCTAGGCCAACCTCCCAGTTTTTCACTCAGGTTAGTGAAATGATGTACCCGAGGTTACCCAGAGACAATAAGGAATGGGTCCTCTGGCTCCAAACCCAGTGTTCTTCCCACTCTGCTATTTGGCCCTTGTTTTCTAAGGCTTAGCTTAGACTACAGGAAGATGAAACCACCCGCAAAAGCCTGGCCTTCCACACGTGCCCGTCATTAGCTCTTAAGTCCTATTAAACTAGGGAGGTCAAAAAAGGACTCCTGTTTAATAGGTGAGAGCCCTTAACTAAAGGAGCTTCCTTTCCTTTTTGAAAAACAACTTTCATTATTATTGAAATTTAGGACTTCAGGTTGGGGAGGTGGTGGGTAACACCAGACTGATTTCCTTAAGATTGAATGAATATTAAGCCTCTGTATTAGGCACTGGAGGCACAAAGATTAAAAAAAAAGGATGCCCTCTACCCCACCCCCTTTCATCCCGAAATAGCTTGCTGTACAGGTGGGGATTGGGGTCTGTGGGACATGACATGGACAGATAAAGTATGCATGCCTCCTTATGCCTCTATACCACCTTTCAGTATGAAGTGGGATAAAGGCAAAGTAGAGTCAGGTCAGGTGCAGTGACAGGTTTAAAGGGGGCATGGGTGGGATACTCTTCACCCACAGCTCTCTTCTATCCGTCTGCCATTTTGAGACTAAGGAAGTGAATAGGAAAGAAGGAAGGGGAGAGGGGCAGAGGTATTTAAAATGTGGAAACAGAACTAGCCTCCCTGAAGAACTTAAACACCTTCTCTCATGCATTTGTCAGACTCTTAAGGCTGTTGATGTGGTATTAATGAATAGTGTGGGATTACAGTCTCTTCTGCATCTAAAAACCCCTTGGCATCCTCTCCCATTCTTTCTTACTTGAGTCTCAGATGAAGAGTTGACCCTTCTCCTGTCTACTTGCAGCTTGATCTCCTCCCCTTCTGTCAATCATCTTTCCCCATAATCATCTCTTTTTCTTGTGCTGCTGCCTCACAAAACACCTTAGAAAAGGCGTCTGCTCCTCCTTCCCCTCCTCTTAGTCTTGCCCTTTGCACCTCTGTCTTCTAACCTCATTATTCAATGGAAGCTGCTCTTAACGGTCAGATATGATAGCCTTGCTCAGAATCTTGTCCAAGCCCTTCTGCCTGAGCCTCTGTGCTCTCTGGGTTTCTATGATGCTGCTCTTGGTTCTCCTCCTCTTGAGTGGGTGACTTCTCCTCCTTTTCTGCACCATTAGCTAGACAACCCCCACCACCTGTGGGACTCTGCTAAGGCTGTGCGCTTTTCTCCTCTGTCTATACCTTCTCAGTGATATCAGATTCCATGGGTTTAATGATCATGAGAGATCTAGACCTCATCTTTCTCCTGAGCTTTAGTTCCACAGCACCGATTGACTCCTTACTGGACATTCTGCCTTAATGCCCCATTGGGCATCTTTAACAGCATGCCCCAAACTGAGCTCATCTGGGCCCCAAACTGTCTTTCAGACCCCTTTATTTTTGTCCAGAGCTCCCCTGTCTTCTTTGTCACCGTGGTTCGCAGCCTTGGCACTGCTCTCTACTCCTCATTCTCACCTCACACATGCAGTCATTATGCCTCTGTGCCACCTTTCACATCTCTTCCCTCTTCTCTACTTATCTGGCCCCTGCTCAGGGCTCAGGTTCTCATTGACTCCAGAGTTTTGCCACAGTCTGCCTCAAGGCCCTGTTCTCACCAATTCATCCTCCACATAGCTGTCAAAGTGACATTCCTAAAACACTTCCCTGCTCAAAAAACTCTATCTACTGTAAAACCAATTCAGGAGAAAGCAACATTTCATACAATCCAGAATCCAAAAAGCAGAAGGCCTATTGCCTTTCAGGTGTGCCATAAACTCCTTTGTTTGGAATCTGAAGCCCTTCAGAAGCCAGCTGCAATTGTTGAGCCTTTCCAGGGTCAGTCTATGTTATTCTCCTGCGCTTTCATGGCTTAGCCAGTGTTCTCTTTTTGTGGTTCTAGACACACGACCCTCCAACCCCAGCCTCCGAGCTTTTGCTCAGACCGTCCTGCTGTGCCTGGAGTGTGCTCCCTCCTCTGACCTCCTGCATGAAGTCTTTCCTGACACTTCCCTCCCAATTATGTTGTATTTATATTGTATAAATCTCATTTCTACTGCTATATATACGTGCTGTCTCTCCCCTCTAAGAATGTTAGTTCACTTGGCAAGGACTAAAGTTTATAGGTACTTAAGAAATCAATGCTGATTGACTGATTGATTCCTTTGTTTTTTGAAGCATTAGAAAAGCTTAGATTACCCTAAGGTGATCCCTTGGATCGCTTTAGATTTCAATCTGAAATAGCTTTTCAGTAGCATCCACTGCCAGCTGATCCCTTTAGAATTTGTAGAGCCTTGACCGAGTATAAAACTCACTTCGAAGCTTTGTTGTACACTTAAGTATTGTTATAGGACTGGGAAATCCGGCCCCCTATTGGAAAATAAGGCATTAGCTAGTTTCTATCTTGCTATATAATGTCAGGTTAAAAATTAGTTCAATGAAATGTAATAGTTACTATTTAACCAAAATGTTAAATGTGTGATCAGAATATCTCTTTTAAGTGGAAGATGAACATTGATTTGCAGTTTCTTATCTTGAGACTCCCCATCTGGCTGGTCTTGGAAATAAGTTCATTTTTTAGCAGCATAGTAACTGGCAATTAGAGTTCTGGAAATGCCAATTTTAATCAAAACTTCGATTTCAAAGATAGAAAAACTTAAATGAACCGTACACTGCTTCTCCATTTTATTCACTTACATTTAAAAAAAAAAAGCAATTTAAATAATTCACAGAGAGAGGATTAAGATATCCCAGAAATGGTAAGAAAATAGCTTAGATTCTTAAATGCAGTCATTTTTACTCTGAAGACTGACACTTATACACACATCTTTACTATTATTGTTGTTTATATCATGCAAAGATCTACTTTCTGTATAGGAATTAAGACCCTAGAAAACATACTTTCTTTCTCTCACTGAAATTTTACAATATAAGAGTGCTAACTGAATTTTGTGTCCTAATAATTTCCATATAAATCTCACAGCAGACTGATCACAATAAATATGGACCAGATAATTAAAACTAGTGAAATTTTGTCATAAGATCTTTTTTAAAAGTATCTTATGTTTTATTAACCTAAACTCTCCTCTGATAGAGTTTTTCAAAGTTCTGTTTTATTAAAGAGTTAAATTCTTCAGTGTTAGAGTGTTGAAAATAAATTTAAAAACTTGTTAGGTTTAGAAAACTCTGGTTTCTAAAATGTGCCTATGCCCTAGCTCCATTTACCTAATCCCATCCTGCTTTGGGCTGAGTTACTTGTAAGCCCTGGTCTTTTCCTTCCTCCCCTCTTCTCTGCAAAGTGCTAGGAAGTGACCTCCGTTTAAATACATTCAGGAGTTCGAGCAAGACCGTGTTCAGCAGTAGGTGACCTCCCCTGGCCACATGCTCATTGGATAGAATAACAGGAGTCCAGTCAAAGAGGTGGGTGATGGAGCCAAGCAGAAGGCACACAGGCAACCTCCATAAAGGTTCCCAGGTGCTTTGCCTTGACTCCCTGCCAACACAACACTGTATTTGGTTAGGCCTGAAAGCCAGCACTCTCCTATAGTGCTGGCCCTGCTGGGCTCGTTGTCACATGGGTGCCAGCATCTCTCCTGTCCCGACCTCCAAAAAGACCTTTATTCTCACCATGAAAGGAAAAAAGGACTGAAGGACAGAATACATTCAATTCAGTTCAGCCCAACAGATATTTGCTAAAGATCTCTGTATAAGAGGCTGAATTTGGTGATAGGGGTACAACTGAGTTGCCCCCTCCAGGATCCTACACTTGCAGCTGGATAGGGTCTTGCAGGTTTTCTTGTCCATTGCCCTCCTTTTACAGCAACCCTGCGTTTGCTCTGTGATCTTTGTGAGAATTGGTGGGACTCCCTTCATGGGTGCAGATTGCAGCATGATCACAGGCAGAGCTTGTTAATGTCTACCATCAATCTGCCATCAAGGATTTCTTGCATAGGAAGCCTCTCTGACATTTTTAATCTGGAAGGGATACCAAGTCTCTCCATCAAACTATTGGTCACCTGTCATTCTGGCTATGCCACTAGCTCGCCAAATCCTTGACATCTTTCTGCCACTTCTTGTATAGCCTACTTGTACTTACTGTGTATCTATCTATTCATTCCAGCTCCTTGGGTCACCTGCAGTTTTATTCCTTTGAGAAAGTGGTCTTCCCAGCCACGTAGTATCAATGGAATGTTATTGGATGTTTTTATAAAACAGCTTTTATGGCATTGAGCAGCTTGGAATCATTAAGAGAGCCTCTTAAATTCCTAAATGTAATCAAGCCCAGTCTTTTGCTTTAATTCAATTCTGGGCTTAGCTTATTGTGTAACTACTATCTGTTGCATACATATTGCTAGGTTAACTCTATGGTTTGTCTATACAACTGCATATCATAATAAGGGCAATATGTCTTTTGTCTGCTTTGATTTTCCATTATGTATGACTTGGTTGGTCTGTAAATGACCATAGATTTCATTGAATAGAGTATTCTAGGGCTCTATGCAATCGACTCAGTGTTATACATAAATAGGAACTTAAAAAAAATTTTCCCCAATTAAATGTAAAAACAATTTTTACCATTTGTTGTTAAGTTTTGAGTTCCAAATTCTATCCTTCCCTCCCTCTCTGAGATGGTAAGCAATCTGATATAGGTTCTACATGTGTAATCATGTAAAACATTTCCATATTAGTCATCTTGTAGGGGGAAAGAACTTGAATAAAATAAAAAAGGAAAGAAAATGAAAAATAATATGCTTCAGTCTGTATTCAGATGCCATCAGTTCTTTCTCTGAAGGTAAAGAGCATTTTTCATCATGAGTCCTTTGCGATTGTCTTGGATCATTGTTTTGCTAAGAATAGCTAAGTCATTCATAGTTCATTTTATTTCAGTTCATGTAAGTCTTTCCAGGATTTTCTGAAATCCTCCTGTTTGTCATTTCTTATGGCACAATAATATTCCGCTATAATCATATACCACAACTTGTTCAACCATTCCCCAATTGATGGGTATCCCCTATTTCTAATTCTTAGCCGCTACAAAAAGAATTGCTATAAATATATTTGTACAAATAAGTTATTTTCCTTTATCTATGATCTTTTTGGGATATAGTTCTAGTAGTAGTGTTACTAGATTGAAGGTATTCCAAATTACTTCCAAATTGCTCTCCAGAATGGTTGGATCAGTTCACAACTCCATCAACAATGCATTAGTGTTCCAGTTTTCCCACATCCCCTCCAACATTTGTAACTTTCCTTTTTTTTGTCATATTAGCCAATTTGATAGGTGTGAGGTGGTACCTTGGAATTGTTGTAATTTTCATTTCTCCAGCCAGTAGTGATGTAGAACATTTTTTCACATGACTACAGATAACTTATATTTCTTTGTTTGAAAACTACCTATTCATATCTTTTGACCATTTATCATTTGGGGAATGACTTATATTCTTACAAATTTGACTCAGTTCTCTATATATTTGAGAAATGAGACCTTTTTCAGCAATACTTGCTGTAAATTTTTTCCCCCAGTTTTCCACTTTCCTTCTAATTTTGGTTACGCTGGTTTGTGCAAAAACTTTTTAATTTTATATAATCAAAACTATCCATTTTACATTTCATAATGTATGCTATATCTTGTTTGGTCCTAAATTCTTCCCTTATCCATAGATCTGACAGGTAAGCTGTTCCTTACTCTCCTAATTTGTTTATGATATCACCCTTTATGTCTAAATCATGTACCTATTTTGACTTTATCTTGATATATGGTGTGAGATGCTGGTCTATACCTAATTTCTACCCTACTGTTTTCATAGATAGGAGTGTTTATAGAATTTTTCTAACAATAGCAAGAAGAACCAAAAAATCCAATGAATTTCTCCCTGTGGACCTGTGTGTAATAAAATCTTGTTATGAGCTCTATGCACAATCAAGAGGTAGTATTATAGTACCTACCAAAGAAACATGATGTTTTTACTTCCATCACTTCAGTACCAATATTCTTTGGATGGGACATCTAGCCTTCCTGGGATTATAGAATTAGAGATTTAGAGCTGGAAGAGATGAGGTTCTATGGTCTCAAGTAATGGATCTTCACACTTTCCAAGGAATTGAAGCTGAGTAGTAGAGGACCTTCTGGTTCTTGTGAGCTAGCTGCAATACATTACAAATGGGGAATTATATGGGAGACGTGATGTACACAGTGGCGGCAAACCCAAATAGAACTGGGGGGCACTAAACCATGTGTAAGGATGTGGGTCACACATTGACTTAGAAAACCATACATTTTAATAGACTTCTTTTTAAAAATTAATACATCAGCACATTCAAATCAAACAGAAAAATATATTTTAATCTACTTTGGTCTACCTTTGAGAGTGTTATGGGCCATGGGTTTGACACATCTGGGGATGGCAAAGGTACCATCAGAGAAATATATGAATAAGAGAAAAGAAATGAGTCAGCAAGTCATCTGGGGATGAGGGAAGAATAACTACTGGACAGCCTATGTACTGTCAAGAGAAGACTCCCTGTATGGAGGATGGACCTTCTATGTTGAGTTTATGGGGACCTGGACAAGAGTCACATGGGATAGACTGCCACAGATGGGTTGCAGAATACCTCATTAGAAGGAATACTTTTATTATTCAGTCATGTCTGACTCTTCATGACCCCTTGGACCTTAACACACCAATACTGTCCGTGGGTTTTTCTTGGCAAGGATACTGGAGTGATTTGCCATTTCCTTCTCCAGACATTAGAAGGCTACCACATTAATGAGATCACAGTTCTGCTCTGGCTTTTCTCCTTTATGGTGGACCTGTCATCTTGATATTTTACTTTTTCCCCAAGGGCCAATGTATTTTCACTTAATCTAATTGAATATGATAGTTGAGTATAGAAATCCACTCTCAAGAATGTGCATATTAACAGTGACCTTCTCTGGAGCACCATTCTTCTTTGTTGTCAGTCCACTGTTGGGACGGACTTTTGTAGCTCATGGTAGGCTAAGGCAGCATTATGGCATTAATGGAAGTATAGTCACTGGGATGACGGAGGTAGGAACTCAGCTGTGCTCTGCCCTCCTCAGAGATACAATTTAGAGTAAGTTCAGGCTGTCCCCCTTTAGGAAGAGCAGCTAGGATAGTGAGTGGCCTTGAGACCGTAGAATCACAAAATCACATGCCCTATGTTGGAGGTGAAGAACATGGGAATCTCATCCTTGGGAAAGACTTGAGGGACCCTGGCATGAAAAGATACAGAGCCTGGGTTGGAATCCCAGCACTGTGTGACCCTGGGCAAATCACATAGGCTCTCTGGGCCTTGACTTCTTTGGTAAAGTGCAGGACTTGGAGTAGGTGGCCTCTCAGTTCCTTCCTGATTCTCAATCTGCAGTCCCAGGTATCTGAAGGGTAGATGTGTACAGAGGGTCACTCAAGTTTTGTTTGGCCCTGGGGCACAGGACTGGGGGCAATGGGGAGAGACTCCACAAGCAAATTTCAGCTGAATGTTAGGAAGAATCTCAGGGGATCATGATTTTAGCAGGGACCTCAGGAGCTCATCTTGTTCAACTTCTTCATTTTGCCAATGAGGAAATTGATGAGGAAGGTGAAGTGACTTGTCCAAGGTTCCATGGGTGATGAGACTTAAAGGTAGGGCTTGAAACCAGGCTTTGTGACTCCAGAGCTGTGCTCATTCCATAGTACTCAACTGCTTCCCCATTAATAGCATCAGGAAATGGTGAATGCCCTTTCCCTGGAGAACCACTGAGCATGTGGGAATTGGGATTCATGCTTCAGGTAGGATGCCTGGTGATCATGAGATGATCAGAGAGGTCTAACTTTCTAATTATTAGCTCACTTGTTAGTGGGACTCAGGACGTTTTGGGAAACACCAGGATTAGAGCCACTGGAGAAGAAAAGTCAATGAATATTTTGTTGTTAATTTATTTATTTTTAGTTTTCAACATTTACTTCCATAAGTTTTAAATTTTCTCCTCCTCCAGAATGGCATGGAATCTGATATAGCCTCTACATATGCATTCCTGTTAAACATTAGTCATATTGTATGGAAGAATTATAACAAATGAGAGAAACCATGAGAAAGAAAAATAAAGCAAAGCAAAACAAAACATAAAAAAAAGTAGTCTGCTTCACTCTGTATTCAGACTCCACAGTTCTTTCTCTGGATATGGCTGGTATTTTCCATCATGAGTCCTTTGGTTTTAGGTGCTTGGGTTGCTGAGAAGGGCTAAGTCTATCAAAATCAGTCATTGCACACTATGTCTGTTGCTGTATACAGTGTTCTCCTGGTTCTGCTCCCCTAGCTCAGCATCATATATGTTCATATATGTCTTTCCAGGTTTTTCTGAAGTTTTGTTCATCATTTCTTAGAGCACAATAGTATTCCATTACATTCATATACCACAACTTGTTTAGCCATTCCCCAGTTGGTGGGAATCCCTTCAATTTCCAGTTCTTGGCCACCCCCAAAAGAGCTGCTATCAATATTTTTGTACATATGGGTCCTTTACCCACTTGTATGATCTCTTTGAGATATAGCCCTAGAAGCAGTATTGCTAGGTCAAAGGGTATGCATATTTTTATAGCCCTTTGGGCTGGTTCCAAATTGCTCTCCAGAATGGTTGGATCGGCTTATAGCTCTACCAGCAATGAATTAATGTTCCAACTTTCCCACATCTCCAATATTTATCGTTTTCCTGTTTTGTCACATTAGCCAATCTGAGAGGTGTGATGTGGTACCTCAGAGCTATTTTGATTTGCATTTCTCCAATCAATAGTGATTTAGAGCATTTTTTTCATATGACTATAGATAGCTTTAATTTTTCCCCCCTGAAAACTGCCTGTTCATATCCTTTGAACATTTAGAAATTGGGGAATGACTTGTATTCTTGTAAATTTGACTCAGTTCTCCCTATATTTAGAGATGAGGCCTTTTTCAGAGACACTAGCAAAAATTCTTTTTCAGTTTTCTGCTTTCTTCCTAATCTTGGTTGCATTGGCTTTGTTTGTGCAAAACCTTTTCTTTTTAAAGCAATTGGGGTTAAATAACTTGCTCAAGGTTACACAGCCAGTCATTATTTATGTGTGGGTGCTCATTTTCTGAGGCTGGATCCGATCCCAGGTCATCCCGACTCCAGGGCCAGCACTCTTACTCACTGCGCCACCTAGGCACCCCACTGTGCAAAACCTTTTTAATTTAATGTAATCAAAATTACCCATTTTGCATATCATAATGTTCTCTATCTCTTGTTTGGTCATAAATTCTTCCATTCTCCATAAATCTGACAGATAAACTATTCCTTGCTCATGTAATTTGTTTATAGTATCAACCTTTATATCTAAGTTGTGTACCTGTTTGGTCTTTATTTTGGTATATGGTGTCAGACACTGGTCTATTCCCAATTTCTGTCATACTATTTTCCAATTTCCCCAGTAGTTTTTGTCAAATAGTGAGTTCTTATCCCAGAAACTGGGGTCTTTAGGTTTATCAAACAGTAGATTGCTATAGTCATTGACTACTGTGTCTTGTGTACCTAACCTGTTCTACTGATCTATCCCTTTATTTCTTAGCCAGTACCAGTAATTTTGATGATTGCTGCTTTAGAATACAATTTAAGATCGACCACTACTCTTTTTGCTAACATCCTTCTGCCTCCCCACAGACTGCGTGTTCACTATCCTGGGCTCCAGGTGGAACGCAGCATCTCCTTTCTGCAGTCTGTGTTTGCTAGGATTCCATGGCCAAACCTCTGGGTGTGGGTGCTTAGTTTTTTCCCTCCCTTTCTTTGTCACTTGTTTCTTTACTTCCTGATTGTAATCCAAAGTGGTAAAGCCAGAATTCCCATGAGATGCAAGCTGGATCTCGACAGCACCTACTTCCTTTGTCTGAGACTATATAGAGTTCCATTGGCTTATTTACTTAGAGTAGATGCCCTTTTAACACAAAGGCAGAGCCCCCTAGTTCCCATGTGGAGTCCCATGATCCTGACTGGGTAGAATAACAGTAATTGATGGTGCAGTGGATGGAGTGTGGGCTTGGAGTCAGGTAGACTAGAGTTCAGATGTGGTCTCAGACACTGTGTGATCCTGGACAAATTAACCTTTCTTTGCTTTAGTTTCCTTGTCTGTAAAATGGGGATAATAAACCCATCTCCCTCCCAGATCAAATGAGATGTTAATTGTAAAGGGCTAGTATTAGGATGATTCTCATAACAACTCTGAGGGAAGGTGCTATTAGCAATGAGATACTATCTCTAAGTAACCTTTCTTCCTTTATTGTTGTTGCCCAGTTGTTTCAGATTCTTCTGAATTTGGGATTTGCTTGGCAAAGCTACTGAAGTAGTTTGCCATTTCCTTCTCCAGCTCATTTTATAGATGAGGAAACTGAGGTTAAGTGGACTGCCCAGGGTCACACAGCTAGTAAGTGTCCGAGGTTAGAGTTGAACTCGTCTCTCTGTGCTCTAACCACTTGGCAATCTAACTGTCCCCTCTCCTTTTGCGATTCATACTGTTCGCATCTATCAACCAATCAAAATCCTGGTAGCTGTTGTCTACAGCCTTCCAAGTCACTCTCTGTCCTTCCTCAATGAGTTCAGTACCTGGTTCACAGTTATTTTTCTCTCCTCTTCAACTCCTGCCCTTATATCAGTTGATTCTTCCTCGAGTACCCTAACCATTCAGTTACTTAGTCTACTCACTTCCTATGAACTACTTCTCCACCCCACCTCAGCCACACACAGAGATGGCCATGCCTTTTATCTTGCCATCACTCACAAATCGTACTGCTTCTGTGTTCCAGAATTATGAAGTGCTCTTATCCAACCACAGTCTATTGACTTTTCAGCTCTCCCTCTGCCTTACCCAAGAAGAGAACCCAAGTTTTCATCTGCATCATGGCCTCCCAAATCCCTTGATCCTTCCATTCTCTCCCAGGCTATTCTCCAGCACTCACCATTCTCTCCTCTTCTTACCATCTCAACCTCTTGGTGAATCAGTTTCAGCCCTACACTGAATCCCTAGTTCCTTTATCATATCACTCATTGCACCCAGCTAAGCTTCATCCTTGGATAACTCCTACCATTTGCTCCTTCACTCCTATACATGAGTTGCTGAAGGAAGATGTAGAAAATCATGCAACAATTCAGACTGGGTCTGCTTCAGATTTATATTACACGACTACAACTGGGCCCTCCGTGCTGCTAGGCAATCCTAGGCAAAAATCTGCTATATTAGCTTGCTACGCCACTCTCCACAATGTCTTTTCCAAAAACCTCTCTTGGCTTACCCTCTCCTCAACTGATAACTGAGGCCAAAAAAATTTGAAAAATTC
The DNA here is from genome assembly GCA_011680675.1 of Gymnobelideus leadbeateri. NCBI lineage: Eukaryota > Metazoa > Chordata > Mammalia > Diprotodontia > Petauridae > Gymnobelideus > Gymnobelideus leadbeateri. The sequence continues at coordinate 443,721 of WOXC01003680.1, read as the reverse complement.
AGGCTGTTTGCCATGAACTCCTTCTTCTCCCTTCTTCCTTATTACCTATCACGTATCTTCTGTCGCTCTCTTCTCCTTCATTTCTTTCTCACATGGTGAAGTGGCCTTACTCCTTACCCAGGCCAACTCCTCTATGTGTTCAAGTGATCCCATTGCATCCCTTTCTCTTTCAGCAAATTCCCTCCCCTGTCATTTCCTCTTTTTCATTTATTTTCAGTCTCTTTCTGTGTACTGGTTCATTCCCTGCTGCCTATAAACAATCCCATGTCTCCCTCATCCTGAAAAAAATTCCATTTGATTCTTCCATCACCACTGTTGTCCTAGATCTCTTTTGTCCTTTGTCAGTGATATGTGCCTCTACTTTCTTTGTCTCACCTCTTTCTCATAGCCTGGCTTCTGCCCTTATCATTCATCTGAAATTGTTCTCTACAAAGTTATTAATAATCTCTTAGTTACCAAGTCCAATGACCTTTTCTTTATCCATATTCTCCTAGCCCTCTCTGCAGCCCTTGACAGAGTTGATCACTTTCTCCTCCTTGACACTTTCTTCTCTCTATGTTTTTGGGACTCTGTTCTCTCCTGATTTTTCTCCTACCTATCTGACTGCTTGTAAAGCCACACACAAGCAGCTTTCCAGAGGACTGCTGCTGTGAATAGCTTTCAAGGTTCTGATTACTTAGTATAGTGAACTCTCTATTTATTCAATAACAAATCAAAGCAAAACATTCACAGAAAATCAAGGTACAACATTCACAATGTTGCAACTTATCACAGAAAATCAAAATACAACATTCACCATGTCACAATTCAACAACTTATCACTAAAATGGCCACATAGTTTTCACTGAAGTGGTCACATAGTTTTCAACAAAGTACATTCAGTCAATCACAAAATCCTTAATTCAGTCACAAAGTACAAAAGTAAAAATTCTCTACCCCAGGTCAGAACAAATCATAATCTTCTCAGTCAGTATAGAATATCCAAGTAAAGTCTTCTTTCAGCTTGATGCAAGGCTGGCTCTCAGCTTCCATGGTTCCTCTTCCATGGGCCCAGCTCCAACTGTCACATGGGTTCAAAGGCAGGCAGCTCCCAGTTCCTTGTCCAGCTCCTTGTCCAATTCTTTGTCCAGTTCCATATTGAAATTTACAGTGTTCAGTCCACCTCAAGTCCTTCACAGTTCCTGTTTCTGGGAAGACAAAGCTTAACAGAGCCACAATAGCATTCATACACATTGCCGGCACCATCATCAATTCACTATCTGCCTGTGAAATCAACTCAGACCCACCAACAATGTCTGAGAACTCAATACAAATCATCAACATAGAAATCAACACAGACCCACAAACAAGGTCCAAGAGGTCAGCACAAATCATCAGTGAAGTCCCAGGACCTCCAAAAGCCTCCTCCAGGACTTCTGTAAACATACAACCAGAAAATCCTCTTTCAGGGCTTCCAGTCAGGTCCCAGGGCTTCTGTACAAAGTATCACAAACAAACATCAACACAGACAGAGCAGACAGAGTGCCAGGATACCACAAGCTTTCTCCTTCTTGACTCTGCCACCACAAGAGTCCTCTTCTCAGTTCTGCTGTCTCTAGCCTGGGCCTCTCCTTATATATGGTCATGAGCTCCTCCCCTTCCTAATGCAGGAGTTCATGAGTTCTGTTTCTTAACAGACTTGACGCAGTGCTCAAAAGAAACTTGAACTGAAACAAGGTGTTAATTCAATAGCTGAAACAAGGTGTGAGCCACTTCAATGCTTGCCATTACATTGTTCCTTCTCTGTCTCCTTTGCTGGTTCCTCCTCATATCCTCTAACCTTTGGTATTCCTCAGGGTTCTGTCTTGGGTCCTCCTCTCTTCCTCCATATTATTTAATTTGGTGAACTCATCAGCATCCATGGATTTGATTACCTCGAAGCTCACATCTCCAGCTACCTTTCAGATGTCTTGAATTAGAGTCCAGTAGACACCTTAAACTCAGTATTTCCAAAACAGAACACACTCTCTTTCCCTCTATACCTTCTGCCCTTTCCCCACCACCTTCCCTATTACTATAGAAGGCAACACCATCCTCCTGCTCCCCCAGGCCCACAACCTAGGAATCTTCTTGGATTCCTCACTATCTCTCACCCCCTGTGTCCAGTCTGTTGCCAAGGCCTGTTGATTATATTTTCATCAACATTTTTTTGTCTTTATTAATTTGTTTACTTTTAGTTTACAAGATTCAGATCCACAATTCCTTGAGTTTCAAATTTTCTCACCCTCCTTCCACCCCCCCCCCCAACCATGACGGCATACAATCAAGTATAGGATCTGCAAATACTTTCATATTAAACATTAGTCAGGTTATAAAGAAGGATTGTATTAGATGGAATGAACAATGGGAAAGAAGAAACAAAATCAAACCAGAAAAAGAAAGCGAGCAGGTAGTTTGCTTCAATCTGCATTCAAACTCTGTTCTTTCTAGTTCTTTCTCTGAATGTAGACATCTCTCTCCATCTTGAGTCTTTTGGAGTTGACTTATAACCCTGCATTGCTGAGAAGAGTCCAATCTATCAAAGTTGGTTGTCACACATCATCAACATTTCTTGATTATTTCCCCTTTTCTCCTTTGACATTGCTCCCCTTCCCTCCTGGTGGAGGTCCTCATCACCTCACACCTGGATTATTACAATATCCTGCTGTTGGGTCTGTCTGCTTGCCTCAAGTTTTTTTCTACTCCTCTCCCAAACTAAAGTGATTCTCCTAAAGCTTAGGTCTAACCATTTTACTCCCCTATTCAGTAAACTCCAGTGGCTTCCTCTTTCGTCCAGGATCAGATAGCAAATGCTCTGTCTAGCATTCAAAACCATTCATAACCTAGCCTTCTATCTTTCTAGGTTTCTTATACATATTTTTTGTTTCAGTTACATTGGCCTTCTGTCTGTTACTTGAACAAGACACAATCTCTTGGCTCTGGATGTTTTCTCTGGCTGTCCCCCATGACTGGTATGCTCTCCCTCCTCATCTCTGCCTTCCTGGCTTCCTTTGAGTTCCAACTAAAATCCCTTCTTTTCCTGGAAATCTTCCCCAATTCCTCTTAATTTTATTACCTTGCATTTGTTCATTATTTCCAATTTATTCTGCAGTATAACTTGCTTTGTATGTATTTGTTTACATGATATCTTCCCTATTAGATTGTAAGTTCCTTGAGGGCTAAGGCTGTCTTTTTCCTCTTTTTGTATCTCTGACACTTAGTACCAGTGTCTGGTACATAGTAAGCACATAATCAATCTTCACTGATTAATTGAAAGAGAAGTTGTCATTGTGGCATATTAGGAATAAGAGGATCTGTGTTTGAGTCCCAGCTCTGCCACATACTTTAAGCAAGTTGCTTTTACTCTCAGGGCTTATCTATGAAATGAGAAGGTTGATTGTCAGACCTATGGAGAAGGGAAGAATTTATGACCAAACAGGAGATAGAGAATATTATGAAATACAATATGGATACTTTTGAGTACATTAAATTAAAATGTTTCTGCACAAAAAAGCCAATATCATCAAGATTAGAAGGGAAGCAGAAAAATGGGAAACAATTTTTACAGCCAATATCTCTGGTAAAGGCCTCATTTCTAAAATATAGAGAGAACTGTGTGAAATTTATAAGAACGTAAGTCATTCTCTAACTGATAAATGGTCAAAGGATATGAATAGGTAGTTTTTGGAGGAAGACATTAAAGCTATGTATAGTCATATGAAAAAATGCTCTAAATCACTACTGATTAGAGAAATGCAAATTAAAACAACTCTGAGGTACTACATAACATCTATCAGATTGTCTAATATGACAGAAAAGGAAAATGATAAATGTTGGAGAAGATGTGGGAAAATAGGAACATTAATGCACTGTTGGTGGAGTTGTGAACTGATCCAGCCATTTTGGAGAGCAATTTGCAACTTTGCCCAAAGGATTGTAAAGCTGTGCATACCTTTTGACCAACTTGTTCTGCCATTCCCCAATTGATGGGCATCCTCTTAGTTTTGTGAGGTAGTCTAACTATTCTAGAAAGTAATTTGAAACAGTGCCCCAAAAGCTATTAAGTTGGGCCTACACTTTGACTCAGTGAGATCAAAGAAAGAGGCAATAACCCAAATATAAACAAATTTATAGTAGCTCTTTATGTTGTGGCAAAATATTGGAGGATGCCCATCAATTGGGGAATGGCAGAACAAGTTGTGGTATATGAATGTGATTTAATAGTGTTGTATTGTTAGAAATGATAAAGGCAGTGGTATTAGAAAAACCTGAGAAGACTTGTATGAACTAATACAAAGTAAAGTAAAGTAAATAGAGCCAGGGGAACACTTCATACAGTTGCAGCAATATTATAAAGATAATCAACATTGAAAGATTTATTAACACAACAACACAATGACTAACCACAATTCCAGAGAACTCATGATTCAACATGCTGTCCATCTCAAGACAGAGAGATGATGGAGTCAGAGTGCAGATTGAAACATATTTCTCTCTCTCTCTCTGTCTCTCTGTCTCTGTCTCTGTCTCTGTCTCTCTCTGTCTCTCTTCCTCCCTCCCCTTTCCCTCTCTCTCTCTCTCTCTCTCTCTTTCTCTGTCTCTCTCTGTCTCTCTTCCTCCCTCCTCCCCCCTTCTCTCCCCTCTCTCTTCCCCACCTCTCTCTCATGTGGGAATTTGCTTTACCTAAATAAACACATTTGTAATAGGTTTGTTTTTCTCATCTTCGTAGGTGAAGGTGGGGGGAAGAATGTGAAACTGAAAATAAAATTTTTGGAAAAATAAAATAAATATAATTTTCTTATCTATTCATGGACTCCCTGGAATCTATCCATGCACTGCTTTATAGAGATATTCAATGCATTCTGTTTTATTGGTTGGATTTGGGCTGGGGGCAGCTGCCTCCAGGTATTGCCTTCATGGAGATTCGCCCATGGGGATTGGAAACCCTTTAGGGATCTGTACATAAAAAGCTGAAATGTACCCCTCAGATTGCTCTGAGTTCTGCACCCAGAACATCCCCCACCCACCCACATACACTGACTCACACCCCACTGACAATGCACTGACTCATGCCCCCACTACTTGCACGTATTCAAGTTAATGAACTAATCACTCTCCCTGCTTCCACATACCATCCTCTTCAAACTCAAACTGTGCTCAAAATATACTCCATCATAGGCACTGAGGGATAAGCTTCCAACTCCACCCACTCCACTGAGTATACCGAACTCTTTTATAACCTGTTGAATAATTGCAGAATAGCACAATTTCAGAGTTGGAAGGGATTGGATGAATGGATGAGTGATAAATAAGCATTGAGTAAGTGCTTACTGTGTGCAAAGCACTGTGCTAAGCTAATGGGGATAGAAATTAAGAAGCAAGAGAGTCCCTGTTGTCAAGGAGCCTCCATGCTAATAGGGGAAGACAATGAAGCTACAGATCAGATGGAAAGGTCCCGTGTCCTGTAGGGTGCAGTGGCATCTTCTTTATAATGTCATTTCTACTGATAACACCATTTCCAGTTCTGATATGAAACCATTTAATAACACCAAGGCCTTTGGGGGTGAGGACTGCCTTTAACTTGGAGGCCATCCAGTTTGACCCATATGTGAAAAAGAATTCCTTCCCCCTCATGCCCAGTACATGGGCATCCAGTGACTCCTCAAAGACATCTATCTATTGAGAGAGGACCCCCTGTCTCCTGGGGCAGGCCTGCTCTGTTTGGGGACATCTCTAACTTTTGCTCAGGTTTTCTTGACATCAAGCCTTACTGTCCCTTCAGTAACTACTGTCCCTACTGTAACTTCTGCTGATCCCAAATTGCTAGCATGGCTTTGTCAAGAACAAGTTATGGCAGAATAACCTCATTTCCTTTTTTTTTTTTTTAATCAGGGCCATGGGACTGAGAGATCATGGGAATCTAGTACATAAGAGTTTGTCTTGATTTTTTCAAAGCATTTAATAGCCTCTCATTCTGGTCTTGTGGAAAAGATCAAGAGATGTGGGCAAGATGATAATATATTTGAGTGGATTCAATGCTAGTTGAATGTCAGACTCAAAGAATAGTTATTAATGGTTCAGTGTCAGCTTGAAAAGCTTTAGTGGAGTACCCCAGGAATTTGTTCTTGATCTAGAGTTATTTAACGCTTTTTTCAGGCACAGGTGAAACACTTAGGAAATTTACAGGTCTCATAAATCTGTAGGTGGGGGAAGGAACAAACATTTGTTAAATGCCTATTGTGTGCCAGGCACCATGCTTTCAAAATTTCATTTAATTCTCACAACATTTCTGGGTATTAGGTGCTATTATTATATCACTATTATGTAGTTGGAGAAACTGAGGCAGACAGAAGTTAAAGGACTTGCCTAGGGTCATGCAGTTACTAAGTGTCTGATAAGAGTCTTCCTGACTCCCAGCCCTGCACTCTGGGAGGGGTAGTTAAAGTGGCAGATGACAGATTCAGGACTGAAACAGCTCTCAACCACTTAGAATGTTAGGTATCTAATATGAAAAAATTTAGTAGGGAAAAATGTAAAGCCTTACACTTGAGTTAAAAAAAAATCTTAACAGTTACAAAATGGGGCAGGCATGTCTAGAAGACAGTTTATCTGATAAAGATCTAGATGTTTTAGTACGTTGCAAGCTTGCTATGACTCAAGAGAGTGATAGACTAATGGAGAGACTGCAACAGTCTACTAAAGGCCAAGGAGCCCCTGGGAGGCGACAGGCGGGCCTACCCCATCTGCAGTAGTGGGCTTGCTTCTGGGTGGCCTTGGTGAATAGCACCTTCATTCCCCATGATGATTGCTTTAGCTTGGAGAGGGAAAGACTGAGGAACAGAAGATTGGTTATAAAGTATGTGAAGGGCAGTTAGGGAGAACAGAGGTGGGATTTGTTCTGCTTGGGGCACAACAGCTGGAAACCGAAGAGTCAGATCGTTCTGATATCATAGACATGATGCTTGTTTCAGCATGGGCTAGACTCACTGGTCTCTGAGAAGATTCTGGGATTCTCTGGATCTTGCCTGCTTCTTGTCACTGGTGTGACTATAGCCAAGTTGTCTGACCCCTCTGATCACTTTCTGTACCCCTACACTGAGAGAGTTCAGCTGGATCTCTGAGGTCCTTGCTGGCTCTGAAATAGTGACCCAACAAAGATCTTCATGAAAAGAGGATTCCTTGATGGACGATGGGGCTGATTCTCACTTTAGAATGTTTTTGGCAATGTACATAATTAAACTATTTCTCTTGTGTTAGATTAAACAATTGCTTTTTACCAAGTTTTCCCTTTTCAGATTGTGTATGTAGGCTGTTTTATTTTTCTAGGAGCTTATTGTTTACAGTTTCATTCTTTTCTATTCATGCTAATGATAACTTCCTTCTATAACCTTTAAGATTTACAAAGTGCTTTTCTCACAGCAGCCCTGTGAGGTTGCTATCCCTTTGCTGCTACATATCTATGATATTGGCAACAAAAGTATTATTACCCCCATCTTACAGATGAGGAAACCCAGACTCATAGGGAAGAGTGACTTGCCCTAGACCTGGAGCTGGTAAGTAGTGGGATGGAGACAGACACAGACCTGTGTCACGTGACACGGTCAGGCACTCCTTCCAGTTCCCTGTTGGCCTGAGGGCTCAGTATGTTCCCCACATCGGCCTGGAATCCTTGGCTTCCTTCCAGGCTGGGGAACCTTCCTCTCAAATTATCTTGTGTTTAGTGATGTGATTCTATGCAACGATAACTAGCATGTGTATTGTGTTTTAAGGTCTGCAAAGTGCTTTACAGAGGTTATCACAGCAGCCTTGTGAGTGAGGTGCTGTTCTTGTCTCCACTTTATAGATGAGGAAACTGAGGCTTCAGGGTTACACAGCTAAAGAAGTCCCTGGACTCGAACTCAGACCTTTATGACGCCCAGTCCAGCACGTTTATGTCACCTGCTGTAATCATATAAGCTTGTTGAGGACAGCAGCTGTTTCCTTTCTGCCTGTGACTCCCCAGGGCCTAGCACCTCCCATAGCAGTGAGCTGAATTCTCTGAACTGACTCTCTCACCAACGAATGCATCTAACTTTAATAATAAGAGCTTTAAGGTATCAAACATTTAAGGTTTGCAAAATGCTTTACAAAAATTATCTCATTTTATCCTCATAGCCCTGGGATGTAGGTACTGTTATTGTTCCCATTTTGTAGATAAAGAAACTGGGCTGAGAATGCTGAAGTCACTTGTCCAGGGTCAGGCAGCTTGGAAGGTCCCAGGCTGGATTTGGACTCTTTTTTTTTTTTTTTTAACTTTAAGTCTAATTCTTCATCTACTCTACTCCCTGGCTGCCATGATAATAGCACTATACCCATACCACTTTGTACAGCCATGTAAGCTTTAAACCTTTAAGACATTCAGCTTTCCTGTGCATACCCTTTGGCCCAGAAATACTACTACTACTAGGTCTGTATCCCAGAGAGATTTAAAGAAAAGAAAAAAGGCTTATAAGTACAGAAATACTTATAGCAACTTTTTCTGTGGTGGAAAGAATTGGAAATCAAGGGAATGTCCACCTATTGGGGAAGGACTTAACAAATTCTGTTATATGATTGTGATGGAGTACTATTGTGCTTTAAGACATGATGAGCACATCCGGCCTCAGACACTTAACACCCACAAAAAAACTAGCCATGTGACATTGGGCAAGTCATGTAAACCCAATTACCCTCCAAAAAGCAAAAAAAAAAAAAAAAAAAAAGAAATGATGAGTAGGATAGTTTTAGAAAAACCTGGAAAGTCTTATGTGAACTGATGCAAAGTGAAGGGAGCAGAAGCAGGAAAACATTGCACACAATAACAGCCACATTGTATAATGACTTAGCTCTTCTCAGCAATATAATTATCTAAGACAATGCCAATGGATTTCTGATGAAAAATGCTTTCCACCTCCCAAAGGAGAACTAACTGATGGAGTCTGGATATAGATTGAAGCATACTTTTTTTTTTTTAAGCAATTGGGTTTAAGTAACTTGATCGAGGTTACACAGCTAGTTATTTATGTGTGGATGCTAAGTACTGAGGCCGGAACCAATCCCCGGTCCTCCGGACTCTAGGGTCGGCACTCTTACTCACTGCACCACCTTGCTGCCCCTGAAGCATACTTTTTTAAAACTTTCTTTTTCTTTTTTTTTGTTTGTGTGATTTTTTTCCCCCACAACATGGTTAGTATAGAAATATGTTTTGCAGTGACTGCACATGTATAATCTATATAAAATTGCTTGTTTTCTCAAGGAGAGGGGAGGGGAGGGAGGGAAGAGAATTTGGAACTCAAATTTTTTTAAAGGTGTTTAAAATTGGTTTTACATGTAACTGGGAAAAATACATAAAAATCTGATAAAAAGAATTTCAGTTTTCCACTCAGGCTGTAGGGTCACTAGAGAATGACCCTATATCCTTTATTGAGACCCCAAGGGATCTTCTATCATAAACAGCTACAGCCAGCCTATCCTCACAGTTAAAATATTTAGCTATTGACATATGACTTCTTCTCCATTGGAGATGGCCTATAAACCGATTAATACTCTATTTTTTCAGAATGCTATGATACAGTAGGCTGGACTCCTACCCGAGAGGAGAGGAGAGCAGAGCAGAACCACAGGAGTGGGAGGAGAGACCACTGAAAATCTACAGAGGGAGACTTTGGTGTGGGGTTCCCCAGACCCAGATGAGTGAAGAAAAGGAACTGGTGACACACTGTCTCATCAGTGTCTAGGTTTTAGTTAAGTTTGAATCAGTAGATAACATATTGTAAACTTGTCTCTTTCCATACTTTTGTGTATTTCTGCTTTCTCAATTTCTTAGTTGTTTACTTGAAAAACAAAAACAACAACAAGCCCCTCTTATCTTGTCCTGGCTGATCAAACAGGAAAATGTCTTTTTTTCATTCTGTGGAGGACCTCGGGGTCTGGCCCTGGGCTTATCATGAATCTCCTTCACCTTCTCAGACTGGTACCTCTCTTTAGGGACCTTAGTTTCATCATTGGTGAAATAAAGTAGTTGATATTGGTGATCTCTAAAATCGTCTGGAACTCTCAGCCCTGTGATTTTGTGATCAAGATAGGGAGATATCCCTGTAGCTGCAGAAATGAGAGGTGGTGCTGGGATCTGGCAGAAACCAGGGACTTGGGGCAGATGCTCTTTGGGGCCCTGAGAGCGACAGAGCCAGAGCAGCTGAAGATGCTTCTTCCCCTCTCAAGGCAGCAAAGAGAATGAAAATGAAAATCATATCTTGCATGGGGAGCTTCTCAAGGAGTAGGAGAAGGTTTATCTGTTTGACTTGAGTTGCACACAGTTTAAGGCGAGAGCCACATGCAGAAAGACCTTTCATAAATGCCTTTGACAGGTATATCACTTTGTGTGTTTCCAGTGCAGTCTCTGGGATAGATTCCTGGTTAATGTAACTGGACTCTGTACTGTGGGACAGCTTGGGAAGCCTGGGAGAATAGAGATGAGAAAATGAATTGGCCTCCCAGATACAGCTGTGATCCATTGCCAGGATGAAAATATGCTTAGCCAGAGAGATGAGAAAATGTTACCCTGTTATAGTCATAAACTATGCATGACTTTCCTTTTTTTCCTTCAACTTCCCTTTCTCTTCCAGAAAAAGAAGGATTAGAAATGATTCATCTTAAATTCCTGAAAGTCAGCTGTGGAGTTTTAGGGTGGGGGAAGGGGGATAAAATCATTTGGAATTTCAAAGAAATGTTAATTTGGCAATTTGTGATCAACAGCAGCATCCCTGATTCCTGGTCCTGCTAGCTGAAATTTAGTGGGGGGTTGGGGGAGAATCACACCTGTATCCATCCTTCATGTGTGCACTGTTGCTGCCCAACCTGAAAATAAAACGAGACAGAAAGAAGACTGATGGGAGAATGTCTTTGCCCCATATCTTCTGGAGGTAGGGTGTGGGGTTTAGGGTGGAATGAACTTTTGTTTCCCTTCTGCTCCCATGCAGGGTTTTCTTTGTATAGGGAAGGAAGGCCTATATCTGAGGCATAGTGATTGGGAGTGACCAGTTCACTTTCTTTTGACCTTTCACCTCCACATCAAGGAGAGAACGAGGCCCAATAAAAACAGCTTTGATTTTGATAGTATTTGGGGGGGCTTCATATCATCTTTAGCAGGTGGAGACATAAGTTGCTTCCAAATATCAGCCTGGAAATGAATGTGAATACCCTGGGAAAGTCTTGTTAATTCTCTGTTCCTAATTATTATCCCGACAGTCAGAGCCACGCATGGCTCTGGAAGGCACAGTCAGAGGGCTGAATTTGGGTTAGAGAAGCAAACTGAGGGGAAACCTCGTTTGCCTACGGAGCAGTTTGTCAAGTCACAGCCGAAGAGCATCTCCATAAGGCTCTTGGCTTATTGTTCTCAGGACAAGCCATGAGTCTTGTTTCTACCCCAGGCCCTGCCTGGGCTGTTGGCCTAGGAGAGCAATGAGGAGCATTTAGTGTGACTGTCTCCCACCCACTTGTGCACATCTGTCCAGGGCCTTTACCCCATTTCTTCTCAGCCTTGTGCTCACTCATCTGTATTGCTTTGGAGAGAGAACCAGGAAATTTACACCAGATAGGACTGGCAGACAGGCTTGGTTTGAGCTGGATAAGCATTTCTTCAGGTTTTTATTAGCACAGTATCTCACTGTGTATAGGAAGGATCAGAAGGAAGCCAGCTTGGGAACTACTCTATGAGAGACATAAAATGGTTACTATGCATGGCCCAGTGTTGTGGCACTCTAGAAGAACAGGAAGGGATGCTATTGTGAGGTCCCTTGCTCTGTTGGTACAGAAATGGCCGCCCTCTCATTCCTGGCCTGGGAGGTGAGGCTGGTGTCCGTAGGGCTATGCCAGTGGAGCAGGGTAGGGAGCTGGCTCTGCCAAATGGGCAGAGCTTCAAGTCTGGGTTGAGTGATCAACTTTGTATCTTTAGCCTCAGGCCTGGCCTGGCCATATTCAGAGAAGGTGATCACCAGGTTGGCCAGAAGGTGGGACCTGGAGGCCTGGCAACTCTGCAGAGCCAGGCGTTTAAATCCCAAGAGGGGTTTCAACTTGTATTAGTGAAGGGGATAGTGATAGTGAAGAAATCGGTTCAGATATCAAAGTGTGGTAGATTCTGAGTACAAGCTGAATAGCAGTGCTATGGAGGAAATGCCAAGTGACAGAGTGGTCAGCCCAGTTAGGGAAGGCTTCTCTCTAAAGCCAAGTCTTCATCTAGCTCCTACAAGAAGCAGTTGGCATGACTTGGTGAAAAGGAATTAGAAGACCATTGCACAGTATCTCACTGTGCATAGGAAGGATCAGAGGGAAGCCAGCCATGAATTTCCATCTCTCATTCAACCAAACCTACACTGATTTTCCCAGAAGTGCTATTGTTTATAAGCAGTTTGTATGGACCTCCTGAGGCCTCCTCCAACCTTGAAATTCTGTGATTCTGTTAAATGTCCCCAGTGGCTTTTTGTCAATTCCAAAGGACAGTTTTCTCTCTCTCTGTCCTTTTGGGCCTCCCTTGTCTTGATACCATAGGCCAGTCCCTGTTCAGCACCCTCTCCTCAGACAATAAAATCCCTATCTTGTTTGTCCATTAACCCTCTTTGCCTCAAGGCATCTGCCTCAGCAGCACCTCTTGTAGCCATCTAGATGGGAGGAGTTGGGATCCTCAAGGACAATGACCTTTTCAGGGCCCCAACCCTTTCAATGAAGCCATGGGAACCTGGACTCTTGGTCTCCTTTGGATTCAGCATCATTCTGTTTACACAAGCCTGCCCTTTGTCTTGAAGGCTTGCCAAATTTCTTTGAATGGCTCCTATCATTTGTGGATGTCACACAAATATGCATTTTTTTTTTACTGATCTGTATCAATGCTGTTTCCTAGCACGAGGAGGTAAGCTCCTTGAGGGCAGGGACTACTTTTCTTTTGTTGTTGTTCTCCCATTCTAGCACAATGCCTAACCTATAGTTGGCACCTAATAAAAGCCTGTTAGATTTAACTGATCCTGGGAGGTTTCTGGGAGTGTTTGTCAGCACACATTATCTCTACTTGTCCTAGACCAAGAGTTCTCAACCATTTCAGTTAAGACCCCTCTGGTTATCTGGGGAACCCTATGGACCCTTCTCAGAATCATACTTTTAAATAATTGAAGGAAATGCGAAGTTTCAGTGAGTGGTTAGTGAAAATAAAGATGCAATCTTTTTTTTTTCCCAGCCAAGTTTACAGACTCCCTGAAGTCTTTCAGTGGGAGTCTGTGGATCCCAGGTTAAGGTCCCCTATTCTAGGAGACCACTAAGCTGAATTTGTCTCCTATTAGAAGCCAGAAGTAAGTGGATTTACTCACTATCATGTCACCTAGTGAACTTTATGAATTTCCATCTCTCATTCAACCAAACCTACATTGGTTTTCCCAGAAGTGCTGTTGTTTATAAGCAGTTTATATGGACCTCTCCCACTCAGACCTTTTTCCACCATGTGGGGAAACCCAGAGCCACACACACCCATTACAGCTGAAAGACAAGAGCAAGCAGTGAGTCCCTGTTTGACAAGCTTCAGTGACAGGGAAAGGGGACTGCACATAATGGTGCAGGTTCAGAGCTTCTAGGGTGAAGATGAGGAGGGTTTTAGTTTTTTTCCCAGCTGAGCAGGGTTGGTGAAAATGAATTTTCCATTAAGTTGGAGTCAAACACAGATTGTACTACTTAGTCTACCATAAAGAACGTGGGCAGATCCACTGAGACTGCTATTTTTATCTTGGCTCCTCAGTATCCGGCTCCTAATTATTTAATTCACAAAGTACGGTTCATAGGGCAGTGTTTGTTTTGTGTGTGTGTGTGTGTGTGTGTGTGTGTGTGTGTGTTAATCAGCTTGGGGTTAGTAACTAGTTAGGGAGTTAAACAGGTAGTGGCTTTAGTGGATGGGAGTGTCCTCAGAAATACTATTGATGGGGAGTAGTTACTTTTAGGGTCCCTTGAAACCAAGTCAGGGCATGACTACTGAGGGTCTATGGGCCAATGTACAATTTTAAGGAGAAAATGAACTCTTAGCATAATAAAGGAAAGTGGAGGAGATGCTTAGAATGAAAAAAGAAAGGGCTTTGTGGACTTGGGAAGATTTTTCTGGTTTAACTTTTACTGAGCTTTACAGAAAGCAAGTCTTAGTTGTGTGTGGTCTTTGCATAGAATGGCTGGGTAGGGGGGGAAGTAGGATGATCCAAGGATTTATTGGTCAGGAATTTGGACTGACAGTGAATGGGCTCAGCTGGAAAGCTGTGATGCACAGGCTGGGCCAAGGAAAAGAGCAGTGCTGATGGGCCGTGGTGTGTGTTAGAATGGCTTCAACTGTTTCAAGTGCAATGGAGCAGTTCTGTATCCTACCTCTCATAGGGCACACCAGGTTTATATACACACATACACATATACGCATATGCGTGTATGTGTGAATAAATGTGGGTGTGTATGTGAATATGCAGATGCCTGTGTGCATGTATATACATGTGTGTATGCACGTATGTGTACCATGGTTATATAATTAGCCACATGTGTTTATGTATGCATGTGTGTTGCATGTGCATGTATGTATTGTGTGTATATGTGGTTATATATGTATAGATGAGGATGCATGTATGTGTATATACTGTGTGTACGTGTGTGAGTGTGTATGTGTGTGTGTGAGTGTGTGTGTGTACGTGTGTACATGTGTGAGTGTGCCACTTTATAAAGCACTTTCCATAAGCCGTCTGCCTCATTTGATCCTCACCACGCCCGCCCTGGGGAGGTGGGTGCTATTAGTACCATTTTGCAGATGAGGAAGCTGAGGCTGTCAGAGAGGCTAAGTGACAGTGACCGAGGCAGGATTCGAACTCATTCTCTTGACTATTCCCTGCACCACCCTGCTGCCTCAAGGAGACCAGAGACATGTTGTACTGAAAAGGAAAGTGGGCCAGTGATGCAGCAATGGGGATGTATACAGGTGGATATTCATGAAATATTCAAAGAAAAAAACGAAGAAAGGAAGGGGAAAAAACATTTATTAAGTACCTGTTATATGCCTGGCACTGTGCTAAGTACTTTACAAATATCATCTTTTTATCCTCATAACAACCCAGGGAGGTAGGTGCTGTTATTATCCCAATTTTATAGTTGAGGAAACTGAGGCAAACAAGATAAGTGACTTGCCCAGGGTCATACAGTTCATGAGGCAGGATTTGAACTCAGAAACTCAGACCTTCCCGATACCTTTGAGAAAGTGATAGTAGATAGATCACTGGACTTGTGTAGCCAGAAACCTTTGGGTTCAGATCTTGTCTCAGACACTTTTTAGCTGTGTAACCTTGGAAAAGTCACTTAATCTCTCTGAGACTATACCTGTCAAGAGAGGAGACTGGGCTTAATGGACTCTGAGACCCTGTGAGAGCCCAAGGTAGAAACTCTGTGGAGCATTGGCAGAAGTTGTCTGGGCAGGAATTGCTGGGAGCCAGAGGATATGGAGTGCCTAGGGCAGGGGTGGGGGTCCTTCCCAGCCCTGGCCTATCTTCCTTGTAGCTGGCATGGCAAGTGCATGCCACCTTGACTGGCCACATCAGTGAACCTCACTTGCCTTTTACTGCTGTCACATTTTCTAATATTTATAGAGTCATAGCTTCATAAATTCAGAGCTGAATGAGACTTTACAGGTTCTCTGGTCCAGCCTTCTCATTTTACAGATGAAGAAACTGAGCCCTAGAGATTCTCAGTGACTTGCCCAAGGCCACACAGGTAATAAATATTGGAGCTGAGATTTGAACTCACTTCCTCTGACTCCTAATCCAGCACTCAGTTTGGCAGAAGTTTCTCTAAAAAATGTGTTACATCCATCTCTACCTTATTAAATAGATCCACTGAATAGAATTGAACATTTTCTTGTTGGCTTGGGATCACATTGATCACATTGGGATCACATTGGGATCACATTGGGTAGGGCTGTTACTCCTTTAATAAGGGCTCCCAGACTTCTGGTGGTGGCTATGTTGCTTCCTTCTGTTAGCCCTCACTACTCAATATGTCAGCTTCAAGGAAATCCCCTTTCCCATTGTTGCTTTAACCTAGAAAGATTTGAAGTGAAAAGCAGTGAGCCAAGTTTGTTAAATAAATAACCTTTATTTACATGCAATGAAGGGCAGAGAGAGAAAAACAAAGAGGAAGTTGTAGGACTTGGCTTGTTACTCTGACAGTGCCTGATACTTAGCAAGTCCCATCCTTGTGCTGAGGTGTTCAGAGGCTGTTTCTGCCTCCATCTGTCTCTCCAGTCGTCTCCTCTCTCCCATTTCTCCCATCCAGAACCTTTCTTGTGTTTGCTAATGACCTAAATCTAATTTTTTGGTTTTTTTTTGTTTTTTGGTCCTCCAGTGGGTGACAGTTGAGATGAGTCTGCCTCTGATAAATCTGTTTCAGTTTCATTATAGATAATAGAGAGAGTCAGAAGGAAGCACAAGCTATTGGAAATCAGTAGAATGATCCATGTGGGATAATTTGGTTTTCTGGAGACATAGGCTGGGCACCTTACATGTTTATCCCAGTCTGTGTGTGTGTGTGTGTGTGTGTGTGTGTGTGTGTGTGTGTGTGTGTGTGTGTGTGAATGGTGGGGTGGGATGACTTGGAAAGAAAGAGGGCCACATTTAGACCCCAGCGGTCTTAAATCTGCTGGCATTTTCTCATGAAACTTCTGTAGATGAAATTGATTTTGGATTTTGCTAAACTTTGGGTTTGATGTCACAATTTAAACCAAAGCTACCAATTGGAGTTTGGTTTCTCCAAACCTAGGAAGCAGGCCTTCTGCTTGTTACCACACAGAGAAGCTGTGGTATGCCTAAAGAGTGCTGGACTTGGAATTAGGAAGGCCTGGGTTCAGATCCTGCCTTTGATGCTTACAAGCTTTGCAGCTGTGGCAGAATCCCTTCAGTGATCTTGCTCAGACTATTTTCTCCTTTGTAAGCTGGGGATGATGAGAGTGCTTCGGTGCTGGCTGTGAGGCTCTGATGACTTTAAAGCACTGGTTAATAACTACCCATCATAGCACCTCATCTTGAAATAGCAAACTGATCAGAGAACAGCCTAGCCGCACAGGCAGTCCAGAGTTTTGTAGAATTCCCTGAAGAACGCAGCAATAAAGTTTTCTTTTTCGACCACCCCCACCTCCTGTCAGTCTCTCTCTTTGTTTCTGTCTTTCTCACTCTCTCTCTCTTCCCTTCTTTTCTCCTCGCCATTTTTCCAGAGGCAAAGTCTCAGTATGAAGCCAAATTCTACTAACTATTTAAAACTGAAAATCCCCCTCTCTTGCACACCCACTAGCCAAGCTCCCTTCCATTTCAATTTTGGTTCAAGTCCCTGGGGGCCCTGGGACTTCCCCAGTGCCACAATGTGTGATGCAGCTTTTCACACCTTGGGTCTGGGGAAACCCCAGCTTGGGCATGATGCCAGTTCTAGAATCAGCTGAGCATCTAATGAACCACAAAGAGGCAGCTTGGAGGAGGTAAGGAATATGGGAAAGTTGAGAGTCCCCCAACTGCTCTTTGTGGTCAGGATTGCCAATTTTGAACACAGAACAGCTGAGGCAAAGGACTTCTTTAGAAAAATTTTGGAAATGGGAAGAGAGTGCTGAGAAATTGGAAAGAGACTTCATTCCAGGAAGGAAGAATTCTATAGGTAGGAACCTTAGGGCTGGGGTATGAGAAAAAGCAATTTATAAAAGACCAAAGTGGGAGGGGAACCATAGTAGGGAAGAAAGGCAGCAGTAATAAGGCTGAAGGAGCTCTGGGCTCTATTGCTTCAGAGACCTGGCTCTGGATTTTGGCTTTGGTTGGTGCTTAATAGCTGCATTTCTCTGGGCAACTCACTTAACTATTAAAGACTCCATTTCCTTATCTGTAAAATGGGGATCATCATAATTGCCTAGCTCCCAAGGTTATTGTAAGGCTAAAATGAGGTAATGTGTATAAATCACTTCCTGAACCTCATGTAAGGCTGACTTATTATTAAAGTGTAGTGAGAGGTGGTAAATGTGTGAATGAGGAGTCCTGTGAGATATGACTATAACCCCATGGCATAAAACCCCAAGTGTATCAGAACTCAGATGTCCAAAAGAGTGCTGCTTTTCTCTTTCTTATTCAATCTTCTCTTTTCAGTTATTAAGTATTTTGTCTTCTCTCCTACTTACCCCTGTACCCTCATTGAGAAATATTAAAAAACAAAACAAAACAAAACAAAAAAAACTACTTGTAACAAATACACAAAGTCAAACAAAACAAATCCCCGGTGTCTAAAAATGTATGTCTCGTTCTGCATTTTGAATTTTATTTTTTCAATGAACAAAAATCTATTTTCTTTCTTCTCCACCTCTGCCACTCTCCTCATTGGAAACAGACAAACAAAAACACCTTTATAACAAACATGCAAAAGCAAGCAAAACACATTCTGTCACTGACCATGTCCAAAAAATATGTCTTAATCTGTGACTCTGTTAGGAGGTGGGGAACATTATGGGATCTCTGCAATTGCGATTGGTTGTTGCACTGATCAAAGCTATTCAGTCATTTTATAATTGCTCCTTTTTACAATACTGTTGTTATCATATAAATTGTCCTCTTAGCTCAGCTCCCTCCCCTTTACTCATTTCATTTAAGCCATCACAGGTTTCTCTGAAACTTTCTCTTCCATCATTTCTTATAGTATCCCATTAAATTCATAGACTGTCATTTGTTTGGCCATTTCCTGGTTGCCCATTTCCAATTCTTTGCCACCACAAAGAGCTGCTATAAATATTTTTATACATATGGGTCCCTTTTGTCTTTATTTGATATATAGAACTAGCAATGTTTTCAGAGGTACTGGAGAAGCCACATGCTCCAGCCTTACTGTCCTTGCTCCAACTTCTGGAACTTCTATTGTGTTTGCCTTCCAAACCAGTTGGCCAGCCATAGGAGAAAGCCAATCCTCTGATTTTATATTTACAATCTCAGTTTTTGCTACTAAGCACAAAATTGTAGCATTTTGAGGAACAATTGTGAGCAGATCCAACATCCCACGTGATGCAAGAACCCTCTTTACAGCATCCTTGAAGAGAGGGTAACCCAGCCTCAGTTTGAATACTTAGGGTGATGAGGAGCTCATTATTTTGTGAAGTAGCCTGTTCCATTCTGCAACAGCTATCATTTCTGCTTATGTTGGTCAGAATCTGCCTTCCACGTATTAATTGTACCCTCTGTAGAAGCAAAAGAAGGCTCCTGTATCACAGACCTTCACATTTGGAGAACTATCATCGCCTCACTGATGCTTCAGTTCTTCACCAGGTTATACACCTCCAGTCCTCTCGCTTCCTCCCTCCCTCCCTCTCTCCCTCTCTGTCTCTGTTTCTGTCTCTCTCCCAGATCTCTTAATCATCCTGGATGCTCTCCTCAGAATGCTTCACTGCAATGACTTCTTCTTTTGACCTGGATTCCACATCTACTGATGCAACTTCAAATTGCATATATTTTTTAGCTGCCCAATCACACTGTTAATACATATGGAGCCTATACTTATCTAGTGGTTTATGTTTCAGGGAGGAATTGGACCAAATGATGCCTAATTCTAATAAGACTACAATTCTTTGTCAAGTGAACTTTAGACTCCCTCATCCTATACTTAGAAAAATTGGCTTTTTAAACTGAAAAAAAGGACTTATCATTTACTCCTGTTCAGTTTCATTGTGTGAGTTTCAGCCAGTCTGTTGAAGATAATTTGAATCCAGATTCAGTTGTCCAGAGTGTTGGCTCTCTCTGCATCTTGTGTCATCTCAAAAATGTGTTTCTTTTTTTTTTAGAGGGGGGAAGGCAAGGCAATTGGGGTTAAGTGACTTGCCCAAGGTCACACAGCTAGCTAGTAAGTGTGTCAGGTGTCTGAGGATGAATTTGAACTCAGGTTCTCCTGACTCCAGCGTTGGTGCTCTATTCACTGTGCCACCTAGCTGCCCCCATTTCAAGATTTGTTAAGGATGTTTTCTGTTCTGGACTGTGAGCTCCATGAAGAGATGATGCCTCATCCAATTGCTATATCTACTCCAGACCTTGGTATAATACTTTACATACAGTAGGTGTTTAGTACCTGTTTTCTAAGTTGATAATGTTTAATAGGAGAAGTTCAATGAGAGCCTTTTGTTGGTTTACCAATGACTTCCTCCTAGGTTTAATTCATTCATTCAACAAATATTTATTGAGCACAACATATGTATCTATATATTCACACACATATCTATCTATCTATATCTATATGTATCTATATATCTACATATATATGGCACTATATGATAGGTCTTATAGAGGATGCAAAGATTATCCCCTGTTCCTACCCTCAAAGAGTTTATCATCAAATAGGCTGATACTGACTTATTTATTAATCAGTTCTCTGAGCTTGGATGGTTATAAATTCATCTAACTGGCCCTGGGGCAGCTAGATAGTGAAGTGGATAGAGCTCCAAGCCTGGAGGCAGGAAGATTGATCTTCCTGAGTTCAAATCTGACTTTAGACATTTACTAGCTATGTAACTCTGAGCCTGTCTGCCTCAGTTTCCTCATCTGTAAAATGAGCTGGAGAAGGAAACAGCAAACCCTTCTAGTATCTTTGTCAAGAAAACCCCAAATGGGGTCACGAAGAGTTGGACATGACTGAAAAATGACCAAACAACAACTGACCCTCATTCTCCATTTTATACAAGAAAGTATCATGAAACCAGTTGTCAAATGTTTAAGGAATTAAAATTGTGCTGCACTAAGTTCATATAAGCTATTTATTTCTCTAATTTTGCCTAGGGACTATCCATGAGGGATGTGCAGTTTGTAAAGCATGATTTAATTATAATGTTTCAGTGCTGCCTCCTGAGGATCACCTCTTTCTTGACTTTAAAAATCCATTTTAGAATTTTGCCAGAGATCTGTTGTCATAGTTTCTGGAGTCTCACCTTTCCAGACTTTTGAAATTTGGAACATTCCAGCATCTTCATTCTTCTGGCATCTCTCCCATTTTCCATGCCTACTCCAAAGTTACCATTAGACATTCTTCAGTCGCATCTGTCTCAAGAAGTAATTCATCCGGACCTGGAGACTTCACCTTGGTTTTTTCCTTGCAATCTCCACTCTCTTGGGTTTCGGTTTCTTATTAATGGTCCATTCTCTCCACCTTCTCAGTAGATGATGGCTCTCTTTCTCATAGAATATAGAAACAAACAGTATTGCTTAGCATGGTCACTCACATCATTCACCACACATTTTTGTCCATGGAATCTTGTATCAAACCTGTTCTCAAAGGACAGATTTGTGACCATTGAGAGGAGTTATAGAAGATGATTCTGCAGGCAGGGGAGGCAGTTTCAAATTCAGGACTTCCCACAATGATTTAAGCAAGTGGCATTGTGAGGATAAATACATCATTTCCCCCAGGTGATGGCAAAATACAAGACTCATTTGGTTATTGAAATTTGGTAAGTTTGTTTTAAAGCAAACCTTGAGCAACTGTGGGTGTCCTTTCTGGTATTATTGGCTCATGAGCCCCTGCTAGTATGCTTCCCCCATTGACTGTTAGTTGATATCAATTAGTAAGCCAGACCTTATTAGTACTTACTAAAGTGGTATAATAGAACAGTTGGTATCAAATTGAGGGGACACTCTTCCCCAAGAATATATGGAGTCCAAGGGAAAGGGGGCTCAGGTATAGTGTCTGTGATGTGCTAAAGGAATAAACTTGTAGTCCCGGATGATTAGAAGTCCTTTTCTCCCTTTATGGCCCTCCTTTGGCATGGTCTAGCTTTTGCTGGGCTCTTTGTAGAATCCTAAAGCTGTCTTTCATCCTTGTATCTAGTTTGTCCCCAGATTCCACTACAGACATTGCTATCAGCTGTCTAGCATATGTTGCTGGGATGCCCATGAGCAGCCCCAAATCTTCCAGAACTTTAAAAGTTAGCAAAGTGGAGGAGGAGATAGGAACTTCTCCCCCTTCCCCTTTCTCCACGTGCTGGATCTACTGCCCTGACACTGTGGGTCATGAACTGGCCTGCTAATTTATATAAACCCCACCGGACATTATGGAGTCTACTTGGCTAATCCCAAGAAGGTCATTTCATTCCGTTTAGTGGCCAGATGAGTTCTACACCTTCCCAACTTGGTGAACTGGATTCTTTGCACTTGATACAGTAGAGATGTCCTCACCCAAGGTGCCATGCATGGAGCATTTTGTTAGGTACTTTGGGCGGGCTGGGATGATAGATTTATTCAGGCTGCCCTCATCTTTACAATGACAAGAGCTGAACATCCCTTATGGGCTTTTACAACAGCCCTCTATGCCTCCATTCTACAGAGCGGAAAACTAAGGCTCATAGAAGTTAAGGCACTTGCCTGGAGTCCCACAGATAATTGGTGTCATCCATGAGAGTCAGTCAATGCTGGCTGAGTCATCATATGGGTTCCGAGATCCTTCCCAGGTTTTCTTGAATCTGAATCTAACATTCTGTTACATGTTGCATCACCAGTACCTTGGAAGCCCTTTGAGGTCAGGATCGTGTTTTATTTTGCTTTTGTGTCCCCACCACCTAGCATGCTTTCTTGGGTGCAGACCTGTGAATTTATCAGTGGAGGACACTTCTAGTGTGGAATTCCCTTTGCTGATTTATTTTGGCAACTCCATTGTTAAGTGTCAAGTTAGTTTTAAAGAGCTTCCTAGGGGCACTGAGAGTTTGGATAACTTGTCCTTCTTGTCCTTGGTTGTATAGCTTGTATATGTCAGAGGCAAGACTTGTACCCAGCTCTTCCTGATTCCTAAATCAGCCCTCTATCGTTACTTTACACTCGGTTGAAGTGGATTAGAATACGTATCCACTATTGCCACATTGCCTCTCATCAGAAGCTCATGCTAGTTTAGAGATAAAATGTGTTGATACAGAACCCACAGATTAACAGTAACAGCCCAACTTTCTGTCCCATCTTATATTTAATTCAAAGTCTGATTCCAGCTATCTGAGTCTGAGGCTTGCCCTTATCAGATTGGGCCTTATCCAATTTCTTGAGAATCTTTTTCTTCCCAGAGTGGTTGTTTCCAAACAGCGTTGACAGTTTTACTCAATTATTCTTTATTGTTCCAAAAGTTTTCTGGTTAAAAAAGGTGTGGAGGAGGGGCTTTTATTAAGGATGGCCTCTGATTACTCTTTGTAAGACTTGCCCCACTTAGTAAGCATATGGCCATACCTCGACTGTATACACTGTCTTTGTTCCCAAAGAATGGGTGCATGTTGATGTGTTGTGAACTGGTGCATCAAAGCCCTGTGGTTTCCTTGGTGTGGGGACAGAACTGCCTCTCCCCAAGGAAGATCACAGCCTCTGTGTAATTGACTGTCTTAAAGAGTTGCCCTTAGCGCTGATGATCAACATCCCTTATACACACTTACAGAGATAGTGAGAGGGTCAGAGGGAGACTTGATCCCAGGGCCTCCTCCTCTGGCATTGTCCTCTATACCAGCGTACCCCTTTCCTAAAGCTTGGGAATAAGACTGATTTTTCCTAGTTGCGCTTAATGGGAGGGAGCTCCCTTTTTAAAGCTGGGGGTGGGTGCACTCTGAACCCATTTGGTTCATACATCATGGGCACCCTGGGGCAGGTGGTCTGGGTGAACCCACAGCTCCCTTCTCCCTTCTCCAGAGCATGTGTAAAATGCACAGGATCACAAAGGGGGCCTTTTCTATTGAAATGCAGTTATCAAAATAGGTTTTTAAAGTTCATTGATACCAGGTTAAAGGAAGTCTGGAAAGAAACCTTTTGTCGAATAAGTAATCACACCAAGGTATAATTTATGTAAATTTGGATACACGTATCTCTTCATGAGCATGTGTGTGTGTCTGCAGGGATGCCCACTTAGTAACACTCATCATCGTAAGAGTTAGCATTTATGTAGAACTTTAGGATTTCCAAAGCACTTTACAAATATCTCATTTGATATTTACAACAAGCCTCTGAGGTAGGTGCTGTTTTTATCCCCATTTTTCAGTCAAGTAAACTGAGGTAAGAAGAGATTAAGTGACTTGTCTAGGGTCACACAGCTAGTAAGTATCAGAGGCTGGATTTGAACTCAGGTCTTCCTAACTCCAGGTCCAGTGCTCTGTCCCCCTACACCATTGGGCTGCTTCCAGATTTATATGTGCTGTCACCAGGTTTATATTCAAAGTCTTTGCAGCTACATAAGTTTGCCCAGAGCCTGTACTAGGTTGTTGTAGACCTCAGGAGTCCAGAATCAGCCCTGGACCTCCATGAGATAGGAGTAACAACTACTGCCTCTGCATTTGTGTAGCACTTGATGCCTATTAGCTTGGCTCACAGGTGTCATTCACCCCATTTTACAGATGAGGAAAAAGCCAGTGATACAGACCTTTAGCTACCCAGGGTCACACAGCTAGTTCTGTGTCAGAGAAATCTGAAGCTAGGTCTTGCTGTGTCCACGCCCATCTCCCAAGCTTCTTCATCAGATAGACCCTTACACACCCAGAAAGGCTGCATTAGGCCTGTTGGAACATTCAGATGAAGTCCAGTAATGTGGATTGATGTTTGGACATCACAATTTTGTATTTTGACATTTTTCTATTACTTGTTTAAGATATTCAATGAAAGCATCCTACGTTTTCACAGAACATCTTTTTCAAGGCCCCCAGGCTGGGGTGCCATCTGTGACTTGGTGAGTAGTGCAATGCAGAGCATTTCAAAGGTTAATGAGACAGTTCGTGGTGGGTGTGGGTGATGGGGTGGAAACCAAAGGCCTGTGGAAGCCTCCAAGGTTGCTTCTACCACACCTGAGGTCGAATTGGGTGTTTTGATGACCACACAGGCTGTGGAAGGTTTTGCATGGTGTGTGGTGACAGCCTGGGCTGCCCTCATATATTCTGTTCAGTGAATGTGTTGGCCTTTGGTCCCAGCTCTTCATCCCCACCAAGAACTCAATAACCGATGCGCTATTGATCATAGGTTTATAACATCAGGGCTGGAGGGGACCTTCGAGTTCATGTGCCCCAAACCACATGAGGAGGAAACTGAGGCCCAGAAAGGATCAGGGCCTTGTCCACCATCATGCGAAGTGGTGAGTAGCTGAGTTGGGATATGAGCCCAGGTTTTCTATTTCCAAATCCAGGGCTCTTGCTTTGCTATGGGAAGGCTAGTTAGCCTTAGAGCACCTTCAAGGCTATAACAAGGGAGTCACTGTGTCCCTTTGTTTGCCTCTTGGGCACTAGGCACACAGGAGGCAGGGATGGATTAAAGAAGTATCAAGGATCCCATCATTAGCCCAGCAAGAAGGCACAGACCTAGCATCCATCAAACATTCATCAAGTGTCTGCTGCTGCCAGAGATAATGTGTAGCATGCTTTGCAAATAGTAAAGGGCCACATAAATAGTTGCCATTATTATGGTTATTATAATCTATTTTCTATAAATGCATATGAAGCACAATATAGTCTTATAGGTAAAAGTGAGACCTGTCTAGTCCAGCTTCCTTCTTTATCAGAGAGAGGAGACATTTCCCGACAGCACCTGGCCAGTAAGTGGCCAGTCTGGGATTCCCTATGCTCTGCTCTCCTGACTCTGAAGCCCACTCGATCTATACCGTGCTGCCAGGGCCAACAGAAAATGGTCCCTGCCCAAAAGGAGCTCCCATTCTAATGGAGGAGACAACAGAAAATTACTGTCTGTGTACTCAGAGGGGGTGTGTGTGTGTGTGTGTGTGTGTGTGTGTGTGTGTGTGTGTGTGAGATAGGTGAAAGGAAAACTCAGAGGGAAGGCACTAGCAACTGGGGGAACTTGGGAAGGCTCCCCACAGAAGGTAGCATTCGAGCTTAGTCTTTTTTTTTTTTGGAGGGCAGTTGGGGTTAAGTGACTTGCCCAAGGTCACACGGCTAGTTTTTGTGTTAAGTGTCTGAGGCCGAATTTGAACTCGGGTCCTCCTGACTCCAGGGCCGGTGCTCTATTCACTGTGCCACCTAGCCGCCACTCAAGCTTAGTCTTAAAAGAAGCCAGGGAATGGGAAGTTGAGGTGAATGGGCCCTGTACCTCAGACATGGGGGATAAACGCATGGAGTTAGGATGTAGAATGCTGTTTGAAGAGCAGCCAGAAGGCCAGTGGGTTTGGGTCATAGGAGTGTGGAGCAAAGTAAATATAAGGATAGGAGGAGTCTGTTTATGAAGAGTGTTAATTGCCTGAGGATTTCACTTGGTCCTGGAGTGCCTTGAGTAAGATGGGGACGTGAGCAGGTCTGTGCTTTAGGAAAATCCTCTTGGAGGCTGAGTGGGAGCAGATGGGGCTGAGGACAAACTTGAGCAGGGGGATTGGTTAGAAGGGCACCAGTTGATGAGGGCCCGAGCTAGGGTGGTGGCTGTGTGAGTGGAGAGCAGGGAATCCTTAGTGGGGATGGTGTGAAGGTAGAAAGGGTAAGATTGGAGGGGGAGGGGAGTAAGCCCCAGGAATCGGGGATGAAGCTGAGGTCCTGAGCCGGGGGGGTGGGAGGTGGTGCTGCTGTAGACAGGGTCTGGGGGAAAGAGAACAAGTTCTGTTTTAAACATGTTGAGTCTGAGATGCCTACAGTTTAAGATGTTCAATAGGCTCTTGGTGACAGGACTAGAGCTTAGGAGAGAGGCTAGGCTCATATAGCTCTGGGACTTGTTTGCTTAGAGAAGACCCTGAACTCCTGGGAGCTGATTAGATCACAGGATAGACTGCAGGGCTTCTTAGCCTTTTTGGCTTCATGGACCCCTTTGTTGTGTTGGTGAAGCCCACCACCCCCTTCTGGGAGTAATGTGTTTCAATGCATAAAATAAAATACATGAGATTACAAAGGAAACCAATTCCATTGAACAATAGTCATCAAGATATTTTTAGAAAACAAGTTCATAGATCTCAGGTCAAGGGAAAAAAGAAGTGTCAGGGCAGACCGTTAGGGGATATTATTGTTTATTGTGCTGGCAGGAATGAAGAGCTAGGGAGGAGACTGACCAGGAGCGGGCACAGAAATGGGAAGAAAACCAGGAGAAAGTAGGATCGTGAAAATCTAAGAGAGTATTTGGGACTAGAATGTGAACAGCAGTGTCAAGTGCTACAGAAGAGTCAAGAAGGACGCAGATTGGAAAAGGCCCAGGAAACTTGGTCCAGAGACCCCCGGCAGCATTAGAGAGCGTGCTTTAGCTGAACGATGGAGTGCAAGGCAAAGGGCTTCGGAAAGAGCGAGAGGAGACAGTGGAGGCACCAGAGGGTTGTTTTAAAAGCAGTGCAGCTGAGAAGGGTTTCTGAGGGTGGGTTTTAATTAGGCAACTTCTTTATAACAGGGAGGATCAAAGAATGCAAAGAAGCTGTTATGTGTCTTGAAGTGTTCATATACACACGCATCAGAATGTCAAATTGGAGAGCCAGATAGTGACTACAACCTCTGCTTTCTGAAGTTTAGAGCTTTGTAGCCCCAAATCTCTGATCCCCGTTTTACTTTGGGAATTGGGGGAATGCCCCCTCCTGTTCTTTGGGAAAACATCATTCTCATAGGATTTTGGTCTTTTACAGCATTCAGTTGCAATGAGGGTTCCCAAATCTTTGTGATTTGTTTGGCTTTTCCCCAAAGGACAGTGTGGCACCTGCTAATTACCAGGGAAATCTTGAAGTTCAGTTTGATTGTGCCACCACAAAACTGCTGCTCCAGAATCTTCA
Source organism: Gymnobelideus leadbeateri (assembly GCA_011680675.1). Classification (NCBI taxonomy): domain Eukaryota; kingdom Metazoa; phylum Chordata; class Mammalia; order Diprotodontia; family Petauridae; genus Gymnobelideus; species Gymnobelideus leadbeateri. The sequence continues at coordinate 415,944 of WOXC01003680.1, read as the reverse complement.
CTGCCTCCTTGTTGCTTCAAGACTTAAGTGCCAGTCCCTCAGCCTGGTGTTTAAAGACCTGCATTGTTTGGCTCTAAATTACCTTTCCAAGCTTCCATTAGCTTATTCCCCCCTTTCATGCATTCTGTGATCCATTCAAACCGGCATACCTGCTGTGCTCTGAGCTCAGCCTTCAATGGCCTGCCTTCGAGTCTTTGCACAGGCTTAGGATGGCCTTCATCCTCCCCTCTGGTCCTTAGAATCCCTAGGCTCCATTAAGACTCAGTTACTGTGCCATCTCCTCTGGCAAGCCTTTATTGATCCCCATAGTTTTGCTGATGTTCCCTTCCTCAAATGATCGTGGAGATACTGTTCTTCCCTCTCTGCCCTCCTCCCCACATCACATGTAAAACCCTTGGAGGGCAGTGGTTCTTCATTTTGTCTTTGTTAGCCTTGTGCCTTGTAGGTTCACAAAGCTGGATTGGATTGGCCTGCCATAGGCCCTCTTCCATGCCTTTGCCATTCGTCTTGTTCTCTCTTTGCTTCCTGAGGTCCCCAAGGGCCCCTCCCTTTGAGCCAGCTGTGGGTGGCCACACCATTTTCCCCCTTTTCCTTTCTATAAATTTTGCCTTCCACTCTTCCCTGAAGCACACAGTGTTCATGTCATCTGAAGGGCCATTTGGAGGAAAGATCAGAAGTTTGTTGTTTCCTTCCCAGGATAAATCAAAACTTTGTGTCCGAGCTGGTCTTCAAGCCGAGGCCCAGGAATAGCTTTGGGCTTGCTAAGTGTCTGGAGAATATCGACTACACAGACATGTTTTGATGCGGCTTATAATAGTTTCTACAGCTGTTAACAGTTCAGAGAAGAATGGCCACATTCTTTATCAGTGTCTAAAATGTGCATGATTCGCATTGCCTAGAAGTCAGATTGGGACAGAGTCAGATTTGTTTTTGGAAACTCCGCCAGGAAAGTCTTCAATAACTTGAGAAATTCTTTTCACTGGTGAAATCAACATGCAGCTCATTGTGTTGTTATAATGGCTTATAGCTCACCATGAACGTTGTCTTTGTATGTCGGGATGGACGGCCTGTTCTGTTTTGTTTTTATTTATTCGGCATTCTTTATTCTAATGTTCTTTTCCTTTTTCCTGACCAGAAAGATTGTTATTGAGCTCCACACAAAGCTGAAATAATGCTGTGTGTTAAAAAATGCCAACAATTCAGAGAAGTTATAAAAATTTATAAGTTGGCTGAATGCTTGGGAAATTTCTGCATATTTTAATATAAATAGGTAATGCAAATGTTTGCTCTGTGCATTTAGAGGTGAGCTTCTGTTTTCCAAAAGGCCCTGTTATTTAAATTGGGTTCATTGGATGGCATTGGAATCATCATCTTCTAGTTCTAAATGACGCCAAAGGTTAAATGTCATGACTACTATAAAATCCAGTTAACTCATAAGGTTGGACATTATAACTCAAGGGGAGCTTTTGCAAGAAGCCAAAAAGAATCATTCCTGTGCTGAAAGTTTGAGAATGGTGTTCCTTATGATGGTATAAAAATCTACGTAGCACACAAGTTGCACCAAAAAAACCCAAGTCATTACACTTGCCCTATTGTCCTCAGCTATGATATTTGGAGGTAGAAAGAGATTCCAAGATACTCAGGCTGTCATCTTCAAGGCTCACCTTCTGTTTCTTGCCACTCACATGTTTGCTGTTTGTTTTCCTGGAAATTTTGGTTGGTGCATCGATAGGTTTTATCTATGCTAGGAGGGACATGCTAAAATCTAGGGAAGGCTGAAGGAGGGAGAACAGGAAAAGGCATTAGAAAATGGCCTGAATTCTGGAGAGGACCTTTAAAGTCTTCAGTTGATTTGTGGACCTAATGCATGACAAATGTCTTTTCAGGAGCCCTAGGAAGTCTTAGCCCAGTGGGCAGAAACTTCTCTGAGCTGGTAGGCCAAGTCTCCCATCAGGAAACAGGCAGCCTGGTCTAGGTTTTATTTACTGTGTAGCTTGGGAAAGTCATTTCCTTTGTATGATCTTCAGTTTCCTCATCAGTATAACGAAGGGCAACATGGTGAAGTGTCTAGAGGGCCAATCTTAAAATCAGGACCATCTGGTTTCAATCCTGTCTCTTAAACCTACTGGCAGTGGAACCCTGGGCAGTTAACTCACTGCATCTCACTGTTCCAGGAGACGCTCTGAGGCTCAGGGCTATGAAGGAGTTGCCCATCTATCCCAATGGAGCTGTTTTTCACATCAGGAGTTCCCTACACCAATGGAATCACAGGCCCAAACTCCCTCAACTGGGAGATCATAACTCAGCCATCTCTAAGGCAAATCCCCAGTCTGAGTCTGTGATTCTCTGGGTGACCAAGGGTCCTGTTGGAGACTGTCTGCTCAGGAGGCAGTGTGTATGGAGCACCTGATTGAATGGTGCTTTGTATGTCTTGAGCACTTAATAAATAGTTGTGAATGAATGAGTGAATGGATCAGCCCAAGGGAGCCCTCTGCCCACAGAATGATAGCTGGTCATCTCTGAGCACAGCAGAAGTCCCTGATGCTTCCCCTCTTGGTGGGGCACTTGGACATGCTGCCCAGCCACTAGTGCTGTAGCTAGAAGGATGAGAACAATCATTGGCAATTCTGATTGTTTCCATTGCTGGCACTATGAAATTTAGATGACAGAGTGGTGGGTATGGCTACTGGGGATGACCCCTTTTTGCAATGATTGTGTGTTTTGTTTTGTATCTACCCCTCATGTGAATTTGTGTGTCCTGCTCAAGGTCAGGGACTGTGGTCACTGACCAAGAACAGGGTTGTACTGTCTGTATTCTCATAGTCAGGGAATTAAAGCTGGAAGAGATCTTGTAGGTAGTCTAGGCCAGTATCTTTTTATATAGGAGGAAACAGAAGCCCAGAAAGGAAAGAAACTTGGCTAAGGCCACACAGCTAACTAGGGGATGGGGATATAAGCTGCGTCTCTCTCTCACATTTCTTGATGAAAAGCTGTGTCCCCTAAGTACTACATATGATTGCATGTGGTGGCGACCCACAGTTTAAGAAGTACTGGAGGGGTCACAAGTGGAAAAAGTTTAAGAAGCCCTGAATAGAGAATGGTTTCTGGATTAATCTGGGTATCAGTCAGTGTTTTTGGTAGAGGAATCTTAAGTAGTCTAGCCAGATGTGAGATGACCTTTGAGATAGCCCTTGAATCAGCTGGATTTCTACCAAAGGATGAAGCACATAAAACATATGAACACACATGAACTATTAGAACAAAGTTGAAAGAAGAATTAGATTTATTATATACCAGAACTGGGAGCAGTGTTGGGAAGCAGCTTTAGGCATAGTGTACAGGAAAACTTCCTACATATCAGAGCTGTACAAAACAGAATGGGCGAGTGGCTTCAAGAGCTAGGTATATTCCTATATTCCCCTCCTTGAAGGGCCTAACATGGAGGCGAGGCGACCTCTCCTGACAGATGCTCCAAGGGGGCATTTTGGTCAGTTACCAGGTAGAGTCAGTGGCTCCTGTGGTCCCTTGTGTCAGGATTTCTCCTGGAATCCTTGATAATGAAGGCTGGGGTGCTACCAGGGGTGGCTTAGGAAGCCAGCTTGGTCGAGTTGACAGCTTAGTGGAACCAATTAGCAGTGGCCAGCAGGAAGGGAATGAGTTTCTTTTCCAGATTATGCCTGAAACAGCTAATTTGAGATCCTACCTTTTTTGGAAGAGAGAAGATCAGTCCATCAACAAGGATTTCGTAAGTGCTTACTTTGGGCAGGCACTACACTAATTGTGAAGATTCAAAGACAAAAGTGAGAGGATTAGATATGGAATTGGGGTGAAGGTTAGAAATGGAGCTTCTGTTCTAATGAGAGAGAGTATGTATGCGTGTAAGCATATGCTTTGTGTGTGTACACAATACACACGTGTGCATGTATACATATACACACATGTGTACACTTACACATATACACATGCACGCACAGAACTAAATGTTGTAGTGGATACAGCACTGGGCCTGGAACCAGGAAGATTCCTCTCCCTGAATTCAAATTTGGCTTCAGATACTTACATGCTGTGTGACCCTGGGCAAGTCACTTGACCTTGTTTGCCTCAGTTTCCTTATCTGTCAAGTGAACTGTAGAAAGAAATGGCAAACCACTCCAGTATCTTTGCTAAGAAAACCCCAAGTGAGGTCATGAAAAGTTGGACATGACTAAAAAATGGCTGAATATATATGTGATGTATATATAATGGGTGTTTGTGTGTGTGTGTGTGTGTGTGTGTGTGTGTGTGTGTGTGTAAAACAGAGCAGTTTTGGAAGGGAGGACATTTGCAGCCAAGGGGATTAGGAAGGGCTACATATAGAAGGAGCACTTGAAGTGGGGATTGAAGGAAGCTAGGAATTCCAAGAAATACAAATGAGGAGTAAGTGCATTCTTGTTATGGGGGATGGAAGAATCCATTCAGAGAGCATGAACCTCAAAGGAGGAGAGGTTTCTGATTGATGGCCAGAGATGGAGAGTCTGGAAATGGTATAGTAGGGGATTTCCAATTCCACCTTCCAGACCAGTAAGTTAAAGGGTGTGAATCAAGGAAGGTTACTTGATGACTGTTGACCAGGCTAGGGTAGAGACAACTTGGGGCATATTCCCCAGAGCATGGGTCATAGTTTAGTCCTGGCACAGGGTGAGCTTTTGGGTAAGACCTCCATTCCTCTCCCCAGGGACACTGCCAGTTTAGATAGGCCTTTCAGGTTGAGGGTGTCTGGATAATAAACTTTGAGAGGAGCTTTAAAGATGCTGACATCTGTGGTAGTGGTGATGAGCAGGAATTGGAGAGGCAGGTCCTTGAGGAAGAGGAGGAGCCTATTATGAGAAGTAGGAGGAGACCAGAGACAACTTCCCCCACTTCACATTTCACCCTCAGCTTGCTGGATTAGCATATGAAGCAGGGAAATGGCTACAGCCAGAACCAAGATTACATTAACGATCCCAGAAGGACAGACTCTCAGAGTCAGAAGGGTCCCCAGGGACCAGCTGGACCAGCCTGGACTTGACATATTCATTTAACCTTTGCTTGAAGACTTCTGTAGAGGCAGAACACAGCATCTTCCTCATAGCTCATTCTGGTTTGGGCCAACTTTAATTGTTAGACAGGTGTCTGTATGTCAAGCCTGTATTTGCCTTCCTGCAACTTATTCTCATATCCTTATAGATTTATAATTGGGAGGGACCTCTAGGTCACTTAGTCAGAGATACTTAATCGTCTTTATGTCATGGACCCCACTGGCATTCTAATGAAGCCAATGAACTCCTTAGAATAATGTTTTAAAATACATAGCATTACAAAGGAAAACAGTAATGTTGAAATACAGTTATCAAAATGCTTTTAAAGGGGTGGCTAGATGGCACAGTGAATAGAGCACCAGCTCTGGAGTCAGGAGAACCTGAGTTTAAATCTGGCCTCAGACACTTAACACAAAAACTAGCTGTGTGACCTCGAGCAAGTCACTTAACCCCAATTGCCCTCCAAAAACCAAAATACTTTAAAAAAATTTTCAAAGAGTCCAGGTTAAGAGTGCCTAATCTAACCTAACCTTACTCGCTTTACAGATGGGGAAACTGAGGCAGAGACCTTAAGTCGCACAGATAATAAGTGGCAAAACCAGCATTTGGACCTTGGTCTTCTTTACTTCAAAGGCAGAACTCTTCTGCTGGCATTATTTCTTGTTCTGTTCTTTTTGTCTGGCTAACTCTGCCCTGCTCCTTCCTTATATTTTGACACCCTTTACCATCTTGGTCACCTTCGCTGGGCATTTTCTAGCTTAGAAATGGCCCCCCTAAAGTGGAGGCAGCACAGCGCCAAGTCCAGCATATCACTAATGTTCCCAGGTCATCTCATGATGTTTTGGCATGTGTGGCCATCACTTTCCTAGACCATGTCATAACCTATAGAATTTAAGGAGGACTCTGGAATTTGCTCAACTTCCTGCTTCTCCTGAAGGGCGCCTAGGCCTCAGGGGCAATTCTGCTCTCAAGGGCTATCAATCCAGGCCCTACCTGGAGCCACCATTTATCATGAGAAAGCTAGGTTGTGCTGCTCACCTTGGACTGCTAGCTCTTTCTCTGGTCTGCTCCATCTCTACCCCAACCCTCTACTCTCCACCCCACTTCCTTTCTAGCTCCCTTATGTTTTATCTTCCCCTCTCAGAATATAGCTCCTTGAGAGTAGGGGTTGTCTTAGTTTTTCTTGGTTGGTTTTTTATATCTTTCAGGGCTGTCTAGGTGCCTGCAACATGGTGAATGCTTAATAGATAGACATTCTCATCAACACCCCGCCCCCCCACACCTCCACAGAATTTGGAATTTGGACTAATGATCTCTAAGCTTAAAACTGTTGATCTCTGTAGAAGTTATTTAATGGGACTGAAATGGGAGATGGGAAGGCTTTCTCATTTACCCAAGAAAGGTCATAAAAGAGAGAATCTTTATATTCTTGGAATAAAAAGGATCCCTTGCTCTCTGGGAAGAAAGGTCTCAATGCCAGCAAATACTATGACAGTTTTGAAAGAGGTAATGTATTATCTGAGATGGGATTGTGCTAGAATGCAGGAAATATGGACTTCCCTTCTCTTTCTACACTAACTAGGGACCCTCATATTTTTCCCTCATGTCTCATTGCAAGTTAGGAATTATGGTAGTGAAATGGTTAAAAAAAAAAACCCAAAAAACAAGAAATGCAACAGATTTGCTGTCTCATCAGCAATTGCTAATTGGCATAAACCTTTAATAGAATAAATGATCCAAATAACTTGCTGATTGATTTAAGGATCTTTCACTGAAACACCTATGTACCGATATCCTGTTCTTTTTTTAAAGTTGTATTAATGTCTTTTGTTTTTACATCATGATCTTTTCTTAAAATCATCCTCTGCTGCTAAACCCTCCTGGTAACATAGAAAAAGTTAAGTAAAACCAACATAGCAACTAAGAGTGATTACATATGCAGCCTTCTGTATTTATAATTCCCCATCTCTTGACTAAGGGGAGAGGGGTGTTTCCTCCTATGTCCTCAGTCTTTATACTTACTATGAGTCCCTCTGCCTTTTAGTAAATTGTCTGCATCATTTCATGTATTATTCCCTTGGTTCTGCTTTCTTGCTCTGCATCAGTTTGTACAAAGGTCTTCCACATTTCTCTGAATTCCTCATGTTTGTCATTTCTTATGGTGTGATAATATCCCATTGCTTATTCTGTTCTTTCTAAAAAATAAATATTGCAAGTAAGTTGTCAGTTTATACCAGAAACATAAGTACAAGCATTGTTATATTGTAAACAGAATGTTCCACAAGTCTCTAGGCCACAGACAGGAATATACATGTCACTCCTGGATGACAGTTTGAGAGCTTTGGCTTGAGAGAGTGGGCAGTGATGGCCTTGTGGTTACAGTGCTAGACTGGAGCAAGGAAGACTTGAGTTTGAATTCTGCTTTTGACGTGTTAGTTATATAACCTCTATGAGCCTCAGTTTCCCCATTGATAAAATGAGGATAATATCTACTTCACAGAGCCATTATGAGGCTCCAGTAAGATGTCTGCAAAATACTTCATATATTTTAAGGTGTTATATAAATGTCAGTTATTATGATCCCATATGAATTTCAGAGATCACTCAATCAACCAACCATATGCCTTAAAGCCAACTCTGCTGCCAAATGAATTTCTGGGCAATTTTCTGTATTCCACAGCTCGATTATTATATCAAAGATATATCTGAGGGTTGGGACAGCATAAAATGAGCCCCCTACTGTAAGAAAATCACACAGATAACATAGCACAATTTTTAAAATGACATTTAAAGGAAAAAGAACTGATAAAACATTGGTTAATACGACAAATATTGTCATAAATTCATCAATAAGCATTTATTAGCCACCTACTATGTGTCAGGTTTGGGGGTTACAAGGACAAAAGTGAGATTACATTCTAGTGGAAGAGACAGCATGGTCATTGACCATGGTCATCAGACAGGGGGAAAACTCAAAGAGGAGACAGCATCCAGGAGGAGTGTTCAACAGCGTCAATATAGATAGATATATACAAAACACATATGAACAGACCTTTGGGAGAGATATTAGCCCCTGGAAGTACCAAGAAAGTCATTATGCCAAAGATGACATTGGAGCTGAATACTGAAGAAAATCAAAAGTTCCAAGATACAGTGAAGAAGAACATTGTCAGTATGAGGGACAGCCAACTTAAAAGCATGGAGATGGAGATAATGGAGATAATGTGTGAGGACTGACAAGATTAGGAAGATGTACTGAGGAGTGTGTGGAGAGGAGTAAGGTTTATGTAAAGAGTCTGGAAAAGTAGGAAGGGGCCAGGTGATAGGCAGATGACCTTATATTTGACCCTAGAGGTCACAGGGAGCAGAGACCTGGCATGATCAGACTTGCACTTTTAGTAACTTCTCTCTGGCAGCCGATGTGGAGAATGTGTTGAAACAAGGTAGACCTGGTGACAGGGAGATAAATCAGGCAGCTGTTGTGGTGCAGGTGAGAAGGGAGGAAGCCCTTTACACTCACTGTGCGAGTGTGAAGAAGGGGATGTATGTCAAGGAGATTATGGAGTCTGAAACAAAATTTGGCATCTGATTTGCTCTGAGGGCTGAGTGAGACTGAAGAGTTAAGGGAGACACCAAAGTGGTGAACCTGAGGAATTGGGGAAGTTTGAAAGAGGGAAGAGTTTGCAGAGAAAGATAATGAGCTCTTTTGGAAATACTGCATTTGAGATGCCTACTGAGCATCCAGTTTTAAATGTCCGAGAGGGGTTGGGTGATGTGAGGCTGGAGCTCAGGAGACAGCTTAGATCTATAGCCAGGGCAGTCACTGGAAATGATAAGATCAATCCTTGAAAACTGGTGTGGGCAGCAACTGATAGAGAAAAGAGAAGAGGGCCCAGTTCAGAGCCTGGGATTATAGCCATAGTTAGAGAGCATGGCATGGATGGAGATACAGCAAAGGAGACCGAGGAGGACATCGGGCAGGGGGAAAACTCAAAGAGGAGACAGCATCCAGGAGGAGTGCTCAACAGCGTCAAGTGATGCAAAGTTAGATATCAAAGAGAATAGAGAAGAGACTATTAGATCTGGCAATTAAGAAATCATTTGGAACTTTGGAAAGAGCAGTTTCAATGGAGTGATGAGGTCAGAAACCACACTGTAGAGGGTTTGGAAAAGAATGAAAGGAGAGGGAGCAGAGGCAGAGATTGCAGACAACTTTGCAGGGAATTTGGTCCAAAAAGAAAGATGTATTAAATGCTTGCTAGTGGGGATGGCAGGACCTAGTGAAGGTTGTTTTTTAAGAAGAGTCATGTTTGTAGGAAGCAGGAAAGGATTTCCTAGATGATAGAGGGTATGTGTAGAAAGATAGGCCTTAGCAAGGAGAAGGGCTATTTCTTTATCAGAGACCTTGGAGCAAAGGAGGACGTAGTCAAGGGATTTTGAAGTGAAGAAGATGGGAGAAGAAAGGCACTCATGGCTAATAGCCTCAATTTTCTCAGTAAGTAAGAGGCCAGGGTTTCAGCTGAGAATGTGGGGAGTAGGTAGGCAGTGTAGGAGGTTTAAGGGGAGAAAAGAAGGTATGGAATTTTTTTTTTTAGGGCATGAAGTAGGAAATCAATTAGGGAGGAGCAGAAGCATTTCCTTGCTAGAGAGCAGAGATTAAATAACATAAATCTGTAATGGACCCAGTCTGCATGATTGGGTGACTGTCTCCAGTTCCATTCAGAAACACCGTGAGTAGGAGTAGGAGAGGCAGGGGCAGTAATAGTGAGAGCCTTCCAAGGCTGGAGTTTGGGAAAGCAAGAGTGGTATTAGCTTGTGCAGGAGAGCAAGGGTTTTTAAATAGGGACGTGTATATTCATGTATATGTATATATACATATATTTAATATATGCTATTAAAGCTGTTTGGGACTTGAATTAAAACATAGTAATAAAAACACTGAAGGTGGAAATATGGTAGAGTACTCAAACGTTTTATACTCCGCCAGCTTCACTAGCCTGAGATACAGTCCCCACCACAGACACCCAAATCCTAAGTGTTTTGCAGTTGGGTCAAATTCTTCCACTCATTCCAAACTAACCATCTTCACATTATTCACTTTACATGTATGCTCAGTTCTTTGTTCTTTTTTTCCTTTTATTTTTCATATCTCCTGAATTTTCTGCTTTTTTTCCTGACATCTTCACTCTGGCCAGATTGATCAGTTCCATTATACTGGCTTAGTAAATGCTTATTGACTAGTAGACTTGGAGGCTAAGAACTGAAATGCCCGTTCTTCACCTAAGAAAGATGGGTTATACCAATGGTAAGAAGGAAGGGAAAGAAAATGAGAATGGGACAGAAGGAAAGGGAAAAAGAAGGAAGAAATGAGGGTAGGAAGGAGGCAAAGAAGACAGGAAGGAAGGAAGAAAAGATTTACTAGGGCTCAGAACTGTACTAAGCACTGGGGATGAAAATGTAAATAAAAAGAAAATAGTTCCTGCCTTCAAGGAGCTTACATTCCAATGGGGGGAGACCACACACAAAAGAGAAATGAATAGAAGAGAGATCAGGGTGGGTGGGGGGAGGAAAGTTGTTCAGTTGTTATACTTTCCAACTTGTGACCTCATGACCCTGGGGTTTTCTGGGCAGAGATACTGGAATGGTCAGATGAAGAAATTGAGGCAAACAGGGTTAAATGACTTGCCCAGGGTTACCCAGCTAATCTGAGGCCAGATTTGAGCTTGGGAAGATGTCTTCCTGACTCCAGTTTTGGCACTCTGTGTCACCTCGCTGCCCAGGAGGAAGGTGCTGACTTGATTTTGAACTCCAGGAGTCAGAGATGGGAGGTTAATGAAGACAGGCCAAGCTGGGCCCTTCCGCAAAATGGAGGCTCCAGGGGAGCTCATTGTGGGAGAAGCAGTGGAGGGCTGTTTGGAATCTTCAGGGTGAGCAAATTTCCAGGGGGTTAGGTTCTTCCTGGGCGAGGAGGCCCTAGGCACTGAGGGAAGTTCCAGGATTAGCCAAGAGCAGAGAAGGTCTGGCTTTGAAGTCCAGAAAGTCAGGGACAGGCCCCATGGAGGAAATCAGCCCTAACCCTCTCTCCCCTGGAGCCCTGCAACAGCCTTCTCACCCACCTCTGTCCTTCAAGTCTCTCCCCACTCCAGTGTCTACTTAGCTTCCAAGGAGCATGTTCCAAACATAGGCCTGCCCAAGTCACCCCCTGCTCCCTGAGCTCCGGCAGCTCCAAACTTGTTTGTATTTAAAGTTTGTCATACTCCCCTCAAGCTCCACTGGCCTCTTTGCAGGTCCTTGACCCCAACTCTGTGCTTCTGTACTGTCTCTCCCACTGCCCAGAATGCTCTGCCCCCTCACTCCTTCCTACCCCTTGGCTTCTGTGGTTTCTTTTTCAGCTCAAATCCTACCTTCTACCAGAGGCTTTTCTTTATTCCCATAGTTTTCTAATGCCTGCCTTCCTCCTTGAGGTTACTTACATTTATACTGGGACAGCTAGGTGGTGCAGTGGTTAAAGTGCCAGGTCTGGGGTCAGGAAAACTCATCTTCCTAAGTTCAGATCTGGCCTCAGACACATACTGACAGGGGTCAACTGACACTGGGCAAGTCAAGTCACCCTGTTTGCCTCAGTTTCCTCATCTGTCAAATGAATTGGAGAAGGAAATGGCAAACCATTCCAGTATCTTTGATGAGAAATGCCCCAGTTGGGTCATGAAGAGTCAGATAGGGCTGAAGCACAGCATTCCTACTCTTGGTGTGTAGGTTCTGACCTCCAGTTGCCCTGGTGGGCTGAGTCTCCAAAGCATGATTGCTCCCTCTCTCTTTAAGGTTCTAGGAGTAGCTTGGAGGAGTTGGGGGAGGTGTTCTGTGGCACCAGAGCTCTTGAGTCCTCACTGTGTGCTTTCTTCCCACAGCTATCACTTGCTACCCATTAGTCAGAAAGCCTCAGTTGGGTTTTATAAGGGAATTTTACCATACACTAAGGTGTATTGTAAAAAGAGTTGTTGTAAAATCTCCCCCTCAAAGTCCTTGTGACCCTCTGTGTGACCCAGCCACCCAGAGTCCAGGAAAGGGGGCTTCCTCTTACATTATAGGCATGGCTCCTGGTTCCAGCTGAGGTCAGGGCTTTTTTTTTCTCCCCTGGTGGGGTGCTCCCCATAAATGTGTTGTACCTTTGGGCCAGGTTCCTTGCAGAGGAAGAAAGTGACTTTTCCTTCAGGAGTCTGGGTTGGCCTGGGCAGCGCCCAATGCAGGCTCTTCCAATGGTTGTTCCAGGGATACATATAGCTGTACTCAGCAGGAAAGCTGCTGTTTGATTATAATCTTGTCTTGTAGAAAGAACTCCTGTAGGCTCAGGTGGAGCCTGAGAGATGTAATTTAAAATGTGGTTGTTTATGTGGGTTTGGAGATGGAGGAATAAAGAGGTCCTAATAGAAAAGTAAAAAAAAAACATGGCATCTCAGAGGTAGAAGGGACCTCAGTGGCTATCCAGCCCAACCTATGTCTGAATAAGTGTTCCCTCTATGGTATATCACAGAAGTGATTGCCCGGCTTCCAAGCCCCGCTACCTCCTGAAACAGCCCATTCCACTGGGGGACAGCTTTCTTACCTCACACCAAAATCCACTTCTTTCCCCTTTTATCCATCATTTCTCCTTCCGTCCTCTGGAGCCATGGCAGCCCTTCAGACCCTTGAAGAAGCCCTTCGTGTGCCCAGAAGATGTGGAGGCGGGTCTCATATGGCCACAAGGGCTGGGTGGCGAAAGGCTTGGGGGGTGGGGGATGGGGGAGACGGGACTTAGGCCTCTGAAGCTTGTCTGTAAAATCGGGGTGAGATTGGACGGCTTTAACATTTCTTCTAACTGAAGTTCAGATGTTTTAAGATGCAAGCCTGGCCAGAGAATGGACAGACATCTCAAGGTCCCCGCCAATCCGATCTTTTAAAAAAAGAGTGGGACAGTAGGCTTGGGGCCTTCTTGTTTCCAAGACTTCTCGGAATGTTTTTGCTACGCGCTTTAGACATTGTCTGAAACTCCATCCCAAATGATACTTTGTAGCATCAGCCAAGGTGGGAGAAGTGCGTGGGGCCTGGCCCCGGGAGCGACATCTGGAAACGCCGCTGTAGCCAGGGTGGTAATTAACTCCAGGACCCCGCATGGAGGACAGCTCCCGTTCAGAATCCGACCAGTGGCGTTTTCCAGCTACAGAGGGAAGGGGTGTCATTGGAGCCCAGAGAAGCCACCTTACTACAGCGGTCTCCGGAGGTCTTGGACCTTCCCTGCCGAGGAATTGAGCCTCTAGCTGTTTCCTTGGCCTCTCAGCAGTCCGATGAGATGCTCTGAAGGTCGCCGTGGGCTTTGTGCGCTCTGGCGCTACAGGATCCAGCGTGGGATAGAATCTTTCAGGGAAATCAATACTATGACTCAGCGCACGTGGCTGGGCCGAAGCTCCCTGCACAGACGGCCCTTTGCAAGGCCAGGCCACTCCAGGGGGCTGCCTGGGTGTGTCTGACCAGCACAGTCAATCTCGCTGATTTCTTGTATGAAGATAAAATCTGAGATAAAACCTGAAGCCTCTAATGGGGAAAATGGAGGTGGGGGATTTGATACAACAGATGGGGTAGAAAGAACTAAGGCCGTATTTGGATCCTAGGAAAGTGAATCTGTTCCTTCAGGAATTCCAGTTGGGTTCATCAACTTGAAGCAGTTCATTTTCAAATTCAGGGACAGTGTGTGTGGGGGGGGGGGGTGGGGGGGGTCGGGGGTGTGAATGTGTCTATGTGTGTGTGAGTGTATGTGTGTGTGAGTGTGTGTGTGGGTGCCTACATACGTGAACACTCAGCACGACTAACCATAGTAAATGTGCAGCAACAAAGATGACCATTCAGTAAATATGCCTGAGTCCCTACTGTGTGCAAGGAAATGGACTAGAGGCCGGGAGTTATTCTAGTCTCAAAGGCTCAGGTAAATGACAAACTCAGCTAGCACACAGAGGGTAGATTCCTTTTATTACATGGCAAGAAGACAGTGTGCGATTGTACATCAATCTTTTTCTCATTACTCTCAATGTCATTGTGATTAGTTTAACAGTGAATCTGTCAAGCATAGACAGTCATGTTTCTGATGGGCGGGGAACAGGACAACTGTGATCACTGGGTTTTAATGAGCCCTGGAGAGCTTCCTAAGTCAGGCCCAGCCAGGCCAGCACAGGGGGCCCTGGATGCTGGTAGGCTCAGGTGCTGCTAACCAGGGGGCGCTAGGCACCCCTCACTCCCTCCTCTTCCATCTGTAAGCCTCGGACTCAGCTCAGGGCTGTCTGTTGGAGGCTTCTAGTGGCCACAATGGAAATAATTATTCTCTCTCAACTGCACTTCCCTTCTGCTAGACACCCAAGCATTTATCACTATGTGAGAGTTTCTGAGGATATGAAGAAAAAGATGAAACTGGTCCTTGCCTATGAAAGGGTTATATTTTCCTGGGGGCAAACTCTGTATACTAATCAGTAAATACAAAATCTATATTAATTAGGGGTCGTGGATCAAGATGAGTCTAATATAAGAAGTGGGCCTTAAGATGGAGCTACCAGAAATAGGCAAAGATGAGGAGAAACGCCATACCAGGCTTGGGGAACAGCTTCTGCTAAGGCAGCAAGGTTGGAGATGGGAGATATTGGGCTGGAGCGTTAGGGCATGATGTGAAGTCATATCAAAGCAGTCTGGAAAACAGAGCTGGAACCAAGTAGCAAAGGGCTTGGCAGGTCAAAGGGAGTTATTATTTTAGTCTAGAGCAAGAATTCTTAGTTTTTTGTGTGTGTGTGTCCTGGACCTCCTTTGGCAGTCTGATGAAATCTACAGACTCCCTTTCAGAATAATATTTTTAAATGCATGAAATACATTAAAATACAAAAGAAATCAATTACATTGAGATGCAGTTATCAAAATAATGAAACAAGTTCATGGACCCCAGGTTAAGAAGCCCTGCCCCTAGAGATTATATGGGAACCAGTAAAACTTCTTGAGGAAGAGTGATGTTTGAGACCTGCTCTGCTTTGCTTCTTTGGCTGCTGCTGGAGGATGGATTGGAGGGGAGAGGAGTAGGAGTTAGAGAGGCCAATTTGGAGGCTATTTCAGGCCTCGAAGCTCAGGGAGGAGAATTCTGGCTCTTTCATCTGCCCCTGCTCTTTGAAGACAATCATCATTTTACTTTTTAAGGGTGTTTGCTACAAAGCATGACAGGAAAATAAACAAGGGAGGAGATAAATGACAAGGCCCAATGCTGAGTTTTGAGGTGATGTATGCCTTTCAGTCCATCTTAGCTCTCCAGGCACGGCACCGAGAGCTGGAGATGACTGGTGCTAGCAGAACCTGCCTTTTCTAGGTCTCATTCCCAGAGCAAAGGTGAAAGCTGGGATTTCAGACCTCAGACTAGGACCCAAGTCCTATGTGGCTCAACCCTCCCGTCATAAAATACATGACCCCATCAGTTCAGCGGAGATGCTCCTCTGCCTCCTCTAAGGAGCCTTCCCTTTGGGCTTTAGGCTCTCTGCCCCTAGTGGCATGGAACAAAGAGGGTCCCATCCTGTCATTATTTGTGTCTCTTTCGTCCAAGTTCCTATCTTTAATCTCATTTGTATGAACTGAATCTACTGGCTGCCTGCAGAGGTGGCCTTGCCTTTATTGCTGCTGGGTGTGGAATCAGCAAGACCTGAGTGTGAATCCTGTCTCAGACGCTTCTTGGCTTTTTGATCCTGGGCCAGTCAGAGGATCGTAAGACCCCAACCCTAGCTAGAAGGACTTAAGAAGCCACCTCATTTTATAGACGAGAATACAGGGGCACAGTGAGGGAATCTAAGGTGGTTATTGTTCTTTTTGTTCAGTGATGTCTGGTTCTTCAGGACCCTGTGGGCCATGGCATGCCCTACTGGCCAAAAGATTCTGGAGTATTTTTCTGTTTCCTTCTCCAGTGGATCAGGCAAGAAGAGGTCACACAGCTAGTAAGTTTCTGAGGCCAAATGTGAACTCAGGTCTTCCTGACTCCAGGCCCAGGGAGCTATCCACTGATCTACCCTATTACCTCCATCTAAGGTGATACAGGTAGTAAACTGCAGAGCCAGGGTTAAGTTGGGGAGTCTCTGATACCAAATCCAGTGCTCTTTCCAGTACAGTTCCCTTTCAACAGAAGTGAGCCCAGGTCCTATCTTTTCCATACCCCACAGATAGGACCTGGGCTCACTTCTGTTGAAAGGAAACCTTAGTGTGGAATATCGTAGGCTCTTAGGGTAGACAAGTTAGAAGATGATCTTGTCTGACATCCTGATTTGACAGATGGGCCTATGCCTGGATTGTGCCCCGTTTTCACCTCTGGCTCAGTCAGTCCTGGAAGCACTTTCTTCAGAGCACAGTTCACCTGCCTTTCCTGTTCTCCCCGAACCTCCAGCCCCTCTGACCAGCAGTTCTCTCTTAATATTGAAATTGCTTTGTATTTACTTATTTGTATACCTGTCATATCTCCCTAGTAAAAACGTAAGCTCCTTGAGGGTTGGGACTGCATTATTTTTGCCTTTGTATTCCTAGTGCATCTGCTTGGCACTTAATACATATCAACAGTTGAATGAGAAAATTGAGATTTAAGGAAGAAAAACAGTGCTGTCCAGAGTCTTGGCTAGTTTGTGGCAGGGTCAGAACTAGAACCAGGTGTCCCAGCAATCAGGCCTTCATTTGTTTTCAAGCAAAGCTGCTTTTCCACTGACCCACCTGTTGTCCAGTCTTTACCACAGGGTGCACTTATCTGCACACCCACTGATATGAGTCCCATCTTTGGAGCCCTGGAGGTCAGTTCCACTCAATACATTTCTTGAAATTGTGAAATGCTATTTTTAGATCTTTTTCCCCAAAGAGCTCAGAGATAATGTGCCATGGTTGGGTGCTTAGGCTGTACAGCCTGTACTTCAGTGTTCTGGTACTGCCCTGTGCTTTGGGAATGGCGGGCTATGCCCCCCAGAGCTGTGAGCTCCTGGCCCTGCCTCAGCACTGCACGCTCCATCCTTTGGAAGCTACTTCCTCTGTGGCTCGCACACATCCTCTGGGACTGGGGGGTACGTTTGGAAATGAGGGTCATGTCAAAGTAAACGATACCAAGAAAAAGAAAAAGAAAACCCCCAACACCCTGGAATTTACATGTTCATTGCCAGGAAAATCCTTGAGATGCATTCATTTTGTGTCCAGCAAGTAGGAAGCCTTCCCCACCAGGGTTCCATGGTGTAATGGAGAGAACACTGGACTCAGAGCCAAAGGCTCTGGGTTTGAATATCTTCTCGGCCAGCCCTGACTCTTAGTGTCTCACTTTTTGCTGACTGTTGTGTCCCGTGCTCAGTGCTAAGGACAAAAATACAAATAGATGAAGCAGAGCCCTCCTCAAAGAGCTGACATTCTATTGGGAGAATATGCATGCACATAACTAAGGAAATACAAAGTAATTTAAAGAAATTTGTTATTGTTCAGGCGTTATCTCAGTTGTGTGACCCCATTTGGGGTTTTCATGGCAAAGATACTAAAGAGGTTTGCCATTACCTTCTCCAGTTTGTTTTACAGATGAGGAAACTGAGGCAAACAGTTACATGACTTCCCCAGGGTCCACACTGTTAGTAAGTGTCTGAGGAATGGTTTAAGCTCAGGTCTTCCTGACTCCAGGCCTGACACTCTATCTACAGCCATCCAGCTGGCCCTAATTTAAAGACGGGGCAGGGGGAAGGTGTGCTAAAATCCATGAGAAAGGCTGTGGTGCAGAAAGTTATAGCTGAGCGGAACCTTCCAGAAAGCTCAGAATTCTGAGAGGCAGAGGTGAAGGAGGAAAGGAGGGAATGCATTCCAGGTAGGGAGGGCTGGTGCCAAGGCGTGCAGAGCAGGGATGACGTGTTGTGTTTGACCCTACCAGTGCTAGGCCCATTGGGCTGGAACCTAGAGTGGATGATGAAGGGTCTCAATAGTTCTCTTTTTACAGATGGGGAAACTGAGGCCCAAGCATGAAGGGACCTGCCCAAGGTGATGTAGCTACAGATGGCAGCTCTAAGAATTGAGCATACATCCACCCAGGCCAAGGTTAATGCTCCCTTCACTCCATCTTCTTGCTTTCTCCTTGCATCACTGTGGAGGATTAGAGACAGAATGGGCTGGGCCTTATTCCTCAGTATTCCAGCACTTGATGGATAAAAAGATGTGGCAGGGGGAAGAAGGCCACTAAGGACGTGCTTGGTGGGAAGGGTGCTAGTGGGAGGTGGCAGGGCTAAATTGGAGGGACAGGAAATCACCAGAGGGCATCCTAGGATTCTCTACACAAGAAAGGTTGCAACAGACAATGAGAATCAGCTCACAAAGATTCTGTTGCCAGCATGGTGGTGCATCAGAAGAACCGCCTGATCCATGGACCCAGACCCTGCCAGACAAAACATGCCAGATGCTTTCTGAATACCGCATGTTCTTCCTCCTCCAGAGATGCCTGGTTTGGCCAGAGCTTTAGTGGAGAAGGAAGGGGACCCAGAGGGAGTTAAGTGTCAGTTCCCTGATAGTGTATTTGGGGGAAGTCTTTCAGTGGAGGCAGCTTGCCACAACATAGCCAGTAGCCACTAAATGAACATCTTTTACCAGCTGTCCTTTGTAGCTTTACAAATACAATAGAAAAAACCCTCCAAAGAAATCTTTAGCTTTATTTGAACGAGTGACGTAAGTTGGTTGCAGTGATGCTGGCAGTAGAATATCAGTAGGGAAAAACTGGGCACAGGCTTTGTCACCCCCAACTTCCATTGACCTATTCTCAAGCCCCCACCCATGGGAGGTTGCCTCCTTCCCATCTGGCCAGAGCTGAACCTGGACATATATCACTGAAGCCTTTGATGGACACCCAGTACATGTCAGAATGGAGAATCCCAAGGGAAAGGAGACTCAGATGTTCTAGGGCTGAAAAGGACCTTGGCTGAGGAACCCAAGGCTAAATGGTGAAGTGACTTGCCCAGGGGCACGCAGTTAGTCTGTGGCTCCCCCAGGATTAGAACTTGGGTCTTTCTGTCTCATTAGTCTGGTTGTCTTGTCACCTAGGATGGAAGAGAAGGTTGGGGTGGTGAATAGGGCACTGGGTTTGGAATCCGGAAAATCTGAATTCAGATCCTGACTCAAACCCTTTCTGGCCACGTGATCCTGGGCAAGTCACTTAACTTCTCTTTGTCCTAGTTTCCTTGTTTGTAAAATGATTGGAGGGCTGGACTCTAGAATCCCTTCCATACCTGAGTCCATTATGCTAAGTCTCATGACTTCTCCAAGCTTC
Source organism: Gymnobelideus leadbeateri (assembly GCA_011680675.1). Classification (NCBI taxonomy): domain Eukaryota; kingdom Metazoa; phylum Chordata; class Mammalia; order Diprotodontia; family Petauridae; genus Gymnobelideus; species Gymnobelideus leadbeateri. The sequence goes on along the minus strand of WOXC01003680.1, from coordinate 396,579 downwards.
TCTAACTGCAGTCTGCCAGACAGGATCTCCAGGTGCCAGCTAGGCTTTGCCAGACCAATGCCATGGTGTCTTGTCAGACTGGCATGGAGAATACAGTGGGTGGAGAAGGAAGGGGCCATTTTCAGTGACTCATGGAATTTGCCAGTAGGAGCCAAAAGAAAAGTTGTTGTTTTTTAAGGGCCTGGGTGACCCTGACTGGTGATGATAAGACACCAAAACTTACCTTTAGGCGACTGCTTTGAATGTAGTACAGGCTGTTAGTTACTCAAGGTCATTACCATGTGCTGGGTTATCAAAGGCTCTGTGAAATGTGTGGGCTTTTTATGAGCTGCTTTTTATGATGGCAGAATGTTTGAAGGCCCCCTTAGGTTCAGAGCACTTTGAAGACTATAATGGGCCCCCGTAATCACACGAATAATTATGATGGTCAAATTGTGCTGGACAAACCTGGCGGCTATTTTTGGCCAAATTAGTGGGGGAAGAGAACAGACCAGATAAAGCCCCAATTCTCTCTCTTCCGGCTCTCCAGGGCATAGCGAGGTGCTCTCCAGAAACTGCAGGAAGGAATGGGAAAAAAAAAAACATCCTTCAGCTACTGTTAAAGGGCCAAGTCTTGCACTCTCATGGGCCTGCAGAGGGTCACTGCAGAGCCCAGGCCTCTTCCCCCACTTTACCTCTCAGAATCTCTGGCTCCCTTCAGGTCCTGTTGCCTTCTGGGCCAAGCCTTTCTTCATCTCAGTGTTTTAGGGCCTCCTTCCCTGCTGGGAAACAGCTGTGTATTTCCTTTGCTTCCTTTCTGTATTTAAGCATCAGTGTATGTGCTGCTACCCTTCAGGAGTCAGAAAGCAAGCATAAATGCACGTTTATTATGTGCTTGCTGTATGCAAGGCACAGGGATATAAAAAGCCCCCTCCCCCAAACAACAGGATAGAAGGTAAGGTCCACCAAGGTGGGGCTGGTCTTCTGCTTTGGTCTGTCCCCTGGCATCTGGCCCAGAAGAGGCAAGGCAGCAAACCTTCATGGAGTGCCTTCTCTGTGCCCAGCACTGTCCTGAGGCCTGGAAATGCAAGTCTAAGGAATGAGAACCAGCCCCTCTTGGAGGGGGATCATAATCTAAAGCAGGAAGACATCAGAGAAGAAAGGGAAGAAAAGGGGTCACAGGACAGAGGTGAGAAGCAGAGGCAGGAGGAGAAGGAAGCTGGACCTGCTTGGGCCCCTCCCCAGTGCAGACCCTGGGAGGGACTCGTTAGCCAGAGGGTGGGGCCACACAGTGGAGGGGAGTCCCCAGGTGAACCTGTGCAGGCTGGTGTCCAGGCTGGACAGGCAGAAGCAGAGCCAGGTGCTTCATCAACGTTCTCTGACCTCCAAACTTTTGGCCCCCAGAGACCAGCGGCCCTGGGTGGCCTGATGGGGAGGGAATGTTTAACTCAGAAGACTCACTACTGAATTCAATTCTGTGAATATCCATTAAGCCTTGATATAGCAAGGGCACCATCCTGGTCCCCAGGGAAACAAAAACGTGGCTCTCTCCCTTTCCTCCATCACCCCAGGCCAGAGGGCCCTAGGTAGAAGAGTCACCTGATGTCCCACAATGTCTGTGGATGGTGATGTTGGAGTGACTTCGTAGTTAAGAGTAGAGATTGCCTTCCTCTAACACCAGACTAAAAGGCAGGAATGCCTCTATATTAAGAAGCCACAGACAGAGGTCATTATAGTTCAAATGGTCACAAAAGTCACAGTTCCTCAGGTTCCACTGGGTCCTCATAGAACCCCATAGACCCCCACTGCAAGTGGAAGTGGGCAGGAGCCCAGAACTCTGGTCAGAGGACATGGTTTCAAAGCCCAGCTCTTCTCTCTTCTGCCTGGGCCACCTAGGGGAAGTCGGGTAACTCTGCTGGGCCTTCGTTTCCTTCTGTGTAAAAAAAAATGAGGAGGTGGTGGGGCCGGAGACTCTGAATCTGTGAGATGATGAAAAGGTTCATCCTGGGAACAGTCACTGAACTGCAAACACTGAGGAAAGAATGGCCCGGGAGGCAGTAGAAGTAAGCCAGGAACGTCACCTTTCAGCCTTAAATTACTCACCCGAGGGCCTTTGGAGAGAACCTGAGTTCAAATCCTAATTTTGCCACTTTCTGCTCATGGATCAAGCAAGTCCCTTCCTCCTTTCTAGGCCTTGGTTGCTTTTCCTGTCCAGTAAGGCCATCTCTTCAGATCACTAGGATCATGGACTTGAAGTGGAAAGAGGCTTTCTAGTTTATCCCTTTCATTTTATAGATGAGGAAACAGGCCCATTGGGGTTCAGAGACTTGGCCAAGGTCACACAGGTAAGAAATAGCAGATCTGGGATGTGAACTCAGATCTTTCAGATGGAAATCTGTGATATTATGATCTGTAAAAAGAATAATAATGATAAAAATAACAATGAGGGGGGGCTTTGGACTGGATTGTTCTCCTGGGATTAAGAACTGAGGATAGATTTCCAGGGGTCTGTGAACATAGATGGAAAAAAATGGCACCTTTATTTTCATTCCCATCTACCTGAAATGGAGCGTTTCCTGCCATTGTGAGCACGAGCCCCAGACCAGCTATGGGAGAAGGCTTGCCAGGTGTCCTCTGGGCCATGAAAGGTTAAGATCTCTTAGACTAGATCATTTCCAAGGTTTCCTCCATCTGGAAACCCTAGAATGCCCATTAGGACTGTTGCTGGGTGCTGGGCCACAAACCCACATGGTCAGTCAGTCCAGTTTTACCTTAAATTCCTTCAGTGCTGTCACTTCAAGTTAGGCCTGCAGGGGCTGAAGAATGTAGGTGAGTGTGACAGTAACCCACCCCAGCCCCAAAATGGGCGATAGTAGGGGTAGAAGTAGGCTCAAAGGCACATCACGATCTGGGAATGTCTGTAGTGTCCCCTATGTGCCAGGAACCACCCTAAGGGCCTTATAAATATTATCTCAGCTGCTACTCACCACAGCCCTGGGAGGGCAGGGCTGTTACTAGTGCCATTTTATAGTTGAAGAATATACTATACTCTCTCCTCCCCTGCTCCCCAAGCCTCATTGGAAAGTCAAGAGCCCAGTTCAGTGGAGGGAGTAGAAGGTTTGGATCCAGAGGCCTTTGGTTCAAAACCCACCATGGTGGCCTTAGACAAGTCACTTAACACTCCATGGGATCCCGGGTCTTCATCTATAAATGGGGGCATTGGACCAGACATCCTGTCAAGGCTCTTTTAGTCAGAAATATAATTCCATGATTCTACTGTGACAGTTGCATTCAAAAACCCCTAAGAATTAAGACTGTAAACTTATTAATTCTGAGGGTTTTTCTTCGGCTGCTTTAAAAACAAACAAACAAACCCAAATGCTGTGTAATATCCTCCCTCTGTGGACTGGTTTCTTGTGGCTAGATAAGCTGCGGCAAAAACCCTCCACTGACTAATGGCTCAGACACCCCATTACAGCAAAATTTCCTCATCATCTTAAAAAGAAGGAAACCACTTTGCAAACTCAAGTCTTGCCCATTTTTTTTAAAGCAGCCAACATCTTTTACAAAGAGCCATGCAATATTGCCCCAACCTGTCCCCAAAGGAAACCCTTACCAGCCACAAGATCAGCTGCCTAGGTGTGGGTGAGTGTCCAGGAGTGAAAGGGCAGTGAGTGACCTCAGTAACCCAGAGCCACCAGGGCAGACGCAGGCCTCCAGACAGCACCATGCTAGCCCAGCAGCCAAGAGAAATCCTTGGCCTGATGGCAGCATAAAGCTTGAATGGGGGACCATGTGCCAGAAGGCCGCTTGTGGCTTCTTTAGTGTTTCATGGATCTTGGGCTCCTTGGTGATTATTCCTTATTCAGAGACCATGTGGGGGCCCACCTTCTTCCCCAGCCATAATTCCAATCAATCCATCCTCACCATACAGTGGTCCACACCACTTCCTAACACACCATCGTGACTCATCCCTCTCCTGCTCAGATTCCTCCCAGGTTCTCCATCGCCTCTGGCACAAAATACAAGATCAGTCATGATCTTCCTTTCCCTTCTAGCCTGATTTCATAGGATGACCCTTCAGCATCCCACTTTCTAACCCTGGGGGGACAGGCACTGGTATAGCACCAGCTCTGGGCACACTCTCCCAGTCTGGGCTGCTCTGGCAGGTGGGGATCACAGGGGAGAAAATACCACATGGAGGGTTTTGAGCCCCACTCCAGGGGGCTCTCCAATTCTGAACCACCACTAAGATCAGTTAACTTTTACCAAAGGGGTATTTACTGAGAAGATGGGCAAGAACAGCAGTTACAAAAAGTCTTTCTCCAGCTGGGGACACAGTCTTGCCAAGGCCACAGGGTGGGCTCAGACTCAAAGCACTAACGCAGACATGGGTAGAAAGTGTACAGAGTGAGAAGCACTTTATGGCTCCTGCCCCTGAGAATCCTTTTCTCTGTCACATTTTCTACCTCTTCTCCATGGTTACTTCCTGGTGAGGTGATCCCTTGCTTAGCTGGGCTAGTTCCTTCTAGGATCAGATGGGTTAGTTGGCTACTGCTGCTCGTGGCTCTGGTTTTTCATGGTTGTCCCACTCTTGGTTTGTCGTATGTTCCACTAACTTGGACCACTGGGTAGTTTGAATTCAGATCCAGCCTCAGACACTTGCTTAGCTGTGTGACTCTAGAAAAGTCACTGAACCCTGTTTGCCTCAGTTTCCTCATCTGTAAAATTAGCTGAAGATGGAAATGGCAAAGCACTCCAGTATCTTCGCCAAGAAAACCCCAAATGGGGTCACAAAGAGTCAGATGAGACGTGAAAGAATGAACGCAGACAAATCGAGGTTTCATGCATTCCTGGGCACACAGCCCCTCAGGATGCTGGTGGGCTCATTTCAGGGACCCTTCCCTGACCCTCACTGCGATACCTCTCCCTCCTTTGATCTTTCTTGTACCTATTTTTGTACATGTTACACCTCCCAGGAGAATGTAAAGGCCTTTAATTCAGGGACTGTGTGTGTATGTCTTTGTCCATTTTCCAGCACAGATCTGGGACATAGATGTGATCAATATTAAGTTGCACTGAATCATTTATATCCTTGATGATGCCTCTCATGCCACCATCATGGTGAACACTCTATAGCCCACCTATGCCTCCTGCGCGCCATTGCCCTGTGGGAGGCCCACAGTCTTGTTTTTTTTTTTTTGAGGTTATGGTGCCTGTAATTTGCAGACACTTGGTATAACCAGCAGCATAGTGGTGTTTAACAAACAGGATGGGCTTTCACAGTAATCAGATCAGGATAGTAACCACATTGCACCATCTTCCAGATGGGATCTTACCCCATATATGATGGGTATGAGTTATTACAATGAGGCCACTTAATTAAAACAAAACAAAATAAAACCACTCAATTCACAATAGGCCTAGACTGCAAATCCTTTAAGAATTTCTATCACCTAAAGTTTCAGAAATCTTTGATTTATTGAGCCCTTTGATGTGAAAGGCCAGATTCAGTCAACCTATCCACAGTGTGTCATTGAATACCTACTGTGTGCAGGATATATTCTTCTTGAGATCCTAAGAAGACGTGGTCCTCAGCCTCCCAGAGCAGATAGTCTAGTTGTAGGGACTGATGTACTAAAATGCAAAGGACAACAGCAACAAAAAAATAAATAATGATAACAAACATTTACAAAGCTGTGTGCCAGGCACTTGATAAATATCATTCATTCATGGGAGGTAAATACTATTATTATCCTCATTTTGTAGAGGAGGAAACTGAGGCAAACAGAGGTTAAGTGATTTGTCCAGGGTCACCCAGCTAGGAAGTGCCTGAGATTGGATTTTGAACTCAGGTCTTCTGGATTCCAGGGCCAGGGTTCTATCCACCACCCACATAGCTGTCCCTAAGGTGGCTGAGCATCCAGATCACAATCTGACTGGTCTCAGGCTCCAGACACAAAGTCTGTGACTGGGCCCCTCCTGACATCCACTCCAGTTAGGTGAGATTTAACAGAAGAGAGGAGGGTTCCTGCTGGAATCACTTCACAGAGTGGGGGGAGATGTGAGCTGGGCCTTCCTCAGTATAGAAGGAGTCCCCTTGAGACAGTGGGCAGAATCCTGGATTTGGTGTCAGAGGGAGCTTAGTTAATATCCCAGTTCTGTTTCCTGCCTATGTGACCACTGTGACCCTTAACCTCTCTGGGCCTCAGTTTCCTCACTTCCTTTGGATGTGGTGTGGACAGCAATAAAGCACAGGGCCCTCCTTTTCCCTAGAGGGTGAGCTCATTTTTACCCAGCTCTTTACCTAGTTGCTCCTGCCCCATGACTCCTTTGTGATGTCACGAGTACATTTTAACCTGATTGAAAATAGGTTAAGAGTAGGAGATGCCAGCTACTCATGGGGAATAAGCCCAGCAGGTCTCATCCATCTAGGATTCTTCTGTGTGCAGATTTGCTTGTGCAGGTCACAGCCTTTGACCCTGCGGCAGACAGTTTCATACCTGACCTTGCCAAAACCCCCATCATTTCATTTCTGCCTTTTTGTTGATGAGCTTCTTTGGTCTCAGACAGCAGACACAAAGTCTGTGACTGGGCCCCTCCTGGCATCCTCTCCAGCTTGATGGGACTTGACAGAGCCTATGCTGCATGTCTAGACCACTTGAACATTTGCAAAACACTTTCCATAGGTTATTTCATTTGGCACTCACAGCATCTCTTGCAAAGGAGGTGCTTCTGGTATTTTTATACCCATTTTACAGATGAGAAGTTTGAGACTTCCTCAGGGTAAGTGAACTTAGCAGAAGAACTTCTCATGTTTATGTCGAGCTTTAGAGTTTGCAAAAGCATCTGATGTGTATGATTTTGTTCATCCTTGGTTAGGTAGGGTCTGTGCTCACATCTTCCAGACCTTAAGTCTGGCATTCTCTCACCACTGCATCACTCTCTAAAGTCCAGGGTCCCCTCCACACACTCTGAGGCATAGCAGGGACTCAATCTGTTATTTTCCTAGAGGCTTGATTCTCAAGGAGACCCTGTGATGCCCACGATTCCCAGTGCTACACAGATAAAACGAGGCAGAGAGAAGCTAAGCTACTTGTTTCCAGTTACAATGTTCCTTGGCATAAGGATAGGAGACATTTAGCCTGGAGAAGACTTAGTGCAAATGTGCAACTAACTGTCTGTTGGGTGGAAGAGAAATGAGACATTTTCTATTCATCTTCACAAGACAGAACTAGGGTCAGTGGGTAGAAGTTGCCAAGGGGCAAAATAAGCTTTAAGGAAAGGACAAACTTCCCAATGATCAAAGCCACATAAGAATGGCCACAGGCTACCCAGAAACCAGTGGATTTCTTTTTCCTAGAAGCCTTCGGGCAATGGCTGGACATGGTGTAGATGAGAATCCCGTTCAGATTCAAATGAATGGCCATAGAGGCCCCTTCCAGCTCTGAGATTTGATAGGACCTAGACTAGAACTAGGTCTCCTTGACAGAGCCAGACTGTATTACCACAAATTCCTCATTAGTGGAGCCTGTATTCATGTATCTTTATTTTTTAGTTCATATTGGGCCATTAGAGACAAAAGAAAAGGTTCATTAGGAATGTGGTGTCCAGTTGCTTCGGAGCAGCCCTTCTGGAGAGTCCTTCACTTTTGTTCCTCACACAGATGGACAGATGAGCCCCCTGGGGCCGTGCCTTTCAACAAATCAGCCACTACTTGACTGACACAAGTCTTTTAAAGCATCTTGGTTGTTTTTATGGGGACTTGCTAATAAAAAGTACTTGCCAGCCATTACAGACATTTGTTTCTGCTTTGTTTTTTTCATTTGGAGCTGCCCATGCCAAAGGAATCACAAGTTATTCATTCCCATTTTCTTTTTACTTATAAATGTGCATGTTGTCTTACAGTAGAATATAAGTTCCTTGAGGGCAGGGAATAATTTATTTAGTGTTGGATTTACAATAAGTGTTTAACAAATGCTTATTCATTGCTTGGTTGACCCATTTCTTGCGAAGCAGACTAGTCAGAGAAATGACTGAGTTTAGGAGGGAAGGAGATGATGCAGGTCTTGGAGGTGGGGCTTCCTTTTGGCTGGTAACCAATTCTGCACTCCCCAAAGTTTCTCAGATTTCTCCATCAGGCTGTGGAAATAGTGATTCTCTTCTTCCCAATGTCATGTCACTGATAGCCCCTTCAGTGAGTTTGAACATGGAGTGCTTTGAATATCTCATACCTGTGAGGAGCCTAGGAAACTCTTTCTGGTTCAGACCTCTGGCTACTACAACTCCCCTACTTGCTAAAAATGTCCTCCAATGGCAGTGCAGTGACTTTGGAAATTCTCTGCATTTGCCTAAATTCCTTTGAAGAGCATGGTTTTAATGAATAAACAAACAGTTTAGGCTGCTTTCTTCCAGCATGTGTATATCCCAAATTGTTCAAGTTCCAAAGTCCAAGAAGACTTTATAAACATCCTGCAAAAATCCCATGCTGTCCTCAGAAAGCCTTAGAGACTCCTTTCTCCAGTGACCTCAGACTGGCCATCAAGCGCTTTGTTTTGTTATCTTATTGGAAAACACTGAAAATGTCACTTCCCAAATGCAAGGTTAACTTTGGATCATAGTTTCAGATCTCAAAGGGATGGAGAGGTTCTCTAGTTCTACCCCTTCCTTTTATAGAAAAGGGAATTGATGTCAAAGAAGTGAAATTACTTTCCCCAAATCACCTGTGTGCTAGGTGGAAGGGTCCAGATGGGAAATCCCACTACACATTTGAAGGGCAATTATGCAGAATTACCCATCAGCATGAATCAATTCCTCCCCATTCTAATAGTGACCCACTGCAGACAACCTAAAAATACTCTCGTTTACCCAACATTTCATGTATTTCACAAAAATATATATAACCTCTCTGAACTAGGAAAAAATTGAGCAATTGTTTTGTTTTTGTTCTTTCAAAGGAATAGAGAAATCAGCACAGTTCAACAAGAAAGGAAGTGATATTTTTGATCATTCATTCAGGTTCTCAGAGTTAACATGAGACCACAGAAAGTTACCAACAGGATGTTATTGATTGAATATGCCAAAATGAGGGCATAAAACTATGCCTTCCTCCCTCTGGTAGGATACACTCTTTCGTTTCATTATAGCCAGGGTGCTACACTTTCCGGCCTGTACTCCTTCAATGTACAGATGACAGAATAGGACTGTGGGAATACTTGGCAAATTCCCCCATAAGTGTTTTTAGATGGGTTCACCCCTATATGTGTACTGTAACTCCCTATTGATGTCTTCTGGGAACCTCACCTAATCACCTGCTTTGAGTGTTGGAAGAGACTCCTCAGGGTCACCCCAAGCTTGATCAAGTCTCTCCTCTACCATGGGCCACCCAGCCATTGCTTGGACACCTCCAAAGAGGAGGGACCCCTTCCATATCATAGCAGCTCAATCCACAGTGCGGTAGCTCTAATGCTGGGGAAGTTCTTCCTTACCCAAAGTCTCCCTAAACCAACCTTTCTGCAATATCCAACCTTTGCTTCCTGTTCTGTCCTCTGGGACCAAGTACAGCACATCTGGTCCTGCTCCCCCGTGGCAGCTAGGATGAGATTTGAAGATAGCTGTTAGGTTAGTCCTTTTATCTTTTTTTCTCCTGACTCTTCTTGTGCTGTGTGATTTAGAGACCCTTCATCATCAGTTCATATCTTGTCAGAGATGTTGGGCTGGGCTCTGGAAACACTAAGACAGAGATGAAGCAGTCCCAACTCTCAAGAAGCTTACCTTCTAGTGTAGGAAAGCAAGAAATACATAGACAAGTGTATGCAAGGTTCATACTGAATACATATTAAGTAACTGCTAGCTGTAGGGTAGGAGGAACAGAGGGATCAAGGGGAGAAAGGAATGCATTTAGATGGGGCCACTGGGGCAAAACATGAAGTTGTAAGATGAAATGTTGTGTATGAATGAATAAAAAGGCAGAAGCAGGCATTACACACCAAATACTGTGCTAAATGCTAGAGATACAAATAAAGAGTCCCTGCCCTCCAGCAGCTTAATATTCTAGAAGGGGAGATAACAAACAAAAGTAGCCTTGGCTGCACATTAGATGGAAAAGTCTTGTGGTCTTTGGGGTATAGCAGTAAAGCAGATGGTCATGCTTTTTCTTTAATGTAATTTCCATTGATAAAATCATGGTGGTTTCTAATTCTGAACTATTTGACAAAGATTTTTGTGGTGGTGTTTTCTTCTCTAGGTCACCCGTAGCTGTGGCTGTAGCACCCACAGAAACCACATCTCCATAGGGCTCGCTTCCTAGGAGGAGGCCATGGTTGTTGAAGTGGAACCAGGACTGGTCATCTGGGGCTGAGTGACAGTTTCCAGGGCTCTTGGACTTTCCTGTAAATCAGTAATAGTTGGTTTTTGTGGTGACAGGGAAGGTGGGCTCCTCTGTAGTGAATTCTCCCCTTAATGATGGCTGTTATGCCTACAATGGAAGCAGGGTCCTGGCTGTCTCTATTTGGGTATGATGGGAGGTGGTAGGCATGGTTTGACACACCTGGACCATTCTGCTTCCTGTCTCTCTCTCAACATGCCTTATTTCAGCCATGCTGACTTGCCTCCAACATAGGTAGCAGGATGGGAAGCAGATAGCAAGTTAATTTGACTACACAAGGGGGAAAAATGGGGGAAAAAACCATGAAATTAGGCTAATGAGGTAAGTGGGAGCCTGAATATGGATTTTGCATTTTATCTTAAAAAGCTATAGAGAGCCAGTGATTTAATGACTAGAGGAGTGATGTTTTCAGATCTATGTAAGGACTGTGAGTTTGGAAAACATATGGAGGATGGCTTGGAGAAGGGGGATGGTGGAGACAGGGATACCAGTTAGGAGGACCCTGCCATAATCCATGTGAGAGATGACAAAGGCCTGACCTAGAGGGAGGACTGTTAATGGAAAGAAGAGCAAGGAAGGGGAGATGTTCTTCTAGCCTCAGTGGACTAAAGGAAAATCAATTGATTTGCTTCTAGATCCATGGGAGAGGCATAAATTCACAATCAGCAAACCAGGTCCAAACATTAACTGATATTTGTGTGATGTTGACCAAATTACTTTCTATGGGTTTCTGTTTTCTCATTTGCACAGTGAAGGGATTGGATGAAACAGTGTCTAGAGTTCCTTTCAGTCCTAATCCTAACTCCTCTCTTCTCTCATAGATGATAAAGTCCATTAGGGTAGAGATGCTATAATAATGACTATAATATTCATATTAATAGTGAATATTTACATAGAGCCTGAAGCAGGGTTTTTGCTAAAGCCAACTCAAAACAGTTCCCAAGCTGATTGTTAAATTTTCAGTGTGAACATTTATACTTTGGAAAATGCCAGGAATTAGGGCTTGATTTGTCTTTTTGTTCATTGAAAAGTCTTGAGAAAATGATGGAGAAAATGTTAGTAAAGCCCATTCAACTTAAAAGTCTAAGGTAGGAATTTTTTTTCTTTGTGGAGAGTTAAACATTTCTCAGCATGCCACTTGCTTTAAGTTTTCCAAGTTCTTGACATGACAACCCTGGTTCGTATCCTGCCTCTGATACCTAGGGACTGGGTGACCTTGGACCAGTCACTTTTCCCCCTGGTGTGCACTGGACCATTCTCTAAGTCTCTGAGATACTGAGAAAGTACCCCTGCATTGATTGGTAGGAGGGGTTTCCTAATCCAAGATTTATCTTTATCAGTGACATGACAGGTCAAGTCTGTATCCCTAACAATAATTTGAGGTGGATATTCTTTATTCCTTTTATGGGGAAGGAAAATGAGCCAGGAGCAGTGAAGTGACTGGCTGCACTTCCATGGTTGGTAAGACTGGATTCCAACCCAATTCCTTCCTCTCCAGCCTGGCACAGGGCTTAGCACACAGCAGGCATTTAATACATTTTTTTTCATTTTATACAAATGCTTTATTAACTTCTGTTTTACATCATTCATTTCCGCCAGATTTTGAGTTACAATCATTTTCCCCCCATTATTCCCCTACCCAACCTCCCAGAATAGTAGTCCCACAAGATATCACTTCCTCCAATCTGCTCTCTCCCATACCTTCTCCCATACCCCCATCGACTTTTCCATTAGAGGAAGGTGAATCTTTGTGTCCCAATGCCTGCACATCTTATCTCCCTATTACAAGCAAAAGAGTATTAATAATAGTATTTATATATATTTGAAACATTTAATGTTACGACCTCGAATTTCAGATCCATTTCCTTCCTCCCTTGTCACCCATTCCCTCTTGGGAGATAAGTAATTAAGTATATGTTGTACATGTCTAGCTATGCAAAACATTGTCATAGTAGATATATTGTACAAGGCTGATTATAATTCCCTCCCACTCATCCCACCCCCCACCTGGTCCATTCCCTACATGATCCTGTCCCTCTTCTATAGTGGGTACTTCCAACCTCCCCTCACCCCAAGGATGCCCTCCCATCCATCATCCCTCCTCTCATCCCCCTTCCCCCTATCCTGCTGCAGGTTGAGATATCCCATTTAGTATGTATGTCATTTTCTCCCTGAACCAAATTCAATGTGAATGTGGTTTTGCCTTTTTAGCCTTCCTTATTCTCCCCCTCCTTTGCAACCACTTCCCCTTGCTTCTTCTACATGGGATAGTTTACCCTACCCTGTCTCTCCCCATCTCCTCTTGCCACTTTCCTCTCTCACCTCATAATTTCATCCCTTGAGTATTCTCCCTTCCCAACAAATTCGACCTATGCCCTCTATCCATATATAACTGTAACCATATACACACACATTCACATATGTATTCATATGACCACACACCCTTCTTCCATTATTTTCATAGTGAGAAAGATATCATCAGTCACAGTTATTGCTTTTCCATATAGGAATGTAAATAGTTCAACTTTGATAAGTTCCTTTTGATTTCTTTTCCCTGATTACCTTCTCAGGCATCTCTTCCTTCTTGTGTCTGGATGTCAAATTTTCTATTCAATTCTGGTTTTTCCTCAAGAATGCTTGAAAGTCCTCTATTCCACTGAATGACCATATTTTCCCCTGAAACAAAATACTCAGTTTTGCTGGGTAGGTGACCCTTGGGTTCATTCCCAGTTCTTTTGCCCTCTGGAATATCATATTCCATGCCCTTCGATCCCTCAGTGTAGAAGCTGCCAGGTCCTGGGCTATTCTGATTGTGTTTCCACAATATTGAAATTGTTTCTTCCTGGCTGCTTGTAGTATTTTCTCCTTGATCTGGGGATTCTGGAACCTGGCTATAATATTCCTGGGAGTTTTCTTTTTGGGATCTTTTTCAGGAGGTGATCGGTGGATTCTTTCAACCTCTATTTTGCCCTCTGGATCTAAAACATCAGGGCAGTTTTCCTTGAGAATTTCTTGAAGGGTGATTTCTAGGTTCTTTCCTTGATCATGGCTTTCAGGTAGTCCAATAATTTTTAAATTGTCTCTCCTGGATCTATTCTCAGGTCAGTGGTTTTTCCCATGAGATATTTCACATTGCCTTCTAATCTTTCATTTGTTTGGATCTGCTTAACAGCATCTTGATTTCTCATAGTCACTAGCTTCCATTTGCTCCAGTCTAACTCTGAAGGAATGAATCTCCTCAGTGAACTTTTGAGATTCTTTTTCCATCTGGCAAATTCGACTTTAAGGCATTCTTCTCCTCATTGCCCTTTTGGGCCTCCTTTGCCATTTGAGCTAGTCTATTTTTTAAGGTGTTGTTTTCCTCAGTCAGGCTGTTGACCCTCATTTCATACTTTTCCTGCATCCTTCTCATTTCTCTTTCCAATTTTTCCTCCACTTCTCTTATTTGATTTTTAAAGTCCTTCTTAAGGTCCTCTATGGCCTGCAACCCACTCATGTTTTCCCCTGGGGCTTTTGGAGCAGGACTTCTGACCTCACAGTCCTTTTCCCGCTCTATGCCCCCAAAATAGGAGTCTAGGGTTGCATTTTTCTGTTTCCTTTGCCTTGGCATGTTGCCACTTAATTGCTTGACTTTTGGGCTTGTTGCCACACTATGGCTTTAAGGCCAGATAGAGGAATTTTCGTCCCGAACGTGTGGGGGGCAACTTCCGTTTCTGGCAAGCTGTAAACCCACCCACAACTTCCACCCTAGATCACAATCCAGATCCAGGGAGGTTAAAGCAAGAGCGATTACCCCCCAAGACTGATCGCTGGATCTCCCCACGATTTGTAGGCTGGGAGCCGGAACTGCCTCTGAAAACTACAAAATGGCGTGTCTCCTCAGCAGCTTCTAGCCCCCAGGGGAGGGAGCTGACGCATTCCCCAAATACAGGTCCCAAAGTCCATAGGACACTAACCTCTTACTTTGTCCTAGGCATGTCTATGTTGATAATTCTGGAGTCGCCACAGCTCCTGGTGTTCTGGGGTTCCTCCAGCCGGCTGCTGGCCCTGCCGCCCTGGGGCTAAAACCTCGGCTCACGCGGACCTGGGCTCAGCTCGGCTCGGCTCCTGCGCTCTGCTCTCTGCGCGCTGCCGGCTCCCAGACCGCTGCGCTGGTCCTTCCTGCAGGGCTGCTGGGCTGTCCTCAGCGGGAGGTTAGCTTCTCTGTGTCGTTCTGTGGGTGCTGGGGCTCCATTTAATACATTTTTAAAACTGCGTCTTCTGACTGATTTCCAACATACTTACACAATCTCCAACTCTATGGCTACTTCATCGCAGCACCAGTGAGGAATCGGCCCGTCTGCAGTTGCACATTTTGGTTGACATTATATTCTAGTCTGCCATGACTCTTTTACTGAACCACAGACAATATTTGTTCTTTCCTACATCCCCCAAACACCTCTGCTTCTACTCTGCCCTATGGGGGGACGTGCTCAATCAATGTCCTGTGATCCTGCTATCATACTGGTGTTAATGAACGAGGAAATCACCCACTTTGTAGCAAACAGCATGGCGAAGGCAAGTGTATAGAGCTTTGGGCTTGGAATCCAGAAAGTCTGGGTTCAAATCCCTTGTCTCATGCTTACTAGCTGTGTGACTGTGGATAACTCATGTTACTTCTCTGAGCCCATTTCCTCATCTGTAAAACGGGAATAGTGTCTCAGATAGCTACCTTACAGGTTTGCTGGGAAGTTTGTGCTTTTCAGCCTTTAAATAATTGTTAAGTTCCTGTTCCATCAGACACTAGGAGTCTTTAAATGTGAGGCCAAGTGCATGGAAGCTTTTGCCCTTAAACCCTGTTACTACTATCCCTGTACCCAGTTCATCTCTTTCTGAGCTTTCTTCCTTTCCTCATCTCTTTTTTCTGTTCCCAGCGTAAGACATAGCCTGGAGGTAAGTCAGGTATACCCCAGGCCCCCAGAGTTAAAATCCAACTCTATTTTGATTCTAATTTTGGTGAGAATTTCTGGTTTTTGGAAAGATCTTGTCAGACTCTAGGCCTTTCCTTAGCACTCTAGGCAGGGTGTTCACAACTCCCAAATGACAGAATCTTAGAGTTAGGAGAAAATGAATGAATAATATAAAAGCATTTATTAAGTGCTTTTGTTGTTGTTTGGTCATTTTTCAGTCACATCCAACTCTTTGTGACCCCACTGGGGGTGTTCCTGGCAGAGATAGTGGAGGGGTTGGCCATTTCCATCTCTAGTTCATTTGGAAGATGAGGAAACTGAGGCAGATGGGGTTAAGTGACTTGCCCAGGGTCACAGAGTCAGTAAGTGTCTGAGGCAGGATTTGAACTTGCAAAAATGAGTCTTCCTGACTCCAGACCCAGAAGCTATCCTTTGCACTATTTATTGTGTGCTTACCCTGTTAAATATATAAAAAGCATGGTGCTAAATGCCTGGGATGCAGATAGTGAATAGTAAGGTAAGACAATCCATGCTCTCAGGAAGGCCAGAAGAGCTGTTATCTGAAAGTCAGAAGAAAAGGCCCTGGGGACCTTCCAGTGCAGAGACATCTTTAATGTTGATTCCATTAATAAGTTAATAAAACTATCTCGGTTTCAGATATTGAACCAGCTGACAGGCTGGAATTGGAGTTGGTGCTGCTGGGGGCGGGTAGGGATGGGCCCCTCTCTGATTGTAATGATTGTTTGGAGGTTAATATTGGGGTGGTGGGGATGGCTGGCAGCTCCCCACAAGAGTTGATCCCCTGGACAGTGACTACAAGGATCAAGATGGCAGCAGGGCCAGTGGTATAGGGGGAGCTGCTATTCCCAGGGCTCTTTGCCTCAGGATTCTGGACAGGATCTGAACTTGGAAACCATTCTGTCTGATTGATAGCTGAGCAGTGAGCACCTGTGCAACACGCCAGGGAGAGGATCACCCATCTCTTCTCTGGAGCCACCAGTGAGGGGTCCCAGATGCGTACTGGAGCCAGTTATGGAGTGTCCAATGTGAGCGCTCACCCCTGGGACTTGAGAGCAGCCTTCACGGCAGAGCAGGGCTGGTGTTGTTGTTTTGTTTCCTGTCTATACTTCATAAAGGCATAGAGAAGATGCTCAGATTGGGCTTAAGTGCTCTGGGTGGCGCAGACTGAAACATAGGGAGGTTTTCTTTGCATCAAGCCTAAATCAGCCTTCCTGTGACATAGCCCGCTGCCTCCAGTTCTGCCCCCGGGGCCAAGCAGAGCAAGTCTCAGCTCTTTTGTGGGATGTTGTTGTTGAGTTACTGTAATCTTATCCAACTCTCCATGACCCCCATTTGAGGTTTTCTTGGCAAAGACACTGGAGTGGTCTATCATTTCCTTCTCCAGCTCATTTTGGGTATGGAGGAACTGAGTCAAACAGGGTGAAGTAACTTGCCCAGGGTCACACAACTAGGAAGTATCTGAGGCCAGATTTGAACTCAGAAAGATGAGTCTTCCTGATTCCAGTCCCGGCACTATGGTACTACCTAGCTGCCTCTCTCTCATGGGATAGCCTTCAAGTCTTTGAAGACAAGCATCATATCATCTCCAGATCTTCCCTTCTCAGTTTAAAGATCTTCCACTCCTTGGGGCGGCTAGGTGGCACAGTGAGTAGAGCGTCGGCCCTGGAGTCAGAAGGACCTGAGTTTGGACCCGACCTCAGACACTTAACGCACACACAAACAAAAACCTAGCCGTGTGACTTTGGGCAAGTTACTTCACCCCAATTGCCCTCCAAAAAGCCAAAAAGAAAAAAAAAGATCTTCCACTCCACCCCAGCCCCTACTTCCTACCCCGCACCTGGTCCAGTTTCTTCAAGCTTGAGCTTCCTGTAGACCTTCTCCAGCACCCCTGGGAGGTCCTGCTCTCATGTTGGAGCTCTGGGTGGTCATTGAGATGCATCTCAATCAAGCTCTGGTGAAAACTGGTGACCAACGCTGATTCTCCCTCTCCTCTTTGCAAAATGCTTTGGTGCCACGTTAGCTGCTAGTCCTCCAAGAGACCACTTTTTGCTGCTCCCCAGCCCTTGCAGAGTACCCCCTGCCCTGTATTGGGGGGGGGGGCTCACCACTCTCATAGTTCCCTATTGTTATGTAAGGAGTTCCATATTTTGTGGGTTATCTAGGACTCGTTTTCCCCCTTTCTGCTAGGAGAAAAGACTCTCAGAGACCCTAGTGCTTTTTACCCTGGAGAGGACAGACATCCTTCTGACTTTCCCCAGGGAATAACAGTTGCCATTTTCCTTTGTCTAGGCTTTGGCTTTTTCTGAGTGAGAGGCAGGCAGTATGTCTTTTGATAGGAGTGCTGAAAACAAGGAGACCTAAATGGGGAGAGGAGGTTTGTCAGCCACCTTGGGTGTTGACTGCTACCGGCGGTTGTTAAAACAGTGTGAAAGGTTTGGATCGTCCTGAAGTCACTTCTGTCTTTCTCCAAAGGGGAATGCCTTCATGACAGGCTTCCACATGTTTTTGGGGGGTTGTTTGTTTGTTTCATGGCTTTTGAAATACTTTCTCTGCCAAAAAACAATGAAGAGGAGGACTACAGCAGTAAGTGTCCTACCTCAGAATTTCCCTTCCATCAGGATTATGAAATAAGACTTGTATCAAGGAGGGGAAAATTTTCTCAATGAAGCCAATTTCATATTTCGAGTATCATTCTTACACCCAACGTGTCTTTAGGATGACTTGCCAAAAAACCCCACCTTTTTTTAGTCTTTTTTTTTTTTTTTACAGATTTAAATCATTTCATAGGCCTCTTCAGTTTATCTTGGATGATAAGGAACAAGCCTCATTTCTATGGAAGTTTAAGATTTACTGTGTTTTCCTCTTGTGAGTCCTATGAGGGACAGAATGCAGCAACCACTCTCCCCACTTGGCAGATGAGTAAACTGAGGCTCAAAGAGGCAAAGGCATTCACTTAAAGCTGCATAGCAAGAAAGTAACAGAGAACCAGCATTAGAATGAAGATATTGGAAACCCTGTCTTATGACTTGGCATATTGGTAATTTATCCAGATTCCTTGGTGGGGCATGCAAAAGCCTTCAGGCTAGCTCTGAAGGTCTTTGGATTTGACCTGAGGCAGCTTGATTGTCCCTACAGTGAGCAGAGGAAGCCTTTTTATTAAAGAAAGCAGCAAATGGAAATCACAGGGGGCACGCTGATGAATGCACACTCAAGTACACACAAAAATGAAGGAACCCTTCAGCTGCCTCCTCTGAGGGAAGGGCACACTTTTGCCCCAAGGAGTGTGCTTGGGGCAGTCTTGTAGATGCAGGCCTTGATCCTAAGGGATGTGGAGGGGGGCCTGGCTCCCTGATGTGTCTGCCACTCTGGGCGTCTAGGCTGCCATTAATAAGTATGTGCTTCACTGCCCTCTGGACCTGTCTCTCTGAAAGTCTCAGCCTGAAGTTGGACCAACAAAGAGGAGCTAAACACATTCTGCCCTCCTGCAGTGTCCTGGCTCCAGATTCTCTCAGCTAGTCAGGAGCCCCTGCCCACAGCATGGGTACAGGTGATGCATAGGGATAACTCCTGTTTCTGTAGGGCTCCAAGGTCTACAAAATGCTCTTCTCACAAGAGCTCTGGGTGGTAAGTATTGTTTGTAGTGTTTAGATCCATTTTACAGATAGGAATACTGAGGATCTTTTTTTTTTAACCACAAAGAAGTATAATTCTTATTATATCTTATTTCTTTATATTTATAACCTCATTTCAGTCTCTTCATTGCTAGGAAGAATACCAACTAGGATGCCACAATTAAATATCTCAGATATGCTTATGTCCAGGACTGAGCCTGATTGAGAAGAGCTCTCAGCAACCTATAGGCCCCTTTCTAGAAACATAAGTGGCTTGTCTAGGATCATTCATCAGAGAAACTTCAGAGCTGGAATTTATACATACTATTCCTCTCAAGAGGAAGCAATGTCTTAATGTCACACTTTGAGACTACATATTAAAAGTTTCCCAGTTCTTCCAAGACAAGAGGCCCCTCAAAGTGTTTGAAGGACAGAGAACTGGAAGGATTAAAAACCAAGTTTACCGAGGCTCTGAAGCTGCCACAAAATGGCAACAGCTTTCTGCTTGGCCTCTTCCAAGCTAGTGCAGCTCGAGGATGGACCCAGTTGCCAGAGGTATCTTCCCAAAGTGTGGGTCTGACAGTGTCACCTCCCTGTCACCTCCAGGATCAAATATAAAGTTCTCTGGCTTGATTCTTTGCTGCCTAGTCCTCTCCTGTGAGCCAGTGCCCCTGGCCTTTCCCCTGGCTATGCTCCATGCCTGGATTCCTCCCCTCCTCACCTCTCCCTTCTGGCTTCCTGGCTTCTTCCACATCTCAACTCAAACCTTGCCTTCTCAAAGAATGGCTTTCCTGCCCTCTTTAATGCTAGGGCCTGCCCTTTGCCATTACCTACAGTTTATATTCAGAAGCCTTGTTTGTACGTAGATGCTTGCCCTGTGTCTCCCCTTTAGACTGTGATCTCCTTGTGGGCAGGAACTATTGGAGCCTTTCTTTGCATCTTTAATGCTTACCTCAGTGCCTGACATAGAGACGGTGCCTACAAATATTCAGTGACTGATTCTCTTTAAGAAAATAATTGGTAGGCACTGGAAACGACAAGCACCAAGTAACATGGTACAAAATTAAATAGATTACATTTTAACAAACAGGAAAAGATTTGTTTTCAATGTGGGAGTTATCTCTGAACCAGCTGTCTGTGTGCTGACAGACTGTCAATTTGTCAGAGCTAAGATCAGAATTAGTAAAAAGCAAGGACAAAGAGTAATAATGAGAAAAAAATACTTGTACAATTCAGACAACTTGGTCTTAAACTATTAAACAAGTAATTGAAAGTCAAATCTAAGAAATGGATGAAAGAAATGATACTGACACCGATTAAAACATTCTTTGTAACATTTAACAAAGGTATATTAATTGCCTCAATAAGAAAAGCAAAAGAGCCCAGAAGGACCTTGGTAAGCAAATATTTTACTTACTTATCAAACACAGAGAGATGGCTGCCAAAGGCATGTTAGAATATAAACTCATTTGTAAAAATCTTCCAAAGAGAAGTGATGGGTGATTATGAGCAGTATTGCATTTAAGGACAAAAACAGAAGGAGAAGAGCGAACGGCAGGAAAATGCCAAACTTTTCTACATCAACAAGAGTGAAATCAGGACATTTGTTTTTTGGCTTTTATTTTATTTTACTTTCTTTTTTCCCCAAATAATGAGCTTTATTTCTTTCTCCATGACACTTCCTCCTCTGAAATTGGGGGGGAAAGGGGGAGGATTCAAAAGAAAGCGCTGACCCCATCATTCTGAAGCTTGTTTTTTTTTTGGGGGGGGGGGCAATTGGGGTTAAGTGACTTGCCCAAGGTCAAATGGCTAGTTTTTGTATGTGTGTGTGTGTTAAGTGCCTGAGGCCAGATTTGAATTCAGGTCCTCCTGACTCCAGGGCTGGTGCTCTATTCACTGTGCCACCTAGCCACCCCAAAAGCTGTCTACATCTCCTTACTCACTTTTCTTTTTTTTCTGAAGCTTGTTACTGTTAAGTTTCAGGGGGCCCGTTTGTTCTTTCTCTCTCTAACACATTTAAAGCTTACTAAACATCTGATTTTCACAACAACCCTGGGAGTTTAGTGCTATTGTTATCCCTTTTTTACAGTTGAAGAAATTGAGACAATCAGAGGTTAAATGACCTGCCCAGGATCACACAGTAGTAAGTATCTGAGGCTGGATCTGAACTCAGATCCAGATTTCCTGACTCGTGATCCATTGCTCTAGCCACTGTACCACCATAGCTGTCTTCACCTACCTGAAAGGCTGATATAGGGAGGAAGGATTAAATGTGTTTTGTTTCTCTCCATGGGATGATGAGTGGAAATTGTGAAGAGACAAATTTAGAATTAATGTACGGGTATTATTAATTAATGTTCCTGGTAATGAGCTCTATCTAAAAGTAGACTAGTTTGCCTTAGAAGGTTCTATATACCCCTCATTCAAGGTAGTAGAAGGGATTCTTGCTCAGATATAGGCTGGGCCAGATGGTCACTGAGTTCTTGTACAGTTGTAAAATTCAATGATTCTGTGATCTTGCTTTTCAAGATTTTTTCTAATTCTCAACTTGCTCTCCTTCATATCTGGGGGTCCAAGTGGGGTTTCCAATTTATACTATGACAAGAATGCTGTAAAGATAAACTATTTCTTCTTTCCCCATTATCTTTTTTTAATTCACAAAACATTACATTTAGAAAATTTTTAAACATTCATTTAAAAATTTTTTGAATTCCAAATTCTCTCCCTCCCTCCCACTGTTCCCCTACCCATTGAGAAGGCAAGCAGTTTGATATCAGTTTTACATATGAAGTCATGCAAAACATTTCCATATTAGCCATGTTACCAAAAAAAAAAAAAAACCAAACACATAAAAAAAGCAAGAAAAAAAAAAGAAAGTGAAAAAGTCCGCTTCAATTTGCATTCAGAGTTCACTAGTTCTTTCTCTCTGGAGGTGGATAGCATTTTTCATCATGTGTACTTTGGAATTGTCTTGGGTCATTGTCTTGATCAGAGTAGCTAAGTCTTTCACAGTTGATCATCCTTACAACATTGCTGTTACTGTGTACAATGTTCTCCTGGTTCTTTTCACTTTCCTTTATATCCACTTGTATAAATCTTCCCAGGTTTTTCTGGCACCATCTCCCTCATAATTCTTATAGTACAACAGTATTCCATCACAATCACGTACCATAACTTGTTCAGCCATTCCACAACTGGTGAGCATCCCTTTGATTTCTAATTCTTTGCTAACACAAAGAGTTGCTATTTTTTTTTTTTTTGGTGCAAATTGGTCCTCTTTCCTTTTCTTCAATCTCTTTGGGATACAGACCTCATAGTGGTATTGCTGGCTCAAAGACAAAAATATTTCAAAAGATTTAAGAACTCTGATCACCACAGTGACCAACCATGATTCCAGAGGACGGCTGATAAAACCTGCTGTCCACCTCCTGACAGAAATGATGGACTCAGGGTGAAGAAAGAGACAAACATTTTTTGGACATGATTAGTAAAGGAATTTATTTTACTTGGCCTTCTATATATGTAAAATGGGTTTTTTTTAATTGGGGATTTTACATTTATTCCTCTTATATTTCAGTTTATTCAGTTCAACCCATCACTTGAAATCTTCTTGCATCCTGAGTCCATCATCTGGTCTGCTGGGAATGTTTTATAGATAGAGAGTAGGGCCTTGTGAAACCTGGCAGTATCTAACTGGAGAAGGACAGAGTCAGGGTTTTCTTTTCAACTTTCTCCTTTTCTAAAACCTCTCTCTCTCTCTCTCTCTCTCTCTCTCTCTCTCTCTCTCTCTCTCTCTCTTCTCTGGCATCTATCTTCCCAGCTTCCAGCTTGACAACATAAGGAAAGGACATGAAGACACCTTGAAAGAATACCTTTGGAATAATGGGAAAAAAAAAGAACCCTATGATGGTGACCCCACCCAAATATTTAGTCACCTAGTTCTGCAGAAGTTTTGAAGAGTGAAGCTTCCAAAATCAAAGAAAGAATTGCATGATGAGAAAAGCTCTCCTGACAAGATAATGCATGGAATGAAGGAGGATGTGAGTGCCAGTGAAACGCTTTCTTCCCTTCACTCCAACTCTTTCCCTTTGACTCCTTTTTCCCCTCTCCCCATCTCAGGAGGAGGAAGTAGATGTGGAGAGGGAAAAGGATGTCAGAAAGAAAAGGAGACAGAAAGAAGAAGAAGAGAAGGCTATATGAGCTTGGGGTCAGAATGGGCAGAAAATGATAGAATGTATATGTGTGTGCTTGGACAGCAGTGAAGAAGGGGAAGAAGGAGAAAATGTCTTATCAGGGCAGGGCACTGGCCGGTGTTGATGCTTATAGAATCCCATTCGTTTGCTATGTGTCTCTTTAAAATTCCAGGTGACACAAAGGGCAATGTCCTACTGTGAGCTGTGTGGGCTGTATCCTACTTCCCACCGCTTGCCTAAGAGAAGTTCTCAGGCCATGTGTGGCTGGAAAAGGGAGTGGACAAGGAAGGTTGGGTGAGCCAGGGCTAACGGGTGTGGGTGACACATTAAAGGAACCAGAGGAAAACCTCCAGTGTTTTTTAACAATCCTTGGTGGTGAGTTTATGGAAAGACATGGCTAAGAACCAGACATGATGGAAAGTGGTCAATGGGCTGTAGTCTCCACTGGTACAAAGAGTATCACACTGACGAGATCACAGTTCCATTGAAGGAGGTATTGACATGGTGTCGATTAAAATAAGAGCACACAAAAAACCTTTGAAAATGAGCAGCCAGGGCAGGGGTCGTGCCCCTTTTTGTCAGTCTCATGAAGCCTATGGACCCCTTCTCAAAATAGTACCTTTAAATGCAAAAAATTAAATACCTAGAATTGTGAAGGAAAGTAATTATACTGAAATTCAAGTGTCATATTTTCCCTGTCTAAGTTTGTGGATCCCTTGGATCCGTCGTTCATAGACACCAGGTTAAGAACCTGTAAAATGGACTTTTCTTCTTAAATAGGGAAAGGAGCAAAAGGAACTAAGACAGAGGTAATGGAGTGTGGTGCTTCTCTGTCATTGTTTTACCTAAAGCTGGCTTGGGTCTTGACCTCCCTGATGGCAACTGAATGGACGAACTGATCTTTTGAGATCCAGTCCAGCCTCAAGACTGGACAATTCCTGGTCTTCCCCAATTTCCATTGGTGAATAATGAGGAGAGAAGGCTGACAGAGTGAAGTGGAAGGATTTGCTATACAGCTCTGTATTGTAAGATAACAATCTGACTTCAAACCATTGAACCTGCAGTGCTGCCTCTCAGTTTATCAATGTGAATAAGGAAAATGCAACATTTTAAATCCATTTGTTTCCCCTGGACCTCACAATAATTTTAGGAGGGAAACAGTATCCTGTTTTACAAGCAATATAAACAGAATTGATAACTGGCAATTTTTGAGGCAATCTATGCAAAATGTATTGCCAAAAATATACTGTCTGTGTATACCTTAGGGGTTGGGGAGCAGGGTGGGGCCTGAACAAGGGCCACAATCATGGTCAGAAGGTAAGGTAGCTTCCTATTTTAATTAATTATTCTTGCTATGTTGGTGCTAAGCTCAGTTGTTTCTATGTTATAACTGAAAGTGATTTGAACACTCCTTTAAATTTCAGCACCCAGAGGCAAAGCCCCAATTGACTTGCCTTAGTTAAGTCTCTGAATACAAGATTATTATGCTTGTCTTACTTAATTAGGAAACTGAGACTTTTCACACACCTGTGAAAAACCAGGACTCAAGCTCAAATCTTATTATTTCTTTCCAATTGAAAGATTCTTCTTTTCACTATACCATTTTGTCTTCCTTTAATATAACATCCAGCTGGGATTTACTTTTCTAGGTGGCTTGGGTCAAACTTACATGAATACAACTGAGTTTAGTGTGCAAGAATATTTTCCTTTGGTTAACAGTTTCACACTGCATGGTGGTTTTCCAGTTGATATGCCTCCTTCCTGTCTATTCTAAATTTTTTCCACTATGCAGAACTTCCACATCAAAACTCCCCCTAAATTACACTTTCAAAAGAGCTCTTTATGAGGAAATGTTAATCAGTAAATAAAGGAAATGAAAACTCTCATGAAAGTTGTGTAAGAAGAAAGTTGTATCACAGCCTATGAAATATTCTTTCCTATAAACTAAATGAGGAACTGGTCCAAAAATCATTAAAAATACTCAAAACAGGGCTGTCTTGGAAACTTCTATTCTGGGGCCCTGGTCATTTCCTGGGTGGGAAGGAGGATGGAACCCCAAATCTGGTTATGAGCTGCATTAAGATGGATGGCAGAGGAAATTAATTCACAAGCCCCTTGAGTAGATGTGCTAAGAACAGGACAACAGCAGCTTGGGGACAAGTCATCTGGGGAGGACATGCTTGGAGTTTGCTGTGAACACAATTGTGCCTACACTCAACTGGTTTGACTGTTGTGCCCAAATTAACCATGAACTGAGTCAAACCACAATCCCTCAAGTTTCGTGGAATGAGCTGTTCAAGTGCCCATGATTCTGGGCTGGAAAGGACAGAATGAAAATGACCAATAGTGAATTGCAGCCCAGAATCAATAGAGACACACCTCCAGAGCCAGTGGTGGTCCCTGATGAGTGCGAGTCACCAGGGCCAGAAGGGGCTATCTCCCAGATGTGACTATGGACCTGCTATCAGTGGTCTGAAAGAAAGTGAAGAATGGGGGAGGTGCCACAGACCTACAGAGGGGCATATGCCCCCAGGTTTAAAAGCCATGGTCCAGTGGGTTTGACTTCAATTGCTACAAAATTCCACAGCATATCATTAAAAGGATTCTTAGTGAACATCTGGAAAAGGAAGCAATGATCACAAAAAGCCAGTATGGCTTTATCAAGCACTGGTCATACCAGATCTACTGCATTCCTTTTGTGATAGAATTGCTATGCTGGGAAATCGAGGAGGTCCAGTAGCTTAGTTTTAATTTTAGCAGTGTTTGATAGATGCTCTCATACTAAGAGACAAGAGGGAAATAGGATAGCAGCACTTAGGTGGTTCCAGAAATTGTTGAATAGCCATTAGTGATTCAAAGCCACCTTAGAAGGGGGTCTTTAGTGGAGTGTCCCAGGAATCTACCCACCACCTTGTGGTGTTGAACATATTTATCAGTAGCTTGGATCAATCAATCAGCAAATCTATAAGCATTTATTAAGTGCCTATTCTGTGCTGGGAACAGAAAAACAAAACTATGAAATCATCCCTAATCCCAAGGAAGGCACATTTGTGTACACATTTGTGTACACAAGTAAGCTTCATTTGAATCTGCAATGCATGTTTCCATTAGGCTAAAACCAATAAATATATTTTACATTACTAGAACTTCAAGTAGTACGAATTTAAATTTTTGCAACCACTCCAGTGAATTTATCATTCACACTAATCGGAACCTGGCTGCACACAGGATAATTTTTTTTTTTAGTAGTACAATAGAAGGTAGGGAGGAAGAAAGGATAGAGTAACAGGAATACAAGCAAGTAAGATGTGCTGCTTGAGCTGCATCTCAAAGGAAGTGAGGCAGAATTGAGGAAGAGATTGATTCTGAGCTTGAGGGATGGCCAGCCCAGAGACATGGAGACTGTGGGGCAATGGTTTGACTGGATAGTATAGTGTGGAAAGGGGAGCAATGCATAGAGGGACAGACATCAAATCTGAGTCTACACAAAGCAAGGAGGGCTATCCAACATGTTTGAGGCCAGAACCAAGGTTAAAAACCAAAGCTGAGCAGGCCTGAGTGTGGGCCCAAATTTACTGAGATGAAAGTACATAGATAGGAATGCTGAGTCTTACACTTGGATTCAAAACCAACTGCAGCAGTATACAATAGGGACACTTTGGCTGATGCAGGTGAAGTCACCCTGAGGGTTTTCACGGCTCTAAGAACAATATGAAATGCCAGGCTGGCTGTCATATGGAAGCCATAACAAGTGAATGAATTTCCTCCAGACAGTCTCTAGGCAGGTAGAGTGTCCAGAGCTCAAGAGGTGATAGCGCCTCAGAGCACATCTGGACTATTGTATTCTGCTGGGGAGTCGTGGTTTCAGATGGACTTAGATAAGCTGGAGAATGTCCAGAGAAAGATCATCAGGAAGGGGAAAGGTCTTGAAATCATGCTGTAGGAAGAAACTGGATGTTTAGTCTGACAAAGGGAAGTTAGAAGGAATGTGATGGTTGTCTTCAAGTG
Organism: Gymnobelideus leadbeateri; assembly: GCA_011680675.1. Classification (NCBI taxonomy): domain Eukaryota; kingdom Metazoa; phylum Chordata; class Mammalia; order Diprotodontia; family Petauridae; genus Gymnobelideus; species Gymnobelideus leadbeateri. The sequence continues at coordinate 369,431 of WOXC01003680.1, read as the reverse complement.
TTTGAAGGATTTTTCATGTGAAAGAGGAATTGGTTTATTGTGCTCGGCCCCAGAAGGCAGAGCTAGGAACCATGGGTAAAAATTGTGGAGAGGCAGTTTCACTTAAGGCATTCTGACCCCGCATGAGCACCTTGACTCTTCAGCGTAGCTTTGCCTTTTTTCCTGACATGCTTAGTACCCCACGGCTGTGGACTGTGAACATTTAAGTCATTTGGAAAAGATGCTGGGAAGAAAACAATGGCTCTGTATCCCAACACTCTGAGATTGGGGAGGAACTGTAATATTTCCCTTACTTGTGAGGTTTTAGAGAAATCAGGGAGAAGTACAAACAATCATGCTGAACTGGTGTGGTTGGCACTCTATAGCTCCCTCCAGGACACCCTCAGCCAGGCCTGAGAAAGGAAGAAGGAGGAGGCTGCACACTCCTTGACTGATTTCAACTTCTGACGAAATTCCAAACCTTATTGTTAAAGAGATGCTTGATGAGCATCTGGGGGAAGATGCCATGACCGCACAGAGCCGGCATGGCTTTATGAAGACGGTCCTTCCAGACTGACTTCATTGTGTGTGTGTGTGTGTGTGTGTGTGTGTGTGTGTGCGTGCACGCACGAGTGTGAAAGTGGGCTAACTAGACTAACAGATCAGTAGAGTGCTGTGAATATGGCCCTACTCAATCTTAGCAAAATATTTGACCTGGTTGTTCATGCTACTGTTGGGCACATGATGAAGAGGTGTGGGCTCAGCACCCTGACCTAAGGGAATCTCATGGATGGTTGAATGTCAGTTTGGAGGGTTGTCTTTCAAAATTAAACAGTTATAATAGCTAGCATTTATAGAGCACTCTAAGGTTTGCAAAGGACTTGACGGAGCCTCACAGCAACTGTGTGAGGTACAAGCTATTATCCCCATTTTATAGATGGAGAAATCAAAAGTGAATGAGATTGTGCCCTTTTAGTCACATGTCCCAGGGGTCTAGATTTGTCCCTGTACTGTTTAACATAGGGTCATAGATCTAGAACAGGAAGGGACCTAAAAGACCATTAAGTCCAACTTACTTATTTTACAGTTGGGAAAACAGGCTCAGAGAAATTAAATGACTTGACCAAGTTCACAAAAAGCAAAAGAATTTTATCAGCGGCTTAGACAAAGGTTTAGATGACATGTACATAAAATTTGCAGGTGACATGAAACTAGGAGAGCTCATTCAAGCCAGATTTTTACCTAACAATTTTGCCACAAGCACCCTCATAATTTATGATATGAAATATGTAATTATGACACTTTCTATTGATCAAGAAGGGGAATTGGATATTTAAAAAGTCCCTATTTTATCTAATTATTCCTGCTAATTAGGGGCTAAGTTCTCTCGTTTTTAAGGGGTGGAGTGCATTTGTGGAATTTTTGTGGCTTCTAAATTGTGGTATTTTAGAGAAAAGCCCTAGTGGCCCCGCACTCTTTAGGATTATAGTTTAGAAGTAGGAGGGCAGAATTGGGATCTAAAAAGATCTTAATGGGGTTGAATTTAAGTAGATGAAATTTAGAGTTAGTGAACCTTAGAATTGGAAGGGACCATTTAGTCTCACCCATACTCAACAACAGGCCCCAAATCTAGATATCCAGGTTTCACTTGGAGAGTTTTAGTGAGGGAACCCCACTCCCCCTGAAGAGCCCTCCACTTGTGGAGAGTTAAGAAGCCTAACCTTGTAGGAAGCCTCTTCTTTGACCTCCCCACATTACTCCTGGTTTTGCTCTCTGAGGTCAAGCACCATAAACCTAATTCCTTTTCCACATGATGGCCTTGAAAATCTAGATGAAGTAGCACCAGTTCCTCCTACTGAGACCCATCTAGTAAGATCTCTACCACTTATCAGTGTCCTTCTTAAAGTGTGACTCCCAGAACTCAACACTAAATGTGAATTCTTATATATGAATTTTTTTTTTCAAGTACGCAGGGGAGTCATAGCTAGACAACAGTTTGGAAAAGACAAAGCACTGTCTTTTGGTTCAGCGGCCTGCCAGCTCAAGATGAGTCAATGGTGTGATATGTCAGTCAAAGCGAGTAAATTGCAATCTTAGATTGCCCTGAGAGAGGCATGGCTGTCCAGAAGGTGGGTGGCTGCAGAGGAGAGTACTAGCCTGGGAGTCAGGAAGAGGTGGGCTCTGATCTGCCTCTGATACTCTCTAACTGTGAAGCAGGGGCCAATACACTTTACCCCTTCACTTCATTTCCTTCTCTGAAAATGGGAATGATAAGACCTGTTACGCTTAACATACGGGGTGTTGTGAGGCTTGAATAAAACAGACGTAGAGCCCTATCTAAGTGCTAGTTCTTACTAATGATGCCTTGGTCAGATCACATGTGCAGAGCAATTGTGGCTTTTGAGTGCCACATTTTAAGGAGGATGTTGACAGGCAGGAGAACTGGCCAGCGTGTGGAGGGCTTGGCTCAGCCTAAGTCAACACATTGAGTTTTCCTGTGTAAATGTGAGAGGGGGAAATGAAAACCATACCTTTGAGGGGACTAAAAATGAGTTTTCCTCTCCGCTGTGACCCATTGGATATTGTCAGGACCTGAGAATAGACTGGACACAGCGAGGAGAGGGAGCTGTAAGGCCACAAGGAGCCCAGCAGAAGAGTGAAGCCATACTTAGGGAAACATTGGGAGGACTCCAGCAAAAGGACTTCCTGCTGCCGCCCCAGTGGTGCTTCCTTGCCAGCTCCAGGTCAGATAGTGCCGTCTCTACCTCTTCCCTACTAGAATGTTAGACTGTGTCCCTGCAACCATTCTGGGCCTCCAGAGGCCTTGGCAAGCTCTTTCTCCATTTCATGTCATGGCATGTCCATTGTAATCCCACCCCTCTCCCAACTCTCCCTTATTGCCTTGTCTTCTCTTATTATAATGGAAGCAGCCCCTTGATGACAGATGCCATGTTGTTCCTTTGTGTTGGTTTCCTCAATACTGAGCACATTTCCTGGTATGTAGGAAGTACTTAATAAATGTTTGATCTGTCTGTCTATCTGTCTGTCTGTCTATCACCATCATCATTACTCAGGCAACTCATAATTAACAGTAACTATTCACAATTGTAATTCCATTCTGGCTTCACTTCTGTTGAAAATATTTTTTGGAATTAAATCATTAGTAGGATCCTTTAGCTTACTTACATCTCCAAATCTCAGAATTTGACTCTCATCTAGTCCCCTCCCGCCATTCCTGAACAGGATGCCTCTCTTAACATCCCTGATAAGAAGTCATTCAGCCTTCACCAACAATCACTTATGAAACATCTGTTGTGTGGTTGAAATGACTACTTCATAGGTGGCTTTATTCCACTTTGGGATAGCCCTCCCTAGTTGTTAGGAAGGTGTTCCTTATATTAAGACCAAGGGTAACCTCCCGCATTATAGTCTTTCAGCTTCTTGAAATTGGCTATCACATCCAAAATGCCTACATCTTCTCTTTCCCGGGATAAACATCTCCAGTTCCTCAGTGGACTCAAGTATGACATGCCTTTCCTAAAATAGGGCTCCCAGAATTAACCAGGATGCCAGCTTTAGCCTGACCAAGGCAAAGCGCAGGACAGCTACTATCTAAGTAATGCCTCAACACAACCCAAAGTCACATTCTGGTTTGGGGCTGCTTTGCTTCACTTTTAACCCATACTCAACTTGCAGTCTCATTCCCATGAACTGCAGTTTTTGGACCTCTCCAGCTCTCTGCTTATTCAGTTGAGAAGGCCTTTACCTCAGATTTGTCCATCTGTTCAAAGTTTTTGAGGTCCTTCTCATTCTGATTCATTGTCACCTTTTCTAAGTCATTAGCACTGTCACGGGAAAAATGAATCAAGGACTCTTGTTCTCCCATTAATATCTTAATATCTTATGTTAATGTATCCCCCATTAGACTGTAAGGTCTTTGAGGGCAAGAATTGTTTTTTCCTCTCTTTGTATCCCCAGTCCTTAGCACAATGCCTGGAGTATAGGTGGTGCTTAATAAATCTTTATTATATTGTATTATGTTGTTGTATTGTATTATATTCTGGCTGAAAAAATCTATGTTTGGTTGCCAGAACAAATGTCAATTCAACTTAACAAATATTAAAAAAAATTTTAATGTACAAGATTCTCTGTTCTTAGGTGCTGGGTGTGTAAAGAAAACATTCAGTTTCTGGACTCAGGGAGCTCATATTCTACTGATACGTATCAACACCAGGAAAAGATGGGGAGTCTGTTTAACACAATCTGATGGAACAAGGAGAGTGAGATGTGTTGGAAAGTGGTGGGTTCCCCCACACTATACACTTTGAACAGATTCTGGACAGTCACATATTGGGGGTGGGCTAGCAGGGAGGCTTTTTCATGGTTCAGACTGGATGGATAGGGCTTTCTCTCTACAGTTCTGTACTATCTTTGTCACATACAGATTTTTTTTCTCTTTTTCCTCAAATATGCTGAGTTTCAGGGTTGGTCCTCAGTATTTTCCTGGATTTCTTCTCCAAACATTTCTTTCCAGGTTTTTGTTTTTGTCTGGTTTTGGTTGTTGTTGTTTGCCTCTTTTATTGTTTTCTCGGTTTTGTGGAAGCATCACCTAAGTGCAGATGTATGGCGATCACTTTATAAAGCATTTTCACCTCTTCTTTTTCTCACTGGACCCTTACAACCAGTCTGTGCAGTAGATATGACAGGGTAATGGAGAGAGGTCTTTGAGTAGAAGCTGACAATCACTTGTTGGTAATGGTAAAGGAGAGATTTATGCTTTAGATGTAGATTGGACCAAATGCCTTCTGAGTCTTGTATAGTTTTAAGATTCTGTGATTATTATGCCCATTTGATGTAGGGAAAAATGAGTTCTCTGGGGTCACAGGACAGAACCGGAAAGAGAAGCTGGGTCTTCCTAACCTAGATCCTGAGCTCTTACTGTTGAAGCCAGAGGTTGTCAACATTTCCCAAAGGGGGCAAAGCCCACCTTGTGTCTGTTCTGTGGCTGGGGAGGCACGACTACCCTGAGAATGACTCTCTTTCTTGCCAACAGCAGAAGAGGGGCATGATTAAGGAAGAATGAGGAAGGACCAAAAATAGCCTCTATGAGCAGGCTCCTGTTAGGCCCCGACTAATGTTCAGACAGTTTTGTTGTTGAGAGAAATTTCCCATCTTATGCAAACTCTATTGTAGCTGTGAAAGTGAATGTGTATGAATATGTATGTGAACAGAGAAAAAGAGGGAAAGGGAGAAGGGAAGAGAGGGAGAGAGAGAAAGGAAGGAGGTGACCTCACATGCCAATTTACTTTCCATGAAGTAAAAACCTTGGTGGAAAAAGTAGAAAGTAATTTGATCTGTCTCCTCCCTCCTCTCTCTCTCTCCTACTTTGTGTCTGTCTCTCTGTCTTTATCTATGTCTCTGACTGTCTCTCTCCCCCACCCCTTTTTTAGTGCTATTTGCCAACTTTCAGGAAGTACTTTGATGAATTTAAGACCATCCAGAGAAGGATGACCAGGATGGTCCTATTTATTTCATACCCTGTAAGGATCATCTGAAGGAACCAGGAATGTTTAGATGTGAGCCATCTTAAGTATTTGAAGGCCTGTCTTGTGGAAGAGGGATTAGGCTGGTTCTGTTTGGCTCCTGAGGGGCCTGGATGGAGGTGGGTGGGGGAGTCTTGAAGGGGAAGATTTAGGTTTGATAACAGGAGGAATTTCCTAAAGATTCAAAGGATCAAAAGAGCCAGTGGGCCACAGTAGACAACACTTGAGTTCACCCGCACGGGAAGTCTTGAAGCAGAAGCTGAGTGACCCTTTCTCGGGCATAATGAGAAGATTCTTGTGCAGGCACTGCCTGGACTCCTTGGTCACTCTAAGATTCAGGGCCTCTAGAATTCTCTGGCTTTCCACATTTTTTTTATTTTCCATGTTAATTTTCTGTATCACCAGGCATTTACACCATCACTGCCAACACCTCTATTTCTATTCATCATTTGTCCTCTCCAACTGCTTTCTTCAAAAGGTCAGTGTTCTTATCTAACCTACCTTCTTTTTTTTAATGGATGAAGACATTAAGGCAGCTCAGAAAAAGAATGGGGGACATGATTATGGCAGCATTTGAATTCAGCTCTCTGACGCCCAGCTGGCTCACACCTCCTTGTTCAATGGTGGGGATAATGGCCCTCTTACTTTGCTCAGTGGGTTGTGAGACTTGGCTTGGGCTCTTTTTCTGCCTGTCACTGCAAGCTGTGTGATCTTGGGGAGGTCACTTCTCCCCTCTGAGACTTAGTTTCCTCTTCCATAAGATGAGAAGGTTGAACTGGATGATTCTAAGGCCCCATGCAACCTGAATGTTCTATCATGTGAAGTCCAAATTTGGCCATTTGTTCGTTTTCTGAATGCTAACCAGGCCATTTTTGGGGGTAGGTAGAACATCCCCTATAAAATGGGAGAGGGGATTGTTGCCTCAAGTTTAATTGGCCTATGCCAGTTCAGAGTCCTGATGGCTGAGGGATTCAAGGACTGAGCATTTGCACAGCCCTGGCCCTGAACTGATACCTACACCCAATTTGATTCAATTTGATTCAACAAACTTGTATAAATAATCTGCTATTTCCTGGTAAAAGGTACTGGGTTTACAAAAACCAAAGCCAGTGATTCCACAGGGTCCACTGTCCCGATCACCTTCATTATCAAAGCATTCTTCAAGTGCCTGTTTGCCCCAGGTCTGAGGCACTCTTAAGGGAGGCTTCTCTCCAGGTTGTCAGCAATTTAGATACTGACTACAACCTGTAGCAGGTCTCATTCCCCTTTCCTGGCTTCTTTTCCTTTCCAGAACCCAAACCTCAGTCTAGCAATGGCAGGGCTCCCAAGGCAACTGAATAGCTAGGCTCTAACTGGCTTGTCCCCTCTGGAAGGGTTCGAGTAAGGCAAAAAGGTCTCCTCTTTCAGTCACCTGATCTCATCTGGCTTATTACTGACCTCAGCCTTGGTGCCATAACCACTGACGGCTGTATCTGGTGCTAAAGAAACAATTCATCTTTTCCTTCATCTGAATTCATCCAGAAGAAAGAACAAATGCTTGCTGACTCAAGGACAACTCCTCCCTTATTTTACTATGAGCCCCATTCATTCTGCAAGGAATCACATGGATTTTAAAGCCTTGTTGTTACTGTTAAACATTGTCCCTAGGGTCCCCAGCTCAGCATTGGAAGGAACCTTGCCTGTCCCTGAACAGAAATCCCTTTCAGAACAATCCTTCCTGGTGGCTATCCAGGTCTTCCTTGATGATGTCTAAATAGGGGGAACCCACTATCTCCCAAGGAAGCTATTCCACTTTTAGAGAGCTCTCTTTGTTAGGAACCTTTTGTATGCTCCTAGTCTAAATCTGTCTCTCTATGACTTCCCCCCCTGACTCCTCTGGGCTCAAATGAAGGAAATCAAATCCCTCCTCCACAGAACAGCCATCTAGGTCCATACAGCCAATTTTCATCCACCCCAATATCTTCTCCACTCCAGGTTCAGCTGGCCAAATTCCTCCACTTGATGACACAGATTGGAGTACCATGTTCAATTCAGGAGCAGTGACAGTGGTTTCTTCTAGACTATAACAGCTGTGAAGGGACAGGCATCACCTTGCATTTTCACATCTTCATAAGCCACTTTGGGATTTTGATGCTGGTAATTAATTAGAAAATCAAGTCACTGATATTATCTCAGAGGGCCCCAAGAAGAGCGGCCCGTCATTATTCTGGGTTGGATGTCAGGTGTAGGTGCTAACACAGCATCCATTGGTAAACAGAAGTGAAGGACACTCTGTCTAGATTGACCTGTCTGTTCCCAGCCTAACAACTGATGTGCTCAACTGAGGCTTCATTAGCACAGCAAATAGGGCTTTAGAAGGACCCAGCAATTAGATTTGGAGAGTGGGAGTAAGTGAAGGACCCCCATAGCCCTTCCCTGCCATGGGAGGATGCTGTTCTAATGTGCCCATGATGAGAGGAGTAGTTTGGTCCTCCTGGCTTCATAGTCTGGGACCCCCCATTCTGTGTGGTGGTTAAAGGGGATGATGCAGCTGCCCTCTGAGCATGGCCTGACTCCCTGCCTTTGCAACTTTGCTCATGCCATTCTCTATGCCCAGAATGCCCAGGCCTCCCCCCACCCCTCCCCCACCTCAGCATCTTCTCCACTTCCACTGGGCTGCCTCCTCCAGAGAGCCCTCCAGATCCTCTTAGCACTTCATATCTCTCGAACACGTTTATATGTTACTTTGAGTCAGTTGTCCAGGAATCTGTCCTATGTGTTGGCAATGACTTAGGCATCTGGCTCATGGACTTAGCTCCCTGCACTGTCCATGATACATAGCGGGAGCTCAGATAACGCTTGTTGAATTGGATTTAAAAGAATGACAGGCCCTCAGGAAGACCTTTCTGTTGGTCTGAAGGTCTCTAGTTTTATAGAGATGTCCTCATGACTTAGCTCCTGTGTCTAACAGAGAATTCTGGATGAACTGAAAGTACTTCTTCTGAAAGTCGGGTTGTTTGTAGGAGACAAACAGTCTCCTACCGTCAGATTTCACAATGCCACCCCCCCACCTACCACACACACACACACACACACACACACACACACACACACACGCTGAGTCATCCTTTCTGTGTGGGTGGGGTTTGTAAACTCCCTGCAGGCCAGACTAGCACACAGATGCTCTTGATAGTGGTGGTAGAGAATTTTCTCAAAAGTCCAAATGTAGCCCCTTGTAAACAACCCAGAAAGGTTCTGTGTGCTATGATGCTTCAGACAATGGCTCACCCACAGCGGTCCAAGCCAGGATGTGGTCAGGGTACAGTATGTGATTCAGAAATTTCCCTTCCCAGCCTCTCCATCCTGCACTCAGGTGATAATATCATTCCTGAGTATCACCTAAGAGACAAGGGAGGTGTGTGTGTGTGTGTGTGTGTGTGTGTTTGTGTATTGTGTAAATTATGTGTATGTAAAAGTACGTGTGTGTGTTTTATATGTGTATATCTATATATAGTTGCATGTGTGTGTCTGTATGTGTGTATGTTTATATGTATAGATATATTTATATATTGGTAAATGTGTGAATATATATGTATGTATAAGTGTATGTATGTATATGTGTGCATGTATTTAAGTGTATGTATGTGTGTAAGTATATATTTATATATAGATGTAAGTATGTATTTGTATGTATGTGTGTATTTAGGGTATATTTAGAATAACCAAGTGAAGACATTTCCACATTTCCTTGTCCAAAAGACTCTTGAAACTCTTACTAGTCAAATCTAATGATTAGGTTTTTATTGAATTAAATTTATTAGCCTTAACTTAGACAATAACATGGGGAAGTTATGTACCCAGAATAATTAGGTTCCTTGAGGCCAGGGGCTATTTGTAGACCATTTCTGAATGGCCATTGACTAGCAGAGAATGATACCTGACAAAGCTTGTTGAATGTGCCTGAGTCTTCAGGTTGTTACTGGACAGGTTCCCTTCTCGGTGCCCTGGGCCTCCTCTGATACTAGGACCTGATGGTATTAATAGAAGGAGCTTGTTCACCAGGGAGTTCCCTCGTCCTCAGAAGCAAGCTGCCCACTCCTCATCCTTGGGGAGGTCAGCTAGCCGGCTGCCTGCACAAGGGCCTCCCAGGGCCCAAGCTTTCTCTGCTGCTTCAGAGAAGAGATTGAGTCTCAGCTAGATGTGGACAGATCAATGAATGCCCACTGACAGCTGAGAGAAGGAAGAGCTGCTCGCTTATTTTCCTTCTCTTTCCCAGTTTTCTCTGTCGAGGAGTTCGGCCCCTTTGTCGTGAAAATGATTAACTAAAAATGGTTAAAAGTGAGCCTAGAGATAAGCAAGCCCCCAGCAGCACCTGACCCAGATGAAGCCCCCTCTCAGCTCCTGGAAGTACCAGCATCTGTGAATGCAGGATGCCTGCTTGGGAGATTGGGTGGGAGAGGAGGGGCTGCAGGATGGGGGAAGGGTACATGTGGGCCTGGTTTTCTAACAAGGGGAGCAAGCAGGCCACAGAGTGCAAGCCAGTGTGCTTGCCTGAGAGTCCTCGGAGAATTCTGGACTTGATTAGCCATAAGCAGGTAGACAGGGAAGCAGCGATGGCCAAGAGCTTCCTGGCTTGGTCCAGAAAAGGCCATTTCTGTTTTTGACAGGATTACAAATGAGAGGAAGGTCACCAGGCCTGCCTAGATTTCGGCCAAGCCTTTAATCATGTGGATCATGTGATAATGCATTTAGATGATTCAGTCTAGATGGACAGTCTGCTAGCAGCCCCTTGGTTGTAGGGCTACAGGGATTGTATGTGGCCCTGGGCTGTTAAAAGTTTTGTCAGTGATTTGGTTAAAATTGTAGATGGCCTGTTCACCAAAAATCACACAAAGCTGGGAGGTGTGGCCAATACCATAATGGTCATTGAAGTGGGATCTGGAAAGAGCTAGGGCATTGGACTGAATCAGACAGGATGAATTCCAATTCAGTGCTTGGGCACACAAGAAATTCAGCTTCCCAAGTAAGAAGATGTCTTGGTTAGAGAGCTATTCATCTGAGAAAGGTCTGGGGGTTTTAGTGGATTGCAAGCACAAGGGGAGTCATCCCAAAATTTGCATCCAGTCTCAGGCTTCCTTGAGAGGCAGAACTTCCAGAAAAACAGAGGTGAGACTCCCACTGTCGTCTTCCCTCATCAGACCTCGTCTGGAGTCTTGTGTCTGGAGAAGACCGTGGATAAGCTGGAGTTTATCAAGAGTTCAACCAGGACTTCATTTCCTACAACAAACAGATAAATCAAAGAGCTGGTGGTCACAGTGGCTCTTTCTCCCCTGTATTTGAAGGTCTGTCACGTGGGGTGGGGATGGGGGTGGGGTTAGACTTATTCCATTTAGCCCAAAAGGCAGAGTAATGGGTCACTTCTGCAAGGATGTCTGGGAAAGCATGCAGATAATTAGAGCTGCCCCAGAATGCAATGGGGTCCTCTCGCTGGAGGTCTTTGAGTGGGGTGTGGATGACCATTTGTCACTCATGTTTTAATGGGGATTCCTGTCAGGTGGGGGTCAGACCAGTTGACTACCGAGGGCTCTTCAAGCCTGCACTTGTGTGAATTTTCTCTCCAGTGAGAGCAGAAGAGGACGTTGGACATTTAGGTTCTGCTTAGAGGGCAGGGGTGGGACAGATCTCAAGAATGTGAAACTGCTCAGGCCTGGTTGGATACAAAGGGGAATTCTGGACAAGCATGGGGCCCAATGTGGGCTCTGAGTGTGTGTGTGTGTGTGTGTGTGTGTGTGCAGGAGAGCTTCGCTCACCAAACTTTACCATCTCACAGCATTACTGAATGTGCCACCTTGTAAGGCACATTCCAAAAGCACAGCTTTTATAATATAGATAATATATAAACACAAATACATTTTAATATATTATATATGTCTTAAGTATATAAAATATACATTTTCTAGATATTTAATAATTTTTATTATGTGTTTTTTTATTTAACAAAATTTTAAATTAGTCCCTGACTAAAAAACCTACTGGGGCAACCTATTCCCTCTGGCATAACATACAAACTCCTCACCTTGACATTTAAGACCTCCCATGCTGTGACTTACTCCCCTTTCCAGCCTCATTTCATATTACCCATCTCCCCAGAAGCTTTACCACATTCCAGCCAAAATGGAGCATTAGCTGTTCCTGCAGCTCTAAATTCTGCCTCCTGCTTCCATGAAGAGCCAGACTGCGTGGTCAGAGCTCTCTGGCTTCCTCCTCCCCGTGGTCCCTGGCCTGCCAGGCCTAATCCTTGGGGTTCTGCACTGCCTCTATGATTGGCATCCCCCCTCCTCCTTCTTGAACCTTTTCTTCTCCTGGGAGCTGGGGGTTCAGGATTCATTAGGCACACCGTGAGGCCTGGACTTAACCTCGATGCTCACACACTGGTGCCTTGCCCTGGCTCCAGAATCACTGCCTATGTTGCAGCCTTCATTCTTTGGCATGAACCATCTTCTGTGCCAGGAACATGGCCAAGCTGGCTCCTTATTTCTACTTTTATGATTCCTTTGCTTCCTTCTAGCCTCGCTTAGGAACAAGCCCTTCCAATCCTTAGCTGTCAGTGGCCCTTTCCTCAGCTTACCTGGTACTGACGAATCTGCTAGAAGACATGCTTCTCAAGGGCAGGGACAGTTCCATTTATTTTTCCTATCCCCTCAGTTCCTAGGCTGTGCTTTGTAAATAGGAGCCAGCTAATAAATACTTAGCAGATTGACTGAATGGAAAATGCCTTCCTCATAGCCTAATTAATAATAATAACAACATTATTTTTATTATTATTGGAACTACTGGAAGTTCATGGCCTCCAAGTTGGTTTCAGGGTTTCTTGGTCCTTTTATATCCATAATCAGGATGGGAGTAACAAAAACTTTGTCCAGATTTGGGCATTGAGTGTTGACTTTATTTTATAGACCTTTAGCAGCATAGAAAAAAACAAGCTTAGCGCTTAGTTGGCAAGAATAATTAGAATCCCAAAAGTTGGGCCTTGGAAGGGGTTTTGAGTAGCTACCTGGTCCAGCCTGGGATAGATTTAGTTCACCTTATCAGTGGCATTAGCAGGGACTGGTAACCCAGTGGCTGCCAGTGGGAGGAGAGGGCAAACAGATTCCCTGGGAACTCAGATTTTTTTTCTTCCTGGGAGGATGCTAGTGAGGTCCACTCTTCAGGGGAACCTTTATCCATGTGGCTGGTCCCCTTGGGACCAACAAGTGGGGCAGCCCACTCACTTCTCCCCACGGGGAACTCCACTTAACAAAGGAGAGCATTGCTACTGGCCGGGAATCCCCATTGGCAGAAAAACTCTCTTGGGCCCTTTTTATCTCCGCAGTGTGGCTTGGAATCATCATCAGCCATTGAGGAGAGATGCTGCTGTTAAGCACGTCCATATCAGAGCCCATGTGGATGCCCAGAAACCTCAGGAAACTGGGAGTTTATTCATGGAAGGTGAAAGTAAATGTTCGGAGGTCAGAGGGGCATGGTTGTCCATGTGTCACCCCCAAACCTCGTGTGTCCCCATTGAATGGCCCGAAGAGAGGGATGCACTTAACTCTGCATCTCATTTGTGGGTTCACTTTGCAGTTTGAATGTCTCACTGTGGGCACGTGGATGATTCCTCCTCATCAGATTCAGCCGAGGAGCTGATATTTCACAACCTAGAAACCACAGATACCAAGGAGTATACAGACTATAAATAGCGGCTGATTAGTGAGGGGTTTGTTTATTAGTTTCTATGCAAGTATGCCTGTATCCAAGGCTGGCCCTAGACAAATGCCCGGGTAGATCCAGTTGGCTGTGGCAACCCCTCCTTGATCCAGCTGGGGTCTCCCTCTCTGTGATCTGGGGTCTCCCCCTCCCCCTCCACACCTTGGGGTCTTCCCCTCCTGCTCCAGGGTCTCCCCCTCCATGCTCCGGGGTTCCCCATAGAGACCTGGCTTCACAAGGCTGGACTCTGGAAGGTCCCTGGGATCTTCATTTCTATCATTAATCCTATTCTCAACAATTCTTTCTAACCAACAAATGAATGAATGAAATGGGTGAAAAAAGCCTTTATCAAGAGTTACCATGTGGAAGCACTGCTAAGTGCTGGAAATGTAAATAGAAAAGTGAGATAGACCTTGCTCTAAGGAGGGCTTTCTAATTGGGGGGGATGGCACGTGGAAGAAGGGCTAATTGGGCCAGTCAGTGAGCCTGGGGGTGGATGACAAGGCCCAGGCACTCTTAGGGGGACATCAGCAGTACACGTGATATCCTGGACAGGCAGATGATGGGGCCTTGAGGACAGTCACTGCAGATGGTGAGGAATGGCGGCCCTCCATCTCACCAGAGGCAATAGAGTTGGTGACACCAACCCCACCCAAGCCAAGTCAAGCAGTCTGGGAGGAGATGGGGAGTGTGCAGAGGATGGGGCTCCTGGCTGGTGGAAGGCCCCTTCCAGTGCCTCCTGAGGCTGAGCTCACCAGGAAAAGGCTCTCTGTAGTTAGAGGGCTGATGGGTCCATTCCCTGCAATGAGTTATGGGTGTCTGGTGATGGTTCCCCAGGTACCCTTCTCAGGGTAACTTAACTGGAGACAATTGAAAGGATTGCCACTTAATGGTGGAATTTTAGACCTTGGTTGCAGGTCAGTGGAGAAGATCAGGAAGACCTTTCAGTGCCCTTAAATCATGGCAACTTCCTAAATCCGTAATTGTCCTTCACCCTAGGCAAGAGTGGGGCTGGGTGAGACTACATGACTGTTGTTGGGTGTTTTAGGGCAGCTTCCTCAAGAAGCCTTTTCTGACCCCTCCTGGCACCCCCATCCCCCTCCCCCCAGTTAGTACTTCCTCTTCCTCTAATGAAAAGCATTTCCTAGTCCTTAGGCCTACGCTTTGAAGGACTTATTTGCAAGTGCTCTTTATTCCCAGTAAAACCTAAGTCCCTTAAGGCAAGGAATTCTTTGTCTTTTCTGTTTCTGTATCCCCAGAGTTTAGCACAGTGTCAGACTCACAGCAGGTAAACTTGATAACTTGTGGAATGAATGAATGAATGAATGCATTTGTGCTAGAGCTACAGCATAGAATGAAAATACTTTGAGCTTGCCCTCCAGAGGCCTGGAAGCAGAAACTACCTCAGAGCCGGGCAGGATGAGGACAACTCCCAGTACCTGGGTGCCTCAGTCTTATCATCTATAGATTGGGGCTAAGGAAACTCAACTTTCTTTAAACACTACAGAAATTCCAACCATTGTTACTTGAAGTGGGTCTTTGTTCCACAGAGGCTAGGGCTGGCCCCAACCCCAGCTGGTTTGACCTTTTTCCTCCTCAGGCTGGTAGGGGAGAGTGCTTGGCATTTGTAGTCTGAGGCCATGGGTTGTACTCCCACCAAGATTACACTTAAACTCGGGGTAAATGGGCAAGTCTGTTTTCCGTTCCTCATCTGCACCATTCCAGTGTTGGTGTAGATGGCTTCTACATCTAGAATGCCAAATTTAGATGCCATGATCCTGTTGGGGGACCTGGCCCTGGGTCTTGGGTATCTCCACGGTGCCTAACTTGTCCAGGTTGGCATTACTGACTAGAGACTGAAGCTTCCCTAGACCTGATGCCCAACATAGCTCCCCCTGTTTTTGGGGAGCCCAGTGGTAGGTACTGAGTAAAGGATAAAGGGGGTGGTCACAGGAGGTTTAATTATGGCTGGGGAGGGCCAAGGAGAAGCAGGAAACAGAGACAAAACTCATGTGGCCAATCTGTCACCCGACATCTGTCCTAGGCCTGGCTACAGATGATGAGATTGGCATTTTGATATTTACAGTGTGAGAAGGATGAGGGCGTTGCTATGTTGGGAAGAATACCTTTAAACCCTGCCTCTCCAGGGGTGGTGCCTTTTGGAGGCTTTTCAAGGCATTTGGTGTGGCAGGACTCTGGCTGAATGAACAGGGAGTCAAGAGAATCAAGGAAGAAAAACTCCTGGGATTGGCCAGCTCTAGGGAAATGTAGGGCTACATACAGACAATGCAGATAAGTATGATGCTTTCTCCTCAAGGAAGGGGACAGATAAGAGAAAGTCACTCACTCTATCCCAGCCTGCAGTGAAGGCTGGAGCACCCCAGTGGAGAGGGGCAAGGAAAGGTCTGAGGGCAGCTGCCTGAGGCATCCTCTGGGGCACTCTCCTGGGGGATGTGGACAATAGCCTCCAGATGGAGGACCCACACCCTCTCTCCTTACTAAGAGACTTACCGAGAACAGTGATGACAAGAAATGAGCCAGAGAAAGGAAACCCAGGCCAGCACTGGTCTGTAGCATCGTGTGTGTGTGTGTGTGTGTGTGTGTGTGTGTGTGTGTGTGTGTGCTGAGCAGCAGCAGGGACAGAGCTTTGGGGGTGACAGTTGGGAAGATCAGGGACCCTCTGGAGGCTTGTTCCAGCTAGCAAGCCTGTGGGAGATGATTCATTGTTATCGTCTATGTGGGACTAGAGGATGGGCAGACAACTGGCGATTTGTTACTTCTTCATTTCAATTCCATAAACATTTATTAGATGCCTCCTCTGTGCCAGGCTCTGTGCTAAGTAAGCTCTGGGGATACAAAAAGAGACAAGACCATCCCTGCCCTCAAGGAGCTCACAGTCTAATTGGGGAGACAGCAAGCAAATAAAAGTGTGCAAATACAGGATAAGCAGAGGGAAAGCAGGATGGTAGGCTTGAGGAAGGCTTCCTGTAGGAGGTGGAATTTGAAAAGGGGGGGCATATCAGAGCCTCCTGGAGGGAGGAGGGAATGATGTTCTCTCTGCAGCTGATGGGAAAATGGCTGGTTCTGAACATTCTCTGTGAGGAAGACTTCAGGAGGAGTTTATTGTTCCAATTCTCCCCCTCCTGTCAGAGGGCTGGGAGCTGAGGAGGTAGTGCTGTAGCATCAATTCAACATTCACAGTGCCTGTGGTGGCTATGAATATGACAACATAATTCTGAATCACAAAATATAACATACTTTCCACATGGAAGACAGAACCAAAACATTTATTCAAATACCAGAAAGCCAAATCCATCATAGTAACAAAGAAAACTATATACAGTAACACTGCAGGGCCATTGCCATCCCCAAGCCTTCCCCCTGCTAGGGCCTTCCCACACATGAACATTCACAGATCAACTTCCTTTGGGCTCTGCTCATCCTTCCTATTCTACCCTTCCCTTTCCACCTGTTCAGTAAGCTCCTTCCACCACAGGCGCATGTGACTCAGGCTTCCACTTGACTTAAGAAGGTCACATGGGCCTATTAATGGATGGGAAAGATCTTCCCATTAAGCAAAAATAAATTAACAGTGCAGGTACCCAACCAAAAATAAGCCCATGCCTGGGGATGGGACTTCAGGGGATCTGCTTATCCTCCTGGGGGCTTGAAGTTCTGCAGAGAAGCCAAGCAGTCTCCATCCCTATGATTGTCCCTTTCTTCAGTTTGGCCACATGTTTTCATTCAATACTTTCTCATTTGCTCTGTGATTCCTGCCTGCCCCGTGAAACAGAATCTGCTGTGCTGGGGGGCACAAGGCCCATCTTTCCCCCTCATTGACCCCCAAGTAACCCAAGAGACTAGTAGCACATACAGGATGTGTGCTCAGTAAGTGATTCAGCTGGATTCCTTGCATGTTCATGCACAGGTTCCTAGGTGGGCAGAGATGTTCTTTGTGGATTCTTCTATTGCTGCATGCCCTAGAGAAAGCCTGGTACCGAATGAACAAGTCTGCCACTGCCCAAGGCCTTGGAGATGACACTCTTGACATATAGGAACCACTTCTTGCAGGTGAGCTCCCCGCGCTCTCTAGGAACTAAGGAATCCACTTTGACTCTGGGGCAGAAGGAGAAACAAAATGATTTCCTCATCACCTTTTATGTTGGTCTGATGTAAAAGGAAGCCCCAGATTTTAAAAAATGAGCTATTTGGTGCAAAACAAACAAGGATTTATATTCTAGACTTAATAGGCTGTAACAAGTCCTTTGAGAAATCCATATTGTGAAATGAATGCATACTGATGTTGGAGCTGAGGCTTCTTAGCTCAATAAATTATAATTGGTTCCTTCTCTAGTCTGTAAATCTCTCTTTTGGCACTTTAATAAAACATATACATGGATATCTCTATGTATAATAGAGACCCCAAAGCCATTATAGTCCATCATGTAAATTATTGGCTCTATCTATTAAAGTCTACTTCCAACTTGTCTGCCAAAAGTTCTTGTGAAATTTTCCCAATTATTAAATCGGAGTCCTCAGAGATGGTATATTTTTATCTTCAAAGCCTGCCAAGGAGCGCTCTCCACTTGAAGAATCACTGATCCCACATGTACAGCTAGCTACCACCCAAGCAGCTCCCACATGGCTTGGGGGCCCACAAAAGGAAGGGTGGGGCTTGGAGGCACAAAGGAGGAGTTTCTGAGAGAGCCCCAATAGGGGAGGGTTACCTTTGTAAGAGTGGAGGCCTCGACCTTGAACTCAGGGTGCCCTATGGCCCCCATCTCTGTTTCCATTAAAACTGATCTTGAAAGAATTGTCTCAATTAACAAATTTTAGCAGCATGTGTAAGAATGGATCTTGGGGTGTTTCTCATTTGTTTATTTATTTATTTATTTTAAATCTGTACATTTGATATCAGTGCAGAGACTGCCAGAAACCCATCTGCCTCCTGGGAGACTTCCCCCTGGGAGGTCTGCAGGAGGGGCTTCCCAGAGACAAAGGAGAGCTAATGTGTATGGGACACCATGTGCGCTGCTCGGTCCCAGCCACCAAGTGCCCAAGTTGTGTTGGGATTGGAAGGCAATTAATCCACCTCAGGTTTTTTATTGGATCATAATTACAACCACATCTTCCCTTGTAAATTGACTCATTAGTGCCTTGTCTGCCAATTAGCACACGGAGCTTTGTAGGTTGGGTGGGATCTGCTGCTGGCCCTGTGGTGCTGGGGGCAGGGCCTCCTTCTTCAGAGGGGTGGAGGCTTCCATCACAAGTGGGGCTGCAGCCCGGCCTAGGGGAGGAACTCTGCACTCCCAGTGGGAGGGAGAGCTTGGCTTGAATCCCTGCCCAGCTAATTACTTGCTAAGTGAGCTTGGGCCTCTGTTTCCTCATCTGGAAAACGCAGAGACTCAAAGCCCTTTTCCTCATCTTTTCCCTCTAAATCTAAGGAGTATCATGTACACTTCCTTGGGGGGAAACTGTAGTCTCATAATATCTATGGAGATGTATATGGGTGTGTGTGTATGTGTAGGTGCATATCCATCTATGTGTGGGTACATATATATATATATATATATATATATATGTATAATGGAGAGAGAGAGGGAGACAGAAGGAGGAGGAGGAGGAGAAGGAGAGGAAGAGGAAGAGGAAGAAGAGGAAGAGGAAGAGGGAGGAGAAAGAATGATATAATGATAACAAGTTGGCTTAGAAGCCTAGAAGCCCTGCTTTTGAGTACTGCCTCATTTACCCAGATCTCAGACTCACTAAATAGAGAACAAGAACTCAAACCCAAAACATATTCTAATGGGTGAGGAACCTTCTGCCTCAAGGCTGCCTGCATGGCCCTCTAGGTCCTCAACTGCGGCCCCTTAATAAAAGGATTTGTTCTGTAAAACTTGGACAGTCAAAGGGCCGCACCCAAGCCTTAGAGCCATGAAAACAATGAATAATAGCCATCCCAACTGAGGTAAGCACTATAGATGTCATTATTCCCACCCAGAGCCTCAGAGAGCTCAGGGAATGTTCTCAGGGTCACACAGCAGGGGTCAGAGGCAGGATTCTCCATCAGCCTCATCAGTGGTAACCAGGGCCTTGCCTTGTCAATTGTCATAAAACTTCCACAAAAATCAAGATAGTCCTGGAGATGCTGACTTCGTGGTGGGGGTCAGGGGATGCAAGGACCCAGGGGGTGACTTTTGCCAACAAAGTCCTGGTTACCCTTCAATAGGACCAACTGAGCTTTAAGATTCAGATGTTTTTTGACTAATGTGGAAATATATTTAGTATGATTGTACATCTATAGCCTATATCAGACTGAATGCCATCTTGGGGAGAGAGGGGAAGGGAAGGGAGGGAGGGAGAAAGAAGTTTGGAGCTCAAAATTTTATAAAAGTGGATGTCAAAAACTTTCTTTAAATGTAATTGGGAAAAATAAAATACTACAATTTTTAAAAAAGAAAGAAAAAAGATTTAGATGTTTTTGGAAATCATAAGGCATTGTTTTAGAGTCAGAGTCTCTCTTGTGGTTCAGTCTGCAGAATTGTACAATGAGCCTTTTTGCTCCATTTTTACTTACCTAATTGAGGTGGTCAGTAGCTCATGGAGCCATAGATACCACAAGTTCTCAGGGCACCCCGGGCCCCATGGACAATAAGCATCCCTGGTACTTCCAGTGAAGGTGTAGGACCTATGTTGTTGGCTTTTCTAGGGTTCAGTTTCTTTCTTCTACTCAAACAGTTGTTCAGTCCAGATCAAAGGAACCTCGGTGGCATTCCCATCCCTGAGTGGTGTCCCCAGATTCAGTCTCTATCTCAGTCAAAATGCTGGCTCAGGAAGTCTTTGCCCTGGATCTCCTCCAGGGTCAGGCATCTGGCTGGAGTTGTCCTAGACTGTTCCCTGAGCAGTAAGTGATTATGATGCATTTTCTTCATAAGAGATCCAGCCGTACTCTTTTATAGATGAATGGATGTCTAGATTCTCAGTTTCCTGATCTGAAGCAGCCTTCCATGGATCCATTCTGATCTCCTTCCCTGGTAAGCTGCATGTCTCAAGAGAAGTGGGGAGAAGTGGGGCCAGGATTCAGTGTGGGCTCAGGGCACTACTGGTGGGAGCAAAGTCAGTCCTAGCCAGACCCCCGGTCACCAGCCCCTCTAATCTTCCTTTCCATTATGCCCCCTGAGAACCTGCCTTGGTCATGGTAGAATTGGGAGTTTTCTGGTTGGTCCTAGTTAGAGCGGGCCCTTTCCAGACTAAGACCGTTGTAGTAGGCACACTGCCCATGGGGGATGAAGATGGCCCAACAATGACAACAGTTGCTCCCGTAGAGCAAGCATTTTGGTCTGGCCTGCCTGAGATAAGTGCCTTGTGCTACAGTGCCTAAGCAGGGAGACAATTGGCAGAGAAACCCCTGGAGGTGCCTGCTGAGAGCAGGGGAGACCTGCTAAAAGGAAAGGCCAGGGCAGCTACCGGAGGTGGGCCTGGCAGAGCCGAGGAGAAGCCTGTCTGCCCAGGGCAGCCACAGAGGCTGAGTCTGGGCCAGTGGTCTTGAGAGAGCCTATGCCACAAGGCTTTTCAGAACCACTGTGCCACAGGACTGTGACAAAGATATGACAGAATTCCAGTGGAAAATCTTGCCCTTGGGTCAGAAAATAAAATTCATAGTTGAGGATTGGTTGAAGAAAGTTGTCACATTTGTCCTAAGGAGACTTCATGGCACACGGTGCCCATTGTTAGGTGTTTGAAGGACGGCATCTTGGAAGAAGCATCAGGTATGTTCTGCCGGTCCCAGACAGTGGGACTTGGGGCAGGGTGAGGAAGCTGCAGGGGGCAGCTGGAGGAGAGAGAAGACTTCCCAATGGGTCCAGCTCCATAAAAAGTGGGCTCCCCCTCACTTGAGTTCATTGTGCAGTCAGTCATTTCTTCAATTCAGCCACCAGCTCTTGGTGACCCCATCTGGGGTTTTCTTGGCAGAGATGCTGGAGGGGTTTGGCATTTCCTTCTCCAGCTCATTTTATAGATGAGGAAACTGAGTCAATCAGGGTGAAGTTACTTGCCCAGGGTCACACAGCTGGTAAGTGCCTGAGGCCAGATTTGAACTCTGGAAGAGGAGTCTTCCTGATTCCAGGCCAGCTCTAGGCACTATGGTGCCTCCAAGCTGCCCCTCCCTTGAGGTCTTTAGTCAAAAGTGGTATGCCCTTGTTGGGTATCTTAGAGAAAGGAAACTGGTTCAGGTGCAGATGGATGGAGGTGACCTCCGAGGTCCCTTCCCACTCTGACCCTCTGTGATTCTTTCAGACGTTAGCAGACATCAGGTAATGCCAAACCCAAGGGACAGCCCTCTTTTCTGGACCTTTTTGGTATTTCCCATGCTATTGTTACTCAGGCCTTGCTCTGCCCTGACTCTGACCAGCAATAAAATCCCCGCCTTCCGTGTCCCTGTGTACCCAGGGCAAGTCTTTTGGACCCCCCCCACCCCTGAAGGACTGGGAATCTCCAGTACTGAGTCTGTGGCTCTCAGTCCATCTAAATGGGGGGAATAGAGAGTGCTAGGCTTGGAGTCAGAAAAACCTGGGTTTGAATCTTGTCTCATGCAGTCAGTCAGCAAGCAGGCACAGTGCTAGGGACCGGGGAAGCCTCAGACACTTTCTGGCTTTATGGGGCCTCTCTCAGTGTCTGGTCTGCTGGGTTTGAAAGTGAGGAAGATGACAGCACCCACCGGGCTAGTGGGCAGGATGTGCGGAGACCAGACATAAGGGGATTTGCAAGGCTGAAAGTGCAATAGAATGCAATTATAATCATTATAGTCTAAGTGGGGTTGCTTTTTCCAGTGACTGTTTAAATCAATAGCCCCCGGCCCCCCCACAAAGCATGGTCTGTGGCTAGTACTTGGGCTTCCCCTGTGATAGGCCCTAAAGTCTGACTTATCTGGAGGAATTTCTCATGCCAGGACTGGACCCAGGAGTCAAGCTTGGAGCCAGTATCCCAGAAGGCTCCTTTGAGAGCTGAGAAGGAAAGGACTGGAGGGAAACTGAGGCTCAGGATGTCTCTGAAAGCCTTTGGGGTGAGGCACGTGGAGTAGGAGAGAGCCCCAGGGAGGCAGCTTCTTCTTCTGACTAATTTCTTGTGCTCTGGGTGCTAACCTCTGCTTCTCTGCCCCTCAGTTTGTAAATGGGGTGCTTTGGGATCTATGTCTGTAAAATCAATTTGTAAAAGCAGTCTGTAAAGTCACACTCCCCCCGCCCCCACCCCAGTCTCAAAGCATTAACTCTGCCCCTTCCCCCTGCCAGCACTCTGCCCAGCAACAACTCATGAACTGTTTATCTCTGCTTGAAACAATAAGCTACTTATGAATCCTTCACAAAACTATCTATAAACATTTTTAGCTTAGGCAAATGTTATCTCCTTTAGTTGGAGTGGCCAGCTGCACCATGAATTCTTCAGTACCCTATCTATAGGGTAACTCCTTAGCCAATTATACCCACACTGTGTCTCTGATGGCCTTGGTTCCCAACATCTATCTTGTCAAGCCTGACATTGATGGGTGGCAGACTGGGCACTCCTTAGTGGCCCTGACTTTAGTGACATGTCAGGCCTAAAACCACACCTCCAGGTAGCCCCTCCTTGGGCTATTTCCCAGTGAATCACGGGCAATACGCCTGTGCAGTTGATACTAAAAGTGCATGGTCCTTTAAGCACTGACCACTCCTTAACTCCTCCCTGATCCCACCCTTACTCACCTAGTTAGCATAATTGACACCTTAAAACTATGCCTGTGATCTCTGCAAGTTTGCAGGTTCCATAAGAATCTAGCCTGCTGTCCTTGTGCAGTGTAACAATAAACTTTACAATTTCGGCTTCAAGGTTTGCTTGAGACTGGTGAATTCCTTCCAGACTGGATGCCAGGGTGGGTCCCTGGCAGAACCTCTTACCCTTTCCCCTTCCTTATCACCCTTCCCTTTTCAGTTGGAGCCTTCATTTAGAAGGTAGTTTTGTTTTTTAAAAAAAAAGAAAGGATGAAAACCCCCGACTCGTTACTCCCTTCCTGTCCTTTACCTTGGACAAATGGACTGAGGCTGTGGCACTGAACTCATCAGCCCTGACCTTGACTTGACCCCATTGGCTTTTTCCTCTCCAAGCCGGTGCCACTTTTTCTTTCGGGCACCGTTCATTTCAGTGTTAGATAGAGATCAATAGTCATAGCTCGGAATTGGCATCTTCGGAGGACAAATCTGTCGGGCGGCGGTTCGTGGACCTGATAGGGCTTCAGCTGAGAAAATAGTGTACTATTTCATTATTGTTTTCAGTGACAGTGTCCCCAGAGGTATTTCATCCCAGGGCCCAGATGCTGACAGGCTCTCCTGATGGCTTATCTATCATAGGGTTTTCATTCCTATCCTTTCCTGCTTGGCTTCTGGAGTGGAACTTTATTTCAGAGGCCCCCAAATGAGAAAATATGGCCATGGCTATGCCCCCTGCCCCACCCTTGGGTGCAGGGGAATGGAGCTGAGAGTGCCCCAGGGAAAGGGGACACATTGGACATTGGTCATCCTGACTAAGATCCTAGGTCAGTTGTATATTTACATCCAGCTTACAAAGACTTCTTGAGCATTGCCTTAATGAACAAACAAAATAAACCCCAAACAAAAATAATACTGGGCAGATTACTTCCCTGAGAATGACCATTGGCTGGTTTGGGAAGATGGCGCTGGTCACAGTCGCTGACCCACGGAGTCATCCTTTCCTATTAATGTGAAAGAGATGACTCTGGCATCTACAATGACTTCCTTTCTCATCTTTGCTTTCTAGGGAAGTTCTTTCATCTGGGAACTTGAAGATGGCAGGAGGGGGACGGGAGAAAGGCCAAAGGCCACTGTTTTCACCCATGTTTTTCCATTGCTTGGCTATTTTTGTGAGCTCATTAAGGTTTTCACTGTGGAGATGGAGATGCTGCCATTGTTCTTCAGAGGTGAATGGCACAGGCCCTTCATTGTGTGACTGTGGGTTGATGCTACTATTCCAATTGTTTAGGGGACATTTGGGGGAACCCTCTTATAGCTGGTGTTCATCTACCTCTCTGACATACTGACTGAGCTCGGTATTTACCTTGCATTTTCTCTGTATGTGTTTATTTTTTATTCACCTAAATACGCTAGACTGTATCCCACATAAAATGGAAACTCCTGGAGAATAGGGAT
Source organism: Gymnobelideus leadbeateri (assembly GCA_011680675.1). NCBI lineage: Eukaryota > Metazoa > Chordata > Mammalia > Diprotodontia > Petauridae > Gymnobelideus > Gymnobelideus leadbeateri. The sequence goes on along the minus strand of WOXC01003680.1, from coordinate 344,992 downwards.
GATTTCAGGGGTTGTCTTTGTACCCCCAGAACCAAACCTAGTAACTGGCCAACTGATAAATGCTTGTCCAATGACTGATCAGTCAATTGAAAGGAACACAATGACAGAAATGAAATAGTTCCTGTCTTCGAAGAGTTTCCAGTCTAGGGGTATAAGCACAGGTGGGGCCATGTGCTGAAGCAGAAGGGTCCGGACTTGGAAACAGCCTGCCTGGGTTTCCATCTTGATTCTTTGGGCAGATTATCCAACCTCTTTAGTCCTCTGCTTCACCTCTACATTGAGGAGTCTGGCCTTGGCAGCCTTTAAGGTCTATTCCACCTTTAAATTCTCTAGTCTTAGAAAATAAAAATTGGCCATCCAAAGAAATGAGATCCATCAGTGGCAAATGAAGCAGACCAAATGCTTTGGTCCTTGCAGTTTGGTTGGGTGGGGGTGGGAGAGTGAGGAGAGGGGTTGGGTCCCAAATGGATTCTACCAAATCCAGAGCAATGACCAAAAAACCTCCCTACCTTCTACATCATCCTAGCAAGTGCTATTTGAATGGCGCTGGCATTTCAGGAAGAGCCCTGCTAGCCAGTCTCCCACCCCTATTTTCCATGGATCCCAAGTTGTAGACCTCTGGCCTGGAAGGCTGGATTATCTTCCGTGAGGAGGAAGGGTTGTATATATATATATATATATATATATATATATATTTTTTTTTTTTTTAGTATCATTATCCACCAGCTGAGGTGGGTGGAATGAAAATAGTCTCCCACAAGCTCCCCTTAGTTTGCATAGTATTCTTAGAATGGGGTAACTTTGGCCTTTGTGATTTAAATGACAGTGAAGGTGAGCAAAGGAAACAAAAGTTATTTTGGGGCTGGAGGGAGGGCCTGGGGAGTGTTCTGGCTTCAGTGCCACGGGTCTGCTTTGCCTTCCTGGAGGCTTGTCCAGAGGCTCTGGGAGATTCTTTGTAACTTGTCTACTGGGCCTCCCTCTAGTCTCAGCCAAAGTCTCAAAAAACAAACAAACAAACAAACAAAAAACCCTTTCCCTTAAAAAAATTTTTTTAAGCCTTTCCCTTTGGCCTTAATCTTAGCGTCCTCTCTCCAGATCACTCCCAACTGATCCCCATTCTATCTTGTTTGCTTACAGTGGTTTTCTTGTTGTCTGTCCCAGACCGGGAGCACCTTGAGATCGGGGAGTCTTTCTCTGTATCCCCAGATAGGACAAGTAGGTGACTCTGCTCTTCCTAAGTTCAAATCTGGCCTCAGACACTTACTAGCTATGTGACATTGGGCAAGTCACTTAACCCTGATTGACTCAGTTTCCTCATCTGTAAAAGGATCCAGAGAAGGAAATGGCAAAATCCTCCAGTATCTCTGCTATGAAAACCCCCAATGGGGTCACAGAGTGTTGGCTGTGACAGAACAACAAGAAGTATTCCCAGAATTTAGCAAAATGCCTGGCAAAATTAGGTACTTTATAAATGTTAACTGACTTGATAATGACCCTTTAAAACTATAAGGCAGTACAAACTTTCTAGATGAATATTTCCCAGGGCTTTTCCTTGTGATTGTCTATGGGGTAGAACAGGCTGAAAGTCACCAAGTATGTCCGAATGATTTGCCTCACTTCCTTAATATGCCATGATGTAAAGAGCTTCCTTTGCAGCCTGGAAGATCTGGGCTCAAGTCTCACCCTGGGCACTCACTGAGTAACCCTGGGTGAGTCACATGCATGGTGAATCCCTGCATGGCCTGGGCAACGCCTAAGCTATATGCAGCCTTGCACTGGCAGAGGGGCCTTCCCCATTTGGGAGTTCCAATGAAATCATAGCTCTAGTCCTTATTCCCTATCCTGCCTTTAACATGGAGCAGGACTCACATGTGCAATGGGCTCTCCCCTGCACGGTGCAGCTAAGTTAATGGGGGACAGCAAATTGACTTTGGCTGTGCTGATGCACCATTTTGGCTACCTATGATCTGACCTATGAATGAGGAGCAAAGGTCGATGGTAAGACTATTGGCTGGAATGCTTAGGAGGACCTGCTGAGGCCAAGAAGGTGGCCCAGAGGGGGCCTGGCAGATTCTAGGAAGCCTGGGAAGGATTAGAGAGTCAGGTGGGGGGGGAGGGGGGAAGGAGGCGGGGGTAGCCAGATTTCTGTGAAAATCACATTGTTTTCTTCTTAGAGAGGGACCTCCCTCTTTGGGTTGACAGTGGCCAGGAGGGTCAAAGCCCTTGGATGCCTATAAGAAGGTGAGGCGAGTGTGGAACTTGAGCCACTACAGGCATTGGTTAAGGTCCTTCCGAGCTGGGCTCTGGGGATAAAAACCAAATCTTTTGTGCCTCCAAGGAGCTTACATTCTCTGGGGAGGATACCAAGTATGCAAAGACAAATCAATGCCAGAGTTTGAGGCCAGGAGAGTGCTCAAACCGCTAAGGGGGATCCAGAAAAGCTTTGCTGAAGCTCCTAAGAGGCAGGGGTGAGGAGGGGACTCATTCTAGGTAAAGACACAGAGATGGAAGGGGTTTGACAACAAAGAGGCCATTTTGGCCCAGACACAGCGGATGGAAGAGGGAAGAGTGTGAAATGTGTCTAGAAAAAATATGTGAAGCCTTTAGGGATTTTAGAATCAGAAGGGACCTCAAAGGTCTTCTAGGTTACACCTTCACTTTACAGAAGAGGAAACAGAGGCTTCTAGAAGTTAAGTCTTGCCTGAGGTCACCCAGGTGATGTCTAGTGCCCTGACTCCACTCCAGTTCTGTTCATTGCCTCACACTGCCCTTAGGTTGAAGTCAGATTGTGCAGCACCTGTTTGTCCCTAGAATAAACTACGAACTCCTCTGCTTGTCATGGAGATAGGTCATAAGGAGCCACTGAAGACTGTGGAGCATAAGTGGGCATCAACCATAGTGTTAGAGTTAAAAATTGGGGGATGGAACACCAGCTAGAACAAAAATACTATTAGAATAATTACGTCCCTGCAAACTTAGGCCAAGTCCATCTGCACTTTGCAGCCCAGAATCTGGCTGGTCTGTGTCCTTCAGCTTAGTCTTTGAACATTTCCTGATTGTGGTTGGAGAGGAGGAGGTAAAGGAGAGGGCCTGCCACTTATCCCACAGCCTGTTCCAAGACAAGTTGTAAAAGGGTCAGGAGAAATGAGAATATTTATGAGGCCAGAGAAAAGAACAAGAGCATAAAAATATTAGAACAAAGAACAACGAACTAACTGGTTCCAGGAGAAACCAGGAACACCAGGAGTGGCCCTGGACAGTGTAGTTGGGAGGAGAATATCCTATTGAAGAAGGGGAGGGGGAGAGGGAGCTCCCCAGCTCTTGGCCTCTGACCTCGGTGGCTTTTCTGCCCATGGACGAACAGTTTGGTTTTTTGAGGGTTTTTGAAAAGGTTGGGACGGGGACTTCCTACCTCTGAAGGTTAACTGTCTTTGAACTTACATTTTATTTTTTCAATTAACAAGCATTTATTTTATCTTCTTCCCACTTCCTTCACCTCCCACTGACAAAAATACAAGAAAAAAACAAAACCCTTGTAAGGAAGATGCAGAATCAAATAAAAGAAATCCCTGTATTCATGTGCCAAAACCCCTGCTCCTGGAATCCTTCACCTCTGTGTCAGGAGGTAGGGAGCAGGCTTCCTCATCAGCCCTTCAGAACTGCAGGCCAGTGTTGCTTCCATCAGGGCTCCTAAGTGTTTCCAAGCTCTTTGTCCATTCTACACATCCTTCTCTTGGTTCTTCTCCTCACTTAATTCTGCATCTGTTCATACAGTTCTTCCAAAGCTTCTCTTATACCTTTCATCATTCCTTATGGTGCAATAATATTCTGATGCCTTCATATACAGTAATTTATTCAGACACTCTCCAACTGAGGGACATCCCTATGTTTATTTATTGTCTTTCTAGCACCCAAAGTCTTTTGTCTTTCTTTCTATCCAGTGCCTGGCAAGGGCAGGTGCTTAATAAATAGATGTTCATCTATTGGCTGATACAAGGTAGTTGGGAGGGCTGGCACTGGAAGCTGGGGGGAGGAGAGGGGTGTCAGGAAAGACTTCATGCAGAAAATGAAGGACTTTATGAGGCAGAAATAAGGACGGAGTGTATTTTGGGTGTGTAGGATGGTGTGTGTGTGCACATATTCTATATGTGTGCTGTATATATGTCTAATGAGTGATTATTATATCCCCCCAATAAAATATAAGCCCTTTGCAAATCAGGATTATTTGTCCTTTTATCCCTAAGGCCTACCACAGTGCCTCGTACACAGTAGGTGCTTAATAATTGCTTGGTTGATTGACTCCACATCTAGCCCACTTTCCAATGCACCACATTGAGTGTTTCTTCCCTCGTGGGAGCAGAAGTCTCATCCATCTCCCTTTTTCTTCTCCATTTTGTGCATGTGTCTTCTCTGTCCAACTGTGGCGGTTATTAGGAAATGTGAGTTCTTTGTCCAAAGTCGATGCCTGATGGACTGATTGACCACTCCAGATGTCTTTGAGTTAAAATTTAACTAAGACCTGTATATTTTAATCCTTTGTTCTTAATAAAATTTAAGAAAGTGTCTTACAAACCTAGGAATTTACATGAATGAAAGGTATCCATGAGAGCAGAGACAGTAATGGGGCCTGCAGCTCACAAGAGAAATGCCTTTGAGAAGGAAGACAGGGCAGTCCCATAAAGTGTTGGCTCATGGTGCTGGTGCACGCTTAATGCATCCGAGTGATTTGGTGTAGGGGAGAGGGAGTCCTAGAGTGCCTTCTGCCTAGGAGGCTCTTGGACCTTGTGCTGAGGCCCAGAGGAAAAAGCCCAGGAAAAACCATCACGACTTCCCCGCCCTACACTTCCGCTGTCGTGCACTTGTAGAGGGTGATGTTCAGAAGCCAGGCCAGTCACAAGCTGGCAGACCGGACCTACCCTGGGAAGAAGGGAAGGGAAGTTAATACAATCAAGCTAATTTAGAAAACAAAACAAACACAGTTTTTATGGAGTTCAAAAACAATGCAACCACTTAAAAACACTCTTGCTGTTTTAGAATTATGTGGTGAAAGTGTTTTGTTTTTGAAAAATTAATTTTGTGGCTTTATCAGCTTTTCCCTGCAGGTGCACAAGTTCATCCAGAGGTTGATTCAGAACAATATGGATCTGAGGAACAAAAAACCCCACAAATAGAAAATATTCACCCATCCATCTATATCCATTCATTCATTTTCAAAAAAACACTTTTTAAAAGTACCTACTATGTGCAAAGGTCTGTGCCAGACACTCAGGGAGATATAAAGAGCTTAGAGAACAGACACCCCTGACCTCACAGAGCTTAGAGTCTAGCAGAGGGACGTGGCATGTACAAAAATAATTATGGTATCCATGATCGCATGCTAAGTTCATTAGAGAAGTACTAACCAAGAGCTGTCTATGGGTTCCCAGGCTCTAAAGCTAGAAGCTGCTTCAGAGAAGTCTAATACAGTCTCTCATTTTCAGAAAGGCAGTGAGGAAGACCAGACCCAGAGAGTCTAAGTGATTTGCCCTAGATCATCACACAGGAGAGCAGCTGCAGAGCTATCACTAGGGAGATGTACACCTAGGGCAGCCCAGCTGTGCAACCCTCAAATCAAGGAATTAGTGAGTGCTCCCATGGTCTTGTCCCTAAAGCCTTCCCCATACCCTGGACTGCCCTGCGGTAGGCACAAGATAGCTCCTTGTCTTCTGAATCTCTCTCTGGTGGAGTGATGGTAGGGGAGGCAGAGATGCCAGGCCAAGCCAGGGATTCCAGGAGGGTGAGAAATATGCCGATTTCTATTGTTTCTTTAACCTTTAGCACCCTAGGGCAAAGTTCCAATCACTCTGCCCTGATTATACCTTTGAATAGCAGGGCTAAGATTTGAATTCAGGTCCCCTCATCACTAATTGGGGGTGGAGTGAGAAGGGAAATTCTTACTGATTTGGATTTGGGGGTGAGAATTAGGAAAGAGTTCCAGGGCGAGGTGACATCTGAGATGGCTTTGAATCCATACATCAATCAATCACCAAGCCTTTATTAAGTGCCTACTGTGTGTCAGGTCCTGTGAGATATAAAGACCAAAAAAAAAAAAGCAATGCCCTATTCCCAAGGAGCTGATTTAGTGGACTCATTACCTTAACAAGGACTGGCAGGCAGCAGCATTTCTTGTGAATGAAATAAACTTGTAATTGATGAACATGCAGAGAGGCAGGATGACCAGAGGTCTGGCCCAGAGGTGCGGTTTGGCCATCCCCAGCTACCACATGCCCTCAGGTGCTTACTTCTAGGCTCATCACATTGCACAAATAACTTTCCCTGACTAACTTCAATCCCTTCATGACAATTTGGTTCTAATTGTGTTAAAATTTTGTCAAAGTCTCCCTTGGACTAGAAACTCACTTGCCAAGTTTTCGCCCAAGGCAGATTTTAATGGCCAAGCACTCCAGCCATCAAAGGGAGGAGGAGTTATCCGAATTTCTTTTTCCCAGATGATGACAGCTTGCAAGATGGAGAGCCTGGGTGCAGCCCTGACAGGCAGAGGGGAGGCTAATCACTCCTCTCCTCCTTCTTGGAGGAAGCAGGAGGAAGGCGCTGCCGCCACACAGCTTTTGCTGTCATGGGGAGGCTCTTAATCTTAGCAGCTCAGAGTGTTTGGAAGTCAGAGGTAATTTCACCGGGATGGGAGCTTTCACAGTCATTTATACCTTTCCTGTATTAGTTTACCTCTTCTCCAGTGGTGCCTTTGCTTTGAGTTCAACAAAGCTCATTCACTTGGGCATTTTCTGCCTCTCACAGTGAAGGCCCAGAGTCAAACAAACAGACCTGAGACATTGGGGTTTGCCTCAATGACTGCTGGGTATATGGAGCCAGTGCAGCCTTTCAGAGACTGGCTAAATGCTCTTGGAAGAAAGAAAACAAAGCAAATGGACTAAGTTTGCATTATTTAGTTCATTGGAGAAGTCAACGGCATTGACTAGGAAGAACCTGGTCAATTTTCCAAGGCTTTCTGGGTAACATTTACTAAGAAATGCGGGTTACACAACATGGGCACCATCTTGCCAGTGATTCACTGGATCATAGATTTCCTGCTTTGAGGGACCTGAGAAGGCCTATAATCCTACCCATCCATTTTACAGATTTGGAAACTGAGACCTAGGGAGGTGAAGTGGTTTTTCTCATGGTCAGATAGGTAGTAAATTGGCAGAGAGCTGGGAGCCTGAAATCATAAGGTAGAAGGAACGCTGGGTCTAAAGTCAGATGACCCATGTTTCTTATTAGTGGTGTGATTTTGGACAAGTCACCCCCTCTCCCTGGGACTTAGTTTCCTTATATGTAAAAGGAGGGGGTTTGATTAGATGGTCTCTGAAGTCCCTCCTGGCCTGCGGTCCAGAATAGCTGAGTTCAAATCCTACCTTACATGCTTATTAGCTGGGTAACCCTGGACAAGTCACCTAACCTGCCTCAGTCTCTGTTTCCTCATCTGAAAAATGGGAATGACAATAGTATCCGCCTCCCAGTGGTAGGGGACCAAATGAGAGAATATTTATAAAGTGCTATGTAAATGCTAGAGATGCTGCTGCTGAAGATGCTGATGATGGTGACCAGGATGCACTGGGGTCACCTGCCTTCATAGAGGACGTCATGGAGCTGTTTCAGGCAAGTCTTCCAGAAAACTGAGATCCCTGGCTGCACTTAGAGAGGCCTGGCTTCCAGGACTGAGGAGGGGGCAGGCTCCTTGTGTTCTGCCCTCCTCCCGCCCCATCTGCAGGTGAAGAGTGCTGGGCACCGAGCTCTAGCTTCACACCTGGGATGCTCCCTCTCACCCATGGGGCCCTCAGAAAGCTGCCTGACGATGGAGGCAGCATGGAGACTTTTATCCTCCTTTCTCCTCTTACTGGACCTCCTCCATTCTGGGTGCTGCCCTTTACCACCCCACACCTGCCTCTGTTGTGCCCCACTCAATGCCATGTCTCTTCTCTGTCCCTGTCTCTCTGTCGCTGTCTCTATCTCTTTGTCTCTGTCTCTGTCTCTCTCCCTCTGTCTGTCTCTCCTCTCTCTCCCCCCCCCCCGTTTCTGTCTCTGTCTCCTCTCTTCTCTGTCTCTCTCTCTGTCTCTCTGTCCTCTTCTCTGTCTCTCTCTCTCCCCTCTTTCTGTTTCTCTGTCTCCTCTCTTCTCTGTCTCTCCTCTCTCTCCCCCCCGTTTCTGTCTCTGTCTCTGTCTCCTCTCTTCTCTGTCTCTCTGTCCTCTCTTCTCTGTCTCTCTCTCTCCCCTCTTTCTGTCTCTCTGTCTCGTCTCTCTCTCTGTCTCTGTCTCTCTCTGTTCTCTCTCTCTTCTCTGTCTCTCTGTCCTCTCTCTCTGTCTCTCTCTCTGTCTCTCTCTGTCTCTGTCTCTCTGTCTCTCTCTCTTCTCTCTCTGTCTCTGTCTCTCTGTCTCTGTCTCTCTCTGTGTCTCTCTCTCTGTCTCTCTGTCCTCTCTCTCTCTCTGTCTCTCTCTCTCCTCTCTCTCTGTCTCTCTCTCTTCTCTTCTCTCTGTCTCTGTCTCTCTCTGTCTCTCTCTCTGTCTCTCTCTGTCTCTCTGTCCTCTCTCTCTGTCTCTCTCTGTCTCTGTCTCTCTGTCTCTCTGTCTCTCTCTGTCTCTGTCTCTCTCTCTTCTCTTCTCTCTCTCCCTCTCTCTGTCTCTTCTCCTCTCTGTCTCTCTCTCTCTCTGTCTCTGTCTCTCTGTCTCTGTCTCCTCTCTTCTCTGTCTCTCTGTCCTCTCTTCTCTGTCTCTCTCTCTCCCCTCTTTCTGTCTCTCTGTCTCCTCTCTTCTCTGTCTCTGTCTCTCTCTCTGTCTCTCTGTCCTATCTTCTCTGTCTCTCTCTCCCCCCCCCGTTTCTGTCTCTGTCTCTGTCTCTCTGTCTCTCTATCCTATCTTCTCTGTCTCTCTCTCTCCCCTCTTTCTGTTTCTCTGTCTCCTCTCTTCTCTGTCTCTCTCTCTGTCTCTCTGTCCTCTCTTCTCTGTCTCTCTCTCTCCCCTCTTTCTGTCTCTCTGTCTCCTCTCTTCTCTGTCTCTGTCTCTCTCCCTCTGTCTGTCTCTCCTCTCTCTCTCTCCCCCCCCCCCCGTTTCTGTCTCTGTCTCCTCTCTTCTCTGTCTCTGTCTCTCTCTCTGTCTCTCTGTCCTCTCTTCTCTGTCTCTCTCTCTCCCCTCTTTCTGTCTCTCTGTCTCCTCTCTTCTCTGTCTCTTTCTCTCTCTCCTCTCTCTCTCGGACTTCAGCTGGCATCCTCAGAGGAGTGGCTGCCTCTTTATCATGAGAGGAGGATAAGGTGCTGCCATCTTTCTTTGCAGGTAGCCCCCAGAGCCCAAGCTTCGGCTCCTATAGAGAGTCAGAATCCCCTCACATCTTTGGTGAGTCCAGGAAGGGGAGCCTCGGAAGCTTTCTCTCCAGATGGAGAGGGTTTGCCAACGTCTTGAGTTACTGAGCCCCTTGCAGAGACCAGCCTCTTTCTGGAGCACTAAACACTTAAGCAGCTAATTAGAACCCACAGGCATTTAGTCAGACCTTGAGAGCACTTCCTTCTGCCAATAGGATAAACGCCTTGTTCTGAGCTTAGCTCTGACTTCAGGTGAGAAAACTCCCTTTAATTCCCATCAATTCATAGACTCCTAGATTCAGGGCCAGAGGGCGCCTCCCAGGCCATCTAGTCCAATCTCTGTCCTCTACCACTAAGGGAGAAGAGAAGGCTTGGGGGACAGGATTGCTTTACTTGAGTTTTTGAGGAGCGCTCACACGGAAGAGGGAAAAGTATTGTTCCATTTGATGCTGGGGGGCTGGAATGGGGAGCAGTGGGTAGAATTGCAAAGGGCATTTCAGGCTTAATGTCAGGAAAAGCCTCCTCACTGGAGGCCTTCAAGCAGAGCTAGACCAGCCTTTGGCTGTTTTGTAGAGGGCATCCTTTATCTGATAGGGGTTGGACCAGAGGATCAACTAAAATGGTCCTTTTCAACTCTGAAGTTCTGTGGTTGGATAATTTTAGTGTCACAAAGGAGAGAGAGCCCAGTGCCCCAGAAGAAGGTTCTGTCCCTCTCTGTGGCCACCCTGGGCTTCTTGGAGGCCAGTGTTCATTTCACAGAACTAGAGAAGTGGGAGGGACCTGAGAGGCCCCTGAGTACAACTCAGACCTGAACACGAAACTTCTCTCTAACCCACCTGAGTGAGTAGCCAGTCTGTTCTTGAATTTGCCCAAAGGGTCCAGGGTCATGACTCAGCCAACCAATGCATCTATTTAGAGAAAGGTCAAGCCAGTGTAAAAACCAATGAGTGACACATCCGTCCTCTTCCTTCCCTTGCAGCCACCCCCAGTAAGTAGCTCTTGGTTCACAAATTCTGTGGTAGTTGGAGGTAAAACAATCATACAAGATCCCCTTGTCTAGTCTGTGCTTCTACCTAAAAGCACAAGAGAGAGACCACATTTCTAAGACCAGAGCCCTAGGAAGTGGCCATATGGCCATATGGACGTGGTGCAAACTCTGTGTATCGTGTATCGTATGGGTCTGTCAGCCTATCCTTGATTGGTCTTTTATCATTGAAAGCAAGTGCTAATAAGGATCTAGGGCTGTATTACTGGGAAATAGGCTATCACCTAAAGACCATGCCGACCAGAGTAAAGATGGAGTGATGTGTGTGTGTGTGTGTGTGTGTGTGTGTGTGTGTGTGTGTGTGTGGCACATAACTACTTGAGTCCAGCTTCTTCATGTAGGATTTAAAAACATCTCAAGATCATTTCAGAATCTTTACTAGAGAATATTTCTTTCTCTAGGTCTTTAACAGGAAAACTATTCCTGAAGGCCATGGTTATCCATAGAGACACTTCTATCAAGACCCTGGATATGTTCTTTGGCATAAGGCATAAGGAGGGTGTTGAGGACATCAGTGGACACTATCTATTGGTCACAGCAGAGGACTTCAGGGACTGCAGATGGTTCCTCTGCTAAATGACTCCCCACCCTTCATCTCTCTGTCTCTCTGTCTCTGTCTCTCTGTCTGTCTCTTTCTGTCTGTCTCTGTCTGTCTCTCTGTCTGTCTCTGTCTCTGTCTCTCTCTGTCTGTCTCTCTGTCTCTCTCTGTCTCTGTCTCTCTGTCTCTCTCTGTCTCTGTCTGTCTGTCTCTCTCCAGTGTGGTTCAATGAGATAATTTTCTAAAGCTCTTCCTTAGCACAGTGCTTCCTGTGTACTGGAGAAAAGACAATTAAACAAAAGCTATTAAGCACAGTGACCTTGCCTGACAAAGCATGTAGCATTCTGGGGGCGTAGTTCTCCACCTCCCTACTGAGAGGAGGAAAGTGTTTTTTATCATCTGTTCTCTGGGGCCAAGATAAAGGACCATTGGATTTATTTTTTAAGAAATCGATGCCTTTTGTTTATATGTGACAGTCATTTTGGCTCCCTCCTCCACAGCTTTCCAACCAAAATGACACAAGAGCCCCTTCTGACAGTGCCGACACCATTCTGCACTGTGGCCCCTTTTTTCCAAGGAGAGGATGGAGGTTCATTTCTCACCGGTTTGCAGAGGCCAAGATAAAAGACCATTCTATGTAGACATAGAGTGACTTGCCCATGAGCTATGCATGGAGCATTTAGCATGGACTGATTTGGCTTTTCTTTTTCCTCTCATTTTTCACCTCTTTCCATTAGAACCCCTCCTTGGCCATCCCAGCCCATGATGTGAGAGAACCACTTAGCAGCCTCTTTGCCTCTCCCGTCACTTCCCGTATGTCCAGAAGGCCACAGTTAGGCAGGTAGCCCAGATTCATCCTTCAGCCAAGGCAATTGAACGCCTGACCCAAGCTTTGCCAAACCATCTGGTCTCCACACCTTGGCACGCAGCGTCCGAGCACTCCTGACACCGTTATGAGTAACTCAGAACAAAGTATTGATCAGGGCTGGGGAAGGTTGTTTCCAGTGGGCGGCTGCTGGAGGGGAGGCCAATCCATTATTGTCCCCATCACCTTCTCTGGGGAAAACGATTGGGTTAATGATACAGACATAATAGTCGATTTATTTCAGCCAGGGAGCAAACAGTAACTCATTGTTGTCTCAGCATCATTTAAGGGGACACAATTAAGGATGACAGGCTCGAAATTTGATCCCCCAACGATGAGTTGTTACTGTCGTTAAACATTTCTGAAGCTTCCTAGAGAAACCCACAAATGAAAAACCTCAGGCCTTTCAAAACCAAGAGCCAGTGAATAGTTATTTGCTCTTCCTCAAATGTTCTGGCCTGGATTTGATTCCTGATTCTGCATATTCCCTGTGGCCTGTGACCCATCTCTCAACCTCTGTGGGCCTCAGTATCCTCACCTGTGAAATGTAGTCTTGGGCTGCACTGAGAGCCACCTGCCTGACTATTTCCAAGATGAATGATAAAAAGTTATGAGGGATCTTTGTGGAGACAGCCTGGTGGGGGTGGGAGTTAGGGGGAGCTGGGTTCACATCTTGCCTCTGACAGTTCCTAACTCTGTGACCCAGAACCATTCTCTTACCTATGGGGTGGGAGAGTTGGGGGGACAAAGCCTGTGGTGCCTGCCCCTGGAGGGGTTGGGGGCTCAGAGATTATTCCCAGGATCTGTGATACACATGTCAGTTGTCGTGACCATTTTCCAGGTGAAGAGGAGCAGAGGAGAGTGCCTACCTCACAGAAATCCTGCCTCAGGGCTAACCGATTAAAGTGGTCAAAGAATCTTTATGCTCTGTTGAATGGGAGAGCCCCGAATGAAGAAACCTCTCATTAGACTCTGAGATGATTTGTGATAACAGGCTTATAATAGTGGGGACAGAGAATCCAGCCAGAAATGACCTCTTTTCCAATGAACCCTTATTTTGTGTTCTAACAGAATACTCTCATTTTGAGGGGGAAGAGCATTTTTCTTTGTCCCCTGGAAGCATTCTGTCTCAAGGAAAAGGGGTGTGTGGTGTGGTGTGGTGTGGTGTGGTGTGGTGTGTGTGTGTGTGTGTGTGTGTGTGTGTGTGTGTGTGTGTGTGTGTCTGCTGCTGCTGCTTTGAAGCCACCAATAAGCAAGGCCAGGAAATTCACAGTCTGTCTCTTGCTCTTGGGCCAGGGTCCTTCTCTCTTGTATCCCTGATCTTCTGCCTGCTGGGCTGAGGCTTTTCCGATTTATCGTTCCTCTGCAGCAGGAGGAGATGGAGAATCTGGTTTTGCCCAAATCTCTGAATCTCCTTGCTTGGGAAGGGGCCCCTCAACCGAATGTCCACAACTTTCTTGGTCTCCAGACTGAGCCAAAGGGTCAAAAATGGCAGAGATCAGGCTGGGTGAGCCCCAGCTGATCACTGGCTTGTGAGATCACAGGGTTTTGTGTCTGGGAGGAATGTCAGAGTCTGGGGGTTGTTAACCTCAGGCCCACAACTCAGGTGGGAAAAAATGCCATCCTTATGTTCACTCTTGTTTTCCTTTGTAATCCTGAGCACTTTGTTTTATTTAAATCTTTATTTAAAAATATTTCCTCATCTACAAAGAAGAGCATTGGTCTCCATGGCCTCCGAGGTCCTCTTTCACTCTAAATATAAGGTTGACAAAGGGAAGGGAGATAGGCCAAGGGGTAGTCACTGGGAGAAGCTGAGGGGCTCTTGGGGTGGGGGGTGGAGGTGCAAGTAAAGTTTAGATTTGAGAAAGGAGGGCCTCCCCCCTGGAAGATACAGGTGACAAGAATCTGGGCAGTGACTTGGGGGGCTGACTGGTGGAGAGGGAAGGATGTTAAACTTGCATCCATTCACCCTGATGGCCTGTTAACACAACTGAGTCCAAGAGGCCAAGGTTCTCCTTCCCATCTTTCATGGCCTCTTTTCCCTCTTAAGGAAATGGTACCTTTGATAACCTAGTTCTACCTGAATACCTAAGTTGGGAGGGATGAGAAGAGGAAGACTGTGATTTGTTTACACCGTCCCTGAGCTGGGCTACCAACAGTCACAGGATCTCAAGTCAGAAAGGGCCTGATAGGTTTTTATACACTCATTTTACAGCTGAGGTCAAAATGGAGGCCCAGAAAAGAGAGTATGACCTGCCCCCAGCCACCCAAGTCATAAGTAGCCAAGCTGGGACATAGATCCCTGGACTACAGCCTTTTTGGAATCCTCGCAGGATCCTAGAGCATTATGGGTGGGGGGGGTAAGTGGGGGAGACTTAGAACATAGCATGTCAGAGCTGAGAGGGAGCTTCAAACCTGGATGTAAGAATACAGAACACAGAATGTGTTCAGAGGGAGGGAGCCTCGAACATCAAACATTGGCACAATAAGGGACCTTAGAATATAGAATGTCAGAACACAGGATGTAGGGCTTCAGAGTTGTGAGGGACTTTTGAATCCAGAATGTTAGAGTCAGAACATAGAATGTAGAATGTTGGAGTTGGACGTTAGAATATGGAAGGTCAGAACTGAGGGGGACCTTAGAATCAAAATCAGTGCTAGAAGGTGCCAATGGAATATCATGTGATGCTTTGAGTGGGCAAATGATTTGTTCAAGGTCACACAGCCAGGAGTTGAGCCCCGATGTCCTGACTCTTCATTCAGTGTTCTTTCACCTTACTCTAATCTTGCCCACAAATCATCCATCGTTTCATTTTGGTTAAATAAGACACATCCCTTCATGTGTAAGAATCCAAGGGAGCAACATAAAAACACTCACACCACCAGTTACTAACAATGACCCGCCAGTCTCCGTTTCCCAGTCTCTGAGTAGCCAGGACTCTTGTCATTGGGCTTTGGCGGCTTCTCATCTTCAGTCACTCTCCTTCCCTCTGTAGGCTCCTAAGGACAGAGCTTGGCTCTGATCTGAATCTTCTCTCTTAGTTCTTAGTTCTCACCACCCTCCCCCCATCCCACTCCTCCGCCTTAGAGGCTTAATTGGCATGTAAATGTGTCCCCTTCTGGTCTGGAGTGGCTTCTGTCACTCTAGCTGAAGGCCCTGGGACATCAAGGGCAGGGCAGTGGGCAGGAAGGACCCCCCTCCTCCCCAGGGGCTTTCAAGCTTTGTGGGGAGACAGCAAATCATGATGTATGAGACAGGGGTTTCTTTGGACCCCAAGCAGGACATGACAGACAGGATAATATGGGAGGAAAACCTTGTCTTCGTAATGGAGACTGATGAGCCCTTCTTGTCTCCCGATCATTGTTAGGGATTGAGGCAGAGAAGGACTGCCTTAGAGGAGACCTCATGTGCTGGCAGGTTCGGTATGCTGGTCAAGCTGCCCTCAGTGGTAGCTTTCCATCCAAGGGGTAGTCACTGGGAGAAGCTGAGGGGCTCTTGGGGGGTGGAGGTGGGAGTGAAGTTTAGAACCCCCTGGCATTGACATGCATGTTTGTTAGGAGTGACAGTTAGTTTGACAATCTTAGTTCTTTAGCCTTTTCTGGATCATAAGTGAATGAAAGAAAGAAAGGAAGGAAGAAAGGAAGAAAAAAGAAAGGAAAGGAAGGAATAAGGACAGAAAGAAAGGAAACAAGGAAGAAAGAAAGAAAGAAAGAAAAAGAAAGGAAGAAGGAAAGAAAGAAAAAAGGAAGAAAAGGAAGGAAGGGAGAGAAAGGGAAGAAACAAGGGAGAAAGGAAGAGAAAAAGAAAGAGTGGAAAAAGGAAGAAGGAAAGGAAGAAAGAGGGAAGGAAGGAAAGACGTTTTTCACCAGAGTACTTCCAGCCCCTCTCCCTAGCTAGAGGGAAGGCGATCTCCAACTGGGGTAGAGCTGTCATCTTTCCGAATCGGTTTTTATTCATTTGACTTCTCTGTGGTTAGTGCATGTTGGGGAAGACAATTGATTTGCACAGCTCTGTGTGGGAAGGAGGAGATTTGGCTCCGAGGCTGCAGCGGAACCGGCCGCAGCCTGGCTGACTGACACATAGCAAAGCTGATCTGCCGCAGCTTCTCCCGTTCTAGCCCGTGGGGTTTGTTTGCTTTTGCTTTTGCTTTTGGTTTTTCAAAGACCACCAGTTCTGCGTGTTCCTGGGAGGGTTCTCCCTGCCTCGTTTCCATCAGCACTGTTTTAGAAGATTAAATTAAGAAATACCAGCCAATCCCCATTTTGACAGCTGAGTCCTTAGTGGGCTCATAGTTTTGGAGCTGGAAGGGATTTAGAAAGAATCGATTTTGTCTAATCCGCTCATTTTCCAGGGGAGGAAACTGAGCCCAGAGCAGGGCAGTGTGCGGCTCTCGTCCCCCCGCTCCCTGTGGCAGGGGAAGCTTGCCCTCCCTGCCTGCGCGATGCCCTTACTCCCAGGATTCCCCTCCACCTACCCCACTGGCACTCCCTCGGCCCTCCAGAACCCAGACCTTGCTTCTCGCAGCCCTGGTGGCCTGGCCGGCTGTCCACAGATGAAGTTTTGGCTGTGTGGCATTGTCCTAGATGGGTCTGTCTGACCTGCCCCTTTGCCCTCATCTCCCCTATGTGTTTTATACTTATCTGTGCCCATGTTTTTTCTCTCCCCTCTTCCTCATTCAAGCAGAATGGAAGATCTTCGAGGGCAGGCAGGGGTGGTGCCTTTTATAAATCTTTACCCTTGATACCCAGGACAGGGACTAACATTCAGTAGGCGCTTACTAAACATTGAATCGATAAAACTGTCCCAGACTCATAGCTGAAGGGCAGAAACCAGCAGTCACTGTTTTCAAGGATTTAACCCTTTTTCATAGTTTGGAGACCCTGAGTCTGGAATGAACTGGGAGAGGCAGGCAACTCTTTCAATTCAATCAACATTCATTAAGCACCTACTGTATGCCAGACACTGTTCTGGGTTGCTACTGCTTGGTCTGTAGAGGAACAAACATTTATTAAGCACCTACCGTTTACCAGGTACTGTAATAGATACAATCGCACAACAGCAAAATGGTTCCAGGTTTCCAGGGGCAGATAAAGCTCTTACACAGGTAAATGCATACTTAATTTGTGGTAGGGAGAGAGCTCTAACAACAAAGAGGATCTGTAAAGGCTGAGCTTTGAAGGAAGAGTTCTGGGATTTTCATCAATCCGGCATTTCTTAAATACCTTCTTTGTGCCAGACATTGGCTGCAGCTTTAAGATGAGAATGAGACCATCCTTGGTCTCAGGGAGCATGCATTCTCTTACAGAAAGCAATGTCGATAGGAGGGACTTGGGGGGAGGGGCACCCTGGAAGCTAGGGGATCAGGATAAGCCCTGTGCAGTGGACTTTGAAGGAGGCTAGAGTTTCTAGGTCATGGCAAGTTGGAGACACATTGTAGGCCTGGGCAAAAACACGGAGACAGGAGATAGGGTGTCCCATGTGATGGAGAACAAGCAGAACAGTATGGTTGGATCAAACCATGTGAAAGGGGGTACATGAAGGGGAATCATGAGTAAGGAGACTGGGAAGGTGGGTAGAGAGAGATCATGAAAGGCTTTAGATGCCTCTCCCCAAAAGAAGGTTGTATTCGATCCTAGAGACAACAATAGGGAGCCCCTGAAAGCTCTTGATGGTGGGTGGTGGGGGAAGCCAGAGAGGAGGCTATGGCATCAGTCCAGATGAGAGGTATAGGGGTGGAGAGAGGAAGAAATGTGGCAAGAGGCTGAAATGACCAGCCCTGGTGCCTCATTGGCTATGTGGGGTATGGAGAGGGGAGAAGCTGAGGTGGCCAAGGATGGGGACCCCCCCTTTGGAACAACAGAGGGGCAAGTGCTTGGGGATTAGTACCCCAGCCTTTGATGAAAGGCTCCTTGGTGTCATCCGAGTGGCAACATCAAGCAGCCAGAAATCAGCTCTGATTCTATATAAATAATAGGCCAAATCTTGGGGCATAAAGTCCCCAATTCCTAGAGCCTGTGGGCGGTGGTGGGTGACTGCTGATTTAGAGCTTTAAATGTGGGTTCCTTGGCATTCGCTTTATTTAAAAGTGTGGTAGCTCTTTCCGCCCTCTGAAAAGTTAATAGCCCACCTTAAACAAGCCGTGGTAGCCCACAGTGTTTTATGTTTCTAATTATATAGCCTTTGTAGGAGGAGTACACAGCACCTTAGGGAAGACAGGAACGACAGTGCTCCTCCCTGAACTGACTTCCATTCCTTCTTTAGACTGATGGCCCGAAGAGTAGTGTGTAGCGTGGAGGCCCAAGGTGAAGCAGAGGGACAGCCTGGCTGGGGACGAAGGTGTGGGCATGACCTGCTTGGCCCACAGGGTGCAAGTAGGAGCAGTGAAGGGCAGATGAGACTCCAGGAGGGAATGCTTCCTATGACTTAGAGCTGGCCCAGCGGGGCATGGGCTGCCCCGAGATGTGTCGAATTCCTCGGCCCCAGGGGTGTCCACCTTTGGGGAGTTCTCTGTTCTAATTCATTGGGTCATAGGCCTAAAGCCTGAAACAACCTCAGAAGAAACTTGGACCCAGGGAAACCACGGTGACTTTGCTCAAGGTCACATAAGCAGCAGGCATCAGCTATGGGATTGAGCGGGGCCTGCCCTCCAGAGCCGTACCCTGAGATTCTCTGCCTCTTGACTCCCTGGGATTAGAGAACCTGCACATCTTGGCTTCTCCTGAAGTCTCTTCCCTACCCCTTCCACTCAGCCCCACTACAATCCACGAGGGGAGGGAGGAAGAATGAATCAATCAACAAACACGGTTTCAGCTTTATAAAGTGAAAAATGAAGCAGTCTGTGCCCCAATGAGCTTATGGTTCCTGGAGGCATTTGGCAAATGGAGGATATCTCGCTATCTCCACACAATGCATATGTGTATATGTGTATAGACATGCACATGTGTTCGTATGTATATATGTGTGTGTGTGTATTATATGTGTATTGTAGATGTGCACACATGTATCCTTGGTCATAAACACAGATAACTGTCATGGGGAGCCACTGACAAGTGGGGGGAGTCAGGGAAGGAAAGGATGTGGGGAGGAGATTGCAAAGGAACTGACCCTTGCCCAGAGTTCTGGGTTCCAAGGAGGGAGGGGGAGCCTGTGCCAAGGGTAGAATGTCATGTAAATGGAAGAAAAATCAGCAGTTTGTTTAGAGCCCAAAGGGGTGGGGATGGGGACATTCTCTCTAGGCCAAAAGTCAGACTGACAGTCTGTTTAAATCTAGAGGTAAAAGGAAGTCACTGGGGCTTTTTGAACAGAGAAGTGATGTGGTTAGACCTATGTTTTAGGAATCCATGAATTGGGCAAGTGTGTGCAGAAGGGTTTGGCAAACAGAGGGAACAGAAGCCAAGAGACCTTGCCTACTGTCAAGGTGATGAGAACCCAGTTTAGGAGGGTGTCAGAATAAGCGGAGAAGGGAGGAAGTGAGATGTTGAGGCAGAATCAGTAACTGATGGGCTTGGGGCGTTGGTGAGGACGGCCTGAATAAGGAAGCTTTGTTTCCATCTTGTGCCTGTACCTAACCGTTCCCAGAGCATCCGGGGAGTCAGGCCCTGAGAAACTGCCTTTTGAGGCTGAGAAAGTCCAAAGGAGGTGGTGGGTGGGGGCGGCTTCAGATTCCCAGGGTGACATGGCAAGTTTGGCTGAGGCTCGTGGGAGGGCGAGCTCTGCTTCTAAACCTGCTTGTGATTCTCTGAACATAGAATCACCTCTTAGCCTTTGGGAGAAGATCAAGGATCCAAGGGAATATGGCTTACAAATGTGCTGGGGACAGGAGAGGAGAGACAGAAGGAAGAGGAGGAGAGAGGAAACAGGAGGGAAGGAGGAAGGAAGGAGACAGGAGAGGGAAAGAGGAGAGAGCTGAGAGAGAAAGGGGAGGATGGGAGAAGAAGGGAGGGGAAACAGAGAGAGGTGGACAAGCCCTGAGCCTGGACAGGTTCGGGTAGGAGCAGAGTGACGTCGGAATCGGGGTGAGAGAAAGCAAAGCCAAGTGGAAGGAAGGAAAGGGGGCCCACTCGCAGAGAGGAAGTGACACGTAGCTGAAATAGGGGCATTCTGAGGCTGTTTTAGGCAGCATTTCAAGAGGAAGTGCTGGCTATTGACACAAACACCCACGAATCCAATGTGTAGGGGAGGGGAGTTCATCTCCGGCCTCGACTTCCTAGTAGAGCGGGGCTCCCCACAGCAAGCTCAGCCAGTCACTCTTCAGCTGAGGGTGATCTGAGCCATCCTTGGGAGCCTGTAGCCTCTTACTGTGCTGGTGGGGCATCGCTGATGGGTGTCTGCGAGTTGCACCCCACGCCCTCAGCGCCCAGAGGCAGCCCTTTCAGACCATCCCCTGCAAAGAAGATGCTACGGGCTCCCCACACCAAGGGAATCAGTCTTAGTCACCCCCTCCCCGATATCCTTAGGGGACGAGGGATTAGAAACAACAATCACAGCAAACACTTGGATAGTTCTTTACTTGTATTCTCCCATCTGACCCTCACAATAGCTCTGTAAAGGAGATGGTAATATTATCCCCTTTTTACAGATGAGAAAACTGAGTCTGAGAGCCATCAAGTGACTAGCCCAGGGTCTGGGGCTTTTCACACTGGGAAAAGGGCTTGAGAATGAGAAAGGGGTAGGATGTAGGGCTGCCTGCATCCAGTAACCTGAGGAAGAATGGGGCAAGGAAAGAGCCCATGACTGGTTTCTCTCCTTCGTGCTTGGTCCAGTTGGGGCATTCATTTAATCATGGATTATTCCAGACCTCACCACTATAGAATCTGGATATTGGCCGAACCTCAGGAATCTTCTAGCATCATAGAAATCTGAAGGGAATCTCAAGTACCAATGTGCTTGCTTTACAGAAAGACTGAGGCCAAGAGATAGTGCCTGTAAAGTCTTGGAATTCTGGATTTCCATCCTGAAGAGACCTCAGAGGCCCCAGTCCAACTCCTCCCTTTACAGATGAGGAAACTGGGGCCCAGAGAGTTACAAGGACTTGCCCAAAGCCACACAGCTGGTAAGTGTCGGAGGCAGGATCAGAACCCAGGTCCTCTCTTGCCGCTGTGCCATGGGGCCTCCCTGGGCTTTGTGGATTTTTAGCCCAATAATTCTCAGAAATCTCAATCACAGCATCTCAGAGCATCAGGAATAGGAGGGTCCTCGGAGGCAGGGTAGCTACATCTGGACCCATGGTTTCACTGATGTAGGAGCTTCCTGTGTGGAAACTCCCTCCAAGATCAACAACTGGTCTAGAATCTAAAATATCCTAGAACATTGCCTCCAGGATCCACTGAGAGGATGGACCTGTCCAGCATCAGTTGTATACCTAGTATGTGTCAGGAACAGAGCTGGAACCCACCACAAGTGTCAGTCAACAGATAAAACACCTACTGTGTGCCTATACTGAGCACCGGGGATACAGAGAAAGGCAGAAACCTTGGCCTTGACGTCAAAGTGAACATTCTAAGCCAAATGAATGCAATGGCTCATGTGTAGACAAGATCAATGCAGTACAATGGGAGGGAATCTCCGGATCTCCAATCTCAATACTGGATACATGGGAAAGAAGGGACTAGCAGGGGGCCAGATTTGGAAAGGCCTCCTGCAGGAAGTGGGATCAGAGCTGAGTCGTGAAGGAAGGGGGGAAGTGGAGAGGTCAAGGTAAGGGGGAGAGCCTTCCAGGCCTGGGGCACGCTGGGGCCAATGCCTGCAGTGAAGAAGAGCAAAGAGTCCGGTGACGCTAGGGCAGTGAAGTAGATGAGGACTGGGCAGACAGGAAGGAGATAGGCTGGGGAGAGCCTGAAAGGCCAAAAAGAGCACAGACTTCTGTTTGATCCCGGGGGTCATAGGGAGCCACTGAGGTTACTGAATGAGGAGTTCAGGCCAACTCTTTAGGAAAAGCAGATTGTCATCTGAAGCATCTGGACTAGAGCCAGGAGAGACCAAGGAGAAGGTTGTTGTGATAGTGCAAGCGAGAAGGGAAGGCCTGGGCCAGGGGAGGGAAGGCTCCGGGTGACAATCCTGCCTCATGACAGCTATTGGGCTCCCCCCACACTTCTCTGCCCCAGCCTAAATGGACCTGATTCCTTCAGCCGCTCCTCATGTGGCATCAGCCTGAGACCCACTGCCATCTCCTTGGCCCTCCTCTGGACCCTTTGCTTCTTATCAGTGTCCTTAAAATGGAGTGCCCAGAACTGAGCACAACACTCCAAAGATCTGTCCAAAGAGTACAGATCTGGAGAGTCTCTCTCTGTCTCTCTGTCTGTCTGTCTCTCTTCCCCCTTTTCTTTTATTTTTCTCTGTCTCTCTCCCTCCTCACTGTTTCTCCTCCTCTCCTCCCCTCCTCCCCTTTCCCCTCCCTTCCCCTCCTTTCCCCTCCCCTCTCCTCCTTTCCCTTTCCCTCCCTTCCATTCCCCTCCCCTCCCCTTCCTTTCTCTCTATTCTTTTCCCCCCCTCTGTCTCTCCACCTCTGTCTCTCTCTCTCTGTGTCTCTGTCCTCTCTCTGTCTCTGTGTCTCTGTCTCTGTCTGTCTCTGTCTCTCTTTCCCATAGGCAGGAGGTACACCCCTCCCTTTGCCCATCTACTCCAATGTTAAGAGGGGGACAGTGGCTACAGATTCTTGGAGAAGCAGGAATAGACTGGGAGACATGACATTTGTTTGTTAACCAGAGTCTAGCCCATCAGAGGCTGGGTCTAGAATCCAGAAAGCTTGAGGCTCTGCCATTTTCTGTGTGTGTGGTTCTGGATGTCACTCGTCCTCCCCTGGGCCCTGCACCAGATGCCTCCAGGGCCCTTCCTGCACTGGCTCCTGATCCCCTGTGACCTTTGATGAGGTGACCCCACTGCCCTTCAGCTTCTCTTTGCTCGATGAGGTTGAAGCAGAAGGTGTCTTGGCTCCTTCCTGCTCCAAGTCTACACCCTGTCAGTGTGTCCTGAATGCCAAGGGAACCCTTAAATATCAGAGGAGCTGATTCCAGGTCCTGGAGAGAGCAGGTTTGGCAAAAGGACACAATTGTTTGTCAACATCATAGATTCCTTGGGTGCAGCCTGCCTGAGCCAATCCCTGGGAAGTCTGAGTTCTTTGCAGGCTTTGTAGGTGGGTGGTGGTGGCAGTGGTTCCCAGCCTTCTGAAAGGCCGGTGGAAGTGCCTGGGAATGAATGTGAGGCCCCAAGATGCCAGGTCGGGACGAGAATCATGGGGCCCACAGGAACATGCCTTTTCTTGGAAACAATGAGGCTGACCTTTTCCAGAGCAGCTCGCCGGAGATTCTGGTGCCGATAAGGGGCTGCCTGGATGTTTGCAGGGTGAAGAAAGACTTCTACGGGTGGCATTTGCTCCAGTTTCTGAGTTACCAGAGGAATGGGAAGTGGTCCCAGATTGAGCCTGGGCTTGAAAGAATTGTGACTTCTGAGAGGCCCTTGTATATCTGCTTAGGGGGAATAAGGGAACAGAGGGGAGCAATGCTCAAAAGCTGGTGGAAGCAGGAGAGAAATATTCAAAAAGAGGGCAGTAAATTGGGTTGTTTAGAAAACAGG
This sequence comes from Gymnobelideus leadbeateri, assembly GCA_011680675.1. Lineage (NCBI taxonomy): Eukaryota > Metazoa > Chordata > Mammalia > Diprotodontia > Petauridae > Gymnobelideus > Gymnobelideus leadbeateri. Next base: position 321,622 of record WOXC01003680.1, on the reverse strand, counting down.
TGTGTTTCAGGGCTCATAGATTGGAATGGAAGCCGGCAGGGCCTTTCTTTCCTTCTGGTAGAACCTCTCTGAGCCTCAGTTGTTTAATCTGTAAAGTAACATCCCCATCCAGCTCAATGCGCCGAGTACTTATTAAAGTCCTGCTGTGTACCAGGTGCTGCAGCCACAGTTACTGGGAACAAAAGACAGAGACAAAGCAGTCCCTGCCCTCAGACCCTTACCGTGTAAAATCTGTGCTCTACCTGCAGCACAGGCCGGCTGTGAGGAAGCTTCTGTAGCCTTCAAAGCTCTACAGAAGTCTGAGTCTTGGTTGCTGTTGCTCTTGTAATCCAGCTGTCTTCTGGGCCTGGGACCTGGACTCTGACAAGAGGATCAGGCTTCCCCTTGGAGGCCTCTCTCACCACACACATCATCATCATCATCATCATCAGCAGCAGCAGCAGCAGCAGCAGCAGCACCTTCATCAGTAGCATCTCTTTGTCTCTTACTCATGGCTTCCCTTGGAACATCAGCATTTGGCTCCCTTACAAGCACTCGGGCTAACCATAAATAGGAGGTAAGGTTTTATATAACCTGGCAGAAATGCTGAATGGGATTATAATCGAGCTTTTTGACTCTCTTCAGACTTTTCCTGGAGAATGTGAGGCCTGTCTTCCCTCTGGACCCATGAGGCCCCACATGGTTAATGATAACAGTAGAAGGATACATTCAGGTTATTCATAAGTGCCCATGGCTTTCTGCCTTGCTAATCTTCCCCTTTGGGGACTGAGCATGAGAGACCCTATAGGCCTCTCTTGGGCTTCTCCATTGCCTTTCAAGTCACAGAGCATTTATTAAATACCTACTATGGGCTGGGTACTATGGTAAGCCCTGAGAGTACAAAGTACATAAAAACAAAATTAAAAAGCCAAACCCAACAGTCTCTGCTCTTAAAGAATTTACGCTCTAATGAGATGACACACAAACAATTATGTACCAACATGACATATACAGGATAATTTGGAAAAGAGCCCAGAGGGCAAGCAGTAGGATTGAGGGGGACAGGGAAAGGCTTTCTATAGAAGATGAAATTTGAGACTTGATCCAAGCCAAGAGGCAAAGACAAGGAGAGAGAGAATTCCAGGCCTGGGGGACAGTCAGAGGAGACAAGTAGATGGAGTGAGTTGTATGAGGAAAAGCAAGAGTACCCATATCTCCAGACCGTAGAGTCTGTGAAAGCAATAAGGCACCAGATCAGAAAAGTAAGACAGGCCTAGGTGGTCAATGCCAATGGAGCTCTTCAAAGTTAATCCTGCCCGTAACAGCTACCACTTCCTCCCTCCCATCAAGAAGGGTCCCTCTCCTCTCCACTGGTCAGATAGCTCCTTACCTTTGAGTCTCTACCTCTCTCTTGCACCTGCCCCAAAGGCCCATTATTCCACATAGAGGCAATGTGGACAGTTCAGCCTCTCTCACGTGCCCATGTGGCCAGGTGTCTGCATGTGTGTGGCTGTCCATCTGTCTGACTGTCTCTACCTCTTTTCTGTATTTGCTCCAAGACAGTCCCATTTCTTTCTTTAAAGGATGGGCCCAAAGGCTTTCTCAGTTGTGTTCAATGTGATGCCAACAGAAGACCTTTTGTTCTTGAATGAGTGATCACTCAGGGAAAGGGATAATTCCTACTTTATCCAGTGAATTAACCCATGATCCAGGACATAGAAGGGAAGGTCTGGGCATGTTGGCTGATCACTTATTATTCAGCCTAGGCAGATCTGCTGTGCTCTGCCTCCTTTGATAAATGATACACCCGGCTGGAGGAACTGCAATGTGTTGTTTTTCACAGATGATTCTCATGATATCTAGGACACGCGTCACAAATGCTATCTCAGGATGGCTTTGTCCTCATTCATTCTAGGCAGTGGATAGAATGCCCCGCCTGGAGTCAGGAAGGCCTGAGGTCAAACCCTGCCATGGACACTTATGAGTTATGTGACCCTGGGGAAAATAAATTAACCTCCCCATGCCTCAGTTTCCTTACCTGTGAAGTGGGAATAATAATAATACTTACTGCTAAGAGCTGTTATGAGGATCAAATGAGGCTATGTATAAAGTGCTTTGTAAGCTTTAAAGTGCTATATAAATGTTAGCTACAATAATAATAATAACATTACATACTTGATAATGATGCATCATCATCATCATCATCACCATCACCATCATCACCATCACCACCACCATCACCATCACCATCATCACCATCATAATCAACATCATCATCATCTTTAAGCCCAGGGACCATTTCACTTTTGTCTTCATATCTCTAGCACCCACCACAATGACTAGGACATGGTAGGTACTCAATGCTTATTAATGATTGGATTTGTTTATTTGTTTATTCATTATAGATACACCCTGGCTTTGTAATGGCTAGAGAGCCAAAGACCTATTTCTGAACCCTGCCTCAGAATCTCATTCTCCCTCTGACCCTGGACAAGTCACCTGAGTCCTCTGAGACTCATTTTCCTCATCAGCAGTAATAGCATTTTCTTCTCAAGATTGTGGTGGGGATCAAATTGAAAGAGTGTATGGAAAGCACCTTAAAAACCTTAGAAAACCAAAGGGGTGGCTAGGTGGCTCAGTGAGTAAGAGCCCCGGCCTCGGAGTTGGGATGACCCGAGATCAAATCCGGCCTCAGAAAATGAGCACCCACACATAAATAATGACTGGCCGTGTAACCTTGAGCAAGTTACTTAACCCCAATTGCTAAAAAAAAAACAAAAAAAAAAAACAAAAAACAAAAAACTTAGAAAACCAAATAAATGTGAGTTATTATTATTATTACTCAACAAGCATTTGACTTACTGCGTGTACCTACTGTGTGCAGGATACTCTAATTTTTCTGGAGCTTCTTTCCCTGTTTCCCTTGTAGATGCCTTTGCAAGATGGTTGGAGGGGGTTAGAAGTGGCCTGTGGCCATGGACCCAAGTGAAATATGAATCATGTCACAGAGGAGCCCTCGGCCTTCCTAGTGCCATGTTTTACCCAAAGTGCAGTGGAAAGGGTCATAGGTCTGGGAACCAAATCCCTGCTCTTCCATTTGCTAGCTGTGTGACTCTGGGCAAGCCATTCTACTTTTTTTTTTAGCCTTAGTTTCCTCATTCATAAAAGGGCTTATACTGCTGACTTCAGAAAATTATTATGAGGAAAAAATTTTGTAAGCGATAGGAAATATGAGTTATGTTGTTATTGTCATCATTCTAATATAGTAATAGCATTGTGATGGGGATAATGGGGGATCCAGTTGTCTAGCCCTCTGATTTAATTAGTATGATTATACTCCAGATATAGAAATTCCTTCCAACAATGCAGGTTGGTAACTCCTTCAGTTTTAGAAATTTGCCTGAGGCAAATGATTTTCCGTGGTCACTCAGCTAATATATGTCAAAGACAGATTCAAACTCAGATCTTCCTGTTTCCAAGGCTGTCCCTCTAGCCACTACACCCCCCTACTCTGAATAGGTGCTGACTAGCCCTTTGTTGACTGGATTGATGAAAAGGCTTGAACATTGTGAGTTCCTCCATGTGTGACTCTATCCATTGGCACTGACTGTAAGTCCACTCTCCCTAGTAGAGGGTCTTCTTCATTAGTTTTTCCAGAGAAGAACAAAAGGATTCCTCAGGGCCAATCAAGGGATACGTGTCAGGGAACTAGACAAAGCCACGTCTCCATGGGAGAGAAGATGGACTCTCACCAAGCCTTTTCTGAGGCTTTGGTCAGAGCTCCAAAGCCTGTGCTCCCCTCTGGCAGCTTTTTCTTCACCAACTATCAACAGGTAATCCCTGAGCTTGTGGTTTTAGGAAGTATCTTGAACTTTCCTAATAACGCAGAGTGATCCGATTGCACATTTAGAACCTATGTGCGATTGCTTATTGTATCAGGGAGAGGAGAGGAAGGATGGGAGAGAATTTGGAACTCAAAACTTAAAAAAATGAATGTTAAAAATGTCTTTTACACATGATTGGGAGGAAAATAAAATATTATTTTAAAATGTAGAATGAAACATCATTTTTTGGACATGGCCAATGGGAGAATTTTGTTTTGCTTTATGAAGATTTTCCCCCCCTTTTTTAATGGGGGTGTGAAGAAAGTGAAAATAGACTTTTGTTCATTGAAAATAATTCAGTTTAATGAAGGAAAAAAGAGAAAGTTTAAATGCTTTTCTCTTGGCAACATACCTAGCAAGTCCCAGAGGCAGGATTTCAATCCGGGTCACCCTTGCCTAAAGCTCTATTTACTGTTGCTTCTGTTTTTGAAGATTATTAGTGAGTTAATTTTGCTGTATAAATGAGAAAGGCCCATAATCCTGGGAATTTGTCAGGATTTAGGAAGGGCCTAAAGAAAATATGGCCCTGGGCCCTGTAGATACTTACTTTAATCATCTCTTATTCCCTTATTTACATAGGGATCTGGGTTGCCTTGAATTCTAATGGTATCTATTAGCCAAGTGATCCGAGAGCTGGTGGGGCTCCTAGAAACTGCTGGATTCCATACCCTCATTTAATAGGGAGGAAGTAGAGGCCTGAAACAGGTAAGAGACTTGCCCAAGGTCTACTGCCCAGCTCTTATGTCCCCAAGCCTGCATCTTGACTTCCAATCAGGACATCGGTTCTCCCTGCCATGTACACTGCCTCTGGGGAAGCCTTTGAGTGTGTGAGGAGTACAGTGAGTGCATTGAGCTCTCAGGGGCCTGTTGAGACAGTGGGATGTAAATGATGCCAATGGGCATGATCAGACCCATCTATGTGGGCCCAGGGATTTGTGAGCCTTCTTCCAGGCTGCCCTTGGCTGGCCTGGGCTCCCGGGGAACTTTCACTTCCCCCCAGAGAAGATCAGCCTGAGTGGGGGCAGGGCTCCAGCCCCAGCCACAGCCATGAGAGGCCTGGCTCCCCAGCCAGCCTGGGCCCAGCCAGCCTTCTTGGTGCTGAAGCTGCCTCCAGACAGTTGCTTCTGAGCCCCAAGTGTGTGCACTGGGGCCTCAGGTGAACCCTGTAGCCTCCAAGGGGGCTGAGGGCTGCGGTTGTGGCCTTACCGCACATTGCTTGCTTTGGGGATATCACACGCCCACGGGGGGAATGCCTTGAGTGGGAGAGAAAAAAACCATGCAGCAGACAAAACTGCCTTCCTTGCAGGCCTGCTGCCGTCGGGTTTCAGGCTTTCCAAGTAAGCAAAGGTCACCTCAAGACAGACCCAAAAGAGATGAGTGCAAAAAGGCCAAAGGGAAGCCAAGAGGGTGGTGGGCCTGGAAGGGAAGAATCCTTTTTGTAGTGGGTGACCTTGGAAGAAATTATTTTTCATGGTTATTTCTGTAGGTGTTACCATCTCCTCCTTCACAGTGTGAACCACAATGGCAGGACCTCTGTCTTTTCCTCTGTGCCTGGTAGGTGAATGGCCACCTTCCACCCATGAGTCTTTGGCATGGCCTCCTCCCAAGTTCTGAATGAGTGCATTCCTTACTTCTGCTTCTTGGAATCTTGAGGTCTTTCCTTCCAAGGTTCAACTTAGGGGCCACCTCCCTCCAGGAAGCCTTTCTGGATCCCCTAATTATAATAACACTCTTTCTCTTCAAATTATACACATGATGTATATAATGCATCTTTTTTGCTGTTGAAATCCCTGTCCTCAAGGAGTTTACATTCTAAGGGGGGGATATATTTTGGTCTGGAAGAACATTCTCAATTAAATAGACTAGCTCCCTCACTTTGAGAAGGCAAAGTATGTTTTATTTAATTTTTCTTTTTGGAGGAGGGAAGGCAGGGCAATTGGGGTTAAGTGACTTGCCCAAGGTCATACAGCTAGTAAGTGTTAAATGTCTGAGGCCAGATTTGAACTCAGGTCCTCCTGACTCCAAGGCTGGTGCTCTACTCACTGCACCACCTAGCTAACCTAGGCAAAAGATGTTTTAAAACAACTATCTGTGACTTGATTTGATATAACTAGTATATAATTGTACTAGGAGAAAAATGATCTTGTATAAATATTCAATTTAATACACACTTATTAAATACCTATTGTGTTCCAGGAAGAGTTAGGTGATAGGGAAATGATAAAGAACAACACAGATGCTGCCCTCAAGGAGCTTACATCAAGCTGTGGAGATACTACAAGTACTCAGGTAAGGCATGATGGCCCAGGTGATGAAGACGATGAGGATGACAGCAGCTTACATTTATATAACTCTTTAAGGTTTTCAATTGAACACGACCTAGGAAGGTCTGAGAGCCGGGCAATCGCTTTCAGTTGAGGGAATCCCAGAAGACTCAATTGGAGGAGGCAAATCCTGAGGTGAGCTTTGAAGGGAGAGGATTTAGAGTCAGGCCCTGACTTTCCAAAATCTTGTTTACTTTGTTCCGAGACTTTTTTCCTGCCTTTGACTATAAAACGGACATGGACTGTCCCGAGCTGTCCTGCTACCTGTCTGGTCCCTTTTTGGTCTCCTTGGTAGGTCATCGCATGAGGCCCGCTTTGGACAGCTCCGTTGTTTTTAAAACAATGCTTTTCTTTAGGTTTATCCTAAAGGGGCAACCTCTCTCTATCCTTCCTGGCTCTGCCCTCTGAGGCTGAACAGATCTTTTCTCCACATGAGACCACTTCGAGGACTTGAAGTACCCTGCTGAGTCTCCTCTGGACTAAACTTCCCCGCTCCTCCCGGGGATCCTCCTCCACCCTTCGCCCTCCTGGTGGTTTTGTTCTCCATGCTCTACTTTAAAGCCCTCTTCCTAAAACATGATGCCCAGAACTGCCTGTCCTCCTGAAGATGGGAAGTAAACAGGGCTGAGTAGAGTGGAGCCACCCTAACAGGTCTAGAACCCCAGGCAACTCAAACAGGGGCCCACATGTTTTCAGAAAAGGGGCAGTGCCCCATTCTTTGTTGTGGCATTGAAGTGACCTTCCCTATCTCTCCAGGGCTATCTTTGTAGAGTGGGTCAGATGTATTCATTCAGCAAATCCGTATCCATCACCATCTTGTACAATGCATCATACCAGGCCCACATTCCCTCTGGGATCTCACAAGTCACACTCAGAGCCTCAGTTTCCCTAAATGAGATAGATGTCAGACAGGCACTCTGGGGGATATAGTGAAGATGCGACCAGAGATAACAGTGATATAAGGCAGATTGTGATTAGTGGCATGTGGGAAGTACAAGGAACGTGAGCTGGCGGTGATGCCAGTAGGTGTCAACTTCACAAAAGGGGGAAGGGAAACCCTTCCCCAAATAGAAAGTGCTGCCTCAGGTAGAGAGCTCCCCACCTCTGGAGGTGTTCAGCCAAAGGCTTGATGACTGACCACTTGTTGAGCAGCACAGAGGGTTTTCATGTTCAATTATGAAGTTGCCATGACTCGTGACTCTTAAGTCTATAAGGGAAAGCTAACTACAGTCAGAAGAGTAATGTTTCTGGAGTCAGAGACCCTGAGTTCGAGTCCTACTTTTTACAGTGACTACCTACATGACCTTGGGCAAAATGAGATAATAATTTTCCTCTTTGGGCTTCAGTTTCCTCCTTTGTAAAGGGCAGGAGTTAGACTCTGAGCTTCCTTCCAGTTCTGACCCATGGTGCTATGAACTTTAGGCTGAGGAAATCAGACAAGGCTTCATGGAGGAGACTACATTTCTCACAGGCCCTGAAACAGCCACAGTACACAGAACACTGGGCCAGGAAGCAGGAAGACCTGAGTTCAGATCCCATCTCTGACACTTCTAGTTGTGTGACTCGGGGCAAGTCACCTAACCACTGCCTGCCTCTATTCCCTCAGCTGTAAAATCAGGGTAATGGTAGCACCTAGCTCCTAGAGTTGTTCTGAGATATCTGAGATAAGAACTGTAAGCTGCTTTGCAAGCATTATGTCTCTATAGATGCTAGCTATTGTTATTATTTCAGTAAGTGGACGTTAGGCTATGGTGGAAGAAAGTTGAGGAAATGATTGAGGAAGGAGAAGAACAAAGTTGTGCTTGGGAGCACCTAGTGGTCCATTCTGGCCAGGCTCATCCAGGGGAGCAGGGCATGGAAAGACCCTGTGTATAGGACCACAGTGCAGAGGGCTCTGAGCAGCCATAAGCCTTGGACTTGACTTGAGAGGTGATAGGGAGCCATTGCAAGATTTAATGGAGAGAGTGAAGAAAGCAGTGCTCAAGAAGATGGGACCATGATAGTAAGAAGAAGTGGAGGTGGGGGAAACACCAGCCCAGAGGATACTGGGACAGTCCAGATGTGGGGTGACTGAGGTCTGACTGAGAGTCATAGAGGCTGGTGGCAGGAGAGAGAGAGGCAGGGAGGGACTGACATCTCAACGGAGGTATCCTCAGGACCTGGTGGCTGCCCAACTTTGGGGCAGGGGGAGGAATCCAAGATGATTCCCAGTTTTCCTAGAGGCCTGGGTGATGGGGAACCTGGAAGGGCTACAGAGAGAAAGGAGGAAGTCTGGAGCAGGGAGGCATCTGTTTGCCAATGAGTTGGGTTGGAGTCAGGTATGCTTTGCATTGTCAGTGGGGCCTCAAAGTGGAAGTATCCTTCAGAGCAGAATGCCCAAAGTGTGACCTGCAGGCCAGACCGAGCCACCACCCGTTTCAGGACTGCCTCGTCTAAGAATGGATTTCATATTTTCAAATGGTTGAAGGGAAAAAAAAGCACAACTATTTTGTGATCCATGAAAATTCGAAAAAATTGAAATTCAGCACCCATAAATAAAGTCTTATTGGAACACAGCCATGCTCATTCATTTATATACCATCTATAGCTGCTTTTATGCTGTAATAGCAGCAGCAGAGACTAGCTGTGTCCCTCTCGGCTCTTCCGATCGATGCTAGGTGCCTCACTACTAGTCTCGGGGAAGACCTTAGCATTCTGCAGAATTTCTAGGCCATGCCTATTGCCAGAATATGAATGGTTTGTTTTTGTTTTTTTTAATTTCTGGTTACCAGTGCATCCTCATTGTATCTAAACAATAAAAGCAAAGTGAACTTTGGATGTAGAGTTTTTAAGGCACAGTGGAGTCTGGATTATTCCGGTATTGAATTCAGTGGCAAAGCAGTTTATTATGTAATGACAATATAGCCATGCTAAAAAAAACCCCACAACATACGCTGACATTACCAGACTAAGGACTCGCCACAGTCTTCCCAACTCACAAGAAAACAATGGTTGGAGAAATTAGACAATTTAAAATGGATTATCTCATCACAGCAGAATTTCTTGACAAAAATAAAAAAAGGAAAATGAGGCTGCAACCAAAGTAAGCTTCTGAGTGGCTCATTTGTTGGCCGAGGAAGGAAAGCCGGGCACTGATGATGAATTAATTAAAGCAGATTGGATTGCAGCAGCTGAAGAAATGTGTCCAGGGAAAGATTTGTTTAAGACTATTCCCCTTGCAGCTCAATTAAAAGTATGTGCTGGTGGATTGATATCAGTATCTGGCAGTGCCTTGCTGTGTGAAAAGACAAAGGAGGACATGTGTAAACCCTCACTACGGATATTTGCACCCCTCACAGGGATGAACAGGGGTGAATAAAATATTGTTAAGCATCAAGCCAGTATAATGAATTTCTAAGTGTCTCCTATGCGCTGGACAGAGTGGTAGATGTTAGAGGTCCAAAGATGAAAGTGAGACAGGACCTGCCCTCTAGGGGCTGACAGTCTAGAGGGAGAAGAGAATATATACAAAATAGGTACAAAGTAAGAGTGAGAGATCAGGAAAGATTCCAAGAAACCAGATTCTAAGAGGTGGAGATGAGCAGAGGATCCATTGTGGGTCTGGCAGACAGAGGCACAGTGATGGGAGATAGAGTGCCACGTATAAATTGGACTAAGGATCACAGCTTGGCTGGATCATAGTATGTGTGAAGGGGATTCTGTGTAGTCAGGCTGGGAAGGTAGATTTGAGATAGGTTCTGGTAGACTATAAATGAAAAACCAAGGAGTTGATATTGATTCACGGGATAATAGGAACCACTGGAATTTTTTTTAGGAAGGGAGTGACATGGTTGGACTTAAGTTTATGAAAATCACAATTAAGGTCCCAGTGAAAAGTCAGCATCGTGAATTTGCTGTGGGTCCAGTCACCCTTAATGTATGGGTTTGCCACCTGGAAAGCGGAGTAGGGAAAACAGTGGCAGTGTCATAGGATTGGGGACTGGCAAAGCCAGAGTGGCAGAAAGCTGTAGTGGATATGATTTATCTACATACACTTTATTTACTGCCCAGAAAATGTAGCCCCCTTGAGGGCAGGGTCTGCCATTTTTGTCATTTTATTCCTTGCACCTAGCATGGATCAGATGCATAGGAAATATTTGGTAAACTGAATTGAATTCTGGGGCTTCCAGGATGGTAGGGAGGGCAGTATTGGAGGAGCTGACCCTGAAACCCAGCGGGTGGACATTGACTGGGAAACGGCTGAGGAAACTGTCGTACACAAAGATAATGGAACATTATCACACTATAAGAAGCAACAAATGTTAAGTTAGAGAAGCGGGGGGGAGAGATAAGGGCTGATGTAAAATGAAGGAAGCAGAATTGGGGGGAAAACCCCTATATATACACATATGTGTGTGTGTGTGTGTGTGTGTGTGTGTATGGAGAGAGAGAGAAGGAGAGAGAGAGGAGAGAGAGAGGGAGAGAGAGAGAGAGAAAAGAAGGAGAGACAGACAGAGAGAGAGAGAGAGAGAAGAGAAAGAGAGAGAGGAGAGAGAGAGAGAGAGAGAGAGAGAGAGAGAGAGAGAGAGAGAGAGAGAGAGAGAGTACAATAATCGAAATGGAAAGAATTATATCAGTTTAAAAACCTCTATGGAATGATGGGAAACTTAATAGCCAATCTTGGCCCCAAAGAAGACATACAAGAATCTCCATTGCTTCCTGTCTTCACAGAGGTGAGGAGCTAGGGGTGCAGAACACCACACAGAAAGCTAGACTTGGTTAATCTGTTAGTTAATTTTTTTTCTCCCCCCCTCCCCTCATAGCAGCATGCAATTTGATATAGGTTCTACATATACCTTCACACTGAACATTAGTCAAGTTGTAAAGAGGAATTGTAACCAATGGAATGAATAACAAGGAAGAAGAAAACAAACAAAATGAAAGAGAGAGAGCAAGCAGTTTGCTTCAGTCTGTGTTCAGACTCCATAATTCTTTCTCTGGGTGTGGATATCCCTTTCCATCATGAGTCCTTTGGAGTTGTCTTCTTATAACCTTGCATGACTGAGATGAGCCCAGTCTTTCAAAGTCAGTCATCACAGATGTGTTAGTTAGTTTTGCTGAACTATTTTTTTCTTCTTCTTTTCATTCCTTGATATAAATGATGGCTCTTTGGAAGAAAGTGGGTGGTAGGGAGTGATATATGGGAAAGTAAAGGTCACGTACATACACAAACAAAAGCTTGCAATACAAATTTAAATTAATTAAAATTGGTTTACAATGGGGTTCAGATTAGGCTGGGGGGCAAATAAAGGTCCAAGGATGAATGGGAGATGAAGAGAATTGGAAAAGGTTGAGAAATAGGATTTCACAATGAGGATGAAGAGTAGTTTTAATGGGTTTTGAGAGGGGAGAAGGTGAAAAGTAAGGAGACGATAGTGAGGAAGAGCTCTGAGCTGGACGCTTGGAGGTGGAACATTTTTGAGTACTCAGTGTATGTGACATGTGACTAAGGTTGGTCATTTCCTTCTGTGGGCCTCAGTTTCCTCCTCTGTAAAATGAGGAATTTGGGCTTGATGTGCTCTCAGGTCCTTCCTTTCCAGGTCTAAACTGGCATAGTGTATGGCATGTGGGACTTGGAATCAGGAAGAACTGGATTCAGATCCTGCCTTTACACTCAGTGATCTCATGATTTAGAGCTGACCCCAAGGCAGGGCCTTGCCAGCAGCCTGGTGAAGCAGATAGAGTGGTCATCAGAGAAGAAGTTTAACTATCACACATTCCCTTGAAAAGAAAAAAACAAACAAACTTGAATTGGTAACATCAGTGCACTTGGGGCCCGTCAGGCTAGTTTACTCACTGTCTCCTCCATGTACTTTGTAATGACCATTTCTGTACTTTTACTCATATTCTGCCTCCTACTCCTTCCTTTCTGCATATCTGAATCTTATGAATCCCACCTCCTCTGTAGAGTCTGGCCTGATATCTCCAGACCACAGTGTGTGTTCTCTCTCTGTGTCTTTCTCTCTGTTCTCTCTCTCTCTCTCTCTCTCTCTCTCTCTCTCTCTCTCTCTCTCTCTCTCTCTCTCTGTCTCTCTGTCTCCCTCCCTCCCTCTCTCTTCTTCTTGTCCCTCTCCCACTGTGTCCTTTCCCCTCTCCCCCTTTCCCTCTCCCCTTCTTTTCTCTTTCCCTCTCCCCCCTCTTTCTTTTCTCTTTGTGTATTGTTAGTTACCTCTTCATGTTTATCTGTCATCTCTCTAATTATACTGTATGCTCCCTGAAAGCAGGTAATGTTTCATATTTCTTTGTTTTCCTAAGTGTTCAGCCTAAGTGTTCTTCCTCACAGTAGAGACTCATATTTGTGGACAGAGCATTGGCTATGCAACCAGTGACCTTGGCTTCAAATCCTGTCATTTAGATTCTGGGTGGCTTTGGGCAAATCATTTTTCCCCTCTGGGACTCAGTTTCTTCATTTGTTAAATGAAGGGGTATGGGGAATTAGATCAATTACCTCCAGTTGTTTTTGTTTATTCACCTCTAATGGGAAAATATTTTGAGCACATTACCCAATATATGTGTTATTATTTGTAAATTATATTAATATCCTATTTATATGAATATATTATTGACATCATAAAACTATATACAATATAGACACTAAAAAGGATGAGATAAATATGAATGAAACAACATTTAAAATATTTCTATTTATTAACAGTCTAAAATAGAGCAAATATGATTGAAAATACTTATTATTTTAAAAAATGCCTATGGCTGTCCTTGATGATAGAGCAGTCTTGTAAATAATTATTGTTAGGAAGTTAATTATTGAGTTAATTTGATCCACATAGCTAGCAAGCCAAGTAAGTTTTTTCCTCCCTCCCTCCCTTCCTTCTTTCCTTCCTTCCTCTCTTCCTTCCTTCCTTTCTTTCTCTTTCTTTCTTTCTTTCTTTCTTTCTTTCTTTCTTTCTTTCTTTCTTTCTTTCTTTCTTTCTTTCTTTCTTTCTTTCTTTCTTTCTTTCTTTCTTTCTTTCTTTCTCACCACAGGGAAGGCAAAAATAGCCAAAGTAAAAGTGAATTTCTCTGATGTCACAGCATCATAACTTTAGAGGTGGAAGGGACCTACGAGGCCATCACATCCAATCTCTTCATTATATATATGAGGAAACTGAGACTTAAAGGGATTCAATAACTTGTCCTGGATCTCAGAGATAGGCAGGACCTGAGCTCAGATCTTCTTGACTCCAAAGCCACTCTAGGCCACCTAGAGTGTTTAACATATATACCTTCTTTCTTTTTTGCTTTTTGGACAGCAATGGGGGTTAAGTGATTGCCCAAAGTCACACAGCTAGTGTGTCAAGTGTCTGAGGCTGGACTTGAACTCAGGTCCTCCTGACTCCAGGGCCGGTGCTCTATTCACTGCACCACCTAGTGCCCCACACCTTCTTTCTTTTATTTCAGCCTAAGTGCCTGGCAGGCTCCTGGTGCCCTCCACAGAAACAAGGACCCTGGGAAAAGCGTTCAATTTGGGCGATGGGAGATCTGATGCTGAGTATCACTGATGTGAGCCTGGTCAGTCAGTGAGACTCACTCACAAGAAAGGAAGAGGAGGAGGGGGAGGTGGGGAGAGCTTGCTCTCTGAGGGGTCCCTGCTGCAGCCCCAGGTGATCTGGACCAGCGGAGCTTCCCAATGGTATCTGCCCTCTGAGATGCTGAGTGTCCATGCTGGGATGACTCAGAACTGCCCTGAAGAACTGATGGCCCAAAGAGAAGGTTGGGATCTGGCAGAGAATCCTGAGGGCTGGTTAGTTATGTGAGAAGGGCAGCTGTGGTTGCCTCAGAGACACCTGTCCATTTGCTCTGTGGGGAGGGTGAGATGGGACCCATCTTCTCACAGCCTTTTGGTGGGTCACATGCCCCATGAGGCCATTCTACAGCCCTTACTTTGGAGGTCACTGGCCTAGGCAACTTGCAAGGACCCTTCTAGCTCTGAGTCTGTGGTTCAATCATTGTGCATTTATTAAGTGCCTACTGTGTGCCAGGCTCAGGACCCAAAGACAAAAATGCAAGTCTCTGTCCTCACAGTGCTTACATTGTACTAGGAAGAGAGAGGCCTCCCAGAGGCCAGAGGTCCTTCTCGGTTCTGTCTTTGTATCCTCCGGGCCTAGCACAGTGCATCTAACAGAACAGCACATGTGGCTGAAATCGATGCACAGAGATGGGCAAACCACTGGAAGGTAACGGGCAGCAGCTTCTCCCCCACCCTGGGGGGGAGGCCCCAGGATGCCAGCCTGTCTGAGCGAGGGACCACATGCTTCTGGCATGGGCAATTGTCTGCTGAGAAGGGCAGAGAACAAGAACAAGCTCACATTCCAGCTCTGAGCGGAAAGGTTAATTTGTGGGAGATGGCTTAATGAAAGCGCCATTAATGCTTGGGTAAGTGACCCAACAAACGGAGCAGTGGGAGCTGGATTCTGAAAGGACTTTGTTTAAGGCAGCTTCCCAGGGCAGTCAATCTCACAATATTTGTGTTACTTGTATTTTATATAAATAGCTGAAAGTGACAGTGGGGTATACTGTATCATTTGGGAGCTGGATTCAGATCCTGCCTTCACACTCATTAAAATGGGTCTGGTCCCCCCATGGAGGATAGAATAGAGAGAGGAGAAACTGGAAGCACTTAGTGGTTGGCCTGAGGGTCTGTGGAGACTTGGAGCCTGCTTGGGGGCTTGGGGGAAGGATGGGCTTGGCAGAGCTGGCTTCAGATTCCAGCTCTGCTACTTAGGACTTAGTCAAATGGACTCCCATTTCTAGGCCTCTACTTCCTCATGTGTGAAATGAGGACCGTGTGTTGGGGGGGCGGGGAGGGTGGGTGGACTAAACCCTCTCTGAGGTTCCATTACACTC
Organism: Gymnobelideus leadbeateri; assembly: GCA_011680675.1. Lineage (NCBI taxonomy): Eukaryota > Metazoa > Chordata > Mammalia > Diprotodontia > Petauridae > Gymnobelideus > Gymnobelideus leadbeateri. Next base: position 306,552 of record WOXC01003680.1, on the reverse strand, counting down.
TCAATCATCGTGATCCTTATAACAAGGCTTTCTGGGGAATATTTCCAGCAATTGCCCTTCTTGGACAGGCTCCAGGATGAAACCACCTTATCTCGATTCCACACTGTAGATTATTTTGACATTATCTAGCATATTTACAGCAAGCCAGATCTTCATAAACATTGAATTCTATTAATAGCAGCAGATTCTTCTTTGGATACTGAGCTCTAGAAAATCTCTCTAGAGCCGAAGCATATCTTATCATCCTGCAGTGCTAGAGGTGGGGAATGCCCAGCAGCCAAAGTTCCAGGACCTTCTGCACCCCCCATCTGGTCACTTACCACCCAATGAGGGGAATTCCCAGAGTCACTCAGACCCACGCCCACAAGTACAGATAGGTTTGGACCTTTCACTTGGGGAGGAAGAGGAACAGGTCCTCATTATGGAGAGGGGAATGGGCAATGATTTCTAGGGTCTCTAATAATTACCCAAGGTCAGACAGAGATACTTGGAGGGTATATGAGTGCTGTCCACAAGCATTTGAAGGGCTGTTATGTGGAAGAAGGATTAAGCTTGTTCTGCCTGGCCCTTCTGAAGGGCAGAGCTAGAAGAATATTCTTTATTTTCTTGGAGGAGGGAGGGAAAGAAGAGGAGAAGGAGGAAGAAAGTGGGGAGAAGACAGAAGGGGGGAGGAGAGGGAAGGAGGGAGGAGGGGAGGGGGGAGAAGAACTCCCTTGGACTTCTTTGACTTATTGTATATTAGAAAATCTGCCCTAATTTCCCAGCCTCCCTGTACCTACTTCCACCATCATCTCCCTCCCGCTTGAAATCTCTTTGTATAACTTTGTATTTCTTTAGACAAATGTTTTATTCCCCAATATAATTTAAGATCCTTGAGGGCAGGAACCAGTTTATCATTTTGGTCTTTGTGCCTGTAGTGGGTCCCTAGCACCAGCAGACACTTTAAAGTTCTTATCGGATTATGGAAAGGAACACCAGAGAGACAAGATGAGATGAGATTGATTGACAAGCTTCTATTATCAGCGATCTCCTGGACCAAAGTGGGTAGCCTTGGGATGCTGTGGGGGCCTTCTTGTCCAAGGTCTTCAAACAATACTGGGAGGCTTCCTGGTCAGGAATGCTGTGTGGGGTTTGGTTTTTTTTTTGGGGGGGGGATCAAATTCAAATTAGAAAAAGAATCCATCCATAAGGATCTTGCAGGCTGCATATTGACTTAGTTCTAAAATGTAATATTATCTGTGTTTTCGTGTATTTTTCCTGTTAACTAGTTCCCGATTGCCATTTAATCTGGTCCAGGCTTCCCTTGGCCAGACATCTCTGTTTTAGGCAGATTCTCTTTCAGGAAGGCATGGATTTGGACATGACTGAGGGTCCTTTCTAGCTCTTGAGATAATCTAATCCTTCTTCTAAAGGGAGGTGGTCCTTCTATGAGGCCCAATGGTTGCTCAGTGAGCCTTTTTTTCTGAGTGACACCTAGGAAGGATTCCAAAGAGTTCTTAAATGGACAGTATCAGCCAGGAAGCCATTGATGATCAGCTGGGAGGACTACCCTCATCATTGCTGGCTCCACAGTTGGCTAGGAAGAATGGCATCTCACCTGGGCTTCACTCCAGGGACACCTAGATTGTTATCCTTTCCTAGGGGCCAGAGAGAAAAGTCGGTGTTTTTAGTAGTTCCTCCAGGAGGATCCTGGAAGGCAGGAATCATTGGGCCTTAATCTCCTTCAGCACAATCCCTGGCACCCACTAAGTACTACTTATGCCTACTAAGGCTTAGGAAATGAATGAACCAAAGGACATGCAGGGTTCTAAGCCAGGTGTGTCTGAGGTGGTCCCTGAGATCCTTTCCAGTTCAGAATCTTGGGGATTTCCAAAGTCCTAAAGGTTCTCACATTGACAAGTTTGATAGCAGAACTGCTGATGTGAGATTTCTTCATTGATGTCCCCCTGACCTTCTCCACCACCAGCCTCCAAGTGTAGAAATGCAGAGCTTGGCATTTTGCTAAGAGATGAATGAAAAGCCCAGCAGCCAATGGAGAAGGTGGGTCTGAGGGGTGAGCCCTGCCTGCCTCACCAGCCCCGCAGTGGCCAGGAAGGGGAACCTTGTTCTGGGAGGGGAGAACAAAGGGCCGGCATTAACTCTTTCCAGCTATGGAGATGTTTTCACAGAAACAATCTCAGTTTTGTTTTTTGAGGGAAAACACACAAAGCATTGAATTATAGTGTTTTGACTACATTCAACTGAATGAAATTTGTGGAAAGCTCTGCACAGGGTGCTCATTGTTTAAGCTGGAATGTTTGAAGTGTTGAGAATAGTTGGTTATTAAAAACAGCCCTGGAAGGTCTTAGCACCCTCCAGCAGGATGGGGCTGCCATGGGGGCAGCAAGGGCAGGGTGGTCACCCTCAGAAGTCAGGCTCCATGTTAGCTGTGAATCAGGTCTGGAGATGTGCCCTGGGCCCAGGTCCTGGTGTGGCTGCACACCCCTGGGCAGAGTTCACCACTTCCATGTCACCCTCCCCTCCTGGAGCCAATCAGCTGCCAAATCTTCTTGTAGCCCTTCCTCCACAGACCCTCTGGCATCTGTCCCCTTCTCTCTGCCCACACAGCCACCGCCCTAGCCTAGGCTCTCATCGCCTCTCACCTGGATTGTTGCCACAGCCTCCTGATGGGCCTCCAGGGTCTCCCTACTCCAGTCCATCTGTCACGACTGGAAGGGCAGATCTGATCAAGTGACTCCCCTCCTCAGTAAACTCTGTGGCTCCCTATTACTTCCAGGAGCAAATAGAGGCATTTGACATCTTCCATAACCTGATCCTGGCTTCCCTCCCTAGCCTTATTACACATGGATCTCCTTCATAGGCTCTATTGTCCAGTTCTCTCCTCCTCAGTCTAATAAGGCCAACAGTTAGTTAGAAAACTAATAAGTTTTCCTCAGACATTGTTGTTCTTTCATTTCAGTCATGTGCCAATCTCTGTGACCCATTTGGGGTTTTCCTGGCAAAGATACTAGAGTGGTTTGCCATTTCTTTTTCCAGTTCATTTTACAGATGAGGAAACTAAGGCAAGCAGGGTGAAGTGATTTGTCCAGGGTCACACAGCTAGTAAGTGTCTAAGGCCAGATTTGAGCTCAGGTCTTCCTGACTCTAGGCCTGGCATTCTATCCACTGTGACACCAAGCTCCCCCCAGACATGGAACACTCAAGTTTCTAGGCTCTTGTCTTGCTGTCTCCCATTCCCAGAATGCTCTCCTTGCATACCTCTGCCTCTTAACATTCTGATTTTCCTTTATGATTCAGCTCAAGCATCTCCTGAAGCCTTCCCCAATTCCCTCCAGCAACTGGCTCCCTGTGTGGAGAGAGATCTGGGGCCAAGGTTCCAGAAGAGGGCAGCTGTGGGAATGTTTCCTTTACTGACAGAGATCACATCTTGCACTTAGAAGATGGTCTTCAAGAGTGGCTGTGACAAGATTTGTCACCCACCAGCCTTGGGTTAAGCTCTGATGTCCTCCTGCAGCAGAGTCAAAGCCCCCTTCTCAGCCAGGCCTCAAGACCACTCAGCAGGAGGAGGAACCAAAGCCAGCAGGGTCATCTCTCCTCTCTGTCTTTGTCTCTCTCTGTCTTTATCTCTCCCCTCTCTGTGTCTCTCTTTCCTCTCTGTCTCTGCTCTCTCTGTGCCTGCTTCTCTCCCTCCTCTCTGTCTCTGTCTCTGTCCCTGTCTTTGTTTCTGTCTCAGTCTCTTTCTCTCCTTCCGTCACATAACCCTAACCCTTCTTCCTTCCCTCCACAAGCCTGGGCTGCTACTTCCTGAGGCAGGAGTCAGATCAGATCTGACTTGTATTGAAACTCAGCTCATGGTGCCCACTGAATTATGCCAGGCTTTGCCATGCTCAGTGGGCCCCATGGAGCTGTTTGCTGGGAGGATGTGCCTGCCCGCTCTCAGTGGAGTGGGGTCTCCAAGGGGTCCCTGACTTTGCCTATCAATGGCCTTGTGCCTAGGGCTGGTTTCAGTCACGGGGAGACAAGGCAGCTGGTTCCTCTAGTGGTGATGGGAGGGGCTTTATATGGGTGTTAGTGAATGTCGTCCTAGCATCTCTCCCTGACCCAGGTGTCTGTGTCACCATCAGAATCCCATCATTTGTTTCTCCAGAGTTCACTCCTAAAGTATGAGTGGGGGAGGCTGTAACTTCATTCACATGAACAGGTCACTTATCAGATGTACTTTTCTCTGGGCAAGGAAGATTCCATAGGTGGGGACAATAGACATAAGGGGAAAAGAAAATGATGATTAAAAAATCACTTTGCTCTCTGTTGTACATGTCTTCTGTCTTCTCCTTGAGAAAAGGGACATTGGCTTGAGTCTCTGAATCCCCAGGGCCCGGGCACAGCCTGGCACAGAGAAGCCTCCTCATAAATGCTTATTGATTGATTGATTGCAAAAAGGGGAGGTGACAGGCCACAGCCCAAGCTTGCCTAACTGTTCTCCTTCTTGCCCTGGGCTTGCCCGCCCTGTGTGGCTCACTCTGTAAGCCCGTCATCTGTTCAGCTGAATTTAGATGTTGAACTGAACTGGACTTGAATTGGTCAGGCAACCGACCTGTGTTCTTGGCACTGGGAGTAAAAAGACAAAAATGAATCTGTTCTTGCCCTCAAGGGGCTTGCCTTCTCCAACACAGGATCGATGAACACTTATGGTGATGGACGCATGCTTTTTGGAGGGGGGAAGGCAGGGCACTTGGGGTTAAGGGACTTGCCCAAGGTCACATGGCTAGTAAGTGTTAAGTGTCTGAGGCTGGATTTGAACTCAGGTCCTCCTGACTTCAGCACTGATTCACGGTGTCACCTAGCCACCCCCAAGAAGACATATTTATTCCATCCCTGACTTACATTTTTGTTCTCAAATTCTTAAAAAAAAGACTATTCTAGGGGGCTGGGCTCTATCTGCCAGCCATTGGTTTGTACCACCATGTTTAAAACTTTAGATGTCTTGCTAGATTGTTAGCTCCTTGAGGGCAGGTTGGGGATGGGGACTGACTCTGGGATTTCACTGGTATATGGAGCTCCTTTACCAATGCCAGATGGCACCTGATCTGCAATTTAGAGTCTCAGAAGAGCTATCTAAGGTGAGAGATAAAGTGACTTACCTAGAGTCACACAGCCAGAAACTCAAGAATCAGAACTTAAACCCAGGCCTTCATGGTCAGCTCTCTATCCTCCAGACCACGTGGATTCTCCTGAGGAATCTCATCTTACTCCTCTATCTTTCCCTGATAGCACTTGGCATAAAGCCTTATCCCATAGTAAATAGTAAATGTTCTCTGAGGGAATGTTTCCCCATTCACTGGGTCAGCCATAGCATATGGCAGCCAAGAAAGGTGGCGCCATCTTGGACTGCAGTGAGAGAGGAATGAGGAAGAGTCCCCCTGCACGGTGCCCTGTCCAGGACACAACTGGAATGCTGTGGTCAGTCCTGGGCAGAACAATTTAGGAAGGATGTTGAGAAGCCAGAGAGTAACAGGAAGGCAAGACAGAGGGTGAAGGTTCTTGAGTTCATGCCATATTGGGATTACTGAAAAAGCTGGGCACGTTTAGCCTGGGGAAAATGATACACAAGAGAACACGATAGTCATTTCAGAGTATTTGAAGGGCTTCCAAAGAGAAGAAAGGATAGTTTTGTTCTGTTTGGGCCCAGAAGTCTGAACTAGTAGCAAAGGGGAGAAGTTAGGCAGCTTTAGACCTCAGGTGAGGACAGCCCATGAGGAAGATGGCCTAGCCTAGGAGGTAGTGAGTACCCTGTCACTGGAGGTCTCCAAGCCAAGCTCAGATGACCTCTCATTGGACAGGTGGTAGGAAGGATTCTCCTTGGGGGATATGGGTTGGACCAAATGACTGCTGAGGCCTCTTCCCACTGTGAAAATGGTATTTAAATTGAAGCCAGGTTTGTCTGTTTTAGGATCTAGGGGTTAGGAAACCACAATATTCAGCAATCTGACTTTGGATCCAGAGAGAGCAGATCAGACTTATTCGCACACAGAAAGGACTCTTTGTTTAGAACAGAGTTCCTCTCATCTGCCTGGAAATAGTGATGACATTTTAAGGATTGGTCTATAAATCCCTGAACTGTCCAGCTTCTGAGATCTCCTCGTCAATGTGACTATGGGGAAGTCACATCAGCTCTAAATCTCAGTTTTCTCCTCTATAAAATAGGTATAATGATATTTTCCATTACTTACTTTACAAGGTTTATGGGGCAGAGGACACTGCTTGGCAAACTTTCACAGCATTACAGGAATGTGAGCTGGGTTGTTGTTACAGAATCTTGGGGGACTGACATTGCTGGAGGAAAACAACAACTTAGGGGCAAAGTGTTCAGATCCCCTTCTGGGGGAGTTGGTCAGAAACCATGATAAAGCCTCCCTAAAGGGACCTTGGCAGTTAATGTGAAAAATAAGATTCTGTTTAATTCAGTTCAACTCACCCAACACCCATTGGTCACCGATTGGCATCCTCTTCGAGAACGAAGGACAAACCACACAACGCAATGACCAGCTGCAGACAGTGTGCTTAGGTAGTAGGGAGACAAAGGTAAAAATGAGTCAGTCCCTGCCCTCAAGGCGCTTACGTCCCACTGAGAGAAAACCACAGGTTTCTACAGAGAGGAAACAAAAAAGGCTATACAAGACATTTCTACAGTGAGTGGAACTTGGCAGGGTGGGGTTGGGGGATCATGGAGGCCTTTGGGAGCTTTCTCACCTGTGCTGTGCAGGAAGGATGCCCAAGAGACCAAAGTCAAGGGGGAGAACATTCCAGGCATGGAAAGGCAATGTTCCGAAGGAGGAACAGTGAGGAGAGTCATGTGGCCTGGAAGCAGGCATGACCATTCTGTACAGACAGAAAGGCTTTAGGTGACAAATGAAGAGTGGGTCATTGTCCTGGAGTCAGTGGGGAGCCATTGAGTGTACCTGAGAGAGGGAGTGACAGGCTCCCAAGCCCAGTTGGGATCCATTTGGCGGCTGTGGGGGAGGCAAGAGACTGGAAGGGATAACTTTGGGGAGAGTCTGAACTGAGGCTGAAAGGGGAGAGAGAGTGCGTGTGTGTGTGAATGTTTTATATGGGTGTGCAGCGTGAAGGTATATATTATTGTGTATACATGTGTATCGTGAGTGGTGAGTTATGGCATAACTGTGTCTATGAGTGTGTGTGATGTGTGTGCATGCGTGTAAATGCTATGTGAGTGTGGGGGTCTGTGTGTGTATACGTGCGTATGTAACCGTCTTTGCCAGGCTGTTCGATAAAGAGGTTTTGGTTTGGTTTTTGAGCCGACGATGTTCTTTCTGGCTCATCAGCTGTGGGTCTGGTTTTAAAGGAGGTCTTGGCCCACATAGCACCTCAAACTTGGGTGGCTTGGGGGCTTTCGTGTGATGGGGGCATCGAACCACAAGCACATTGATTCAGATCTGCCTGGAAGTGTTTGGCTTTGGGACACTACTTCTTCTGTGAAGTGAGGTTGGCCTGTAGAGTCCCACGGTACTGTGAAGAAGAGTATACACCCTAGAATCAAAGGTCCTGTGTTCAAATCCTGTTTCTGATGCTTGCTGCCTGTGTGATGTTGTCCAAGCTGCTTCACAGTCTAGGCCTCAGCTTCCTCATGTATAAAATGAGGGTGGCCTCTAAGACCCCTTTCAGCTCCTGTCCTATGATCCTATGATGATGGATCAAGATAGACGATGTGTCTGTTGACTGACTGACTGACAGATCTTGGCCAGGTCCCTGTAGGGCAGGGATTGTGTTGCTTTTTGTATTTGTGTCTTCAGAGTTCACACTATACCTAGTACACAGTAAACAGGAGGTTTTTTTCGTTCTTTCACTTAATCATCAAGCATTTAGGTATCTGCTTAACAGACTGAGCCTCAGTTTCCTCCCTGTAAAAGGAAGGGATTGAACAAGGTGGCTTCTGAGGCCTCCCTGGCTCTAACTCCATGATCCCAGTTAGAGCAGGCACTTAGGTGCTTACAGGATGCTCCGGTTTGTAAAAATAGCTGCTGTCACTGATTTATAGGGAGAGGCTCTGCTTGATGGCAATCAGGGTTAAAATGGATCTCCCACAACATGGGACCTGATACTTGTAGCATAGGAAAAGGCGACTCTGGACACAGATGGTACCTGCCGCGGCCCTGCCGTGGCTGGGGTGGGGTGCGCCAGCCTTAAAATGGTACGTGAGGTCACCTTCTCCACACATCAGAGATGGAGAGATAAACAAATATGGGGGAGGAGGAAATGGAAAACTGAGCTCCCCGGGGGTCTGTCTATTAATGTGTCTGCCCTGTTCCTGCTCCTGAAGAGGTCGCGTTCTGACTCTGCCACTGAAAAGAAACCAAAAAAGACCTAGAATTGAAACTCCTGCTCGCAAAGGTGCTAGGGAGCTCAGAGGGACCAAAAGCCACATCTTCACAAGGGCCCGGCCCTCGGCGTCATGGCTGGTTCCACAGCCCCCAGAGGGGACTGATGTGTCACGGGGTTTCGAGATCACTGCCTCTCTGTGATTGCAAAGGCCAAGGCTGGAAGTCTCCAGCCTCCATGGCTGGCTGGCTGCAAGATGCTCATGCTCTCAGTGGGGCCTTGAACAGCCCTGCCCACCCTCTGGCTCCCTGCAGAGAGTTGGATGCTGTCAGTCAGCAGCCCAGAGGTGACTGAGTCCTCTCCAATGTGCCCTCATCTCACCTGGTCCCTAGGACTGATGGGCTGTGTTCCCCAGAGACACTGTCGGGACATCTGTGGACAGTTTAAACTTAAAAGGATAGGGAACTTGGAAGGATAGGGAAAAAGCAACACACTAGTAAGATTCTCCATTTAGAACTGGAAGGAATGTGGAAGCCTTCTGGCCCAACTCTTATTTCAAAGAGTGATTTAAAGGTCATAGAGAGGGTAAGCAGCAGAGCCAAGATTCGAACTCAGGTCTTTTGACCACAACACCAGGGATCTTTCCACTGCCCCACTCAGCAGCCTTAGAGAATTAGAGGATTTGGATCTGGAAAGGACCTGAAAGATGCTCTAAGACCCTAATTTTACCAGTCAGCAGATGAGGCCTAGAGGAGCAAGTGGCTGGCCTGTACTCCCAGGGAAGGCAGGAGCTTAGGTGTTTACTGATGGCGATCAGGGGAAAGATGGATTCCCCACAACCATGCCTCTGTGGCCCCAATAGGTGGTTCCCTCTTCAACTCCATTTTTTCCAGGCAGATCCTGCCTGATATTGTAAGTGAATTCACAATGGCCTTTCTGTGATGGGGACCATGAGCATCCTTGGGAGCATCCAGAAACGGAGGCCGGACTTCCTTTAAGCCTGCTCTGCATGATCCAGTGCAATTAATTTCTTTCCTCTAAAGAGACACTCCAAAGCCTGCCTCTCCCTGCCTGGCTGTCTAGCTCATGGCAGAAGCCTGGACCCAGCTCTCCCTGCCTGGCTGTCCAGCTCACAGTGGAAACCTGGGCTGGGCCTGGTGCTCCAGACACACCCTCCACTTGCACCTGTTCAGGAGCCGCCTCAAATATTTCTGTCCTTTTTTTTCTCCTGAGTTGCCTCCCATCCCCTGTGATGGTTCTGCCCCTTGGAGCACGCGTGCCCACTAGTCATTACAGGAGCCTAATTCAGGCATGTTCTGTCAGAAGGGCCTAAAAACTTTTTTTTTCAATCAATGGAGACCATGGTGGGTGGTCCATTCATAGTGTTCATTCTACAATTAGCTATGGGCCATTTAAAGAAACATCCGCACAAACAAACAACCAAAAAATGACTTTCCAAATGGCCTTCAAGGTTTTCAGTTCCTTTTTTTTTTCATTCTGTTGCCATTCTTAGTCTCCCCAGTAATGTAGCCCATTTGTCTGCCTTGCTCTGATTCTTCCATTCAGCCTTGCTGACGTAAGAACACAAGCAGATTTAGCTAGTGAGATGGCTCCTCATGGTAGAGGACAGCTGGCCAGCCATGTCACTCCCCAGTTCGAGAAGCTTCTGTGGCTCCCTATTCTCTCTAGAACACATGATAGGCTCCTCCGTTTGACATTTAAAGCCTTCACAAGCTGGCTCTAACCTACCTTTCCAAGGGTATTGCTCATCACCCCCTTCCCACACCCTGTTTTCCAGGCCATTTGGACCCAAGTAAACATTGCTTGTTCAACATTCTGGTTGGGTCAGGTGACCTCTGCACCAGCCACCTTCCAGACTTCTCCAGATCTGAGACCTGGGTTTTAAAGTCCCTTCCTGTGCTGATAGCCCAGGTTCTTTTTTGAAGGTCTTGTACACTCTGACATTCTTGGGTCTGTCTACATTCTAATGCTCTCTCTTCTGTGGTTCCTTCCAGCTTGGACAGTCTGTGTTCTAAGGCCCTCCCAGCCCTGCTTGTATGATCCCCTTTTGGGGCAGGCCCAGATCATCCAGCAGATGTTTCTTTCAGTTCACCAAGTGTTTATTAAATGCCTACTCTGTGCTACTAGTCCCTGGATTTAAGGCATTGATCTTATTCTCCTGGGATGATACAACACGTACACAGATAAACCAAGTACACGGTCATTTCAGAGAGCACCAGCAGCTGGGGACATTGGAGTGGGCTTCCCGAAAGAGGTGGCATTTGAGTGGACCTTGAAGGGCCTCCAGATTCTGGAAGGTAGCGACAAAAGGGAAATGTCTTCCAGGCCTGTAGAGAGAGATGAAGGATGTTGGACTAGAAGAACGTGAGAGATCACTGAGGCCTAGAGACGTCCAGTCCTTTGGCCCAAGGTCACCCAGCTAAGAAGCAGCAGATTAAGAATTCCAAAGCAAGTTCTCTTTGTCCTCAGTCACATTGCTTCACATGTTGAGTTTGGGGAAATGCCCTTGGGCCCATTCTACTGGCCAGGACAGTGTGTGAAAGGAGGATATTATAACCTAAGGCTGGCTAGAGAGGATGGAACCAGAAGGAGCAGGGCTCTCAAAGGGAGGCAGGCTAGGGCATTTGGACTTTTTCCTCCAGGACCCCAAGGACCACCAAAGCTAATGGGAAGATGGAAAAGAGGTGCTCTGAATTGACCATCCGAGGAGGCAGGGCAGGGCTGCAAGAGAATGGTGGAGGAATGTTGGTGCCAGCTAACTAAGAGGAGAGAAGCATGGCCCTAAGAGGAGGAAGAGGAGGAGGAAGGAAAAGTCAAGAGAGAATAAAGGTGGCTGCCCAAGAGAGGAGAATGAGACAAGAGAATAGCCAAAGGAGGAACATTTGAATTAACTCTGATGAAGAATCAGGGAGAGCATTTGAGAACTGAAAGAGCCCCCAGCTCAGGCTGGGTCAAATTTGGCCTGACAGCTGTCAATGGCATTAGACCACTGTCTCCCCCACTTACCAAAATAAGCTCCAGATGGGTATAGGACTTAGACGTAAAGGGGGAAGGACATCAGAAACTAATGAGAAGGAGGAGGAAGACACTTCCCATGCTCAACGGAAGAGTTTGTGCCTGAACAAGAGAGAGTGAGCTTCACAGGAGATAAAATGGATGATTTTCATGACATAAAATTAAAAATATTTTGCACAAACCTGTCTATTGTGACTCGTGCACACAGAACCATAAATTTAGAGCTTGAAATTTAGGTCTTTGTGACCATCAAGTCCAACTCTCTCCACATTTTACAGATGAGGAAACTGAGGCAAAGTGTCTGAGGTGGGATATGAATGTATGTCTTTCCTGATGCCAAGTCCAGTGTTTTGTTTGTTATTCCACAATGTTTCTCCCTTCCCAGGTCCTAGATCATTGGCCAGCCACACACACTATAGTATGGTAGTCTGTTAGAGAGATTGTTTTGAGAAAGCATGGTCTTGAACTAGTGAAAAGTCAGAATTAGAGCATAGTTTGCAAAAAGAAATTTAAGGTATTACTTCCAATTAGTAAAGAAGTCCTTGAGGGGTGGCTAGCTGGAGCAGTGAATAGAGCACCGGCCCTGGAGTCAGCAGGACCTGAGTTCAAATCCAGCTTCAGACACTTAACAGCCATGTGACCTTGGGCAAGTCACTTAACCTCAATTGCCCTCCAAAAAGAAAAAAGAAAAAAAAGAAGTCCTTGGAGGGGACTTATCTTAATGAATAGAGAAGGTGACTTTCAAGATTAACCCATCAACTGTTTTTGTTTTTTAGGAAAATAAAGTTTTTAAACTTTTTGAAAGTCAGGTATTCTTGGAAATAAAGCAAAACTGTTCTCCCTTAGCTTTTTTTTCTGGTTTAATATTTTTTTATTTTTAAAGATTTATTTATTTTTAATTTTCAGCCTTCACTTCCATGGTATTTTGAGTTCTAATTTTTCTCCTCTTCCCTCCCCTTCCCCCTCCCCAAGACAGCATGCAATCTGATATAGGCTCTACATATACATTCATATTAAACATTTCACATTCATCATGTTGTAAAGAAGAATTAGAACCAATAGAAAGAAGAAACAAAACAAAACAAAACAAAACAAAAAGAGCAAACAGTCTGCTTCCATCTGCATTCGGTCTCCATAGTTCTTTCTCTGGATGTAAATAGCCTTTTCCATCATGAGTCTTTCGGAATTGTCTTAGATGCTTGCATTGCTGAGAAGAGCTAAGTCTATTGAAGCTGGTCATCACACAATGTGGCTGTTACTGTGTACAGTGTTCTTCTGGTTCTGCTGACTTCACTCTGCATCAGTTCACAAAAGTCTTTCCAGGTTTTTCTGAAATCTGCCTGCTCCTCATTTCTTATAGCACAATAGTATTCTATTGCATTCATATACCACAACTTGTTTGGCTATTCCCCAATTGATGGGCATCTCCTCAACTCCCAATTCTTAGCTACCACAAAAAGAGCTGCTATAAATATTTTTGTACATGTGGGTCTTTTCCCCTTTTTTTATGATCTCTTTGGGATACAGACCTAGAAGTGGTATTTCTGGGTCAAAGGGTATGTGCAGTTTTATAGCCCTTTCTAAATTGTTCTTCTGAATGGTTGGACCAGTTCACAGATCTACCAACAATGCATTAGTGTCCCAATTTTCCCACACCTTCTTCGACATTTCTTATTTTCCTGTTTTGCCATGTTAGCCAGTCTGCTAGGTCTGAGGCGGTACCTCAGAGTTGTTTGGATTTACATTTCTCTAATCAATAGTGATTTAGAGCATTTTTTTTCATATGACTATAGATAGCTTTAGTTATTTCATTTGAAAACTGCCTGTTCATATCCTTTGACCATTTATCAATTGGGGAGTGACTTGTATTTTTGTAAATTTGACTCAGTTCTCTCTATATTTTAGAAATGAGGCCTTTATTGGAGACACTGACTATAAAAATTATTTCCCAGCTTTCTGCTTCCCTCCTAATCTTGGTTACATTGACTTTGTTTGTGCAAAAGTTTTTCAATTTAAATGTAATAAAAATTATCCATTTTGCATTTCATAATGTTTCCTATCTCTTGTTTGGTCATAAATTTCTTCCATTCTCCATAAATCTGATGGGTAAACTATTCCTTGCTCTCCCAGTTTGCTTTTAGTATCAGTCTTTATATCTAAATCACATACCCATTTGGATTTTATATTTTGGTATATGCTGTAAGATACTTGTGTATGCCTAGTTTCTGCCATACTATTTTCCAGTTTTTTCAGCAGTTTTTGTGAAATGGTGAGTTCTTATCCCAGAAACTGGGGTCTTTGGGTTTTAAACAATAGATTACTATAGTCATTGACTACTGCGTCTTGTGTATCTAACCTCTTCCATTCATCCACTACTCTATGTCTTAGCCAGTACCAAGTAGCTATGATAATTACTGCTTTATAATACAATTTAAGATCTGGTAGGCTAGGCCATCTTCCCTTGCATTTCTCTTTATTAATTCCTTGATATTCTGGACTTCTTGTTCTTACAGATGAATTTTGTTATTTTTTCTAGCTCTATAAATTAAATTTTTAGTAGTTTGATTGATGTGGCACAGAATAAGTAAGCTAATTTAGGTATAACTGTCAGTTTTATTATATTAGGTCAGCCTTCTTATGAGCAGCTGATATTTTCCCCAATTATTTAGATTTGACTTTATTTGTGTGAAAAGTGTTTTGTAACTATGTTCATATAGTTCCTGGGTTTGTCTTGGCAGGTAGACTTCCAAATATTTTATAATGTCTACAGTAACTTTCTTTTTTTATGTTACAGTAACTTTCAATAGAATTTATTTTTCTGTCTCTTGCTGTTGGGCTTTGTTAGTAATATGTAGAAATTCTATCCTGTAACTTTGCTAAAGTTGTTTATTATTCCAAGTAGTTTTTTACTTGATCCTCTAGGATTCTCCATTACATCATCTGCAAAGAGTGAGAGCTTTTGTCTTCTTTGCCTATTCTAATTCCTTCAATTTCTTTTTCATCTTTCATTGTTAAAGGGAACACTTTCCATACAATATAGAATAACAGTGGCAATAATGGATATCCTTGTTTCTTCCCCAATCTTATTGGAAATGCTTCTAGCTTATCCTTATTACATATAATGCCCTTAGCTATTTTAAGAGATTAACTTGTACAGTTCATGAAGAAAACTTGTACTAACCAAGGTCAACTTCAGATTACCAAACAGTGAAAATTTATATACACACACACACAGACAGACAGACAACTATGACTTGTGGGACACCAAACTAGGCCCTACTTGAGCAAGCAAAGCTCTATGGGGCAGAATTAGGGTGTGTTGGAGCTGGAGGGAGCTTTAGGCATCATCTGGCCTCACCTCCTCCTTGTGCTGCCAAGGGATCTGAGCCCCAGAGAAGTTCAGCACCAAACTCAGGGCTGCACTGGGGAATTCAAGTCTGGAAGAGACATCTTTGGCCTTGCAATCATTGTTAGCTTGTTTGTACTGATCATATGAAGGGGAAAATGGCCCTGCCTCTTCTTCCCTTCTCCCATGAGAAAGAATCCTAGAGCCAATGCCCTTATCTACAGATAAATAAAGTGAGGCCCTTGTGTGATGTGGAGATGACCCACATTGAGAATTCCTCAATGACCAGTCCTTCATTGTTGTAATGAATTATAAGACTTAAACTGGAAGGGGCCTGGGAGGAGGCACAGGACAGTGGGAATAGCCCTGCGTTTGGAGTTAGTGGGACTCCATCTGAGTTCTGTCTCTCCTCCTGCTGTGGACCTGGGGCAGGTTTCTGGCACTGGGAGGGCCTCAGTTTTCTCATCTGTCAAATGAACAGGATCACTAGATGACCTCCAAGGCCCCTCCCATCTCTAGTTCTGGTAGTCTATGACCATCAGCATGAGCCCAGCTAAATTCTATCATTTAAATTTTTTTCTGCAACTTTTTAAATTAAAAAATGAAGTTCAAATGAAGATCTGCCTTCTCTCATTCCCCCTCAACACCACCACACATTAAGAAAGGGGTGGGGTGGGGGGAAATCCCTGTTACAAACATATATAATCAAGCAAAATTGAAGCCTATCCTTTAGGAGGAAGACCAAGGTCTTGTGGCATGACATAACTTTCCAGATAACAAAGACAGTAAACTAAAGAACAAGGGTTAGACTTTGGACCAAGCCAACACCTTCCAAAAAAAGGGAAGTAGATGCCTTCCTTCCTGCCTTCCTTCCTTCCTTTCTCCCTCCCTCCCTTCTTGCTTTTTACCTTTATTTCATTAAATATTTCCCAATTGCATGTAAAATTTTAAAATAATCATTTCTTAAAATTTTGAGTTCAAATTCACTTCCTACCACCCCTCTTTGAGAAGGCAAACAACTTGATATCAGTTATACATGTGAAGTCATGCAAAAATATTTCCATATTAATCATGTTTCAAAAGAAAACACAAACAAAATAAAACACCAAAAATAAAGAATAAAATAATGTTTCAATCTGCATTCAGAATTCTTTAGTTCTCTCTCTGGAGGTATATATTATTTTTCATCATGAGTTCTTTCAGTTGTCCTAGGTCATTGTCTTGATTTGAGTGGCTAAGTCTTTCACAGTTGATCTTCTGCATAATATGACTGTTACCATGGACAGTGTTCTCCTAGCTCTGCTCATTGCATTTTGTATCACTTTATGTGATACAAAAGACTTTATGTAAGTCTTCCCAGGTGTTTGTGAAATCATCTTTCTCATCATTTTTTATGGGACCATATATTCCATCACCACTAGATATCACAACTTGGCCAGCCATTTCCCAATTGATGGACAACCCCTCAATGTCCAAAGCTTTGCCACCACATAAAGAAGTGATAAAATATTTTTGTACAAACAGCTTCTTTTCTTTTTTCTCTATATCTTTGGGACATAGACCTAGTAGTATTGTTGCATCAGAGGGTCTGCACAGTTTATGCATAGTTCCAAATTGTTCTCCAGAATGGTCAGACTAGTTCATAACTTCACTGACAGTATATTAGTGTCCCAATTTTTCCACATTCTCTCTAATATTTATCATTCTCCTTTTGTCATGTTAGACAAGCTGATAAGTATGACATGGTGTCTTAGGGTTGTTTTGATTTTCATTTCTCTAATTAGTAATGATTTAGAGCATTTTTTCCAAATGACTATTGATAGCTTTAATTTCTTCTGAAAACCGTCTGTTTATGTCCTTTGACCATTTATCAACTGGGGAATGGCTCTTATTTTTATAAATTTGACTCCGTTCCCTATATATTTGAGAAATGAGACTTTTATCAGAGAAACTTACTGTAAATCTCTCCCCCCTCCAATTTCTTGTTTTCCTTTTAATTTTGTTTTCATTAGTTTTATTTGTGCAAAAGCTTTTTCATTTCATCTAATAAAAATTATCCATTTTACATACTGTTATCTTCTTGTTTGGTCATAAACTCTTCCCTTATGGGACATCCACATCCAGAGAAAGAACTATAGAGTCTGAATGCAGATTGAAGCAAACTACTTGCTCTCTCTCTTTTGTGTTTTGTTTTGTTTCATTTCTTCTTTCTCACTGTTCACTCCATTGGTTATAATTCTTTACAACTTGACTAATGTTTAATGTGAAGTTATTTGTGGAACCTATATTGGATTGCATGCTTCCATGGTGGGGGGAAGGTGGGAAGAGAGGGAGGGGTAGAAAATTTGGAACTTAAGGGATTATGGAACTAAATGTTGTAAACTAAAAGTAAATAAATATTTTTAAATAAATTATTTTTCTAGCTTATAAAATACTTCTTTCATAGTTTGATTGTTATGGCACTAAGTAAATTAACTTAGGTAGAATTGTAATTTGTATTACATTGGCTCAGCCTACCCATGAGCAATGAATATGTCTCCAGTTGTTGAGATCTGTCTTTATTTCTTTGAAAAGTACTTTGTGATTGTGTTCATATAATCCCTGGGTTTGTGTTGGCAGGTGTTTTATATTGTCTGCAGTTATTCTGAATGGAATTTCTCTTTCTCGTGGCTGAGTTTTGTTGGTAATAAGTAGAAATATTAGTGATTTATGTGGGTTTATTTTACATCCTGCAACTTTGCTGTAGTTGTTGATTCTAGTTTTTAAGTTGATTCTCTAGGATTCTCTAAGTATTCTCATCATATTATCTACAAAGAATAACAGTTTTGCTTCCTTGTTGTCTCTTTTTATTCCTTCATTTTCTTTTTCTTGTCTTACTGCTCTAGCTAGCATTTCTAGTGTAAAATTGATTGTCGACATTCTTGCTTCATTCCTGATCTTATCTGGAAGGCTTCTAACTAATTTCTATTACAGATCATGTTTGCTCTTGGTTTTAGATGGATACTGCTTATAATTTTAAAAAAAGCTCCATTGATCCCTATGCTTTCTAGTGTTTTTAATTGGAAAAAGTGTTTATTATCTATTGATATATCTGTTGTTGATTATCTGTTGTTCCTGGTGTGATCAACTATACTAATAGTTTTCCTAATATTGAACCAGCCCTGAATTTCTAGCATAAATCCCTTCTGGTCATAGCATGTGATCTTTATGATACATTGCTATAATCTCCTTGCTAGAATTTTATTTAAAATTTCTGTATTGATATTCATTGAGGGAATTGGTCTATAGTTTCCTTTCTCTGTTTTTGCTCTTCCTGGTTTAGGTATCAGCGCCATTTTTGTGTCATAAGCAGAATTTGGTAGGACTCCTTCACCTGTTTTTTCAAATAGTTTATATAGTATTGGGATCAATTGTTCCTTAAATGTTTGGTAGAATTGTAAATACATCTGGTCTTGGGGATTTTTTCTTAGGCAGTTTGTTGATGGCTTATTTAATTCTCTTTTTAAGATAGGGTTATTTAAGTATTCTGTTTCTTCTGTTGATCTGGGCAATTTATACTTTTAAAATACTCATCCATTTCACTTAGATTGTCCATTTTACTGGCAGATATCAGGGTAAAATAACTCCTAATAATTGTTTTAATTTGATCTTCATTCTCGATACTAGTAATTTGGTTTTCTTTCTTTTTTTTAAATCAAATTAACCAATGGTTTTTCCTCTTTTATTGTTTTTTTTCCTTCATAAAACCAGCATTTTATTTTCCCCAATTACATGTCAAACAATTTTTAGCATCCATTTTCCCAAGATTTTGAGTTCCACATATTTCTCCCTCCCTCCTTCCCCTACCCTCTTCCTAAAATGATAAGTATTTTGATATGGGCTAAAAGATTGTTTCACCCCATCTTGTTGCTGGTTCTGTTGTTCCACGATTTGTTTTGGGGTATTGTTTTATGTTGTTTGGAGGTGAATATGGGAGAGTTGCAGCAATTTACTACTTACTCTGCTATCTTGGTTCCTGGAAGTTCCTCCCCAGCTCCTAGTTTTACTTATAAGTTCAATGGTGTTTAGTTTTGTTTTTTACTTCCAATTTTATTAATCTCTCCTTTGATTTTTGGAATTTCTATTTTGATGTTTAATTGGGAATTTTCAATTTGTTCTTTTTCTAGTGGTTTTTTTTTAAGTTGGATGCCCAATTCATTGATCTGCTCTTTCTCTTTTTTTATTGATGTACACATTTAAAGATATGAAATTTCCCCTAAGCATTGCTTTGACTGCATTCCACAAAATTTGGAATGTTGGCTTTATTGCTATTACTCTAATGATATTATTGATTGTTTCTATAATTTGTTCTTTGATCCATTCATTTTTTGGATTTGATTGCTGGTTTTCAATGAACTTTTTCTATGCTTCCATGGCCCTTTATTAAATGTAATTTTTGTTGCATTGTGATCTGAAAAGGACACATTTAATATTTTTGCTTTTCTACATTTGCTTGTGTGGTTTTTAGGCCCCAATACAAGATCAGCTTTTGTGAAGGTACCATTTACAGCTGAGAAAAAAGGCATACTCCTTTCTATTCCCATTCAGTTTTCTCCAGAGGTCTATCATATCTAACTTTTCTAAAATTCTATTTATTTCCTCAACTTCTTTCTTCTTTTTTCTTTTTTTATTTTATGGTTAGACTTATGTAGCTCTGATGGGAGATGGTGGAGGTCTCCCACTAGTATAGTTTTACCATTTATTTCCTCGTGTAACTCATTTTATTTTTCCTTTATTAATTTGGATGCGATGTCACTTGGCACATATATGTTTAGCATTTATATTATTTCATTGTCTATGGGACCTTTTAGCAAGATGTAGTTTCCTTGCTTTTCTCTTTGAGTTAGGTCTATTTTTGCTGTTGCTTTCTCTGAGATCTTGATTACTACCCCTACCTTTTTTTTTACTTTATCTGAAGCATAATAGATTTTGCTCCATGCCCTTATTTTAATACTTTGTCTGGCTCTCTGTTTCATGTGTGTTTCTAAACAACATATTATTGAATCCAGTTTCTAATCCAGTCTGTTATCCTCTTTTGTTTTATAGGTGAATCCATCCTGTTCACATTCATAGCCATCATTACTAACTGGGCATTTCTCTCCATCCTATTTTCTTCTCTTTATCCTTCTCTCTCTCTCTCTCTCTCTCTCTCTCTCTCTCTCTCTCTCTCTCTCTCTCTCTCTTTCTGTCTCCTATGCCTCCTCTAAAGTCTATTTTGCTTTTGACCATCATGTATCTTATTCCACCCTCCTTCTTATCACCTTCCCATTTCTTATCCCTTTCCTCTACTACTTCCCTAGTAGATAAGATAGATTAGATAAGATAGATTTTATATCCAGTAGAGTATGTATGTATGTGTATGTGTGTATGTATGTATGTATGTATATGTACACACATATATGTCTCCCCTCTTTGAACCAATTTAGATGTGAGATTCTAGCATTGTCCCCCTTTTCTTCTCCACAAGGAAGAGTAAAAACTCTTCCTTGTATGCCTCTTTTATCTGAGAAAAATTTTCTCATCCTTCTTCTCCCTTCCCTCTTCTCTCAGGACATTACTCTTTCTTATCTATTCATTTTTATAAATATCACCCCAACATAATTGACTCATTCTCATGCCCTCTTTTATAATCAAGGGAAATGAAGTCCAGAAAGGTTTAAGTGACCTGCCCATGGTTTTATAGGTGATAAGAGTCAAAGGCAGGATTTGAATCCAGGTCTGTGTGCACTCCAAGTCTAGAACTGAAACCACTATTCAGCAAGTTTTCTCTTTGGACTTTCAGAAGGGCAAAGCTTTCTCTTCTTTTTTTGTGGTGATTTGAACACAAACATCTTGGTGTACTAATGCAGCTCCAGATGATGCCAATTGGGGCTGAGGGGCAGCCCTCAATACAACACGGTTCAGGAACTTCCTCAAAATGGCAGAACTATAGGAGAGGGGATATTTCCCAGTTGGAGTAGGGAGAGACTTTCAGGCCTGGGCTTTCAATTACAGGAGAATTTGGGTAGAATTACCTCCTTGGGATGGAGTGTTGGAGACCTGCTCCACTGAGATGATGCTTCTTGTCTTGGAGATATTAGTTCCAGAGAGGACCAATTCCTGTTCTCACAGTTCTAAGGCCCATGAGTTCATTAGTAACAGTCATCTCCCACAAACTAGAAGATGACAGAGCTGAGTACAAGAGATATATGCTTCCAGCTATCCTGGAGAACCCCACAAAGGCACTGGAGAGGAACCCACACATCAGCACAGATCTATCAGCTGTCCCCAGTCTCCTGTCCATAACATTCATTTATAAAAACTTAGGAACATGGTTTTAACTAGATGCCACTCCCCTGCTTGATCAAGTCCACTAGCTCTTAGGATTCCTGTTTGGCATTTAACTTTGGCATTCCCTTCTCTCCAGTCTTTTTATATGTCTCTTTCCTCCACTCTCTCTGTGGTTCAGCCATATCAGTAAGTTTGCTGTTTCTCATAGACAACACTCATTTCCTGTCTCCTTGCCTTTGCCCAAGCTGTCCTCCATGCCTGGTATGCCTTCCCTTCCCATCTCTCCCTCTTAGAATTCTTGCTTTCTTTCAAAACTCAGCTCAAGTGCTTCGTTCTATGTGACAGTTCCCTGATTCCAGACAGCTACTAATGTCCTCCCTCCCCAAGTTACTTACATTCAGTTTGGTTATGTTCTGTACATGCTTGCACAGGTGTGCATTGTCTTCCCCAGTGCCCAGCACTCTGCCTAGCTAGCAAGTGCCTGTTGATTGATTGATTGATTGATGTGACCATGCCAGATATTCACAGTCCCTAGGCTTTGTAGAACCAAAAGCTTCCAAAATATGGATACCTAGAGGAGAAGCCAAAATCCTGTGGGCAGAGATGACTCTCACGTCATTGCCAATATCAGCCTGTCTGTTGCTATAGCTGTTCTGAAGAAGCTTTCAGAAGATGAGCTCATGTCCTCCAGTATATTTATTCAATAAAAAGTAGTGATCTTATCCTCCTGGGTAATTGTGCACAAGGAGTTAAATATGTAAATACGACAGCAGGATAGTGTCTTGTCCCGAGACCACTTCTAGATGTTGTGGGCCATCAGAAAAGATGAGAAAAGTGAGATGATGATAAGAATAGCCACTATTTTTTTTGGCACTAACATGTTATCTCATGTGAACCTCATAGCAATCCTATGAGACTTATATGTATTATTATTCCCACTTTACAGATGATAAAACTGATGCACAGAGATGTGAAATCATCTTCCCATGTCCAGGTAGGCAGTGTTAGAAGCAGGAGATGAGCATAGGTCTTCCTAACTCTTAAGTCCAGTGTTCTTTCCAGGACACCATGCTGAACTCATCCAGGTTCAGTGAGCAAGGGATTGCTTCACACCCTGCACAGGGTCACTTTTCACACATTGCCTTGAGCAAGGGTGGGATGGGAGGCAAAATCATGTGGAATCTTGGGGAAATAGCTAGTTTCCCACTCTTTACAACCAAGATTAAGAATCCTAACTCCTTAGAGTGGTTTTGAACTCACTGGATAAGCTATGCTTACCGGGATAGCAATACCTCACCGGAAGGGGAGATTTGGGGCAGGAGCCAGTCTAGGCTAAAGCAAAATCAAAGGCAGCATGTTAGAATGGAAAGATCATTTGTAATAATCTAAAAAATGACATTGACAAGCTTCTGCAACCTGATCAACAAATGCAGTGACAGAACCTGACTTGCAAAGACAGGTGGGGAGGCATGGTTTCCCTCCTTTGGGCTACTGGGATGGCTATGGCAGAGCTATCAGTTATGGCCAACATGCTGGTCTTTTTTGCTCAATTGTCTTGTTATAAGGGAAGGCTCCATGGAGAAGGGGTGCCACTAGGAAGTGAAAGGGATTTTAAAATATGTTGATTATGCATATGATATCTAGAGATCCAACATATAATATGCATGTGTGTATATATATATATATATATATATATAAAATATATATGCCATATAGAAATATATACATGTGTGTTAAGTATGTATATATATATATATATATATGTATATATACAAGAAAATAAGAAAGTATCGGTCCAAGAGTTGAGAGAGCAAAGTTATAGCCTCTTCCAGTCCCATGACTAGCTTAGGGGGCCTTAGGCAAGTTGCTTAACCTCTATTTCCTCATCTGTAAGATGGACTGAACCCTGCCTCAGAAAACTTAGGGACACTATAGAGATCAAATATGATGAAATGTGCTTTGAAAAGTCAAAAGCACTTTGTGAGGGGAGAGAAGAGCCCTGATTCTGGAGAGAGGCGAGATAGAACTTACCCCGTGGTTTTAGGGATGTTGTAGATTCTGAATGACATTTGTAAAATACCATTTTATTGATACCTTTTGTGTTGATAACATTTACATTTTCCACTTTATCCATCCCCTCCACTTTTTGAGCTTCTTCCCTTAAAAATAAAGGGGGTAGAAAGGATAGAGGAAGGGAGGGAGAGAGGAAGAAAGAGAGGATAGAAAGAAGGGGAGGAAGAAGAAAGAAAGAGTATGGAAGGGAGAAAGAAAGAAAGAAAGAAAGAAGGAAAGAAGGAAGGAAAGAAAGATAGATAGATAGAAAGAAAGAAGGAAAGAAAGAAAAAGAAAAAAGAAAAAGAAAGAGAAGAAGGAAGGAAGGAAGGAAGGAAGGAAGGAAGGAAGGAAGGAAGGAAAGAAGGAAGGAAGGAAGGAAGGAAGGAAGGAAGGAAGGAAGGAAGGAAGGAAGGAAAGAAAGAAGTCCTTTAAAACTAACCAACCTACTCCAAAATGTCTGATGTTAAATACAATATTCTGCACCCATGATTCTGTCTGCCTCTATAAAGCTGTGGGGAAAGCATCTTCTGAGATCTCTCCTTCGGTGCCAGGCTGGACCACTGTCATTGGGTAGCTTTCAGTTCTAGTTGTTTCTTTGGCATCTGGCCTGTTGTGGGCATTGTATAGATTGTTTCCTTTGATCTGCTGGCTTCACTCTCACTCATTTTTTAATAGGTATTTCCCTGCTCCTCATCATTTCTTACAGCACAATAAGGGGGAACAAAAGCATTTACCAAGTTCCTCTTCTATGCCAGGTATTATAGCTAATGCTTTGAAAATATTATCTCATTTGATCCCATAATATTTTATTACATTCATATTCCACAACTGTTTAAGCCATTCCCCTGTCAATGGGCATCTGCTTCTTTTCCAGTTCTCAGCTGCCACAGAAAGTGTCTATGGGACCTTTCTTTTTGTCATTGACCTCTTTGGAGTATGTGGCCCAAAGTGGAAAATCTGGATAAAAAAAATGCACATTCCCATCCCTTTCTTTGCTTAATCTTACATTACTTCTCTGGAATAGTCAGACCTATTTGCTTCACCAACAATGGGATGATATTCTCCAACTTCTCCATGAGGAAATCTATTCAGCTGCTTGGTGGGGAAGGTGACCCAGGTCAGCTGTCCTGAAATTTGACTCAAAGATGCCAGGTACAGTTCAGTTTTATTTCATTTATAGTCTTTGAGTCTGTGTAGGAAAGAAACATTTAATATAATAAAGAGTTTTGGTTTTAAGGGAAACATCCACTTCCACCTGCAAAAGAAACCCAGGGTTTTTAGAGGTCTAATTTCAAAGGTAGGGAATGGAGAACATAACTGCCATCAAACACCTAACAGACTGTCAAATAGAAGGAAAAGTCAATTTACTCTTTGTAGACCCAGACCAAACCTAGGACAGATGAATGGTAATTGCAAGAAAGCTTATTTCTGCTTAATATAAGGAAATTATCTAACAATTTGGTCTATCCAAAAATTAAGTGGGTCACCTCATTAGGTAATGAATCCCTGTCACTAGAAGTGTTCAAGAAGAGGCTGGAATGACATTCTTTCAGAGATGATTAGACTAGAACTAATATTCTAAATACGCATCTCACCATGTTATTTCCCTGCTCAGAAAAAAACAAAACAAAACCCAAAAAAACAAAAAACAAAACCGGTTTCCTATTGCCTTTAGTAAGTCAAAATGTAAATTCTTAAGTCTGCCATTTAAAATTCTCCAAAGTCTAAGCTCTAATCTACCTTTCCAGTTGAATTCATATTATATATGCTAACATTCCAATGAGGGGGAAGGTCAAGGCTGCTGAAAAGGTGGCGTTCTATACCCTGATAGCTAACTTAGGGGTACAAGGCTCTGTCATAGGAACTTTTACATATGGCCTTAAGTGACTAGTGATCTGCCTCAGTCTTTGAGACCAATGGTCATTTCTGCCAAAATTTTGTGGGTTTTTTCTTCCCTTTTTTTGCAATAAAAACCTTGAAAGACAGTGGTGGAGTAGATAGAAGGCTGGCCCCAGACTCAGGACAAGCTGGTATCCAATCTGTGCTTGGCAAAAGGTTCAGGATACCAAATATGACAAAATGCACAGAAGATGACTTCCAGAGGGTTGGATAGAAGCTCTAAGCAGGACTAGAAGAAAGACATGGACAAAGTGAGAAGGTACAAATGCATTGTGACCTGCCCCAGTGTGTGCGTGTGTATGTGTATGTGCGTGCATGCATGTATGTATGTGTGTTCACATGTATGTGCATGCACATGCATGCCTGTACAAGCATGTGTGAGTGTTTGTATGTGCCTGTGTGTGTTATGGCACCAAGGCCAATGAACTCCTAGATCACAGCTCTATCATTATTCCTAAGGAAAGTAGCTGGAACATACATCTTTCTCTATGGCCTGCAATTTTTTTTTGAGCTGCCACTGCCGTTCAGTAGATTTTAGATTGCTCATTTCCAAGCCTGAGGGCAAGATCATCCCCTCTAGATTCTAGGCTCTGCATCAGATCAGGGGATCAGTATTCTTTGGGTTTATAGCCCCTCCAGGGATAGGCTGGTTTGGGCTCCAAATGGATCTTCTCTGCTGTGGACAGAAAGCTGCCCTGCCATTTCTCCCCGATTTATGGTTTCAGTGGGAATTGGGGGAACTTCAGGTGGTGGAGTGTGGCATGCATTCTTATCCCCCCTCCTGTTCTGATATCACTTCAAACAATTAGAGGCCAACAGGTGTTTATTGTGGTCACAGTTCTACAACAATGATATCCAAGTAGACAGCCTTCTAACCAGCCTTTTCTAAGCTAAATATCTAGAGTTCTTGTCACCGTTGCACATTTTGGATCATACTCAAATTAAGAAATATGTATTAAGCACCTTACTATGTACCAAGCACTGTGTTAAGATTTGGGGATAAAAACGCAAGTAAAAAGAATGTCAGTCCCTGCCTTCACAGAGCTTATATTCTGATGGTTCAAGATAACACACAGAGGAGAGTTTGAGGAGTGGCATTGGGGGGAATATAATGGTGAATTTCAGGGAATCATACAAAGAGCCAGGAAAGGTAGCTGGCCTGAGCTCTTCCTCCAAATGGAGGTTCTGGGAGACACCAACCAGTGGGAGAAGAAGGCCCTTCTACAGTGGGAAGGCAGCTGAGACATGGTGGTGAAGTCCAGAAAATCAGAAGCAGCTAGGAGGGGAAAGAAGGATGGCCGGCCTAAGCTGTCCTTCACCATGGATATGGTTGTTTAGTTAGGGCCAATCAGTGTGACTGCTTTATTTTCTAGCCTACCAGACCCCCCCATCTTGCTCATGATGGGACCCCAAGAGCCTTTATAAATGCTTTGCCAAACTCAAGATTCCCATGGTCTCTCAGGGTGGGAGCCCTCTCAAAAAAGATGTTCCTTTGACTTGACTCATTCTTAGTGAACCCAGGTTCATTCCTAATGAGCAAACCCTAAGTTTCTTACTTACACCTGGGCTCTCCAGTCCATGATTATTTGGTTCTATGTCTTCATTTTGCAATTGAGGAAACTGAGCTCCAGTGAAGTGACGTTCCCTAGGCCACATAAATGATCAGATGCGAATCCTTCAGGCTTCCTACACTCATGTTACCCAGACTTTGGTGACTGAAGGGGATCTTTCTTGGACATATCAGAAAGAATGTTTTTGGGATACTGTAGAGAAGGAGCATTAGGTAACAGTAATCTTAGCTCTACAAGACAGAAACTCCCATCCTGGGTTTCCTTTTGTGTTTGGAGGTCTAAGAGTGAGATGTGTTTGGGCGTTCTCTTGATTATTTTGGCAATGTAGCTTCCCTGCTGGTTCATGCCTGAAGCGGTGGGAGAGCTTTCTGACAACCTAAACCCTGCTGAGAACATCTAAACCTGAAAATGAAATGGGAAATGACCTCTGGGCAGTGTGGTCACTCAATTTTACTCCCTAGGAGAGATCTTCTGGCCCTGTGTTAACTCCATTCATTTAGTGAACTCCATTTCAGTACAAACTCCAGCATCCCTTGATCTTTTGTTTACAGATGTAGTACATTAAAAATGGGGAATGAGTAGAGAGGAGTACTGGAGGCAGGCTGGAGGACAGTAGTAAGAAATGGTGACTAGGGGTTGTTTTAGAGGAGGAGACGAGACAAAATAAAGTGACAATCATTAGCACTTATGGAGCACTGTATCCAAGGCGCTTTACAAATGTCACCTCATTTGTTCTTCGCAACTACCCTCAGAGGCCAGTCTTCCCTATTTTATAAATGAAGAAACAGAGATAGAAACTGGTTAAATGACTTGCCCAGGGTCACACACTCTGAGGCTGAATTTGAACTCGGGTCTTTTTGATTTGAAGCCTGGTGCTCTATGCACTATGGCAACATCTAGCGGCCCCTGATAACAATAGCTAACATTTATATAAGGCTTTGAGGTCTGCAGAGCACTTTGCATACTTTATATTGTTGAACCCTCACCACATTCCTCCCAGGTACATGATACTGGTAATGTTATCCCCATTTACCAAGGAGGAGACTGCGGCTGAGAGAGGTTTTGTAACTAGCTGATGGTCAGGAGTTAAGGAGCATTAGATGCACGATTCAAACCCAGATCCCTCTGAACTCTGGTATCCAGTGTTACCTCCACCCATCTCTGATTGTGTGCAGGGAGCCTTTAGTTCTATGCTTTGAGAAATAGCAAAGGAAGAGCTCACAGCTTTAAGGCTGCAGTCATGTGGTCCAGCCCCTTATTTTACAGAGGAGGAAACCGAGGCCTATAAATGTTCACAGCCTTACCTGGGAAGATGGAGATAGCAATTAGCAGCTAGCCTGTAAGGCCAGGTCTTCATCACCCTCTCCTCTTTCCTTTAGGTCTGGCAGGGCTGATTTCTAGCAAGACCATAAAGAGGAGAAAAGACCCCAGAGCCCACATGATAGCTGGACTAGGATATTGCAAGAGCTGACTGGAGGAAGGGGCATTAGACCTGTCCTGCTTGGCCCCAAAGGGCGGGAGCAATGGGGGGAAGTGATCATAAAAAGGGGAACTGTGTGCCTAATGTCAGGGGAAAGAATTCATCCCAAAGTGGAATGGGCCCCCTTGGAAGGTAGTGAGCTCCCCTCCTCAGCGGAGACTAGATATCTATGAGTCTAGTGTGGCAGCCTCAGAGGTCTCTTCAAAGTCTCAGATCTTCTGTGTGACCTTGGGCAAGTCACTTAACCCCAATTACCCTGCCTTCTCCCCTCCAAAAAGCAAAAAAGAAAACCAAAAACAAACAAAAAAACCCAACTAAAACAGCAAAGTCTCAGATCTTAGATTTGGTGACCCAGCTGGGGGCTACAATCCAATCCAACTCAGCCCAATTCAACGTGAGCCAGCAAATGTTTTTATATGGGCTTACTCTGTATAAGGCTCTGGACAGACCATGCAGATATAGGACAAAATAAAACAAAAATGATCCTCACCCCCCAAAAGCTTACGTGGAGGGGGAGGGGCTATTATTCTGGATACATTACAGACATGCATTACAAGAAGTAGTTCTGTGTAGGTGTGCACTGGGGAAAACTTGCACCTGCTTTTCCTTTCAGAGTTTCTCCCAGGCTCCCCATCCACTCCCCACTCCCACCGTCACTGTCTGGCTCTGGCCCACCTTCCTTTAGGCCAGTGCAGGGCATTTTGGACCACTGAGGCCTAGTCCAGCTCAGCTACTGAGAATGGAGTAAAGGACTCCCAGGGTGGGGACATGCCCTTCAGTCACGCCCAAGATGCCTCTCCAGCCTTGTGTTTGAAGTTTTACATCACGCCCCCTCCCAGGGCCTACCATGGATGGATGGAGGGGAGAGGCCAATCCAAGTTTGAAGGCATTTCTTTATAACCTTTGTCCCTGTTATACTTTCTCAGTAAATATCCTTTTATAAAAAAAAAAAACTAATTGCTATCAACTCATTAATTAACATTAGGGAAAGCAAACTTCTTGGGAGCCATGGTGTTGGAATCCAAGCCTGGACCCTGGAGGGAGAAGTCACTAATGGCCCTCAGGGGATCCAACCTGCCAGTGGGAGTCGGGAGAGTAAGCCTAGAGAGGGGTCACATCGGTATCCTCTTCTGTAAGAAGTTAAGATTGCCCATGTTTTTCCTAAAATGTGGTATGCGGTGAGTGGACACCATGTTCCAAATGTGTTCTGACCAGGGCTGAGAAGAGTCGACTTATCACCTCCCTTTTTTTGGCCTACATACAAATCAGTTCAATGATACAATTCAGTAAACACTTCATTAACTCTGCCAGGCACTGTCCTAGGGGCCTCCAGGAAGCCTTGCTGGCCGCCATATCTTGCCTGCCTCATTGAGCTTGGAATCCACCAAAGCACCAACTTTTCTCTAACCCGCTATTGTCTAACCATGCCTCTCCCATCTTATATCTATGCAACTGACTTTTCAAATCCATGTGGTTGTCTGTTTATTTGTATATTTGAGTCATCCTGCCATTGGACCATTATTGGAGCTCATAGAGATTGTTTTGGATACTGAGTTATGTGTCCTTCTCATGGATTGTAGAATAACCATAATACAAGGAGACATGTGGTGACCCAAGGTGACCACCAATGCCACAGAGGATGTTATTGGCCAACCCCAGTTGGAATGAGTCCTTGTGGCTGCATTCAGAGTTTCTCCAGATGTTCCCATTTGCAGAGGGCACTGTGCTGATCTCCCCGAGTCCTGTAGAGGACTAGTCCCTAGAGGACATGCAATTAGATGGGCCAGAGCATCCCTCTCTCAGATACCACCTGGTCTAACCCATGAACAAAATTCCTTAGAACAACGTGCTTTTCAAGTGGTAGTCCAACAGCTGCTTGCAGACTTCTAATGAGGCTGAAATGACTGCTTCCTTAAAGCAGCCTGTTCCACTTTGGCAACCTTCTAATGGATGGGGAGATTCTTTTATATCAAACCTAAATGAGCATTAGATTCAGCCCAACATTCAAGTCTGTTGAGATCTTTTTGGTCCTTGATTGTGACAGCCATTGTGTTGGCTAATCCTTTATTGATGTCATTGATAAAAGCATTAAATAGCACAGAGTCAAACATTTGTTCCCAGTGGCACTCCACTAGGACCTCTTTCCAAGTAGACGTCAAACATTAATGGTGACTCTTTGGGTCTAGCCTTTGGGTCCAGCTCCAAATCTACTTATGTGAGTGTCAAACCAACATGGGTCTTTTTTGCCTAGAATGATGCTTATTGCCCAGCTTAGGATACATGGTTAGCTGGAGGGATTGTTGAGCTAGCTACCACTTAGGCAGAACATCTCTGGGCAGCATCTAAAGCAGAATTATGCAAACATAGATGGAACATTGCTGCTTCTCTGGAGGGATGAGGGTCAGGTCCACAGCTGCCCATTTCTTCCCAGGGAACAGCTGGCACCCGGGTCTGCAGCATTTGTTGGCAAAGTAGCCAGTCATCTATTTCCTTGACTTGATGTACACTTATCTACGCTGAGCCAAACTGGACTTCTTGCTCTTCCCAGACTTGCCATTCTGTCTCCCGCCTCTTTGCCTTTGCTCAGGCTAATACCCTCCACTGTCCCATGCCTGGAAGACTCTCCCTTCTTCCCTCTGCCTCTCAAAATCCCCAGCCCCATTCAAGGCTTAACTTGGGTGCTATTGCTTACCTGAGAACTTGGGGTATGTCTTCAGGTGTTACTTTGCATTTAATTTTAATTCATTCCTCTTGACTTGCCCGAGGATACACATCTAGTAAGTGTCTGAGACTGGTTTTGAACTCATGAAAATGAGTATTCCTGCTTCCAAGTCCAGCATTCAATACACTGCACTACCTAACTAAACTGCCAAGCATTCAAACTCTGCTTCAGAGAGTGCAACTCCTGATGGGCTGGACACATCATTGAATATGGAGCATATGCTTGCCATGAAGACTATTTTATGGGGAACTCACACAGGGCAGGTGTTCACATGGTGGTCAGAAGAAGTGATACAAGGACACTCTCATGATCTCTCTTAAGAACTTTGGAATCGATTGTGTGACATGGGAGACACAGGACCACTCAACATGGTGTGCCCATATCAGGGAAGGTGCCGTGCTCTGTGTGCAAAGCAGAATTGAGATAGCTCAAAGGAAACGCAAGGTGAACAGATTTGGAGAATCCATCCCAAATGTTCACATGGACTATTTGTGCTCCACCTGTGGCAGAGCCTTCTAAGCTTGTGTTGGTCTGATCCGTCACAGTTGGACACACTGAAACTTCACTGTGATGTCATTTTGGTCCTCTTTCAAAACAAAGGACAACGACCAATTTATTACTCTACCTACACATTTTTTCACAAGGGCAGGTAGCATTTCTATTTTTGTCATTGTAGAACCAGCCCTAAACACAGTCCCTGCCACACAGAATAAATTAAAATACCTGGTAGCTAATGCCTGGCGTCTTACCCTCATCGATTTATTCACTAATGTCAAATGTCGAAGCATTGTAGAAATATTAGTTTCTATGATGATGATGATGATGATGACAATGACCTTAGAGATCACTGAACCCACTTCACAGATCAGGAAATTGAGACACAGAGAGATGTTAAATGGTTTGCCCAGAGTCACATAGCTAGTAGGTTTGTAAGGCACAATCTGAAACCGTGTTCCTGATTCTAGGTCCAGAGCTTGTGAGCATCCCTCTCTGCTGATCCATTTGCCTTCTTAAGTGTCACACCTCTGGGAGGTGTACCATTAAGTCGCTCACCCTTTAGTGAGAATTTGTTTATTAGTTCTTGTTCTTTTGGAGCAGGAGTTTCAGGGAAACAAGACTGTCCAGGGTCCTGAAGCAGGAAGAGGTGAGGGGAAAGAAGAGAGAATAAAGGAAATTCAAAGAATAAACCCTCATTCCTAGCCTTGGAGTCATTGCTTTGGCTTGGAGTTGGAAGAGGGGAGAGGTTCTCCCTGGTTATGGGGAAGAAGGGCCTTCTGCACTTGACAGGTCTCTCTACCCCCAAGGGGGAGTTCAGCAACTTTGGTGCAGGGAGGCTCCTACAAATTTCAATTCTTTGGAAAGAAAATAAAAAGAATCAGTCCTGGTAAAGTAGAAAGGAACCAGAGAAACTGGGTTCAGATCCTAGCTCTGTCATTGGCTAACCCTGAGGGAGCAGCTAGGGGGGAAGGTGCCCTAGTGCACAGACTGCCAGGCCTGGAGTTAGGAAGACTCATCTTCCTGAGTTCAAATCCAGTCTCAGACACTTACTCGATGTGCGACCCTGGGCAGGTCACTTAACCTGTTGGACTCAGTTTCCTAATCTATGAAATAAGCTGGAAGAGGAAATGACAACCCACCCCTGGATCTTTGCCAAGAAAACCCAAAATGGGGTCATAGAGAATCAGACACCACTGAACATAACAGAACGACAACAAGCTATGAGACCTTGGAGAAGTCACTTTCCCCCATGAGCCTCAGTGTCTTCTTTTGTAACATGGAAGAGCTGAGACTGTTGATTGAGGTCTCAATCCCATGAAAGAAGAATGTGGTAAAGACTTGGTTAAAAGAGTCTCTGGCCTGAGGCGGGAGAGTGTTGAGAGACTGAATCCAGCTCCACCATCTGGCGCCGGCAGAGATCTGGGAAGCCATGGAACCTAGAGGGGGATCCCCAAGCCCAAGGCAGAGCAGCTGGCTGAGGACAGAGCCGAGGGCCAGCCCAGGTCCCTGGACTCCCCGTGTGTGGCTCTGTCCATGCACCTCACCTCTGTAAGCCTGAGCCTCAGTCTCCTCATCTATAAAATGGAGGTAAAGATGCTTATAGCACTTGGCTTCTCCAGACCAAATGAAATCACATATGTAAAGGGCTTTGTAAGCGTTAAAGGGCCATACCAATGTCATTTCATTATCATTGTTATTATAGTTCACGAGACAGCGCAGCCCAATGGATGGAGGGCTGGTCCCAGTGCCGAGAAGACAACTTCTGCCTCACACTGGTGAGGTGACCCTGGGCAAGTCACTTGACCCATCAGTGCTTCAGACAATATTCCAAGGTTAGAAACCAGAGCAGGCTGCGAGCTGCCGAGTCTAGCCCACCTCCCAGCTTCTTCTCCCAAGTGCCATCATAGGTAGTGCTGCTAAGGTTGACAGAGCTGAGAACTGAGAGCAGAGCCCTGAGGGGGGCACCTGGGCTTGTCTGTGCCCATCCTGGTCACTTCAGGGTGGAAAACCCGATTCCTGGCAGGGCCACGAGACTGAGCATTAACCCTGTGATCAACTCACTTCCTGTGCTGGGACATTCAGAATTCTTGAGAAACTCTTACCCAATCCAAATGAATGACAATTTTAGAAGCCAGAGACCTTTGTTCTCTGGTTCTGAGCCTTCTTTGGAAGAAGCTAAAGTGGGGAACAAGGCAGGGTGTGGGGTCTCCCCCCACTCAGAAGCCAGTGGTTAAGCTAAAGTCACATAGATGGAGCTTTACAGATGTGCCAGTGGTTCTTCTAGCCAGATGGTGCTGCTGCTGTTTCCCCTCTCTCTCTTTCTCTATGTCTCTCTGTCTCTGTCTGTCTCTCTCTGTCTCTGTCTCGATCTCTCTCTCTTTTCTCTCATTCTCTCTCTCTCTCTTTTTCTCTCTGTCTCTCTTCCTTTCTCTATGTCTCTCTCCTTTTCTCTATGTCTCTCTCTCTCCCTTTCTCTATGTTTCTCTCTCTGTCTCTCTCTCCCTTTCTCTATGTCTCTCTCTGTCTCTCTCTCCCTTTCTCTGTCTCTCTCTCCCTTTCTCTCTCTGTCTGTTTCTCTCTGTCTCTCTCTCTTTCTCTCTCCCTTTCTCTATGTTTTTCTCTCTGTCTCTGTCTCTCTCTCCCTTTCTCTATGTCTCTCTCTCCCTTTTTCTATGTCTCTCTCTCCCTTTCTCTCTGTCTCTCTCTCTGTCTGTCTCTCTCTGTCTGTCTGTCTCTCTGTATCTGTCTCTGTCTCTCCTTAGATAATGCAACTAATATCATTCTCCATGTGGGGGTGTGTTTACTATTCTAAGATCACATTAACATGAGTCATTCAATGATCAGCAGTGTTTTGAAACTGGCATGTCTCCCCATCTCCCAGAGTGGGATTTTTTTCTGCATCCAATGCCTCAATTGATAAGGGGCTCCTCTGACCATAACCTTTCTAGATGCACAATCCAGAAGGTGTGGTTTGGGCCTGAAGCGGAGCAGAGGCGACCTTATTTGTGGCCATCCCTGTCAGGCCCCACTCAGCAGAGGAGAGAACATACTTATCACAGGCCTCCTGGTCTGGGAGAGGACTGAGGACTCAGGGAAGCTCTGTGGGTTACTTTGAGCTTCTTGGATGGATTGGCATAGACTGAAGCTGAGCCCTGCCAAGGCTGGCTCCTTGGGTCCCTGTTGTTGTTGGGTTGGAGGTGGAGAACTGGCTGTCCCCTGGAGCAGCAGGGGACAGCCTCTAGACCATTCAGCTGGAGTCTTGCAGACATAGCTGCAGCCTGGAGATCTGGTGAAGAAGGACCAAGGGGCTTCCTCACCGTCCTTCAGCCTTCATCTCACTTCATGGGTTTCAGAGCAGCAGGGTCTGCGGCTGGGCCTTGATAATGAGAATAGCTCACACTTTATCAGGCTTTAAGGTATAGAAGGTGGTTTGTCAAGACCATATTTTTTGCTCCTCACGATTTGCTTGTGAAAGAGTTTCCATAACTATACCCATCTTGCAGATGACAAACCTGACAGGTCCAGGGTCACACAGTGTCTGAGTCAGCATCTGAACTCAGGACTTCCTGACTCCAAATCCAGCGCTCTAAAAACTGTTCCATCTGTTTCCCAGATCTCAGGGTTTTCTTGATTGTGAATGGGTCCCTATCTCTCCGCCAAAGGAGCTCTGTTCACACAAAGTATCTACAAAAGGAAAAAGGTACAATAATGCTTTGAAAACTCCTTCCAGTTTTAGTGGGTTTGAGAAGAGCTCCCTCAGCTTACCCAGTGGGGTTCCTGGGGCTCCCATGGAAGCAGCTGCGGAGGTCACCCTCCAAAGCCTTGTCTGTTCTTGGGTTTGGCTCTTTGCCCATTCTAGCCATTGATTGGGACAGTTGTGCAACGGAGCCAACCGGGGATGCTGGTGAGGGACGCTGTGCTTCATTCAGCACATGCCGTTCCTGCTTGCCCCTTGGAGTGGGAACGGCCATTACTGGAGCTGGGATGGCTGAGGGGTGGCTGGGGGAAGGGAGAGAGGTGGAGGGCAGAGTCGTCCTGTGTTTCAGGGTGTGCGTTAGGAGATACTTAGGACCAAAGAATTTAGAGCTGAGAGAGACCATCTAGGACAGCCTTCTCAGTTTACAGCTAGGGAAACTGAGACCCAGAGAGAGGCAGTGGTTTGCCCAAGATCACACATGTAATCACATATAAAGGGCAGATTCATGTAAGGTATCACACATGTGAGGAACAGCTCCTCCAGTCTCAGTTCCAGGGCTATGGACATCAAAATGAATTTGTTTTTGGAAACAATTAAACAAGTTTTTTTTTTAATCTGAAAATTGAGAAGGGATCAAAAGGAACACCCTTAGGTGGCCGAATGAACTTTAAAATCAGGATGGGATCTTGGGCTTTTTTTTTTTTGCAACTAGTTTTTGTGTGTGTGTCTGTGTGTGTGTATCTGTCTGTCTGTGTATATTTAATCATTTAGACTCAGGTGATGGGTGGCTTTTAGCAGAGAGCTGTTTCATAACTGAAAAAAGTTAGGGTGGGCTGACAACAGCTGAGCACAGGGACTGGACTTTGGGATGAAAAGGAGGAGGGAGAAGAGGAGGAAGAGGAGGAGGGGGATGAGGGTGAAGAGGAGGAGGAGGGGGAGGAGGAGAAGGGGGAAGAGGAAGAAGAGGAGGAAGAGGAGGAGGGAGAGGAGGAGGGGGAAGAGGGTGAAGAGGAGGAGGGGGAGGAGGAGGAAGAGGGAGAGGAGGAAGAGGATTTGGAGGGAAGAGGAAGAGGAGGAGGGGAGGAGGAGGAGAAGAAGAGGAAGAAGAGGAAGAGGAGGAAGATGAGGAAGAAGAGGAGGAGGGAGAAGAGGTGGAAGAGGAGGAGAGGGAAGAGGAAGAAGGCTGTCTCAAGGACACAGTGTTAGTAGGCCCTTCATCCTATGACACTCCTTTATTCCTCTCACTGTCTCTGCACCTGTAACTCCGGGCTATTTTAGGGCCTGGGTACAGTATTAGAGATGGAAAGAAGGACAAAATGTTAATTATTAGCTAAAGAGGAACTTGGCCAAGGAAACCAGGGGCCTGCTGTCACCCCGCAGAGGCAGAGCCCACATGGGGAGGAGCGAGTCACAGCAGAGGGGGCACTGAGGCATGACTTCTGTGTTAACTCCTGAAACTCTTCTTGGGGGATTGTGCTGGACAGACTGGAGCAGGAGCCATGGGATCTGGAGCTGGACTGGACTTTACAGACCTACCTTCTGGTCCCAGCCCCTCCTTTTGCACAGCTCACATGTCTATGGTGCTTCAGGATAGAGCCCTGGGCCCGGAGGCAGGA
This sequence comes from Gymnobelideus leadbeateri, assembly GCA_011680675.1. NCBI lineage: Eukaryota > Metazoa > Chordata > Mammalia > Diprotodontia > Petauridae > Gymnobelideus > Gymnobelideus leadbeateri. The sequence continues at coordinate 269,986 of WOXC01003680.1, read as the reverse complement.
AGACCTGAGTTCAAATCTGACCTCTGCCCTTGAGAGCTTTGTCATCTTAGGCAAAGGACTTAATGGCTGTTTGCCTCAGTTTCCTCAACTGTCAAATAGATAATAATAGCACCTACATCCTGGAGTTCTTGTGAGGATCCAGTAAGATAACCACATGTTTATGACACTTTGCAAATGTTAGGATGCTATACTTATTAATACTTATTAATGCTGCAGGGTCTTGCTTGGTCAAATCCTCTTTTAGGTATTGGCTCTTGAAGGCAGGATCCATCTCAGGGCCATTTACATTAAAACTAGAAGCTCTCAAAGACATAAAAAGAAAAAATGCCTTTCCTATCCAAAGGAATGAATGTCTAAGTTCTTCCATATGTAGATGGGGTGTTGGATCAGTTGACTCTGTACAGCTCCAAATCTACGACCCAGAAATGGATTCTAAGTGAGTAAAAGACACACCGGTCAGTCAGTGAGATATTTTGGGACCGAGGCATCTTTTCTGTGCTTCTAAGTCATGCCCTGAGCAGGCCACCCATGCCTCCTATTTTTTGAGGCCCTGCTCAGGATCATTTGACTGCCCTCTTGAAAGCTCAGACTTCAGCATCTCTAAGAGGACAGGGCTCTGAGGGCCTGAGGACCTTCTGGGCTGCCCTGAGCACAAGGGATGATGGACTCCGGCCCATACACCCAGCCCTGGCTGTCTCTCCACTTCATGGGCTGGAAGCTGTAGCCAGGCTGAATTTCTCTCCCAGATACCTCAGTCAAATAGGACAATAAGAAATGTGCTCATCCAAGATGGTCTCGAGGACCAGGAGGCTCAAACCACATTCTGGGTCAAGTTTTTGGAAATGAAAAGAATCCTGCTTTGGTTTGGGTCAGCTTACACATGAAAGCTGCAAAGCTGGACAGGTGTGCTGAGCATCTCAGTGGTGGCCACTTTTGATAGGGAGGGATGAAGCCTCAGGAGTCCAACGCTCCAGGCTCGGTTCTGCCACCAGCCTTGTGACTTCAGCTACGTCACAGGCTCTCCACTGTCCTCAGTTTCCCTACCTCTGAAATGAGGGTGTGGGCCAGAGGATTTCTGAGTCTCCCTCCTGCTCTAATGGTCAGTCTTAGGATCCAGAGACCGTGCAGAGCAGGGGAGTTTCCTGGCCCTGGAGTCCGAGGCTGAGCCTCGACATTTCCAAGCCGGGAGATCATGAGACAGTCACCCGACCCTTCTGAGGGTCAGTTTCTTCATCTGTAAAATAGTGATTACAATGCTTGCACTTCCTGTCTCCTGGGGTTGTTCAGAGGAAACTACTCTGTAGGGGAAGCAACTGGGGGCGTGTGTGGTGGGGGAATGAGTGCTGACCAGGGTCAGGAGGGACCTGAGTTCAAATCTTGCCTCCAATACTTACTGGTTGTGTGGCCATGTGCAAGGCACCTAGCCTTTTCTCTGATCAGTAAAGTGAGGGAAATTTCCCTGGCACTAGCCTCCTCGGGGGCTGTCAGGGAGAAAAGCACTTTGAAGACCTCTGAGTGCCAGAGAGGGGAGGCTTAGGGCTGTGCATGGCTGGCCAGACTGCTGGCTAGGTGCTGCCCTGGACTGGCACCAGCTCCTTCCTGCCCTGCAGAGCGGAGCCAACAGGCAGCTCTCTTCAATAACTCTACAAGGCAAAGCTGACAAAGAGCATTTCTCCGGGCAATACTGTAAAGATGGCAATGCCAGTGTGCTGATAGATTGGAAGCTTCTTGAGGGCAGGTGCTGCCTGCCCCAGGATGCACTGTGATACCGGCTATGGAAAGAGCCGTGGGTTCATCCCCCACTTTTGCCACTTATAGGAGAGCTCCTCCCCTCTCCAGCCTCAGTTTCCTTATCTGTGAGAGGAAGACCTCAGAGGTCCCGTCTAGCTCTGAATCTCTGGCACCTGACGTAGCTAATGAACGCTTATCCACGGATTGATTCTAGTCCCCATTTTACAGGTGAAGAAACAGAGGCTCAGAGAGAGGCAAGGTCATCGAAGAGTTAATCATGAGCTTTGGTCGCTGCCTGGGGAACGGCACCAGGAGGCTCGGGAGAAAGAGGCTGCCCTGGAGAATCGCAAGGGACCCTGTCCTGCTACAGGTCCGAGAGCACATGTGGAACCTTCAGTGGGAGCGGCAGTGACATGGTCACCATCCTGAGCCCACCTCGTGGCCTGGGAGTGTCTCTGGAGAGGGTAAGACGCACAGCCATTTCAGGAGCCTTATTGGTTAGGGTTCTTATCACAGGATCCATGAACTTGTTTGTTTGAGTATTGTGCTAACTCCGGTTCAGTATAACTGGTTTCCTTTGGCATCAATGTATTTTGTTTTATGCATTTAAAAACATGATTCTGAGTCAGGGTCTGAGGCTTCACCAGGGACTGACCAGCCAGGTGTCCATGACACTGAAAAGGGGAAGACCCCCTGCCCTAGAGTGACCCACAGAAATGCTCCTGTGGCCATGCCTTATTGTTACTGCTTCTATGTAAAGTGGGGAGCGATTCCCAACACACTGTCTTGGGTGGGATCAGAGGATTGAGAGCCACACCATGAAGGCTGAGAACAGGCTGGAGGCTGGAGATCAGGAGATTTAACCTCCAGCTTTGGACAGCACCAGTGGACTGTGAGACTCTGGCCAGTCCTTTGCCTTCTCTGGGCCTCCATTCCCTTGTCTGAAAATGATGGGATTGGAAGAGATGACCTCTTGGATTCCTTGGAGCCCTAAAACAGTCTTTACGGGAACTTATGGCTCATTGAGGTCAAGACACTTATTCATAGAGGAGGAAAGAAGGCTAGGGAAGAGGAGTGAGCGGGTTAAGCTTCCCAGGGGCAAAGGGTGGTGAGCATCCCCTGGAAGAGCCTATCGACAAACTGCTCAGCCATCTGGTTAATTCTAGCAAGCCTTTATTAGACACCCTTGGGCACCCAGGACCCAAAGACAGGCACCCAGTCCTGACCTCAAGGGAGCTTACTTTCTGTGGGGGAGGAGCTAATCAGTATGTGTAATGCAATGCAGAGCATTTTGGTTGATTTCGAACAATTCACTGAAAACCCAGGGTCTGTCCATGTCTGAGAAGAGACTATGAGAGGCCCATGAGGAGACTTAGAGATAAAACTGGGACCCTCCCAGCCTGATGCAAAGAGGAAGCCAGGGGAAGGAAGTGTTCAGGCAATTACCCCAGAGATAGCTGCCTCACCCACACAGCTATAATTACCCACAACAGTCACAACGCAACAAAAACACAGAAACAGCCTGAGCTGGCAAAGGCCCTGGGTCCTATATATAACTGCCCAGGACCTATGAATAGCCTTGGGACGCCCTCATTGAACAGACCCCAAATTGGCGGTCTTGGCCATGCCAGGAAGGCCTCTCCTGGTCCAAGACGATAGGCTGAGGGATGCTCCACACACCACGGAGGTCCAGGAGAGCTGCCTCTCGAAATAAACGGCCTTCTCGATTTCCTGGGCCAGCCAGACATGAACAAGATGTGCCGGGAGCCTGGAAGCCAACGGCTCCCCAGCTCAGACTTGAAAATTATAGGGTGGGATGGGGAGGCGTGACGGACACGAGTCGTCATCAGCTCGGCCAGGCTATATGAGCTGAGGCAGGACAGAGGAGACTATCCTGGGCCCTCCGCTCTCCCCTCCTTTCCACCTTCTTGGTAATCTCAGCAAGCCCTCGCATGGTGATTTCATGGTTTCATGGTCGTCTCCATGATGAGATGAGGGCCAGATCTGGAGATCCTGCCTGCATCTTTCCCCTGAACCCCAGCCCTGGACATGCCCCAGACAACTGACACTCGGGTATCCAAAGGGGAGCATGTTCTACTCTCCCCAGACCCATCGCCCCTCCTCTCTTCTCCGTTCCCACTGATTCCCCCCTTCACAAGCTCTGAGGTATCCCCAGCCCCTCTTTGCCTCTCACCCCTCAAATACTCATGACTAAGCATGGTCTTCTCTTTTTCTGTGACTTCTCTTGTGTCCGTCCCCAGAATGCTGGACTCAGGATCCAGGTCAGCCTCTGATCCCCAGGACCAAGCCCTGCCTCAGACAGTCACTGAGAGTGTGTCCTTGGAGACCCTTGACCCTTGACCCTCATGGCCCTTAGTTTACTCTAATTTTTGTTTTTTTCTCTTTTCTAAACTGTGCAAGAGAATTGTGAAGGTTCCTTCCGTCTCTGAATCTATTATTTCCCAATCTCAGTTTCCTCATCCATAAAATAGGGATAATGATAGCACAGGTCAGTGGTGCAAAGGACAGTGTATGGGGCCTGGAGTCAGGAAGACCTGAGTTCAAATCCAGCCTCATACACTTACTGGCTGAGTGACCCTGGGCAAGTCACTTCACCCTGTTTGTCTCAGTCTCTGCATCTGTAAAATGAGTTGGAGAAGGAAAGGGCCAACTGCTCCAGCATCTCTGCCAAGAAAACCCCAACTGGGGTCTTGAAGAGTCAGATGTGAACAAACAGCAATTACCCAGAAATTTTGTGTGTGAATCAATGACAGAATCATCACGAGCATTCACATAGCATGTGATTTCATTTGATCATTAAAGCACTAAAAACATCATAAAAACATTAAAAAAATAAAAATTCATTCGACCATAAAGCCCTCGGAGGGAGGTGGTGTTATCCACATTTCACAGATGTGAAAACTAAAGCTAAATGACTTGCCCAGGGTCTCACAGCTCTGAGGCTGGATTTGAACTCATGTCTTCCTGACTTGAGGCCCCACCTAGCTGCCTCAAATGATATAGGTTAAAAATTGGCAATGACAACAATGGGCATCCCCTAAGACATAAAGGGTCATAATCTCTGTCTCCCCATGGACTAAGTGCCCACATCTGAAGTCCTCTAGGGAAATCCTTATTTCTCACCAATAATCATGTTTAGTCTGCATTATTTTCATTAACATTTTCTCCATCACCTTCTTAAAACTAGACAGTCCACAAAACAATGAACCAGCTGGATCTGTAGCCTTTGGTGATAGATCTACGAGTGTAAATGCTTCAGCTAAAAGGGGAATGTAATGGAAATGCAAATTTGAAGATCTTCCCTGCCCCTAGCTTAAGTGCACCTGGAGCCTGTGGTGGGAGGCTTGTTTTTCAGGGAAGCCCAACCTTGATACTTTTGTGATTGGGCAGTGGGTCAAGGAGGTTGTTACAATCTTTGAGCTAGGAGAAGGCTATATAAACTCTGATGAGAGGCTTTGCTTTGGGGCTCACTTTGAGAAGTGTTGTGTGATTTGACCAGATGAGACTCTGGGAAGCCGTTGTTGAGAGCCCCCCGGCTTTGAAAACCCAGATGTTGATGCTTCCCTCTCTGGTAACTGTGATTTGATATTGATATAATGTGGACAGTTTGGAAGCCTGTCTGTTTGATCTGTAAGTTCTGTAACTCTGAAGTTTGGGGTGCTGACCTTTTCCCCTGAACTAGGTAATGTATGTTTGTTTGATTAAAGTAAGCTTGTTAACCCATTTTGAGTTGCTTTCCTTTTGAAAAGCAGATCTAAGAACCTGTGTTGGCAGTCACCCTGGGGATATTGGGGTGCTTGCCGCTACAAAATGGCGACGAGGATGGGATCTGCTGAGTAAAAGGAAAGTATGGGGGCTGGGCTAATTGTTTGTTTCCCAGTTGTGGTAGCTGTGATTCTGTGGAGCCATGGAGCAGGAGAGAAGAAAGGCCTGCATGCTGACTTCACTGAGCTGAGAGCAGGAATGGTGAACTGCCTGCATGGAGACCTGTGGAGAAGCCTGGAGCTGCTGCCTTCTGCTGGAGGAGAAGGAACCCAGGAGTTTGGAGTTCAGCCACAGGACAAGATAAGGACTGTGTGGCAAAGCAGGGGCACTGAATGTGTTTCCTTGTTGCATCCCACAGTTTGGGACCCAGGGGGAGGATGGACTTGTAACTATGATGGGTGGGGTGAAGTGCCATGCACCCCAAGGACCCCACATTGGTTTTGTTGCCCAGCTCCCTCTCTGGACTTGGAAGCAAGGGCTGGAGCAGTGTTGTGGGAAGGACACCCCTCTCCTCCCAAGAGAACTTTATGTGATAATGCTTCGTATTTTGTGAATTGATATGATAATGCTTTGTATTTTGTGTTTAAGGCCCTGTGGCCACTTTGGTAACTTTAGATGTACCTTGAAAATATGACTTAAGGGATGGTTAGTGATAATTGAAATGTAAATTGTCTATGCTATGGGCATCCTTAGTAAGACTTTACTGAATAAGGTACTGGTTGTACTTTGAGATATTGTTACAGATAAGAGACTAATTGAGTTAATCAAGACTTTGCCCCATGAGTGGAAGACTTGAACTATTGTATTTTGAGATTATATTGTGATTTTCTTATGTATCTGGAAAATGTGACCTAAGAGATGTTTAGTGCTAATTCAAATGTAAATTGTGTATGCTATGGGCATGGAAGATCTTGGGGCCGAATGTAATGGAAATGCAAATTTGAAGATCTTCCCTGCCCCTAGCTTAAGTGCACCTGGAGCCTGTGGTGGGAGGCTTGTTTTTCAGGGAAGCCCAACCTTGATACTTTTGTGATTGGGCAGTGGGTCAAGGAGGTTGTTACAATCTTTGAGCTAGGAGAAGGCTATATAAACTCTGATGAGGGGCTTTACTTTGGGGCTCACTTTGAGAAGTGTTGTGTGATTTGACCAGATGAGACTCTGGGAAGCCGTTGTTGAGAGCCCCCCGGCTTTGAAAACCCAGATGTTGATGCTTCCCTCTCTGGTAACTGTGATTTGGTATTGATATAATGGTTGGACAGTTTGGAAGCCTGTCTGTTTGATCTGTAAGTTCTGTAACTCTGAAGTTCGGGGTGCTGACCTTTTTCCCTGAACTAGGTAATGTGTGTTTGTTTGATTAAAGTAAGCTTGTTAACCCATTTTGAGTTGCTTTCCTTTTGAAAAGCAGATCTAAGAACCTGTGTTGGCAGTCACCCTGGAGATATTGGGGTGCTTGCTGCTACAGGGAGTGGGCACCCTAGAGAGACACACAGGAGAGGCTGCCCCCACTCACCCCTGCTTCTGAGGAAGGGAGAAAAGGAAAGCCAATCGTGGCCTGTGTTTGAGTCCTGCTGTGGACATCTGCTGACTTGGCAGCCGTGGACATTCCCTTCACTTGACCTGCAAGTGACCCAGATGACTTGCTGCCTCTATGAATTCTGGAGTCCTTGTGCATCTGTCTTGGTGAAGGGAGTTTCCTCACAATTCTGGACCAACAGAGTAAAAAGGCCATCATCCACTGGGGCCTGAACTGAACTGGAATCAGTTGACCTGGGTTTGTATCCTGACTCAGCCACTTGTTGACTGCATGACTTCCAACAAAACACTCAACCTTCCTGAAACTCAGTTTCTTCAGATGTAAAATAAGGGAACTGGATTAGATTATAAATTCAGAGCTGAAAGGGAGGCTAAAGGTCATTTTTTTACAGGGGGAAACTGAGGCCCCGAGAGGCCAAGTGGACCAAAGGCACCCAAGTGGTGAAACCGGGAGCCTATGCATTGTCCTTCCTCTTGGGATCTGGGGTGACCTGAATGGTCCCCTGCAGGGAGATCTTCTGAGCATGCTGGCGATTGTTTGGGACCGTTATACAAAAACCCACATTTTAGATGCATCAGAGCAGCCGGTGTTTCAAGTAATGCTTCATCCTTCCCTCTCCCCCAAAGTAGAATTCTTTTGTAATGTAAATATTCCCTATTTTTAAAAAAATTATGGATTTTCATGTGCTAAATCACTTCCCTCTCATATTAAACTAGACTTTCTTTTCCCCTTAGGTTATGGGAAAAATATTATTTGGGTATGCCTGTGCAGGGAGATATAGACATGTAGTGCTCCCTCCAAAGTGAACCCAGTTTCTGACTCTGACTCTCCCCTCTCCCACCCCCAGAGAGGCAGACCCATTGGGAAATGGGAAGTTGAACCTTTAGCATTAAGATTCTAAGAGGTCTGGGCACCCACCCCAAGATGGTCAGTGACAGAGGGAAAGGTCCCATCTATACCAAAATGTTTCAAGTGACATTTTCTGTGGTAGCAGAGAACCAGGAACAAAATTGATGCCCATCATTTGGGGACTGGTCAAGCAACACATGGTCTTGTGTAGTAATGGGATACTGCCATCAGCCACCTGGTAAGAAGCCATGTCCATGAGGAATTCACAGAAAGACTTGTGTGAACTGATACAGAGAAAAGTGAGAACCAAGAAACTTGTCACATAGTGACCACAGTAATGTAAGCGAAGAGACATTGAAAGGTCAGAATTCTGGAGGACCAGTGACCAGCTGGGACTTCTGACTACCGACATGAGCAGAGGGAAGGCAGCACCCGTGTGGAAGGAGGCGTGTGGGTCCGATGTGGCCGTGTCTGCTTTTGTTCTGCCAAACTGGGCTTGGTCTCCCTTGGAGGCTCAGCTCAGCCACTACCTGCAGCCTGTGTTTATTTATTTGTGAATATGTTGTATGTCACTAGCAAAATGTAAGCTCCTTGAGGGCAGGGATTGTCTCACTTTTGTATTTGTTCCCCAGTGCCTAGCACATAAAGGGTGCTTTATAAATGCTTGATTGATTTTTAATTTAATTGTGCTATGCGCCGGAAATACAAAGACAAAATAATGAACCAGTCCTTGCCCTCAAGATGCTTATACTCTACAAAGGAAGCAGCATGTTGTTAAGAGGAGAAATAAAGGGGGTGGGGGGAGGCAGGGGCTCCTGGAAAACAAGAATGATAGAGAAAAGAGCAGAGACCACACATTCGTTTATTTTAAAAAACCCTCCCTCAGTTCCTGGATGGGGTTACTCTTATCATCCCATGCTGGCTGGGTCCAATGAGCATGTGTCTTTCTGAAGACCCACCCAAGCCCCCTAGAGTCACCTCCTAACCACAGAGTTGTTTTACTCTTTCTAAAGAGACAGAGCGGGGATGACTAACACATGTATCATCAGTAAGATATAGTTAGAAAAATCATTACCCCTTCCTGGCCAGAGCTGCCCAGTGTGGAGTCAGAGCAGAGGAAGGCCAAGAGTAGACCGCAGTGCCCAGCCCCCCAGGAAGTCTTATCTTGTGCTCTCCAGTAAAATTATCTTGTGCCTCAAAACCATCGGAGACTGAAATCACCCTCGTCCCAAATAACAGGGAAGAAGAAAGGACATTTCCATGTAACTTTATTATGTATTTAAAGGAATGGCAAGTTATACATAATAGACTCGCACTTCATTACATTCTATGGTATGGAAATGCTTGTTTTATTCCATAAATTAAAAAGAACTGGTTGGCAAGTTTTAGCTTCCGTCACTAAGCACTGCCTTCTTCTGGAGACTCTCCTTGGTTTCCTCCCTTGTTGGTACCTTCTCACCAGGCACTGTGTCTACTTTATATGCGTCTGTATCTTGTCACTGGTTATTCTGTCTCCTGAAGTAGATTGTGAGTTCTTGGGGGGTTCACACTATTTCATTTTTTGTCTTAATAACCCAAGTGCCTAGTAAGTGTTTGACACATAATAGGCTCTTGACAAACGCTTGCTGAGTGATTGGTTCATCCCCAAAGCTCGTGGTTGTGAGAGCCTTCTGAGGTCGGCTAGACCAACTCTTATCTGATGAAGGATGCACTCTCTTCAGCATCTCTCTCAAGCTTCTTCTGGCAGACCCCGTGACCAAGGGAGCTCTCCTGCTCCATAGACTGCCAATCCCACTTGAAGACAGCTCTTATTTCCCTTCCATTGAGCAGAAATCTGTTTTGGCACAACTTCTACCCAAGGCTCCGAGTTCTGCCCTCTGGAATCAAGCAGAACAAGTTGGAGCCCTCTCTCATGGGATAACGGACCAGAAACTAAAAGACAGCTGTGCTATCATGTCTTGAGTCTTTGCTTCTCCAGGAGAAGCATCCCAGGCTCCTTGAATGAATCCCCTATGTGGCTTCATCCCAAGGCCCTTCCCATCCTGCTTTTCCTCCTCTCGTTGGCCTATAAGGATCAGAAAGGGAAATATAGGATCGTTGCTGTAGAGCTAGAAGGGGCCTTGGAGACTAAGGAGTCCACCCCTCCCTCATTATACAGATCATGAAAACTAGGCACAGGGAGATCACGGAATCACACGGGTAGCCTAAGGCAGGCTTTGGCCCAGACTCCATATCACTCCATCATGCTACCTCCCCTCCCCTCCAAGAACAGGTGACATTATCACCTCTCATTCAACATGGACCATGTTTCTTTTCTTGATATTCACAGAAAGCAGCAGAAGCATCCATCAACTGCCAATATAGTGCCCAGACATGTGCTCTGTCCAGAACAAGAGCTTTTTAAATGGTGGCATCTAGGGAGTGGAAAAGAACCTGGGTCAGTTCTGTTTGTCCTCAGATTGCATTTGGAAATGTGGGGGCCTGGCCATGGCTGATTTCCTGAGAAGTGGCGGGGCTTCCAAGGCACTAATGAACTCTCTATTCCTCCATTCTTCCCCTCTTCTCAGCTTCTCCCTTTTCCTTTCCCCTGCCTGAGTCACCTCCTGTTAGATCTGGAAGGGGTCTTTGAGTCCTTCTCCTCCACTCTGCTCCAAAGCTTGGAGAGATGAAGTGAGTCGTGCCGCGAAGGGCGATCAGTCAACCACTTGGTGTCCCCTCTGTGTCAGGGACCATGCCAGGCGCTGGGTATGCCAGGTCACACAGGAAGGGGCTGGGCAGTGAGTGTGTGACAGCATATACTTCAGCAGCAGAGAACTCACCAAGAACAAGTGGATGCTGAGGGGTGGTCACCCAAGGACAGGAGAAAGGTGACCCTTTATGTAAAGAGAAGTGTTGGTTTTGGTCTCTAGAAACTCCCCAGTCCCCCAGAGCCAGCAGAGACCTGCACCTGAAGGGGCCTGGGAGTTGGGTGTGTCCTTGATCATCAAGTCTGAGCCCCTCTTGGTCCTTGATTCAGTATATTGGTGGGGTGACAAGGGTCAGCTTGGGGGTGGAAGGAGAATGTTATACCTTCTTAGTAAACACTTTTCTTAAATATAATAAATAAATAGACCCCAGTGGCTCCCTATCGCCTTTAGACTCAAATATAAACCTCCTTATTGAACTCATCACAACCTGGCCCCAAGGAGTTTTACTGGTCATTACTCACCCACCCTACAGTCCCCTCACACCAGCCTCCTCTCTGTCCTTCACACGTGACGCTCAATTTCCCATCTCCATGCCTTTGCACTGGCCATCCTGGATGCCAGGATGCACTCTCTCCTCTTCCCTAGCTCAGAGCAGGTCTCTCTGCCTTCTGGATGCAGCCAGGCACCACCTTCTACGTTAAGCCTTTCCTGATCCTCTTACCTGCCAGTGCCCTCCCTCCAAATTGTCTTGTATTCAGCCCCTTTGTATTTATTCACTTTTTTTGGTCCCCCTCCCTCCTATCAGAATGTAAACTCTCTCTGAGAGTAGAGATTGTTTATTCTTATATCTGTGCCCCAGCTACCAGAACAGTGCCTGCACACAGTAGGTGCCTAATAAAGGCATGTTGATGAGGAGGAGGATCTCATCTGAGCCTGCAAGGGAGGTCTCATGACTATGATTAAGCCTATTTTATAGGGGAGAAAATTGGGGCTCAGAGACGCCGTCCCTTGCCTTCCAAAGTCGGTGTCAGACACCAGGTCAGAGGGACACCCCATTAAATGTCCTCTAGCCCATGGAGAGCCCTCTCCATCTACCCCGCCACTGCACTGGGGCTGGGGGAGCTTTGGATCTCAGCCTGATGAGCAGCGATAGCCTGTAAGAGGCTTCCTCCTCTCTGAGGTTCTCTTTTCTCTCCTTGGCTGCCACCTTCCTTGTGGCCAGAGAAATCAGCAAGTCATTGGGTTTGGGGATCTTTCTCTTTCTGTTCCTCCTGGACTGCAAATTGAGCATATGTTCAGGGAAAGGTTGAATGTAAACATAAGCAAAGGCTCCAAGGAAGTCCAGAACAAATTGAAAGTAAGATTTGCCATGGACAAATCACCACGTGTTTACAAGAGAGCGGCCTATATTTACACATCCATGAATCAATTGACCTTTCCTCCTGGGACTACCTTATATAGGCACTAAGGCCACATGAGGTCAGCTGTCCAGGCATTCATTCAGTCACATGGGGCAGGATGCCATAGTGGAAACAACAGCAGGAAGAAATGCCTGGGTGCCCAGCTAGGACACTTAGTGGCCTTGTCCCTATGGACAAGCCCCTTTACCTCTCTGAGCCTCAGTTTCCTCATCTGCCAAAGAGGACAACACTCCCTATCTCCCACCGTCTGTGAGGTGCTCTGTAAATACTAGGAGACTGAATTATTTTTAGCCTTCACAAATCATAGACAAGAGCACAAAATTCCCTCCAGGGAATTTATTAATGATAAGCTCGGGAGACCCCAATTGCCACTGGTGAGTGGAGAGTGGAGAAATAAAGAGCCCAAGATCTCCGAATGGGAGTGGGTAGCCAGTTTTAAACAGGAATGTGCTTGACAGCGAAGACTGGCCACAACCCTGGACCAGATTAAAATGCAACTGGAAATTATTTAACAAAGTAAGTAAAAATACAATCAAACATAAAAAAATTACATTTTAAAAGAAGTCAGTATGAGACTCCCAAAGCTCCTTATGTCCAGATCAGTGGCACCAGTTTCTAAGTGAGCTTGACCCCACTACTCTACTGGCTCCTTCACAGGTTTCCTTAGCCTCTCCTGCCATACTAATCTCTCTATCTCTGAACTCCCAGGCCGCTCTTACTGCCTTTCAAAAATGTACTTCTTGGTGAGATGAAATGAGTGAGGATGAAATGTGAGATCCAAGGTCATCCAACAAGCATTGATTAAGGGTCTACTCTGTACAGAGCACTGTGCTACATACTAGGGCAGATACAAAGTTTGTGTAAGACATAGCACCTGTCCTCATGGAGCTTGGAGTCTAGCAGAGGGAATATGAAAGGTCACTACGATATAAAGCAATCAAACAAACCAACAAGCACTTATTAAGCACCTACTATGTGCCACACATTTTGCAGGCACTGGGAATACAAATTCAAAGAGTGAAACATCCCATATTGGTGAGGAACTTACGTTCTCGTGGAGGAGACAAGTACATCTAAAAACATACTCATGGTAAATATAAACATACACGCATGCGTGCACAAACACACGTACCAAATAGTCAAATCCAAGGCATTTGGGGAAGGGAGTAGCAGTTGGGGAGGAGAGGAATCAGGAAAGATTTCATGCATAAGACAGTGCGATGTCTGAGCTGAATCCTAAAGGAAAAGAGTACGTCCAAGATGTGCAAAGTTATGATGAGGTGGGAGCACAGTATTGAGTGGGAGAAGATCAGAGAGAAAGTCAATTTGGCTGGACTGTGCAGGGTGGAAGCGGGGTGTCTAATGAGGCCTGATAGTTGAGCCCAGGTTGGGTAGGGTTATCAAAGCTAAAGGGAGGAGTTTCTGTTTGATCCTGGAAACAAGTGAGCCCCCCTGGAGATGGTCAAGCAGGGGAGTCCCATGGCCTTACCATGACCCTACACTCATTTCCCTGGCATCTCCATGGTGTGCCCTTGGGTGTGTGTGGTGATCCTTTTAAATGGATGATGGGCAAGCAGGGATTCTCAGGTGTCAGTGGGAGGGAGGTATTTGGTGGGGCCTTTGGCTGCTCTTCAGTACCAGGCAGAACATTCAAGGAAGATTCTTTGTAGCTCTCTCTGGTCACTCCCCTTCCTTCTTCTGGCCACTTTCTCTCCTCTCCTCACGGATCACATCCCATTCCATGTCATGGTCCCCAGGAATGGGTTAGCTCAGGGGTGGGGCCCTCTTGGTCCTCAAGTGCAGCCCTTTGACTGAATCCAAACTTCACAGAGCACATCCCCTTAACACGGTTCCCTACCCTTAGGTTAGCCGATAAAGCCATTCCCTTTTCAGAGATATTTATATCTTACAGGAGATCCAAAAATTGTCTTTTGGGCCATGCAAGCATTGTAAAGGGTTTGTAATGGCATTCCCAGCATTAAAACATGTTTGTAGGTGAATCCTTTTTGAGTTTTCCAGGCCCACCTGGCATCCCTTAGCTATTCTTTCTCTGTCTGGTCTCCCTATAAGGCTGGCCCAAGCTCTCCCTCTGAGGAAGTTCGAGGCACTTCTTCTCTGAGCTCAGTTCTTGGTATCTGATGTGTCACTGGTGAGTTACTCAAGGGATGGAACCAGCCATGGATGGCATGAGTTTCCATGTTTTTAGCTCACTCTAGTGTTGGCTTCCTGAGATGGAGGAGCAAGCTAAGGAAGTCCAGGAGCCTTGTAGTCAATCTTACTCAAGAGCTTGGCACCAGGGCAGTGGAGCCTGGCAGCAAACACTGAGGCTGTTGCTCTACAGGCCCTGGCCTAATCCTGACCTCTGTTTGTGGAGGGTTGCAGCCCAGGGTCTGGCCATTCAGGAGAAAACAGGGGTGTAGAAAGGATATGCTGCTTAGGAAATGGGACCTAGAAAGAGAGAGAGAAAAAAGAATCCTGTTCCAACTAAACAGAGCATATCCATACTTGGAGAGTCTCTCTTCTGCTTACTGTAACTCAAACACACAACAAAAGACAAAAAGACAAATTTAAGTCCCTTCCCTCTCAAAGCCTCAGTTTCCTCATCAGTAAAATGGGATATTTTTCTAGGTCTTTAAGGCCTCTCCTACTTCCTTATCTGCAAGGCTATGTGTTAGAATCTTCCTTCTGTGGCCAAGTCCCTTCTCTTCTCTAGGCTTCACTTTTCCTAGCTATAAAATGGGAAACTCGCCTATCTCTAAGATCCTTTCCAAGTATAAATATAACAATCTCATGCCTTAACACTTGGAGTTCTTTTAAAGTAGAAAAGACTGCCTCTGGAGAGTATAGATTCCCTCTCCCCAAAGGGTTTCAAACAAAGACAGGGGGACCACTCATTGGAAATCTTGAAGAGAGGATTCTCATTTATACGGAGCTGGGCCATAGCATGTCCAAGGTCCCTCCAGCTCTGAAATTCTGTGCTTCTGGGATCTTTCTCTAGTGGTACAGGTGCACCTGATTCAACTCAACTTTATAAATTTGGTTTCTGTCACTCAATTTAAAAATTTTGCCTTGGGGATGTTTTTCACTATGTAAAGGAAGCATCCCTTCCTCCATCAGTCATTTGAATGATCACTTCTTAATTTATCTGTTTGGGAAGTTTGGGTTTTTGTTCATGAGATTTCCTTAAAATGAGACCCACATGAATGAAATCTCAGAGCATTCAGAAATTCAATCCAACAAGCATTTATGAAATGCCTGCTTTGCCAAAGACAGTGTGCTAATCTCTGGGGAAGTGGATTGAGAAAATGAAAATAAAGTGGTTCCTGCTGCCAAGGAATTTGCGTTCTTCTTGGAGAAACACCTCAGGTATATCTTTTCATCATAAAGTCACTGAAATTCTGGAGGTAGAAGGTCCTAGTAGAATTTCAGAAGGAGCATACTTAGAGTCAGAAAAACCTAGATTCAAATCCCACCTCTGACATTAACTGTGTGTCCTAGGGCAAGCTACTTAATCTTTCTGAGTCTCTGCTTCTCCATCTGTAAAATGAGAGAATTATTAGGACCATTTGGTTTTACAAATGAATTCAACTCAACATTCAAAATCCAATTGGTTCCAATATTACAGGTGTTTGCAAAAATAGGAAAATAAGGGATCCTATCAAAAGTCTTCTATGAGATAAATATACACTTGATACATAAACCAGGGAGAGATATAGCAGAGAAAGAAAACTAGAGACCAATATCTATAATTGATGCCAAAATATAAAAAACTTAATAAAGAGGTGATAACAATATATTTAAAAGATCATACACTATAACCAGGTTGGATTTATTTTTTGCTTTTTTTTTTTTTGGAGGGCAATTGGGGTTAAGTAACTTGCCCAAGGTCACACAACTGGGTTTTTGTTTATGTGTGCGTTAAGTGTCTGAGGCTGGATCCAAACTCAGGTCCTTCTGACTCCAGGGCCGACGCTCTACTCACTGCACCACCTAGCCGCCCCGACCAGGTTGGATTCCAGGTAGGAATTCAGGGTTGATCCAAAGTTACAACAGACACAAATATACCACATTAGTAGCAAATAGAAAAATTGCCTGATTCTGTGTAGGAGAAGTTTATGACAAAGTACTATATCTTTTTATGTTAAAAAAGAACAAATGCACTGTTTCTTAACATATTGAATAGTTATCTATCTAAAACCAAGAGCTAGCATTATCTATAATGGAAAAATGCTAGAAATTTTTCTAATAAGATCTGTGTTAAAGCAAGAATTTTTAGTATTTCCCCTATTATTCTATATAATCCTTAAAATGTTAGCTATAACATTTAGTCAAAAAAAGATCAATTGAAGAAATACTCACAATCACAAAGAAAATGTTTTCATTTTTTGTGGGTGATATCAGTACCCTAGACTTTCAGCTAAACAATGAATAGAAACAACAACCTCAGCAAAGAGAAGGATATAAAATAAACCCATAAAATCATCAGTCTTTCTGTATATTACCAACAAACCCAGCAGGAAATGATAGTTAAAGAGACTCCCAACTACAAAATGTGTAAAACATCTGGGAGTTAAGCTACAGAGACACACTCAGGGATTATATGAATATAATAACACATAACCCTCTATAGAAATAAACAAAGAATTGGAGAGATTAAATGTTCATGACTGGACTATGCCAATATAATAAAAATAACAGAGTTGCCTAAATTAGTTTTCGGATTCAGTACCATACCAATCAAAGTATCAAAGGTCCCCTTTGTAGAAATAGAAAAAAAATAATGAAATTCATCCATGGGAATAAAAATTCAAGAATCGCAAGAAAAATAATGGAAAAAAAGGGAAGTAAGGAACCCTAGAAGTAACAGATCACAAACTAAGCAGAAATCATTGAACCTATTTGGTACTAGTCACATTAGAGAAAAGTTGATCAGTGGAACAGTTTAGGTACATAAGACTCAGAAGCAAATTGCATCCAGTAGCATGGTGCCCAACTAACCTAAGGACACCAATTACTGGGATAATGACTCATTACTTGACAAAAATTCCTAGGAAAGCCAGGAAGCATTCTGACAGAAATTAGGTATAGACCAACATACCTCATGCCACAATAAGTTCAAATAAACACATGATCTAAATATACAAGGTCTTATAATAAATAGATTAGATGATTAGAAAGAAAGATACCTTTCACAACTGTGGGTAGGGAAGGTTTCTTGACCAAACAAGGGATAGAGAAAATCATAGGGGAAAAAAGGGAAAATTTCGATTACATAATATTTAAAAGTTTTTGCACAAAGTCAATGAAATTCAAGCTATATGAAGAATAGTCAACTGGGAAAGTTCTTTGCAACAAACTTCACTGATAAATGTTTTATATCAAGATATGGAGGGAACTGATTCAAATATCTAAAAACAGGATATATTCCCCAATAGATAAATGGTTGAAGGATTTAAACAGATTTTTCTGAAAAAGAAGAAAGCCAAGCTATCAACATGGGGAAAAAACCACTCCAAATTACTAATAAAAAAAACAAAAATCAAAAGATCTTGAGATGCCACCTCATACCCATCAGACTGACAAAGATGACCAAAAAAGGAGCATAGCAATTGTTTGGAGAGGCTGTGGGAGATACCCTAATGCTGCGTTGCTGGAGGTATGAATTAATAGAAACATTCTAGAAAGCAAAATTGAAACCATAGACAGAAGGCAAGTAAACCGTGCATACCCTTTAACCCAACAATAACCCCATCAGTCATATGCAATAAAGAGATGAAAGAGAGGAAAAGGGCCCATATGTACAAAAATGTTTGTAGTACGTCTTTTTGTCGTAGCAAAGAACCAGAGACAAAACGGGTGCTCATCAGTAGTGGAGTGACTGAAACAGTTGCAACACACAAATATAACAGAATATTGTGAGACATGGTGAAAGGGACAGATTCAGAGACATCTGAGAGGACTTGTATAAACTGATGCAGAGGGAAGTGAGCAGAAACAGGAGAACAATTTGTATTATAATTTCGATATTGCAAAGGAGGCAAGAGTGAAAGACTTAAAAACTCTGATCCGCAACTTCATCAATCCCAGCTCCAGAAACTGATGAGGAATCATGCTTCCCAAACCTTGGACAGGGAGAGGATGGACCAGAGGTCAGGGAGAAACACGTGTTTTCAGATTTGGCCAGTGTTTAGATTGTTCTGATTACAGTTGTTACAGGAATGGGCTTCTGATGGAGAGGGGCATAGGGATGGAGAGAGGGAAGAAAATGGGAAATACCAAAAATAAAAGGAAGAAAAAAGCATTGATAATTGGTGGTGGTGTTGTTTAAATATAGTAGAGATCACAAACAAGCAGGCCAGCTTAACCCCCACCCCAGATATGTACAACATATATATGTATATCTATCAATCTGTCTTCTATCTATCTATCTGTCTGTCTTCTATCTATCTATCTATCTATCTATCTATCTATCTATCTATCTGTCTGTCTGTCTGTCTGTCTGTCTGTCTATCCATCTATGTCTGTCTATCTATCTATCTGTCTGTCTGTCTACCCAGCTATCTATATTAGAGAGCTTGACCCGCCAAGTTTTCCTCCTTCTAGGCCCTTAGTAAAAGTAAAACCTTCCCCCAGACAAAGCCCAGAGCACCTTGGAAAGTTCTCCTTTCACTTTGTGTTAAGTGGAAATGATGGAGCAACTTTGCAAAAGAATCCTTGCTGTATTTCCTCCCTGCTCTGGGTGTTCCTGCCCTGAGACGTGACTGGAGTGACCTCGGTGAATCCAGCCTTGAGTTGGAGGGCACATGGGGACTGAGAGCAGCTGGTGGGAAGGCATTTGCCCTGCTGCCCATCTCTGTCTCCTCACTGTTTGCCCAGCCTGGGAAGATGCTGCTGAGAAGAGCATTTCCAGAGTATGGGAGGGAGGCCTGTTCTGAGCCCCTAACAAACTGCCTGTGCACCCAATCCTTGCCCATGGATGGCACCCACCCCACCCCTCTTTCCCACCTTCTGTGGAGCTAAGACTGTCCCAGGAGGTGTGCTGAGCTAGGCTGGTTCTCACAAAGAATCCTTCTTCTGACTCCATTGTTCATCCATTTACTCCTTCAGCAAACATGTATTAGTATTAACGCATTTACCTAAAGCACCTACCATGTATTAGGCATTAGAGCACGTGGACTGTAATCTTTAAGTATTGGAAATTTCCGGTGTGGAAAGTCCCTTTACCAATAGTAATGATAGCCAGCATTTATAAAACACTTTAAGCTTTGCAAATCATTTTACATGTGTTATCTCATTTGATCCTAACAACAACCCTTTGAGGTAGGTGCTACATTTTACAGATGAGGAACCTAAGAGTGAGAGAGTTTAAGTGACTTTTCCAGGGTCACTAAGTATCTGAATCAGGACTCAAACAGAGGCCTTCCTGACTCCAAGTCCAGCACTCTGTCCACTGTGTCACCAAGTTGTCTGATCAATAATCCAGATGGGCAATTTCTCTATAACTGATGGTGTTAGGGAGTTACCTGGGGCACCACGAAATTAGCTGACAAGGCTAAGACATGTCAGAGAAAAGCTTAAACATGGCATTAACCCACTCTTTAGCCACCATGGCATGGAACCTCATAATGGGGGAAACAGAAAGATGAAAACTGACAGTCAATAGCATTGGGGATTTCCTGCCATCAAGAAATTTGGGATCAAATGAATACGAATATAAAATAAAATTAGACATTGTGTGTGCGTGTGCATGTGTGTGTGTGTGTGTGTGTGTGTGTGTATGTGTGTGTGTGTGTCTCGAACACACAGAACTGAGAACAATGGTTAGAAGTTGCAGAGACAAATCTAGACTTAATGTCAGGGGAAATTTCCTAGCAAATTAGAGATTTCTAAGTGAAATTGGGATTCTAGAGATGATCTAAGAAAATGTTGTGGCCATTTGATAAAAATGTGGTCTTGGGTATTCTTGAGGGGTTTGGTATGAGAGGGACTAGAGGTCCCTTCCAGCTCTGAAAATTTGGGATTCTGTGATTTTCAATTTGACAATAATCAAACGAAGGAAGAAGAGTTCATAGAAAAGGTAGCACCTGGGCTGGCACTGCATAAAGAGATGAGTGTCAGCAGGTAAAGGTGCCAAGAGAAGGTGAGCTGATCAAGATTGAGTCTACTGAGGAGAGAGGAGAATGTAAGGAGAAAGTAGCAGCTGATAGTGCAGTGATGGTACTGATTGGAATCAATCACTTAACAAGCTTTTATTAAATACCTAGTATGTGCTACGCCCCATATATTGGAATGACGTGGTTATTCCAGCCACTGCCAAGATGCTGACATGGCAGATCATCCATCCATCCATCCATCCATCCATCCATCCATCCATCCATCCATCCATCCATTTAGTCTTTCCTTCATTCAACAAACAATTATTAGGTACTTACTGTCTGTTAGGCACTGTGCTCAGTGCTAGGGTCACAAAGACAAAACCCTTGTCCCTGGAAAGCTTACAGTCTAGCTGGTGGAGACAACTTGTGCATATGTAGTTATATCTAAAATAGGTATAAGATAATTTGGGGTGGGGGAAGGAGAACAGTGTTGGAAGGCAATAGCATCTGGGAGGATCAGGGAAGGCCACATGTGGCTTTTGAGATTAGTCTTAAAGGAAACCAGGGATTCCAGGGGGCAGAGGAGAGGAAGGAATGTATTCCAGGCATGGGGGACAGACAGTTCAAAGGCATGGTGATGGGACATGGAGTGCTGACTATGAAGGATAGTAAGGTCAGTTTGGGTGGGCCATTCTGGGCCCAAAGGGGAGTCACAAGGCTGGAAAAGTAGGTTGTAAAATATGCAAAGATGGAATATAGAATATATGAAGGAAAGTTGAAGAAAATAAAGCTGGGAAGGTAGATTAGAACTGTTGGTGGGGGCCTTAAATGTCAAGCTATGGAGTTTGTGTTTTATCCTAGGAGCCCCTGAAAGTTTCTGAGCAGACTACTGGGGGCAGACTAGATTCACATAGCAGTGGGACTGAGGACAGACTGCAGAGACCAGGGAGTGAGGAGGTGTCCAGTAGAAGGCTTTTACAACTGTAGCATGTATGTGGTCTGGCTCTCTTCAGAACCAGGCTTGCTTTATCTCCCCCTGGGGAGGATGGGGGATGGCTCTTGTTTCTTCCATCAGCTTGAACCACCACTGGCTGGCTTCCATCTGTCTGTCAGGGGCCAGTGACTAGCCCTCCAGTCCTATTTAATCATCTCACATTGGATTCACTTTTACAAATGATATTGACTTCAGAGATACAGCCAGAAGAAATGTACCTTTGGCCAACACCTCCCCAACCTGAGTTAGTCTCTGGAGGAGTAGACTCAAAACTCAGCTGGTTATGACATTGCATTAGTCCCCACAAATTCATAACCAGCCATGGTGTGACTGCAGATGAATCCTCACTTCAACTTTCACTGGCAAGGGTCTAGAAGGTCACTCCCTGCTTCTCAGGGCACTGATTCTTCACCAATAGTTAACTTGGCCTGGAATGCTTGGGCACCAAGACATCCGTACATATATCCACCCGTATCTTTTTTTTTTTTTTTTTTACAAATGCTTTATTAACTTCTGGTCTACATCACCCATTTCCACCAGATTTTGAGTTACAATTTTCCCCCATTTTTCCCCTACCCACCACCCCAGAACAGCAGCCCCATTAGATATCCCCTCATTCAATCTGCTCTCCCACATATCTTCTCCCATACCCCCTCCAACCCTGCCATTAGGGCAAGGTGAATCTCTGAGCCCCAATGCCTGGACATCTTATGAAACATTTAATTTTAAAGCTTCGATCTTCAGATCCATTCCCTTCCTCCCTTGTCACCCACTCCCTCTGAGAAGATAAGCAATTCAGCACGTGCTGCACATGTATAGCCATGCAAAACACCACCACAGTAGATATATTGTAAAAGATTGCTCACATTTCCCTCCCACCCATCCCACCTCCCACTTGGTCCATTCCCCACTTTGATCCTGTCCCTCTTCCAAAGTGGGTACTTCCAACCTCCCCTCCCTCCTAGAGTGCCCTCCCCTCCATCATCCTCCCTCTCATCCCCCTTTCCCCTACTCTCCTGCAGGGTGAGATATCCCATTTAGTATGGATGTGATTCTCTCCTTGAGCCAACTTCAATGAGAATATGGTTTTGCCTTTTTTCCTTCCTGTTCTTCCCCTCCCCTGCAACTACTTCCCCTTGCCTCTTCTACATGAGATAGTTTACCCTACCCTGTCTCTCCCCATCTCCTCTTGCCACTTTCCTCTCACCTCTTAACTTCACCCCTTAAGTATCATCCCTTCCCATCAAATTCAACCTGTGCCCTCTATCCATGTATACCTGTAAACATATGCCCATATACCCTTCTTCAATTATTTTCAAAATGAGAAAGGTTTCATCAGACACAGATATTGTTTTTCCATATAGGAATGTAAATAGTTCAACTTTGATAAGTTCCTTTTGATTTCTTTTCCTTGATTACCTTCTCAAGCATCTCTTGCTTCTTGTGTCTGAATGTCAAATTTTCTATTGAACTCTGGTTTTTTCTTCAAGAATGCTTGAAAGTCCTCTATTCCACTGAATGACCATATTTTCCCCTGAAACAAGATACTCAGTTTTGCTGGGTAGGTGACCCTTGGCTTCAATCCCAGCTCTTTTGCCCTCTGGAATATCATATTCTATGCCCTTCAATCCCTCAGTGTAGACACTGCCAGGTGCTGTGCTATTCTGATTGTGTTTCCACAATATTGAAATTGTTTCTTCCTGGCTGCTTGTAGTATTTTCTCCTTGATCTGGGAATTCTGGAACCTAGCTATAATATTCCTAGGAATTTTCTTTTTGGGATCTTTTTCAGGAGGTGATTGGTGGATTCTTTCAACCTCTATTTTGCCCTCTGGGTCTAAAACATCAGGGCAATTTTCCTTGAGAATTTCTTGAAGGATGATTTCTAGGTTCTTTCTTTGATCATGGCTTTCAGGTAGTCCAATAATTTTTAAATTGTCTCTCCTGGATCTATTTTCCAGGTCAGTGGTTTTTCCCATGAGATATTTCACATTGCCTTCTAATCTTTCATTTGTTTGGATCTGCTTAACAGCATCTTGATTTCTCATAAAGTCACTAGCTTCCATTTGCTCCAGTCTAACTCTGAAGGAATGAATCTCCTCAGTGAGCTTTTGAGATTCTTTTTCCATCTGGCAAATTCGACTTTTTAAGGCATTCTTCTCCTCATTGCCTTTCTGAGCCTCTTTTGCCATTTGAGTTAGTCTATTTTTTAAGGTGTTATTTTCCTCAGTCAGGCTGTTGACTGTCATTTCATACTTTTCTTGCATCTTTTTCATTTCTCTTCCCAAATTTTCCCCCACTTCTCTTATCTGCTTCTTAAGGTCCTCTATGGCCTGTAGCCAGCTTGTATTTTCATTTGGGGCTTTTGGTGCAGGAGTTCTGACCTCACAGTCCTCCTCCATGCTTTGAGCCTCTTTGCCCCTAAAATAAGAGTCCAATGTTGAACTTTTCTGTTTATTTTGTTTCATTTGCCTAGGCATGTTGCCACTTAATTACTTGATTTTTTGGGCTTGTTGCCACAGTAGGACTCTGCGACCAAACAGGAGAGCTTCTGCCCAAATGTGGGGTCTTCATAGCTTCTGCAGGTTGGGTGGCCTCTGTAAAGTTTCCACACGCTCTGACAAGCTGGATACCCACCCCAAACCTCCCCCCCAGACCACAATCCAGATCCAGGCAGTTTAAAGCAAGAGCAATTAACTCCCAGACTGATTGCTGGATCTCCCTACAGTTTGCAGACCAGGAGCTAGAGCCACTACTGAAGCTGCAAAATGGCTTCTGTGCAGCTGTTTCTTCAGCAGCTTTTCGCCCCCAGGGTAGGAAGCCGATGTGTTCCCTAAATACTGGTCCCAAAGTCTATAGGGCACTAACCTCCCACTTTGTCCTAGGCGTATCTGTGCTGATAATTCTGGAATCACCAGCACCTGGGGGAGTCAGGAATTTGGCAAGATGCAGAGCTTGGCCCTGAAGGAAGTCAGGGAATCTCAAAGAAGGAGGGAAAGCAGGAGAACATTCTAAACATGGTGGCCAATGAAAGCCTGGAGATGGGAGATGGCTGGAATACAGAGTGCCAGGTGCAATGGTTGTTAATGCCTTGCAAGGTAAACGGGGGGCCAGGTTGTGACGGGCTTTAAATGCCAAGTGAAGGGGGTTGTAGTTTATCCTAAAGGCAACAGGCAGCCATGGGAACTTCTTGGGCAGAGTGATGACACGGGTGTGTTAGCCAGGTGGATGCTGAACTGAAGAGAGAACAGAACAGCGAACAGTCAGCCCACCTGGATTCGGATTCCGGTTTTCCCCTCTGGGTGCTGTGTGACCTTGTACAAGTCCATTTTCTTCAGCTTCCTTACTTGTCAAATACCTATCATAATGAAAGTCCCCCCCTCCACTCATGGCGATGGGAGGATAAATGAGGCATTATGTGAAAACGCCTCGGGCTCTTTGTCAGAAATGTAACAAGAGTCCTGTAGTGTAACAGTCATTAAATTCAATTGTGATTCACTGTGTCCTCAAAATGAAATACGGGGAAGACATGAACAAGAGGAGGAAAGAAAGGGACTTTCTCTTGGGACCCGAGCCCTGGAGAGACTTGAGAGTGAGAGACAGTCCTCATCATTTCCATCAGAAGTGCCTAATGAATGGCCCCCTGCACCCAGCAGCCCCTGCTTGTCTCAGCGGGGCTCTGAAACTCTGTCATTTCGATGAGAGGAAGCTCTTCAGAGGGTCTTGGACTTTCAACTTGGCTATGTGATGGTGCCACAGGAGAGAAGGGAGTCTGCCCACCTCCTCCAAAGTCCTGGTGAGCCATTGCCCAGGCCTACCAATTTAGCCCGGGGCCCTGAGGATCAGGAAGACCGAGGGTTTAAACACCCCATTGGGCATTTACTAGCTATACAGCCCTGGGAAAGTCATTTACCCACTGTGATCCTTAGTTTGCTCCTTTGTGAAATGGGGTAACAATACCCGTAGTATCTACCTAATAGAGCTGTGTCTATAAAGCATTTAAAAACTCTAATTCCACTTCCTTTCTTCTCCCCATGGCCTTACTTTCTGACCATCTGAAACCCACCAGCAACTTGGAGCGCCACGCCTGGGTCCCCTTCCTTTGATGAATGAGCGTTTTTGCCTTATTTGGGTAGGACCCAGGCCCCCTTCTCCCCCACTTCCCAGCTCCTCTTTATGTCATTTTCCCCCAGCACTGGAATGTAACCTCTTTGGGGAGGTTTTGCTTGCTTGTAGCCATTTCCCCAATGCTTAGCCTAGCTCCTGGTCCATAGGTGTTCATCCTTCATGCCTGAAGAGGACCTGTGACATTCCAATGTTGGGTCCAAGGTACAGTCCTCCTGAATGGGGCTGACCAGACCAATACAGCTCAAGCTCATAAGGCTTTGGCACAGTTGGGCACAGAGACTATTTGAACATTTGGGTTATTGATGTCTCTAGAACTGGGCATCTCACATTTCCTTTGTGCTCCTGTGATTCTGCTTTGCTCATAGAGAACAGCCCCTTCTCTGATGTGGGCACATCAAGCTGGACCATCCTGTGCCAGTGTCTCCCGTATCTCATAATCAATTCCAAAGTTCTTCAGAATCACCTTGAGAGTGTCCTTGTATTAATTCTTTTCTTTCTTTCTTTCTTTTTTGCTTTTTGGAGGAGGGTAGGGCAGGGCAGTTGGGATTAAGTGACTTGACAAGGTGACAAGGCTAGTATGTGTTAAGTGTCTGAGGCTGTATTTGAACTTAGGTCCTCCTGATTCCAGGGCCGGTTCTCTATTCACTGCACCATCTAGCCACCTCCCTGGCATTACTTCTGACTTCAGTGTGAGCACTTCCCTCGTTTGAGTTCTTTGTAAAATGGTGTTAGGCAAAGGTAAGTTTGGCATTAGAACAATGTGACCAGCCCATCAGACTTGAGCTCTTGGCAGCAGAGTTTGAATGGTTTGCAGTTGGTCTCAAGAAAGGATCGCAGTTCCCAGTACCTTATCCTGCCAGGTAACCTTCAGAATCTTCCTAAGACAATTAAAATGGAAGCATTCAGTTTCCTGGCCTGGCGCTGTTAGACTGTCCGCATTTCATAGGCATACAACAATGAGGTCAGCGCAGCAGTTCTATAGATCCTCAGTTTGGTAGGCAGCCTAATACCTCTTCTTTCCCACTCTGTCTTTGGGGGCCTACCAAATGCCGACCTAGCCTGTGCCAACCTTGTCATCTATGACTGGAAAGGAGACTGCCAAGGGAAGTGAACAGCATTCAAAATTCCTCCATTTGCTGTAACTGAGGGTTCCATGGATGGATTGTGTGGGGCTGACTACTGGAGAACCTGTGTTCTGGGTGTTAATTGCCAGGCCAAAATGAGTAGAGATCCACACCCATCTCAGCCTCAGAAGCTGCATTGAGGACACAATCATCTGCAAACAGAAAGTCAGGCATCGACTCTCCCTCCACTTTGCCTGGAACATGATAAGCACTGAATAAATACTTGATTCAGTTGTCTATCTACCCCATATAAATTTCATTAGTTTATTGTTATTATCACTATAATTATTATTATTTATTTTTCTTCTCTTTCTGTTCATTGGAGTTCTTAAAGAAATGGCCTGGGGACAAATTGCTAGTCTGCTGTCTTTCTCATGTTTATTGCTCAGTGAATTGTTAAGCTGCTGGATAGAATTGAATGAAAATATTGATGCGTAAGCTCATCTTCTATAAGCACATTGAAAACCCCTTCAATGCCGCCATGCTAGGAGAGAGGAGGCGAGAAATGTTCTTCCCACATGGTTTTGATTCCAGGCACTAGATCTGTTTCGAGAGCCTTTTGTTCTATGGAACTGGGTAGCTATGAGTCTTCAGCGTAGAGGACATCTATGGGGAACACAGCTTTTACCATTTTGTGGATTCATCTTCTGTCCTGAGATGGTGGGGGACAGTTTTGTTTGTGATAATGCTCCCATTCCAGCATGATGGGTTGTTGTTGTTTTTGTTGATTTCTTGGAATATTTTGAGTTTATATTTGCATCAAAAGACTTTGACTTCTCTTAGTTCATGGAGAATAGCAAGCTACTGTTTTTTTTATTTACCTACTTAATGGGGTCTTTCTAGTTATTCTGTGTGCTTATTATTAGGGTTGTAATGTTATTGTTTATAATATCATTATGGAAGCTTCTGTGTGGTACATTGGGAGGAGAGGTGGATTTATAAACATAAAGCATAGGTTTGCCTTCTGGTTCTGCCAGATACACTTGGGGTGATCTTGGGTAAGTCCCTTCAACTCTCTTGACTTCAAGAATGATGATCTCCCTCTCTCTCTCTCTTCCTTTCCCCCTCTCTGTCCTTGTCCCTCTCCACTTCCCTTTCTCTCTTCCCTTCCCTCTCATCTCCCTTTCCCTCTCCTTTTCCCCTTCCCTCTCCTCATCCTCCTGCCTTTTTCCCTCTCCCTCCTCTGCTCCCTCTCCTTTTCCTCTTCCTCCCTCACTATTTTTTTATTCAATTATGTCCAAGAAAGATTTATCAAGGAACCAAATCAACTTGGAATATGTTATTAGAAGCATTAAGTAGTACTTGAAAGGGTGCGTTTTTTAAAGAATGTATTTAGAAATTATCACCTTAAAGATTTCTGTTAAACTGATGACCTAACTTACTCTTTGGTCATTGCTTTCTCCTTCATATGCAGGACACTAAGCTCAGTGCTGGGTTCACTGAGTGATGTCTCCCTACCTTCACATGATAAAGTTTAGACCAAGAAGAAACTTTAGAAACAACCTGATCCCACACCGTGATTTTGCTGAGGAAGAAACAGACACTGGGAAAAGAAAGGAAGATAGAAAGTGATTTGAAAGTGATCTATTATTTTTTAATCGGCAACTCAGGTGTCTTTTATTTATTTATTTTTGGAAACAGGATTGTAACAGAGGAATTTGAATTCAACCAGCATCTCTCCAATGCCTTTTGTAATCAATGACTCACAGCCATGGAACAACATAGGGACAGCTGAGTCCAAGAGGGACATAGATCCCAAAGAATGGAAAGTGAACATCACCCAGAAGGCAATGGGGATGTGCATGGAAGGTGTGACTAATAAGTAAACATTACGAACAGGCATTCTGAAGGAGAGCCAGGGTGAAGCATGACACTGAAAAACTGCATTGTGAGAGCAGCAGTGGAGAGTGTGTGGGGTTTGGAGGGAGAGAACCCGGGTTAGCATCTGTAGCACCAATGCAACATGTACAGCGCCCACGATCACGATAAAGACGGTGATGATAAGCATCGCATGACATTCGATCACAAAATAGCCTGACTCCAGGCCGGGTGCTCTAACCACTGCACCATCTAGCTGTCACTTTACAGTGAGCTGCTGGGAAGAATTTGGAGGCTTAAGGGAGCTTATGGACATGAAGGGCTGTCTAAGCCATATAATCACTAGCTGTTGTGGTCTCTGTTCCTAATAAGGCCCTGACATGAGCATCAAGCCCTGGGCCTGGTTCTTTGAGTCCCTGCCCCGTGAGGGCACTTTATAAGGACAAGGTACCTGGGATAGGGGCTGGACCCTGTCTGCTTACTAAGTCCGTCTAAAGGTCTTGGGGGTGGGGTAGTGGAATAGCTGTTTACAGATGTGAAATAACCCCTGGAGTGTAAACTCTCCTGAACTCTCATCCTTTTATCTAAAGAAATCAGGCTGCTTTTCGCTGCCTTCAGAGGCAGACTGGGGTTCCTTCCTCTGAGGGTGCATCACCCTGAGAGGTCCCTAAGGTGGGATCTGAGCAGCCACAACTATACAGCAACCCACAGCTGGTGACCGAGTCTACATTCAGGGCAAGAGGAAAACCACCCCTTTGTGAACTGGGCTTGGGGCCAAGGCCTGTGCAATCCCCAGATCTCAGAGCTGGATTCCAGCTAGCCTGGACCACTAGCTGTCCTTGAACTCAATATGCCCTCTTCCTCAGCTCTGGGCACTGGGATGCAGATGGGCCTTGTGGAAGCCCAGCTACCTTTGAGTCTCAGTGTCAGGGCCACGTACCCCCTGGAATGTCCTTCCACCCCAGATATTAGTGGGTTTTTTCCTTCTTTCAGATGTTTATGGTGCAAAGCAGCCAGGCAGCACTGTGAAGAGAGTTGGGATCTTGCCTCTGGCACAGTAGCAAGTCACTTAACCTCTTCCAGACTTAATCATGGACCAAAGCCCCAGTGCGAGGAGCCATGTTCCCTGGAGAGGGCCTGGGCCTATTCCTTGGCCATCTCCTCCCCTGTTGGGTAGTGATCTCCTTCCCGGCCAGGGTGGCTTTCACTCCATATCCCTGGCACTTAGTGGAACACATCATCAAAACCCCACCGTGTTTTCTTGCCTGACCAATTGATTGTTGCAAACACTCACATTTTATATACATATATCATACATGTATGTACACGTGTGTGTGTGTGTATATACACACACACACATACACACACACACACATATATACATATATATATATATATATATATATATACACACTTTGTTTAGTTGATTTTTAGTCACATCTGACTCTGTGACCCCATTTGGGGTTTCCTTTTTTTTTCTGCTTTTTGGAGGGCAGTTGGGGTTAAGTGACTTGCCCAAAGTCACATGGCCAGTAAGTGTGTCAACTGTCTGAGGCTGCATTTTAACTCAGGACCTCCTGACTCTAGGGCCAGTGCTCTATTCACTATGCCACCTAGCCGCCCCAAAAGCTTACTACACATTGAACTTTTCAGCACACTGAAACTTTTTTTAAGGATCTTTTTTCCCCCTGCTTTTTGGAGGGGGGAAAATAGGGCAATTGGGGTAAGTGACTTGCCCAAGGTCACACAGCTAGTTTTTTGTGTGTGTGTTAAGTGTCTGAGGTCAGATTTGAACTCAGGTCCCACTGACTCCAGGGCTGGTGCTCTATTCACTGTGCCACCTAGCCACTCCATTTGGGGTTTTCTTGACAAAGATACTGAAGGGGTTTGCCTTTCTCGTTCTCTAGTTCATTTTACAGATGAGGAAACTGAGGCAAACAGGGTCAAATGACTTGCCCAGGGTCACACAGCTAGTAAGTGTCTGAGGCCAGATTTGAACTGAGGAAGAGGAGTCTTCCTGACTCCAAACCCAGTGTTCTAGCTACTGTGCCACCTCAGAATGTATGTGTATGTGTGTATATGTATGTATATATGTGGAAATGTAGATATATACACATCCATACAATACAACCCATATAATATATCTTATGTAAAATTAGCATTATGTTATATAGAATTAACATTTTATACAGATAAAATACAGATAAATTATTTATATTTATACACACATATCTTGGTGCAATGGATAGAGCCTGGGCATGGAATCAGAAATATTCATTTTCATGAGTTCAGATCTAGACTCTGACACTAACTGGGTGACCCTGAGCAAGTCACTTAGCCCTTGTCCAGTTCTAGTATAATTCTATCTTTTTACAGATAAACTAAGTATAGTTTGAGCTACGAGCTTGCTTAGGAATTAAGGGAGGGAGGGCTGGGGATGTGGCTACAAAGGCATTCTCTCTCTGAGTTTTCTAATACCCTGGATACCAGGGAGTTCAAGTCTGTCTAGAGCTAGCCCAGAAGTGAGGGTCTAACCTGGAACATGCTCTTTCATAACTGTCACACTCCGGGCTGGACGGTTAGCTTTATACCTGAAAGAGACCTTAGTTGTCACCTGGTCCAATCATTCCATTTTACAGATGATGAAACTGACTCCTAGGGAAGGGAAGGGACTAAGGAAAGGGGAAAGGACCAAGCCACACAGGTAGCAAGCAGCAGCCAACTCCTCCCTCAGCAGAGGCTGGGCTTTCTCCCGGGTGGCCCCTGGCTACCAAGCACCCTACTTCTCAGGCCTCTGTTTTTCAGTCTGACCCGCGTTGAGGGAGCCTCAGAGACTCTCCCTGACCACGACAGTGCCCTGGACGTGCAGTCTCTGGGCGGCCCGTGCCCGTGCCCAGCCTTACACCCGCTGGACAGAACAGCAGAGCGCCTTGGTGCCCTTGGGGGGCAGGCAGGGTGGGGAGGGGGACCAGAAAGAATGCAGACTGGCGCAGTGGAAGCAGGGCTGACCTGTGGATGGAGGATCTGGGCTTGGCTGGGGCGGCTCCAGCACACGCTCCAGCAAAGCGCATCACAGCTCCTTGGAGCCTCAGTGTTCTCATCAGTGAAATGGGAACAGCACCCACGGGATCTGCTTCCCGGGCTTGTCGGATTTAAAGCACTGTTCGTTATCATTATTTTTTATTAATTTACCATTGACATTCTATAGTATTAATTATATGTCATTATTAGTAACTGATTATCTAAATGGCATATAAAGGGAGAGAGGTATCTTAGGATCAGAGATGTAAAACCTTAGCGGTCTGTGAGCCCGGCTCCCTCATTTTACAGATGAGGAAACTGAGGCCCGAAGAGGGGAAGGGATTTGCCCAGGGTCCCTGCCCTCGAAGGAATTTCATTCCACTGGGGGAAGACAAGGCAGCATTGAATCCATGCCCAGTAAGTATACAGCAGACAGGCTGCGGGTGGTGGGAGAGGGCTCCCCTCTGGGGTGGTGTGGGGGGTTCCTCGGCACTGGCTGGGCAGAAGGGAGCAGGAAGCGCATTCCCCAGGGTCTCGACTCACCAGAGTGCCCAGAACACCTAGAACACCTCTCCCAGACTCCAAGGTGCCTGAGGCTCCATCCAGCCCTTGGTTCTAGGCTCTCTCCAACCTTGGACTTTCATGGACTATGTGTTCTAGAGCTCATCTTTGTCCCCTCTCCCTCTATTCTGTATTGTACTTATTCTGTGAATCCCTGTTAATCCTTGTGTCTCTGAAATTTGGCACGTGCATGTATCTTGCACATAGTAGGTCTAAAATGAATTTTTTTGAGGTGAAATGAAAAGATTTAGATCATTTCCTGACTGGTAGAATAAATGGAAAGCAAGTAGCCTGGGAATTAACTTCTCCATCATTATCTACAAGCATTTATTAAGCACCTACTGTGTACCAAGCATTAGGTTAAGCACTAGAGATACAAAGAAAGGTTGGGAATAAGCCCCCGACCCCCATGAACTCTCTCTGTATGCACAAGGCATGTGTAGTGTAAATGGGAAGTCCTCTCACTGGTGGGAAGGCAGGATTCGATTTAAGGCATGAACGAATCCCAAGAATCTGAGCAGCAGAGGTGATGATGGAGAATAAGCAGGGTGTGGAGGAGAGCCAGAGGAGGCACCCAGGCAGGAGAGCAGGCATCGCATGGTCAGGACAGCCTCTGGAGTGAAATGCTTCAGCTTCGAACCAAAGCGTAGGATGGGACCATGCTCCGAAGGGCTTGAGATGCCCAGAGGAGGACTTTATGTTTGATGCTGGTGGAATAGGGAGACTCTGGAGCTTACTGAGGTGTGGGGGTGGGGTAGACATAGTCAGATCTGCACCTTTGGAAAATCCCTTTAGCATATGAGCGGAGAATGTATTGGAGTGGAGGGAGACCTGAGGCGGGGAGGCCAGCCAGCAGGCTAACATAACCCAGGCACAGATGAGGGAGAAGGCAGCTGGGGACAAAGAAGATCGAGGCTTCAGAGTTAGACATGACGAGGCTTGGTGACAGGTCAGATAGATGGGTAAGAGAGAATGAGGTGTCAGGGAGGACCGTGGTGCTCTTGATAGAAACAGGGACGTTCTGAAGGAAGGAGGGTTTTGAAAAATGAGTTTGGCTTTGGACAGCTGGAGTTTAGCATGCCTACCAAACCTCCATTGGGGATGTCCAAAAGAGAGATGGTGATGCAAAGGCAGAAACTGGTACTTGGCCTACAGGGACTGTGCGGGAGGGGCCAAGCAGTAGGAAAAGTGCCCCCATATCCATTTTGTAATTCATTAAGTGAAAATAATACAAATAAGGGCAGTTTTGAGCAGCAAAACAAATTATTCTCTCTGCTGAACATAGAAGGGTGCTCTCTCCTCCTGATAGTTTCATATTTTATATTCTAGATGTGACTAAAGCCCCACTTTCTACAGGAGGCCTTTCCTGGTCCCCTCCCCCAGCTACTGGCTTTAAGATTTACCTGGCACTATTTCTTATGTATTTTGTTTCTGACCATATGCATGGAGTGTTAGAATATAAGCTCTTTGAGAACATGGCCTCTTTTTTCCAGTGTCCCTTATAATTGTTGCTCAATAAATGCTTGTTGATTGACATTATTTTTTTTATTAACTAGTTGCTTATTTCAGATATTTCTGCTCCTGTAGTATACGTACTAAGTTTTTGTACCCTCTAAATTTTGGTGCTCTGAGACAAAATCCCGGTTACCTTACCCTAGTTTTGGCTTCATCTGGGAGTTAAACCCAGACTAAAGATCCTTATTTCTGTTTTGCTTTGGTATCGTATGGCAAGAAGTTACCTGCCAAACCCAGTCAGCGGTATATGCTATTTCTAAGCTGTCTCACTCCTTAGGCTTGCACCTGCCAAAAATCCCACTCCGATTTGTCACACCAAAAGGCTGGCATCTTAGTAAACAGTAGTCTACACTTCTGTTCATTCTGAGTCACCACTGAATGTTCAAGCCCAGAATTCCAGTCTTTAGGAATGTGCCCTGCAGTATATAATGAAATTGAGGAGGAGGGCAGGGGCATGTGGCCAAATGCATTCACAAAGGTGATTTCTAAGCCCTGTGAGTCCACTGGTCAATATCCCATGGGTAGAGTGGTTGTATTAGGGTATATCAGGGACCAGGGGTCTTCTCTTTGTGGCTTCAGATGCTATTGAAGACAATGAGGGTAGGGACTGGGGGAGAATGACAGAAAGTATTACAGGATAGACATAGTGACCAGTTATAGTTCTGGGGTTATAGGATCATTGCTGGCACTCTGACTCCTAATCCAGAACTGTAACTAGAAACCAAGATACCCGGGCCAAATTCTTTTGTGGTGAATGGAGGCACACAGGGCAGTGATGCTGGGTCAGGGGCCCCCCAGTCCTAGAGAATCCAGCTGGATATACCCTCAGGGCCTGAGGAGGTGGGCCCAGGGTGAGAAGCCCTTGAGCAACACTGGGCTGCCCGGTGGTGTTAGCTGGTGGAGGATTTTATGGGCAGACATGAAGGTGGCAATCTCCTCGGGGAGAAAGTGGGTTCTCCTCCTCCTGCTTCCCCAGAAGAAAATTTTCCAGGTGGGAAAGAAGAAAAGCCTTCTTCTCTGGAGCTGTTCTCCTGGGTCTGGGCTAACCTCCGGCGGGAAGGCAGCTGTCTTCAAAGGCCTCTGACCAGGGAGAGATGACAGCTGTCCCCTCTTCCTTCATGATGAGGTTGGACCAGGCCCTCACTCTGCTGAGTACTTGCTTCAGGCATCACCTTTGCCCTAAGTGCCCCCAGCTGGCATAGCACTGCCAAGATTCCAACATGGCTTTCCATAGGTTCTGGAACCAAGAAGTAGCTCGCAAAGCAATGGGAAAACCCTCCCTCCCCACAATAAGCCTGAAACCTGAGCAAGGACTTCATTTCTCTCAGTCTGCTTTCTCCTGTAAAGGGAGGGGTTGCACATAATCAGTCCCAGCTGGGGCTCATGGCTCAAATCCTGCCTCTGATCTTTACTACATGTGTGGCCTTGGGCCAGTCATTTATTCTGCCTGAGCCTCAGTCTCCCCAGCTATAAGATGAGGGGATTCTCTCTGATGGCTTTTGGGGTCCATTCCAGTCTGAGCCGATGACTCCAAAGGAGGGGAGTGGAAGCAGAGCTTGTATCACTAGGCATGTGTGTCTGTTACTATGGGGTGGATGGGGGAGAAGCTTCTTCGAGATTCTCTATTAAAGGGGGTCTTCATCCTTGAAAACACCAGTAAACACTGGTTTGATTCCCAAGGTGCCTTTGGTCTCTAACGTGCCT
Source organism: Gymnobelideus leadbeateri (assembly GCA_011680675.1). Taxonomy (NCBI): domain Eukaryota; kingdom Metazoa; phylum Chordata; class Mammalia; order Diprotodontia; family Petauridae; genus Gymnobelideus; species Gymnobelideus leadbeateri. The sequence continues at coordinate 235,018 of WOXC01003680.1, read as the reverse complement.
GTAGATCAGAATCCCAGCTCTACCACGTTACCTTGGAGAAGGTGAGGGGCAGGAAAGTATAGCTCCTTCTGGATGCCAGCACTGCGTCAAGCACTTTACAAATATTTTTTGTACCAAATATCACGACAACCTACAAAGGAGCTGCTATTATCCCCATTGTACAGTTGAGGAAACTGAGGCAAACATGTTAAGTGGCTTGCCCAGGGTCACATAGATAGTAAATATCTGAGGCTGGATTTGAACTCAGCCGTTCCTGAATTATCCAGTGATTCACCATCCACTTGTTGAGTTTTCTATGGGACTCAGCATTCATGAGGGGACAGGACTAGGTGCCTTCCATCACTGAATCCTGTGACTCCCCCTCTCCCCACACACTCAGCGATCCAGCCACCCTGGCCCGCTTGCCTTCCCTCCCCTATGTCCCATCTCCTGTTCCTGTGTCTCTGTATGAGCTGTCCTCTCTCTGTGCTCCCCTTCTCACTTCTGGTCTTAGAACCTCTGCCCTCCTTCAAGACTCAATCCAGCACTACCTTCTCCAAGGGCCACTCCCAGACTCCCCACCTTCTAGTACCTTCCCCTCAGAGTCTGCCTTCTAGCGACTCTGTATGTATCTACATATTATCTCCCGCATTAGACTGTAAGCTCTCTGAGGACTAGGACTGTTTTGGCTTTTTCTCTGTATCCCAAGTGCTTAGCATTGAAATAAATGCTTGTTAATGGAAAGATTCTCCAAAGATCTATCATTTTTTTTTCGGTGTGGTTATGAAGTAGAATGATGCCCCTCTGCACTTAGCAGATGGTCCTTGTGAGCTGCAGTAGTCAAAATATCAACTTTTGTTGAACCCATCGAGGCCAGTCCTCAAACACCAGCTAATACCAGTCTGGGGGTACTTCAAGGGCCAAAGAATCCTCGAAGACTTTTCTTTAAAGTAGAACCTGCCAGGGTTTCTGCTCTGATGGGAGAGCCTTAGAGAACCTGGGATCAACCCCGGCATTAGGGTGGGGTTTTAGACGAGACCATGGGACACCAGGGGTGTTTTCCATTCCTTTCACCCTAGAGTGAGCTACGCAGGGACTCCACACTGTCCCAGAAAGGCAATGAACTTGAAATCAGAAGAACAAGGCTTGAGCCTTGGCTCAATCATTTACTGGATGGCATTTGGGGCCAACCAAACCTTGATCTTCTAGACTCTGTGGTCAGTCCCTGGTTCATTGTACCATGGTGCCTCTCAGACATGATGCAAGCATACTACATGCATGTATATTTAACATATAATATATGCTTATATATTATACAATGCATATGCAATATATCATGTGTCTAATACCTATGTCTATCTAGGCATATACTGGCTGTGAGAACCTTGATGGCTCACATTTCCATCTCCATTAGAGTCCTCTTTCAGAGGCTCTCCAGAGGCTCCCTCCCTATTGTCTTTAGGATAAAATAAAAACACCTCTGTTTGGCTTCTAAAGCTCTTCACCACCTGGTTCTTCCCCATCTTACCAATCTTCTTGTGTGTTACTTCCCTCTCCACCTACTGAGCTATTTGCTGGTCCTTACATATGGCAGCTCACCTCCTATCTCTGTGCCTTTGCACTGGCTGTGCCTCCTGCCTGGAACACATTTCTCTCCCTCCTCTTCCTCTCCTGAGTCCCTGGATTCTTTCAAGACTCATCTCAAGTGACTGATTCTACAGGAAGCCACAGCAGCTAGTGCCCTCCCAAAAACAATTCTGTATTCATTTTTGTGTGAGAGAGTTGTCTCATTAGAATGGAAACTCCATGCGGGCAGATGCTGCTTCAGTTTTGTCCTTGTACCCCCAGAACTTGTGCAATGCTTGGTATACTGTAGATGCCTAATCAATGCTCGCTGGTGGATTTTTAATACAGTCAATGGAAGCTATCTGGGCTGGCCCTTTCCTATAAGAGAGGAGGAAATGAGCTCCCAGAGAAGTTACCTGGGGGAAGGTCCCAGGGGTCATTTTTGGGGAAGGAAGGGGTCAGTGGGGGCAGAGAGCAAGGCACGGTGCCCGGGGCCGGCCTGGACACTAACCCAACCAGTGGGTTTGCAGGATGACAAAATGCAGGATATTAATAGCCTCGTTCACAAGACTGCCCTACTGCTCCTACTCCCACGCCTTGAACTTCAGGCCCTTAGCAGTCTCTGTACGGCCAGCCCACGTGCCTGGTCCACAAGGCTCCCTTGTCCATGGCGGCTTCCTGAGGAAGGGCACCCTCTTCAGGCGAGCTGAGGGCACAGCAGCAGTCCAGAGGCAGCCAGGGCATCATGATCAGTATCCCCAGACACTGTTCGGTACCCACGGGGAGGTGGAGGGATGCCAGGAGCCCAGCACTCACAGGGAGCACTAGGCACCGTCAGAGCATGCAGGACATCTTTCCCTTTCAGTCTATCCAGGTGAAAACAGCATCAAGTCTGCTACAGCTGGGATGGGGACGGGAAGCTGCCTCCTGGACCTTCCAAACCCGAGGCTGGCATATTCAGAACCCAAGAGAGCAGTTTAATGGGGGGGGGGGAGGAACTACAGGTATCAGTGTTATTGTCTACATTTCACATAGAAGGAAACTGAGGCTCAAAGGGACACCGTGCCCTGCCCATGGTTCTGTAATTGAAACGAGATGCTCACTGCAGAGGTTGGAAATGGGCCGATTCTCCAGGGCCGCATCAGAGGGCTGCCAGAAAGGCAGGGGCAGCACAGGACTCCCTTTTAACAAACCATCCCTAATTGAATTGTCATAAAAGTGCAACTTTGCTAAATTGCATTTCTTTTTGGAAAAGAAACTTTTTTGGAAAATCTCACTTAACTCTGCCCCCTGTGACCAGAGCATCTTGAAAGAACTCCTCTCATGAGGAATCCTCTGGTCAGAATTAATATTACCACAACCACTTCAAGTATGTGTGGCTGTGATGGCTTTTGGAAATGAAGCTTGTGTCTCCATCCTGTCCAAAGCACAGGTTACCCAGCTGCTAAATGGCAGAGAGAGGCTTCAAACCCAGCCTTGTCCCAGTCTCCACGCTTGTAACCAACCCACAGACAGCACCATATGTTATCCAAACAATCCAGGACTCAGAACCGGTGGAGCTGAGTTCAAGCCCCACCTGAGATACTAGCTGTGTGACCATTGACGAGTCATTGCCTCTGTAAAATGGGGATCATATTATTGGCACTGCCTCTCTGTTAGAGGTTTGGGGAGGGAATATGCTGTGAACTTAGAAGGACTTAGAGGAAGGAGCTTTCTTGTCCGAGGCATCTAGCACAGGCAGTGTGGTGTCATGGCTAGAATGATGGATTTGCCACTGGGAAGACTTGGTTCAAATGCCCCTCTGCCATATTTTCTGGGTAGTTGGGGAACCTCTCTGAGACTCCAAACAGGGGTGATAATCCTTACAGGACTCACTTTACAAGTCCAGCAGAGCTCAGATAACTTCTAGGTGGTGCTGACAATTTGCCCATTGCTGGGAGGTGTCTGCATCTGCTGGCAAATCCAAATTTTAAGGACTAAATCATGCAAAACACATTTTAACAGCATCAAAGGACTAAAAAAACTTGTTGCTTGGGTTACTCACTGAGAATCAGGAAAGAACAACCAAAATTGAATGCTCAAGGTTTCCCACCAGCTCAGGAACGAAATCCTCAGAGAAGGAAGCCTCAGGGAGTCCAGGTCAGGTCCTAAACAGGGAGGCAGCTGGGGCAAAGGCAAAAAAGAAGGGGGCCTGGAGAAAGGGGAGACCCAGGTTCAAATCCCTGCTGTGTGGCCACAGACAAGGCAGCTGACTCTATAAAATGGGTATCATACCATCAGCAGGACCTGTATCCAATGAGATGAGGCGTGGGATGCACACTGGGAAGACTTATGGCTGCTCTTTGGATATAAAGCCCTATGTATAGGGCATGTGGGGAGAGGGGAGGGAGGCAGGGGCTAGATCTGTGATCTCATTGATAGAGGGAAACTCCAGATGAAGAAAACCCCTCTACCAATGCAGGTCAGCAGCCTCTGGTTTCAGAGAGTTGCTTGGAAGAGGGAAGGGTGAAGTGATTTGTCGAGGGTTATTTTGCCAGAATATGCCAGAGGGAGAATCTGGAACTTTCTGATCTCGTCAGTTACCTCTCCACTGCAGCCTGGGCTTTCTCTCCCACTTGTTCCATCTCTCCATCTCTCCACCTCTCTGTTTCCATCTCTATCTCTGCTTCTCTGTCTCTCATACACACACATACATATACATAGAAAGAATAACATGCAACTCTGTATTGAGACCGGGTGGCATGGTGGGTGTGCCTTAGTGGCCTCAGAGCCGGGAAGCCCCAGGGTCACGTCCTCCCCCCCAACATCTCCTGGCAGTGTGGCCTTGGTCGAGACTGATGAGTGCCCGCCCCTCAGGTGTCCCCAAGGCTCTAGTCACAGGGCAGGGGATGAGCTTCGTTGACCAAGGGAGTTTCTGCCTGGGAAGGCTCTGCCACAGAGCATCGAAAGCCCCATCAAATACCTAAGTATAGGCAGAACAGAAAGACGTGTCCTATCTCCCACTGAGACTGACATGACACTGAGAATGACTTCTGTGAGGTCATTCATGTAGAATACCACCCCCCCCACTCCCTGCAGTGGTGCCCAGATGCAATGTCTCTGTAACTTAGAGGCCCAGGATTCTGGAGGCCACAGAGCTGGGGGCAGCTCCTGCAGGCCAGGAAGCAAGGCCTTTCTGATGCCCAGCTCCTGAGTCCCCCGCCATTCTCCCTTGTCTGTTTGAATAATAATAATACTGATGCACACGCACATGCACACACATGCACACACGCACATGCCCACGCACACATGCACATGCACATTTATAAAATGAAATGTGACTGCCGGGCACATAGGAACCGCTCTCATACTCCATAGGCATGCTACGTAAATTCCAGTGATTATTCTTAATGACAAATGCTGAATAATAACATAGCAACAACTTACTTCCATTTCATCTTTCAAAGATTGGAGGTTTATCCATGAGGAAAAGACACAGTCCCAACCTCCCACATCTGACTTGGGAGAGGGACCTGTAGAGCTTCTGCTAAAATCCATACTTTTAGGGTCACCCTAGCACTGACCTTTCTGTCTGGAGACAGGCTTGCCTTCAGACATTGGGCATCCAGCCCATCCACAGACCTGTGCCAGCCAGCGTGGTAGCCCTGCCTGGGAGGTGCCCTGCTGGCCGAGCCACTGAGATCTTCGGGTCACCTCCACTTCATGAAGGGCATTGTTGTAAGAAGCTTTTCATGGATGCCACAACCCCTCACATCCACATGGGGCTTTAGGGTCCCGAACTCACTGTCTGATAGTGTCTTAACTGTGTTCACAACGGCTTTTCCAGGTGGGTGTGATTGCGTCCATTTTACAGATGGAGAAATTGAGGCTCAGAGGAGTTCTGTGATTGGCCCCGGACTAGTATTCAGCAGTGTTAGGACTCAAATCCCTGTCTTTTGACCCCAAATTCAGTGGTCTTTATAGTATACCATGCAAAGAGGACCACAGACTTAGAGCTAAGGGTGTTATGCATTTACAATGCACTGGGCTCTGTGCTAAGCAGTGGGGAAAGGCAAAGACAGCCCTTGCCCTCAAGGAACTCACATTCTATTGGAGAAGACAACACTAAATAACTGGGAATTTATAAGATAAATACGGAGCCAATGGAGGACACCAGCAGTGGACCTCCGCATCTCCTGCTCTTTGGACAGCACCTGCTGCACATCAATGTGCTAACACTAGCTTGAGGAAGACCAGAAACCTTGTAGAGTTCATTAACAAAACGGAAGTGTGCAGGGTTGGCTGCCTTCGAGAATAGGCAGCTCCTGACTCCATGCAGTTAAAATGGGGCATCTTGTGGAAACAACCTTTACAATTTGGAGGCCAAAGAAAATGTTAAGTATGACTCAGTAGTTCTTACCATGAAAAAGGATGCATTCACTTACAAATCCTTTCCTTGCCTTCTTCTTTCAAATTCACCTCTCTCAATAGGTTCCTTAAAAAATAGCATCTTTTTTCAAAGAGATTCTGGCTCTGCCCCTTATTTAGCTGTGTGACCTTGGGGAAATCATTTCCTTTTTTTCTGAACCTTATTTTCTTTGACTTTAGAAAGAGGAATTAGACTCTAAAGTCCTTTCAGTTGTAAAGCTAGATACCTATGACTATGACTTTATGATTTCCCTTCCCTGGATTTCAGTTTACTTAACTGTGAAATAAATGTAACACTTAAAATGGGGGCTCTTAACCTGGGGGCTATGTATAGATTTCATAGGGCCCATGAACTTGGATGGGAAAAAACCTTATCTTTTTCACTATATTTATATTTATTACATTTTCACTACCCTTTGTTTTCCTTTGTAAACTTATGTATTTTATTTTACAAGTTAAAAAACCCTGTTATTAATATCTTCATCTGACAGGTGAAGCAGCTGAGGCTGGGTGTTCAATGAGTTGCTCAGGGTCACTCAGGCTAGTAAGTGTCAGAGGCAGGATTCTAACTCGGGTCTTCCCATTTTTTTTATTCTAAAATCAGTGATTCCAAGAAGGGATCACAAGTTTCACCAGCTGGCCAAAGGGGTCCATGGCACAAGGAAGACCAAGGGTGCAGGGATTCAATGATTTCCAAGTTGCTTTGCATTCTAGAATTTGGGGAACAGATGTATTAGTTCTCAAGTCCCATTTCTTCTCTTTGTCTCTCTCCCTGTTCCCTCCTTCTTTCTCTTTTTCTTCATTCTGCTCTCTTTTTTCTCTCTAGTTTTTTTCTCCCTCTTTTCCTCTTTCATTTCCAGGAAACCTTATGTTCCTTGGGATAATGGTGCTCCTCCCTCCCCCCATACACCTCCATATACATATCACAGACTATTATTTTCAATTTACCTTCTAACTTAACTGTCTAATTGTCACCCCCAAGATGTCACTTGTTCCCCTCTTCTGGGAGAATAATGGCAATGAAGGAGTGTTATGTTGGAGGTGATTTCAAGGAAAATTGCATCATGAACAGATTTCTCAGAGAAGTGAAGTTTCATGGCTCTGTGGGTTGGTCATTGACCTGAAAATACAAAGTATTGCTTTCAGATCCCAATTTTGTTCAGGAACTCACTAAATGCTTCCTCAACAATGATTTAACTTCTAGTTTTCCATTCACGTGTTTCATTTTTTTCCCAATTCATTCAATCTTTGCAATTAATTTTCTTCCTCATAATTTGTAATTTTATCCCGAGACCCATTAAAGTTTATAAACAGCTAATGATCAAATTTTGACAGTTTGTGATCTGTTTACCACAATTGGCACCCACCCTTTACATGATTGGCAAATATCTCCATCACTGGTTATTCGTCTCTGAAAGAAGAGTCTAATTCCCAGAAGATAAGTGGTTAGTGTGTCCTTCAGAGATGCCTATCTCCCCTAGAGTAATTTCTTGGACCAATGTTAGTGTTAGTATTTGTAACACCTTTGACTTCCTGAATTACACTGAGACACACTGGGGAGTTTGGTCATTTCAGTCATGTCTGACTCTTCATGAGTCCATCTGGAGTTTTCTTGGCAAAGACACTGGAGTGGTTTGCCAATATCCTTCGTCAGCTCATTTTACAGATGAGGAAACTGAGGCAACAGGGTCAAATGACTTTCCCAGGGTCACACAGCTAGTAAGTGTCTGAGGCCAGATTTGAACTCGGGAAGAGGTGTCTTCTGGATTCCAGGACCAGCACTCTATGCACTATGGCGCCACCTGCTGCCCTGAGACATTATGGAAGAAGGTGCTATAACAGTCCGCCCCTGGAGTGAGATATAAAATGGCCCCTTTACTGCCTTTTATGGTTCTGTGGCAAGAGCACTAACTTTAGAATAAAACAACATGGGAAGACCCGAGTTGGAATCCTGCCTCTGACCCTGACTAGACCGGGTGACTCATAGAACACCTCCCAGTCTCAGCTGTCAAATGGAGATGTTAATAACAGGGTTTTTGTGACGATCTGTGTGGTAACATATATAACATGTTTTGTAAACCTTGAGGCACTAGAGAAAGGTAAGCTCTTATTGCAGACAGCTCGTTGGACTGGGAATCAGGAAGACCTGAGTTTGAATACCGCCTCAGACACTTAATAAATGTGGCTCGCCCATCTACACTGGAAAGACCAAATGGATGAAGAATGCTGGCAGTCAAAATGATAGCATGTATTTAGATCACAGTGTCACGGACCCCTAATGCCTTTGGCTGGAGCCTGTGGACTCCTCAGAGTACCGTTAAAATGAGTATCAATAAAATACTGGCAATTAAAAAGGGAATAAATTATGTGAGCACACAGTGATCAGAATATTGAAAAGCCAAATTTGTGGACCACGGGATGAGAGCCCCCCATTCAGATGGACATCCTACGGAGCTTATCCATGAGTATACATGTCTAGGGCCACAATTTGAACTCAGAGCTGAACAGGAGGAAGAGAACAAGATGGACTGTTTTCAGGGAATCGCAGAGAGTCTTCCAGAACCAATTGTCACCTTTTGAAAACCAACATCCCACCCAAGTTTCTGTAAGGCTCTGAGGCACAGAACATGATGGATGCTGATGAATTGAGAATGAACAAGCCCAAGGATGCTGGAGGGGCATACGGTGGATGTGAGGTGGTGTCACAGAACCAAGGAGGAGCTGCAAAGAAGTCCAGCAGTAAAAGATGTCACCTGGGAAATACATGCTGGGCAGGCAGCATCTTGTCATATGGCATGGACCAGAGATTCAGAGGCTCCACTGATGTCCTCCTGATATCAGAAAAAACCAAGGGGTGAGGTTAAGACCACTGGAATACCCTCAAAGGTGAAAATATGGGAGGGCATGGACCAAGATGGGCAGGCATCATTGGAAGGAACACACATGAGCCCAGGTCTTCCTGACTTTGAGGCTCGCCTTCCACCTTCTATGATCTGCTGCCTCTAAAACTTATTGAATCCATTGTAGGGTCATAGGATTTTGAGCTGATCTTAGAGGCTCTCTAGTCCAATTCCCTCATTTTACAGATTAGGAAACCGAGTCCCAAAGAGGGAGACTTCCCCAAGGACCCATGGGTTGTAAGTGGCAGATCTGGGATTCTAACAAAGATCCTCTGATTTCAGCTCCAATGCCCTTTCCACTTGTCCACGCTGCCTCAGCTAATCCAAATAGATGAAGGCTTAGATTCCATCAAGAATCTGAGCATGCCTTGGTTTCCCATGGGTTCTTTGAGAGCAGGGCCAGCATCAGACATTTTTGTCCACTGCTTTGCACATCATAGGCTCATAGGATATGCTGGAAGGAACCACTCAGCCCACCTCCCTAATTTTACAGAGAAGGAACCTGAGACCTCCTCCCCAAAGCCTCTCCAGACTGGTAAAGGCTCCCAGCTCCCACCAGGATTCAGCCCTGTTGACATGACCTCGGAGAGCCCAGGATCGCCTCCTCTCTGTGGCAAGGCTGTTGGTGGAGGTGCCCGTTTTCTAAGTCAGGAAAATTAGCCTTGTGAACTCTGAGCTGTCTATGTTTTGGCTAAAGCTCGAGACTCACTGAAAGCAGGCTATTGAGCTCCCCTTAATAAGTGCTCGTGGGGACAAACGTGACTGCCATGACACAGTCTACCTCAAAGGAGTCTGCTTGGCTTTGTGTTTGGACTGAAGCCATTTTGAGGATTTTCTATTTGCTTTCTTTGCTGAGAGACACACATTTTCGAAAACAAGTATCAGATGGAAAACCCCATGAAGAAGGGACTGTTTGGTAAAGCCCTGAGTTCAGACTCATGGGCAATTATGGAGAGAGAAGGCACCAGACCATGCAATATATATATATAAATCATCCCCTAAAGTTGGGACCTGGGTAGGAGTCTTCCCTGTCAACCACAATTTCTGATCATTGATCTCTCTCCTTCTGTGACTGAAGTCTTTCAGTCTGGAACACACAATTTAGTACTTAAATATAAACTCATATAATAAATTAAACTTAAATATAAGTTCAGGAGGCAGTTAAGTGGTCCAGCGAATAGAGCACTTGGCCTGGAGTCAGGAAGAGTTCAAATCTGGCCCCAGACACTTGGTAGCTGTGTGACCTTGGGCAAGTCACTTCACCTGTTTGCCTCAGTTTCCTCATCTGTAAAATGAGCTGGAGAAGGAAAGGGCAAACATCTTTGCCAAGAAAACTCCAAAGAGTTGGCCAAGACTGAACAACAACTGAACCGCAATGACAAATAAGTTAAGTATACATTCTCATCGTAGCCTTTTTTTTTAAAAATTGGATTATAAAGTGTTATAAGTCAGGAAACCTGTTTTATGCTTCTTAGGCAGTGATCTTGCTATTCATGGAAGAGATGCCTAATAAACCTTCAGGGCCAGGGCCTCAGATGGGAATTAGAAGAATGTGGCTGAATGTTGACTGTTATTTACTACGTGTGGCTGGCCCTTGGCTCTCTTATCTATAAAATGTGGTGGTTGGAATCGACAACCCACAAGGTCCCTTTCTGTTCAAAATCCTCAGACCTTGTGGTAGATTAAACCAGGCCTGTTTCATTGATGAGAGGTGGCATGTTAGAATAGAGGGAGAGTTCGCCACAAAGTCAGAAAAGACCTGTGCTCAAGTCCTTTGGGACTCTGATATGAAGTGGATGTGTGACCCAGGGCAAGTTATTTAACCTCTCAGTTCTCTAGGTGATTTTTTAAGGCTAAAAGTTGCAGAAAATGTATTGGCCTGCACTGTAAAGGAAGCTTCCTCATTATGGGGGTCCCAACACCAATAAAATAATTAGTCCTGTCCCTATCCATCTGTTTAATCTACTCAATTGTATTGAGTCTGTGCCAACTGCTGAACAATGCATAATTAATGTCATTTAGTGACAAATTCATGGCACTGACATGTGATACTTTCATGTATGAGAATCAGTCTATTTTTTTAAGCTCATAGAATTCAGAGATGGAAGGAAATTTAGATGTAATCTGGTCCAACTTTCTCATTTTCCAAAAAGAAAGCTCAGACCTAAAGAATTTATCTGCCCAAAGCCACTTATGTGTAAAGTGACAGGGGTAGATTTGAGCTTGGGTCCAACAACTCCAAATCCGTGGCTCCTTCCACTAGTCATTTAGATGCCTATTATGTGCAGAAGACTACCTTAGGGTTTGTGGAAGGTAAAAGAGATATAATTCCTGTTTTTTTTCTCACGTGGCATTTCCATTCCTGGTGAGGAATCAGCACATGCACACAAAGCTTACAATATGGGACGGAATATGTGGCAGTTTGGTGTCTCCAGGACCTGTGGAGGTTGGGCTCTTTCCTCTGGCTCTGATTTTCCATCCCACACAATCCTTGAGAGAGAGGAGATCTGCTTAATGAGACAGAGGCCTTCCTCTTGGCCTGCTTGGGTCTCAGGGGCAGCTTTGCTGCCTTTCATCTTCCTCCATGACCAGCCCACCTCCCTTTCCGGTCATACCCATAATTAATAATGTCTCTTACGGCCCTCCATGTTCTCATGTCACCACTGGCCATGTGCCTATGCTGCCTGCTTACACCCACCATGAGTCTATCCATTGCCCTTTGGGCATGTGGGCTCTGATTCCTCCCCTACAGCACCACCACCAGAGGCATATCCATACTAGACACAGCTTTTGTAGCCCTGAGCCTCTTGGTTCTTGGTTCTTGCTTCCTCCTCTCATGTAAAGTGTGCTTTTAACCAGTCAGTGCAATAAAGATGCACTCAGTGCCTACTATGTTCCAGGAACTGGGTGCTAAGCCCCTGGGATACAAAGAAAGACAGAAGACAGTCCCTGCCCTCTAGGAGTTCACAAGCCAGTGGGGGAGATAACAAGTAAACAAGTTCCATATGTGAATAAATAGAAAATAAATATAATAGCAAGAGAAATCAGAAATGATTGAGAGGGGGAAGGCACTAGAATGAAGGGAGGTTGGCAAAGGCTTCCTATAGATGGGATGATAGTTGGTACTTAAGGAAGCCATGAGGAGGGAGAGCCCTGCAAGGGGAAGAAAATTCTCAGTGATCTTTGAGCCCCAGAATAGAAAATCTGATGCTGCTTTCATTTTTCCTCCCTCTGTTTGCCAGGAAGCGATGGGACCAGTTGTCAAGATCTTCTTCCAGCCAGCTTTTGCACTATCCTCTTTCACCCCCATCAAAAGGCTTCTTCATCCTCCTTCACTTTCTGCCCAGAGCGCCATCATCTGCCACTCTGACATTGTTGATATTTCTCCTAGCAACCTTCATTCCAGCTTTTGATTCATCCATCCTGACATTTCACACGATGCACTCTGCGTTCAAATTAAATAAATAAAGTCACAGTATATGGCTCTGCCCTATTCCCCATCCAATCTTAAACCAATCAGTTGTTCCATGTTTGGTTCTAGCTGTTGCTTCTTGGCCGTCAGGCCAGTTCCTCAGGAGTCAAGGCAGATAATTTGGTACTCCCATCTCCTGGAGGACTTGCCACATTTTGTTGAGATCCACCCAGTAAAGTCCTTATTTCCTATGTAATGTTGAGCGAGTTCCCTTCACTGGGCCTGGGTTCTCGTCTGCAAGATAAGAGGGTTGGACCCCTGGATGACATCTCTGGTCCCTTCCTTCTCTATATTACAGAGGACACTGAGGCCCTTTCCCGAGGTTGCTCAGGGAGGAGGAAGCAGAGCCAGGGTTTCTCCACAGGTCTTTTTTCCTCTCTCTCTTCTACTGCTGGTGCTCCCTCTCCCAGATGATCTTCCACCTTCGATCTCTATCTGGATGTAGATAATTGTTTGCCTGTTGTCTCCTCCCCACCCCCAACTCCGGAGGGCAGGGACTCTTGGTCTTTCTATCCTCTGCTTTTAGCACAGTGTTTGGCACATAGTAGGCAGTTAATAAATGCTTGTTGATTTTCAACAAATCCAAGGATCATTCATCCATTCTACAAGCACTTAATAAGTGCCTACTGTTTTTTGGGCACTGTCCTAGGAGGCAGGACAGGAGGCATGGATACAGGTAAGAAAACACAAAGTCAGCTGCAGAAGTGTGTTAGAAAAGGTCTCTTGTAGGAAGTGACCCATGAGGTGATCCCAGAAGGGAGCAAGGGCTTTCGGGAGAGGCAGAGAGGATCGCCCTTGTCTTAGCACGAAGCAGACACACGCCTCTATGGCTTGGGTTTTCAGGCACTGCCTCCATGCCACGTGTCTGCAGAGGAAGGCCTCGTCACTTAGGGATGAGGCCAAGACCCATGAATTAGGAGCTGAAATCCTGACACATTTGGCTGAGGTTTAAAAAAAACGAAAGGAAGAAAATAGCAAAAGCAAGTGACTCCCCCAAGAGACGTCGGGCAGGAAAACACTGGGCAAGGTTCCTCACTTAGAGACAACTGGAGGCCGGCCTGCGACTGATGATCTGGTCAGGAAATAGCTACTTCCTGAGGTCCCTCCCAGAGTTCTCCCACTCTGGCAAACCTCAGCTGCAGCCAGAGCAGCCAGCAAATCACTCCACCACATCCAGGGCCGTGCCATTGGCCGCCCGCTTTGGCCCAGCCTCGGAGGCAGCTCCACACTTTGGCCCCATCCACCCTCTGAACATTCCCAATTCCCTGCGGAAGCAGGAGGTAAAGAAGACCCAGCTGGCAGGGGTCCGGGTAGGAAGAAAATCGATCGAGATTTGGCAGAGGCCTGGGCGAGGATCCAGGCATGGAACCACAGACCTTAGATGGTCTCCAGTCCATCCTCCTCCTCATTAAATAAAGACACCAAGGCTCCAGGGAGTTGCAGTGACTTCCCCCAGGGAGTAGAGCCCAGGAGAGCAGTCCTAGCCCACGATGATTGGAGCTGGAGAACTTAAAGGGACCATCAGCATCACCTCCTCGTTTTACAGATAGGGAAACTGAGGCTCAGAGGTGTTAGCTGACCTGCCTGAGGCCAGAGAAGTAGAAAATGACAGGGCTGGGATTTGACAACAAATCTAGCATTTTTCCTTTTAAATCAACTTATCCTTCCTTTTTCAAATAACAACAATGATAACAATAGTGAGTATTTATCTTATTTAAGTTTGTAAAGAAGTGTACATCTATTATCTAATTTAATTCTTATGGCAATCCTGTGGGGGAGGTGTAATTATTATCTCACTTTTACAGAAGTCAAATGACTTGGCCAAGGTCACACAGCTTTAAGTATCTGAGGAGATATTTTAGTTCAGGTCTTCCTGACTCCAGTTGGTCAGTAAACAAGTACTTATTAAGCACCTACTCCCCCATGTCAGGTACTGTGATGAGTGGTGATGACACAAAGGAAGGTCCCCGACAGATACAGAGAGAATCTTCCAGTCTAGAGCTGTGTTCCCTGTGCTGCTTGGCTGCCCAATGACACAATGGAGGCCCAGAGAAGGAAAGAGACTGGCCTGAGGCCACACAGCCAGCTGGCATCAAAGACGGGATTCCTGGACCCAGGTGCTGCGACCCGCTAAGACCAGTGCTTCTCCTCCCCCCACAGAAGAGGCACATGTTAGGTATGTGTTTCCACCATCTCTCCTCCTGCATGGGTTTGGGCACCTGGGACAAGGAACTTATTCCTCCCTGACCTAGACCACCCCCTGCCCCTCTCTAAAATGATTTGGCACCTGTCCATGAAATAAATGATTTAATAATTCTTTTCTTGAGTACCTAAGATTCACCTTTGCTCATGAAGTACATAGCATCACAGATGGCAGAAAAGAAATAGAAATTAGTGTGATAAGTTAATTAAACATAACCCCTGTTGTCAGTAAATCCAAATTCGTCCTGTTTATATTAAAGAAGGAATTACAGGCCTGAGGCAGAGTAGAAATGCTATGGCCTGAGCATGATTTCTTTGACTGGCCTTACACCAAAGCAAGAATTTAACGTAATTACCCACGGCTAGGAAAGACTATCAGCCAGCTACAAGACGCAGTCTGGGGGAATGGTATGGTGTGTGTGTGTGTGTGTGTGTGTGTGTGAGTGTGAGTGAGTGTGTCTGTGTGTGTCTGCATGTGAGAGTATGTGTATATGTGTGTATGTGTGTGTGTGTATGTGTGAGTGTGAGTGAGTGTGTCTGTGTGTGTCTGCATGTGAGAGTATGTGTATATGTGTGTATGTGTGTGTGTGTGTGTGTGTGTGTGTGTACTGGGGGGGTAGTGCTGGAAATCTGGGGAAGTCAATATTCAAGGAATCTGAAAGGCAAGATCTGAGAGTCGGCAGTCCTGGGAGAGTAAGGCAAAGTTGGCCCATGAGCAGAAGAGACAGCTGGTAGGGAGGGTGGCATAGTGGGCAGCAGGAAGACCCAAGGCCCAGACCCCATCCAGCACTTCCCAGTTAAGTGACCCTGGGCCATTCACTTCCCTTCTCAGTACCTGTTTCTTTATCTATAAAAACAGGGGGTTGGCCTAGATGGCCTTTCAGTCCCAGCTTTATAACCCTATGCCCTTGTACCTTGGACACTCCAATGCTCACAGACATTTCAGTAACTAGAGAGCTTGCAAAGCAGCTAAGAGACATTCTCTCATCCCCATTATATCCTCAAACACCCCGATGAGTTAGGCAGTTCCTGTGTTATGACTTCTACCTGGGCCTGGACTCAGGAAGACTCCTCTTACTAGCTGTATGACCCTGGGTGATTCACTTAACCCTGTCTGCCTCAGTTTCCTCATCTGTAAAATGAGCTGGAGAAGGAAATGGTAAACCTCTCCAGTGTCTGCCAAGAAAATCCCAAATGGAGTCATGGAGAGTCAGACAGGACTGAAACAACCTAACAACAAAGCTGTCATGACTTCCATTTTCCAGATGAGGAGGTGAGGTGACTTTGCCAGGGTCACACAGTTTGTGAGTATGTTCAGGAGGAGTTCTGAGTCCAGGGGTCTTGTAACTCTAAGGGGAGCGATTTTTCTGGGAAACTGTAGGTAACCCATCTTGTGGTCAGCTGAGTAGCTCTAGAGAAAGATTAAGAATTTGTTTATCTAATCATTGTTCCAACATTTCAGTCCGCCCGACTTTTCATGACCCCACTTGGGGTTTTCCTTGGCAGAAATATCAGAGTGGTTTTTGCCTTCTTCGGTTCATTTTTACAGATGAGGAAATGGAGGCAAACAGGGTAAAGTGACTTGCCCAGGGTCATACAGCTAGTAAGAGTATGGGGCTGGATTTGAACTCAGGTCTTCCTGAGACCCAGCACTCTATCCCCAGAGCCACCCAGCCGCTTATTACAAACAAGTCACTATCTGGAGCTCACTACAAGCAGGCTTTTGCAGTGGGAGGCGTCTCCAGCAGATCATTCTAAACTTTTCTTGCTGGTGCTAGTCAATGTTATCTACACTAAAATCCCTTAAAGCTGAAAGCAAACACCCCCCATGTCACCTCACTGATGATCGGCCCCTTCTTAACTCTCCTCCCATTTCCATGTCCCTTTTGCTCCTCTTCCACCATCTTCCCCCCACTTCTTAAATGTGGGCCTCCCCTAATGCTCCGTCCTTGGCCATCCCCAGAGACAATACAGGTTCTACATAGACACTTGATCTCTGGACTCTCCCATGGATTGAAAAACCGTGCTAATGGCTCCTCGATCAATTAACCAAGTGACAATTATTGATTAAGAATCCACTATGGGTCTCACCCCCGTGGGGGACAGATGTATAGAGTTCCATCTCCACCCTCAAACTGAGTTCAATTCAATTCAACAAGTGTTGGTTGTGTCTCCTAGGGGCCAGACAAAGGGAACCTAGAGGGTCACTTGGCTTCAGAGTCAGGAAGGCCCAGGTTCAAGGCCTGCTTTTGACAAATACTGGCTGTGTGACCTTGGGCCAGAGACTCAGCCTCTCAGGGCCCTGGGCAACTCTCCAAGGCTTTACCTTGCAAAAAAGGTGGCAGTCTGCATTGGGGGAGAGAGTTTCCTGACTAGGAGCTCCCTCTACCAATGAAGTCATAAGCTCTTACCCCCTCTGAGGTGCTGCCCTCAAGGAGCTCACATTCTATAGGGGGAGGGTTGGGACTGGACTGCAGGTACCCAGTTAAGTAAGTGCACATTAAATACCATGATAACAAAAGCTCTTTCAATCCCCCTCCCTCCAATAATGGCCTTCTAATCCAGCTATCCCATTTTACAGATAAGGAAACTGAGGCCCAAGGAGGTAAGTAAGGGACTGGCTCAAGGTCACACAAGTAGTCTGCAGCCTGAGAGGTCATCCAATCCCACAGCCTTTTTACAAAGAGGGTGACTAAGGCCTGGAGCCACGAGGGGAGCTCTAAGTCCACAGGTAATTAACAGTATTAAATTGCAAAGCCAGAATTCTTACCAGCTTCCACCATTAGCTTCTCAAACCCTTTAAAACCCCTGCCCAGCTTGTTCTTCTCACCTCCTTCTGGCTTCCGGCCTCATGGCCTCCCAGCCAGGTAGGGGGTAGGGGTGACTCTTCAGGTGGCCTTGCCCCTTCAGGTGCCAGTCATTCTTCCTCCTGCCCCCTCCTTTCCTCTCTCAAGTAATACTACACACACACACACACACACACACACACACACACACACACACACTGAGACACACAGACACATGCACGCACACACACGCACAAACACACACGCACACACAAACACACACAGACACATACACAGACACAGACACACAGACACACAGAGACACAGACATATGCACACACAGACACATAGAGACACACAGACACATGCACACACACAAACAACACACACAGAGACACACAGACACATGCACAAACACACACAGACACATACATAGACACACACACACACACACACACACCAGTTGGGGCCCACATCTTTCCTTGCCTAGACTCAATAGTCCTGGACAAGCTTCCACCCCAGCCCCCCTTCAGCTGCTGGCCCAGCAGCCTCCCTGAGTCCTCTCTGTGGTCTCCTTCTCCTCGCCTCTCTCCCAATGTTGGGCCTGGACGTCCCCTTTCACAGGGATCACCTTCCCCTTGTGAGGAAGTCCCTTGTTACTTGCCCTTCTGACTGTGGGCTTCTTGACAGAGGGAGGGTCTAAGTGTGATCTTTACACCCCCAGTGACCAGCACAGTGCCTGGCACACAGTAAAGGCTGCTTAGTAACTATTCAGGTCAGTCCCCAAGAATTTGTTGCCATTCACCGGTTTCAGTCGGTCCTACTCCTCTCAGCCCCATTTGGGGTCTTCTTGTCAAAGACTCTGCAAGGCTTTGCCATGTCCCTCTCCAGCTCATTTTACAGAAGAGGAAACTGAGGCCACAGGGTTAAGTGACTTGCCCAGGATCACACAGCTGGTAAGTGTCTGAGGCCAGATTTAAACTCGGGTCTTCCTGACTCCAGGCCACTCATCACCTGGCTGCATTGATGTAGCACCTGAATATGTGCGAGACTCTGATGGGGCTGATGAAACAGAACATTTAATAATAAAAATAATTACTAGCAATCATCCGGCTCTTTAAGGTTTGCCGAGCACTCTGCATTTCCGACCTCATCTGATACTTTCAGTGACCCCGTGAGCTGGGGACTGTTATCACCCCCATCTCACAGATGAGAGGCTATGACTGGTCCAGCTTCGCCAGCTCATGGCCTCTGGCCGTGTGGCCCTGAGCCAGCTGCTTCCCTTCTCTGAGCATGAGAGCAGGGGCTCCTGATCCCACAGGGCGGTCACTATGAGGCCCAGATGAGATCATGTCTGTGAAGCACTGTGTGGACCTTCAAATGCTACATACGTGTGAGTTATCATCACTTCTGTGCGTAGCAAAACAGCTGGGCTGCTGCAGATGGAGCCGGGCCCATGATGCAGCTGGATAGCTGCCCGGCCTCTGGCTGGAGCACATCTGGATGGACTGAGCACAGCCAGTCACTGCCTAAGTGGACTCAGCCTTGGCACATCTAGCTGAGCCATCTTGCGGAATGAATTGGAAGCCTTTGCGTCATAGATACTTCGATCAAATGGCTGGGAAGCCGTAGAATGCCAGGCCAGGACAGGCAAGTCCTGTCTCCCAGGGGACAACTTCACTTCCAGAGGGCGGTATCGATTTCCACTTACATGACAAGCCAGTGGGGCCTCTGGGAAGACAGGGGATTGCTTATTTGAATTTTGTATCTGCCTGGGGGGGGTGCTAACCCTGATAATGGGGGGAATGGGGGTGGACATGGGCCTGGCCCCCAAGGTCCCCTAAGGGAGTGGTGTGGCTGGGCAGCTCTGCTTCTCCAGCCTCCTTCAAAAGGCCCAGCCCCAGGGGTGTAGCTTGGGTGTGAGCTCCCTCTGAACTATCAGTCACCTTCTGGTAGTAGGTGAGCTCCTTGAAAAGCCGGATTTTCATTTTTATGTTTGTGCCTTCAGCTCCAAGCACAATGCCTAGGACAGAACAGGCCCTAAACAAATGCTTGTTTGATTGGATGAAATCACTGTGGCACCAAAAAGCAAGGATACACTGAGGAAGGTGCTTTTCCATCTTACCAACGAGCCAACCTTGTCAGTGAAGCTGGTACCTGGCTAGGAGCTAAATTATGGGAGGGAGAGGCAAGAAATTCCGGATGCACATGCCTCCTGTGACACAAAGCCTGGCCGCTTGAGCAAGCCTCAGAAAACTGACCCAAATCAGCGGTCCTTCCTTCACTTACCGATATGGAGATAGCAACAATGCCCCCAAAGGACCATCGGTGCAGACTTTATATCTTATACAGGGAGATGCAGCAATTACCCAGAAATAACAATAATAACAGCCCTCATTTATGTGTGACCTTGGGGTTCACAGAGTGCCCTCAAGCACCGTCTCATTTCATCATCACGGCAGCCCTGTGAGGTGGGTCCCATAATTACCCTCGTTAGTCTCAGGCAAGACCACATGACTATTTATTGCTGGACGTTTCCAGGTCTCCAGGGCCTTATCCCATGATACAGGCAAAGGACAAACATTCTTCAAGCGTGTTGGGACAAAACAGGTCTTTGAGAAGGAAGGAATTTCTTCCTGGCTTGGAAGCCTCATACAGACTCTGGGAAAAATACAAGCCAGAGACGTAAGGGCCGATTCCTTAAATTGTTTATGAAGTGAATCATAACTGAGTTCATTCAGCATAGTTGCTCACTCAGGGAAAGGCGGGAGGAATGTTGCTGGAGCCAGGAATGCAAACACCTTTGACTGCGGCCTTTCTTAGGGAAAGGGCCACGGCGTAATCACTCCCGGCTGTCTGGGCCTTGTTTCCACTGTCAATATAAATATCAGAGAGAGAAGAGGCTTTCTGACTAGACTCAAGCCCAGCCTAGACAGCTTTTGGAAATTCAGGATGTGCTTTTCCTCAAGTTTCTTCATTTTTCCCATCTCTCTCTGATTGAAAACATCATTCTTCCTGTTATGGTGTGTGGTGAAGAGGGGAGAGGAGAGGCAGTCTGGACCTGAACTCGGGACCAATCTCTGCTCCCGAGGTTATTGTCTCCATCTATAACAGATGACAATTATCATGTCATTTAGAGGACTCGACGGAGCGCTGGCACTCAGAGGGATATTAAGGATGAAGCTTTCCCATTATTTATCTTTTTGGGCTCGGAGAGATGAGACGCGGACACCTACGTCCAATATCCAGTGATCCATCGCTCAAACATCCTTGGCAATGGCTGTCCTGTTCCATCAAATCTCCTTATCTGTTATTCCACTTGTCACATTGGGTGGACACCCCTTTCTCTTGATTATTATGCTGAGCTACAGATGAAATGTGGGGCGAGCAGAGGACCCCAGAAAGTCCCTGTTCTCATCCTCATTCATGTGTGACTCTCAGTAAGCTGCTTTCCCTCTCTGGCCTCAGTTTTCCTCATATGTAAAGTGATGGTGCAGGGCCTGACAGCCTCAAAGGTCCCTGCTAACGCCAGAGCCAGTGGGGAGTGCTGGGTTGGAGATGAGGAGCTGAGTTCCAACCCTGCCTCAGGCTCCTCCTGACTGCGTGACCCTGAGCGAGTCACTGATCTTCTGAGCTTCACTCTCCTCATCTGTAAGATAAGTTGTCACTACCTGATAGGGCTGGTGTTGGAACCAAGGGAGGCAAGGTGCGTATGAAGGAAGGGGAATCAGGGATTGTGGAAAGGCCATCCCACCAGTTTAAGTCTGAGGAGCCTGAGAGGGGAATGGGAGGCAGAGGGGGTCCCCTCACTGGGCCTGGAAATGGGAGGGCACAATTCACCATGTGCCAGGTCTGTGCTAAGCGCTTTACAAAGAGCTGATCCTCGTAACAACTCTGCAACCTCATTTCGTAGTGAAGGAAACTGAGGCACACAGAGGTCAAGTGACTTGCCCAGGATCTTGCGGTGACTAGGTAGGTGTCTGAGGCTGGATTTGAACTCAGGCCATCCTGACTCCAGGCCTGGTGCTCCCTCCCCTGCGCCACCAGCAGCCCTCCTGGCTCCCAGGCCAGTGTTCTGCTTGGTCTCCTTGCTCATATTTCCTCCAATGTCCAAGCATGGTCTGGGGCTTCTAGAAATGGACCATGTTGCCTGTGGGTCCCCAGGATCTCTGTTCACTCCTCATTTGCTCAGTCTCTAGGCTTGTCCAAGATGCTTCATAGGTGTCAGGATTGGAAGATATCGTTGAGACCATTTAGACATAGAATCATAAGGCAGATGGGTGTCACAGTGGTTAGAGCCCTGGGCCTGAATCAGGAAGACCTGAGTTCAAATCCAACCTCAGACACTTCCTAGCTGTGTGATCCTGGATAAGTCAGTTTCCTCATCTGTCAAATGAGCTGGTGAAGGAAATGACAAACCACTCCAAGAAAACCCCCAATGGGATCATGAAGAGTCAGACATGACTGAAACTTCAGACAGAACAACAAAAGTAGATTTCTAGCTGGACGGGCCCCTCAAAGGCCATCGAGTCCAGGTCTCTCACTTTACAGATAAGGACAGTGGAGGAGGGAAGTGAATTACCCAAGGCAATTCTCTGGCACCAAATCTCCGAATGCCATATTTGAGTGGAAAGACTTCATAAGTGAATTCTGTATGCAAAGCACTGGATCCATCTGACAGAAGAGGAAACATTCCAGAGGAGAGAAAGTGATTTAACCAGCATCCTTCAGTAAGTGGCAAAGTCAGGATCTGAACCCAGATCTTTGGACTACAGACAAACCCAAACTCTCCAGACCTGTCTCTTCTGCTAAATAGGAAGAACCTTCCTTGTTGAGCTGTGAAACCCTAAGATAATCAGTGCTGACTAGAGACACTCTTAATCAGAAGAATGGGTACAAGACTCCTTTAGGCTTACAACAGCATGGCTTCTCCCTTCTAGGCCCAAGAGATGTCAATGAACTTCTGACTATAGTCACAGGCTACAGTCCCTTGGATCATCCACACTGACTTTCCCCCTGACCACAAGAAACATGGATGCAGTGACATCTCTGCTGGACAAATGGCCAGGGTCTAGAAGGATGCTCTCCCATCACAGGACATTAACTAGATGTCGCTCTATGGCCAGAGGCTTCCCAGGGTCAATGTGGAAGGGCCAGAGCCCAGTGATGCCCAAGTCACTGAAATCAGCTTGTGCTCATTTCATATCTAAATATCTCATACATATTTTGTGTGTGGATGTTGTCTCTTTCAATGGACTCTAAGCTCCTTGAAGGCAGGAAATGCTTTCTTTCATTCTTTGTCATGCCTGGCACACAGTAGACTCTGACTAATTGATTGATTGACAGACTGATTGCTAGTTTTTGGGACAGTCGGGGAAACACACTTTCAAACAAGCTAAATAGGACTGAGCTAAGGCTGTGCAAGCACCAGCCAAAGTATGGGAAAAGCAGTGTACAATAAGCTGGGTCTTTGGTGGAACTTGGGTCTCCCTGACTCCGGGCCTATTGCTAAATCCACTGAAGCACCTTGTTCCTTCTCACAGGACTCTGACGCACTCATTGAGACCTAACTCTATCTTACTTGTCCTCACAAAAAACCCTCTGAGGTAAACACATTATCACCACCTTAGATGCAGTGCCTGAGGGGGCCCCAGTCACTCACAATGTGGGTCCCCAAAGGTCCCTGCTCCAGGCTCCAGAGGTCCTGGGGGATCCACATCTGCTAAGAGCAGTCACCCCCCTCTAGCTGTTTACCTTCAGCAGTCCAGGGGCACAGTGAGTTAGAAGCAAAGACACTTAGTGAAATGGCCTAGTTGTTTTTTTAAAGTAACAACAAAACCTTCCCCTGCCCTTGCACAGATGGGCACAGTCTCCCACAAATACACATGGCATCAATGGGAAGAGCAGACTCATACAGAGGTCTGTGGAGAGCGTGCGGCCAGGGCACAGGCCTGGAGGGGCACCTGGCAGAGAGCACAGGAGGCCAGGGTACGTGTGTGACGCTGCAAGGCTTCTAATGTCAGGTGGCACTGCGGGTAGAGCCCTGGGCCCGCAGCCAAGCAGAGTCAAGCTCAGATCTGGTATCAGACGCCTCCTAGCTGTCTAACCCTCAGCAAGCACTGAAGCATGGCCTGCCTCAGTTTCCTCATCAGTAGAATGGGAATAATGACAGCACTTGTGAGGTGAGCTGCTGTGAGGCTCAAATGAGAGAATCTTTGGAAAGGGCTCAGCATGGTGCCCGGCACACAGTAGGGGCTTTATAGATGTTTATTTCCTAGCCCATCCCCCATGTGGCCCTTGAGGACAAGGACTCGTCATAACTGCCCCTGTACTCCCAGCCCCTAGGACAGAGCCTTGTACCTAAGAGGCACTTAGCAGATATTTGTCTGATTGTTGGATTAAATCTCCACTCTGTCCCTAACAGGCTCCAAGGAGAATTGTGTCTGTCCAACTGCTCAGGCTCCCCTATCTGGAGAGTTTCCCTGATGGTGAACCTGGGTTTCCATGATAGACAAAACAAAACAAAAAACCCCCATACACTCTTGTCTCACTGTCTTCTGGCAGTTTCTCTGTCTCTGTCTGTCTGTCTGTGTCTCTCCCCTCCCCTCCTCTCCTCTCCTCTCCTCTCTTCTCCTCTCCTCTCCTCTCTGCTCCTTTCCTCTCTCTTCTCTCTCTGTCTCTCCTCATCTCTCTCTCTCTCTTTCCTCTCTCCTCTTTCTTTCCTGTCTCTATCTCTCTCCCTTCCTTCTCTTCCTTTCCTTCTCTCTCTCTCTCTCTCTCTCTCTCTCTCTCTCTCTCTCTCTCTCTCTCTCCTCTTTCTCTATCTTTCTTTCCTCCCTCTCTCTTCTCTTTCCTCTCTCTGTGTCTCTCTTACACACACACACACACACACACACACACACACACACACACACACACACACACACACTGAAGTATCCATGACCTAACTGATGATGGGACTCTCTCTACCATGACCAGGTAAGAAAGAACTCTCAGGTCCTTTGCCCAGTCACCCGAGACCTCTCCCTGTGAAGCACCAGACCTTTATTGGTTTTTCTTCCTCACTGCATGACATCTGACTTGCTAAGTACCATCACTGTTTGGTCTATTCTGAACCTTTGGCCCTCAGTTGAGTCACTTATGTTTCCGATCATTTTTCCAAGTGGATGAAGTCACAAGCTTCAAAACTGAATCTCATTTTGTGGTTTCTGTGTCCTCTAAGATAATGATCAAAGATCTTTGTTCTTAATTTTGACCTCAAAGGGAAACTGGAGGCCAAAGTGTGCCAATGAGTGTCACTGACAAGACTGGCCTAGAGGTCACTTTGCTCTGGGAGGAAAAGAACTCCATCTCCACCTCCAAGGGAAAGGAGAGAACCCTGGGAGTTATCTGCCTAATTCTTGCGGCAGCCACCCCCCCCCCCCATCAAAAACCTGCCATTGCCTCTTCGAGCATTTCCCCATCTACAGTGGAAAGGGTCTGCTTGGAAGGCATGGCCTTCGAGACCCCAGCGTATGTACAGGAAGGTGATCTACTGAAGGACTGATACCTTGGATTTGTTTCATTTGCATATGAACAAAGTGATGCTGGGAGCCCACTGTAGATAGTTGCACTTTTCATGGCAGCTAGGTGTACGGGGGAGAGAGCTCTGTGTTTGGAGTCAGGAAGATCCGAGTTCAAATCTGGCTTCAGACACTCACTAGCTGTGTGACCTTGGGGAAGTCACCTCACCTCTTTCTGACTCAGGTTCATTTGTAAAGTGGGCTAATGGGGGCAACAGCATCATCTTCCCGGAGTTTTCATGAGAATCAAATTAGAGGATAGTTGTAGAGCACTTTGTAAAGCTTAAAGGGCACATATGTGGGAGCCATCATGGCGGCTGGGTGGGCCAATGGATGGTGCACCAGGCTTGGAGTCAGGAAGACCTGAATGACTCTGTGCAAATTACTTCACCCTGTTTGCCTCAGTTTCCTCTTCTGTAACATGGGCTGGAGAAGGACATGCCACACCATTCCAATGTCTTTGTCAAGAAGATCTCAAATGGGGTCATGAGGAATTGGACATGATGGAACAACATTATCATCACTCAAGCAATAAACATTTATTAACCACTTACTATGTGCCAGGCACTGTGCTAAGAGCTGGGGATACAAAAAGGGCAAAAGACAGTCTCTGCCCTCAAGGAGCTTCCAGTCTAATGGGGGAGACCACCTGCAAAGACATACATGCAGAGCGAGGCACATACAAGACAAATAGAATACAGTTAAGAGAGGGAAGGCAGTGGAATTAAGAGGGTTGGGAAGGACATCCAGGACCTCAGTCCAGACTCTCGTCCATGGCTTCCTCCAGGCTATCGTCCAAGCCTGTCAAGGTTTTTTGGATCCATCACTGTTCTAAGGAACAAAGAATAGCTAACAATTCTATGGCATCGAAAGGTTTGCAAAGCTCTTTGCATATAGTATCATTTTACAGATGGGGAAACTGAGGCTGAGACAAGACAAGCCTCTTGCTCAGGGTGCGTGTCTGTGTAGCTCTCCATCACTATGTATTACTACTGAGATAGCTCAATGCCTTAAACCAAGACAATTATCCCTCCGAGGTCTATCTGGACCACACTCCTTCCCAGCTTCCTTCCCCCTCTTGGATTTCCTTGCTTCTTTTAAGATTCAGCTCAAGCACCACCTTCTTCAGGAGGCCTTTCCAGGTGTCCCCAGACTATAGTGCCTTCCTCTCCCCAGCATGGTCACCCTCTCAACTCTTTCCAGAAATTTGTTCAACTTCAAAGTTAGGAACAAGATCCCCTGAAACTCAGGAAATCTGGGCAGTTGGTCAACCAACAACAAACCTTTCTTGTCTTAGAGGCAATGCCTCTGGGAAAAGAAGGGCCAATGAACGAATGAGTGAGCCAGTGAATGACAAACCCTTTCTTTAGCTATTACTGTGAGCTAAGCATGGTGGTAAGTGTTAGGGAAATAAACAGTCCCTGCCCTCAAGGAGCTTACTTTCCACTTATGAAGACTACACATAAAGGGAAGTTGTAGCAGGAGTGACTGTTTTTGTTTCGAAAGTACCTGGCCCGGTGAGGAGCTGGAGGGGAGCAGAAGGGGTGGCCCTGTGGTTTGGGTTCTGCTTCCAGCTTTGGGAAGGTGGACAGGTGGGTACAGAGAGGGGAGGGGGAAGAGATGCCAGCACGGGATTGGGCATGGGGCTGGGGGTCACACAAGGAACTCACCAATCTGGGCCTTGAGAGTCCCAATGCATGCTGTTTCCTCTCAGAAAACAAGCTTTTGGAAGGCAGGAGCTGTTGCAGTTTTGTTTTTACAGCTTTGGAACCCAACACAGTGTCTGGTAAACAGTAGGCACTTAACAAACCTTTATTGATTGATTGATCCATTGGCCAGTTTGGTTGGCATCCAGGCTGGTGAGGTCAGTGCAGGGAAGCTGGTGCCCAGAGGGTTGGGAAGGCAGCCAGAGCCGGCCACAAAATGGACTTTTTAAATGCTCCTCTGTCCGTCACCACCCCTTGGTCCACAGCATGGGCGTAGGGGGCGTCCAGAGCTGAGAGTCACACCGTGTGCAGGGAAATCTCTAAACAGACCTCGAACCTGATGTTCTTTCTCGATATGCACAATCTGTTCAACAATTTGGCACAATATAGGAAGGAAACATTAGATTGTTGTGCAATAAGCCCAGTGTACATTGGGTTAATTTACTGAGTACACCGGAGTCCAACTATCATAGAGTCCTAAGATCATAGGATGATAGATTTAGAGTCTAATCCCTTTATTCTACAGATGAGGACACTGGGGATTGACCTGCCCATAGTCACATCGGTAGTAAATATTAGAGACAGGATTTGAACCCAGGCATTTCTCACTCAGACACTCACCAGCTGTGTGACCCTGGGCAAGTCACTTGACCCTGTTTGCCTCAGTTTCCTCATCTGTTAAATGAGCTAGCTGGAGAAGGAAATGGCAAACGACTCCAGTAGCTCTGCCAAGAAAACCCCAAGTGGGGTTACAAAGAGTAGGATGTGTTTGATTGACTAAATAACAACTCCTCACACACACTCCTGCCTTTACTGCTCTGCCCTCTCAAGGCTTAGCTCAGTGTGGTCATGAGTGGCTTGGGGGGCTTTCTAGACCAGCCTTTGCCACGTCAGGGATCTTTTCATGATCCTTCCTCAGCTCGTGATGAAACATCTCCTCAGGGCCCACAGTGTTACTGCTTTATAAGTAAAACTGCCTTAAAGTGAGGCTTTGGGGTGTGTATGGTGACTTAGAGGCCCAGGCTTGGAGTCAGGAAATCGGGGCTCAGATTCTGCTTCTACAGATCAAGAACAGCCCCCGTCTCCTCTTTGTGTCCTTGTAAACAGGGTGTAAAACTTACCCAGGCCTGGTGTGGAGAAAGCACTTCTCAAACCTAAGTGACTGGTAAGGGTGCATTAGGGTCATTTCAGTAATTCTGAAACTAAGAGCAGAAGCTGCATTTACGTACCGAGTGAGGTTTGTAAAACTCCTCACACACAGTAGTCCTCAGAAGCTGGTGCCGTCATTATCCCATGTCACAGCAGAGGAAACCGAGGCAGGCAGCGGTTCCATGGCTTGTTCAGGGTCACACAGTTCATCGATGTCCGAGGTCTTACTGACTCCTCTGCATCCATGCTGCCACCTGGGTACCCCAATTCAATTGTCCGGGGCCGGGCATGGCTCTTGTATCACATTCCCCACCTCGGGCAATAGCGCTGCCAGGAGAACGATTCTGGGTTAGAACTCCATGAGGCAAACTCGGCCCGTAAGCACAGAGTTAACATCTCCTTGGCTGCTCTGGGCTTTCCAAGGGCTGATGCAGGTGTGACGGCCAAGGACGAATCATGCAGTGAGAGGCCATCACACCTTTATTACTTGTTTGTTCCACAGCCATGGTTGTGTGTGTGTGTGTCTGTATATGTGTGTGTGAGTGTGTGAATGCGTGTATGTATGTATGTACGTGTGTGAGTGTGTGTGAGTATATGATTGTGTGTCAGTATATGTGTGCATGTATGTATGTGTGTGAGTGTGTGTGAGTGTATATGTATGAGTATGTGTATATGTATATGCATGTAAGTGTGTATATGTGTGTATGTATGTGTGTGAGTGTGTGTATGTGTGTCTGTATATGTGTGCATGTGAGCGTGTGTGAGTGTGTGTATGTGATTGTGTATGTGTATGTGTGTGAGTGTGTGTGAGTGAGCAAGTGTGTGAATGTGTGTATATGTATGTACATGTGTGTGAATGCGTGTGATTTTATGTGTGAGTATATGATTGTGAGTATATGTATGCATGTGTGTGAGTGTGTATGTATGTATATGCATGTGTGTGAGTGCGTGTGAGTGTGTATGTGTGTCTGTATATGTGTGCGTGTGAGTGTGTGTGAGTGTGAGTGAATGTGTGTATATATGTATGCATGTATGTGTGTGAGCGTGTGTGTGTGAGTATATGATTGTGTGTGTATGTCTGTGAGTGTGTGTATGTGTGTGTAAGTGTGTGTCTGTATATGTGTGAGAGTGTGTGTGAGTGTGTATGTGTGTGAATATGTATGTGTATATGTGTGTATTGTGTGAGTGTGTATGTGTGTGTGTGTATGTGTGTGTGTGTGTGTCTGTGTGAGTGTGTGTGTGTGTGTGTTCCACCATTCAGGGACTCTGCTTCCTCCTCATTACCCACTTTCCAAGGTAGCTGGAGAAACAAAACATGTAGACGAGCTGTGTGCTGCTGAGGCTGAGGGGGCTGCCATATTACGAGGGAGGCAAAGTAGATATGGAGCTGGCCATGGAACCTTTCACACCAGGGTTTCCATGGAAACATCCTAAAAAAAAGAAATATTTTTCCAATTGAATTCCTCATTTTGAGACTGTCTGACCTGTGGTGCCTCAGTGCCCCAGACAGTACTTCAGAACAGTGGGAAGAATCCTGGCTCTAGAATAAGAGGACTGGAGGTCAAGCCCAGTTACCACCTATGTGACTTTGGGCAGACCATTGACTGCCTGTTGCCTCAGCTGGCAGTTCTGGAAAACCAGGGGGTGGGACTTGGTGGCCTCTGAGAGTCCTGCCAGCCTGAGACCCAGGATCCCAACTTGCAGAAAAGATGCTATTGTTTATGGGTAGAGGGAGTGCCCTGACTGGGAGTTCCCTACATGTATGAAATCACAGATCTGGTGTGACCCTTCCCAAAGCCCCCCCAAACAAACCCAAGCTCATGCCTCCTTGGGTGCCTCCTTCCAGCCTGGAGGTGATAGGGGGCCTTGAAGTCGGCCCTGGCGGCATGAGTCCCAACAGGTCCTACCACACTGTAAGGGTTACTCCAGGTGCAAGCCTCGTTATGGGGCCTCTCCATCTCTGTTGGGCTGTTTTCAGTTCTGTCTGACTCTTTGTGACCCCATTTGGGGTTCTCTTGGCAAAAATACTGGAGTGGTTTTCCATTTTCTTCTCCAGCTCGTTTTCTGGATAAGGAAACTGAGGCAAACAGGGTGAAGTGACTTGCCCAGGGTCACACTGCCAGGAAGTGTCTGAGGCGAGATTTGAACTCATGAATATAGGCCTTCTGGACTTCAGACCCAGCACTATGGTGCCACCTAGCTGGCCCTTTCTGACATAGGACCAGCCTAGCTAAGTGGAGAGCTAGGGGGCAATACATATTTCTACCACAGAAATTACTTTTTCCTTTCTTTTGGTCTTTTGTTTTGTTTCTGAAAAATAAGGAAGACTTCACAAATTGGCAAGCCATCCCTGGGCAGGGGCTGTGCTAATCTCTGTATCGTTCCAGGGCTTCAGCACACCCTACATCTCCCAAAGACCATTTATCCATCCATAGACAGAGCGGGTGGGTAGAGGGAGTTGCCTAGAGGACAGTGAGGGCTAGAAAACCAGGCTGATGTCTGGGGCCCTGGCGTGTCCTGCCCTGGCAGTCCCAGAGATCAGCTGGGTTTTCTAGCCCTCTCCAGCTGCCCTTCACTGTACTCACTCATGCACGAATGCATTCCTGCAGACACAGGTGGACCACATTTTGTAGAGCTTAGGACATTATATTCTCCAAGAGGAAACCTGGTGCAGACCTTAGCGCGCTGGACTTGGAGTCCAGACATCTATTGTGTGTGATCCTGGACAAATCTATAAAATGGGGGACGGGAGCACCTGCCTCGTGCGCTTTGGTGAAAAGGGCTTTGCAAATTTTGAATCACGATGCAAATGGCAGCTATGAAATCCTCCCCAGACACTGTTACCTCTGGGACCCTCGGTCTCTTTATCTGTTAATGGGAGAGACAATGGCATGTCCGTCACAGGACAGGAGGCCTTTGTGAAGCACTCTGAAGCAGATCCATCTTTTCTGATAATATCTGTTCTGTTCAAATGCTCTGATTTGTTCAGCTCCCCTTCCTTTGCCGGCCCCCACTTTGTTCCCAGTTCTTTGCTGTAACAAAAAGTGTTGCTGCAAACATCTTTGTACACGGGGGTCCTTTCTCTTTTTAATGATAACTGACATTTATATATCATTTGAAGGTTTGCAAAGGACTTTACATATGTTATAGGCAGCTAGATAGTGCAATGGTTTGAGAGCCAGGCCTACAGTCAAGGGAGACTCATCTTCCTGAGTTCAAATCTAGCCTCAGACACTTCCTGGCTGTGTGACCCTGGGTAAGTCACTTCACCCTGTTTGATTGTTTCCTCATCTGTAAAATGGGGACCATAATAACTACTCCCCAAGGCTGTTAAAAAGGTCAAATGAAATACTACTTATAAAGTGCTTGGCACAAGACAGGCACTCTGTAAATGTTCGTCGTTGTTATTTCATAAGAGCCTAACAAACCACCAGATATGAAAGGGTCTGTTGTGAATCCTCATAAGGAATGGCACAGCTGAGCCTCAGAGATGACGTGATTTTCCCCAGATTCGAACTCGGATCTCTCTGGTGCTAAATCCAGCCCTGTCTGCCGACCCCAGCAGGGAGCTGCCTCTCCCCTCTCTGGGGTTCAGGCTTAGCATCCACAGTTAAGCCGAAGGTTTGCCCCAGCCAGGTCGGAGGCCAGACCTTATTGAGAAGATCGTTACTTAACTTACTTAAGAGAACCATGAACTGAACATCACAGTTTGTGTAAATTAACTCCCCAGAGAGGCTGCCTGGAGTAACCAGGAGCCCATCAGGCTCTGAATAGCCTGTGCAATGTGTCCTCTCCATGACCCTGGGAGGTGGGTGCCATTGTTGTGCCCATATTACAGATGAGGAGCCTGGAGCTTTTTAGCTCCAGGTCACACAGCTCACAAGAGTCTGAGGTTGAATTTGAACTCAGGTCTTTGTGACTCCAGTATAACACTGCATCCACTACACCACCTCACTGCTCCAATAGAAGAGGGCCTGAGCATCCCAAACATCTGGGCTCAGGGCCCACTTCTGGCTGTTTGACCCTGGGAAATCACTTAAGCGACATTCTGAGACCAAAAGTCATAGAGCCACTTCTGACGTATGTGGGTGGACAGGGAGGGGCTCCCAACACTGATAAAACTGCTGGTCTGTACCCCCCCCCAAATCCCCCAACAAATTAAAATGCTATAACCATAATAACACCAACTCCCATCTCTGTGGTGATTCAACATTTCCTGGGGGTTTCCTAGTAGTAATCCTGTGCAATTGGCCAAGGAAATGATCTTATACCCATGTTACAGATGATGAGACTGAGAGAAATGATGGAAGTGGTCTGAGATTACAAGACTATATACAAGAGAGGACAAAGGGAGCTGGGTCATGGGGTCCTGCCACCCTCAACACTTCACCTTCCTATACAAGCTAATTTCTCTTATCATTATATTAAAAGGACCTTTACTTCATCACCTTGGGGGATCATTGCATCTAATTCTATCACAGGATCACCAACCAGAGAATCTGGCTCAGCAGGGACCCCAGAGGCCGCCCAGCCCAACCTGTAGATTAACATGAGCCCTGAAACAGAAGTCACCCAAGTGGCCATTGGGTCCATGCCCAAAGACCTCCAGGGATGGCTTAGTGGATGGACTGGCCATGGATTGGGAGTCTGGAAGATCTGAACTCAGGTACTTATTAGTTATGTGACTGTAGAAAAATCCTTCCTCCTCCTTCAGCTGTGAAATGGGTGCAATGATAGCACTCCCTCCTCTTTCCTCACAGGATTGTTGTGGGATAAAGATGGATGAAGACAGCTTTGCAAGCCCTAAAGCATCAGGAAAAATTAGGGTTTCATTACTATCTTCCAAGGAAGCTCATTCCTTTTTTGGGCCAGTCCTAATTGTTTGGAATTTCCTCCTTACAGAGAGCCAAACTCTGACTTGCTATGACTCAGGTTCACAGAAACAGCTAGGGCTGGAAGGGACATCTGAGGTCATCTAGTCCAACTCCATCATTTTGGAGATAAGGAAACTGAGTCACAGGGAGGTCGTGACGTCTCGGATCACACAGTTAGTAGGGGGAGGTCCTCTGACCCCCAGCTCTGCCCCTTTGTGGTGCTCCTAGCTATACCCCCTTGAGCTAAGCAGAGAAAGATTTCTTTCATTCATTTACAATCCAACTTTCTACTAATTCTGAACCAGCCTCTTCCAGCATGCTCCAAAATGGTGCCATTTGGCTGCACGATCCCAGGGCTCCTTAACCTTTCTTGTGGATTTTCTGGACCCCTCTGGCAGTCAGTCTAGGGAAGCCTCTGGTGCCCTTCTCACAATGTTTTTAAATGCATAAAACAAAATACAAATGAGATCAATTCTATTGAAATACAGTGATCTAAGCTTTTCTTTTTAAAGTTCATGGATCCCAGGCTAAGAACTCCTGCTCAAGAACTAGTGTGTGTACTCATGTTGATTTTAACCTGGATCCAAACCTAGGTCAGTCAGTCATTCAACAAGCACTAAGGGCTTCGTGTGTGTCCAGCAATGTGCTAAAGGCAGGAGAGAAGGAGAAAGGCAAA
Source organism: Gymnobelideus leadbeateri (assembly GCA_011680675.1). NCBI lineage: Eukaryota > Metazoa > Chordata > Mammalia > Diprotodontia > Petauridae > Gymnobelideus > Gymnobelideus leadbeateri. The sequence continues at coordinate 201,739 of WOXC01003680.1, read as the reverse complement.
CCCTGTCCCTTCCCTCTAGAAGCTTTTATTCTAATGCAGCGAGGAGTGAGGGGGCAGGTAACATAAGTGACTTCTATGTATGAAAAGGATCTACACAGTGTACGTGGAAAGTAATCGCCGACAGCAGCATGGAGAGGAAGAGGGCAAGCTGGCTTGTCCCCCCTCCTGTCTTCTGAGATGGGCTCTTAGCCTCTTCTCCCTTTTTGTTTTCTTGTCTCAACCATAGTGAACTTGACCCTGACATTCTCGGGCAGTTGCTCGTGAAACTGATAGTCTAGCCATAAGGGGTTTTTTTCCTGACTCGATGTCTGTGTGTTCCTGGCTGTTTATTTGTACTGCTGTCTGCCTCGGCTTGGGATTCTGACCTTAGCTGCTTCCCTAGCCCGAGTCCCAAACCGGACAGCGAGGTGTGAGTTCCTCTCTGGCTGCCTCTCACCAGCAACCAATGAAATCACCGGGGCCATACCGCTCACGTAGTGCCAGAGCATTGGGCAGGGGGTTCAAGGAGCAGGCGGGGTGGGATGGAGAGGAGGAAAGTCGAGAGGAAAAGAGAGACCATATCCTGATGCCGAGCCAGCCCCAGCTCCCTGGTAGAAGCTGACTCAGAAGCTATCAGACAGTTCCTGTTGGAAGCCCCACTGTGCATGCTGACATTGTGGTTTTGGGGTGGGCGGGGGGCCGAGGGAGAGAAACCAGAAAATAAGGCTGGAGGGAGGTGCAGCATTTGCCAGGGAGTAATGGGCTTTTCTGGCTTCTCCCTTCTGAAGGCTGTTCCTTACCCAATACTAGCGTCCCTGTAAGCCAAGAATCTCTTAAAGAAAAAATAAATCTGTGTAAGGGCTGCTGGAGTTTTTAGAAAATATATAAATCACAATAATTAGTAGAAGATGCTGGCTGGCAGCAGTCCTTATTAGAACTGTCTGAGGCCTGCCTTTAAGTGGCCACTGAGTCACAAATGAACAATCAGCTGGGCGCTGGCCGGATTTGGCAGGTCCCACTCAGCAAGGGAAAGTCATTCCAGAAATAATTGGAATGAGGTTGAGACGGTGTCCAAAAAGAAAACAAAAAACAGGCTAGAAGGAAAAGCAGTGCAGCCTGAACAGAAGGCCAGAGAAATCGAAGAGAAATGGGGGCCTTCCTGGATCCCCCACCCCTCCCCTTGGGCAGTGACCTTCCCCTGCCCCGAGCTCCCAGAGTGCTTTGCTCGTCCCTCTCTCAAGCATTTATCATATAAACTTTGATGCACACCAGAATCTCGTCCCTCTACTAGACTCGAAGTTTGGTGAGGGCAGGGGTGGTGGCTAATTCTGGGAACCCAGCCTGGGGCTCTGCACACTCTTAATGAACATGTGTCTTTTATTTGTCTCTATTTGGATCACTGGAGAGCTCAAGCCAGTGGTATGCAATGAAAGCGCCCTGAATTCCCAGAGAGCAGGAGAGAGCCTAGTTGTGAAGCCCCCTGGCCGACCTAGTTGAGTGCGAGGGGATGTACCTGGCAGGGGAAGAGCAGAGGTGTGGAGTAGCTGGGGGCCTAGCTCTACCATCACTACTTGGGTGATGGTGGGTGAGGCACTGAGCACCTACTTCCCAGGGTTGTTGCAAGAGTATAACAAGTTTTTCAGTTGTGTCCTATTCTTTCTGACTCCATTTTCTTGGCAAAGAGACTTTCTCCTGCTCATTTTACAGAGGAGGAAATTGAGGCAAACAGGGTGAAGTGACTTGGGCAGGGTCACACAGCTCCAGGGGGAGCACCCTCTCCACTGAAGCGCCATCTAACACTTAAGGTGCTGGATAAATGGTAGTTATTGTCACTGTTATGATTGCTTCCCTCCTCCAGGCCTCAGCCTCTTCCTGGGTAGAACTATGACTTGTGAAGTCCAATGAAGCTCTAACAATCTTAGGCCCACAGTATGTAATGGGGGCAAGGGGCAGGAGCTAGCATTTGGGGCCAGGGTTCTAATCCCAGCCCTGCCTCTTCTTACTGCTGTGGCCTTGGTCAAGCTCTCTGGGCTCCATTTCCTCTAAAGTTAGGGTCCTGGGACAAGCATGTGAAATGTGGTCTAAGCCATGGCAGTGCTTAGAATGGAAATTCAGCAGCACCCTGGGAGTAGAGACTTCCCCTGCTGATTCTTTCATCTTCTAAGCAACATCAAAGGTCTTCATGGAATGGGTCATTCCACCCAGAATCGCTTAATTATCTGTGATATTCCGAGAAAGGATATGAAAGGTCTTAAGCAAAAATGGTGATACCCTTATTGGGGCTATAGGACCCAAAGAGGAAATGGCCATAACCCAAAGAGCCTCTTCAGGTCTGGTAAAGAGACCAGGAAAGGACACTTTGAAATGAGTGTCTGCGCAGGTCCATGCAGCCCCAGCATGGTGGGGGCAAGGCAGGGAACCAAGGATGGGTTCTGGGTCAGCAGGTCTGGGCTTAAGTCGGGGTTTATCGTCTCCACCTCAGGCAAGTGGCTATACTCTAACTTCAGGTTCCTCATCTGTAAAATAAGGAGATTAAAATTAAATAGCCTCCTCTCTCTCTCTCTCTCTCTCTCTCTCTCTCTCTCTCTCTCTGTCTGTCTCTGTCTCTGTCTCTCTGTCTCTGTCTGTCTGTCTCTCTCTCTCTCTGTGTATCTCTCTCTGTCTCTCCCTCTCTCTTCTCTCCCTCTCCCTCTCTCTCTCACCTTCTCTCTCTCCCTCTCTCTCTCACCTTCTCTCTCTCTCTCTCTCTCTCTCTCTCTCTCTCTCTCTCTCTCTCTCTCTCTCTCTCTGTCTCTCTGTCTCTTTCCTTCACTCCCTCTCTCTGTACATACTGACATATGTGTGTGTGTGTGTGTGTGTCCATGCCTCTATGTAGTGGAGGAGGATGCAGTCTCTCCTCCACAGGTAGTGGAAATAATCACAGACAGAAAGGGCCAGAGAATGAAGGTAATGAAGTGTTCATTTGCTAACAAGGTGCAAAGAGTTGTTTGCCCATTATCTCTACCAAATGTTAAAAAGTCCTCAAATAGGATTAGAAATGGAGCTCGTCATTGGCCGGGAAAAGATTGGCCACGTCTCAAGCAGTGAGAAAGACAAGGCTGCCAGCCGCAAGCAGCAGCACCTGGAGAGCTGCAGACATTGGAGGCAGAACAGCTGTGAGGGCCTTTACCATAGGGAGAGATAAAAGGAGGGAAGAGGGAGGGAAAGGAGAAGGAGGAAAAGAGGGAAGAGGAAAGAGGGAGGAAGGGAAAGGAGGGGAAAAGGCTTTCCTGCCCCATCTCAGCCGTGGCATCTCACAACGGGCCCACTCACCCCCGGAGAGGCATAGAAGGGGAGAAAAGCGAGGCACACTCAGGAGGAATTCTAGGAAGGACAGAAAAGAGAGCAGAGCATGGATTTAGGGGAGTATTAGTCTGGACAGGTAAAAGCTGGCCTGATGAGGGAGTGTTAGTGAGTGACAGTCCAGCAAAGAGCCGGGGGTACACCTAGAGGATTCCATGGAAGCTAAATAACTTAGGGTTTCCACAGGACCTAATTCCAGGGACGTGTTGGAGCCTGAGGAGCTGATTGTTAAATGTTCAGAAATCAGCCAACAATACAAGTCAGGGATTGATTTATGGTTTTGTTGATCATCTGGAATTAATGTGATGGAGAATATGTTAATAATGCAGAGGAACTTAAAAGAGTTTCCTATATATATAGCCCACCCCTCTCCCTCCCCAGAAAGCGGGTTGTTAAACATTTACCAGCATGCCACTGCTTAGCTCCCCCCTGTGCACCTCACTGTCCCCACCCTCTGTGCCCACTCTTCTCATCGATGTGTGTATCTATTGGCAAGTCTGCCCCTGTGGGGATGTTTGTGTCTATTATTGCTTTACCTTTAGCTAATCATATCCCTGGCTGACTGTTAAAGAGGACCTCAGCTTTGGGAGCCTGTGAACTATATATATATATATGTATGTGTGTGTGTAGATAGAGAGATATAGATATATTTTTTGCTTTTTGGAGGGGAGAAAGCAGGGAAATTAGGGTTAAGTGATTTGCCCAAGGTAACACAGCTAGTAAGTGTTAAGTGTCTGAGGCTGGATTTGAACTCAGGTCCTCCTGACTCTGGAGCTGGTGCTCTATGCATTGCACTACCTAGCCACCCCATGTGAACTCTGTTTTTAATAGCGAGGATCCAGGAGATACCCTTGGTGCCCCTAGACCTTAAGGGTGGTCACCCTCTGGAGCATTCAGCCTATGAGTGCAAGTTGAAGGGGTCATACCCCAGAGGGCTGCTCCTTTATCATCACATACATAGAAGAAAAAGCTCGAGAACACTGGTTATGGAGTCAGCAAGATCTGGATTCAAGTCTAGCCTTAGATCCTTTCTAGCTGTGTGACCCTGGGCTAGTCCCTGAACCTCTGTCTGCCTCAGTTTCCTCATCTATAAAATAGAGATAATAATAGCCCCTCCCCCCAGGGTTGTTGGGAAGAAGGAATGGGACGGTATCTCTGAAGAGCTTTGCAAACCGAGTGCTATATTAGCTATTATTATTGTCCTTACACATATGTGACCATTAAAAACGGGAAAGAGGAGCCCTCAGAAGAAAGCTCTGGGTTTTTTTGTTTGTTTTGTCTTTTTGGAGGGGAGAAGGCAAGGCAATTGAGGTTAAGTGACTTGCCCAAGGTCCCTCGGCTAGTAAGTGTTAAGTGTTGGAGGCCAGATTTGAATTCAGGTTCTCCTGACTTCAGGGCCAGTGCTCTATTCACTGCACCACCTAGCCGCCCCCTGAAAGCTCTGTTTTGAGTCAGGTTATCCCCCTATTCTCGGGCAGTGACCTAGGTCTGTATCATGGTTAAATATCTGTCGGCTTATACATACGTATATCTGTCAAAGCTTCCACGCATTGGTGACTTCACTGTTCTCTCTCCTCATGGTGATAAGAGAGTATACACTTCTTATTTACACACTTACTCCACACAGTAGAATGGGAGCTCTCTGAGGTAGGCATCATTTCCCATCTTCTCTGTGCCAAGCACAGACTGTTGCACACAGTAGGCTCTATAAGAATATTAGGTGGGTCACACACACAAAGGCTCCTTCCCACTGGCCAGATTGTCTCCCAGTCCTGGGTAACTCTGGACATAGGCTCTTCTAAGTTATTCACAGGGTTCACCAAATATTCTTGGAAGCCACCTGTAGGTCCACTGACATTACATGGTGCCCAGAAAACTGCCCAGACCATCTCTCGGTCAACCATGGCGCCTGACCAACAAGTCCACCTATTTTTTGGTCCTTTATCTCCTGGATAATATCTTTTATACCACATTTTATACACAAATCCTTCTTGGTAATATGCCACAAATGATTTATGCCCACCTTACATCTCTCCATAGCTATTTGAGTGACCCACCCCACTCTGATTCCTTGGACATTAGAGTCATTCATGATTTGGTGCCATATTGCATCATTAGAAGAATGTTGGTGTTCAAACTATATATTTGTTTCACAGACAAACTTGGGGTCCCTCAAGGTGCCAGGTAATTTACCAAATCTATCCCAAGCTCTTTCTCCTTTTCAGTTCTGAGGCCACTTTCTTGTCTTTTGGTGGTGACTGTCCACAGAGGAGGAACTGCCAGATAACCCTTCCAGTTTGCCCATTCACCTGTATATCATAGTCTAGACCAAGGAGTCTTAGCCTGAGAGACATGAATTTATTTTGCTAAAAATTTTATTGATAATTGATCATTTCCTTTGTAATCCTATGTATTTTATTTTATGCACCTAAAAAATCTGAAAAGGCTTCATCAGACAATAAATACCCAAGGGGGGCCAAGACACAAAAGAGGTTCAGAAACCTAGCTTTGGAGATTACTGAGTCCAGTCCCAGACCATACCCATCTGTGACCTGAGGTCTTAATCTACTTACATGGATGGCTGCCTTCCAGACAAGAAACCCTAAATTAAAAGTTGCTCAACTCATTCCCTTCTAAAACACACTCTGTAACTATCATGGAGCATGTCTTGGCTCAGGCTTGTCACCATGAAACAAGGATGACCCAATGGAATTTCACTCCTTTGTGTGCTTTAGTGGAGTCAAATGACATTGACTTCTGGGAATCTCGAATTTGGATTTTATAATTTCTCCTTCAATTATTGAAGCATCCTTACCAGGTCCTATTAGTGAGTAAGAGAATGGGGAAGACTCCTGAGCTATCATTTGGGGGCCTAAGGGCCTAAATGTGTGTTGGGGTTGGGGATAGAAAAGAGGGAAGGGGAGGGGAGGAGATGAGACCGGAGGGGAGGGGAAGAAGGGAAGGAAAGGGAGTAGATAGGAGAGCAGTGAGGGGGGTGGAAAAGGGGGAGAGGGGAGAAGAAAGGAAAGAGAGAATTAGGGTTTTGAAATGAGGCTGGGCCACAGAAGTATTCCAATAACTACCTTGCCTTCTTTGTAATTCCTTCCTTGACCTGGACCCAAGCCACAGCCCATTGGGTTCTGAATATGGCTTACTGTTTCTCTGGATCCAGGCAGGCATTTGGGGAAAAGGGCCCATCCATGCGGCTGAGAGAATCTAATCAAGATGTGACTGGGGGCTTTCAAGAAATCCCTCTAACTGCTTTAAAGAAGAATAAAACAGGCTGAAGGGAAAGAAAAGCTATCAATTTTCCCAGCCCCTTCATCCGGGGTGGGAATGGTTTCCCAGAAGGGGCGGTGATGCAACCTTAGCTCAGCTAAGGGCCTTTGGCCTGCCATCAGACACTGGCCGGCCCTTCAGAAGGCCTGCTCCTTTCCTTGGAAGAGCAAAAAAGAGCAGCCAGGCCCATCTGCCCCATGTCCTCACCTTAGGAATCTGAAGTCAGAGTTCCTCCGCATTCATCATTTGACTCAGCAGGGCTAGGGGGACCTGAGGGCCCAGATGGACAACTGACCCCAGTCTATTTCTTCAGCCCAACCCATATGAATTAAACAGAGCTGGCGGAGCCCTGACACAGGGTTTGGGCCATGGTCTGAGACAGAGCCTCTGGGGACAAAGGAATTTGAGTCCACTAAAACCCAGGAAGCACTAACTCTGGCTGAGGCCCTGTGCCAGACGCTGGAGATACAGAGATGAGGCTCCACACAGGCCCTGGTCTGATCAGCCATTTATCTATGCCTTAGAGTCTTGGAAAGTTTCCCAGGGCATGGAGAGGTCAAGGGACTTGTCCAGGGTCCCACAGCCAGGATGTCACCAAGGCAGGATTTGAAACCAGGTAGTCCTCATCCTGAGGCAGGCTCTGGATCCACACCGCTGCTGTGCCTCTCATCCAAATCATTCATTCATTCATTCATTCATTCATTCATTCATTCATTCATCAATCAGTCAATCTACAAGCATTGGTTAGTCTCTGTGCTAGACCCTGGGAATACAATGGCAGAAGTGAAGCAGTCCTTGCCCTCATGAAGCTTCCTTTTTTTCAGGACAGATAACACACACACTTTCAGGAGTACACAGAGTATCCCCAAGGTGACTTGGAGGGGTGGGCCCAGCAGCTGGCAGGCTCAGAAAGGACTTCCTGGAGCAGGAGATGCCTGAAGAGCCCAGACCATCCTCACCTGGAGACAAGGACATAGAGGACAGCCAGTACAAAGGCTCAGAGTTGGGAATCAGATGGTCAGAAGGATTTAGAGCTAACTGGGGGCCTCAGAAATCATGCAGTGGGACTCCCTCACCTTACAGAAGTGGAGACTGAGGCACAGGCAGAGTGCTACAAAATCCCCCATCAAAACAACCCAGTAAGTAGAACAAGCCTCAGCCTTCCCATTTTATAGATAACAAGACTGAGGCACAGAAAGGTTAAATAAGCTGTTGGGTGGAAGATGGCTCCTGGGAACCACTGACCCCCACTGGCTCCTGCTAGAGACCCCCAGCAGTGTACACTTGCTTCAGTTTCCTCCTTGGTAAAACGAAGAACTTGAACTCTGGGTTCAAATGTGAGCACCTATAATGTTGATGGGATGTGAGATCTTCCCTGCCCATTAATAGGCATCAGGTGGAGCCCTTTAAAGGAAGCTTGCTTGGGGAGGCTTGCTTAGGGGAGGCTTTCACACCTTTTGCTAATTTCTAATTAGGCACTGAGTCTGGAGGGTTCTGATGCCTTCTGGCTCTGAGAAGTGTATATATACTCCCAGTTGGTAGATTGCTTTGGTGGCTCGCTCATGAAAAGGGTCCTGTGATTCCCTGGTCAAGATTCTGAGTGACCATATGTTCAGAGCTCCCCAACTGCTCAGATGTAAAGGCTCTCCTGACCCAGGGATGTATGTAAAGTATATAGCAATATTGCTTTGTCTGTTGGTCTTTATTTCTCTGCTTGTGTTTTCCCTGTATTTTCTTTGTATTTTCTCTGAAGTTGAGGCTGCTAACTTTTCCCCTGGACTAGTGAATGCAATTAAAAAAGATTGTTGACCTCTTGAACAGCTATCTTTCCTAGTAAAGCAGATCTAAGAACCTGTGCTACCAACCATCCTGGGGATGCCAGTGTGGTTATTCCTACAGCCCCCAGTGGCCTCTAGGATGAAAGCCAGACTGTGTTTTTTTCAAGGCACTCAGTAGGCAATGAATAAATGCTTGTTGATTGATTGATTGGCAAATGACCCCTGAGGCCCCTTCCTACTCTCATTCTATGGTACTTAGATCTTCAAAAACCTCTTCAGGCTCCAAAGCTGATGTAATTATTCACTATTCATCCTGAAAACAGGAAGTGACCAATCAGAAATTCAGTCATTTCTTTCAGGACCCAGTCCCCTAGAGAAATTCACAAAGAACTAAGTACAATGTGCTGAAAATGCACTACCTTCTTGGGAGAGGTCCTGAGAGAGAGGTAGTATAGAAACAGGGGGAAGACCATGTCTGGGGTGGGGAGGATTTTAGCCTCTCTGGGGAGTACTTTCTCTGGGTCCTGAAAGAAGGGAGGCATTCAAGGAGTGCACAAATACAATATCATTATAGTCATATAACGATGTGTGTGTCTACCTTCGTGAGGATTAGCATACAGAATGAGAGACATATACATATACATACATGTGTATGTGTCTCCGGCAGTATCTACATACATATATGTGTACACATACAGGCTTTTAGAGTTAGGACTCAAGGTCTGCAAATTGGAGGTCTCAACTCAACAAGGCAATGAGAGATGGTGGAAAGGCCTGGATCTGGGGTAAGAGAACCAGGTTAGCATCTCAGCTCTGCCAATGGGCATTTATGTGACCTTGGCCAACTGGCTTCATTTCCTTAATTGTAAATTGTATCAGTGATTCAGCTCAAGGGCTAATGTCTTTACCCTCAATGAGTTTATGATCTTTATTGGGGAGGAACATTTGCAATCAATAAGTCAATCAATGAGTCTTTGTTAAATATTGTCCCATGTTACAGGCACTGGAAATACAAAGACAAAAGATATAATTCCTGCCTTCAGGGAGGTTGCATCTAGACATAAATAAATGTAAGGTAGAATTTGAAAAATATATAAAGAATGAAAGGAGTAATATGAAATTATCCTGAAATTATAGGCCATGTTTCAAAGAGCTTCTGAAATTTCAAATTTCAAACTGCCAACCAGAGGCATTCATGTTTCATCCTAGAGGAAAGTGGGATCCCCTGAAGAATTTTGATCAGGGAAGTGACTTGGTCAAATCTATGGTTTGTGTGTAGCTTTGAGTCATTTCAATCATGTCTGTCTCTGCGACCCCATTTGGGGTTTTCTTGGCAAAGATACTGGAGGGTTTTGTCATTTTGTCGTTTCCTTTGCCAGCTCATTTTACAAGCGAGGAAACTGAGGCAAACAGTGCAGGGTCACCAAGCTAGTGGATGTCTGAGACTGCATTTGAACTCGGATCTTCCTGACTCCAAGCCTGGGACTCTAGCCACTACGCTACCTAGCTGGCTTTAGCAAGATTATTTGACTGCTCTTCAGAGGTTGGATTGAGAGGGCCTGGACTGGAAGTGGGGAGACCAGTTTGGAGGTCATTTCAATAGTCCAGGTAAGAAATAATGGTGCCATGTAAGTAAAGAGAACATGAGAGAACTGTGGAGCCATCAAGGTTTGGATAGTTCCAGTCTCTTCTGGTGCTAGATACTTCAATTCCTTTGCTTTTCCTCACTTATTACCCCCAAATCCAGTCCTCACTTGCTCCTTTTCTAGTCCTGACCTAGCCCTGGGCTCATCCCTCTCCTTGGCTGGCCCTGTTGCCTACTGGAGGCAGCCCTGAGTGTGGCCACTCTTTCCTCGTTGAAATGAAGATTAGGGGGGTATTCAACAACTGGCCTGGAACCCAAGGGTTTTCCCCTCTGTTCTAAGGGGAAGAAGTGAAGGAACCAGTGAAAAGGGAAAAGTGAGCCACTATCAGAGGAGTCTTGGGTGTGGTATAGAGCAAGAGAGTGGGAATGGACCAGTGCTTTCATTGATCTAGGGAACTCCCAAGTGAGGAAACTCCCTCTACCAGTGCAGACTGACAACTTCTCTGCAATATACTGCCTTGGAGAGCTTCCTGGGGCACCAGCAATAAAGTAGATAGAATAATACACACACAATTTAAAAAGAAGTAGGACTAGAGTGTGAACTCCTTGAAGGCAGGGTCTGTCTTCTGTCCCTTTTGTATCCCTAGCACTCAGCACATAGTAAAGTGCTTAACAAAATATTTATTGATGGATTCTCTAGAAGCTTAATAAATGTTTATTGATTGATTACCCTAGAAGACTCCCAACCTAATACAGCTAGAGACCTATCATTTCTAGTAGATAAGACTCAGAGAACTGTCCAAGGCTGAGAAAGGCTAATGACTTAGCCAGGGTCATACAGCTATTACATGCTGGTAACAGGACTGGAATACAAGCCTTCTTGCCTCTGAGGCCAGCTTTCTAGCCACTAGAACTTGCTGCCTCTTAGATGGAGCATGTTGACTTAAGGATTTGTCCTTTTGTGGGGCTGTCTAGGAGCAACCCAATGGGCTGGGCAATCTCTGTTCACCATCATCAGCTCTAGGGATCAGTCCTAATCATTAACAGGCTTTTCTTGTTATTACTCAAGATTTCTGCGCTCCTTGGCCCATCACTTCACATCAGCAATTGCTCTGTAGCTCAGTGTCAGAGGACTGCCTTAAATGACTTCTCCATGGAGGCCAGAGTGGAACCCAAGGCTCGCCTCTGATCATAACTCCATACTGCCTCTCCAGCCAAATATGTGTCACCACTGTAGGCCTGAAGTCGGAGGTTAGCTCAGTTGGTGAAGTATGCACATTTCTTCATGTGGCCCAAATTTTTGATTTAATCACTGCTAAGGGCCATATTTATAGGTAGAATAGGCAGCTGATTGTGATTTTAAAAAGCCTACCTGATCCCAAATATCCTCCTTCCCAACAGACTCCCATGGTGCCTAAAATTCCTATTGTTAGCATTATTGAGGGAAGAGGTTAAGGGTGATAAAGTATGGTTTCTAAGGAATCATTTTTTAATTGAATAAATTGACCCAGCTGGGATGGGGCAAGTGGCATGATTCATTCATTCATTCATTCATGCATTTATCTATCTATCTATCTATCTATCTATCTATCTATCTATCTATCTATGTATGTATATATGTATGTTTTGAGGCAATCTGGATTAAGTGACTTGTCCAGGGTCACACAGCTAGTAAGTGTGTGAGGCAGGATTTGAATTCAGGTCCTCCACTGCATCACCTAGCTGCCCCTAACATCTATTTATTTATAAAAGTCCATTAGACAATCTTTCATCATTGATACAGTGAATGGTGTGCCATATTTGGAGTCAAGAGACTTCCTTTGAAGTCCAAGCTCTGAAATTTTTCTAGCTGTGTGTCCTTGGGCAAATCATTTAAACTCCAAGCCTCAGTTTCCTTTTCTGTAAAAAGGAGTAAATAATCCTTTTATTATGTATTCCACAGGATTGTTCTTGGGAAAATGCTGTGTGAGCAATAGCAATATATGTAGATGAGAGCCCAGGTAAAACAACATATTGGGAAAACAATAATTTATAGCCGTAACTCTGCTGGAACTTCAGGAACTTAGCATTAATTTTTGGTACAGAATATTACGGTCCTCAATGAACTGGTTTGGTGGTGCGGTACAGTAAAAAGGGATGTTAACTTACTACCACTTATTGGGTGACCTCAGCTAAGTCACTTTACCTCTCAGCCTCAGTTTCCTAATCTGTAAAATGAAAAAGTCAGACTATTAGATTCAATTTATCAGCCCCTATTCATCAGCTGCCTACTATGTGCCAGGCTCTTCACTAAGTCACTGGTGACATAAAAATTGAAGCAGAAACAATCCCTCCCTGGAGAAATCCTGCATTCTGACTAGGGAGGCACCTGAGCACATATAACAGTGAAGCCTAACATTTACAGAGAACTCTAAGGTTTGCAAAGAGCTTCAAGAACCTTGTCTCATTTGACCCTCACAGCCACCCCCTGAGGGAATCATTCCTGCACTGTTACCAGCCCCACTTTACAGATAAGAGAACTGAGGCTGAGGGAGAGATGAAGGGATAGAAAGATGGAGCCCAATGTTAGACAGGAGGCAGACTCTGGTCTTCCTGACTCTGTGGCCAGTCCTCTGCCCACTCCCTGGGTTCAGATGTTCAGGCAAAGGCCACTGGACCTGCTCTGATGGTCAGATCCAAAGGAAGCACAAGGCTAAAGCCAGTCTAGTGACGAGATAGTCAGAGGATGTTCATGGAAGCCTTGGAAGACAAGACGCTACGAATGGAGGAGGCTGAGGACTCCATGGACTGCAGGACCACCTGCCCTTCCAGGTCTCAGTCTATCATTCAGCAAAGTTCTGGATCACCCACAAACTAAGGGAGGCATTTGCAGGCGTAGAGAATCATAGATGGAGATTGGGAAAGGGCCATTAAGTCCAATGCCCTTACTTTACACATGAGGGGAACTGAGGGAAGTGACTTGCCAAGGGTCATGTAGCTTGTAAGTGTCTTAGGCAGGATTTGGACTTCAACTTTAGTGCTCCTTCCACTACACCGTCCTGCCTCTACATCACAGAAATGACTTAAGGGCTGGCTTACTAGCAGTGGAAGATTAGAAGACCAGAGAAACTGGTCAAATGGAGATGGGGAGGACAATGGTTAGATGGTCTGAGGACTCTGAGAGTCCCCAGAACAGAAGAGGGAAACAAGGAACCCCAGTATGTTGGGTGGGCCCCAGTGTCAGCTTTATGGGAGAATGTGGACAAAGGTCACCTGGGCTGGGTGGGCAGGAAGGATTCCAGTCTGGATTGCTGCAGGCTGTGCTCACATGGACCAGGCCCAGCTTCACTGGGATTTGGTTTGTAACTGATTTGTAAGTGGCATCAATCACCTTGAATTTGCCCTGGAAACCTTCTTCCAAGAATATCAGAGTACATATTCGGGCAACCAGGCGCGCTGCTGTCATTAAAACATAGAGATTGTCTGAAACCAGGCGGCTTTGGGGGAGAAACTTTTGGTCAGGAAACTAATATACTAACAAATGATTTGGGGACAGCTTTCCTTCCTTCCTTCCTTCCTTTCCTTCCTTCCTTCCTTGCTTCCTTCCTTGCTTCCTTCCTTCCTTTCTTCTTTCCTCCACACATTGTTCCTAGTTCTTCTTTCTGAACATTTAATATATTTAAATATTTAACAAATATTTAACTTAGACCAGAAAAATATCATCAATGACTATAGAGGGTGATCCAAAAGTCTTATTGCAGTTTTAAGCTTTAATGCCTTATAAATACCCAAAGATTTGGGGGCATCTTGCATCTTGAAACAGAAAGAAAAGGTGGCCATCTCAAGTCCCTTTGCATGGAGGCAAACAGCCCAATGCACTCCTGCTGGTTCCCAGGATATCTCTACCTTATAGAAAAGGACGGTGCTGTAGAATGATGACCACGAGTTAACAAGAATGGACTAAATTTGATTGTGTTCTCTGTAAAAATGGAGATCACAGATGCAAGCAACATTTGGGGGCACCGCAGGCTCCTTTGGCAATTTGGTGAAGCCTATGAACCCCTTCTCAGAATAATGTTTTTAAATGCACAAAGCAAAATACAGGAAGTTACAAGGCAAAGCAGTTATATTGAAATACAGTTATTGCAACATTTAGAGACAAGTTTGTAGACTTCAAGTCAGGTACTTCTGCCTTACTGGCATCCAGTTCAGCCCTTCCCTACATTTTACAGAGATTAGGGCACAAGTGGAAGTGACTTACCCAGGGTCACCTAGGTAGTAAATGGCAGGGCTTGGATTTAAAAGCTGCTTCTGTGACTCCAGATCTGACATTCTCTTTCCTGAGCCACAATTCCTCCTGTTTCTAGTGTCTGATTTCCCACCTCGTTGCACATCAAAAACAGCAAATTAGGGGAGAAGGGTCTGAGATTGTAAGAGATGGGCTTCTGTAAGGAGCAAATGGAATAATGTATGTTAAGTCTTTGGCACACATTAAAACAATATAGAAATGTCTGTTGTCATTATTTAAGAAAATAGAAGAGTTTGTAGCATATTTTAAAGATAATAGGAAGAAAGAAGGCTTAGAATGTTTGAGCTGGAAGGAGCTTAGAAGCCATCACATCCCACCCTCTCTTTTCACAGATGGGGAAACTGAGGCACAGAGAGGTAAATCATACAGCATCTGAAGTGAGTCTTAAATTTAGATCTTCCTGACCCTAGGCATACAGCACTGTCAGCCAACTATTGTTTGCCTTTTACTGATTAGCTCCAATTTTTCTTGTATGTAGCTTGTTTGCACGTAGTTGTTTGCATATTATCTCCCCCATTAAACTGGGGGCTCCTTGAAGATGGGCTGACTTTTGGGGGGAAGGGATATCCCCGGCACTTATCTCAGCTCCTGACACATAGTAGTCACTTAATAAATGTTTTTTGGCTGATTATTAAAAGCCTACTATGTGCCAGGTGTTCTAAGTGCTAGGCATAGAGAATGAAACAATCCCTACTTCTAAGAACTTTACAATGTAAACTTTACATACCTGTTTGTTTATATGACTGTGTATATGTCTATGTTGAGAGAGATAATAAATATACTTGTATTTACAATATACAATTATATGCAATATACAATGTATACAATTTACAATATCCAAGTTCATACAATGTAGTTAAAAACAAGGTCGGGGGTTCACTAGCAGTTATGAGGATTGGGAAAGGCTACTCACTACCCCTTGGTGAAGTTTTCTTTCATTTTGTTTTCAGTTTTGTACTCACTAGCTCCAGGAAAACATAGACAATTCCCTACAGTTCTTTGATCTTCTGTTTCCCTATCTGTTAGATGGGGATAATCATAATTATAATTACCCCCTCCCAGAATTATTATGAGGAAAACCCTCTGTTAACCTTAAAGTACCATAGAAATGTGGCTTGTCATTTATACTAATAAATAAGTTTCCATTATATAGAACATTCATTGTATGTGGAATGCATTACCTCCAGATCATTGGTCCACTGATGCTGGGTAAATGAACTGCCACCTGATCATGACCTTGACTAAAACATTAAAATTTCCAATGACCAGCTCATAGTTTGTTCCTTCGGAAGTCCTATGACCATGGGTCCCCAGTGGACTTAAGATCAGTCTTTAAGAACCAGTGACAATGCTGGATATAGATTCAACAATGCTCTTGCCCCAATCTACTGAACCAGTTTTTTTCCTCGCTTGGCCAAGTTACCATAATTCTGTCTAGAAGTTCTAATAATGGCACCCCCAATAAAACATTATGAAAGCCAGCTGTTGAAATGGACCCATAAGACACTCCTTTCGTATCCTGCTACTTCCTCTGACGCAGCTAGGTAAGCAAGATTAGCCTTATTTTATGGACACAGAAATGAAGAGGAGAAGGGCTTGCCCAAGGCCACACAGCAAGTCAGAGGAGGAGACCAACTTGAGACTCAGAAATTCCTGGCTTGGACAACAGGTCCACTGCCTCTGGTCAAGTCCTGTTGCCAAGGGAGTGATGACAGATTGAGGCCCTTGCCAGCCTCCCTGACACGGGGAGACCTATGGACATCAACCAGCACCACCTAGTGGGAGAGAACGTCCAAACATCTTGGGAAATCGGCATTGTACTCTTGGGCACTGGACACCAAGAAGAGCCAAGATCCACTGGATCCTGAGTTTTTGAGTGATGGCAGATTGACTGCTATGATAGCAGAGGAAAAGAGGAAAAAGGAGGAGAGGACTTAACATCTTTACCCATGTTCTCAAGGAGGGAAAACAGGAGACACTGTAGTTGGGTGGGAAAAAATCAACTACCAAGCTAATGGACATGATGAGAGCATCCAACTAATCATCAATCAGTTGGTTACATAGACTTGCTATGAAATGTGATAATTGTTATAACATCAGAAGACCTGCATTCATTCCCCAGGTCAACTATTTACTTTCTATTTCTAAACCTCAGTTTCCTCATCCATAAATGAGGGAATTATATTAGTCTAGGAGTTTCTTCCAAGCTCTAAATCTAAGACCCTCTGATTTATTTGTTCCTAGTTCTCCACTTGGGAGCATGTTTCCAGGACTGGATAGCTAGTCCTCCATTATATTCACTAAGTTTACAAGATCTGTAGATACAGAGAAAGTTTTGGTAGCTAAGACACCTGTGATAGGGACATGTATACTATAAAGGAATCTAATTCAAATATTCCTTGTTTATATTTTGGAAGAAAAATTGACCCTTGAAATGTTTCCTCTCTGTGAAATAACCCAGACAACAAACATTTTATAGGAAGTCTTCCCCATTAGAATAATGAGCTTTTGGAGGTCAGTTACCATATTTTTACCTTTCTTTGTATTCCCAGTGTTTATCACAGTGCCTGGTACATAGTAGGTGCTTAATAAATGCTTCTTGATTGACTGAGGTCTATGTAATCTTCTAGATCATTCAACAATGATTGAATCTACTATTCCCATTTAGTTGGTAAGATTGTGGAAATTACCATCAGTCAGAAACTTTGGGGGAATTATTTGGGCTGGGCACACAGGAAAAGGGACGCATTACTGTTTTTGAATCCTAATTCCCTTTGGACAGACTACAGATGAGCCATGGATTGGACCCATTCCAGTAAAAGGAAAATGGGTTAGGTTTTCTTTGGAAAACTGCATGGTGCTATCATAGGATCACATATTTAGATTTCAAAGGGATCTCAGTGGTCCTTGAGTTCAATTTCTCCTTTTTATAGATAAGGAAACTGATATTCAGAGAAGCTAAGTGGGGAGGTGACACCAGCCAATCTCCAGGTCCCTTCCATCTCTGACCTACTATGTTCTCTGCTTTTATTAGGTCTACCAGGATGACTCCATATCCCAATGCCTTCAAAGTTATCAACTTTGATAACTAAGTTATCAAACTTAGTTGGAAACAACTAATTAATTGAGAATTAACCCTGTTTTTGTATAATAATCCTTGCATAATAAGAATAAGGATTTGCCTCAGAAACTCTTAGGGATATGCAATCTTACTGGTTGATCTTTCTGGTAATTAAAAAAAATACAGCAGATTATGTGCTTTACATCTATGGGTCAACTCTTCACCTCCACTGTAAGAACAGTTGACTAGCCAGAGGAGGGCAGCCAGGATGGTGAGGTTCTTGGAGAACTTGACAAAGGAGAGGCTCATTTGAAAGGAATGAAACATTTAGCCTAGAGAAGAGAAGACTGGGGTGGGACTGGAGGGTAGAGATGATGGATGCATTCAAGCAGCTAAAATTGAAGAGCAAAGACAGATGAAATTGATTCTACTCATCCCCAGAACTTGAAGCAATAGGAGGAATTGCAGCAAGGCAGCTTCAGGGTCAATTTGAAGAACCAATTCCTAACAGTTAAAATGATCCCAAAGTGGTATGAGCAAACTTGGAAATCAATAGGGTGCCCATCACTGGTAGTCTTTAATAAAAAACCAAATAGATGGAATATTACGTCCTTGAGGGCGAGTACTCTTTCATTTACCTTCTTGATCTCAGCATCTAGCTCATAGTTGAGCACTTAATCAAGATTGATTGCTTGATTGACCAGGTGATCCCTCACTGGGGACATTGTAGTGGGGGATTTTTTTCGGGTACAAACTGGACCTGAGAGTGGCCTCTGTTCTATGAATACTTAGGGATGGAGACTGGGACTGTAGCCATGTCTTCTGGCCATATATATCGAACAGTAACCATTATATGAATCATTCCAGTTCAACTCAACTCAAGTCATCCCCAGCCTAGAATCCCTGAGTCTCAGATTTGGAAAGGATTTCAGAGAACATAGAGTCCATCTCCTACTTGACCAAGGATCTCCTCTACACTTGAACACTCTTCTTGCCTTAACCCAGCACAAGATCACATTCATTTTTTTGACTGTCACATAAAACAGATGATTTATATTGATCTTGTAGTCCACTAAGACACCCAGATCTTTTTGCCCCAAGCTGTTGTCTCTCAGTACATCCCCTGATGAATTAAATTCTCTCCTCTGTGCTGTCCTCAGAGTTAGGTCCCTGTCATCCTAGGGAACCCTAAAAACAATAATGACAATTAAGGAAATGTGCCCAGAGAGCTTATCTATGAGTAACTCATTATATAATCACTCTGAATAGATGATTTAGCCCTGAAATAATGAACCCATGAGGCTTAAATGACAGCCCGTGCAAATCCTTAAAGGAATTAATACCAACTAGAAAGAAGAACAATTTATAGGGATACAGGGAATATAATTAGGGCTTAATGAGATGATAAAATTAACTAAAGGAAAATTTCAGTAGATTATCAGAGCTAGGCTGTGCAAGGGCACTGAGCCAAGCTGCATCAGTTAGCACTCAATGACACAAAGCTATAGGATCCTTTAGAGAATGTTTATGTCTTGGGAGGATGGATGAGAAGTCAACGAACATCTGTTTGTTAAGTGATTGGTTATGTTCTGGGCACTGGGCTAAATGCTGGGAATACAAACAAGCAGAAAAACAGTCCTTGTCTCTCTTTACATTCTAAGGAGGGAAAATAGCATTTGAAAGGTAGCTGAAAAGTGAGGGAGGGAAGGTAGAGAAGAAGGTATGGGGGAGAGGAGGGAGAGAAGGTATGTGGGGAGGGGAAGACTGAAGAAGTCCATAGAGTCAAGAGTGGAACCAGGAGAGTATTGGAGGAGAAAATATGGCTGGCCTAGCCACTTTATTGAAATGGAGGGTCTGGGAAGAACTGGCCAACCAGAGGAGAGGGCTGAAGAGCTGGAGAGATCTTCTAGGTATAGAAGGCTGCTGGGGCTTGGAGAATCAAGAATCACCAGGGGATCCAGGCAGAGGTGGGAGAGTCAATCAAAGAAGGGAATATGGATTAGACTTAAGAATCTTTCTGGTCTTTAATATGTTTTTATTTCTTTTGTTAAATATTTTCTAATTACATTAAACAATTTTAACATTCATTTTTTTAAAATTTGAGTTCCAAATTCTCTCCCTCCCTTCCTTCTCCTGCCCCTTGAGAAGACCAGAAATATGATATTGATTATACATGTGAAGTCAAGGAAAACCTACTTCTGTATTGGCCATTAACAATATTATTTAAGCCTCCACTGTGAATCAGATGTCACACTACACCCTGGGAATGCAATGATCAGAATGAAAATTAAAAAAAGGAGCTTAGATTTTCACTCTCCTAGGGCGATGGGGAGGAAGAGGCAATCCTGAACAAATAAGCGTAACACAGAATTGGAGGACAGTTTGAACAAGTGGGGACTTGGGCAAGAGGAGGAAGCAATGCCTGAGTCAAGCCTCATCAGTCAGTCAGTCAGTCAATCAATCAATAAGCACTTATTAAGCCCCTACCGTTTGCTTGGTGCTGGGAACACAAACAGTAAATGAAGCCCTCACCAGTCTCAGAGAATTTACATCTTAATGTCTTAATGGAAGGACAATAGGAATGTACAAGAGTGCGTGTGTGTGTGTGTGTGTGTGTGTGTGTGTGTGTGTGTGTGTGTGTATATATATAAGCCTGGAAAGGGAGCTTGGGGCAAGGTATGGAAGGGCTTTAAAAACTGAACAGGCATCTCTATCTGATTGTAGAGGTAATGAGGAGGGAGCCCTGGAGCTGACTGAGTGGGGAGTCTCAAGCTTGGGTCAGGTCAATTCTTGAACAAAGGATTAAAGCTAGAACTCACATTCTAGGATGGAGCAGAGACTCCCTAATGACATGACATACAACCAGTGATGACGTTTCTATAGCAATTTAAGAGTATAAGACGCTTCCCCCACAAATAACCCCAACAAGTACAGAGTGCCAAGTCATGAGATCCCTCATTTACAGAGAAGGGTCCTGAGGCCTGGAGGAGCAGAGGAGCTCACTGCCATGACCCAGCCAAGAAGCATCAGCCAGATTCCAAGCTCGAGGCTCTTTCCACTATACCACACTGGGCATGAGATTGCCAACCCTGGCAGTCTCCACACCTGGAGTAATATCAGTGTGGAAAGCATTGCCCAGCATTTCCATAGGGCCACAGGATGCTGGGAAGTGGCTACTGTGGAATCTACAGGCAGGAGAGGAAGAGAAGGGCAGGGCCTGCTCAGGGAGAAGCTCACCTGAGACTCAGCCACCCCATTACTATTTATAAAATGTCTGCTCTTCGGAGGTAGTGATTGGCCAATAGATGAGCTTTCCACTGGGGCCCAGGCTCCAGTCACTTCCAGAATGTCACCCTCATCATGGCCCTTTCCTTTCCAGTACCTTTCTAGTGCTGTCTCCCTCCATTAGAACATAAGCTCCTTGAAGGTAGGGGCTGCCTTGCTTGTTCTTATTTGTACCTCTATGGTCAGCATAGTTCTTGGCACATAGTAGGCCTTAATAAAGGATTTCTAGCTGTATACCTTAGTTCTTAGTATAGAGTAGGCCCTTCTTGTCCAGTCATTTCAGTCATGTCTAACTCTTCCTGACCCCATTTGGGATTTTCTTGGCAAAGCTACTGGAAGGGTTTGCCATTTCCTTCTTTGGCTCATTTTGAAGATGAGGAAACTGAGGCAAACAAGGTTAAGTGAGTTGCCCAGGGTCCCATAGCTAGGAAGTGTCTGGGAAGGCTGGATTTGAACTCAGGTCTTCCTGAGTCTAGGCTCTCCTTTCTATCCACTCTCAGCTAGCTGCACTAATGGCCTTTATTAAGTGCCTATGAATTGATTTCTATTTTAATTCTTTTTCCTCGATAAGTAGGTGCTGATCTCTGTTTCATTCTGTCAGGGCTTTTAGCTTCCTCCTTATTAGGCTCCCAAGGGCAAAGCTCTGGGCACCCCACCCTAGTTAAGGCTCTGCCCCATCAGTGCACACAGCTGATCTGCAGGGTTGTCTCTGCTTTCTGACGGAGGGGCAGGACCATCTCTTGCTGCTTTTTCTGTTGCTTAATACAACTTCTTTCTGTAGGCAGAGTTGGAAGCTGGGGCAACCACAAAAATAAACAAAGGAGATTCTTTGAAAACACAACGGCTTCACACATACCCCACTGCAGATGTGTGATGAGGCCAGTGGAGCTTTGCCAAGATGCGGCTGCTCCCAGGGAAGCTCTGAACCACTACCACCCTGACTCCTCCTTGCAATGCAGCTGGGAGACGAATGGAGCTGAGCATCCAGCGACCAGAGAGCTCGCTTACAACAATGCCCCCCATCTTCCACGTCACTGTGGGGAGAAGCTGAGCAAAGCTTCAGCACTGAGCTGAGGCTTGTCTATGAGGACAGGACCAGCCTCAATCCTAGGAGAGTTTCCTTCTCACACACTTGCTACGGGCTATGCTATGGGGAGACACACTCCCTGCCCTCAAAGGGCTTACAGTCTGAGAGGGGGGTGATACTATCAGAGATGTTGTCCCACGTTAAGTGAATTAAATGGGGCAAAACAAAGTTCAAGCTAGGTGCCATTTACTGACTCCTCAATTTTATACAGGTGAAAACAAGGCCCATAAAATGGGACTGATCACAAGTCAGTAGCAGAACCAGAAGGTGACCTCTCGTCCTTTGACTTAGGAACTCAATGGCCAACAAGGTTGGGAAGGGGTGGCATTCCAGGCATTGAAAACAGCTTCTGTAAAGGCAGGGCAGCCTTGGGTTACTTTCATTGTTCCTGGAATAAGCATCATTCTTCCTCACTCGTTCATTCAACGCATCTTTACTGAAGGCTCTACTGCTGCCATGACCAGGAATTGATCAAGTTGCTTCATTTCTCTGGGATCCCATTCCCTGGTATAACAAGATGGTGGCATCAGAGTCAACAAGCATTAATCAGACACCTACTGTGTGCAGAGCACATGACAGGCCCTTGGGCAGAAAGAAGACACTCTACCTGCCCTCATGGTGCTTAGAGTCTAGGAGAGAGTGATCTATAAATTCTCTTTTGCTTTAAATTTTTGTAGCATAAAGATTGGGAAGGTTGGGGCCATTTTCCAGGGTTCAGAACTGGAAAAGACCTTAGAGACTGGCAGGTCTGACTCTCACACATCACACAGGAGGATATGGAGGCCTGGAGTGGTTGGGATTTGGCCACAGTCAACACAGGTGGTTAAATGGTAGAACCAGGACTTGCACACAGGTACCTCAGCTCCAGCTTTCAGGGCTCCTTCCACTCCAGACAGCTTTTCAGGCCTGCCTCTTTCATTCTGACTATTGATAGAACTTGACCTTGGGCAGAAATAAGATACTCTGCCTGATCTCATGATGCTTCCAGCCTAGGAGACAGTGACCTTTGGAATGCAAAGGTCAGCAGATTTGGCTCCTTCAATAAGAAGTAAGGATAGAGATTACTCCAGTCTTAGGAAGTTAAATCACCTTTGTGGCTGTAATGACCTCTACAAGGGCATTCTGTGGGCTCAAGGACAATCTTGCCCCAATGACAGGCACAAATTTGGTCTAGGAGAGAATGTGGGCTAGTGGAATAAGAGCTGGTCGCTTTTCATTCCAGATTTGCCCAGCTATGGGCACTTGAATGAATAAATGACAGAGAAGCACAGACAAAGACTCAGAGAGACACAGAGACAGAGAGATAGACAGACAGAAAGAAGGAAGAAAGAAAAAAGAAGAAAAGAAAGAAAGAGGGAGGGAAGAAGGAAGGAATGAGAGAAGACAGGAATGAGAGAAGAAGGAAGGAAGGAAGGAAAGAAGGAAAAGAAGGAAGCAAGAAGGAAGTCCTTGCCCCCAAGCTTTTACATTCTGTTGGGAAAGATAAAACAAAAGGTAGTGCAGTTTTGTGGAAAGCGGGTGGGTTTCAGAGGACCTGGTATCCAATCCTGGTTACACTCTCTGTGTAGTCTTGGCCAAGTTGCTTGACTTTTCTGTCTCCTCCTATATAACGTGAGAACTAAATGACCTCTGGGGTCGAGTCCAGGTCTAAATCTCTGGTCCCATCTGCACATAAAAATACCAGGTTATTTAAAGAAGACAGGATTGATTGCTGCAACACTTTCAAAGAGGAGATGGCACTACTCTTTGAAAGAAGGTGAGGATTCTGAAATGTAAGGAGGTAAGGAGGGGGACTAAATTTTATTCAAATGCTGGGATGTGAGAAATGTAATGTTTAGTTTTGAGAGAGCTAGTTCATTTTCCAATTTGACTGGAACACAGAATGCCTGAACATGAGATTAGATTGCATAGGAAGGTAGGGGTCATATTGGAGAGGACCTTAAATACCAGCCTGAGGAGACTATGTTTTATCCTGGAGACACTTTTTAAGTAGGGGAGA
Organism: Gymnobelideus leadbeateri; assembly: GCA_011680675.1. Taxonomy (NCBI): domain Eukaryota; kingdom Metazoa; phylum Chordata; class Mammalia; order Diprotodontia; family Petauridae; genus Gymnobelideus; species Gymnobelideus leadbeateri. The sequence goes on along the minus strand of WOXC01003680.1, from coordinate 178,056 downwards.
GACATGGTCATGTTTTTCTTTATTTAGTCTTTTATTTTTCCCAAGTTACACATAAAAACAAATTTTAATATTTGTTTTTAAAATTTTGAATTCCAAATTCTCTCCCTCCAGTTCAACCCCCTCATTAAGAAGGCATGCAATTCAATATAGGTTATATATGTGGAGTCATGCAAAACATTTCCATAATAATCATGTTGTGAAGGAAAACATAGACAAAAAAGACCTCAAGAAAAATAAATTTTAAAAAGTATGCTTCAATCTGCATCCAGATACCATCAGTTATGGGGATGGATAGCATTTTCATCATAAGTCCTTCAGAATTATCTTGGATTGTTATATGCTGAGAATAGCTAAATTATTCACAGCTAATCTTCTTACAATGTTGCTCTTATTTTGTACACACTATATTTCACTTTTCATCAGCTCATACAAGTCCCTCCAGGCCTTTCTGAGAGTAGCCCACTTATCATTTCCCGTAGCACAATGGTATTCCATCACAATTACATATCACAATTTGTTCAGTCACTCCCCAATTGATGGACATTCCCTCAATTTCTGATCCTTTGCTCCCAGAAAAGAGTTGTTATAAATATTTCTGTACATATAAGTCTTTTTCCTTGTTGTTGTTATTGGGTTGTCAATCACCTATCAGTGGTATTGCTAGGTCAAGGGGTATGCATGATTTTATAGCCCTTTGTGCATAGTTCCAAGTTGCTCTACAAAATGGTTGGATCAGTTCACAACTCCACCAACAATACATTAATGCCCCCATTTTAATACATTCTCTTTACCATTTATCATTTTCCTTTTCTATCCTATTACACAATCTAACAGGTATGAGGTGGTACCTCAGAATTGTTTTAATTTGCATTTCTCCAATCAATAGTAAGTTAGAGCATTTTTATATGGCTATAGAGAACTTTGATTACTTCATCTAAAAACTATACATATATTTTGATCATTTATAAACAAGGGAACACCTTTTTTTAAAAATAAATTTGACTCAGTTCTCTATATGTTTGAGAAATAACGCCTTTATCCAAAAAATGCTTGAGTTTTTTTTTACTTTTTACTTCATCCTATTTCTCCATTTATTCTATTCTCCCTCCTTTCACCCTGTCCCTCCTCAAAAGTGTTTTACATCTTTCTGACTACCCCCTCCCCCAATCCTTCTAACACCACCACCACCCCTTCTTCTTACCCCTTTACCCTCCTATTTTCCTGTAGGGTAAGATGGATTTCTATTCTCAATTGAGTGTGTATGTTATTCCCTCTGAGCAAGTCTGATGAGAGTAAGGTTCACTTATTCCCTCTAACCTCCACCTGCTTCTCCTCCACTGTAAAAGCTTTTTCTTGCCTTTCATGTGAGATAATCTATCCCATTCTCTTTCTCCCAGTACATTCCTCTGTCACCCCTTAATTTTATTTTTTAGATGTCATCCCTTCATATTCAACTTATACCTGTGCCCTCTGTCTATATACTTCTTCTAACTGCCCTAATAATGAGAAAGTTCTTATGAGCTACAAGTATCATCTTCCCATGTAAGAATGTAATCAGTTTAGCCTTATTAAGTCCCTTCTGATTTCCCTTTCCTGTTTACATTTTTATGCTTCTCTTGAGTCTTGTATTAAAAAGTCAAATTTTCTATTCAGCTCTGGTCTTTTCATCAAGAGTGCTTGAAAGTCCTCTATTTCATTGAATATAAATTTTTTCCTGAAGAATTATGCTCAGTTTTGCTGGGTCTCTGGTCTCTTGATTGTAATCTTAACTCCTTTGCTCTCTGGAATATCATATTCCAAGTCCTCTGATCCTTTAATGTAGAAACTGCTAAATCTTGTGTCATCCTAACAGTGGCTCCATGGTACTTGAAATGCTTCTTTCTGCTGCTTGCAATATTTTCTCCTTGACCCAGGAGCTCTGACTTTTGGCTATAATATTCCTGGGAGTTTTCATTTAGGGATATCTTCCAGGAGGTCATTGGTGGATTCTTTCAATTTCTATTTTACCCTCTGGTTCTAGAATATCAGGACAGTTTTCCTTGATAATTTCTTGAAAGATGATATGTAGATCTTTTTTTTTTTTTGATCATGGCTTTCAGGTAGTTTAATAATTTAAAAATTGTCTCTCCTGGATCTGTTTCCCAGGTCAGTTGTTTTTCCAATGAAATATTTCACATTATCTTCTATTTTTTCTCTCTTTTGGTTTTGTTTATTGTTTCTTGATTTGTCATAAAGTCATAAGCTTACATTTACTCAATTCTAATTTTTAAGGAATTATTTTCTTCAATAAACTTTTGGATCTCCTTTTCCATTTGGCTAATTCTGCTTCTTAAGGAGGTTTTTTTTTTTCCTCCAGTGAATTTTTGTGCCTCTTTTTCCATTTGATCAATTCTGCTTTTGAAGACATTCTCCTCCTTATTGGCTTTTTGGACCTCTTTTACTTTTTGGTCTAGTCTGTTTTTTAAGATGTTATTTTCTTCAGTATTTTTTGTGTCTCCTTTAACAAGCTATTGACTTGTTTTTCATGATTTTCTTGCATCACCCTCATTTCTTTTCCCAATTTTTCTTCTACATCTCTTGCTGGATTTTCTATTTTTTTGAACTCTTCCATGGCCTGATACCAATTCATATTTTTCTTGGAAGCTTTGGAAGTAGGAGTTTGACTTTGCTATCTTCTTCTGAATGTATATTTTGATCTTCTTTGTCACCACAGCAACTCTTTATAGTCAGATTTTTTCTGTTGTTTGCACATATTCCCAACATTTTACTTGACTTTTAACTCTATGCTAAAGTGGGGTTTTGCTTCCATGGTGGAGGGTGCACTATCCCAAGCTTCAGGGGCTTTGTGCAGCCATTTTCAGGGATACTTCTAGGGATCTGCGAATTTTCAGTTCTTCTAAGGTGGTATGATCTAAGGAGAGGTGTTTACTAGTCTCCTGGCCTATGTTCTGGTCTGTGAATGACCACAAGCACTCTTTTCTGCCCCAGAAATATGAAAAAGATACCTGTTCCACTGTGGCCACAAGCTCTGGTGTGCTAGTGCTCCTCCTCACCCTGGGACTGACACCCAGGATTGGAAGCCAGATTGGAATATGGACAAAATAACAGAGTCCTGCCTCAGTGCTAAGAAAGTGACTCCTGTAATCTCCTTCTGACTGGTTGTTCCACCCCCTTACCATCTGTGATCTGAGAGCTCTGGAAGCAGCCACTGCTGTTGCTGACTCAGTGGCCTCCGAGGCCTGCTCCTGGCTTGCTGGGGTTGGGGCTGTGCTGATGTAGCCTACACTGGTCTGTGCTCCACTCTCGCTTTAGTGCAACGGATCCTCCCTGCCAACCTTCTAAATTGTCTTGGGCTGGAAAATGGTTTCACTCTGTCTTTTTGTGGGTTCTGCCCACCACTCTAGGATTTGTTTAGAGTCATTATTTAAAGGTATTGGGGGGGGGGTTGGAGGAGAGCTCAGATACGTCTCTTCTTTTATTCTACCACCTTGGTTCTACCTCCATGTTTTACTTTAAAAAGATTATTTTGGAAACTATACAGAGGATGAATTGGTGAGGGTTTGGAAAGAGGGAGATCAATTAGGAAGCTCTTATAGTAGCTCAGGAGCTCAGAGAGTAAGGACCTAACTTAAGGGGATGGATGTGAAAGATGTGGATAAAGAATGAACAAGACTTAGCAACTGATTGGGATTTGGCAATGGGAGAGACAAGCTTAGACAGGGAGAGAAAAGAGTTGAAGGCACCTCTGAGGATACAAATGCATGTGACTGTAGAAAAGATAGTATTCTTGGGCTAGATAGAGGATTTTGGAGAGGTGGGGCAGATAAGAAGATAATGAGTTGTCTTAAGTGCTGCTGGAATGTCCAGCAAGTACTTGGCAGCCTGGAACTTAAATTTGAGAGAGAAAGGAGTGGGGGAGGAGAGAAAGAGGTGGGGAGGGGACTTGACAGAGATTTTTGAGTCATCTTCATGGAGATGGAAATTGAATCCATAAAAGCAGATCGGGTCACAAAGGGAGACGTTATATAGAAGAGAATAGCGTCTAGCAATGAGCCTTGGGGGGGTTATTTATACTTGGGACATGGGAGAGAGATGATCATCCAATCAAAGGTTGAGAAGAAGCACTTGAACAACTGAGGGAAGAACCAAGAGAGGAATGTCTTTCAGTGAATCCAAGGGAAGAGTGAGTATCCAGGAAGATGGGGTAGTCGACGTTGTCAAAAACTGTTGAGGTCAAGGATGATGAGAACTGAGAAAAGATGATAAGATTTAACAGTTATAAAATCCTTGCTTAGAACTAGACAAAAATAACAAAATCCATCTGGAGAAACCAAAGGCTAAGAATCTCCAAGGAATTAATGAAAAAAGTAGGAAGGAAGAGGCAACATCAGATCTCAGATGAACTACAAAACAGTCATTAATTACAATGATTAGCATTTATAGAGCAGTTTGAGGTTTGCAAAGCTCCTTATAAATATTATCTCCTCTGAGCCTCACAACAAACCCTTTAGGTGCTATTATTATTTCGATTTTATAGATGAAAAAACAGAGATGGGGTCACACAGTTAATAAGTTGTATGAAGCTTGATTTGAACTCAAGACTTCCTAATTCCAGGTCCAGTGCTCCTAGACACTAGCCTGCTTAGCTGTCAGGTTAGAAAATAAGAAAGCTGAAAATAGATCAGATTTGGTGCACAGTATTCAGAAACAAATATAGTTGCATGGCTCTGCATAAACCCAAACTACTGAGAAAAGAGCATATGATTCCACACAAACTTCTGGGCAAACTAGGGAGTAATCTGGTAGAAAGTAGGTCTAGACCAGCATCTCACATTACACACCACAAAAAGCACCAAGCAGATGCATTACCTAGAAGGTGAGCTCATAAATCAACTAAGGGAGAGAGGAGGGCTATACCAATCATGGCTGTAGATGGGGGAAATTCTTGGCTAAAAAAATAAAAAAAATAATCAGATAGGATCAGAGGAGATAAAATAGATAAAACAATCTGTCAGTTTTGATGACATAAAACTGAAAGATTTGGACACAAAATAAAATCAAGGGAGGTATAATAAAAAGGGAAATAGGTAACCAAAAACAAAATCTTTGTGGTAAATTTCTGATAAAAGTCTGACATTAATGATATCTAGGAAGTTCGTACAAATAAATAAGAATAAAATTCACCGCCTAATAGTTAAATGGTCAAAGAATAGGAATGGGAAGATCGCAAAAGAAGAAATATGCGCTATTAAATCATTCCTGGGAGCTCCCTGCAAAAACTGTTTGAATAGAATGGTGAGTCAGAAGCCAGATGGCAAGGGGTTGAGAAATGAGTGGGTGGTGAGAAGGTAGGGTCAATGAGAGTAGAAGAGGTTTTCTATGATTATAGAATCATAGACTAAGAGTTGGAAAGGACTCAAGAATCATCTAGTGCAACCCCATCATTTTACGGAAAGGAAGGAGAGATACCAAATGAGAGGATGGCCATGTGACTTGCAGATTCTTACGAGTGGAGATGGGCACATTTGTAGGCAACAGAGAAGAAGCTAAAGATCATGCCCAAACTCCTGAAAGAGATGAAACAGGAGGAAGGCAAAAGGTTTGCCTTGGAAAGGAAAATTATTATCCCTCAATGACTGAAGCAAGGAAGGAGGGAGGGGTGAACAGGTAAAAGGGTTTTGAAGTGTGGAGACCAGTGAGTGAGCCTTCTGGCAGAGAGGTTCAGTGTCTTCAGTAAACAGAAGCCAAGGCCCATTGTTGAGGCACCTGGGTGGAGATGATGTTGGAGGCTTTGGGAGACTGAAGATTTGTAATGGCAACTGCTGGAAACATGACAGACAGACAATCAGGGGAGAATAAAAGGATTGTTAATGGTGAGGTTACAGTAAAGATTGGACAAAATGAATTTCTTTTTTGCTGTTTTAATTTTTAATTTCTTTTTAACATTAATTTTTTAAAAAATTTGAGTTCAAAATTCTCTCTTGTCCTGCCCCCATTCATTAAGAAGGCAAATAGTATGACAACAATTTTACTTATGAAGTCAGGCAAAACACATGTCCATATTAGCTATGTGGCAAGAAACATAAAGAAAATGGAAAAAAAGTATGCTTCAATCTGCACTCAGTTCATCTTCATGGATCCTTTAGGATTGTCTTGGATTATTGTCTTGACCAGAGAAATTAAGTCATTTCCACTTGATCATCATCAAAATTGCTGTTACTGTGTACACTGTGCTCCTGATTCTGCTTTGTACATAAGTCTTCTCAGATTTTTCTGAAACGATCCTTCTTGTCATTACTTTTTCTAAAAAAATTATTTATTTTTAATTTCCAACATATACTCCCATCTCTCCCCTCCCCCTAGCCCAAGATGCTGTGCCATTTGATATAGGCTCTACATATACATTGATATTAAATCTATTTGCACATTAGTCATGTTGTAAAGAAGAATTAGAACCAATGGGAGAAGCCACAAGAAAGAAGAAACAAAAAAAAAAGAAAAAAAGAGCAAATAATATACTTAAATATGCATTCAGATTCCATAGTTCTTTTTCTGGATGTGGATAGCATTTTCTATAGAGAAGTCCTTTGGAGTTGTCTTAGATACTTGCATGGCTGAAAAAGAGCTAAGTCTATCAAAATCAGTCTTTGTTGCTGTTACTGTATACAATGTTCTCCTGGTTCTGCTAACTTCACTCAGCATCAGTTCATATGATTCTTTCCAGGTTTTTTTCTGAAGTCCACCTGCTCCTCATTTCTTATAGCACAATAGGTGATGGTCAGAAAGGGGAATTTCGGAGTCCAAGATCCTGTGGAGATAGCTCCATTTTTGGGGAGGGAGGAAAAAGAAATTTATTAACCATTATTATTATTACTAAGTGTGTTTCTTTGCCAAAACATTCTGGCAAATAAAACCCTAAATGTTGACTTAAATATTGCTAAGTGGTACAGTGACTAGAGCAGCTGGCTTAGAGTCAGTGAGACCTGAGTTCAAACCTGGCCTTGGGCACTTATTAGCTGTGTGACCCTGGGCAAGTCACTTCACCCTGTTTGCTTCAGTTTCTATAAAATAAGTTGAAGAAGGAAATGGCCAACCACTCCAGTATTTTTTACCAAGAAAACCCCAGATGGGGTCATGGAGAGTCTGAAAAGTCTGAACAGCAACAAATATTGACTGAGTCTTTAAGACAATACAATACAATCTTGATGGAGAACATTCAGATTGAAGGGATGTTAGCTGCCTCTCGTTTTGTAAATGATGGAAATGGAAGCCAAAGAGACAGAACGGTTTGCCTCAGATCAGCCAGCTGGTCCATATCTATCCAGGACTCAGGGCTCCTGCTGCAACTCAGGCTCTCTTCACAGCCCATGTGGCCCCTTGTATGTCCAGGGTTCCAAGATCAAAGAATACAATGTGAAACGATCTCACAAAGAAACTAGTCTTATCCTACACCCTATCACCACCTGACAAATGATTGTGAATAACCAGACTCCAACTAACTACAATCCTCACTTAGCTGGACTTTCTCCCTTCACTCCTAGAGCTAATACTGAGAATAGTTTGGGAGCTAAGACAGTGGCATGCCAGAAGAAAATACAGTTAAAACAAGAAAGTAGGGACAGATTAGTCAGAAGGTCTGTGTTCAAACCCTGGCTCTGCTATTTATTTCCTGTGTGACCTTGGACAAGTCACTTACCCCTCTCCAGGCCTTGTTTTTTTCATGTGTAAAATAAAGGAGTTGTACTAGATCACGTCAAAGTTCCCTTAGTTCAGTGCTGAAATCCTGGAGTCAATTTCTAAAAAGAATATCAGCAATAAGGGCTGAATTTTTATTTAGTTATAGATTCAGAGCTAGAAGGTACCTATAAGTTCAGTCCTATCACTTTACAGAAATGGAGGCTAGAGGCATTAAGCGGCTTATGCAGGTCACATAGTAAATATATCAGATAACATTGATTTCCTGTCTTCCTGACTCTGACCAAGCTCAGCTCTCTACCCACCAAGCCATCCAACTGCCTTTGTCAACCCCCCTAGCCTAGATTCAGTACGTATTTCAGAACCCTTCCTTCCTCAAGCCCGAAGTCCTGCAGGAATTATGGACACCCAGGCTTTAGAACCCTTCCCTTCACTAGGCACTGAGTCACAATGATGAAGTCACTTCCAATGAAGCCCAACAATGGAAAATTGTGTTTCTTTCTTTGAATTCCAGCTCTGTTTCTCATTAACTTTGTTAATTAGCACATTATTTCCCTTCAATACATCCACAATCCAGTTAAACTGACTTTATGATTGTCCCTTATTTAAGGCATTGTCCCTCTGCTTTTGCACTGCCTGTGTCCCATGTCTGGAATGCGCTAACTCTTTTTTAAAAATTAATTAATCCATCATTTTTAGTTTTCAACATTCACTTTTATAAGATTTTGAGTTCTAAATTTTTCTCCTTTCACCTCCTTCCCAAGACAGCATGCAATCTGATACAGACCAGACATGTACAATCATATTAAACATACATTTCCACACTGGTCATATTAGAATGCACTCACTCTTTACTTCTGCTTCTGAGAATCCCCAATTTCTTGCAAAACTCAGATTGAATTCCATATTGTATATGAGGTCTTTCCTGATCCTGTCTCTCTCCTCTCCCCACAGCTCTTGGTGTCCTCACTTCCCACATCAACTTGTATCTATTTTGCATATATCCTGTATATGCTTATTTATGTATATAAAGAAAAGATATATTTTCCCTATAGAACATAAGTTCCTTGAAGGCAGGAAATATTTCACTTTGGTCTTTGTGTCCCTAGCACTTATCACAGCACTGAAAATATAGAAGGCACTAAATAAATGTTTATTAACTGACTGACAAGTCAATTGAGTTTGTTTTGTTGTTGTTATTCAGTCGTATCTAACTCTTGTCAACCCCATTTGGGGTTTTCTTGGCAGAGATATCAGAGTGGTTGCCATTTCCTTCTCTAGCTCATTTTACAGATGAGGAAACTGAGGCAAACAGGGCTAAGTGACTTGCCCAGGGTCACACAGCTAATCAGTATCTGAGGCCAGATTTGAATTCAGATCTTCCTGATTCAAGACCCAGCACTCTCCACTGTGCCACCTAGCTGCCCTTAATTGATTAGGTAATCTTAGACAAGTTATTTTTTACTAAGCCTCTGTTTCCTCCTTCATAAAATAAAAGACTGGATGACATTAACAATTCTCAAAGATATCTAGGAGTCTCCAAGACCCTTTCAGACAAAAAGTGTTAAAGTAAAAACTATTTTCATATTTTAATTTCTAATATGGTAAATAGCAATAGATATAACACATTAAAAAAAACCTTTTTGGAGGAGGTCGTCAATAATATTTAAGAATATAAAAAACTCCTGGGACCAAAAAATTTGAGAATCACTGAACTGTTTACATTCTTTTACCCTGAATTTCTTTAATTTTCTCTGACTGTTCCCATTTTCAAAATAATCTTAAGATGTCTTAATTTCTGCATGGTTAGTATTATAGACATAACCCACAGAAACAAAAACTCTTTGGAGGAATCCTCAACAATGTTTGAGAGAGTAAAGGACTCATGGGACAAAAACATTTGGGTGCCACTGAGTTATGTTCCTAAGCATCGATGCATTCTTTCAGCTGAAATCTTTTCATTTTCTCTGACTTTCTTTCCCCATTCAAAAAAACAAAAACAAAAACAAAACAAACAAACCCAACTAATTGTCACTTTTCATGTGTCCAGGAAATGGATGGCTTAAGCACACTCTGCATTTATTCAAGTTCTGCTCCACTGTACATTCTTTGTCATGTTTCTGTCTGGGTCATTTCTTAAATTTCTCTTTTCCCAGTTTTATATGTCAGGGCTGCAGACTTGAAATGGGAATGACTACCTAGTCTGGAATCTCGCCTCCTGACACAAAGCCCCATGGTTAGTGCATTCTAAACATCTGTTCTTAGATGTCTAATTATCAGCAAAATGACTGTGTTCCACTTGGTCCACTTGGTTATTAACAAGGGCACTAATGAGTTCTCAAAAAAACCCTATTCCAACAGTTGAGAAAACTGTGCCCCCTTCATAGGGTTGCCAGAAATAGAAGGAGTGAGACCTGCTCTGTTTTATTTTTGAATTGTCTCCACATTTTTCCTCCCCTCACTGGACTTCCATAGAGGGGATCATTAGAAGAATCATGCTTAATCCTCGTGTGTGGTAAGGAACAAGCCCTTTAGAGTTCCCAAATCAGGACAACAGTCTCAGTCCTTCCTTGGTAGCTTTCAAAGGAGTATATTGGATTAATCACAGAGCACCCATTTCTCTCTCTGTTTTTCCAACATGACACCTGTCCATGGACACAAGTGGCAACAGGGATTAGCCAACAACAAAATTGAGTCAGTTTATCCCAGGCAGTAGAGTGCTGGATTTGGCATCAGGAAGACCTGGGTTTGAATCTCGCCTCAGCCATTTGATAACTGGGAAAGTTATCTTTCTTAAACTCTGTAATTATCTGTAAAATTGGGATAATCATAGCTCCTAATCCATAGGGCTGTTGTGAGCATTTTACAAATCTTGTTTTTGTGGTTACCTACAGAGCATTTAGACTAGAGGAAGCCAATCAGAAAGGTCAGTCCATCAGTCAACTAGCATTTATTTCTTTTTTCCACTTAATAGTATTTTGTTTTTTTTCCAATTAAATGTAAAGATAGTTTACAACATTCACTTTTATTATATCCTGAGTTACAAACTTTTTTTTTCTCTCTCCTTCCCTCCACTCCCCACCCCCCAAGAAGGCTAACAATCTGATATGGGCTATACATGTATAATCATATTAAACATATTTCTACATTCAACAAGCATTTATTAAGTTTTTCCTGCATGTGAGGCACTGTGCTAGGGGCTAGAGATACAAAGAAGGGCAAAGGCTTAAGTTTATGCCATATGGTGATTGGTCAAAGTAACTGGGAATGTTTAGTCTGGAGAAGAGAAAACTCACTGGGGACATGGTAAGCATCTTCATAGCATCTAAATATTTCATGTGAAAGAGTGTCCAGCTGTGCTCCACTTGACCCCAAAGGTCAGAACCAGAACAATGGGAAGTGGCTATAGGGACAAATTTAGGTCTTCTGTAAATGTCTTCAGTCCTGGCTTCACTATCCCTGTCCGGCTGCTGTGATTCCTTCTTTGGGTTCTTGGTGCACCCAGAGAGGTTGGGATGTCTCTTCTCTCAGGCCATTGGCTTGAGTTGCGTGTTTCTTCACTCTTAGCCAATAGCATGGACCAGCATCCTGGTTCCATTTAACATCTAGCTTTTACAAAGGGCTATTTAACTTAAAGTCATAGCACTAATAAAGGCACAAACATTTCCCTCCAACTCTTCAGGGAGTATGCTCTCACCTACATATACCAACCCAATCTCTGGGGATTGAGGGCTCAGACTTAGCAGTTTCTATATGGCATTGGTCCAATCAAGTTCATGTTCAATGGAGGCTTTATAGGCTCAGCTGCTGCTAGGAACTCAGACTCTTGGACTTCCCATTTCTCAAACCCCTTCAGGCTCACTCTCCTGACCTTTTGAAATTCACAAAAATGTCTGAGTCTCCAAATTAATTTACTTTCCATAGAATGAAAGAACAAATGTTGAGGTGGAGGACTGGGGCTCATTTTCACAAGATCACTTGTTCCCCTTGGAGGGCAAGGATTCCAAATCTCTCCCCTTCCAGTATTGTCTCCACTGGACACTAAGGAAGTGTCTGGTCTTCTAGTGTCTTCTGAAGGTGCAATCTGTTTCAGCTACAAAGTCAATTAAACCCAATTAAAACCAATTTCAGGAAAGTCTGCACATGCTCAGTGTCTCCAAGGCACTCCCATAGTTTGGTTCCCCAACATCCTCCCTATGGAGAGTAAATTCAGAGGCCCTTGATCAGGTGCCACTGGCCCTTAGGTAGAGAAAACTTTTCCAACAGCAACAATTTTCCCAGTGTGGAATGAGCTGCTTTGGAGGGAGGTGGTGAGTTTGCCCATCCCAGGGGTTTTGGAGCCAAAACTGAACAATCACTCTTTGTAAAAGCTGTGGAGGGCATTCCTTTTCTGGTGACCATTGAACTAGATGGCCATTGGGGTCATGTTAAATGCAGTTCTGTGATTTTGGGATGTTGCCAGCTTATACTTATTCCTTAAAAGACACTCTCTCAACAAGAGGCAGTGTGGGGAAGAAACACTGGTTTGGGGTTGAGATCACTTGGGTGCAAATCTGACCCCACTACTTTCTGCCATTGGACCTTTACTGAAGTTCCTTCACCTGCCTAGGACCTCACTCTCCTCCTCTGAAAAATGAGGGATTGGAACCAATCATCTCCAAGCCCATGTCCAGCTCTGTGGGAAGAAGACCTTTGACACTGTTATAAATGTCACATTTGAAACCACTTCAAATATGGGTGCGGAGTCCACATGGGACAAAACCATGTGTTACAAAATAGAAGCATATGGATTAACATGCAAATCTGGAAAGACTCCCACAATCCTCTCCCCCCACCCTACGCCCAGAGTGAATGCTCTGGGGGAGCTGTGCCAGACCAGACCAGAATACCCCAGGGAGCACTTAAGCATTTGCTTAGCAGCCTGTTTCAGCCAGATAAATGACACTGTCAGAGGAAGCTGCTGGATGCTGGGCCAAAGCTGGGATTCTGGGTGTTTGCCCAGGCTGCTCTCAGAAAGTCACCTTGCCCTAGCCCCAATACCTAATATATCAACATGTCAATCAAAGCAGGTTTTTTGCCCACTTTTTCTGGTGGAGTAATTGAGAGAAAAAGAGAAGTGTGACTAGGACAGCGTCAACATTTGAAAACACACCATATTAGAACTGAATAGGGGAACTAAGACTGGTTGGCCAGCAGAACAGAAGATTTAGAAGCCTGGAACATAGCAGGCCTTTAATGAATGTTGATTGATTGATTGATGATGGCTGTGTTCAAGTAGCTTAAAGGCTTGTTGTGTGGACGAAAGCTGAAATTTACTCTGTCTGATTTTAGAAAACATGGGGAACACCATTGGGAGGTAGAGTCCAGCTCCATATTAAGCAAGATTTCCTCACAATTTGAGTTCTCCAAGGAGGCCTTTCCATTTGTCTCTAGCTGCTACTTCCCCATTTGATATTACTTTTCACCTACTCTGTGTATATCTCATATGTGCCTGTTTATTTACAAGCATTTCCCTAATTAGAATGTAAGTGTCTTGAGGGCAGGGGCTATTTTTGACTTTCTTAATATCCCAGTGCTTAGCACAATGCCAATCACATAATATGTGCTAAACAAATTCTTGTTGACTGACTACCCCACAAGGTAACAAATCTAATGTCACTAGACAAGATGAAGCAGAGATTGGCTGGTCACTTTTCTGGGATGCGGTAAAGAAATTATATGATATAATAGAGGATTGAATCTGGAGTCAGTTAGAAGCTTAACTTTAAATCCCACTTCTGACACCAGTTAAGAGAATGGGAAAGTCATTTAGCCTCTGATTTTCAGCTTCCTCATCTGTAAAATGGTACCTCTAGGACCTAGCTCCCTAATGAACAGAAAGCTTTTTATAAATCCCAGCTATTGGTATTCAAGAAAATTCCCACAATGGGTGGGACCTTTGATGAGATAATTCCGAAGATCCCTCCTACTCAAAGTTTCTACATTTGTCAGTAGCTCTGGGATTTAAAGTGACTTCCCTTTCAATGAAGAGTCAAAACTAGAACTGGGGTAAAGAGCAGTGCCCCTAGTTCTCCACTCTCAATCAGCGTCCAAACTCATAAGACCCTACTGTAGCTGTTGTTTCTACTGCTGTTATTTGGCCATATCAAGAAAGATGTGGTTTTCAAGTGGATGATTTGCTGTGTGTCCAGAGAATTGAGGGAGATAATATTTGTAAAGTAATTGATAAAGTATATAGTAGTTGCTTGATAAATGTTTAATCCCTCCTTTGCTTCTATAAACCAAAGTGGGTCCTCTCAGATTTCGTACTTACTCCACTGGTGGACAATTGGGCCAAGCAGGAAGGATTCACCTTGCAGTGACAGCAAATGCACTCAGAGTTCTGGATTCTGAATCTAAGGCTTAGTGTCAAAAGGACAGATTACAGGCTTGAAACTTCATTCTAGTTTTAATTCCAACCAAACCCCATCTCCTCTAGGAAGCCTCCTTGACTTCCTTCAACCAGATAGATGTCACTGAACTAAAGAATTTCATCATTGAAAGGGAACAGAGCCAACTGAATCTAAGCTGTATCTGAACAGAAATTACCAGAGTCACCATCTCACAGGTGATAGAGAACTGGCTACCACCCAATGTGGCCCATTCCCAAAACAAATCATTCTTGTTTATCAAGGAGTTTCTCTTTATTTCAAGTCTAAATTTATCTCTTTCCCACTCCCTCCCCCTACTCTTAGTCTTGCCCTCCGTGAGTTCCTTGAGGGCAGGCCCTGTCTTTTGCCTCCTTTTGTGTCCTCAACAAGTAGCACAGGGTCTGGTACTCAGTAGGTGCTTATTAGATGGTTCTTGACTGATTGAAGAATCTAATGATTATTCCAAATAGGAACCTGCTTCCATAAATGTAGCCTAAGGTACCTTTAGTTATTCTTGTCACATTACACTGTTAACATTTATTGAGCTTGAAAGCTACTATGACCTAAAAATTTTTTCATGTGAATGACCATCTAGCCAAGCGTTCCCCATTTTGTCCTTTGGACCCCCTCAAAACACTGCCATGGAGAGCAAGCTCCAAGGTCCTGGATTCTCCTACTTAAGAGGATGGTCAAGATCATGCATTCATCCTTTGTACTTCCCTTCACTTGGGTAGTGCAGGCCTGGGAGAGTCCCTTAATTGGATCAGAGATATGATCCAGAGGCAGCTGGCCCCTTGCTAAATTAGGAAGGGGGGAAATACTGACTCAACTGTTTAGAATGGAGGGGAGTGTGGGCTGCAGGGCAGGAGGGGTCATTCTTCCATGCCTCTTATTGCAAAATTGTTCAAGTCTCTCCTGAGACTTGGTGAGTGGGAGAGAATAGATTGTTCCTCTGAAGTAGAAGATTTTTTGGAGCACAGAAACATGGAGGCTGTCTGATAGAGGAAAAGAAAATCAATCCAATGTTCTCCTTCAAGAAAGCTGCTTTTCCAACAAGAACATTAGAAGAACTTCAATGTTGAGGGTTTCCAAGCCTTAAGGACCTGAAATAATTCCCTAAAATGGGACCTAGTCTTCTTATGGGGTTTTTGTTATTTGAAATAAAAATGACAAAGAGAAACTTAGATTAGTCATCGAGGAAACAGTGGGGCATGCTGCCCAAGATGAGGGCAATGTTGAAAAGGCACAAACACATACTGCATGGGGAACACATCATAAAAGAATGGAAAATGAATTAAAGAGATGAGAAAACTTGAAGAGAGCTTTCAAAGAGAGTCAGAGCCTATAACCCTGGAAGTAGATGTCCTCACCTTGGAGACACAGTAATGTGTGCTGGAATCATCAACAGGCTCTAAACAATACTGTTGGGGGAGGAAATGCAGCTCATTTTCCCTTCATTTCCTTTTGTATTTACTAGTGCCAAGGGACAGAGTAGAGAGCTGGGTCATTGCTATGGAAGTGAGTGTTTTCAGCAGTGAAGTGGGACCCAGATATAAGATGACCTGTTCCTGGTTATTCTAGATGAGAGATAATGCAATGCTTGTAACAACTGTGACCTTATTAATCTGGGAACTTCCTCCATTGGTACTCATCCACACCCAGTTATCCTTTTCCATTTTTTGCCCATATCTTCATCAACCCTCCAGAGAGGGCAACCTGGGGATGCTACTTTGGGTACTTTTCTGTTTCATGAAGAGGAAGATAAAAGAAAGAAGAAGGAGGAAAAGGAGAACATGATAAAGGAGGAAGAGGAAGAGGAGAAAGAGGAGGAGGAGGAAGGAAGGAAATGGGAGGGGAAAGAGGAAGGGAAAGATAGGAAGGGGAGATTAGCTAATATTTATATCAAGCTTCAAGGTTTATAAAGCATTTTACCTAATGTATTTAATTTGATTCTAATAACAACCCCATGAATTAGGTGTCATTATCCAAATTTCAAAGAAGAAGGAGATGAGACTAAGTCTCTGGATGTCCATTTGCTACTAACTCTCTGTATGCCATCAGTGAACTTGTTTTGGTATTTTGAAGACTGACTATAAAATGTAGTAGAAGGTGTTTATAGAGTCAAGGAAGACCTGAATTTGAATTCTGCCTCTAACACTTTTTTGTGTGACCCTGGGTAAATGTCCTAATCTCTCTGAATCTCAGTTTCCCCCTTCTGTAAATGGAAATAATTATAACTATTACTTTTCTCAAGAATTGTGAGAGTCAAAGAGACAAGACACAAAGCACTTTGTAACTGTTCCAGTGCTTTTATAAGAGGCAGTTTTTGTCATTCTATAGATCTGTGAGGTCACTGGTGTGGGTGTTCCTATTGGCATTTCATGGACATTCAGGCTGTTGACATGTTATTCCTATATCAACCCAGCTTCTCTTCTCATCATACAAGTGTTTTAGGGTGCCTTTTAAATGACATCTGGGGTTCTTAAGTCATTATTGTATAAAGGACTTGGTTCTTTAAAGACCAGGACTTGATAAAAGAAAAAGGGCTAATAATCAGGTTGAGTTAGCTGGAAAGGGGCAGGGTACATATATGAAGAGGATGCTTAGGACCTGAGGTGTGAGCATGGTCCCCCAGGTGATTTCTAAAAGCCAATCCAGGAAGAACTAAGAGAGGAACTCAGATTCTAAGAAGACTGATAAAAGAACCAAGCCCTGTAGAGCCTGGTAGATGATGCAAAGCATGGGAAAAGTCAGCCAGAAGGCAGAGCCAAGACTTTGGGTGAGAAATCATTTTGAGGATTGGACCTCCTCCTCCCATAGTTCACTTCCAAAGCACCTGTCCTGGATCTGCTTTCTGTCTCTAGGCAAAGCCTTTCCCTCTGGGCAAGAAGAAAGGAAATTTACCTATTTGTGTTTTACATATTTATTTTGTCTTTAGAATTGTTTGGGAATGCATCTTGGACCAGACAATAAAGCAATAAACATCCCCAAAGAAGACAGAGAAATATAATATAACACAGAATATTTTTTTCCAGAAATGTTGCCTGTAGCTGGGGGCTTGGGGCAATGGGCTGGGAATAGATAGATAGATAGAGACACAGAAAGACAGACAGAGGGAGCAAGACAGAGAAAGAGATAAACAGAGACAGAGACAGACAGATAGACAGACACACCCAACAAAAGAGAGAAAACAGAGTCTTTGATACACCTTCCCAGAGGAAAGAAGAAATGTTATGCTGGGGAAACTAAAATAGGTAATGAGTCTGTAGCAGAGTAAGGAAGGAGCAAAGAAGAGTGATTGAACAATGCTTTTCACTGGTCCACCCAGATGCGGATAAAGAGGCATAGCCAATTTCATATCTTGTCTCTATTTTTCCTTTGAGTTGTGGGTCACCTGATGATTTTTCTGAGCTTGTGGCATTTTGGCATTCACAGCTTCCAGCCTCCCAAGGTAAATGTCAGGACAGGAGAGGTGCCCCAGGTGTGAATCCACCTCCCCCAATCAACTCCACTTTGCGAATCAATGATGCTTCCTCTAAAACCCAGCTCAGGGGCTACTTCCTACAAGAGACCCTCCCTACCCCCTAATAGGCCTGGGGAATTTGAAGATCCTCTCTGCCCCTTAATGGGCCTCAAGTGAAACCCAACAGGAGGGATTTGATTGGGGTGGGCTTGTTTTTCAGGGAGGCCCACACCTTTTGTTACTTTGTAATTAGACAGTGAGTCACAAAGGTTGTGATGGCCTCTGACCCTGAAGAAGAGTGTATATACTCTGAGGTGAGGTTTTGCTTTGGGGCTCGCTTATGGGTAGACTTGTGTGATTTGGCCAGATGAGACTCTGGATAGCTGTCGAGATGCCTGGCTTTGAAAACCCAGATGCTGGTGCTTCTCTCTGGTAACTAACTATGTATGTATGTATGTAATGGTCAGACAGCTAGAAGCCCTGTCTGTAGGTCTGTTGAATTGCATTATTTTCTCTGTCTGTATTTTTGTCTGCTTGTAATTTCTGTTTGTATTTTCTGAAGTTCAGGGTGCTGACTTTTCCCCCTGAACTAAGTGAATGATATATCTATATATTGATATATATAGATATATAGATATGCATATCTATATATCTATATATTTAATTAAAGATTGTTGACCCCTTTAATAAAGCAGATGAAAGAACCTGTGCCAGCAGCCATCCTGGGTATGCTAGGGTGCTTGTTGTCATACCTGGTTTCTTTCCCTCTTGAGATTAGTTCATGTTTCTTTGTATATGTCTTACATTTATTCATCTGGGTAACTATTGCATCCATCCCCTCTTCAGAAGGAAAGCTCCTAGAGGGAAGGTATGGTTCTTTTGCATGCTTGTTTCCCAGAGTGCTTAGCATAGTACTTTGCTGTGATTGGTGATTAATGAATACTTGTTGATTGAATAACAGGTAAAAAGACTTGTTTTGTGTCCAATTGGAATGTTTGAAATCCCCATGCAATTTCCCAATACTTTATACAAACCAAAATGTTAAAATGCTTTTTAGATAAACCACTTATAGAGAAGGGAGGGGCTATAATGAGTCACTCATTTCTAGAACAATTTATGGTTTTTAAAGCACTTTCCTCATAACCATGTGACAGGAATAGGTTCTGCTTCTTAGACAAGTAACGCCCCCATTTCACAGATGAGGAAAATAAAAGGAAAAGGGGCTATTGATAGACACCCAGTTAAGAAGCATGTGAACTGGGGAGTATAATGGGAATTTTTTTATTTTTTAATTTCCGTTTATTATTTAAGACTCAGGGCTAGTCCTTCTGTGTATTCTGATTAACCACAGTCTATCTTTTGTTTATGTTAACCTTGTCTTACCGAAATCTGACTCATGAAATAAGGGAAAACTATTTGGTGTTCCTCAGATAGAAGCCAACAGGGAGTCAAAATGATTTAGTCTTTTGTTAGTTCTTTAAGCTAATCATTGAAGGAAGGATTTCTCTAAAGAACTATCCTTTCCCCTTAATCAGCCTATTTGTGAACCCTCTAAATGTAATTTAATCTGCAACCTGACTTAGTTTACCTATAGAGTTTGTTGGATGAGATTTGTTTCCTTAGGGGATGTATGAGATTATGACTCTGTTTAACTCTGTTCAACCTTGGTGACATTGAAGGTATGCTGTTATGGGTCTATCATTTCTATAATATTCATAGCCAAAGAGGAACATACAAGACCAGGATATGTAAAAGAATGATTTCTTTGTCACTTTGACATGATTATGCATCTAGGAAGCCCTGGTAGAGTCCTCATGATAGTTCAGTTTTCTCTGAGGCCTGAGCCTATGCTTGAGCATAACAATAAGCCTAGGTTTTTACCTCTAAAATTCTGGATTGTGGCTAATTGGCAGCACTTGCCTACCCTGTAAACTCCAAGAGAGCTTTCTCCCACCACAGGAGTAAGCCCAGATCTTCTCTCAACCTAGTGTCCTTCCCACAGGGCTTCACTAAGTGTGATGGTGAGGAGTGCAGTGGAGTGGATAGAAAGCTGGCTAGGAAATCAGGAAAATCAGCTTTCAAATCCTGCCTCTTTCCCATTGACCTTGAGACCCTGGCCAAGTCATCCAACTTCTCAGTGCCCCTAGGCAGTGGCCTAAGACTGTAATTTGCAGCATTGTTGTTGGTCTACATGATGAAGAGCCTTCCCTCACTAGGATTTCCCCATACTTTTAAAATCATGAGTCATGTAAAAGAAAAAACTGAACACTTTTAGAATATGTTTTATTGAAACAGATGAGGCATTAATGTTAGTTAAAAGGGCTTTCAATGTAGGATCAGTTTCAGGGTTCATCTAGTACAGCCTTAACATTTTACAGAAGGCATTGAGGCACACAGAGAAGAGTTTACTTGCCTGAGATCTGAGGGAAGCATCACAGCAAAATCTTGCCTATGCACCACCTGTGTGACCTTAGGCAAATCACTGAACCTCTGGGAGGCTCCATTTTTCATCAGTAACATGGGGGGTTTGGGGGATGACATCTCCCTTCCAGCCTAACTCTATGATTCTCGTCCTCCTAATGCAAATCCATTGCTTCATGTTGTGATTCAGTGGCCCCTTGGGGCATCAGAAGGGCATTTCTTTAGAGGGGAGGACAAATGTGGTGGTAGAGGGGTGGGGTGGTGGCTTGGGTCTCCAATTTCTCCTTTCTCCTATCCAAGTTGATTATTTCACTCCCTAACCAAGAAGCTCTAGTCACTTCCTCCTACCTCTCAGATAAACCCAAACTCAACACCCTTCACAATCTGGCCCCAGCCTCCATTTCCAGCACTGTGACACATTGCCCTCACTCGATTCTGTCTCCCACTGAAACTGATGGCTTGCAAACCCTCACAAATGGCACCATTGCCGTATCACTGGCTGTCCGCCACGCCTGGAATGCTCTGCCTCTCATTGGCCTTCTTTGAATTCTGGATTCCTATAAAACTCAGTTTTAAATACATCTCCTGATGCACCCAAGTGCTAGTTCCACCCCCAGTTATTTTGTGTGTGTATAGAAATGTTCTATTTACTGATATGTGTATGTATTGTTTCTTCCCCCAATAATATATAACTTCTTTGAAGGCAAGAACTTTTTCTCTTTGTGTTTCCAATGACTGGCATATGAAAGATCTTTAATGAATGCTTGTTGATTGATTCACTGATTGAGCTCCTTAAGGTCCAGGGCTGTTGCATGTTCTGGTCTTTGGATCTCCAGCACAGTGGTCGACGCATAGTAGGTGCATAAGTGTTTATGGATTGATTTTCTGCTTGTCTAGAGTTTGGTTAACCCCACCTGTATTTGTTGATGTCCACACTACGAGGTGATGATGAGCTCTCTGCCCTTTTTTGATATCCCTACCCCTGAGGAGGGCTGATTTCTATGGCCTCTTCACCACAAGGTCCTCAGGAGACTTTCAGGTTCAAGGGGTTCCTTGACCCATTCCTCTGTGGACTCACACAAAACACGGCAATAAGATCAGGTCATCATCATCATAGGAACTGGCATGAACGTAATGTTTTACAGTTGTTAAAGTTCTTTACAATTCTCATCTCATCCTCACAACAATCCCAGGAGGCAGGTGCTATTATTATACCTATTTTACAGATGAGAAGTCTGAGTTAGACAGAGGTTAAGTAACTTGCTCAGGGTCACAAAGCTAGTAATTGTGGGCAGCAGATGTAAACTCAGGTCCTTGTTCCCTTCAAATTTCATACTCTACTAATGATGCCATTTGGCCGCCTCAATTGAGAGGAGACCACGTGGGACTTAAGGAGAATATTCCGAATAAGAATGAATATATTTCTCCTATACAACAATCCAAGCTCCAGACTATGCTACCAGTCATAAGTAAGATCCTTGATGTTCAGAAATAGCTGAATTCTAAAGGAAGAAGCAAAACTTGGGGTCCTACTCAGTGAATCAGCATGGCCCAGGGTGCTAGGTCCCCGTGGTGATAAGGACCTAGGTACTGAGCTTACCTCTGAAACTAGGTAGCTGTGTGACTGTGGATGGTTCATTTAACTTCTCCCTACCTTAACATCCCCATCTATTAAATGGGAATAATGACATTCACAGTAACTGTTTCCCATGGTTGAGTGTATCTCACATGAAATCATGCACAGGGCTTTATAAACATTAAAGTATTACAGTAAATTAACAAGTATTATTTAAATGGAAGCTGTGGGGCCAGCCACTGTGGTAAGCATGGTCCTTGCCCTCAAGGAGCTCTCGTTTAAATGGGGAATTCTGCATCTGTCAACTATTTACATAAATGTCAGCCATGAATATGAAGTAAAGGCCCTGTGAGAGGCATCTTTTGATGCTTCCTCCCTGAGGTACCTCCACCATAATCTCTGTGGGTACATGGGCTGTCCAGCCTTGAGCACTGGGGATGGTAATCTCTATAACTTCTCTCTTTGTGAATGGAAATAAGGGGCCATACACAAGACCCGTTGTGGAAATAGAAAGGACAAGACTTTCCACCTGACTGGATACGTGGGGAGAGTGAGAGGGAGAAGCTGGGTGCCCTTGACAGTAACACAGAAGTTTAGAAGCGAGGAAGGTGGGGGTGGGGGAGATGAAGAGTTCTGTTTTGGATGTTCTGAGTTTGAGATGTCCCAGCATCTGCAGTTCATCACAATAGCACAGTAGTAACAGCTAGCACTTAACACAGTGCCTCCTGTGCACTCTACAGGTATGTCATCTGATCACCACAAGAACCCTTCAAGGTAAATACCATTATTTTCTACCTTTTACTGTTGAGGAAACTGAGGCAGAGATTAGGTTACATAGCTATTAAGTGTCTGGGGCTGTATTTGAACTTCTCTTTCTGATTCCAGGACCAAAGCCCTATCCACTGCTCCTTCTGGCCACCATGAAGCGGCATGTCCAAGAGGCAGACAGTGGGTGTCAAGGAGAGAGGTTAGGATAGTTATGGATCTAGGAACCATCTGCAAAGAGCTAATAAGCTAATTCTTGCAGCTGATCAATTCAACAAAAATGGAGCCTGAACAATCATAATGACCAAGTTTGACCTGGAAGATGAAATATGAAAATGTTCTTTTCTCCCTTCTTCTCAAAAGTGGGAAGCTATGACTGGGGAGTGCTATATATCCTGGCAGACCTGACTGATGAGGCTTAAACATTTTTGTAAAAGTGGTTTATTTGTTTTTTCCTTTTTATTCTCTAAGTGATGGCTAAGGGGGGAGAGGGTGGAAGGGAAAGTATATATTTGGAAATTTAGGTGTAAAAGTAGACTATATCAATATAAACTTTCAAAAAATACATAAACTTTTAAAAGAGTTAATTCTGACATAAACATGATGACCTCACTCCTGCCTTCCTCCTTGATCAAGGAGGGGCAGCTATAGATAGCCCTCAAGAAACCACAATCAGAGGGCTGGTGACTGTTCTAGACAGGCCGATCCTCCAAGTGTTTGTTTAAACTCTGAAGAGTTCACCCTGTTTCTCAGGCGGTTGTTTGGCAGGAAATGAAGCTGTCCTATCTTAATTTTACATGGAGATTCATCCTCTCTCCACCCTGACCCCAGTGCACGGCTAATAGCCACAGAAGCTGACCGTATCCTGCTCACAATTGGAACCTCGGGAATCTTCCAGAGCAATGGGCAAAGTCATTGACTCTTCTGGGACTTCAAATGTTGTTTTTGTATGTTTACTTTTTGTTCCTTTTTAAAGAAGTTTTACTCAGAATACAGCTCGTATTCCAGTCTTGGTCACATCCTGGATGTGACATGAGGTTGGTCTCTCCGGAAGCATCGCTAAGAACATGGGACCATGGCCAGTCTCATGGTCTCCCTATGGTCCCATGAGTGAATCAAGACAACATCAGCTGGCCAAGCCTTAGAAGTGATGACAGTTATCCCAGTTTATTATAGAAGCCCAAAGCAGAACCTCCTGCTTTATATTAGGGGTTTAAACTGAGACCTATGAAAGACCTTAGCTTAAAAAATCCAAGGTCCCCCACCTCCAGGGCCACCTCCAGTTTTCCTGATCTATATCTTGCCACTAGACCCAGATGGTTCCAGAGGAGAAAGTGAGGCTGGTGACTTTGCACAGCCCTGCCTCACTTAAACCCAATTTACTTACATGTCATGGCATCACCTTCTTGATGTCATGGTTTTTTTTGAGAACAAAGTACAAACAACTCACTCCGCTGCTTCTCATGTTGTAATAATACTAAATAATCACAAGGATTAGAATACGTAGCTTCCAGATTTACAAAGCACTTGACCAACATCGATTTTCAATTCTCACAATGACTTTGGGAGGTAGATGCTGGTATTACCCCCATTTAACAAATGAAGAAACAGAGGCAGACAAAAGTTAAATGATTTCTGTAGGATTACAAGGCTAGTAAATGTCTGAGAACAGACCTGATCTTCTCTTGCCCTGACTCCAGATCCTGAATGCTATCTACTGTAGAGCCTGGGGCTTTGGCTTTGGTATGTATTTGATTTAATAGACTTGAGAGATTGTATGTTCCCTGAAGGCAGGGACTACTGGGCTGTTTCATTCTGTCTTTGTGTTCCCAGTGCCCAGTGCAGAGACTGGCATAAGCAAGTGCTTAGGAAATCCTCTGAGAATGATGGATGGCCTCTGAGATCCTGGTTCTGCCCCTCATTCCTTGTGTGACTATGGGTAAGCTTCTTAACCTATCTGGACTGCAATTCACTCATCTGTCACATGAATAGATTGGACCAGATGACAGTTATCCTAGTTTATTATAGAGGGCTCTGAGGGCTCGTCCAACAATATGCCATCTGGGAAGGCATCGTAAAATGAAGGGATTAGACTACATCATCTCAAAGCTCCCTTCTGAGCCCAGTCTTCAGATCTTACAATTCCATGATCATGAGCTTCACATGGCCACAAAGCAATGTCTTCCCAGTCTGTGACCTCCATGCTTCCTGAATGGAAAAGATGCTCACGGCTGAGAAATGTGGAGTGGAGGGCTGTCCACCAGGCCAATATCCTTCCCTCCCCTCCTCCTCCTGGCCCACTGCTACCATCACAGACAGGCCAGTCTATTGTACTAGGAGAGGATGAGCTCTTATGGGAGACAGTCACCAGGGCTTGCTGACATCAATCACTGAAGAAGGGCTTGGTTGACTGGTGAATGGAGCTGTCCATTGTATTCAAGAGCACCATTTGGCATCATCAGACTGATAGAGATTGAGAAGCAGAGGGGACCTTGTGTAGGAGAAGAGCTCTGTGCAGGCTCAGGGAGCTCAGGGCAAAGTCCACTCCAGGCTCAGTGTCTGCCTACATCAGCAGTCATGCCATCACCCATCTCCATCTTCCTCTCCCCTTATCCCAGATATCTGGAAGAGATCTCAAGAATCATCTGGCCCAGCCCCTCTCCTTTGACAGATGAGGAAAGTGAATAGAATTGAAACTCCCAGAGGGCATTGATGGCTTTGATGCTTGGCATCCAGCACATTGCTTGGCACATGGTAGGACAGGGAGTATGGACTGGAGCTATGCTTTCACTGACAGAGGGTGAGAAAGCCCTATCAATTCAGATCAGAATCTTCTCTGAAACTTAGAGTCTTAGAGTGTTCCCTAAAGCACTGGGGAATTAAGTGACTTGCCCAAGGTCATACAATCAGAAATAGAGGAGAGACTTGAACAGAAGTCTTCCTTCAAGACTAGCTCTTTATCCATTGTGTCACAATGCCTCTATTAGGAAGACAATTAATGAATATACATTGAATGAGTGTACTGAGGTCCAGAGTGAGAAAGGAACCTGTCCAAGGCTTCACAGGTATAAATGGTGGAGCTGGGATTGGAAACCAGATCCTCCATTTCCCAACCTTGGGCTCTTTCCACTGCCCCCTAGTGGTAACATTATTGGTCAGGATTCAGAGGAGTTGATTCCAACTTGGTTCTGCTATTTACTCCTGGGTAATGTTGGGCATCATCTCTCTCTGAATCTCAGTTTTCCCATCTATAAAAGGAAGAGATTGGGCTACATCATCTCAAAGTTCCCTTCTGTGTCTATATTCTATGGTCCTTCTTTCCCCCCACCCCTCTCTCTCTCCCCCTCCCTCCTTCTTTCTCCTCTCTCTCTGTCTCTCTGTCTCCTCTCTCTCTCTCTCTCTCTCTCTCTCTCTCTCTCTCTCTCTCTCTCTCTCTCCCCCTCTCTCTCCTCTCTCTCTCTCTCTCTCTCTCTCTGTCTCCTCTCTCTCTCTCTCTCTCTCTCTCTCTCTCTCTCTCTCTGTCTCTCTGTCTCTCTCTCCCTTTCTCCTCCTCTCTCTCTCTCTCTCTGTCTCTCTCCCTCTCTCCTCTCTCTCTCTCTCTCTCTCTCTCTCTCTCTCTCTCTCTCCCCCTCCCTCCCTCTTTCTCCTCTCTCTCTCTTCCCCTGTCCCCCCTCCCTCCCTCTTTCTCCTCTCTCTCTCTCTGTCTCTGTCTCTCTGTCTCATTATTTCTAAGCTTTTGAAAAATTATTTTTTATAAAACATGGCTCCCTAAGGTAAGAGAGGGGCCATAGACTCGCACATTTAAGGCCTCAGAAGCCATTTACCACTTTACAAATGAGTAAACTGAGGTCCGGAGACACTGACTTTTCCAACATTATACAGCTCATGGTAGCAGATTGAGGATTCAAGTCTAGATCCGTTTCTTTCAAACCCATCACCATTTCCAGTGCACATCCTGCCTCTGAACACATTAGAAAGTATGGGTGATTTTAAAACATAAATTATCAATAATATTTAATTTTAGAATGAAAATAGTAATAATAACAGAAAAGCAGCCTGCCCGAGTGGATAGAGAGGCTGCCTCAGCATCAGAAAGGCCTGGGCTCCAATCCCTCCTCTGACACAAGCTGGCTGTGTAACCCTGTCAGAGAAGAGAGCTGTCCCAGGCAGTTCTCTAGGACTAGAAGGGGCAGCACAGGTGCTCACTGGGATCAGCACAAGGACGTGCTCCCTGCTGCCTCCCTACACTAGAGCCAATCAAGCAAATTGTAACCTGTTCTTCATACATCATCTTTTTATTTCAAATATCTCATTTGATCCTAGGCTCTGTGATTGACTTTCACAAAGGACACAGACCAGCTAGGAAGTATGGAGAAGAGGGTGATGACGATGGCACCTGAAGAGCCCTGCAAGAAGAGAAGACCCAGGAGGGATGTGAAAGTTGCCTTTAAGTACCCAAGGGAACATGGGATGTGGAACTAGAATTAGCTTTATCCTGCTTGGCCTCACAGGACACAATGAGGAATAGTCAGTCAGAGCCACAGAGTCAGATTTGAACTTAATGTCATAAAAATAATTCCCAACCACTCAGGTTGGCCAAAAGTAGAAGGAGCAACCTTGGGAGGGAGTGGGCTCCTCCTCACTGGGCCTAAAAGAAAGGCTGGATGTCCCCTTGGCAGCTAAGTTGTAAAGGGGATCTGTGCTGAGTATGACTTGGACCAGATGATCTTTGCATTCTGTGAACTGTAGAAACCCATATCCCCACTTTACAGATGGAGAAAGTGAGACCCAGAAAGACTTAATGGAAAAATAATGTAGTTAACCACTAGCTGGGTGGTATAGTGGAGAGAACATTGGACTTGGAATCAGGAAGACTCATCTTCCTGAGTTCAAATTCTGCCTCAGACACTTATTAACTGTGTGATCCTGGGCAGGTCACTTATCCTTGTTTGCCTCAGTTCCTCATTTGTGAAATGAGCTGGAGAAGGAAATGGCAAACCACTGCAGTATTTCTGCCAAGAAAACCCCAAACAGAGTCACAAAGAGTCAGACACGAATGAAGCAATTGAATGAGCAGGGACTGTCTCTCTGCATAGCTGGGTCTCAGCACCTGGCATATTACAAGCACTCATAAATACCTATTGAGAGAGTGAATGAGCGAGTGATCAGATGGATTGACTGCAGCCCAGCCTTCTTCGTTCCCAGCCTTGACCTCTTTCTATCACAACATCCTAGTTCAGATTGGTGACTAAACTAAGGGGAGCAGCTGGAAACTCAGCAAGGCACATTGGTGGCTCAGCTGTCCCATTGGTTAGGTGAAGCTAGCTGGTGATTTGGGATCTTTTTGCCTCCAAGATAATGGAACAAGAGAGGCAGCCAAAGGCAGTGGGATGAGCACCTGGTTCTTGGTTCGAATGCTGCCTCTGACAATGACGTTCCCCCAGGGACTTTGGACAGGATGCTTCTTTTGTTCTGGACTTCAACATCCTTCTCAGGAAAATGAGAGAATTTGGGCTAGATGGTCTCTGAGGTTCATTCTGGCTCTAACTCTTTGAAGTCTTCACCAATGCCTCATCTTGGTCAGAAGAGGACCCTGAGAGCCTGCCCTTGGGAAAGTCCCCCCTCTGGTCCTTGTCTTCCTCCTCTATGAAATGAGCACATCAGGCTAGAATGGCCTCCAACATCCCTTCTTGCTCTCAAACTGTGTCTAATAATTTTTTTTTCCAGCTGCAGCAACTTTTTTTTGTTTGTTGTTGTGGGGCTTTTGGGGAGACAATTAGGCTTAAGTGACTCGTTCAGGGTAACTCAGCGTAGTGTCTGAGGTCAAATTTGAACGCAGGTCCTCCTGACTTTAGAGCTAGTGCTCTATGCACTGTACCACCTAGCTGCCCCTGCAGCAAATCTTAAAGCCTAACTCCCAAATTCTGGAGGAGGTATCACTCTTTGCCTCTCCCAATCCTTTTCTCCTCCTGGATTCTCTCTCTTCTCTAGGTTTTCATAATGTTTCTCTCTCCTGCTTCTTCTCTAACCTGTCTGGCAGCTCTTCCTCAGAAGGATCTTTGGCCACTAAACATGAGTGTCCCAAAAAGCTTTGTCCTGATCCTCCTCTTCCACAAGACCTTTTTGGTTGTTGAACAAATGGTGTTTTTGCCTTTCTTTGTAGCCCAGCACTTAACACAGGGCCTGACACATAGTAAACACTTAACCACTTGTTGACTTTTTGACTCATCTACAGTGATGGAGGAGACACCACCCAAAATGCTAAAACCACAGATCTCTGAAATATGGGGCAGAATCAGAGACCCTTAATATCTTTGGCAAACTTTGGCCAAGGAACAGCTCCAAAGTCTCTGAGAAGTCTGAAAAGGCAAAGATCAGAAAGGAAAGTGATGGAAAGAGAAGGTGCCTTTGAAATCCCCATCTTATAAATGTGTCTTTGTTGCCACAGTTTCATAGGCTGTCAGAACTGAACAGAACTTCATAAATCATCTTTTCCCACCCTCTCATCTTCCAGAGACAGAAACTGAGGCCTGGAAAAGGAGGGAAGAGACCAGCAGGGGCTCCCAACCATGGGATGCAGGGGAGAAAATTGACTCAGCCAGAGGGCATCACCAGCTAGCCAATGGCAGAGGAGGCAGCGTCCATGGTGGGGAGGTGTTCTAGCCCTACAAGGATGAGCTACCCTGCCCCAAAATGTCCAGTGTCTCATGTGCCATATATGTCTGCCCTCCTAGGGCTATATGCTTAGTATTAGTGTTCCCTTAGACTGGCAATGCTCAAAAGGCAAGGAAGAAAACCCTTCCAGCCAGAGCCATAAGCAGGCACTCTGGCTCTGAACTATCCAACTTGGTCTTTGCTAAGAATTCTTCTATTTTTGCTGTTAGATCCCATTTGTCACTTGAACCCAGTAATAATTTCCAGTCATATTCTTTACTCACCTCTCAATATCTCCTTTCCCTGCCCCAAATTATCACTGACTTCTCTATGAATATCAGTAATGAGGAAATATTGCCTTCTGTAATTGGCTGAACAGTATAAGATTTGCAAAATGGGATATTTAATGTGGCTCTTGAAAATCTTCAGTGAAACAAATCTCTTGGCAAAAGTCATGAGCTGGTTTAACTTTTGATTAGGAAGACGAGGAAATCACAGGTATGAAAAGGAGCTCTCCTCTGAAAGTTAATGGTGAGGAAATGGATGTCTGCCGGCAGACTCAATGCTCTCGATCAGACTTCTCTTTCCTTTGGCATCAGATGGAAGGAGAACTAATCAATGGCACTTTTGTCCAACTCAGGCCAGTCCCCATTGTCCAGATAGCAGTAATAGTTTGTGATTAGCAAAATCAATGACTATGGGGAGAATCATCAAAAATATCCATTATTCTGCCAATGATACATATATCTAAAAATACTGTCAATTACCTCTCCAAGAACATTCACAATGAGCATGAAATGAACAGACCCAACTTAACTGAAATGGGGTTAATAGGGTTTATTTGGACAAAAAAAAAAAGAATTGGTAGGCCATGGGGCCTGAGAGGGAAACATTTTTAAGCCACTGGCCAAAAAAAAGTTGACAATGATTAAAATGAGCTTGGCATCTTGCCATATGCAATGCAGTAACTCTATCAGGCAGCCTAATGAACAATCATTCACTGGGACAAAAAGGAAAAATTAAGCACCCAAGAAAGAATAATCAGTTCTGTAATTTTAACAAATGAGGCTGCTGGGTTACCAAAAGCATTTCTGTTCAAATGGGCTTTGTAGAAGCCAAACTGAAGTGTGGGCCAGTCTCTTGATATCTGTGTTTTTAACAAGGGCTTGGCAATAACCAACAGGGTCATGGATAGTTTTGGGGTCTCTGAGCTACAGAGGGATAGCAGCTGATCAATCAATTGACAAACATTTGAACATCTACTGCATACGAGGAATGGTGCTAGACTTCATGGAGCTGAAGGCATATACAGCACAGTCCCTTCCATTTGAGATATGGAATAATAGTGTTGAGTCATGAACAACAAGCAAGTTGTAAGAACCGGGTAGATTATTGGGCCTGGGGAAAATGTAGAAAGGTCTAAAGGGATAAATTAGGAACCAGGGGTCAAGGACACCCAAGGGTCAACACAAGTCCAAGCCAACATGCACTCAAGGAGTGCCAGGAAGCACTAAAAGAATAGGTAACAATAATATAACTAATGTGTATGTGCCCATGTGTGTGCATGTGCATATTATATAATTATATATTGGGCAGCTGGGCGGCACCGTGGATAAAGCTCTGAGTCTGGAGTTAGGAAGACCTAAGTTCAAATCTGGCCTCAGACACTGACTAGCTGTGTGACCCTGGGCAAGTCTCTTAACCCTGCTTACCTCGGCATTTTTATCTATGAAATGAGCTGGAGAAGGAAATGGCAAACCCTTCCAGGATCTTTGCCAAGAAAGCCCCACAAGGGGTCACAAAGAGTCGGACACGACTGAAAGGACTGAATAAGAATAACAATAACAGCAATTATACACTGCTTACCACGTTCAGACACTGTGCCAAGCCCTTGGCACTCTACAATTACGATTGCATTTGATTCGGTGCTACCATCATCCTCATTTTACAGACGAAGAAACTGAGGCAAACAGAGGTTAAATGACTTGCCCAGGGTCACACAGCTGGGAAGCATCTGTGAATGGATTTGGACTCAGGTCTTCCTGACTCTGTCCACTGTTCCACCTAGCAGCACTCCTTCATCTTTAAGGCTTTAATGTCAAACTTCCCCTTTCTACCAAAACTTTGTCATGGAATTAATTTGCAACAAACAAACTGCATTTAATGAACCTTTGCCTGAACACCCGAGCCATGGCAATGCCTTTCTTCATGGTCATGCCCCAGTGATAAGCTGGAGTGGAACTACAGAAAGACAGGAGGCTTTCTTTTCCTCTAGGAGGTCCTAGGACTGTAGAGAAAGAGCAGGGAGGGGTTCAAGAGGTCCCTGAATCCAAGTCCTTCACTTCCCAGGTGAGGAAGCTCGGACCTGACAGAGGGACTTGCCTCAAGCTGCACAGGTAGAGTCTATCTCAGCACAGCTGGGACCTTATCTGACACTGACTCCAAGTTCATTGTTTCCAGTGAACCACCTGGCTTCTTGCTCAATGAGTTTAGGGCAGCTCTACAGCCTGATGAAACCAAGGAATCAGGAACTGAAACTGATGATTCAAAAGATCGAGGCACAGACAAGTAAGCATCAGTGATGTGTGAGTTTAAGCCTTCCCCCAATTTTTCAGCTAATTTTATTTTTGTTAAGATCCTTGTCTTCCTTTTGGTTAGAAAGTTAGTTAAACATTTATTAAGCACCTACTATATACCAGGCACTGTGCTAAGCACTGGAGATACAAAAAGAGGCAAAAGACAGTCCCTGACCCCAAGGAGCTCACAATCTAATGGAGGAGAAAACACAAAGAAGCTAAAAAAGCAGGGGGAGAGAGAGGGAGGGAAGGGAAGAAGTTAATGGTGCCATTAATAACAAGAAGAGCATTTATGTAGCAGTTTAAGATTCGTGAAGCACTTTACAAATACCATCTCATTTATCCACTCCAATAACACTGGGAGGTAGGTACTAGCACTGTCCCTGCTTTACAGATAGAGGAAACTGAGGCAGAAAGGGTTTAAATGACTACCTACTGCACTCTATTCTCTGAACCACCTAGCTGCTTCCAAAATAGTGAATCATGAATTATAGGATTTAGAGCTAGAAGGAAACACAGCAACTGCCTAGTCTCTCTGTCCGTGTTTCTGTCCAGATTCTCTCTCTCTCTCTCTCTCTCTCTCTGGATTTTGATTAACACTCAGACAAAAGTAGAACTCACACTGATGATAGCATGGTTCTACTCGAAATTTCAAAGTATCAGGGTAAGAGTTACATACTATGTGCCTCAGGAAGGCTTCAGGCTGGGAGGCTTTGCTGTAGCCAGAGGGAAGACAGGAGGTATTTGGGAAAGGCTGATTAAGGTGAGGAGGGGCCCAGTTTGTTGCAGGCCTCAGAGATGGTCCTGTGCCTGCTGTAATCTGAAGACAGTTAGCAGATTCTCCAAGCATCAGTACCATCTTCTGCCAAGGTCACCATTTCTGTGGTTCCCAACCTGTGGGTAGCAGACTACCAAAGGAGCATAGTGTGATTTATGGGCTCCCCAGATCCATCTGCACCCCCAGCAGGGCCTCTGATCTGAATTTAGCTCCAGAAATATATGCAGTGTGAGTCTATCAAGAATAACCAAACATACTGTGGGCTCTGTACAGAGAGTAAATAATCCGTCTCATCCCTTCCTCTGTGAATCATTTTCTAATGTATGTAGACAATATGGTGATAGATAAAAGGTGGTTATTGACCAATGATATCGAATACTCTTGAGCTCTTTATCATTATGTATTTTGCAATCAATGGATTAATTAAGTCTTCTCAATCAACAGTGGCTGATAATACAGCAAGGCTCCTAGGGCCAGAGATTTCAAGCTGTAAAACAACCTTCAAGATCCCTTATTCCAGCTCCCGTGTTTGGCACATGCTTATTATACTTTGGGTTGAGGTAGTCATAGGCAGATCCCCGATTTCATAGCAGCAGACATGGGATAGCATAGGTTCATTTTCTAAATATGAAAATTATATTTCTGTGGGATCATAATCCATGAGGTTGAGACTTTTATTCATCCAGGAAATATTCAGTTAGCGTTTATTATGGGCAAGGCACTATGCTAGGTGCTATGAGAAACATCTCAAAGGACCACATTAATCTGGAACAAAGACTATCAGGGGTGTGCTGGTAGAACGTTTAACAACCAGTGTTCCAGGGGAAAAGTCTACCCACAACAAACTTTAAAGTTTAATCTTTACTAGTAATATTTTCTCCATCACTGTTTTAAGTCTAGACTAAAGGTATCAAACTCTGATAGAAATGAGGGAGCCAATACATAAGGATCCCATCAGGTCATATGTCAATTTAGAAAAACCACAAATGAATATTATCTGTTTTATTGTATTTTTATTTTGCTAAAACATTTCCCAATTACATTTTAATCTAATCTGGGCCTCACCTGAGAGTGTTGTGCACTGCAGGGTGAGTGTTGGACACTTCTGGTCTACATAATCAACAAATAAAAAATCAAGCCCTAATTTTGACATTTGCCAATTTCTGAGGTGTAAATATGTTAAAAATATAACCATGGGCTTGAGCCAGTAGGTGCTGGCTCCAGCACCACCTCTTTTCCTCAATGAGGAATTAAGTTGAGCTTTATTATAGGCACACCATGAATCAATGAACTGTTGATATTCACAGTGAAATTGACAAAGTAATGGCTCCTGAGGAAAGGATGTAAGGTTTCTCCAGGATCCTGATGATCTTTATGTAGATGGAATCTCCAGTCAATCAATATTAAACCCTTACCAGTTCAAGACACTATGCAGGGAAATATGAACATATATAATTAATCTGACTTCAAAATCAAGAGAAAGTTCAGAAGGGGACACAAGAAGCTAATTTTATTACTGCCTGTTAAACCTAATATATACTTAAAGTAATAATACATAACAAAAATTCACAGTTTCATATACAATTTTTTTTGTTCTTTTTACATTGGAATGTTTGTCTTTGTGATTGTTAAATTCATAATAAACATTATTTTTTTAAAAACATGGGAGATAAAACATACACACATTAAAAAGCAAATAATTTTTTAAAGAAATCCCTATTTATTAAGAAGAATTGTAGGAAAACTAGAAAGCAATCTGGCAGAATCTGGCTTAGACCAACCCTTTACATCACACTCTACAATACTTTCTAAATGAATATGTAACGTGAATATTAAAGTTCATATCATGATAAAATTAAAGAGAAACCCATCATATGCCTTTCATACCTATGTGTAGGGAGGCATGTTCTTCACCAAAGAAAAGATAAAGGCAATTAATGATAAAATGATAAAATATATGATAAAATACTTAATTTTGATTAAATGGGATTGAAAAGTTTCTGCACAAAATGAAATGTAGGACTCTAGTAGGAAGGGAAGCAGTTGAATGGGGAAAAATATCTTTATACAATATTTCTCAGGCAAAGGCTTGGTATTAAAAAGGTATGATATTCAAGATATATAGAAGACTAACACATATGTGTATGTGTATATGTATATATACACACAGACATATGTGTATATATGTGTATATGTATTTACTTATTGTTTAGTCATGTCCAACTTTTTTTTACCTCATGAACCATAACATGCCATGGGGTTTTCTTGGCAAAGATATTAGAGTGGATTACCATTTCCTTCTCCAGTGGATTAAGGCAAACAGGGTTAAGTGACTTGCCCAGGGTCACACAGCAAGTATCTGAGGCTTCATATGAACTAAGGTCTTGCTGACTTTAGCGCTTATTAATTGAACCACCTAGCTGCCCCCATATATATAATATATATACACATATG
This sequence comes from Gymnobelideus leadbeateri, assembly GCA_011680675.1. NCBI lineage: Eukaryota > Metazoa > Chordata > Mammalia > Diprotodontia > Petauridae > Gymnobelideus > Gymnobelideus leadbeateri. The sequence goes on along the minus strand of WOXC01003680.1, from coordinate 143,264 downwards.
TGTATATACTATGTGCCTACTACTGTGGTAGGTGTTAAGGATAAAAGAAAGGCAAGACAATCTGGCAAAGATGACAAAAAATGGGAATAATGAGTCAATGTTGGAGGGATTGTGGGAAGATAGGCTTACTAACGTATTATTGTTGGAGCTGTGAAAATCAGTACAACCATTTGGAAAGCAACTTGGAATTATGCAACGTAGCTAAAGCGTTTATACCTTTGATCCAGAAATTCTACTGTTAGGCATTTAACTTGAGGCATTATTAAAAAAAATCCCTACACACACACACACACACACACACACACACACACACACACACACTATATATATATATAGGTAAGAGATGGAGAAAAGGATGCAGTCATTATAACAGAGGGGCCTCAAAATCATGTGACCTGACCTGATCCTTTTTTGGCTGTTCCATTTGCATCTGTGAAACTTGACAAAAGTTACTTTTTTTGAAGGAGCCTATTAGTCACCCAGGCTAAATTGGAACAGTTTATTTAAAAATATACTTCCCCACCCTAAACTTATACAACATATCTGTTTTGTGTGAAAGGGCTGATTTGGAAAATCCCTTCTTTGTTCATGCATAATAAGTGAAAACGTAATCTGCCTGTCTTCAAAAGTACATTTTCTGGTTTGTGAATTTCTCGGTCGTAATATTTCATTTTCACGGGTTTTTTTTTTAATGCCTTAAGTTCTCAGCTGTGTTCTCTCCCTCACAATTCTTTATTTGAAAGGGACACTGGGTGGGGTTTGCTGCTAGAGTGATGTGGACTGGGCCATGGTTCTGGAGTCACGAGATCTGGTTTCAGATACCAGTTATATTGCTTGATCAGCAGTGGGTTCTTAACTGCCCTCAGCCACAGATGCTCATCTGACAGTGCCTTCTTCTTGCTTTGTCTTTGAAACTTGCTTTGTCTATATTTTGTGTTTTTCTGTGTACATAACACTTCCCCCAGCAGAGTGGAAGGTTCTTGAAGACAGGGATGGCTTCATTTTTGTGTATCTCCAAAGCCAAGTACATAGAAGATACTTAAAAATCCATTCCTTGAGTTTTTGAAACAATACCTGAGTGAATATCTCCTATGTGTGACTCATGATGAATAGTTCACTTGTGTCTTTGTTTCCCAAACTTATCAAATACTAAGTACAAATGTATGGGGGATGGGACAGAAAGATCTCTGATCTGGCAGGGCACCAAACCTTGGATGAGGGTATAGAGGTTCACCTGATTGATGTCCAGCACACACAGGACAGGTGAGCAGGTGGGCTTCCAGAAGTCTCCCTCTGGAGATGTCCTTATGAAGCCCACCAGTGTTCCGTCTCTCACAGGAAAGCTTGGTTCTTGAAGGCCTTATCCCTACTGCTCTACAGCTTGTAAACATAAACTCATAGTCTTCAGGATTCTGCTGGTGCTGGTGCTTCAGGGGTCGCAGGAGCAGAGATCTGGATGTGTTAGAGATCAGAATCCAATTCCCTTCTTCTTACCAATGAGGAAACTGAGGCCTCAGGAAAATGAAGAAACATCCCCATGTCCTATGTCACCTGGCTTGGGATGGAATGCTCTTTCCTCCCTCTGTCGGCAGCCAGGTAAAACAGTAATACAGAGACCTGAGTTCAAATCCAGCCTTAGATACCTGATAGCAGTGTAAGCCTGGGCAAATCCTTTTGCTTCCGTTGCCTCAATTTCCTCTCCTATAAAACAGGGATAATAGTAGCCCCTCCCTCCAGGGTTGTTGTGACATCAATTGAGATGATATCTGTAAAGTACTTAGGATAGTGCCTGGGCACACAGTAAGAACTTAATAAATGCATATTCTCTTGTTTTCTTTCCCCTTAGATGATCTTAAATATCCTTTGAGGTCTAAATCCTCTGTTCCTCTGATAGTAAAGGCCAATCCAGTACTTAGGACAGTGACTGACACACAGTAATCTCTTAATAAACCCCGAGAAACTGACTGACCAACCAACCGGGTCAGAACATAATAAGCACACGTTCGTTCTCCCATTCAGATGCAGCCTCTTTGCAAACAGGCATCCCTTCATGTTTTGTACTTTTATCCCCAGAGACTAACCTGTAGTAGGTACTTAACAAACCTGTGCTGATTGGTTGAGTTGGGTATACAAATACAAAAGCAAAGACGATTTCTGCCTTCAAGGAGCTTACATTCCAATCAAGAAAATGCCACATAAAGGCAAGTGGTGGCCAACTAGGGATATTTAACCTTAAAAGTTATCGGGGCTGGTGAGCAGAATCACAGTCAGTCAACAAACATTTATTAAGTACCAACTGTATACTAGGCATTGTGCAAAGCACTACAAAGAAAGGTAAAAAGAGTTCCTGGCCTTCAGTATGACAATCTAGATGACAATCTAATGGGGGAGACCACATGCAGATAACTACAATCAATCCTCAACATTCAGTGTGATTTTATCAGTAACTTCATTTTCACTTTCACGCCATCAACCGCACAGATGTCCTGTCATGTGACAGAGAAAAAAAATGAGGAGTACAATGCACGAGCAAGTTTGTGGAGTGACGGTGTCTTCCTGGGTGCTCCATTGGTCTTGTTCATCTACCCTTGGAAAGAATGGTCCATACATTGTTGGATGTTTTCATTGTTTGCCTTTAATACTCAAGTTTTGTGTTGCAGTTATGCCCCCAAAGCATAGTGCAAGGCCTTTGGGTTCTAAGATGATGTTGAGACCTCACCAGTCTCTGCACCTTCCCACAGCATCTTCAGAGGTCTTCAGAGGGCAGCCAAGGTAGAGAGGTTTCCAGCAGCATAGTATATAGCAAAGCCCTTCCACTGCAGACACAGCAGAAGTTAAGGTTCATGTTAAAAATGATTTAGTTTTAAGAATTTTATTAGCCGTACAGTATTTATGGTACTATAGATTTCACGAGTTATAAAAAGTGAATATTGTCTGAAATCGGTGTTTTTTGGTTTTGTTTTTATTTTTAATTGAGATGTCAGCAAAAAAGGTCATAGAATCTTAGGGAATTACTTGCAAGAAAAAAAATGTTTTACATATTATCAGCTATATTTTGTGTACCACACTTTATGGGTTATTTCATAATTACTGTGTTAGGGCAAGTGCATATTATTAGAATAATGTTTTGTTATAAAGAACTGTATGTAGGGGGCGGCTAGGTGGCACAGACAATAGAGCACAGGCCCTGGAGTTAGGAGAACCTGAGTTCAAATCCAGCCCCAGACACAACACACACACAAAAAAACTAGCCGTGTGACCTTGGGCAAGTCACAACCCCAATTGTCCTCCAAAAAAAAAAGAACTGTATGTAGAAAAGTATATTTTCAGTGATCTCTAGTCAAAGATTGCAGTTTTTGGTGGTCATGGGAACCTCACCACCATTTCCCATAGGTTCAATGTATCAACATACCCATTTTTAAACTTTCACTCCATTTTCTAGGAACATTAACCCCTTGAAGGCTGAGGACTGAGTGAATATACCTGCAAGATAAATACAAGATGAATTAGAGCTAATTGCCTAGGGAAGGCAACCAGCAGTAAGGGGGGAGTCAGGAAAGACGTTCTATAGGAGCTGAAATCCCAGCTGAATCTTAAAGGAAGTTAGAGAATCCAGGAGGCAGAGATGAGGAGGAGAGTGAATTTTAGGCATGAGGGTATGATGACTAAAACCCCCAAGAGACAGAGTTTTCAGATAAATAATAATCAATTTATTAATTAGGCTAGCTAATAATCAACAAATTGATGGTTAGTGGTTTTTCTTGGTAAGCAAAGACCCCAAGGGAGATTCTGAAAACCCTTAAATCAGGTGTGTGCCTTTGGAAAGGGAACTCCCCCAACAAGTTGAAACTCAACCCTGATAGGCAGACATCTAATGAGGAAGCGGGCTAAAAATCTACTGCTGATGAGAATGTGGCTTGATCCTGAGACTCAGCAGCCTCAAAGCATCTGGGCAGGGGAAGCCATTTCCATCTGGACCTATAGGGCTCATTTTCTCCAACATGATCAGGATTGCCCTACACTCTTAATGGAAGGGATCAAAGACACAGAGTTCCTCCCTCATGCAAATACTAGCCCAGACTTGATTCTGTTTATACTCTAAACAAAAATTAGGTTTCGCAGTTGGGTGGAGTCCTGACTGGTTGACCTTTACAGGAATTGGGTCTTAACAGAAATATGATGAAAAGGGTGGATCCCAAATTAATAATTAGTTATAATATAATAATATAATATTAATTTCTCTCAGGGGACAGTCAGAGAAAATGCATGGAATCTGGAGTCTTGTTAAAGGAGCAGTTAAGAGGCCATATCTCTACACCCACAGAGGAACAGATTGACATGTCCTTTCTAAGAGCAGAGTTGAGGGGGCAGAGGCATGGGAACTGATGAGGAGATGGCCTGGGAGTGAAGTGAAGCACATCAGGAGCTAGATCTGGCCCTAGCTGGTGAGTAGGGAACCCACCTATCAGGACAGAAGGAGCCTAGGAACTCAGCCAGGTCAATATTCTATCCTTTCTCCCAGTGCTGGTGATATTTGGGAATGAAGACATGCCTGCTATACCTAGGGAGCAGAACTCAATTAACATCATTACCAGGACTTACCTATTGCATACGGTGCCAGGCTCAGTCTTCCTATCTCTAGAAACAGTTCCCATAATCTATGATGTTCAAACATGCATTGCCCAGAGCCAGAGGAACAGGCACAGGTTTTATGCCTCCCAGGAAAAGACTAACCAAGATCTTGCTTGGAAATCAGGGTCCCATCTCAACAGGATTGATTCAGCCTTCTCCCCATCCGCCTTTCTGGAAAGGCTGACTCTGTCCTGATCATGCCTAGGATGGACTGCCTTTCTCTGAAGAGAGCTCTGTGGCCCCTGATGATGAACTCAGAGAGGTCAGTGCCTTTCATTCCTGCCCCTTTGATCATTTTTCTCCTTATCTCTGATGAAAATAACTTCCTAGAGTCTTTCCAATGTAGGTCAGAATTGTTACTCTGGTAACAAGATTAGATTTTAGAAGCAAAGCAGGGGACATGGAAGAAACAATCAATCAACAAGCATTGATTAGAAGTGGCTATTATGTGCCTGGTTCAGCAGGCACTATAGTTACAAAGATGAGAGAGAAAAGACAGAGAGACAGAGAGAGACAGAGACAGAGAGGCAGAGAGAGAGACAGAGAGGCAGAGAGAGAGACAGAGATAGACAGAGAGAGAGACAGAGAGAGACAGAGAGACAGAGAGAGAGGAAGAGAGAGACAGAGGGGGGAGAGAGACAGAGAGAGAGGGAGAGGAGAGAGAGAGGAGAGACAGAGAGAGGAGGGACAGAGAGACAGGAACAGAGAGAGAGAGAGGGGAGAGATACAGAGACAGAGAGAGAGAGGAGACAGAGAGAGAGACAGAGACAGAGACAGAGAGAGAAGAATAAGAAGAGGAGAGAGAGACAGAGAGAGAAAACAATGACTTAAGAACTGTCCTTCTTTATCACGATCACCATGATTAAGCATTTATTAAGTACCTACTGTGTGTCTTGCACCCTGCAAATTTCTGGAGATACTAAAAAAAAAAAGCTAGTCCTTGTCCTCAGGGAACTCACAGTCTAATGGAGGGGAAACATACAAATAGCTATGTACACACAGAATATGTACAGTATTCCTGAGAGGTAATCTCAGAGGGAGAGGGCAGGAAGAGATCTTCAGGCAAGACTCTGATCCACTGCTTCCCAGGCTTTTCAGGTATGAGATCCCTTTAAAATGTAAAAATATTCCACAAGAACCGCCCCCCACTCCCGGCATGATGGAAGTTTTATTGTTAGGATACGTTGATGGAGAAAATAATTTTGTCACAACAAAATGTTCCTAGGAATTCTACTTGGTGATATGGTTAATCACTGGACTTGGAAACAGGAAGACCTGAGTTAGAATTCTGCATCAGATACTTACTAACTCTGTGGTAGTGAGCAAATGACCTAACTTTTCTCAGGCTCACTTCCCTCTCCTATAAAATGAGACTAATAATAATTCCAACCTTGTAGGGTTTTGATAATATATGCACAAGGCAGAGCCAAGATGTTGGCATAGAAGGAAAACTCCCTGTGCTCCCCCCATAACCCCCTCAAATCCTATAAAAATGATTCTAAACAAACTTTAGAGCTACAGAGCCCACAAAGTGACAGAGAGAAACAAATCTCCCACTGAAGACAGCCCAGCAGGCAGGGAGAAGGGTCCATCCCATGCACTGGGAGCAGAGCCCAGCTCCACAGCCTGAGGTTTTAGCCTCAGGGCAGCCACCATCAGAGGGACTTTGGAAGAGTGGCTCACCAGCAACTGTGATGGTTTCCAGAATTATCAACCCATAAATGCCAATGACAAAGTGAGAGTTCAGTGTGGACTTTGGGAATGGGGGTCTGGGAGTGGGTCAGGACCACACGCTCAACATAACCACAGCCAGGACAACTAATGAAATCTTAAGTTGCATTAAGGAAAGCAAAGCTCCCAGGATCAAGAAGGTTGAGTCTCCTGCTGAATTCTGCCCTAATAAAACTATAACTGGAACATTCAATTCTGAACATCACATTTTACATCGATCAGCTATGAAATGTCTAGAAGAAGGCAATAGGGTTATCATGAAGATAGATCAATCAATAAACATTTATTGGGTGCCTACAATCGGCAAGTTAGAAAATAAGATGAAATATATAAACTATTTTACAATCCTAAAAATATTCTAGAAATGTCCGTTACAAAGGTGATAATCCTAGGGTATGGATGGGTTGCAATCTGCATTGGTGGAGGCATTATTCCACCTGGATGAGATCCTCCCATGCAATGACGGATTTCTATAGGATAGAATCTTGCACAATGCCTGGCCAGTAAAAACACTTAATTAATGCTCCTTCTCCTGGATCATTGCCTCATCATGGCAGAGAGGCTTGTGTAGCTCAGTGAAACTATGAGCTATGCTATGCAGGGTTACCCAAGATGGACAGCCTATAGTGGAGAGTTCTGATAAAAAGTGATCCACTGGAGAAGGAAATAGACAATCACTCCAGTATCTTTGCAAAGAAAAGCCCACAGACAACATTAAAATGATAAAAGACATGACATTGGGAGATGAGCCCCTCAGGTTTGAAGGTGTCCAACATGCACTGAGGAAGAGTAGAGGACAAGTAGCCCCAAAACTTATCAAGCAGCCAGGTCAAAGCTGAAAAAAAGCTCAGCTGTGGATGTGTCAAGAGGCCATCAGGAAGCCTGGCTAACAATAAGGCCAGTGGAGATGATGGAATTCCAGCTGAGCTATTTAAAATCCTCAAAGATGATGCTGTTAAAGGGTTATGCTCAATATATATGTCAGCAAATTTGGAAAACTCAACTGATAGAAAAGATCAGGTTATGCCCAAGTCCTGAAGAAGGGCAATGCCAAGGAATCTTCAAATCACACCAGTAAGGTTATGCTTAAGATTCTGCAAGCTAGGCTTCAGCAGTATATGAACAGAGAAGTACTAGAAGAACACAGTGGTTTTTGAAGAGGCAGAGGAATCAGAGACCAAATTGTCAACACTTGCTGGATTATGGAGAAAGCAAGGGAGTTCCAGAAAAGCATCCACTTCTGCTTCATTGACTATAACAAGGAAGTCTTTGCCTGACTGTATGGATCACAATAAAATGTGGCAAGTCCTCAAAGAGATGGGACTATAAAATCATATTTGCCTCCTGAAAAACCTAACCTATGTAGGTCAAGAAGAAACAGAACCAAACATGGAATAATTGCTTGGTTTAAGATTGGAAAAGGAGAATGACAAGGCTATATATTGTCACCTTATTGGTTGGAGAGTACATCATGTGAAATGCCAGGCTGGATGAATCAAAAACTGTAATTAAGGTTGCTGGGAGAAATAGCAATAATCTCAGCTATGTAGATGATACTACTCTGATGGCAGAAAGTAAAGAGGAATCAAGAAGCCTCTTGATGAAGATGAAAGAAAAAGGTATAATACACAACTTGAAGCTTAAAGTCCAAAAATCTAAGATTGTGGCAAGCAGTCCCATCACTCCCTGGCAAATAGAGGGAGAAGAAAAGGAAGCAGTATGAAAGCTTATATTTTTGGGTTCAAAGATCACTGCAGATGGCAACTGCAGCCAAAGACACTTGCTCCTTGGAAGGAAAGCCATGGCAAATCTGGGCAGCAGACTAAAAAGCAGACATCATCTTGCCAACAAAGGTCTATGTAGTTAGAGCTGTGGTTTTTTTCCCGTAGCAACGTTTGGCTGTGAGAGTTAGACTACAATTAAAGCTGAGAGCCACAAGATTGACACTTTAAACTGTGTTGCTGGAGTAGACTTTTGAGAGTACCTTGGACAGCAAGGAGAGAAATTCAGGCTGTTCACTAAAAGGTCAAATACTGAAGCTGAACCTTAAATACTTTGGCCACATAATGAGAAGATGGGACTCATTGGAAAAGATCTTGATGTTGGGAAAGATTGAAGGCAAAAAGAAAAGGGAGTAGCAGCAGATGAGATGGATAGATAGTGTCATGGAAGTAATAGACACTAATTTGAACAGTGTTCAATAAATAGTAAAAGAATGAAGGGTGTGGTGAGCAGGAATTCTGAAGTCTTTCAAAGCTGATTCCTTCACTTCATTATTATATTGTGGTCATTGTATCAGTTGTTTTCCTCGTTCTCATTTCACTCTGCATCAGTTCATAAAAGTCATTACAAGTTTCTCTGATTCTGGCCCTTTCTGCAATTATATTGCATTCAGCCATTATCTAAACAATGCTTGTTTGCAGTTCTTTGCAATAACAAAAAGTGTGTTGCTATAAATTGTTTAATACATGTGGGTCCTTTTCCTTGGGCATCTTTGGAGTATATGGCTAGTATGTAATTGCTGGGTCAAAGGTCAGAATGATTGGGCCTGTTCACTGCTTCACCAACAGTGCATTAATGTGCCTGTCCTCCTCCAGCAATTGTCCTTTTCCTTTTTTATCATCCTTGCCAATGTGGTGGGTGTAAGGTGGAACTAATGTAATTTATATTTCCATTATCATTAGTGATTTGGAACATTTTTATCATGTGGTATTGATAGCTTGCTTTGCTTCTCTTGAGAACTGCCTGTACATTTTCTTTGACTATTTGTTTACTGGGGACCAGATCCTGTTGCTTTATATTTGTATTAATTCCTTATTTAACACCAAATAATTTCCTTTATAATTTCAATTCCCTGCATAATTTCTCTTTATCAAATAAATTTGTGGCAATGATCCTCATTATTAACTCTCTCCTTCTTAATCTCATCTAATCAATACAGATTTTGTTCATGTAAACATTTTTCAATTTGTATAATCAAAAATCAGTGCATTTTATCTTTTGTGAAACTCTATCCCTTATTTGATCAAGATCTCCATGGTGCATTGTTAGGAAAGGTATGTCCTTTCCTTCTATTTTAACTTGTTTTTGACATGACCCTTTTCCTCTTGAAATCACTTTGTATTACTTTGCATATACACATTCCTCAAAGGCAGAGACTATTTACTTAATAAAGGGGTGCAGAATTCAGTTGAAAAACTGTGTCCATTGATTCTGAAATTGGAACATGGTGGCCTCTTTCTTGGTGACCACTGCTGATGACTGGGCTGAAACTTGCTGTACTTCTCCTGGATCAGCCAAGGACTTAGCACCAGGGATGGGCCTATTCAGTTCTGTACAGCCTTTGACATGTGGCCTTTTTAAAGCATTTTTCACTGTTGAGCATCCTCTCCTCCTGGTACTCTCTTGTCCCTGGATTTTTGTGGCCCTTTTCTCTCTGTGTCCTCCTCCTTGCTGTCTGGCCAATTCTTCTCTGTTTCTTTTGTTGGTTCTTCTTGTTTGTTTCATCCCCTAACCAGGGGTTCATTCCAAGGTTTTGTCCTGGCTCCTCTTCTCTCTCTTTATACACTCTCCTAGAGACTATCAGCTCCCACAGATTCAATGATCATCTCTTTATTCATTTGACTCCAAATTCTTATATCCAGCCCTAATCTCCTGAGTTCCAATCCCATATCACCATGGTCTAGTGGATATTTCCAACTGTTCCATAGATAGATGTCTCAAACTCAACATGTCCAAAACAGAACTAAAATTCATTCTTTTCCCTAACAACAAACCCTCTTCTTAATTACATATTTCTGTCCCAGTCTTCCAGTGGGAATAAACATTTATTAAGCACCTATGCTATGTGCTAAGCACTTTATAAACATTATCTCTTTTGTTTCTTACAACAATCCTGGGAGGTAGGTGCTATATTATCCTCCATTTACAGTTGGAGAAACTGAGGCAGCCAAAAGGTAAGTGACTTACCCAGGGTCATATAGCTAGTAAGTATCTGAAGCTGGATTTGAACTCACATCTTTGTGATTCCAAGTTCAGTACTCTCTACTGTACCACTTAGCTGTCTTTAATGCATTCTGGTCACAAGTTTTTCAGCTCAGAATCATCCTCAAATCTTTATTCCCAATCCAAATTTCTGAGCATCTGCCCATTCTTAATAAATCTGCTTCCATAGTATCTTTTTGTGGGGAGTGGGGTGTGGGGAATCAGCTGAACTCTGCCAACATTCCTCTCCAGACAACTTAAAAATAATGCAGCAAATCAAAATCTGGCGTGTCCAAGACAATGAAAGGTCAGGGTGAGGCATTTTTCCAGTTCAAGACAATCTAGGAGGTTGGCAGGAGAGACTTATAACATTGGGTGTGGGGGGTGCTGAAGCACACATGTTTGGTCTTCTACACCAAGAGCAGGCCTTGGTGGTGGCAACTTCAGGACTCTCAGCCCAGAGATGGTAAGGGTATCAAACAACTGGGCAGAAAGAGATTCCAGGGGACCCTGGGCTGCCACTGAGCACAGAAGCCTGTCGCATCACCCATACTCAATTCTAGCTTGCAGTTCTGGGGCAGAGAGGATCACTAGGGCTTGCTTTCAGTTAGAGGGGAGCAGGGGACCTGGTCACAGTTCCAGGGTTCTAAGGAGAGCCAGCACTTCCAGCTGCAGGAGATCAGGGACCTTCCTGAGTAAAGATCATAGAGCCCAGACCAGGAGAGCTGCTACCCTCAAACGACACTACCTTGGAAGCACCAAATATTTACAGAGCCCTAAAGCGAACGCTGAAAATAGCAGTAGGAAAAGCCTGAAGCTTGGGGTTGATTCCGCCTCCAACAGAATCCAACTGTTACCACAGAGTGGTAATAGGACAGGTGATGGTGAGAGCTGGCATCTTGCTGGTTATTTTTAGAAAATTGCATCCAAGAAGTCGAGGACTCTCTAGGGTCCCTTCTTCCACAGCAGCCCTTTTTGGTAGACGCTTCGAGGATACCTTTGTCTTTTAAAAGGTCATGGAGATTTGCTCCTCCTCCCTGCCCATCCTCCTGGTTTATGTTCTTCACTCTGGCACCAGGCTGACAAAGACTGGGCAGAATCCTGGATCAAATTTTTGGTGCGAGCTGAGAGGCTCAATCCAAAGGGAGAAAAATGCTGATGATCTCTCCAGGGTTTGCACAATTATTGAAATGAGAAAGGGAGGGGGCTGGTGCAAAACATCTGGGAGGAGGAAGCAAGTAGACTCAAAAAAAATTTTTTTTAATTTAAACACTGTCATCCAACAAGGAGCAGAGCACTTCAAAACAGATGTTCCTGGCTGAAATTTTCCAGAGTGGAACAAATGAGAAGGGAGTTATCAAGAAAGGAAGGGAGCTGAAATACTTAGGGGAAGTCGTAAAAGAAATAATAGGCCAGTCTAGCAGGAAGGACACAGGATTGGGAATGGAAAGACCAAAATTCCAGTCCTGACTTGAATGCTTTAACGAGGCTGTGTGGTGCAGTGGAAAGAACTGCAGTCAGAGAACCTAGTTCAAATCCAGCCTCTTCCAATGACTGTCTGTGTAACATGGGGCCAGTCACTTAATCTCTATGGGTCACTGAGGAGCTCTGAGGCCACTTCCAAATCTATGATTTTATGAGCCTTCTCTCACAAGGTGAGCAACAGTTTAGAAGCAATAAGGCGAAAGATTCCAGGGGCCTGGGTCCATATCCCAACCCTGGCACTGACCCCAGTGGGGTCACTTTCTGTCTCTAGGCCTGTTTCATCATCTGTTAAATGGTCTGGATGACCTCTCAGGACCCTTCCAAATCCAGTCTAACTCATTCTACTTATGAGAAGAATAAGAAGACTTGGTTGGAATTCTGCTTCAGTCCTGATTTGGAATGACAAGACCCAGGTTTTAATTCTACCTCAGTTACTTTCTCCCGATGTGAATGTAGGCAAGACATTTCACCTGCATAGGCTTCCATTGTGTCTTCTGTACAATAAAGTTGGATTAGATGCCCTCCATGTAAGGCTCCTTCCATCTTTGAGAAAGTGAGTTCAAGTGAGGCTCCCCCTAGATGTGGCCTTGGGTCCACATTTGAACTTCTGGGATCCTGGCCCAGTTACCTTATCTGTTCCAGCCCCAAGCCTTATGATCCTCACAGCTCTGAGTAAAACTAGGAATCACTGCCTTCTCTAGAACACTTTCACACTGACAGTTCTTTTCTCAAAACAGCCCTGGGAAGTAATGGGTGAAGGGCCAAAGCCAAGGAAGGTCAAAGTCTTGCTTTATACTCTTCTTCCCTTGTAATATGTTACCCAGAAGTGATTAGGGCAAGAGAAAATCCATGCAAGTGGCAAGATCTTTACTTGGCCAACTAGACCTGACTCAGGGGGCGCCAGTCAGGCATGAATACTGGTCTGCTGTGGGGGTGTTTGGGTTCAGCCTGTGATTTCATCTGTGGAGGGAGTTCCCATGGGGAGGAAAGTCCCTCCACCAATGGAGATCAGCAGCTAAAAGAGAACGTTGAGATTTGGAGACTAGCCCAGGACCCTGAGAGGTTAAGTGATCTGAAGGAGAGTAATCCAGCTGGTATGTGCTCCAAGCAGAAGTCAGACTCCTGCGTCTGGCTTTCTAGCCCCTGAGGCATATGCTGTCTTTGAAGATTCAGCTATTTCCTAATGATAGTAGCTGACATTTATGTGGCTCTTAAATGTTTGCAAAACACTCTCTGTACATTATCCCCTCTGATCCTTATAACAGCCCTACTATGAATTAAGCCCAGCTTCTCTAATTCCAAATCACCCTAATTAGGCACCTACTGTATACCAGGCACTGATACAAAAAGAGGCAAAAGACAGTCCCTGCCCTCTTTCAAGATAGATACTCTTTCCCCAGCACTTAGCACAAATACCTGGCATACAGTAGGTGCTTAATAAATGCTTGTTGACATGACTTCAGTTATCTCAGCCTCAGTTTCCTTATCTGTAAAATGGTGATGATAATATCTGTAGTCCCTACCTTCCAGGGCTATAAAGGCTTCAAGACGTTTTTAATAGATTCTGCCATATTAAGTATTCATAATCTCCAAGCTAAGTGGATTAAAAAGCTTTTACAATATTGAATCCTATCAGAAAAGTATCAAAACCATGTTATATCAGGGTAAGGAGCTCATCATCCCTCTTGTATCTACTACTGCTATTGTCTCCAAGATACTTTCAGTGAGCCTATAGAAGATGAATCAAACTTCCTTCAACTACAAACAGCAGTTATTTTTTTTAATACCAAAATTCATCTGGAGGAACAAAAGTATTAAGGAAATACTGGGAAAAAAAACTGGGAAGGAAAGGAGCCTAGCCATGCTAGATCTCAGACCTAGTATATCACCAAAACTGCTGGGTACTGCCTAAAAAAATAGAAGTCAATCAGTGGAACAGATGAGGTAGACAATATACCAAAGCAAATGAAAATTATAGCATAGAGTTCAGTAATCCCCAAACTGTAACTACTAGGATTAGGGTTTGCTTGACAAGAGCTATTGGGAAAATTGGAAAACAGCCTGGTAGAAGTTATGATCTCACACCATAAATTGTAATAGACTCCAAATGTGTATATCACTTAGATATGAAAAATTGTGTCATACAAAAAAAATTAGAGAAGCAAAAAAGAAAATGTTTTTTACAACAATGGATAGGGGAAGAGTTTATAGTGAGATGAGGGGAATAGAGAATCACAGAAGATAAAATGGATAATTTTAATTAAATAAATTAATAAAATTTATTTTCAATTTTTATCATATAAAATTGAAAAGTTTTGGTACAAACAAAATCAATGCAGCTACAATTAGGAAGGAAAAAGTTAATTGAATGTGCTGAAAATATATGTACATTTTTAGTCCACCTTTTTGTCAAGGAGTGGGAAGCATGATTCATCATCAGTTTTATAGAGTCATGTGGTCATTACATTGATCAAAATTCCAATGTTTTTCCAAAATTCCAAAGTTATTTTTCCTTTATAATATTGTAGTCACAGTATAAATCATACTCCTGGTTCAACTCACTTCACTCTGTATATGCCTATACAAGCCCTCCCAAGTTTCTCTGATTCTGTAACTTTTATCATAGTAATTGAGAGAGAGAGAGAGAGAGAGAGAGAGAGAGAGAGAGAGAGAGAGAGAGAGAAAGAGAGAGAGAGAGAGAGAGAGAGAGAGAGAGAGCGAGAGCAGTGTGCTTTTCTCTTGTTTCCAAGCTCTAAAAAGGAGGGACAAAAATTTCACTTGAGTGAAAACTGGATTAATGTATTAAAAGGTTTGTTTTTTTCCATTTCTATTTCAAAACTCAGTTAATGACCCCTTTGAAACAAACAATCTCAAATACGACAAGGTATGTAACCAAAGTTGTTTTCTGATGTTAAAATGTCATTTTGGAAGTCACTCGCTAATAAAATCAATATTTATTTTTGACAGGTTTAAAGAAAATAAGGAAATGTGGTTAATCTGGTATGCCTTGTTCTTGGTAATCTGTTGGCACTCAGTGATAAATGATTCCCTTTCTAAATGCCCACAATCAATACAATACTCTGTTTAAATGCTGGTAGTCTCTAGACAATCCATCTTATTTCCCAGTTGAAAATCAAGATGGCATTTATCCATATCTAGTTCTATGAGATTTCTATCACTCTCTATTCACTGTATCTCAAAGATCACTGACCAGAATTCAAGAATCATACTTTTGAGTTAATTCATTCAGTACCCTGAGACATGACCTTTATATGCCTTGGATCCAATAGTCCTACTTTCTCTCTGTCATTTATTAACATTGCCTTGTCTGCTCCCCAAGTGGTGAGTCTATTATCTTCCTTTGACTTTCTTGTCCTCATCCTATTTGTGTGTGTATGTGTGTGTGTGTGTGTGTGTGTGTGTGTGTGTTTAAGAGATACTATTGTCTTTAGCATTTTTTATAAGTTTTAGACCATTCTGGACTTTAGCCTTAGTCATACACATTTGGGTCATTCACACTATCCTTGGTTACATGAAGAAGTTTTTGTACATTCCAAGTCTGAAATCAGAAGGGAGCTCCCTTTGTATCCACATTGTTCTCTTTATATAGCTCTCCCTTTTCTTCCTCAGTATGATTATTCACAATTACATCCAAGGAATTTTGTCCTTAAGGATCAGCTCTTGGAGAACAGGGAACATCACAGGGGGCTTGCTGGTGAGATTTAGGGTGGAACTAGGGCATGATCAGGATAGAGACACTGGCAAAACAGAAGCAGGAGACGTCAGAGAAGTAAACTGGGATTGCAAAGTGTCAAGTTGGTTGAACTAGTGAGAGGGAGCCAAGTGAAGATGCCTGAGGGAAAACTGAGAAAACTATATTCAGGAAAGATAAGCCAGAATTCCAGATGTTTCAGGGAAGCTGGAATGTGGGAATGATCTGGGGAAAGGACCTCGGGATAAAATCAGAAAACTGTGGTCAGAAGACCCAAGCCAAAGTGCAATAGAGGCTCAAGAGAGCATGGAAAAAGGAGACAAGCAACTGGCAAAGTAGTTGGTTGATTTTCAGATAGCCCTCCATATACAGCATAATGCAAAGAGTGCTGGGAATCACAGTCCTTGAGTTCTAATCCTACCTAAGACATTTCTGGGTTATGTAACCTAGGCAAGTCACTTAGCCTCTCTTGGCCTCAGTTTCCTTGTCTGTAACATTAAGGGATCAGGTGGGATGACTTCTAAGGTCCCTTCCAGCTTAAGATCCATGATCTGGATATCCATTTATATGAGGGTCTTTTCCAAAGTTGTACAATTCTCAACAGCGTAGTTGGTGCAATAGGGAACCTCCTGCGTTGCTTAAGCATCTTTCCTCTTAGGTGATAAGTACTCACTCCAGACCAGTTGACAGCTATTTCCCTAAAGTCTAGGATAGTTGTGAGAACATGCCAAGCATTCTCTTTTTTGACCAACGGGACTTCAATTTGATTACTTTCTGTCTAGGTTCCCACTGTAGCCAACAATCCCCCCTCACTAGTTCAAGTTGGTCCACAGTAACCATTTCTCTTGTTTAACTGAAGGGACGAAGCAAGATCTCTTCAGATGCTACCTGATTGGTGGGTTAGAGGGTAAGCTCTACCAGCAGGTTTAGAAAGTTGGCATCTTCCATTGACTCTGTTAGATCTCTACTGTTTTGTGATCACTTATCAAAACTTATCATCTAGTTTCTCCATCTGGTCTGGCAGTTTGTATCATAACTTTATAAGGATATTACTTTGGTTTCTCTCTGCTTTTGTCCTCTATCTATCTATCTATCCATCTATCTATCTATCTATCTATCTATCTATCTATCTATCTATCTATCTATCTATCTATTGCAGAGGGGAAAGCAGGGCAATTGGGCTTAAGTGACTTGCCCAAGGTCACACAGCTAGTAAGTGTTAAGTGTCCGAGACCGGATTTGAACTCAGGTCCTCCTGACTCCAGGGCCAGTGCTCTATTCACTGTGCCACCTAGCTGCCCCTCTTGTCCTTATTTAGGGACTATCGTGATTTTACCTTTAGAATCACGGATTCCTACATTTATATATCTTCTTGTCATATAGTGCTATTCTGGGGTCCCTTCAATTCAATTACATTGAAGTCAAGCCACATTCTCTCTATTAAACAAGGCTTCCCTTTCCATTGGAATGTTCCTTTCATGAGCTCCATTTAATCAAATTTGGGGATTACTTATAAGATTTTGAATTTAAGTCTTCCCTTCACTTTATTATCTTGCTTATACATAGTTGTTTTCATGCTGCCTCTCCCTTTAGACGGAGCTTCTGGAGGACAGGGGACTGTCTTTTGCCTTTTGATCTCCAGAGCTTAGCATAGTGCCTGGTTGCATAGGGGGGGGTTCAATGAATGATTATTGACTGACTGACTCTATGTATTGGTGTATCTAGATATCTGAGATAGTAAATAATATAATATAATATAATATAAAATAAAAAATAATGAGATAGTAAACCCTTCTGGTTTATTTGCCTCTCTGATTTACAAAGTACTTCCACTGCTATTGTTTCAATGGTCCCACTTCTGACATTTACTAGTGGTGTGACTATGGGCAAGACACTTAACATTTGTGTATCTCAAGAGGTTCCCTGGGACTTAGTAATTGTGTTTCAATTTGCATTGGAGGAAGGAGGTCCCATGCCAGGAGTTTTCCCCTGCTGTCAAAATCCTAGATCCTTTAGCTATTCACATCCCATTTCTTCATTCCCATTTGCCCGGATTTACATTTATAATTTCCTTTCTCCTTACATTTTCCATTCAAATACCTTTTTCTCAGATCATTAAGTCTCTTGACCAATACATATTTTCAAGTCTTCATCAATAGTCATCAATTGGTGTTCCAGAGCATGGTACTCCATATTGACCCATGATTCCATGTTCTTGAATGACATCTTTGTAGTTAGCTGCTCACTTCTAACATACAGTTTTCTCTTCCCAAATTTTAACCTTCAAGTGAAAATAATAATGAAGAAAGTCATCCATTGTCCTCCGTCTCACCTCCCCAGGTTTCATGGGTTCTAACTATTCCTTCCAGGTTTCTTCTATGGTTTTTATTTATCTTGAAATTTCTCTTACATTCTCCATTCAAGACAGCATGCATTTGGGTATCAATGTGATGGAGTAAGTAGAAATGCCAACAAACAAGAAGGAAGCAGAGTGCAGTGGCTTGGCCACTGGACTTGGAGTCAAGAAGATCTGGATTCAGATCTCATCTCAGATATTTTCTTGTCAGATTCTGGGCAAGATACTTAAGCTTTCTTGCTTCTCATATGTAAAATGGAGGGATTATATTCAACCACCTCTCTGGGCTCTTTTGTTTGTAGGTCAGTGATCTTATGACAAGCCAGGAGAGGTAGGTTCCAGTCCCAACTCTCCCATGAGCTTGCTATGCAACTTTCAGTAAGTGCATTAACAAGCCTGTGCCTTCATTTCTTCATCTTTAAAAGAAAAAAATTGGATGAATTTCTCTTTCCTGTCCTTTTCTCTTCTAGGACTATATTCTTTTCTACCTCAATATTTGGATGCTACTTTAATGATCAAGATGTGAACCATGTAGGTTCTCACACTTTTAGTATAGATGACAAATCAATCACATCTTCTCATAGCATGCAATTCTTGTTCATGTCTTTCCTTGAGGATTTATTCAATTACAAGCATATATTAAACACCTACTGTGTGCTAAGTACTCTGCTAAGTGCTGAAGACACTATGACAAAAAAAGAAATAGTCCCTGCTCCCCAGAAGCAGTGGAGCTGTTCAACAACACATGCATATAAATAGATTAAAAGTTATATACAAAACAAATCCAGTGCCATGGGTAGGGGGAATACATACAGCTGGTGGGATCAGGAAAGACCTAGAAGCGCCTTTTTTATGGATTCTGTGCAGCCAGGGCTGTCCATCTCTTATCATTTGCCCTTCTGATCTGACTAGCCACATTCCTTTTCTGCTCATCTATGGCCCTTCACACAGACTCAAGCATAAATTATTGGTAATATACCTGAGGACTGTTTACATGGCTCATATATTACCCTTTGGGTCACCAAGAATTTGGACCCCTCTGAGACTTGATGACTTCTTTCCTTCTGTTGGTTGTCTGAAAAGCTCCTGTGACCTAAGGCTGCACTAAGAGAAACATGGCCTTCAGGAATAAGAAGGTGACAGTGTCTGGTACAATATTTCATACATAGTAAGCACTTTATAAATAGTTGTTGACTGACTATTAACCATTGACTGATTGAGAGGCCCTCAGCATCTTTCCTGGGTCAGACCACATCTAGAGAATTGTGGTCTGTTCTGGGAACCACAGTTTCATAAAGATAATGAGTAGCCAAAGAGTGTGTAGAGGAGGGCAACCAGGGTAGTGAAGGGCCTTGACTCTATTTCATAAGATTTCTTGAGGGGACTGGTCATGAATACTCTGGAGAAGAGAGGACTCAGGGAAGACATAGCAGGGATCTTAAGGGATGTCATGTGGCAAAGGCCTTAGATTTGTTTGGTCCTAGAGACCGCTGTATGATATCAGAAAACGTTTCCTAGTGTTGTGGTATGGGGTGCTGCAAACCCCAAAATGCAAGGGTACAGGGGGTCTGCCTTGAAAGAATTCAAGCACTCTAGCCTTCTTTCAGTCAGAGTAGCAAGGTTTTATTATAACACTGGTTAGGCAGGCGAGATTCCTAGTAAATCTGTGCTATTGTATAGCCAATAGGAGCAGGCAGAGTTCCTAGTGAGTCTACAACTTAATGGAGGCAAGATTGGTACTTACATACAAGAAAAGACTGTGAGCAGATCTGGGTGGGATTAAGGAGTGGTAAATAGTCTGGGGGTGGTCCAGGTGCAGACAATAAAAGGGGTTAAGTGGTCTGGGTTGGGTCACAGAGCCACAGTGAAAGGGCAGTTAAAAGAATTATTGAGTATTTCAGTAGAAATGTGTGGGAAAGTTGAGAGGCTGGGTTGTGTTCAAAGACATGGTCTTTTCCTTTTAGGAGTCCATGCAAATCCCATAACCTCATCACTAGCACTCCAAGCTGCCCCAAAGTGAAATGGTCTGCCTCCAGAGCCAGCATCTTCCTTCTCCTTGGAGGACTTCCAGTAGAGACCCCAAAACCATTTGTCAGGGTGTTATGGGCACCATTGCTTTTGGTGATGGGTTACACCAGAGGAGTGGCTATTGATAACCTTTCCAATTCCAAAATCCAGTGATTCTTCTAAAAAGTGTTTATGATGCCTTAAAAAAATATCACAATCATTTCTGGGTATATCTCCCTCTCTACACCACCTCCCACCCCAATGGAATCTTCCTTGTAACCAAGAAAAATGTTAAATAAAACAAGATGGTGTGTCCTTCGAACCTGACAGTGTAGGAGACAGTCCATACCCCACAGTTCCCTGACTCTTCACTGAAAGGATAGAGATGTATTTCTTCATCTCTTATCCGAGGCCAAGATTGTGACCTCTTTCCAATCAACAATGAAAGATGATTCCCGAAGTGTACATCCAGGGCTGATCCTTTCACACTCTATAGAACTAATCTTGTACATGCTCTGATCCCCCTCCCAATTTCACAACCCTTGTGTACACAGCTGTGATTGGGGAAGAAGAGAAGGCAAGAAGTGAGTCTTAGCTAGTTCAATATCCCCCATCAAAATGGGGGGAAAACCCCACAATAATGTTGTTTAGGGCAAAGAAGAGGATCAGAAGAGATAGAGAACCCCCTCCCCTTCCCCCAGCTCAAATGCAGTGACTTCTAAGAATTCTCAAAAAACCACCAGTGACTCATTATTGATTTTGCTCATTGACAGGAAGCAACACTGCTGGCCAGACAGAGTCAATTGGGAATCCTTCAATTGGTCTTCAAGCTACTGCTTGGCTTGGCTGAGGATGGACAGCAAACAGACAAGTGTTCTCAAGAGCCTACTTTGTTTGCTGTCTAAGCCAAGTTGGCCCTGGAATTTGCATGCGGGAGGTGAACAAAGGAGTCTAAACTTCAGCCCCGAAATCAGTCAGGAGGACTCTGTGGAACTTTGGGCAGAGAACAATCCTGGTCAAACTGGCCTAGGACCTTAGTCCTCCATCTCCCAGATCCCTTCTGCCTAGATTGTGCTCCCCACTTACTTCTTTGCCAATTGGAATCTTTAGCTTTCTTCAAGGTTCATTTTCCAAGTCACTTCTTACAGGGAACCTTTCCTAATCCCCATGGTTCTTACTCCTCCTTCCTCCCATCATATACATACCAATATTTAGGCATGATGGACAGAGAGCTGGCCTCAGAGGCAGGAAGTTCAGGTCCTGCATCATCCTGGGCAAAGTCATATGCCCTGGGAAACCTTATGAAATGCTGAGATGGCAGAACACTTGCCAATCCACATCTGTAGAGTTTCCCCTGCACCAGTGAAATCCCACAGGAACCCTGGCCCTTTATACACTATGTCCCTCCAGTAGGATGGCAAGCATTGATTTTTTGTTTGCCTTTGTTTGCCCTGTATGTGTCACACACAGTAGGTACTTAGTAAATGTTTCTTGGATTGGATAGTCTTAAGAAGGGTCATGGTTCAACCACCCATCCCAGTTTAATTCCTATTGCCTTGTTTCTTACAGAGGACAATGACATCAGGGAGGTGATGTCTTGACTTGCAAGTGAATTGGATTTAACTGAGGGAGGGCTGTGCCAAGTCACCAGCCTCGATTTCTCCTCTGGAGCAACCTGGGTCCAGTGGCCAGATACAGATGAAGATGACTAGAGATGGCCCAGGATGCAGTGGGAGACCTTGGCCTTTTTTAAGCTAAGGTCTTTAATTCTTATTATTTAACTTTTGAAAGAGTGTGCTGGGTGGCCTCCACCAAGCATTGAAAGGCCCAAACTGTAATCAAGCTAAAACTCAATTTCAACTTTGGGATATCTGTCACATCATGCCAAGTCAACTGAGGGAATTTTAGAAAGTTTTGAGACAAACAAAATGAGAGGGTAGATGCCAATCATTTCATCATGTCACAAGCAACTTCATAAATGGTTATAATGAAAATACAGTGGAGAAATTCGAAGTCAAGATTAATGAGGCACTCTTATGTATAAGTCAACTTGAGGTTCATTGATCAGCGCCCACTAAATTGCATTAAATGTCTCTCCCGATTACAAATGGTTCTTATTAAGCCAACAGCATTTCAGCTAGTCTGGGAAACGCTTACCAAGATCATATGATCATAAGACCAACAATTTAGAACCAAAAGGGGCTTTAGAGGTTATTCAGTACGAGCCCTCTCATTGTACAGATGTGTAAACTGAGGACCCAAAAGGTGAAACACCTGGCCTCAAATCGAGGGAATAGAACTAGTATTTGAAGCCAGCTTCTCCAACTCCAAACCCAGCAAACTTTCCATTGCAGTGGATACTGCCTTATGTCCACATCATATCCTCCCAAGCAGGAGTTGGTCTAGTTCACTTTCCTTCTTATCTGAATCTGTATGGCATGTAGTGAGAGCACCATGTTTCTCATCCAAAATTCCATTCCAGAACTATTTCCCATTGTTTCACCATCACAAAAACCCAGCTGTCAGATTGGTAGCAAGATTCTACTATGAAACAGAGACTCACCACTCCATTAATTTTTTATCCATCAATAATTTGATGGTTCTCATCAGGGAGGAGATGCCCTGCCATGATGCAGCTCACAAGCGAAACATGGTTCCACATCCTATATCCTATACAATTCTTGTTGTCCTGTATATCCTCCACAGAGGATCCACCCAACATGGATTCCATATATTCACTGGCCCTCTGTTTTCCCTGACTCTTGATATGCAATCAGCCTACTTCTTTTTCTAGTACTAGACATTTTTTATAAGGTCTTTTATGCTAGTTGTCACATGGCAAACATTATTTGTAATGTATTTTTCCATGTGACTCTATATTTTATTTATTGTTTGTTTCAGAAAGTATTACTATTAGCCAGAGAAAAGGGGATTTTAATAACCCACCTCAATCACCATATTTTAGTTATAGCCTCCAAAGGGAAAGAGCCCATTAACTCAGAAATTCTATCTTGCCATGTAGCATGGGACAAGTGGGGCCATGCTCTCTATGAAGATCTAACTGGAATGAATGAGCCTAGAGGGCACACTCTCCAAGTTAACCATTGTTCTTTGTCAGTATCAGCTATGTCTCAGCAGGTCTGATAACCATAGCTCACTTTCTGTGTGCAAACATGGTCCCATTCATTCCATCCAGCAGTGAATAATTCATACAGCAAGTTTTACCCTGGGCAAAATGCATTGACATCAGGAGTCATTAAACCCAAGGCATTCAGAGAACAAAGTGGTCATTCATGCTCTCAACGTGCACCATGAAACCTTGCCAGTTACATTCAAGAATGAATCCGTTTGATTCATGGGCCATACCACAAACACAGGAGAATACAATTGTCAGGCAAGGCAAGTTTTCTGACTTGGAGTGGTCATACCTGAGAGCGGAAATGCCAGTAGGTCATTGTGATAGGCAAGTTAGAACCAGTTGGGAGGGAGACCCCTCTAAGGCAAATAGACCTCTTTCATCAATTGTGTTTCATCTTGTTCCTATATTCCCTTTCACTCTTTTGCTACCTCTCCAATACACTGGGTAACTCAAGGGCATAGCTCTCTTCTTCAGCATGTTACCTGCCATTATAGAGGAGGGAAGGGAGGAAGGAAAAAGGAAAGAGCAGAGAAAGAAAGAAAGAAAGAAAGAAAGAAAGAAAGAAAGAAAGAAAGAAAGAAAGAAAGATGGAGAAAGGAAAGATGGAAGAAAAAGAGAAAGGAAGAAAGAAAATGAAAGAAAAATGAAAGAAAGAAAAAGAAGGGGAGGAAAGAAGGAAGGAAGGAAAGAGTAGAGAAAGAAAGAGGGAGGGAGGAGGAAAAGAAGGAAGGAGGGAAATAAAGAAGGAAAAGAGGAAGAAAAAGGAAAGAAATAAAGAGAAAAAAGAGTGAGTGAGGGAGGAAGGAATGAAAAGAGAAAGGGAGAAAGAAGTTGAAAGAGAGAAAGGGCAAAGAAAGAAAGCAGAAGGGAGAAAGGAAGAAAGAAAGAAAAGGAAAAGGAAATGAAAGAAAAAGAAGGGGTGGAAGGAAGGAAGGGAGGGAGGAAAGAAGGAAGGGAGGGAGGAAGCAAGGAAGCAAGGAAGGAAGGAAGGAAAGGAGGAAGGAAAGGAGGGAGAGAGGGAAGGAGGTCATCCTGACCATTTGGGGAAATGTTCTAGTTGTGTAGAGGCTTAATCCATAGAATTTCCTCCATATGCTATCTGTCACTGGATGTTGGGAGGGGTAAAGGGGCAGAGGAGAAGAACACAAAGATGGACTCCACATTCCCAAAATGCTTCAGGTCAGGACAGTTTCCGTCAGTGGAAAGGGACTTCTTTGGATGTCACCTCTCTACAGAATGGTAATGGATTCATGGTAATTACTTGTGCCTTTGCTAATCAAGTGGCCAAAGCCAGAGAGGATCTGGCTGGCCATCCCCTCAATGACTCCTGAATTGGTCTTTCCTGTTGGCTTCTGATCTGAATTCTGGTTAAGGAAGGGAAGAGACTCCCACAGACACCTGACACGCTCAGAGTCTTCTTTCCAAATGCTTCTCACAGGACTGGCTAACCTTTCCCCGAAGGATGAATAAAGAAGCGAAGCTTCCCAGCTCCATCCATCATCATGTTCCAATGGACTGGCTTACTGCAGCTGCTTTCAGATCTTCATCCTTTAGGACCGAGCTCCTTGGCGCAGGCTCAACAGAACCTGCTGGTTTATTGCCTAATGCAGATGATTAATTTATGGTTTTCAGATTTGGCTGTAAAGAAATCTGAGAAATAATGCAAAAAGAAGTTGGCAATTAATGTATACATGTGAAAAAAGATCTCTGAAGCTCCCTCGTAAATCTCCAAAACACGACTATAGTTTGTGTTGTTTTTATCATTACCCTCAGACAACCTCGTTGCTTGTAATACATATGCCTCTGGGTAATGTACAATTGTAGCTTCTGTACATCCCTCTCAGGAAACTCTGGTGCTGGGACTTAAAAAAATCAAGCTTTCAGAGCTAGAAATGGTCTAAGAGATCATTACAGTAGAACTCCTTGAATATGCAGCTCAAACTGAGGAGGAGGAAGGAGGCTTTCAAACACATGTTTAGAGCTGAAGGAACCTCAAAGCCTGTCTTGTTCAATTCCTCCATTTCACAGATGGAGAAACTGAGGCCCCAGGAGAATAAAATGAGTTGGCCAAAGTTACACATGCAGAGAGAGGTGGGATTGAATTTGATTCCTCTGTCTCCAAGTCCAGCATGGGTCCCACTAAACCACAAGACACACCTCGAGGAGCCAAGTTAGGACTAGATCACCTCAGTGTCTGGGCAAAAAAGTCACCAGTCCTGTAATTGCTCCACTGTGCCAACCTGCTTCCAGGAGGAATGATGAACTTCATTGACCCTCTCATTTCCTTTAGGAACCTAGGAACACTTCAAGCCCTGAGAAGATATTTAAGTAGAACCTTTGGGAAGAAGAATCTACACACCACCTCCCACTTCATTTAGGGAAGACAAAATTTACTGGGGATGTGAAAGGTTAGCGCTCCCCAGAACTGAGCACAGTGACTAGCATATAATAGATGCTTAATAAATGCTCGTGGAAGGAAAGGGAATGAATGCTAATGTGAAAAAGCAAAGTGGCTAGGAGAGGAACAGTGAAGGACTCATCCCAGAATGGCAAAGTGGAGTAATGGATAGAACACCCCATTTGGACTAAGGAAGGTATGAGTTCGAAACCTGCCTCAGGCGTTTATTAGCTCTACAACCCCAGGCAAATCATTTAAGCTTTGTCAGCCTCATTATTCTCCTGGGTAAAATGAGGGGGTTAGATTCAGTGGACTTTAAGACCCCTACCAATTTTAAACCTATAATCCCATGAGGTAGGATTTATGATCCTTAATAAGGGGAGAGATTTTGATATAATAGAGAAAGAAAATGCCTAAATTTTTCTTTTTTTTTTTACTTTTTTTTTGGAGGGGAGGGGCAGGGCAATTGGGGTTAAGTGACTTGCCCAAAGTCTCAGGGCTAGCAAGTATGTCAAGTGTCTGAGGCTGGATTTGAACTCAGGTCCTCCTGACTCCAGGGCAGGTGCTCTATTCACTGCACTGCCTAGCTGCCCCAAATGCCTAACTTTCTTAGCCAGTTTATCTTTGCAATTTGTCCCCAATTCCATCTCCCCTGCTTCCCCTATGTAAATGCTCTGTTCTAACCAGACTGGTTTCTTTGTATATACCATTAACTATATGCCACTCTCCCATTTTAAAGTCCCACCTTGTTCCTCTTGGTTCAAATCACCTTTAGAGCCTGGGAGAACTAGAAAGTCTACTTCCAGCTAGTTCAGTGCTCTTTCTAAACAGAATCAATGCCCCCCAACCCCTTCCTCCAGTGTTACCTACCCCAGGCACCCAGTGTACAGTCAGTTCAGTTCTTAAGTATTTGTTAAGTTCCTACTATGTGTGGGGCACTGTGTTAAGTACTAGGGATAAAAAAAGAGGCCCCTGCCCTCAGGGAGCTTACAGTCAAAGAGAGAATATGTTAAAAAAAAAAAAGCTAAATACAAAATAAATAGGAAATAATGAAAGGAGGGATGGCCCCAGAATGAAGAAGGGTTGGGAAAGGCTTACTGTGAAAGATGCGATTTTAATTGAGACTTAAAGGAAGCCAGGGAAGGCAGAGATGAGAAGATACAGTGTTCCAGGCATAGGGGAGAGTCAGAGAGAATGCCTGGAGCTGAGAGACAGAGGGTCTTGTTCATGGAACAGCCAGGAGGTCACTGTCATTGGATCAGAGTATGTATCAAGGCTTAAAGTATAAGAAAATTGAAAAGGTAGCAGAGGCTAGGGTACAAAGGGCTTTGAATGTCAAGCAGTTTTGGCATCTTGTATTTGATTGAGGATTTTGTATTTGATACTGCAGGTATCATCAATTCATCATTCTTGTTATTGATTTATCTAATGGACTTTCCCAGCCCTCCCCAATACCTCCAAAACAAATTAAATAATTTGCATTGATAATTTCTCTTAGGTGGCTGGTGGACACAATGTCTATTCCCCCAAAACCAGCTTAGTTAAAGTTTGGCAAAATGATTTCCAGCTGGGCCACAGGGTGATGACTTTTTTAGCCACCACAACTCAAAAAAGTCACAAGGCAATATACAGAAGTGAATAGAATAGGGAAAACCAACACAATTCAATTCAATTCAATTCAATTTAATACAACAAGCTTTTACTAAATGCCCTGTAATTTCCAGGCACTTCCAGACACAAAAGAGGTCCTGCCCTCTGAGGGCTGAGACATCCTGTAATGAGATAAAGAAATATCAAAGATAAGTATATACAACTATACTAAATATTTTCAAGAAAGGGACATCACTAACAAGTGGGGAAGGTGGGGGACAAAGAAGACCCTTCTTTAGGAAGTGACAAGTGAAAGAAACAAGATATTTCTCCATTAGAATGTAAGCTTTTTGACAGTAGGAATTGCTTGCTTTTTTATATCTCTATCGCCAGCATTATGTACTGGGTACATAATGTGTTAATAAAAGCTCCTTGACTAGTTGACTGATTCTAAGAGGTAGATGAGAAAGTCACAGATTTGGATCTGGTGGAAACCAGGAGGTAATGTGCTCCAGACATGGCGACCCCCCATTCAGATCTATCAGAAGTGAGAGATGAAAAACACTGTATGGAGAACAGCTAGCCCAAAGACAGTTGCCCTCCCTCTTTCCCTCTACATCTTGGATCCTGAGCTTTTTCAAGGCTTAGCTCCCATGCTACCTGTGACATGAGGCCTTTCTTAATTTCCCCAGGTGTTATTATTCTATTGTGGGCAACAAAATTAATTTTGAACCAGGATTGTCTCGTCTCACTGGTAGGGGCCCAAGTACATGCCTAGCTCCATAGAAGGCTCTCCAGTTCAGCCCCAAACATATTGTGTGCATTCTTCTCCCAGTAGAACATAATTTCCTTGACGGCAGGGACTGTTACATTTTTTCTGCGTCTCTATCCTCAATGCCTGGCCCATTGGAGATAGTTCATAAATACTTGTTGAATTGAATTGAATTGAATTTCAGCATTCAGATGTCATCATACTGGGAAGGTAGATAAAAAAAAGGACAAACCTTCCTTCTTCTGACACTTTCTCATGTAAAAGGACTTTAGAGGGAAGGGAAGGACCTGAGTTCAAATCATTCTTCTGACAACCAGTACCTGTCACCTTGAGCAAAACATCTAGCTTCTCTGGGACTGTTTCCTCACCTCTAAAATGAAAGAGTTGGACTAGATCACCTTTAGGGACCCTCTACCTCTAAATCTATGATCCTATGACTTGGATCACCAGGGAAAACACATTATATCACAGATACTTCCTAACTGAACTATAAATGAATGAACTTAAACTTGACTCCAGGAAGCTCCCGAGTGGTCCCGCTGGAATCCAGTCCAGGGCAGCTCTTGGGTCTCTCCTGGCCTCGAAGAGAAGAGACCAGGCTTTCATTAACCACAGGATCTAGTTGAACTCAGGAGCCCACAGCCTCAGAAAGGAAGTGGTGGAAGCAATTAAGGAGGCTAGTTTAGAGAATGGGGCTGCAACTGCTCCTTTGACCACATCCGATATTGGCCTTGGATTGTTATTTGGGAGGGATAGTAATCGCCTCCTGGGAGGGGAAGAGGCGAGCTGGCCAGGGCCAGACTCTAATAGGTTTCAAAAGTGAAGCTCCCTCATAAATAGTGTAGATTGTGAAACCAGAAAAATTACTCTGTTCCCAATAGATCACTCCCAGCCCTCCCTTTTTAAATTAAATAAATATGGTTTATGGAGTAAGTAACAAATATACCATTCTTGGTAAAGCACTGGAGGGATCAAAGTAAGAATTCTACATTTGGAAAAATGAATCTTCCATAATCAGGCCATATGATCTGCTTTAGGGTCTAAGCCTGTGATTTCACCTATTTAGGGAACTCTCAAGGTAAAAGCTCCCTCCACTGCTACAAGTTAACAACTCTTCTGAAACTTAAACTCTAAGGCATGCAGGATAGCTTGAGTTGTGAGGATGTTCTATATAAGACAGATTCATTGTTCAGAACCTCAGAAGACTATTTCTGATCCCTGAACAAAAGTCTGGGTCCAGAAAAGGACAGTCCCATGCTCCCTTCTCTAAAGTGGCAGGCACTGTAACTGAAAGGAGTGAGACAAAACTCAGGATAGAGAGGGAACTTTGATCATCCTCAGGCCCAGTGTCCCCTCCTCCCTGAATTTTTACCTCTATGGATAGATCCAAAATTGTTTCAGAGGGTAAGACATTTTCTTGTGCCATCTGCTGGATGTGAAGGCAACCTGCAGGAGAATCCCAAATAATGTCTGTCCCGTAGACCTTGGGGATGTTTGGGATCAAAGGATCCCAGATCTGAAAGGGACTTTAGAAAGCAAAACATAGAATGTTGGAACTCAGAGGAAACATAGAACACATCACAAAGTACCAGAGTTAGGAGGGAGTTCAAAATACAGAAGCTAGAATGTCAGCTATTAGGGAGCTTAAAACGCAGAATCTGGGACATCAACATTGGGAGGGAACATAGAACACAGGACAGAGCAACAAGGACCCTCGGAGTAGATCTAGACCAACCCATCATTTGAGAATGGAAGAGACTCATCCTCACCCCACCTTTAGATGTCATGGTAAATACTTGTAAATATTTCCTAGAAATACACACATGTAAACATACACATACACACACCTATGTATATATTTTCTTATTATTTGAATTCCTATGCCTTAAATGGTACCATCTGTTGACACCTTTAAAAGCTTGCTATGGTGTTGTTGTTGTTGTTTTAAGGTGATATAAAGATGCACATTTTCTCTTAGCAATGAATAAAGTTTGGATTCAAAGGAATATCTGGATGTGTATTCAAGGATTGAGTTAGAGCTAGTTCATTCAGAGCTAAGTTATATATCAAACAAATTGATCAGAAAGGTTTTATGGCACCTACTATATACCAAGTTTTGCGTAAGGTGCTGTAAAATTCAAAGGCAAAAATGAAATAGATCCTGCCCTTACTGAGCTTGTCTTCTATTGGGAGAAAAAAGAAACATGTACAGAGATAATTAAATACAAAATATAATGTATGAAGACAAAGCAACATGGGGGGGCAACAACTATGGGCATCAGGAAAGGTCTTTTGGAAGATGTGACCCTTTAGGTCACATCTGAAGGAAGTTAGGGATTCTTTTTTTTTTCTTTTTTGGAGGGGGGATGGCAGGGCAATTGGGGTTAAGTGACTTGCCCAAGATCACACAGCTAGTAAGTATTAAGTGTCTGAGGCCAGATTTGAACTCAGGTTCTTCTGACTCCAGGGCCCATGCTTTATTCACTGTGCCACTTAGCTGCCCTGAAATTAGGGATTCCAAGGGGCAGAGGTTAAAAAAAAATTAGCACATTCCCAATGCAGGGAACAGTTTGTACCAATGCATGGAGGTGGGAGATGATACATAACATATGAGGGACAACAGGTAAACTAGTTTGTATTCAGATTGCAATCCAGATCTTTAATCCAGATTGTATGAAAGGGAATAATGTAAAATCAGCCCATAAAGGCAGGCTAGATTCAGATTTTGAAGGACTTTAGACAAGGAGGGGTTTGCATTTGAAACTAGAGATAACAGAAAACCGCTAAAATTTTTTAAGGGAAGGGAAATGATCAGAACTGTGCTTTAAGAATATTAATTTATTAGCTGTGCAAAGGATATACAGAACAGAGGAGAAGTTAGAGGCAGGGAAATCAGTTCAGAGATTTTTGCAATACT
Source organism: Gymnobelideus leadbeateri (assembly GCA_011680675.1). NCBI lineage: Eukaryota > Metazoa > Chordata > Mammalia > Diprotodontia > Petauridae > Gymnobelideus > Gymnobelideus leadbeateri. Next base: position 112,541 of record WOXC01003680.1, on the reverse strand, counting down.
CAGAAAAGTGATAAGGATCTACATTGGAGTGATAGTCATAAGAGCAGGAAAAAAAGGACATGGAGGTAGAATTGATAGGTCTTAGTAGCTGACTGAATATGTCAGGCAAGAGAGAGTAAGGAGTTGAGGGGGACTCCTAGGTTGTGACACAGGACTGGAAGGATGGTAGTGTCTTTAGCAGAAATGGAGAAGATGGAAAGAGCATCTTGGTTGGTGTTTGTGGAGATGTGGGGTACAGAGAAAGACTTATAGCTTATACATGTTATTTTTGAGATGTCTATGGGACATATTGGTGGAGCTATCCAGGAGACAATTGGTGATATGGGACCAAAATTTGGGAAATATTGGTTGGGATATTTACATCTAGGAATCTTCAAGTAGAATTGAGAGTTGAAATCATGGGTACTGATGAGGTTAAATAAAAGAACATAGAGAGAAATGAGAAGAAAGTCCAGTCAGTCAGCAAGCATTTATAAAGTACAACTAGATGGCTCCATGGGTAGAGTTCCAGGCATGGAGTCAGGAAGACCAGAGTTTAAATCTGGGTTCAGATACTTACTAGTTGTATGACTTTGAGAAAGTCATCTAACCTCTGTTTGCCCCAATTTACTCAACTGTAAAGCACAGATAATAATAGCACCTACCTCTCAGGGTTGTTGTAAGACTCAAAAGAAAACATTTATAAAGCACTTTGCATAGTGCCTGGCACATAGTAGGTCCTATATAAATGTCTATTCCTTTCCCCCTGCTGTGCCCCAGACATTCTAACTGAGGAGAATGTAAAGACAAGAGTGAAATAGTCCTTTACCCCAAGGAACTTACATTCCAAAGAGAAGATAACATGTGTATATGTATATGAAAACATATGTAATGCAAATTAATTTTGGAAGAAGATGAGGTGTACTACCAGTTAGTGACCATTATATGAAAGATGAACCAACAAAGGAGAGAGACTGAGAAGAAGCAGCCAGAGAAGGAGAAAGGTGGAGAGAGGGGAATCATGAATGAGTCCAGGGAATAAACATTTATTAAGTACCTACAACAGGCCAGACAGTATACAGGAGAAAAAGATCAATAACACTAAATGTAGTAGAGAGGTCAGGAAGAAAGAGAACTAAGACTCAGTCATTGGACTGAACAAGAGATCATTAATAGGGCAGAGCCAAGATGTCAGAATAGCAGAAGAAATACAGATGGGTTCTTCTCTTCTCTGAATCTCCTCCACAAGAATCTAGAAATTGTACCACCAGGTCCTGAATAGGAAATCAAAGATTTCCAGCTTAGGTCAGCATAAGGAGACAGAGAGATTGGCAGACACTGGGAAGGGGGTCAAAGTAAGAGCAAACCCTTTCAGCATAGGGACTAAAAAAGGATGAATAAGATAGGATAAGAAATCTTAAATCCACACAAAGAGGCCAAACCTTGTGCAATATGCAGGAGCAGGTATCAACTGGCAGTTCTATTGCACATTACCCAGCTTCAAGTCATGGATCCAAGGCAGAGTGAGGAGGGAACCTGGTGCTAGGAATGACATTCCACGGTGATGAGTGGTCATGGGCTTTAGGAATCATACTGATCAAGGAACAAGTTCAGAAGCAATCAGTAAGTTTCAACCCTAGGAGTAGAGTGGAGTCCCACTTCTAGCCTCTACCTCAATCTGAAGCTGTTAATAAAATAATCAGGGCAGGAGAGAACCTATAGACCTATCATTCTGAACCAGCAGAGCTTTCCAACTGGGTAATAGGGGCTGAGTTCAACAGCAGACTACTGAAAATCCAACTAGGAAACCCACAGATATGTTGGTCAGACTCAAACCCAGAACAGGAACTTCTAGAGTGAAGACCAGGAGGGCAGTAATGAGACTTTGTTGTGGCTGAGATCTCTTTAGGAGGGCTGAAAGTTTGCAGGTCCTTGGGCTTAGCTGTTCCTAAGCTCCTGGAATAACACAACATTCAATAATCCAAAGAAATTGGAAGCAGAGTCCAAGATACAAGCTCAGACCAGGCCATTCCCTTCAGAAGTGTGTGGTGTTTGGCCCAAACAGAATGAAAAGTCAGGGAGAAGGTTGGAAGAATGAGCCAACAAATGGAAGTCCACCATAAAAAAATTACTTTGGAGAGAAGGATCCTTAACATCTACAAGCAAAACTTGCTCAAACTGTTTGGGCACAAATTCAATTAGAATTTCAGGAAGAGATGAATGAAGGCATAGAAAATAAGAGTTAATTTTTAAAAAATTAACTGAGAGTGCTAAAGAAAAAGTTGAAAGAAAGTAAGAACTACAGAAGAAAGAATTAGCAGGGGAATTAAAAACTTGGCGCAAAAATACAAAACCTTATCCAAGCAACAAACTCCCTGAAAACTAGAATGGACCAAACAAAATATAATGACTCCCATTAGATAATAACAAATATTCAAACAAAGTCTAAAGCCTGAAAAAATAGAAAATGTAAAGGTATCTCATAGTAAAAACAACTGAACTGGAAAAGAGATCAAGGAAAGATAATTTAGGAATCATTGGGCTACCCCAAATCCATGACCAAAAAAGAACCCATGTATCATATTTAAGAAATAATAAACAAAATAGTCCAGATATCTTAGAACCAGAGAGTACAGTGAAAATAGAAAGAATCCATCAGTCATTTCTGAAAGAAATCCCTAAATTAAAACCCCTAGGAATGCAATAGCCAAAATCCAGCACTTCCCAGGTGAAAGAAAAGATACTGCAGATAGCCAGAAAGAAAGAATTCAAGTACCAAAGAGCCACAATTGGAATTATACAAAGTTTAACAGCCACCACAGTTAAGAAGTGTAGAGCTTGGAATACAATACTCTAGAGAGCATAATATAGTCTTACAACCAAGAATAATCCTCCGCAAAACTGAGTATAATCATACAGGACAAATCATGGTCCTTTAACAAAATAAAGAACTTCCAAACATTCTTGATGAAAAAGACCAACACTGCAGAGAAGCTTTAAAATATAAACACAGGAGTTAAAAGAAATCTAAAAAGGTAAATATAAGTGAGGAATCATAAGTGACTGAACACAGATAAATTGTTTACTTTCTAATATGGATAGAAAATACATGTGTCCCTTAAGAACTCAATTCATCATTAGGGGTCAGAGAGATAATCTAATAAGAGTATCTGGAAGTGGTTTTGTTATGGTTTTTATTATTTCAAAAAGATGAAAAGGAAGTTAAAAAGAAATATAGTAGGAGGAGAAAAGAGAGAGGAAGGATAGAAAGAAAGTTATCTCATTTAATCAATGTGAGCAAGCAGAAGACTATACAAAGAGGAAGGGGTCGGGATGGGGACCACACTTGAACCTCATTCATCATCTTAACTGATAAAAGGAGGGAAGAACACACACACACACACGTACACACACACCACTTGGGTACAAAGTACATTTCACTCAATTGAGATACAGAAAGGAAAGGGACAAGGCAGAAGAGAGAGGAAGGATTAACAGAGAAGATAAATTAAGGGAGGCATTAATCCCAAAGAAACAAAACAAAACAACCTCTAACAAAGTTAGAGTGACTCAAAGAATAATTTAAGAGAAAAGAAAGGATACGAACCTGTGATTGCTCTCTGAGTGCAGAAAGAGAAGAGGGGGCAGGGAAATAGAAGTTGATTGCAACAAACTTAGAACATTGGGGATGAGGACAACCCTTCTCTCCCACAACTCTCTTCTTTATAACGAGGGAGTGAGAAACATAGAAGGAAAGGTTTAAGAGGATAAGATAGAAGAAAAAACCACGATTACAGATCACAGCTTTTGTCTTTGAATGCACAAACCAGAAATATAGCAAAAATTAGAAAAGAAGCAGGTAAATAGAGAAAATTTTTACCAGTTTCTCTGATAAAGGTCTCATTTCTAATATATAATATAATATATATATATATATGTAACTCATTCAAACTTTTAAGATTAAGAGCCATTTAAATGGTTAAAGCAAATGAATAAACAGTTTCCAGGGGTGGGAGAGAAACAAAAACCAAGTTATCAGTCATATCAAAAACGCTCTAAATCACTAATAATTAAAGAAATGCATATTTAAACAATTCTGAAGTTCCATTTTACATCCATCAATTTGGCAAAGTTGACTGAAAGAAAATTACAATTGCTGGAAGGGCTGTGAGAAAACAGGTACATGGTGTACCTGTTTGAACTGTTGCCTAGACCAGTCATTCTGAAAAACAACCTGGAATTATTCCCAATAGATTATTAAGCTCTGTATATATTTTGACCCAGTGATACCACTACTAGGTCTATGCATGCAAAAGCAATAAAAAAGAGGAAAAGGGCCATATGTACAAAAAGATAGAGGCTTTTTTGCAGGATCAAAGAATCAGAAACGGAGATGATGCCCATTGATTTGTGAATTGCTGAACAAATCATGATTTTTAAAAATATATTGGAATACTACTATGCTAGAAGAAATGATGAAGAGGAGGTTTTCAGAAAAATGTGAGAAGACATGTATGGAGTGACTCAGAGCTATGTGAGCAGACCCGGGAGAACAATTTACAGAATAACAATGTTATAAAGACAAAAACTTTTGAAAAGCTGAGGAACTCTGATCAACATGACAAGCCTTTATCCCAGAGGACTCATGATGAACCTGTGATTATCCTGATAGAAAGATGATGGACTCGGAGCAAAGACTGAGATATGTGCATATGCATGCATGTATATATATACATATGTGCACATGTATATGTATATATATCCATTCATTTATTAATATGTTTGTGTGTTTATTTATTAGGAATGGACAAAACAGGAATTTGTTTTACTTGACTATAAAGGTTTGTAACAGGGCTCTCCCCCCCCCCACTTTCTTTCTCAAGGAGGAGAGAGGAAGAAAGAGAAGGAGGGCTTTCACTGATTGAAAAAAAATGTAATTAAAAAAATCACTAGTAACCAAGCCATATTTGAATAATGACATCATTTAGATTTCAAGTTTGACAAACGTGCAAGAGGAGTATGAAGGCAATGAATATAAATGATGCTTTTTCCTAGGAATTTGCCTGTGAAAAGCAACCTCAACTACCCTGGAATGCTGCCGTGAACCTGAAATTAAAGGAGAAATGCTCATGAGTAGCCAAAATAGACATCACAAAGTCTATGCACTAATGCAGTGCTTCCTAACATGTGAATTACACATCCATGGAAGGACTAGGGAGTTGGCATAGGGAGTTCTTCCATCTGTATGTGGACCTAACTTTTCATGTTGATTTTTCACCAAAATGGGCAAAGTGACTCAACGCATAATACATACCTTCTGTATGAGTTCAGTTGAAGATGTCACACACTTAGGCATATGACAATTTTTCCAGTGTTTTATCACTTCTGTGATCATTAAGGGACACCAGAGGAAGTGTGACCACAAGTAGACTAATGTAGATGGAGGAGGGCTATAACCAGCAATTCCAGTGGTTGTACAAAATGTCAATGGACAGGGGGAGATACCTCAGATCTGAGGACATGAGGAAAGACCCTAGGACACCATGAGGCTTCTCCAAAGGGGAGAAAGGATGCACTGGTCAGGAGAATGTGTCATTGGTGTTTGAGAAGGCCTTGGGGTCCCAGTTTGGCCTGAACAGAGAAGGCTTTTAGGAGTCTCTGACAGTGCATATTTCAAGGCAAGTCAGTTGGGTAGTTGACTGGCTGAGCAATTACACTGAGGATGAGGCTGCCTCTTCCAAGGAGGCAAAAGCTGGGGAGGCAACAAGCCAGGGTCTGGCATAGGGCTGAAGAGAAAGGGAAGCATCAGTTATAATGTGTGCTCTAAGATATGTCAGCATACACCCTAGTCATGCTTCTGAGCACAGCTAAGGACTATTAGGTGTGGTCATTTGCAGGCAGGGAATGGGGGAGGGTAGGGGAGGAATAGGATATAGAGGAAGCACACTCTCTCATTCCAGTTACCCACCCACATCCTGGGACAAAGCTCCAATCACCCCCACTGTATTTATGTCTCTGATGGGGCTTAGATTAAAGAAGATCTATGTTTGTTTGCAGACATCACACTTACTAGCTATGTGATCATAGACAAGTTCTTCAGTGTCTCTGAAGAGCAAGTGTCTCTTGCTCATTTAATGAGGATAATTATATCTATAGTATTTGTTTTATAGGAGAGACTCAAATGAGATACTGGGTAGAAAGCATTTTACAAATGAAAATTGTTATTATAAAAATATAAATTCTTTTAAAAATATTACTGAACTTGTAAGAGATTTTTGTCCTCATGTATTCCTCAAACAACTAATACTAATAGTCCAACTCTTATCATATGGGCAGGACCATAAAATTGGTTTTTTGGAGTAAAAGTCATCCTAATGTGAAAAGAGCAGAAAACTGCTACCCTCAAGCTAAGTTCATTTTCTGAGCAGCATTAGAGCAATTTCACTTAAGTGAATTTTCAGATAATTTGAACCTTGATGAATAGAATGATAGCTATTTTTATGGACATCCCTATAGAATGGATCATGAGTATTGTTGGCATCTTAAGCAGAGAATATAATTTGAAATCTTCTTGATTTCTTGTGGGGAGTTTCATTGTGGGCACCAATGATTGGGTTTGGGTTGTAATCTAGTGATACCCTGGACACCTACTGACACTTAGGTGTGGGTCAGTCTAGTATACTAGACTATCTAAGTCACACTACAATATGCCTCATACTATTTTGATTAATAGTAGGAAGAATATAAGAATAACCATTTGACTTGAGAACAGATCTTTTTCTTCTATTTCTTTTACCTAGGTCTTCCATTAGCAAGCATTCAGAAGTGTTGGGGATGTACCTACATCAGAAAAAGAGGATTCTGCTGCCCCACAGTGGGAAGTGTGACCTGCCTTACCCTCATAAGCTTAAAAATTTGTGTCCAATTTTGGCCAGTTCTCTAGATCTTCCCTTATGTCCCTACAATCAGGGAGGCAAAGCAATAAAGCTGCAGGGGCAGGGAGGCAGCAGCTGTTACCAGTAACCCTCCGCAGGGACAGTGGTAGCATGTCTCCCATTCTGAGGTTGCTTGTGGATGACTCTTTGAGGAAAGGAGAGCCCAGATCCCTCAGCTGGAGCTTACTGAACTGAGGCTGTAGAGTATGTGGACAGGAGAAAGGGCAAGAGAGTCTTTCACCTAGCTATGAATCCATTCAGCTCCTTTATTTAACTCTAGAACAGAAAAAGTAAGAGGGGACAAGCTTGAATGGGTGGGCTTTGAGGAGGAAAAATTAATTTTGATGAGAAAAACCCACCAATCCAGCTGCATATCAGAAGTTGGGTTGGCTCAAGAGAAGCAGAACAGTACCCTAGACTTGGAGTCAGAAGAGCTGGGTTCCAGTTTCAGTTCTAATACTAGCTATGTGCCTCTGGGAAAGGCAGATGAGCTCTCTGAGACTCAGTATCCTCATTTTTAAAATGGAGGTGAAAATACCAAGCTTAGTCAAGAGAAGCCATGTGAGAGATGAGCAAGTCTACCTCTGCCTTACGCTGTCTGTGAGGCCCTGGACAAGTCCCTTGACTTCATCCAGTGCTCCTGGACAGCTCTTAAGTTGCAGAGATGTGTTATCTTTATTGGTAGAGGGAATTTACTCACCAGCAGTTCTAATAAAGTCAGGGATCAGGATGGAAAAAAGTATGTAATAAAAATATTTCTATCGTTTAACTCACATAATGGTTGTGGGGGGAAGAAACCTTGGCAAAGTTTAAAGCTTGGGATGGCCATGGCTTTTTCCTTAGTTCCCATCTCTCCATTAACCATGCTGATAGGCAGCTAGGAGCAGACAGATCATTAAAGGTCACAGGTCACAGGGCCATACCATCATAGACCTGATGCTGTAAGAGACCTCAGACACCATCAATCCCATCCCTTCAATTTACAGATGAGGAAACAGAGAAGGGAGATAGACGGCTTACTCAGGATTCTATGGGGGCACAGCTGTTATTTGTACCTGGATCCTCAGGATCCAAATCTAGTGCTTTTCACATGGCACCTCAAATTCCATTGAAAACTTCGATTTCCTTTCCTATAAAATATTTCCCCAGAGCTGTTAAGTCTTTCCATTCCCTACTATTTAAATTGCTGGCATGAATTTGACATGTTCTAGATCATACAGCCAGGACAGCTTTTGGTTCTGGACCCAGAAGGCCTGAGTTCAGATCTGACTTCAGACATTTACTGGCTGTGTGACCCTGGGTAAGTCACTTCACCCTGTTTGTCTCAATTCCTCATCCATAGAATGAGCTGGAGAAGGAAATGGCAAACCACTGCAGTATCTCTGCCAAGAAAACCCAAATGGGACCACAGAGAGTCAGATAGGACTGAAAATGACTGAGAAGCAACAAGGGTCATACAGACAGGATATGTCAGAGGCCAGATCTGAAAACGGGTCTGACTGATTATGAGGTCAGCTCACCACCCTCTGTACCATGCAGCCGCCTTCATTGTCAGTACTTAACAAATGCTTGATGAAGGAAAGGATTTATTAATCTACAAAAACTAGTAGGGTGTAGAAATAGAAGAGTTAATAAGCTATAATCCTTTGTCTACAACATTCATCTTGCTGAATCTCAATAAATGCTTACAACTCATTACTACTAAAATCTAATTAGACATTTATTGCTTATGTAATTTTGAGTTAATGACACGGCAACAAGATTTATCTTTCAACATATTTGTTACACCTCGATTCCCTCCCCTTTAGTAATCAATTGATAGTTAGTTAACATACATTAACTATCCTATTAAGTCTAAATTAAATGCTATTCTGATTTGATTTTATTAAATAAATGTTGGTAACATTAATGACGAGCAGATCATTTCAATCCTGACAAAACATTCAAATTTGGAGTCCCCCAATTAGAAGAAGCAATTTTGGAATAAAAAATGAATGGACATGTTCCTTGCTTGGCAATTTTCATAAATCAGTCCTGTCTGTCAGCCTCAACTGAATTCTATCATGCATATTGAGAGAATCAGGGAAACCTCCAAATCAGGCCTTCCTCCTGAAGGTTGTGTTCAGGTTATTAGACAGGGTCGCCCTCAACGTTGGCCATAGGATGGCTGCTAAATCATCTCATGCCCACTTATTCATGTTGCAGGCATTTATGAAGTGCCCACCCTGTGCAAACACAAAAGTGAAACATTGCCAACCCTCAAGAAGGTGATGTTCTACCAGGAGAAGCAACATGGCAGGAGGAAAGAAGAGATAATGATAACAATAACTGGCAGTTATATAGCCATGTAAGGTTTGCAAAGTGCATTCAAATTTTATCTCATTTTATAAGCCTCATGTAGGAAGTGATTCTTTTTTTTTTTTTTGGAGGGGGAAAGGCAAGGCAATTGGGGTTAAGTGACTTGCCCAAGGTCACACAGTTAGTAAGTGTGTCAAGTGTCTGAGGCTGGATTTGAACTCAGGTCCTCCTGACTCCAGGGCCTGACTCTATTCACTGTGCCACCTAGCTGCCCCTAGGAAGTGATTCCTAAACTGACACTTAAACAAAGATAAGGATTCTAAGAGATGGAGGTGAGGAAGGAGGGGATTCTAGGCATAGGAGACCCAGCTTGTGTAAAGAGATAGGAAATGTCATTTCAAACATGGAGAAGACCAACCAGACCAGTTGGGCTAAAACAGAATGCACATATAGGTGTATTATGTCATAAGTTTGGGCAAGTAGGCTGGAATCAGATGGGGAAGGATTTGAGCTGTCCAATGGAAGGGTTTTCATCTTATCCTAAATGTGATGGAAAGCCAGTGAAGCTTCTTGAGCAGGGGAATAACACTTGGAAAAGCTAGATGGTGTGAGCTCTTAAGAAGATTCTAGTTACATGCCCAACTCTTTGTGAATGGTGTAATGCTACATGAAGCGGAGCCACTGGAGTGTTTTGACTTTGGAGCTGGTATTATCAGACCTGTGTTTTAGGAAGGTCACATTGTCAACTGGGAGGAGTGTGGTTTGGAGGGAGGAGAGGGTTGAGGTAGAGAAACCTAATAGGAGCCTATTAGAATAGTCAAAGTGGAAAGGGCTTGAAGTAGGCTGGGTTCTTTGTGAGTGAAGAGGAAGGAAGGTGTGGAGATAGAGATGACAAGATCAGACAATTGGTTTGACATGAAAAGGGGAGGCCTTCCTGTGGAAGACAATGACATTTGTGACACATTGAGTTGACTGAAGATAGTTCCTTGAAGAGAAATCGGAAATATTTTTAATGTGGCTACCAATAACTCACTACTATCTTCTTCTTCTTCTTCTTCTTCTTCTTCTTCTTCTTCTTCTTCTTCTTCTTCTTCTTCTTCTTCTTCTTCCTCCTCCTCCTCCTCCTCCTCTTCCCCCTCCCCCTCCTCCTCCCTCCTCTCCTCCTCCTCCTTCTCCTTCTCCTCCTCCCTGTCCTCCTCCTCCTCCTCCCCCTCCTCCTCCCCCTCCTCCTCCTCCTCCTTCTCCTTCTCCTCCTCCTCCTCCTCTTCCTTCTCCTTCTTCTGATAGAAAATAGAACCCACTGAATACCTTCTTAGAAATGTTTGATTGCATCATGATGAATACAGATAGGAGCTGGAATCTTGCCCTCAGGATTATAGAAGAGATTTATTTTCTTAAATGAAAGTCAACTTGAGTAGACTTGAGAAGCTTGGAGAGAGCAAGCTGATTTCTTCAAAGAGTTCAACCGCAGTGACCTGCGTATCACCAGAGATGACAGTGGCCAGAGCCTCTGGGGTTAGAGGTTTCCCTAGGGAGGGCTATATAGGCCATATAAAAACAGGCTTTTCCCTCCCCAGGAACACGAGTCTGCTCAGCTCACTACCTCTGATTCTCTGTTTGGCTGTCCATGGTGTGACTCAGATACCCACCAGCCATGACTCTATCAGTCATCCTTGTGACTTGCCCTGAGAGTACCTGAAGTTGAGTTCCCCCCATACTCCATCAGGGAAATATTAAAATGTCTTCAATCATCTCAGGCTCACAACAGAGTCCTTAGCTATTCCCTTGTTAAGTTGACCAGGCTCTTCCTGACCACACCCCTTTTGGGGTTTGGGGACTGAGATGGCCCTTACCACCACATGATTTTTCCTTCTCCATAGGTGGCTACCCCGTGCCTCCCTCTCTGATTCATGGTTCCTGTATGGTCTACTGGTAGAATAGACAGTGGATGGGGACTTAAGCCATATTTATCTACTCACTGAAACTGAGTGGGAATGTAATTATAGAGAAGAGTGGGGTGACTGTTAAAATGATAAAACTATAACTGCTGAGAAGCTCTGATTGTGGAATAGTGACAATATGGGTCAGCCCCCATTTCCTCATCTAGGAAGTGAGGATTGGAACACTAGGAACGTGGGTGTTCCCCTTGGTTTGGAAAAAAGCTCTCTGCCTTGGTTTCTTCATCTGTACAATGGAGATAAAAGCAGCCCCTTCCTCACAGAAGTCTTATAAGGCTCGTGATATAAAGCCCTTTGTAAGTTCTATGGAGATCATAATTTTTATCACTATTCCTCCAGGATAAACGTCCTCCCAGTTCCCTCATATGGAATGATATCGAGTCTTTTCCAGCATGCTCTCCACTTTGGCAATGTTCTTCCTGAATGTGGCTTCCCAAACCAGGGATGGCCTTTCTCTGCTGTAAAGTAGGCTGGTCCTCAGATGCCACATCTCACCAAGCCTGGTCATGGAGCCCTTCCAGCTCAGTAGTTCTGACCTGCAAACTCTGCTTTGTGCTTTGCTGACTGGCCTTGGGCAAGTCACGCTATGGGTCTCACTTCCTCCAACTGGGAAATACAGAAGTTGAACTCAGTGACCTCAAAGATGTCTTCCAGTTCTAAAACTATGAGTCTCTGAACCCAGGGTCATCTCCCCGTAATTATGAGACAGTCGAAGAGGATACAATCATACCATAATCCTTGTTATTAGTAAATGCCTACTGCATTTCAAAGTTTACAAAATACTTTACAAATATTATTTTATTTGAACCTCACAAATCTGGAAGTGGGTGTTGTTAGTATTATTATGTCCATTTGACAGAGAGAGAGACTGAGGGTGAGAAAAGTAGGCTAATACAACTTAATACAGGTCAGTGGTCAGATTGGAAGCTAGGTTTCCTGACTCCAAGTTTTGTCCCTAAGCCTTATATATCACACTGCTCCTCTTAACATTATTATGTGAAAGACTGTGTTAACTGTGGACATGCGAGACATGGCTCTCACTCTCAAGGAGCTTCCTAGTTCATTGAAGAGCTAACATAACTCTCCAGAAATCTTGTGTCAGAGTTTCTGTTGACATCCAAGGACCAGGCCACTTTCCTAGGGCTCGCTAGACTTGTCTCTGCTCCAGCTCCCACTCAGAAACCCAGGAAATGCACCCCTTTGGACCGCCCAGTGATTTTCCATGTGCAAAAATTGCAGGCACAAAGATCACGAAGAAACTTTAACACAGAAAAAACAACAGTCAGTCCTAGGAGATGTGAGCAATGGTGACGATCCTAGGTCACCTCTGTGAGGCAATGGGTCTCAGTCATACAATACATTTATTAAGCACTTACTATCTATAGATAGAAAAAAGCAAAAACAAACTCCCTATCCTCAAGGAACATACAGTCTGCCATTGGGATCAGAGCAGGCACATCAAATGGATTACTGTGACTCACTTCTTCAGCAGTAGAAAGTAATGAGAGCAGTAAGGGGAGTGTGTTGTTTGGGTTTCCAGAGCATATAAACAACTGAACAAGGACACAATAGAATCATAATATTTGGAACTGGATGGAACCCCAGAGATCATCTGATTCAGCCTTTTCATTTTATAGAGAATGGAGCTGATGCCTAGAGATGAGAAATGACTTACCCTGGGTCACACACCCAGTAAGTATATGAGGCCTGCAGGATTCAAACTCAGGTCTTTCTGACTTCAGGACCAGCACCCTCTTCTCCCATCATACTATCTAGATGCCCATAGTTGTGGCATTGTTTCCATGGTTTCCATCTTTCTTTATATAGAGAGAAAACTAAATATCAGGGAGAGCTGCAGGGAGGGTGGTCATAGGAGAAGAGAAGATGGTCAGGAAGGTGTGATTATCAGAGAAATGGGAGGGTATACCGGAAAGAGGCTTGAAATCAGGAGTCCTGTGTTCAAATCTGGCTCCTCTATGTAAAGGACTTAGCATCTCACAAAATGATGTGGGAAGAGTCAGGAAAGACTTGGGGGCCAAACTTGCCTTGATCCCATCAGCTCTGTGACTAGGAGCAAATCGTTTACTCTTTGCGATCCTTAGGGAATCTCTGCAAATCCAACCTCTGCCTCATTTCGGAGCTGTTAGCTACATCAATTTGTAAGCATGGGCATTTGAGAAAAATGACACCCATTACTTCCCCATCTGAGAAATGGGTACAATCACATTTATACTAATAGGGTTGTTGGGAAGAAAGCACTTTGGGGACTTCAAGCACATACTGTATATGTGAATGATTTTTATCTTGAGACAACATAGTTTAATGGGAATAAAAAATGCTTGATCTGGAGTCCCAGGAGGTGAGGTCAATCCTGCTTCTACTACTTAGTTACTTACTGATAACCCATTAAACTGTGAGCTCCTTAAGAGGAGGGGCTGGTTTTTGGTTTTGATTTTACCCTTCCTTTGTTTCCTCAGTGCTCAGCACAGGACATGGCATGTTGCTTAATAACCATAGAGGTAGTTTGCTGAAGAACTGAGTTCAAATCCAGCCTCAAACACTGCCTAGCTCTAGGTGCCTGCCTCAGTTTCTTCAACTTTAACACGATAATAATCATAATAGTACCTACCTCTCAGGGTTGTGAGAATCAAATGAAAGGAGATTTTGAATGCGTTTGCCGTGGTGCCCGGCACAGAGGAAGCACTCTAGAAATGCTAGCTATTAAAAATAATAAAGAAAAAGCTGCTGTTGCTCTCATAGAGTTCTCATTCTACCAGAGGAAATCATGCCTCTTACAAATAAGCATATTAAAAGAATTGGGGTAGAAACTGAGCCTGTGCTTCCTTCATAGAGGGAAGCCCCAGCTGAGGAAAAGCCCTTTGAGAATCTGGCTTGGCACCTTTTCTGAACCCCGTAGTCTCAGAGGGTGCCAGGAGCCAGGACACATGAAGAGGTTGTGGCCACACTCACACAAACAAGCTGTGTCAGAAGCCTTTCTTGCTACAAGGTGAGCCCAGGAATTGGGGTGAGGGAGACAGGAGTAGCAGCTGGGAAGGCAAAAGTCAAAGTCAGAAAGGGATGAGGGAGGACTTCAGCTTAGCTCTGTAGGCATCTAGGGAATGTAAGAAGCAAAGCAGAGGAGGGAGTGTAAGCTAGCTGGCCAAAGTCTTGGAGGAGGAAGATAACTGTCGTGTATGAGAAACAGGAAGACGACCGTTATGGCTGGACCTTAGAGTGTGTGAAGGAGAACAACGCAGAGTAAGTTTGGGAAGGTGGATTGGGAAGGGCTTTAAATGCCAAAGGGTTTTGTGTTTGATGGCACAGGTAATAGGGAGCCACTGGATATTGTGGAACAGGACAGTGACAGTCAGACTTGAGCATTCAGAGGATCACTGGCAGCTATGTAAAGGATGGGTGGGAGAGCATGGAGACTTGTAGGCCAAGTGATTGAGGGAAACAGGAGGAGGGAAAGATCAATAAGGAAATAAGGAAAGGCTTCATGGAGAAAATGACCCCTAAGCTGGGCTGGGAAGGATTTCAATTGTGATGATGCATAGACATTGAGCCACAGAGTTAGAAGAGGAGGAAGAAAGGGAGAGGAGGGAAATGAGCATTTATATAGCATCTACTATGTGTCAGGCACTGGGCTAAGTACTTTTTACAAATACTATCTCATTTGATTCTCACTACTACCTTGAGAGCTAGGGGGCTATTATTATCCTCATTTTATAGCTGAGGAAACCAAAGCAGACAGCAGTTATATGACATGCCCATGTTAAGTGTCTGAGGCCGTATCCAAACCCAGGTCCTCCTGACTCCAGGGCCGGTGCTGTATTCACTGCACCACCTAGCCATCCCCCAGAAGAGCTACTTTGTAAAGGACAGCTTTTGTGATCACCCCCAGTTAGTAGTTCTCTCTCCTCAGTCTGCTGAAATGATTTCCTGCTTACTTTGCCTATATTTTTATTTATTTATCCTTGTAGATGTTGTTTCTGCCAGTAGTCTACATATTTTCTGAAAGGAAGTGTTTGTTTCCCCAATGCCTACTATAGTGTCTAGCTCATAGTAACAATAATAAATGCCTGTTAGATTGAACTGGAAACATTTTGGAGTCACCTTAACACAACTTTGCTGTCCCTGTATGTTTCTTATGCCAGTGGTATAAGGGCCTATTGAACCAGGTAGCCCTAGAGTGATCCATTGCTGAGGCATGAGCAGTTTCCAAGGCTGTGAGTAGAGCTGTCAGCCTTTCTCCTGTAGCTCTGAAACCAAGGGACGGTGACTGTTGGAGCATGAATGCTATGGGTGACTTTCATTCTTTTGTTATTGATATGGCATTGTGGAAACACAAGGAGTTCCACGTGGTTCAGTTAACACCTGCACATTTCTAGCATTTTACTTTACAGCCAAATTGTGTGTCCTCTTAAACAGAGTAGGGACTCACTGCTGAAAGCCTGGGATTTAAGAATCAGGAAGGAGTTATACTTCTGATCAAAATTCAAGTTAAGTTGGTGCTTTTCCTCTGAAGAAGGGCAAGAGAGTGATGAAGGCTATGAATCCCTGAAGGTCACAGGATGCAGAAAAGTAAAGCCGAGTGCTTCTGTGAAGATCCCTGTTGGGACCATGGACAGCAGTGGGTCCAGGTGGGAGGGGAAGGAGCTGAGAGTGGGAAAGCCGAGACAAGAGCCAAGATGGGGGGCGGGGGGTGGGGGAGTAGAGAGAGGAGAAGGCTGAACCTGGAGAAATGTTAGGATTCTCCTGTTGAAAGCTCCTGTGGTCTTTCATACAATCACTGCAAGACCAAGGTCAAGTAATTTAACCTCATTGACCCAGGCAACTCTCTCTCAAGTCTGTAAAGTGCAGAGAGTTGGCAATCTACTTTGGTGGAAGGAGAGAGTTCCCCACACAGATGAGATCATTATTCCAGACCTTTAAAGGCCAACTCAGCTAGCACCAATGCAGGAATCGTTCTCTGACCCTCTTAGTCACCTTCCCTATCAGGCATATCAGGGTGGGGATGGGCAAGAATTAGGACAAGTTCTCAATCAGACTAAGCATCCATAATGCCTTTAGCTCATTTTCACATGACATGATCTTCAGACTTTTAACCAATCTGATTGCCCTCCTCTGGACATTTCCTAGCTTCTGAAAGTTCTGACTAAGATGTGACAACAATGTCACCTCCACTTGAGATGAGGAGACCTGTTTCTCTTCTGGTTATCACTGCTTTCCTTTCCACCTTCTCTGTCCATCTTTCTTCTTCTTCTTCTTCTTCTTCTTCTTCTTCTTCTTCTTCTTCTTCTTCTTCTTCTTCTTCTTCTTCTTCTTCTTCTTCTTCTTCTTCTCTCTCTCTCTCTCTCTCCCCCCCAGCCCCTGTCTCCTCGCTCTCTCTCAGTCTGTCTTTTTCTGTCTGTCTTTCTCTCTTTCATTTTAAAGGAAACAAAGAGGCAAAGCAGAGAGTTCCCAAGCACATATTGAAATATTTAAAGCTTTTGATTTTTGGAGCCTTTCTGATATCTGTTTGAAGCCTGCCTGGCATCCAGGGTTCTCAGTATTTCTCTCTACCAGCCTTATCCCAGTTCTCCCTCAGTATGTCTCATACAATCAGATTTAGAGTCAGAAGGAAAAGTCAAGGTCACTTCATTCATCTTCCTTATCTTATGGTGGGAAAGCTCAGACCCCATGACTTTGCTCAAGGTTACCCAGTTACTAAATAGCAGGGCTGGGTCCTCTGAGTTATTCAAAGCTTAGAGTTATTCCCACTGTACCATGTTGCCTCCCAAAGGACCAACTCTCATAAATTAACCAAAGAGAGTTCTTGGATGACTACCCATGTGAGCAGATAACTAAGGGCTCACAGAATGCATCTCCCCAAAGTGGATCATTTTATAACAGTGAGAGAAGGAAGGTTTTGTTCTCTGCATAACTTTTAAAGAAATGAAGTATGTGTGTGTGTGTGTGTGCTTATGTGTATCTGTGTATTTGTGTGTGCCCACGTATACATCTGTGTGTGTGTGGTGGGGGGAAGATGGTATAATCACCACATCCTGCAGCCTCCCCAAGGGAGCCTGAAACTGTAAAATCTCTCTACAATAATCTATTTGCCATCCTTCAAGGCCTCCTTATGACTATCCCATACATTCCTCAACAACTCTTCAGGATCCTGCTTGATTACAGGTTATTAGCAAGCTGGAAGTTCAGAAATTGCCGAGGACACACTGATAAGTCTAAGCATTCTGAGAAACCACCATCCTCTTGGATTCCAGACCTGGGCCTCTTTGTGCCAGCCCCATCCCCTCACTGTGCATGTAACTAGCTGTGCCAGGGGTCTTTGAGCCATTTCAATGGCTTGGTGGGATGCTCATTTCAGTTGTTTGTGTAATTATAAAAACTTCACTTGAGTGGGTAAAGGAACAGAGAAGGCAATTATGAGCCCAAACATGCAGGCCAGAAGATGGCTGGCGCTATGCATTAAGCGTAATTTCTATACTTTGACACAGAGGTGAGGTGACCAACAATTAGCTGTGAAATTCTAAGCATAAAGAGCATGATGAAGGATGGTGGGCAGGCAGCTACCTGCTGGCATTTCTGGCATTGGGGAACCTTGCAGGTGGGAACTTGCTGTGACCCTTAGAAAACAATTTCCCGCAGGCTGGGTTTTTATAGTGGTTGTTTTTTGTTTTTTGTTTTGTTTTGTTTTTGTTTGTTGTGGTGGTTTGGACTTTTTTCTTTTTTTCCTTTTTTTTTTTAAACATTTATAGAGGTCTAAAACCTGGTGATTGCTCCCTCTCTCTCGGATAGACACTGCAGATAGACAGTAATGCATACCCAGAACTGAAAAAGGGAAGAAGAGGCTGGAGGGAATTGGGGAAATGGATCAGATCTTTAAAGGCCCCAAGATTCCCTACATGAAAACACATTGTTTTAGCATGACTATTCTTCCCATGACACAAGCCTAGTACAGTGGATACAGGAATGGCTTCAGGATTAAGAAGACCTGAATTCAAGTCTTACTTCTGGCATATAGTACCTGTGTGATACTCCCCTCTCCTTCTAACATTGCTGTTGCTCACACACAATGTCCCACCCCCTAGCTCTAGGCACGCTCACTGTTCCCCATGCCTAGAATGCACTCCTGCTGGCTCCCCCTGTTTCCTTTAAGACTTACATAGAATCCCACCCTCCCAAACTCCCTGGGCTGCTCATTCTTGGCTTCTGAGATCACCTCTCATGTCCTCTTGTATGTACAAAATTATTTGCATTGGAATATAAGCTTCCTGAAGGCAGGTACAATTTTTGTTTGTTTTGCCTTTGGTATCTCCATTGTTCAGTGCAGCACTGGTAAACATAAAAAGTGCTCAATAAATGCTTATGGACTGACTGACTGGACCTCCCAGTGCCCACAGGAAACCAAAACTATGTCAGAGATTACTTTTTGAGATGTGTCAGAAAAAGGAGTTTCTCTTCCCCCACCCTCACCACGAAATTCTTCCCATGATGTTGTATGGCTATGAGTCATAGAATGCCAGTCTCCAAAGGACTGAAATTGAACAGGATTCCAGAGGATGAATGAGAAAGCACTACCAGACCTCCAGGCAGAAAGGCAATGGACTCAGAGGACACAATTTTTTGGACATGGCCAATGCCAGAATTTGTTCCGCTTGACTGTACATATTTGTTACAGGGGTTTTGTTTTTCTTTTCTTTTTCCAAGGTGGGAGGAGAGTTGGGAGGGGGAAAAATAGATTTCTGTTAATTATACAATTAAATTTAATCAAATTTTACAATGAAATGTAGAATAATAAGGGTTGGAGTGGAAGTTTACCCAAAGGGCAATGGAGAGTTCAGTGGTTGGGGTGACTAAACTGTATAACATCCCAAATAAAGGATTGTCCTGGGGTGTAAGGGGAAAAAAAGAATGGTGCCAGAGATGGGACCAGGAAAAAAGACGGACAAGTAATGAGCAGCCAGAACAATGGATAACCCATAGGCAGTCAATAGGCTCCAGTAACTATGGAATGCCAAGATAACTAGAATATCCCTCAACATATTAAGTGGAGTTCCTGGGAAGGCTTCCGGAAGGTTATGGACAAAAGTTACATGGGCAAGAATGAATGGAGATGTGCACCCTGGGCCAAGTATTCAAATAAGATAATACGTGTACAGTGTTTTGCAAACTATAAAGCATTTTGTGAAGGTTTGTTGTCATTGATGAGGTTGCAGATCCACTGAATATGTTTTTGTTTGTCTGATTTTTAAATGATAAGGGAAGAAGCTTTGGGCAATAACAGGAAAACATCTGGACCCTCAACCAAAAAGATTCACTGTAAAAATATGAGCAAATTCTACCTGCCATCCATATGCCACTTTGAATTTTGGAAAGTACTCTGCTCTGAGCTACCCTGTGTTAAAAGTTTAATATTTTACAGGTGAAGAAACTAAGAATCAGAGAAATTAAGTGACTCACCCAAGTCTCACAGTATAAGAGAAAGAATTTGAACCCAGGTTTCCTGGGTAACTGTTAAGCCACTATCAACCATAAACATCTGGGTATAATTCATGTGTCAAATAAGGAAACAGGTGTATTTCAAGGATGGAGAGAAATCAGAGAAGGGCTATAGCAAGCAATGCCACCCAGAATGGGTGACTCTCTAGGTCTCAGTTTCCTCATTTGTATATAATGGAAGGATGGGCTAGATTATTTCTAAGGTTTCTTCAGCTTTTGATCCACTAAAGTAGGTTGTGTTATAGTTGTTACAGACCCAACATCCTTGCAAAAGTATGGAGACATATGCCATAAAAATTATAATGAGACCCTATATGTTTTTCCTAAGACAGTTATGTATCTGTAGCAACTTTAGGGAGCTCCCAACTCGCACTCAGATTGGCGGTCTGTGAATCTTATTAAGTATCTAGGGGTGTAGCCTTGTGGAATTTGGAGGTGTTTTCCCAATTGTGTAGTTCATGAGCCCCCATTGGTGTGCTTCCCTTCATGATTATCACTTGATACCAAGTATTTATCCAAACTTTACCTTTTAGTAAGTAGTATTTATTAGAGTGTTATAGTAAGAACAATGTAAAATAAGCCTCCCTTCACATTCTATAACCTATTGTTTCAACTGTACATATAGAGTCCATGGAAAAGTAGGCTCAGGCTTAGATGGCACACGTGACAAAGGTGACACATGACACATCACAGTTGTTGGAAGTCCTTTCCTTGTAGTCCTTAAGGTGTTCCCCTTGGATGTGGTGTAGTGATTTTTCTGGGCTGTTTGCATCATGTTGATGCTACCACTCCCAATGTACAGCATACCACCAGCTGGTATCCTGGTGATGCTTCAAGGATGACAATGAAAAATTCAAAATCCTTTGATTCACTGAAGTTCATGAATTCTTTCTCCAGTTGTGGGAGGGGAGAAGGAGGAGACTGAGGCTGAAGCTAAGGTTAGGATGTTCTCTCCTCTCCACCCAAGCATTTCCCTCCCAGCAGCTTGGATGGCACTTCTATCCCCTGGATTGCCACCCACTCAAATTTCTTGATGCCAAAGTGATCTCATATTTTATAGACAACACAAAGGGTTTGACCAAATTTTCTCAACCAATTCAAGGATGCTTCCTGTGCAATGTCATTTCAGTTCATCCAATGGTTTTCAAAGACATTTAAATCAATCAAGAACTTCTCCCACACTTAATTTAAAGCCTGTGATTAATTGATTGATTCATCAGAAGGTGTCCAGGCACTGTTCACACCTAGGGAATAATGTAGGTATGCTTCTCCCCAAGGTAATACCTTATCACTTACTTTTAATAGGATCAGGTAATTGTCTAGGCTGACCCCCACCATTGCAAAGCAATCAAATCATCAAAAAGCATGTATTGAGCTCTTACTTGTGCCAGGTACTACAACAGGTGCTAGAGACACAAAGGACAAAAGGTTAGTTACATTGTTTATGGGGAAACAGCTGTGTACCTGTAAGTGTCCACCAAATATCTTCCAAGCAAATGCAAGGCATTTGGGGGAAGGGAGGGGCCACTAATGAATGGGAGTCAGGAAAGGTATCATGTAGAAAATGGTAACTAAGTTTTGAAGAAAGTAGGCGTTCTAAGAGGCACCAGTGAGGAAGGATTCTATTCCAGGCGTGGACCACAGCTTGTACAAAGGCACAGAGTGGAGTGTCATGTGTGAGGAACAGAAAGGCCAGTCTGGTTAGACTGCAGAGTGAGTAAAGGGAAGGAATGAATGATAAGGCAGGATAGGAAAGTTGAGTCAGCTTGTGAAGACTCTCCCCCATTAAACGAAGGAGTTTGCGTTTGGTCCTAGAAGTACTAGGGAGCTTATTGATCAGGACAGTGACATGAGCTGAACTTCACTTTAGGAAAATCCCACTGTCAGCTGTGGAGAGAGCCTGAATTAGACAGGGAGACCTAAGACAGGGAGTCATGAAGAGGCTAGAATAATGGTCCAGGCTAATTTTCCTAGAATTGCTATATAAGATACCATTAATGCATTTTCGTATTCAATGAAGTCAATTCAATAAACATTTATTAAGAGCCTACTGTGTGCAACACCATGTACTAGACAGTAAGGAAGATCTAAGATTCAGAGAAGACTTCTGACCTATATAACCTATTATAGTGATAAGAAACATAAAATAAAAAATTTTAAAGCTAAAATATCACAATATTGTGCTTTAATATTTACAAAATACTTTCCCCATAATAGCTCTGGGATAATTCATAGATCCCATCCCATTTTACAGATGAGAAAATGGAGGCTTAAAATGATATATGTGCCCAGGAGGTCACATAGCTGCCAAATCCTCATGGGCATCGGTTCCAATTCCTCATCCCATCTTAAATATTCCCTCCACTTCTCTCTAAGTATCTTCTAGACTGAATCCCCAGCCTGGAGGGGTGTTGTACATTCTCTCTTCCCTCCCATCTGTGTACAATTTCCCAGCCTCCCCTGCCAAGCTGAATTTCCTCCTTCAAGGCCCTCCTCAAAACCCACTTTCTGTGTGTGTATGTGTGCAGGAGTGTGTGTGTGTGTGTGTGTGTGTGTGTGTGTGTGTGTGTGTGTGTGCGCTTTCGGGAGTGTGTGTGGAGTCTTGCCTTCCCATTGTCCCATTAAGGGCTGCAGCTGGAAGGAAGTGCCTTTGAATCAGATCCAGAAGAAGAAACAAAGATGAATGAAACCAGATGCCACTTAAATCCGTTCAGAGTGAGTCACCATTTTCTTGGGGAATTTGTCTCTCCTGATCTTCTGCCTCTTCTCCATTCGAAGCCTGCCAGACAGACTCATTCAACATAAATACTTTTTGTAGGTTCCCAGAGGTGCACCAAGGATCCATGTAGGTCTAGGAACACTATGGAGTCCCAGCAATAGGGAACACTGCACAAGAGGATGCTTCAGCAGAGGCGTCAGATTCTGGAGTGACAGACATTTCCCAGGAGTTATGGACCCACCCACATTTCATCTCCATCACTTGCCACTACCCCCTTCATCCTCACCAACCCTATGAGAAGGAGCGAATCTGGCCTGATAAGTGAGAGCACAGACTGTAAAGTGCTTAGAAGGCTGAGTCAAAGTTCTTAGCTCTCCCCTATAGACAGCCACTGTCAGCGTCACTAAGTCAATAGTTTTGTTTTTTTTTTCCTTTGGACCTTTCTCTTTAGTGATCAAGTGATCTCTGCTCCAAGGATCCCTGCAGGGTAACTGATTTGTTTATGTTATAGAGTGAACCAAAATTCTGGGAGTGAGTTTCAATAGGAAACAGGAAGGGATTCCTGTGTTGACCATTTCTTTCTAAAAAGAGTCCCAGAGGGCTATTCAGTTAAAACAGCAGCCAGCAGCTAAAACGCCATAGTCCAGAGGATCACTGGGCTCTCCCTTAGTTCTAAATCCCATGATACTATGACCCATGAAGGAAGCAAGGTGTGACCAACCAAGCATTGACCTAGAATTTAGACTACCTAAGTTCTAACTCCTAACTGTGTGACCTGAGACAAGCTACTTGACCTCTCTGGGCAAGCCTCAATTTTCCCATATGTAAAAGGAAGAGTTTGGAGTAGATAGACTTCTCAACTTAACATCCTAGATCCAGAGGTGGAGGAGACGTCATAGGCCATAATCCCTTTATTTCAAAGATAGGGAAACCAAGAGGCTCTGACTCAAGGGAGGTCACATTGTTATCAAGCATCAAAGCCAAAATTTGAACTCAGATCCTCTGACTCCTGAGTCAATGCTTTCCCCACTGTACCAGGTCAATCAAACAATAAATGCTGATTACATGCCTACTATGTGCCAAGAATGACCACAAACTTTCTGTGAGTCTAAGTTAACATGTTATTTGTAGGAGTAGAAATGGTACTAGTTGATATATCAAACACAAAAGGGACAAATCCTCTCCTGCCCTTCTCTTTTAAGGGGAAGTTAGGTGGCACAGTGGATAGAGTGAAGGGCCTGGAGTCAGGAAGATTCATCTTCTTGAATTCAAATCTGGCTTCAGACACTTACTAGCTCTGTGACCCTGGGGGAGTCATTTCATCCTTTTCCCCTCAGTTTCCTCATCTGTACAATGACTTGTTTCCCCCTGGATCACTGCCTTGTCATGGCAGAGGGGCTTGCATAGCTAAATGTAATGATGAGCATGCAATGTTACCCAACATGGACAGGTCAGAGTGGAGAACTCTGACAAAAGATGGTCCACTAGGGAAGGAAATGGCAAACCACTTCAATATCTTTGCCGAGAAAACTCCATGGACAGTGTTAAAATGATTAAAGAGGTGACATGAGAAGATAAGAACCTCAGGTGAGGTCTTCAAAACATTACCAGGGAATAGTGGAGCACAATCCCAAGTAGCTCCAGGAAGATTGACGTGGCTGGGTCAAAGTCAAAAGGAAGTTCAGCTGTGGATGTGTGTCTGTTGATACAGGAAAGTCCAGTGCTAGAAAGATCAATATTACATAGGAACCTGGAATGTAAGATCTATCAACCAAGGTAAGTTGGATGTTGTCAAACAGGAGATAGGAAAATTAAATGTCAACATCTTGGGTGTCAGTGAATTTAAATGGACAAAAATGGGTGAGTTTAATTCAGATGATCGTTATGTATACCACTGCAGGCAAGAATTCTTTAAAAGAAATTAAATAGCTCTCATAGTCAATAAAAGGGTGAGAAAAAGCAATATTGGAGTATAATCTCAAAAATGACCAAATAATATCTGTTATAATCCAAGGCAAACCATTAAACATCACAGTAATGTTGTCACCTTATTTACTTAACTTATATGCAGAGTATTTCACGTGAAATGCCAGGCTGGATGAATTAAAAACTGGAATTAAGCTTCCTAGGAGAAATAGCACAATCTCATAAATGCAGATGATACCACTCTGATGGTGAAAAAGGAAGAATTAAGCATTTTCTTGATTAGGGTGAAAGAGGATAGTGTAAAAGCTGACTTGAAGATTAACAACCAAAAAGCTAAGATCTTGGCAACTGGTCCCATTATTTCCTGGTGAATAAAGGGCGAAGAAATGGAAGCAGTGTCAGAGTTTATATTCTTGGGCTCAAAGATCACTGCAGTCATGGAATTAATAGACACTTGCTCCTTGGAAGGAAAGCCACAGCAAATCTGAATAGAAGACTAAAAAGCAAAGATGTTACCTTGTAAACCAAGTATAGTCAAAACTATATATATTTTCCCAGTAACAATGAATGGCTGTGAGAGTCAGACTGTAAGGAAAACTGAGCACCACAGAATTGACACTTTAAAATTATGGTGCTGGAGAACACTTTTGAGGATCCCTTGGATAGCAAGAAGATCAAATTGGTCAATAATTAAATGATTCAAACTGTTTGCTGGAAGGTCAAAGCTGAAGCTTACATATTTTGGCTATATAATGACTAAGAAGATGGGACTCATTGGAAAAGACCCTGATGTTGAGGAAGATGGAAGGTGAAAGGAAAAGGGGACATGAGCCTTTGAAATGGATAGATAACATTGCTGAAACAATGAACACAAACTTGGACAGACTTCGAGAGATAGCAAGCCGGGTGTACTCTGATCCATGGGGGTCACAAAGAGTCAGACACAATGGAATGACTGAACAACAACAAAAAGAAGCAGGAAAAGGAAATAGCAAACCGCTCCAGTATCTTTGCCAAGAAAACCTCAAATGAGATCACAAAGAGGACACAAGTGAAAAACAATTGAATATCAAAAATGTCTCTTTTGGTGTAATTGCATCATAACAGAAGTTAATGACTAGATGACATTTTAAGGTTTGCAAGGTGCTTTTACATGATCCTCACAATATGCCTATAACTGCTATTATCATCTCCACTCCACACGTGGGGACATTGAGACTGAAAGAAGTTAATTGGCTCACACATCTAGAACTATCCTGACTCCAGGTCCTGACACTCCATTGACTTCCCACCTAACTGCCCCTATATCTTCTCTCTCCTGCCCCACCCTCACGTTTTGTGTGCTTTTCCTAGAAAACAGCCTCCTCCCCAGATATGTCCAATGCTTCCCCTACGCTAACTCTGGACTAATTTGCTTAGTCTGGACCCAGCTGCTTCAGAAAAGCATGAGAAATGAAAAGGCAAAGGGAGAATAAAGAAAACTATGGCTGCAAATCCCCAAAGATCCAGTGAAAGTTTCTGACCCAGTAGGTGTTAAAGGACCCTGAGTGTTGTTGCTTGCTCCCTGTGCGACCTCTGGCACCTCACTCAACCTTTCTGATCCTCAGTTTTCTCATTTATAAAATAAGAGAATTGTGCTGGATGATCTCCATAAAAGCTCATACACCCTATACTCTGAGCTAGAAGTCACTGCTAAATTTATTAGTACAATTTTCCTTCTCATTTTTGCATATTTGACGCAGTCATTAATTATCAGGTGCTGCTAACAACTGAGAGACCCTGATTTGGGGAAATATTATGAAAACATTCATTTGCATTCAAATTCATTTTTTGCTGGAATATCAAACTTTTGATGAGAGTCTGCACGGTGTAGCAGAGTAGGGAACTGGCCTTGGAGTAAGATGTGGTTTGTCCTTCATTCTCGAAGAGGACCTTGACTTCAGGAAGATGATGCCATGACTTGCAATTGAATTGGATTTAAGTGAGGCAGGGCTATGCAAAGTCACCAGCCTCACTTTCTCCTACAGAGCCATCTGGGTTCAGTGGCCAGATAAATATCAGGACAACTAGAGATGACCCAGCTGGAGTAAGGTAGACTTGGGTTCAAGACACACCTTTGACACATACATTGTCATGTGACCTTATGGACTAGTCTCATATGTAAGATGATGAATGGTTAATCTGTATTCATGAACAAAGTTTCCATGCCAGAAGTCTCCCTGCCTATGACATTACATGCCAGGATGCTCCAAAAGGAACCTATAATAATCTATCTCTCGAGAAATTATTGAGTCTACCGCATATATTAAAGAGAATTTACTAAACAGAACCACACATTCCTTGACCATTCCAAATTAAAGAATTTACTGTATTTCATTAAAGCTAACCTTTAAGGAATAATTTATTCTTTCAACAAGTATTATGCAAGATAGAAAAGAAATTCTCCTTATCCTTGTAGAACTTATAGTTAGAGCATAAACCCTTCAATTAGATAGCATCTGCAAAGGATAGACATTGAGGTGGCTTGGGGTGGGAGCAGAGATCTGATCCCCTTCTCTGCTTGGGTCCTGATAAAAGGGCACCAGTGGATCGATGGAGACCTTTTCTTGTGGTTAAGGACCCAACCTCCTTGGAAGGGAGAAGGATGCAGAGGAAAGAGCACTGGTTCAAACTTTCCTCTTATTTAGGCAAGTTACTTGACCTTTACAAATGAGGGGACTGGGCTGGGTGAACTTTGAGGTCGCTTCCAGTCCTGAATCCATGAACTTATGAAAGTCATTATACTTGTCCAATTTCCCCCCGGGGTGGTTAGAAGGAAAGCACTTACCAAATGTCAAGGTTGTTGTTATTATTATCTGGCTACATGAGGGATCTGTGAGATTCAGTCTATGAGAGAAAGTGTCAGTGTGGAATCTCCCTCCACCAATGCAAACTGTAATAAATTTCAGGCTGAGTAAATAAATCCTAGTAAGGGGAACAAAAGGAAGGGTGGGAATCATTTATTAAGCTACTATTGCCAAAGCATTTTACAAATAATATCTCACTGATTCTCCCAACTTGGAAGCAGGATTTGGACCTAGGTTTTCCTGACTGAATAGAGCCTTAAGTCCCCAAAGTCACTGATTATTTCTTAATGGCCAAATCCAGTGAGCTTCCCTCAATCCTTACCCCCTTACTGGTCTTTGACAATAGTGTCTTCTCATTCTCTCCCTATTTGTCTGACTATTCCTTCTCCACCTTCCTTGCTAAATTAGTGACATCCATGTTATGCTCCTTGACTGGGAGTGTCCTTAAGATTCGGTACTGTGTCCTCTTCCCTTCTTGTTCTATCTACTCCCATGTGTT
The DNA here is from genome assembly GCA_011680675.1 of Gymnobelideus leadbeateri. NCBI lineage: Eukaryota > Metazoa > Chordata > Mammalia > Diprotodontia > Petauridae > Gymnobelideus > Gymnobelideus leadbeateri. The sequence continues at coordinate 84,876 of WOXC01003680.1, read as the reverse complement.
CAAACATTGTCTCTGTGCAGACGATTCCTGGATCTCTTTATTCAGCCCTAGCCTCACTCCCTCTCTCTCCTGACCATTAGTCTTACCTCTTCACTTCCCTACGGAAATTTCAAATTGAATTTACCATACTGCTGCTGTTCAGTCATATTTGACTCTTTGTGACCTCATTTGGGATTTTCTTGGCAAAGATACTGAGGTGGTTTGCTATTTCCTTCTCCAGCTTACTTTATAGATGAGAAAACTGAGGCAAATAGGGTTAAGTGACTTATTCAGGGTCACATAGCTATAAATATCTGAGTCCAGATTTGAACTCAGAAAGATGAGTCTTCCTGACTCTAGGGCCTGGGCTCTGTCCACTCTGACACCTCACTGTCCAAACATCCCAAGCTAGACAATGAAATAAGGATTCAAACCTAGGTCTCTGACTTCAAATCTAGCACTTTTTAAAAAAAATCAATTTCTTCCCTATTATGTTCTGATGCAGGCTCTGTCATCTACCTGTGTCTTCTTGGGCAAGTCAGTACCCCTCTTTGGGGGTCACTATCTTCACTTGTAAAATGAGGGGATGGGGTTGCATAAGCTTTGAGTAACCTTCTGGTTCTAAGATTGCATGTGACTTGCCAAGAGCTATACAAATAGTGAGTGGCAGGCCTGACACTTGGACCCATGTCCTCAATTTCCAAATTTGTGACAATCTCCACTTTACCTCAGACGTATGCTAAAGCCAGCTCAGCTTGGGAGAGCCGATAGTTAAAATTTAAGTATGAGCATTTACACCTTGTAAATCAATAAATGCCTTGACTTCTTTTCTCCTTTTGTTGATAGTCTAGATTTAAGAAAATGGTAGAGAAAAATGTCTAAAAATACAGATTAAATTTTAAAGTGTGGTGCCTTTTCAGAAAGATGATTGTTAAATATGTACCAGCACAACTCCCCCAATGATGATCTTCAAGTCAAGAACTAAATTTTACCCATTTTGTGACAGAGGGCACATGAGAGGTATGAACCAATTTAGTAGCTGTTTTGAGAAGCTCAACTTGCCATCACACAAAAGTTGGCTGACTTTCTTAAGTAGTTTCAGAAAGATTAGATCTACCACATTTCATAATTCTTGGAAGGTTGTCTTGGAACCTGGACTTATTTCATCATTTTGAAGCTTATTTGCTCACAACACCTGAAGATACTATTATCTATGTTTTACGATGTGAGAATTGAGACCCAGTGATGATCCATGACGTGTCGGGTGTCACAGAGCCAACAAATGCCAAAGGTGAGATTTGAACTCAGGTCCTTCTGGCTTCCCTCCAGGGCTCCATAGATGAATGGTTGCTACAGAGGAATATGAAGAGGGTAAATTATAGGGCTCCATAGATGAATGGTTGCTACAGAGGAATATGAAGAGGGTAAAATAAAGATTTGTGTAGCTCTCTCTCTCTCTCTCTCTCTCTCTCTCTCTCTCTCTCTCTCTCTCTCTCTGTGTTTCTCTCCCCTCTCCTTCTCTTTCTCCCTCTGTCACAATCTTTCCTTTTTCTCCCTCTGTCTCCTACTGCCTCTCCACCCCCCCCTCCCTCTTTGTTTCCTTCCTTCATACACACACACACACACACACACACACACACACACACACACACACACACACACAAAGCAGAGAGGCAGATTTAGGTTCTATATAAGGACAAACCACCTACCCAAAGATGAAGTGGTTTGCATTGGAAGATACTAGGTTCCCTCTCATCAGAGATCATTAAAGAAAGGTTGAATGACTTTTTTTCAAGGAGACGACACAGTACCATGAGAACAGTGCTGCCTGGAGTTGAAGTCCTTGGATTCAAATCTTGCCTTTGCTGGGTGACTTTGGGCAAATCACTTTTACTCTCCCTAAGCCTCAGTTTCCTCATCTATAAAATGAGGGGATTGAGTTAGATGCCTTCTGTGGTCCCTCCCACCTCTGAGACTCTGGGATTCTGGGGGTAGTTTAGGATGTTAATAAATGCAAGAATTATGGGCCGGTTGGTTCTTGCTTCCTGAATTCCTCATGTAGGGCTGAAGATGCAGTCACTAGCAGAGCCACTGTGTGCCCAGACTCCCCTTGCTACCTGTGGCTCAGGCTTCCATCCCTCCCCATCAGCAGCAGCCGCCCATCCAAAGGCGGCCTGCACTTGTTCACACATCATTCTCTTCCCACCCAGGTGTGCACAGGCTCTCTGGAGAACAATAAGGAGCATTATTGGAAATAGACTTTCTGCCAGGGTGGGGCCCGAAAAAGAAGGCATGGAAAACCACTTGAATACTTTCTCTCAGTCCCACCAGGAAAAACAAAACAAAACAAAACAAAACAATCAGCTGCTGGGAGATTTCAGAATGAAAAGGCACTAGAAACTTTTTTTTTTTAACTACCTCTGATATTTCATCAGTTGTAGGGAATGTCAGAAGGGAACTGTCCCTCTCAGGATGGAGAGAAGCCCCTCCTCCACTTAGAGAATTGCTTGGGCCTACCACAGATCTAATCAGGATCACACAGCCAATATTTTAGGGCTAGGTCTTTAAGCCAAGTCTCTACAGAAACATCAGTTGTTTATATTATTAAGTCAGAGGCTCAGTTCCCTGATCTATCAAATGTAGATTATAATACTGGCACTGCTTACCTCACAGGGTCACTCTAAAGAAAGCTCACTGCAAACCCTAGAACTCCAGAGAAATGGGAATTATTATTGTTGGCAATGAGGGCACATACAAGCCCTTTTGTTCCCTAGCTTTCACTAACCCTGATACTGTTTGGCATCTGACCCTAACCTTTTTAAAGGAGGGACCTTAAGCTGGCTGGATAATATTCACCCGAACTCACCAGGTAAATTATATATACTCTTACAAAACTGTAGTGGTTATAGAAATGAAAGTCATGATAACTGATGTTTTATAATTCTTTAAAATTTGTAAAACACTTTCCATATCTTCTCTGTCATTTGGCCTTTAGGTGGCACAGTGGGTAGAGTTCTGGACCCGGAGTCAGAAAGATTCATCTTCCCAAATTCGAATCTAGTCTTGACCTTGAGCAAGTCACTTCACCCTAGTTGTCTCTGTTTCCTCATCTGTAAAATGGGCTAGAGAAGGAAAAGGCAAACCCTCCCAGGATCTTTGCCAAGAAAACCCCAAACGGGGTCACAGAGAGTCAGGCACGACTGAAAACAACTGAACAGATATAATCCTGCATGAGGTGACTCGAGTTATTACCTCCATTTCATAGATATGGAACCAACGGCCTTCAGAGTTCTGTCCCACAGGGTAGGAAAGGCGTTCATGAGTCCAGCTCAGTCACAAAAGAGATAATTGATGGAAGAACAATTAGAAAAGCCAAAGTTCCCACCAGCCTGCCCATCCAAATGGCTTATCTGCTCAAGAAGAGCCTTTCCCCCGGATTGCAGGTGCTGTTGTCAATGAAGACTTATTTGCTTCACAAGCTACTTGAATTTCCCAAGTTCTGCATTTCGCAAGGCTTAGTTAATACTTCCACTCCTCAGGGCAGGAGTCAATCCAGCTTTAGCTGAAAGGCAGTTGGGGAGATTGCTAACTGTTCTTTCTCAATTGACTTCTTGGGTCTCGCACCATATTCCTGAGTCAGATGTTACATCAGTCAAGTGCTTCGATCTGCCTTTCTCTCCCATCTGTCATCTGCCTTCCTTTATCACACATACTCATTTTCTCCAAATGGTGTGGGGATAGCAGACTGACGGCCAGCCTCAGTGATTGATATGTGGGTGCCCTTGACACGAAGAAAAAGAAGAAAACCTGGAGGATGACTTTCTGCATGTTGAGTGGCTCCTCCGGGAAGGATTCATGAGAACAGCAATGAAAATTGCACAGGAGGAAGAGGCAGAGACAGGCTGGGGGCTGCATCGGAATAAATAAATACATGCATTCTACATATTCAGAAGAATATATATGTGTGTGTACATGTATACATATGTACATATAAATATGTTCTTCTTCAACATGTTTTATTGTCTCCTACAATAAAATGTCAGCTCCTCAAGATAAGGGAGTGGTTCAGTCCCTACCGAAAGGCTGAAAGGTGGCACAGTACATAGTGTACTGGGTCTGGAGTCAGGAAGACCTGAGTTCAAATCTGCCCTCAGATTCATGTGATCTCCAACTCTTTCAGTTTCTTCATTATAAAATGGGGATAATAGTAGCATCTACCTTCTAGGTTAAGAGTCTCAAATGAGATATGTGTAAAGCTCTTTGTAAACCTAAAGGTGGGGAAGGGAATAAACATTTATATAGGTGTAATATTAATGGACCAGGTACTGTTGTTTTTTCACTCATTTTTGGTCATGCCTGATCTTCATGACCCTATTTAAGGTTTTCTTAACAAAGATGCTGAAAGGGTTTGCCATTTCCTTCTCCAGCTCATTGAAAGGTAAAGAAAATGAGACAAAGAGAGTTAAGTGACTTGTCCAGGGTCACCCAGCTAGTAAGAGTCTGAGACCAGATTTGAACTCAGAAAGATGAGTCTTCCCGACTCTCAGCCTGGAACTCTATCCATTGGGCCACCAAAAAAAGTACTACATAAAAATTAGTAGTAGTAGTAGTAGTAGTAGTAGTAGTAGTAGTAGTAGTAGTAGTAGTAGTAGTAGTAGTAGTAGTAATTTTTATTCTTAGTGCCTGGAATGCAATTGGTACTTAATAAGTGCTTAGTGATTAATCATAAGTACCGTTGAAGGGAGAACGTAGAAAGATGAGGTCAGGGATTCATGGGGTAATAAATTCATCCCTGGCAGAGACTCCAGACCCTGTCTAGGCCAGCCCCCTCATTCTACAACTGAGGCAGCTGAAGGTGGGGTGACTTGTCCAAGGTCCCAAAGGTAATAAGTGACAGGGGAGGGATAAGGGGATGTCGTCTTCTTCCAAATCCAGTGTTTGGTTTTTTTACTGAAATATGAATTAGGAAGTAAGGAGGTGGAACAATATTGTGGTAATTAAGGATTCCCTGAGTGACCCTTTCTTCCTCTGCTTTCTAAATAAGAATGTTTCTGCCCAAATGATACAGTTAATTAGAATCGTAGGATTAAAAACTGTAAGACATCTCCTATTCCATTTTTACAAATGAGGAAATAGAGGCACAGAGGTGGGAGGGACTTGAGTAAGGTAACACTGGGAGAGGAACAGCCAGGACCTATGGTTCTCAACCTCCAGAGCTAGTCCTTTCTCCCACACCATCTGCCTCTATCCCAATCTTCATTTCCCTTTGGAAGTGAAGGACTCATCTTGTCTTTGTATGTGCCTATAAATAATCACAAAAAAGACATGCCTTTTTTTTCAACTGAAGCAAGAAAAAGGTGGATACACATGAATCAAAGAACCAGGTGGTACTTGAATGGTGGAGGAGAGAAGGTAAATGAAGGGTCAGCCAGTTCATAATGAATCAAGTGTCAGCCTCCAGCATGGGATCCATGCAAAGGGACCAGGGCACACACTCAGCTCCATCCCCTGTTGCAGCAGACTGTGGAAAGACTGGCTATTTCAGGTTAAATTTAAATGAATCGCAGAAGAAGGAAGCTTATATTAAAGCTGTGCCCTTTAAGGTGGGCCTGGAACATGATGAGGCTGTGCTGCATTTTAGTTCAGAGGCAAAATTATTGAAATGGAGAAAGAGAAAGGGAGAAGGAGACAGACGCCAAACATATAACACAAAAATAACACAATTCAAAAATAATAACATATGCAAGAAATAAAACCCAAGGAAAGTAGAAATTCCTCTTGGGGAATAAAATATTTCCTTTACTCCCCCTCAAAGAACTGAAAACCCTCCTCATCTCCCTTCCTTTTGCATATGGTCTCAACCTTTTCCAGATTGAAGTCCAGTTTTGCATTTTGCAACTTCTCATCTCTAATAATTAGGCTGAGTGGGTTTGCCGTTATAAGAAAGCATTCCATATATGAATAAATGTATGTGTGTGTGTACAGATATGTGTGTGTTAGGCTATAGAAAAAACATTGATTAATGCTAGGGAGGAACAATTAAGCAAATTAATTGGAGTCCTCTTTACACTTCTTTGATTGAAGATAATTATCTGTTTTATTTAATATGTTCTATTTCAATTAACACCATCGGTGACTGTACATATGTGGAAATATTTTTTGATTTATATGTTTGAATATTCCACGTGTTCGTGTGGGAGTTGATTGAGTAAATCAATCAAGTTATCTCATCCCATGTAAAGAAAGTGACAAGTAGTAAGCCCTGCTGCATTTATCAGGTGAAAACACATCTTAATTGTTCACTGGGTATGAATGATACTTGGACAACCTAGATGTGACAGGAAGACTACTCCAGTTGGACAAGGCTTGTTCACATCCTCTGGGGCTGATGGAAGGCCATCGATAGTTCTTTTTAAGGGTCGTAAAGTAGAGGGGAGAGAGCATTCTAAGCTGAGAAAGAATTGGAAGAGAAAAGCAGACCCCTTTCTTGAAGAGGTCCTCAGTAGGTAGCTGCCCTCAGAGGACACCTGACTGCCAGTATGAGTCTATGTTGGGATACAGACCTTGGAGTCTTACATGTGCCACACATGCATCAGATTCTACAAGAACTCAATCCTTTCAGACCTTAATACCTCTAATGCATTCCAGATGTCTTACTTTAAGAGGAGATGATTCTGTAAGATAGAATTGAATGATCTATTCCATAACAGAGGCCTTGAACAATAATCACTACAACTCTAACTTCTGCTCAAAAGTTTAAATTTGATGCTGGCCCAGGTTATGAGGAGCTTCAACTGAGATCTGGCTTTCCCTGCAAGCCCAGGGAGCCATGTGACTTTGCAAGGATCATTTTCCCTTTCTGGACCTTAATCTGATCCCCTATAAAATAAAGGATTCTAGCCAAATAATCTCTGAGACCCTTCCAGTTCTCACATTCTGGAATTCTTCATAAGCAGGAGAAATGTGAAAAATCCTAGGAGGGAGCCATTGTTGAGGAGGAGGAAAGAACAGTCCTCGGTTACCTGAAGGCTGGGCTGGCCTTTGGCTCTTTGCTTAGGTGTTTGCTTACAACCTGAGCTGGTTGACATCATCTTGAATCTCGTTCCAAAAGAGCCCAGATGTTTTGTTAAAGACTTCCAAGCAGCTCCGCAGGTGTGAGGCTGGATGAGCTTGGGTGGGGAGAGAAGAGGTATTGGCCTTTCCCTCCCAGGGGGGGAGATTTCATAGAGAGAGGATGTGAGAGCAACACTGACCAAGGCACACTGACCATCTCATTGATCTCTATTTACCCTCTCAGACATTAGGGAAAAGGAGCTCAGCAAAAGCAGTTCTTGGGGGTAACTTCTCCTAACTAGCTACTGGGGGAGACTTCAGTCACTGCACATTAGGAAGTAATACACCCTCACCTAAACAATTCAAAACACATTGGCACATTTCTTAATTGTTGGAGACTTGTAAACAAGTCTGCTGAATGGCTCCTTGCCTGCTCAGCTGGATGAGATCATGGCTTCCTAGGATTCTCAACTGCCATTTGACTTCCCAAGGATTCCTGGTTTCACGTTGAGAAAATGAGGAAGTTAGTTCAGAATATTTAGAATCCAAACCCTCCATTTCACAGATGAGGCCGTTTAGGTCTCAAGAAGGTGGTAAAGTCACACAGGGAGTGAGTGGCAGAGCTGGGATTTGAAACCAAATGCCCTGTCTACAATGCTCTTTACTCTCTTTCTCTGTCTCTGTCTGTCTTTCCTTTCTCTGTCTCTGTCTCTCTCCCTATATTTCTTTCTCCCCTCCCACCTTATCTCTCTCTGTGTTCCCCTTACTCTCCTTGTCTTCCCCTCTCTGTCTCTGTCTGTCTCTCCTCACCCTCCCTCCTCCTCTTTTTGTGTCTGTCTCTCTCCCTATCTTTCTTCTCTCCCACCTTCTCTCTCTCTCTCTTTCCCCCTTTCTCTCCTTCTCTTCCCCTCTCTCTGTCTCTGTCTGTCTCCCTTCACCCTCCCTCCTTCTCTCTCTGTCTGTTTCTCCCCTTTGCTGTTCAGTTTAATATAGAGAGGATATTTGAAATCTGGATACACACTCTCTCCCCACCGTTCTACTCATCCTCAATCAAATCTAACAATGATATGTGTAGTCTGCTTGATGGCATAATTTTATTCAGCCCTTCCATTTTGTTTTGTTTTAACTATCTTATGTAGGGTGTCTCAAAGTCTAGGAGTATTGCTTGCTACAGTGTATATTGGTAAATGTTTAACAGCAGGCTCTCTGGAGGAAAAAATGTGCTCATGACATACTTTTAGATTTAATTTTCATTATTAACATTTTAAAATTTAAACAAGCATCAAAAAAATAAACCAAGCATTCATTATTTAATTTTCTGATTTCAAGGTATAAATGCTCACTCTGAAAACAACAATCAACTCTTGGATCAATCCAAGCTGGTTCCGGCACCGTCCCTACTCAGGCTGATATACATACATACATACATATATATATATATATATATATATATATATATATATATATATATATATATATATATATATATATATAGACATGATTTTGGAAATGACATAATGACATGAAGGACAATGCCTCAAGTAGCAGAGGCTTTACCTGTTTATGTTTTTTGGTTTGTTTTAGATACATGTATTTCATTGCCCAATGCCTTCATCTACTTGGGATATTCTAAGAATTTTGTGATCTGGGGCAACACCTCAGACTCAGAGAGGCCTTTGTGGTTTCTAGAACAAGCAGTCCTTGAAGTGATTTGAGGTAAAGCCATGTAGGTCATCAGGAAATGAAAGAGTCAAAGGGAACTTTCTAACCCTAAGTCAGAAAGAGGCTTGGGACAAGACTATGGATCCCATTGGAGCAGGAAGAAGTGAATTCAAAGACAAATCAAGCCCCTAAGGATGCTAACAAGCTGGCCAGTTGCTCATCCCAAAACTTCCTGGAAGTCAAGACTTTGGATAGACTTCCCTTTCCTTTTGGGGAAAAAAAAGGTTGCTAGGAGACTCCTAGCCTGATGTCTGGGCATGTTAGAGCCTACCTTTCTCGCTCAAAGATCTGAAGCTTAGGCTCTTGGCTCCACACCTAAGTATCCCTATCACTCAACACAGTTCCAGGTACAAAGTAGGGACTTTATACATGCTTAATTGATTAATTAATTAAACTGAAAGAGAGGTGGCAGCACCCATTTCTTCTCTCATGGGGAAGGGGAAGCACCTCAGCTAAGCTCTAAGGACTGAAAACCCAGTCTGGCAACAGCAATAAGTATCTAATTAGTAGGTACCTGATAAACGTTTGTTCCCTTCCTCCCTCCATTTGTGAGAGATCTGAAGTTGGCTGCTTGAGCCAATGCAATCTTGACATTTAAGAGCTGAGCAGATCTTCCTTCTGGTGGTTTTTTTCGAGGATAAATGGTCTTTTTTTTCTTTTCTTTTTGCAAGGCAATCAGAGTTAAGTGACTTGCCCAGGGTCACATATCTAGTAAGTGTCAAATGTCTGGATTTGAACTCAGGTCCTCCTGACTTAAGGACCCGTGTTCTATCCACTGTACAACCTAGCTGCCCCAAGAATAGACAGCTTTATGTTATCATCTGTATTGTACCTACCTTCTGAAATCAGAAGAAGAGAAATCTCTGACTTTCCCTTCTGCCATCAGCTGTGGTCCAGCCTGGCTACTACAAAGAAAAAGAAGGTCAGGGAAGAAGAATTTAGCAATCCCCCACCTCTGGCCCGCCATGGAGTAGTTCAGAGATCCAGGGACCCTAGACCTCAAGCTACTTTAGCCCCTTCTCTGGGTAATGTGGAATCTGATAGAAAGAACCCTAGATAGAGGTTTAACATGGCTAAGTCCTCATCTTAGCTCATCTCCTCACTAGGTATATGACTGGAAAAGTATCTGCCTCTTGGGACTCCAGTTTCCTCCTCATAAATACTAGAATAGCTTGCCATTTCCTTCTCAGGTTAAGTGTTTTACCCAGGGTCACACAGTTATTAAGTGTCTGAAGCCAGATTTGAACTCAGGTCTTCCTGGCTCCAGGTTCAGCACTCTATGACCCAACTTTCCTATAGCTTAATACAGAAGACCTAGGGAACTCCTTCAGGCACAGAATTATACAACTAGTATATGTCAGAGGTAGGATTAATCTACTATGTGGGAGGGAGTTAATAAGCATTTATTAAGTACCACCTAGCTGCCCTAAATATTTCCTCTACTTTATGTATCATATATAATGTCCCCTTGGGACTGCTTCCTTAATTTGGTGCTCAGAAGTTTTCAGGTTGGATTTCCTGGGGCTCAACTGTTCTCACAGATTCTAGGGTGCTCAATGGGTCTATACTCCTAAAACTTTTAAGCCCCCCAGTGGTAGACTGATCTTTAGTAGTTAGCCAATAGATGCAATTAGCTCAAAGTAAAGGCATTTATTAAGATGGAATAGCAAAAATAATCATTACAAAATATTCCCTCCATAAACCTTGCCCTTCACCTCCCTGTGGAATCCTCATCCAGGTCCACCCTGGTCACAATATCTCTGCTGAGCTGGCTGCTTCACTGGGCTTCTTGGAGAGTCTCTCTTCCCAGCTGAACTCTCGACTGACAGATCCATAGTTGGCTCTCTTCTCTGCTACTAAATGACCTGCTTTTTAAAGTGTCTTCTTCCCTGGAAGATATTTTATCTTTATCTGGGACTTAGTGCCTCTGCTCCTTGATGGACACATCTCAACTTGACTGCTCTCAATCTATCCAACTGTCTATAGGGCTTGGTAGATTCAGCTTTTGTAAAAGTCTCCAGGATAGAGCTAATCTTTCCCTAGTTGACTGCTCTCAATCTATCCAACTGTCTATAGGGCTTGGTAGATTCAGCTTTTGTAAAAGTCTCCAGGATAGGGCTGGCTAGTCTTTCCCTAGTTGAAGGCCAGTGGCTATTAAAGGGGATGAAAAGCATAGACATCTCAAAGCTCTGTTACTATTTGTCCCTGACTTTCTTTGAACCCAGCAGTCATAGAATCTAACTATATGACCAAAATATTCCTGCTATAACATACCCTTCAAATGGTCGTCCAACCTTTGCTCCAATACCTCCAAGGAGAAGGAATCTACCACCTCTTGAAGTTTCCTCTTTCAATATCAGTCCCAACTTTTCTATGGCTTAATACAGAAGACCTAGGGAACTCCTTCAGGCACAGAGTTATACAACTGGTATATGTCAGAGGTAGGATTAATCTACCATGTGGGAGGGAGTTAATAAGCATTTATTAAGTACCTACTTTATGCCTAGAGGCAGCTAGATGGCTCAGTGTATAGAACATTGGGCCTGGAGTCAGGAAGACCTGAGTTCAAATTCAGCCTCAGACATTTACTAGCTGTGTGACCCTGGGTCAGTTACTTAATCTGTATTTGCCTTAATCCATTAGAGAAGCAAGTGGAAAGCCACTCCAGTATCTTTGCAAAGAAAACCCCGTGGACAGTATTTAGTGTACTATGGTCTATGGAGTCATGAAAAGTCAGACACAACTAAACAATAACAACATATGCCAGGCACAACTTTAAGCACTTTACAAATATTATCTTATTTGATCCTTATAAAAATCTTGAGAGATAGGTACTATTATTATCCTCATTTTATATTTGGGGAATTGAGGCAGAGAGAGGTCACACAACTGGTGCATGTCTAGGGCTATATTTGAACCCAGTTCCTCTTAACTCCAAAACCTGTATTTTATCCCCCATGCTCAACTGCTCCTTCCCATAATTCTAAGTGGGGATGAGGCAGGTTTGGAGTAGGTGGTCTCTAACATCTGCACATGGATTTGGAGGCAAGACTAGCTTGTTTCTATATCTCTATTATATAGATATATAGATATTTCTATATCTATGGGGTATTTATGCAGAGAAAGTGTGTGACCAATTAAAGGGATGGAATCTCCTAGTCCTACCCAAATCGACACACTCATGGAAACAACTAAATCCATAGCATGGCCATGCCACCATGGGCTAATTAAGATGGAAGCTGAACCCCAAATCTGGGGGCTCAAACTTGTGGTGGCTATGACGGAGCAGGTGAACAGCAGCCCCCCAGCATTCATGGGAATGTCACCTTCCTTAAGTAAAGTCAGATTCCCTTTTCTCCAAAGAAAGTCACTCCCTACCCTTCCCCCAGCAGTGGAGAGACAACCTGACCCACATTCCTCAGCATGGAAAGAAGAAAAACCTGAGAAAGAATACCAGGACTTCATTAGCCTTCATGAAGAGAACCACAGCTCCAGGTCCAATGGGACCCTGGGGCCTCCCACTGGGCCACAGAGAAAGACTTCCTCTGAGGATCCCATCACCGAATGGAGGCTTAATTCCAAGGAAGCAAGAAGACGTGTCCCATAATGATAGGTCTGGTCCAGTTTTCTCAGTGGGGAAATTTAGCTTTGTGTAGGAGCATTAGTTTGATTTGCCTGGTCACAGGGACATTACTTTGGCAGGTAATGGCAGTATTTGGGCTGGTAGGAACTGGTAGTGATGCATTTTCCCCAATTTATCAGCAAAGAGATTATGTAGGGGGTCTCAATACACACATGTTGAGCTGCCCATTTTCCCCTTGAAATCCTTGACTCTGTTATTTGCAGATTGCTTAAAAGGTAGCATTACGGTTTTCAAAGGCACCTTTGTGTTCACTTTCCAGTTGTAGGAGGATAGAGGAAAAACAACTCCCCACCTAGCAGTTGACTTTGTTAACTCCTTGTCTCCAAGGCTTAGCACTTGAAAACTGCTGGAAGGAGCTCTTCAAACACATGATCTCATTTCAACCTCTCAAGGACCCTGTGAAGCAGGTACTAGAGGATGATTCTCTATCCCTTTCATAAATAGGGAAATTGAGGCTCAGAGGAGAGGGTAGAGAACAGTGCTGGACTTGGAGACAGGAAGATGTACATTCAAATCCTGTCTCTGAGATTTACTGCCTTGTGACCCTGGGCAAGTCACTGGACCTGTTTTCTCTTCTGTCAAAAGGAGTTTCCTCCGGACAGAGGGGTTCAGGATGCAGAAGGAGACACTGTGGGACATGAACAATATAGGGATTGGTTTTGCTTCATTATGAGTTCTTGTTTCAAGGGTTTGGGGTTTCTTCTTCTTTTTCCAGTGGGGGTTGGAAAGAGAGAGAAGGAGAAGAATAAGAAGCAGGAGGAGGAGGAAAAGGAGGAGGAGGAGAGGGGGGAGGAGGAGGAGGAAGAAGAGGAGGAAGAGGAGAAGCAGGAGGAGGAGGAGGAGAAGAAGAAAAAAACTTGACAATTAAAAAAACCTTTTTTTTTCTTTTTTTTTTAATTTATTTTTTTTCTGGTTTACATCATTCATTTCCACCAGATTATGAGTTACATTTTCCCCCCATTTTTTCCCTACCCACCACCCCAGAATAGCAGTCCCACTAGATATCCCCTCATCCAATCTGCTCTCTCCCATATCTTCTCCCATATCCCCTTCGACTTTGCCATTAGGGCAAGGTGAGTCTCTGAGCCCCAATGCCTGGACATCTTATGAAACATTTAATTTTAAAACTTTGATTTTCAGATCCATTCCCTTCCTCCCTTGTTACCCACTCCCTCTGAGAAGATAAGCAATTCAGTATGTGTTGTACATGTATAGCTATGCAAAACATTACCATAGTATATATACTGTAAAAGACTGCTTATATTTCCCTCCCACCCATCTGACCTCCCACCTGGTCCATTCCCTACTTTGATCCTGTCCCTCTTTGATAGTGGGTACTTCCAACCTCCCCTCCCCCCAGAATGCCCTCCCCTCCATCATCCCCCCTCTCATCCTCCTTTCCCCTACTCAGGAGAGTGAGTGAGGGTAAGATATTCCATTTAGTATGTATGTGGTTCTCTCCTTGAGCCAACTTCAATGAGAATATGCTTTTGCCTTTTTGCCTTCCTGTTCTTCCCCTCCCCTGCAACTACTTCCCCTTGCCTCTTCTACATGAGATAGTTTACCCTACCCTGTCTCTCTCCATCTCCTCTTGCCACTTTCCTCTCTCACCTCTTGGACTTCACTCCTTAAGAATCATCCCTTCCTTGGGGCAGCTAGGTGGAGCAGTGAGCAGAGCGCTGGCCCCAGAGCCAGAAGGACCCGAGCCCGGATCCGGCCCCAGACACCCAACACACAAACAAAAACCCAGCCACTTGACCCCGGGCAAGTCACCCAACCCCAATTGCCCTCCAAAAAAAAAAAAAGAATCATCCCTTCCCACCAAATTCAACCTGTGCCCTCTACCCATATATACCTGTGAACATATGCCATGTACCCTTCTTCAATTATTTTCATAATGAGAGAGGTTTCATCAAACACAGTTATTGTTTTTCCATGTAGGAATGTAAATAGTCCAACTTTGATAAGTTCCTTTTGATTTCTTTTCCTTGATTACCTTCTCAAGCATCTCTTGCTTCTTGTGTCTGAATGTCAAATTTTCTATTCAACTCTGGTTTTTTCATCAAGAATGCTTGAAAGTCCTCTATTCCACTGAATGACCATATTTTCCCCTGAAACAAGATACTCAGTTTTGCTGGGTAGGTGACCCTTGGCTTCAATCCCAGCTCTTTTGCCCTCTGGAATATCATATTCCATGCTCTTCAATCCCTCAGTGTAGAAGCTGCCAGGTCCTGGGCTATTCTGATTGTGTTTCCACAATATTGAAATTGTTTCTTCCTGGCTGCTTGTAGTATTTTCTCCTTGATCTGGGAGTTCTGGAGCCTGGCTATAATATTCCTAGGAGTTTTCTTTTTGGGATCATTTTCAGGAGGTGATCAGTGGATTCTTTCAACCTCTATTTCCCCCACTGGGTCTAAAACATCAGGGCAATTTTCCTTGAGAATTTCTTTAAGGATGATTTCTAGGTTCTTTCTTTGATCACGGCTTTCAGGTAGTCCAATGATTTTTAAATTATCTCTCCTGGATCTATTTTCCAGGTCAATGGTTTTCCCATGAGATATTTCACATTGCCTTCTATTCTTTCATTTGTTTGGATCTGTTTAATAGTATCTTGATTTCTCATAAAGTCACTAGCTTCCATTTGCTCCAGTCTAACTCTGAAGGAATGAATCTCCTCAGTGAGCTTTTGAAATTCTTTTTCCATCTGACAAATTAGACTTTTTAAGGCATTCTTCTCCTTATTGCCTTTCTGAGCCTCTTTTGCCATTTGAGTTAGTCTATTTTTTAAGGTGTTATTTTCCTCAGTCAGGCTGTTGACTGTCATTTCATACTTTTCTTGCATCTTTTTCATTTCTCTTCCCAAATTTTCCCCCACTTCTCTTATCTGCTTCTTAAGGTCCTCTATGGCCTGTAGCCAGCTTGTATTTTCATTTGGGGCTTTTGGTGCAGGAGTTCTGACCTCACAGTCCTCCTCCATGCTTTGAGCCTCTTTGCCCCTAAAATAGGAGTCCAATGTTGAACTTTTCTGTTTATTTTGTTTCATTTGCCTAGGCATGTTGCCACTTAATTACTTGATTTTTGGGCTTGTTGCCACAGTAGGACTCTGCCACCAGACAGGGGAGCTTCCGCCCAAACGTGGGGTCTTCACAACTTCCACCAGTTGGGTGGCCTCTGTAAAGCCTCCACCCACTCTGGCAAGTTGGATACCCACCCCAAACTTCCCCCCCCAGACCACAATCCAGATCCAGGCAGTTTAAAGCAAAAGTGATTAACCCCCAGACTGATTGCTGGATCTCCCTACAGTTCGCAGACCAGGAGCTAGAGCCACTACTGACTCTGCAAAATGGCTTCTGTGCAGATGTTTCTTCAGCAGCTTTTCACCCCCAGGGGAGGCAGCCGCTCGTTCCCCAAATACTGGTCCCAAAGTCCATAGGGCACTAACCTCTCACTTTGCCCTAGGCATATCTGTGCTGATAATTCTGGAATCGCCACAATTGCTGGTATTCTGGGGTCCCTCCAGCCGGCTGAAGGCCTGGCCACCCTGGGGCTAAAACCTCAGACCTGGGCTCTGCTCTGCGCTGCGCTGTTGGTTTCCAGCACGCTGTGCTGCCTGCTCTCAGAGTGCTGTGCTGGCTGCTTCCTGCAGGGCTGCTGGGCTGCTGGGCTGTCGGGCTGTCCTCTGCAGGAGGTTAGCTTCTCTGTGCTGTTCCGTGGGTGCTGTGGCTCCAGAAATTGTTTGGAGTCCCCTTTCACATTATTTGAAATTTGTGTGGGGCAGAGCACATTGGAAATGCTGTTTCTACTCCGCCATCTTGGCTCCGCCCCCCTGAGAATCAAAAAAACCTTTTTTAAAAGAAGTTGGACTTTAATGATCACTTGCCAAATGTCACACAGAGAGCATATGTTTTGGACCCAAATCATACTGACCCCAATCTATAGACACCAACATTGGGGGAGGGGCATGCTGTCTTTCACTTTTTTGGGGGGGGAAGGGGAAGCTCAGCCTCTCACTATAATCCAGAGATTACAGTCCCTCACCTTATGAATCTCTGTGGGACCTGCTCCCTCACCTGGCCCTGGTTGCTATTCCAGGGTCCCATCTGTCACCTCAACCCTTGATTATGGTTCCCTCTCACAGAGCAGGGAATATCTTGAAAAACCTTCGTTTTACATAAAAAGATTCCCCTGAGAAACAATCTTTAGAAGGAAGGCTGAGACCCTTTGACTTTGAATTTGTTTTTCCTGAAATTGTCATCATTTGATAAGAAATTAGCTCTGTTCGGGAAAACAATGCAACGATTGATACGTCCTTTGGAACACAATAACCTAGTTGGCACAATATGGTCCATTTTCCTAGCCAATAAATAAGGGTCTTGGATTAGATAATATCCAAGTCTACTTCCAGCCCCAGATCCCATTGTCTTACACGAGCTTGCTTTGGGGATTATAGGATCATCTGCCCAGAGCTGGAAGGGACTTTAGAAGTTGTGAACCCAAGCCCTTCATTTTACAGTGGAGAAACTGAGGCCCTGAGAGGACTTGCGGCTTTTTGAAGTTCATGTAAATGGCCTTCCCCAGCCACAACTTACACCTTCACTAAGCCTCCCATCAAAATCTGCTCTCAGATCCTTCCTCCACACTGAATTGCAAACAGTATATCAGAGCTCAAGGCACTCTCATTTGCATTTTTATAGACATAATTCGTGGCCAGGAAATTCCTGGTCCCATCCTATCCAGGACCATGAAGTTTTAAGAACTCTTGACACTCTGCCAGAAATCTGGGGTTCAGGAACTTATGCATTCAACCAGTGGATTAATGACCTTCGAATCAGAAGAGCTGTATTCAAATCCTTACTCTGCCACTAAACGTGCATAATTTAGGGCATGTCTTCATCTCTCTGGGCCTCCGTATGCCCATCTGCCAAATGAGAGGGCCTCTGAGGTCCTCTCCAGCTCTACAACAAGATATCATGATCTCTCAGGCTTTGAGGTCATGTCTCTACTGTCCCTGGATGTTGCATGGGTGGACAGCTGGTCTGTGTTTGGGGAGGAGGGAGTGGTACCAAAGCACAGACACTTGCTTCAAGGACAAAAGTCTGCCATACAACCTCTCTCAGGAACCCTAAAAATATGACTGACTGAGACTGACCCCCATCTTTAACAAGCCCTGCATGAAAAGGGGGCTCCAACCCCCACAAGAGCTCAAGCCAATCAATTCATCCCCAACCAATGGGCTTTATGGAGGGGATCTCAATTTCAATGAACATGCCTTGTCAGATGTCCCCCAATCTTCTCAATGATAGTATCCACTCCTATTAGAATGTGATCTCACTGAGTACAGGGGCCATGTTTTTGCCTTTCTCTTTAATTCTCAGTGCTTAGAACAGGTCCCAAAGAGTTAGCCTCTGCAAAGAACTTGTAACCTTAGCACCATATAAATGCTAGCTATTGTCTGACCTCCCTCCATGGGAAAATGGAAAGATCCAACCACCAAAGTCCCAACTGAAAATAAACACAGAGAAAGCTCATCAGGGAGCTTCCCCACCCATCCCCTATGGATGGATGCAAAAAGGAAAAGAGGATCCCAATGATGTCCTTAAGTTCAGAGTTGCTCCCACGTAACTGAACAGTGAAACTCCAGCAAAATTATTAGCCCAGGACCAGCTGAGCTCCAAGGATCCTGCATGCTCATTTGAGCAGATAGTAAGAAGGCAGAGAGTGACTGCTCATCTCCTCTGTTGGAGTGAGTCAACAGATGCAATTTACATGTTGGAATTTGTTAGTCCCTGAACATACTTAGCCAAGGATTTATTTTCTTTTCTCTTATTTATTTAATTTTTTTCTTGCATTTTCACTTGGAATCCTGGCTCTTTAAATTCAGTCCCATGTTGGCAAAGCTGTTGTTGTCATGGAGAAAAGGAGTTCTCAGCAGCTCTTTAGACAGCTTGGAGTTGCTGTTCCCTGCTATTTAAAGACTCTAGTACAGTGAAAAGTACACTTTGTGTTCATATGAGGCCGTGCACATGCTAAAGACAAACATTTGGCTGATGGTCAGGTCTATCCCCCGACGACAGGATTGCAGAGTCGGACTGAGCCCAAGATGCAGACGTTGGATTGGCAGAAGTGGTCTAACTCTAGCCAGTTCCAGGAGGACCAGGGAGCTAGAAACGTCTTGTCCACTCATTGCCAGGCTCTCTTTGTGCTTAGCTTCTTCACCTGTAAACTGAGGGCAGTAATAGCATCCACCTTCTATGCTTATTGTGAATATGAGGTAATAATATTTGGAAAACCCTTTGCAAACCATGAAGCACTATGCTTATTAACAATGCTAGCTATTATTGTGGTGGAGTTGTTTCTGTCATGTCTGACACTTCATAACTCCGTTTTGGGATTCTTTTGGCAAAGATACTGTGGTGGTTTGCCATTTCTTTCTCCAGCTCATTTTACAGATGAGGAAACTGAGGCAAACAGAGTTAAGTGACTTGCCCAGGGGCCAGATTTGAACTCAATCTTCCTGACTCCAGGTCTAACCCTATCTACTGCGCCCTAGTTATTATTACAAAATAAATCTCATCATTCCAACCATCTCTTACCTGACTAGAACATCCCTTCAGCTATGCTGCATCCACCATTCCCATATTCTGCTCTCTCACTTTAGCTCCTAACTGGAACGAATGACCTTCCCTCCACCATTTCCATCTGTTAAAACTTTTTCCTTCCTTCAGGGTCCAATTCAGGTGCCTTCCCTGTCACCTGCCATGTGCAAATGATCTCTTCCTTCTCTAATTTCCCATAGACATACCTGGATGTCTCCAGTTTATTTATTCACTGTTCTTTATGTTGTCGTCATTTTGGTATTTGTCTAGCAGACATTGAGATCCTTGAGATCAGGCCTTAGGAGACCACCAGAGAAAAGATTCTGGATTTAAAGTCAGAGGACCAATTGACCTCACCAATCTGGGTCTTAGTTTCCTTATCTGTAAAGTGAGTGAGTTGTGATGTCTGTCTCTTTCAGCCCTAGATCTAGGATACCTTCCCTTTCTATATCCCTAGAGTTCAGCATTGTGCCTTATATGTAATAGATGCTTAATAAATAATGTCTGTTGAGATGTTGAATTTGGTTCTATTCAATCATATCTCTTGTTTTGTTAAAATGGCCTTGGGGGCTGGGGGTGGGGGAGGAATGGAAGAAGTCTAAGAAATTTTCATGGGGGAAATAGACATACACCAATAAAACAGCTGTCTAGTATGAAGCATATGCCTGGGTTCTTTGGTTGTAACCAGATCTGTAGATCACTCATGTAAATTCCAAAATGAGGAATTATTGACGATACCATCACAAATCCAGAAAGAAAAAGCTCTGGGCAGTAGGTGATGACTGATCTGATCTTTGGAAGTTGAGGAGGATTCAGGTTACCAAAATCCTGACAAGACCTATTGGCTCCATAGCTGTTGATTCTTTGGGTCTCTTGGAAACAGAGTCTATAAATGTATTCTTTGCTTTATGAAACACTTCCTTTCAGTTGTTCTATACCAGCACAATTTGCAATGGTAAGGGAAAATGTAAAGAGGGGCTATAAATTTACGGTGTTTGTTTCCTTAAGAACAATTCACCACCATAGTTTCTAACCTTTACAATACTTTAATGCAGAAGTTCTTTTGTCTCCCTAGGCCTCAGTTTCCTCATCTTTACAAGAAAACAATTCCAGGATCTAGAAGGGACCACAGAGGCCATCCTGTATGGGGTGCTCAGGGAGGACTAGCACCTCTAGGGTGAGGGCAGCCTCTAGTCCTTTCCAGGGCTGCTCACCCACCTTTGATGTTCACTTTCACCCCACTCTCACCTGTGGCTCCAAGAAGCTGTAGCATGTGCAGTAGCCACACCCCAGTAAACCTGTCTCAGCATATGGGCTAGACCAGGTCGAGGGTAACTGATGGGCCTCACCTGTCAGTGAGTTAGGGGGTGTCTATCCCAAGCATGGGGAGACTTCCCCTGGTGGAATGGGTGGAGAAGAACAATTTGTTCTAGTGGTCATGAAGGTGGTTGAAGCAGGTGCTGTGGAGTTCTTAGAGCTTGGTCAGGCATCAAAAATGCCAAGGTCATCCACTGCTGTCCCAGGGCTGTCACCAGCCTTCCTGACTTTTGTCTTGACACTGGACTTTGATGTCGTTGGAAGAGAAGGTGAGGCTGACAACTTCGTGAAACTCTACCTCACTTAAATCTAATTCATACACAAGAAATCACCCTGTGATGTCATTGGTCCTTTTCAGAAATGAAGAACAAATGATAAATTAAGAAACTGAGGCCTAGGGAGGTTGTGTGATTTGTCCAAACCACGTGGGTTTGAATGCAGGTCCACTGATCTTGGAGTTAGGGCTCAGTCACCGTATTCTGCTGCCTGACAAGACGACCTCGGAAGCCTTTTCTAGCTGATCAATCAACCAATCATCAAGCCTTCTTTAAGTGCTTACTATGTGCCAGGCACTATACTAAGTGCTAGGCAAGGATACAAAGATGATGCAAAGTAGTCCCTGTCCTCTAGGGACTTACATCTTAATGAGTCAGACCACATGTGCCGGTAGTATTGTCCTGAGCACCTGGGACAGCGCCCTTCTCTTCTCCCTGTGGAAGCTGAGAAGCCCACCTCTGGGGGAGCTGGAATGGAAGTATGGAGAGATGTTGTACTACATGTGGCAGCATTCTCTGTTCCTAGTTTGCTAACCAGTTTCCTCAACTGGGATAATAATAACAATAATAAGCTTTTATATAGCACCTTAAGGTTCGTAAATATCATAAAATACTTGGTAAAATTATAAAATATTGTAAAAATACTTTATAAATCTTTTTTCTTTTCGTACTCACAACAATCCTGAGAGGTAGGTGCTACTACTGTCCCAATTTTAGATGAGGAAACTGAGGCAAACAGAGGTTGACTTGCCAGAATCACACAACTATAAATAGATGAGTCCAGATTGGAACTCAGGTCTTCCAGATTCCATATCCTGTGCCCCATCCACTGAGCTTCCTTTGGAACCCCAAGTTCCCCTTAATGGGCTCCATGTGGGGCCTATTAATGGTCCGAGAAGATCTTAAATCCCATCAACATTACAACAGGTGTGGTCTCTCCACACTGATGCCAGACTTAGTTCTGACATCTAATTTGCTTAAGCCACTGTCTTGCTGGGAACTCCCAAATTCAGAAAATTAAGCAACCTCAGTGTCCCTGGCAGCAGGGATTATAGGAGTATGCCACCAAGCCTAGACCCTTTAGTTCCGGATTAATAATCTTATGAAGTCCAAAGAATCTTAAAATAGTTGTATGAACTGATGCAACAGGAAGAAAGCAGAACCAGGAGAGGAAGACCCACAATGAGTAGTATTGTATAAATGAAAATAAAGCCAAAAACCAGAGGAATTCCCGTTGAGGGTAGTGTCTGGTCTTGGGCCTGGAGGACAGATGATAAAGCACCCTTCCCTCCATCTATTAGAGTGCTGGGATACTATAGGCACAGGTCGCCACTGCTGATGTCAGGCATAATCATTGTCTGTTGGTTTGGGGTGAAAGGGAGGGTTCTATGACCCCAAGGAGATGTGAGAAGTGGAAGGACATCTGATAATGTTTTTTTTAAAACAAATGCTTTATTAACTTCCAGTTTACATCATTCATTTCCACAAGATTTTGAGTTACAAATTTTCTTCCCCTTTTTACTGAGCCACCACCCCAAAAAATCCCACTGGATATCCCCTCCTCCAATCTGCTCTCTCCCATATCTTCCCCCATTCCCCCTCTGACTTTCCAGTAGGGCACAGTGGATCTCTATGCCCCAGTGCCTATATATCTTATTTCCCAGTTACATGTAAAATAATATTAATAATAGTATATATATATATGTGTGTGTGTGTGTGTGTGTGTGTGTGTGTGTGTGTGTATTTAAACATTTGATTTTAAAACTTTGAATTCCAGATTCATTCCCTTCCTCCCTTGTCACCCACCCTTACTGGGAAGATAAGCAATTCAGTATAGGTTGTACAATGCAAAACATTATCATAGTAGATATATTGTAAAAGACTGACTATATTTCCCTCCCTCCTATCCCACCTCCCTCTTGTTCTATTCTCTATTTTGATCCTGTCACTTTTCAAAAGTGGGTCCTTCCAACTTCCCTCCCGCCCTGCCTACCCTCCCTTCCATCATCCCCCCTTTCATCCCCTTTCCCCCTACTCTCCTGTAGGGTGAGATACCCTATTACATGTGTGTATGTCATTCCCTCCCTGAGCCAAATTAAATGATTATAAGGTTGACCCATTCCCTTGTGCCTTCCTGTTCTTCCTCTCCATTATAACAGTTTTCCCTTGTCTTTTCTACATGAGATAATTTACCCCATTCTGTCTCTCCCCATCTCCTCTCATTATATTCCTCTCTCACCTCTTAATATCACCTTTCAAGTATCATCCCTTCCTATTAAATTGGTCCTATGCCCTCTATCTATGCATACCTGTAAATATATATACACACATTCACATATGTATTCATAGACCCATATACCCTCCTATATAGACATATATACATATGTATACATATATACACATTTCTATTCCCTTCAACTATTCTCATACTGATAATTTCATCAGTTACAATTATTGTTCTTCCTTGTAGGGTTGCAAATAGTTCAACTTTGATAAGTTCCTTATGATTTCTTTTCCCTGTTTACCTTCTCATGCTTCTCTTGCTTCTTGTATCTGAACGTCAAATTTTCTATTCAACTCTGGTTTTTTCATCAAGAATGCTTGAAAGTCCTCTATTCCACTGAATGACCATATTTTCCCCTGAAACAAAATACTCAGTTTTGCTGGGAAGGTGATTCTTAGTTTTAATCCCAGTTCCTTTGACCTCTGGAATATCATATTCCAAGCCCTTTGATCCCTCAGTGAGGAAGCTGCCAGATCCTGTATTATCCTGGTTGTGTTTCCACAATATTCAAATTGTTTCTTCCTGGCTGCTTGTAATATTCTCTCCTTGATCTGGGAATTCCAGAACCTGGCTATAATATTCCTAGGAGTTTTCTTTTTGGGGGATCTTTTTCAGGAGGTGATTGATGGATTGGATTTTCTCAACTTCTATTTTGCCCTCTGGTTCTAAAGCATCAGGGCAATTTTCCTTGAGAATTTCTTGAAGGATGATTTCTAGGTTCTTTCTTTGATCATGGCTTTCAGGTAGTCCAATAATTTTTAAATCATCTTTCCTGGATCTATTTTCCAGGTCAGTTGTTTTTCCATTGAGATATTTAACATTGCTTTCTATTTTTTCATTTGTTTGGATCTGTTTAATAGTATCTTGATTTCTCATAAAGTCACTAGCTTCCATTTGTTCCAATCTAATTCTGAAGGAATCATTCTCTTCAGTGAGCTTTTGAGATTCTTTTTCCATCTGGCAAATTCGGCTTTTTAAGGCATTCTCCTCATTGTCTTTTTGAGCCTCTTTTGCCATCTGAGTTAGTCTATTTTTTAAGGTGTTATTTTCTTCAGTCAGGTTGTTGACTCTCATTTCATAATCTTCTTGCATTGTTCTCATTTCTCTTTCCAATTTTTCCTCCACTTCTCTTATTTGATTTTCAAAATCAAATAAGAGTTCTTCATAGAATAGTCTTTTAGGCAAACATATGTTTGTCATTCAAACAGCATGACCAGCTCATTGGAGTTGCTCTCTCTGCAATAAACTTCAAATGTTTGGCATTTCAGCTCAAGAAAGGACCTCGGAGGGGCGGCTAGGTGGCACAGTGAGTAGAGCGCCAGCCCTGGAGTCAGATCCGGCCTCAGACACTTAACACACACAAAGACCTATCTGTGTGACCTTGGGCAAGTTCTTTAACCCCAATAGCCCTCCAAAAAGCAAAAAAAAAGGACCTTGGAAAAAAAATAGAAATAAAATTTAAAAAAAATAAAAAGAGAAAGGACCTCAATATCTAGCACCTTATCTTACCAGGTGAACTTCAAAATCTTTCTAAGATATTTCATATGGAAGTGATTCACAGCAACCTATAAAGAGGGTGATAACTAGTATTCCCATTTTACAGATAAGGAAACTGAGGAACAGATTTGAAGTAACTTACCTGGTTACCCTATGGTAGAATTTGAACCCAGGTTTTCCAAGTTTCAGGTCTAGTCCTCCCTCACTACACCACCTGTCTGCCTCAGACCTCCTCTTCTTACATTCCTTCCACTTTCTTAAAGATCATAAAAAACTGACTCCATATATATCAAGTGCCCTATAAGCCTTGAGGTGCTACCTATATTATTGGTGTTATTAATGCTTGAGTAAACAAATTTGCACAACAGAAAAGCCCAGATGGCCTGGCCTCAGGTGACCTCTCCACCCTTATCTCCCACAACATCCTAACCAACAACCTTTGTTCTAGTAAGGTTAGTCTTCTAAACATCTGCAAACCATCCCAGGCTTCTTTCTGAATCTGTTTCTGTCCCGTGCTCTCTGCCTCCCCCACAATGCCTTTCCCCCTCTTTTCCACCTACTAGTGCTGCTGTGAACCAGTTATTAATTGACCAACTAATGAGGGAATGATGCTAGTCTCAATTTGCTAGCCTAGAATTCTGAAGCTGGACAGGAGGAGGGGGGAGAGGAGAGGGTGAGGTCTAGTCCAGTCCTATTGTTTTGCAGATGTGGAAACTGTGGCCCAATTAGGATATGGAAAAGGACTTGTCTTAATAAATTAGTGCTAGAGTGTTATATAAAAGGATTTTAATTTAGCAGACTCATGTGGGATCTCTAAAACGTGCAGAGTCATAATTAAGAGGGAGCAGCCAGGTGCTGACTTCTGAGAGGCATCCTCCCTGAGACAAGTGACTTCCTTCCCATTGTGACCTAGAGATTCTGCTCCCTGACCTTTGGGTCCAGATGTCCTCCATCAGTCTGTAAATCTGCCAGGGCTGATTGGTTCTAGGGCTGCCTCTCACTCCATTTTACAGATGAGTAAACTAAGCCTTAGGGAGGTTTGGTGACCAGCCTTCAGTTCACTTAGCTGCTAAGGGTTAGGGATGGGGTTTGAGTCCATTCCTTCCTGACTTCAAGTCCAAGACTTTAATATCATGCCAAGCAGCCTTCCTGTCCCTTATAGGTTAGGAGAGTCCTTATCTTCTTGAACCTGTATACATATAGGGAGAGGTCCCAGGGAATCAGTATCTAGGACCTTTCTCTTCACAGGAAGAATTAGGACATCACTCACCAGCAGCAATACATTTGTATACCCAAAATGGGGGTGGCCAAAAGCAAGCTGCAGGTAGGAGGCTGGTCCCTTTTTAGCTCAGGTGTAAAACAGAAGGGTGGTGGGGCAGCTAGGTGTCACCATAGTGCCTAGAGTGACAGACCTTCCTGAGTTGAAATCTGGCCTCAGACACTTACTAGCTTTGTGATCCTGGGCAAGTCACTTAACCCTGTTTGCCTCAGTTTCCTCATCTGTAAAAGGAACTGGAGAAGGAAATGGCCAACCACTCCAGTGTCTTTGTCAAGAAAACCCCATATAGGGTCACAAAAATAAGACATGACTGAAAAATGAATGAACAAAGTTTCTTCCAGGTCCAAATCTATATAACGGGGAGTTGGCCAAACTCAAGCCTTCTGAGCATGAATCTTTTGCTCAGATGATGAAATCACCACATGGGCTTCAGAACACACATAGCTATGATTATTTCTGTGGAAAAGAAACAGATCATCCATCAGTCACTGAGCCAGAATTGGGTGTGCATTTGAAAGCATCTTAGCAGGCCTGACGTAAAAAGGCATGCTATAACCCCCAGGCTGAAAGATTCATAATAAGCTTTGTGAATGTGAACCTTCATTCCCTGTATCTTTGTTTTAAATTTTTTTTCCTGCTTTTAGGTGGAAAAATTTTGGGGACAGCTATGACCTTGTGATCTCTGAAAAGTCAGAGGATCAGAAGTCCAGCAACAAAAGTCTTTGTAGACCAGCAGCAGCACCCAAAGATCCTGAGATGCTGTTTTCTGGAGGGGCTAAGCCACATGTGGAAATGAACTTGGTGGGATGACTGTTTGTAGCAACCACTTCAAGTTTGAGCTCATTTTCCCCAGAGGCCAAAGTGATAGAGAAAAGGGTATGGCCCAGCTCTCAGCCAGTATCCCTTCATTAAAAACTAACTGATGCTAATTGTTTAAATGCTATTGGGGTGATAATGATACTGGGGTGCTAATATTATTGATAGCCTCATTGCAGGTTATCAATGATTTAAGGAAAATTCTAAAGCTGGTGCTTTGTGATATTTGTGAGAACACACAGGAATGTGAGCTTGAGCTAATCAGATTAGATACAGGTACCCCCAAATCCTCAGGGTTGCCCCTAGTATCCCAAAGGTGAAGCCTTGCTCTATGGACCTAGCTTATCAGTGTTAGGGGTGGATAAGAAAGTCCCAGAGATTTGAGCTACATGTGGGATTGCCTCTGAGATAAAATCAGGCCTTTGAATTGTGGGTTCCCCCAGAAGAGATTCTCTCAACTAGGGCTTTCAGTTTTGGATTCTATAGTGTGGGGAGAGACTAGAAAAAAAAATTGGCAACTATTTTTCTCTGTATTGTTTTAAGCTATAATCACATAGTCATTTTTCCAATAATTTACAAATCAGACCAGTTCACTTGGTGATGATTTTTGCAGACTTACATTTTTTTAATGTTTTAAGTACTGATATATTCTGCATTACTGACTCCTGTGCAGATATTGCTGTTGAAGCCAACATGAAGAATAAAGTCTTGTCATCACTAAAACACTGGGATCTAGCCAATAAATACTCATATTTTATTCTTTCTTTTCTACAGACCTGTACTGTTTGCCTTGAGATCTGGATATAAAAGCTACATCAATGCCTCTTCCTTCCCCATTTTATAGTTGAAGAAACTGAGACCCAGAATAACTCACACTTATATGGGACTGAAGTCCTTTTCCAGTGATTCATTTCAGCATAGAGGTGACTCTGGCCAGAGTGCTGAATGTAGAGTCAACAGGACTTGAGTTCAAATCTAACCAGATACTAACTGTGTGACCCTGGGCAAGACACTTAACCTCTGCCTCAGTTACTCAGTGGTAAAATGGGGATGTCAAAAGCACCTGACTCCCAGGATTATTGTGGAAATCAAATGAGATAATATTTGTAAAGCACTTAGCACAGTATCTGGCACATAGTAGGTGCTATGTAAACGTATGTTTCCTTTCTCCCTCCCTCCCTCTTTCCTTCCTTCGTTCTTTCCTTCCTTCCTTTCTTCCTTCTTCCCTTCTTCCCTCCCTCCCTCCCTTCCTTCCTCCTTCCCTTCCTCCCTCCCTTCCTCCCTTCCTTCCTCCCTCCCTTCCTCCCTCCCTTCCTCCCTCCCTTCCTTCTTCCCTTCCTCCCTCCCTTCCTATCTTCATTCCTTCTTCCCTTCTTCCCTTCCTCCCTCCCTCCCTCCCTTCCTTCCTTCCTTCCTTCCTTCCTTCCTTCCTTCCTTCCTTCCTTCCTTCCTTCCTTCCCAGGCCCTACCAAGCTGGAAAGACTTTAAAGATGGGCCTAACATTGGATTGTATGATT
Source organism: Gymnobelideus leadbeateri (assembly GCA_011680675.1). Classification (NCBI taxonomy): domain Eukaryota; kingdom Metazoa; phylum Chordata; class Mammalia; order Diprotodontia; family Petauridae; genus Gymnobelideus; species Gymnobelideus leadbeateri. Next base: position 56,898 of record WOXC01003680.1, on the reverse strand, counting down.
CTCACCTGACACCCAAGCCTCATTATGAAAGGGCAGCCTGGCAAGGTGAGAGAGAGCACTAGACTGGGAATGAACTCTTCTCAGTTTGACACTCAGCTTGCTACTCACTGTTTATATGCCCTTAAAAAGTGACTTCACTCCAAGCCTCAGTTTTTCCATTTGTGAAATGAAAACCACAATGTGCCTCCCTTGCCGGGAGCGAGTCCAGAGAACCTGCACACCTGAAAGTGCTGTATAAATAGAAGAAATTGTCTTCCCACCAGTAACGGTGACCCATGTAAGTCCCCAGCCAATAACTGAGCTCCTCTCAGCCTCAGTTTCCTCAGCTGTAAAGTGAGAACAACAGAAACAGCATCTACCTCCCAGGATTGTTGTGAGGACCAAACAAGACACTTTACAGGAAGGGCTTTGCAGACCTTAAAGTGTCATGTGACTGTGAGCCATGCTCAGGCTTTAAGAGTCATGCAGTTCAGAGCCTACTATGTGCCTGGAAGCCTATTGTATTAGCGGCAATATGAAGCAAAGGAAAGAATTCTGACCTTGTATCACAAAGACCCAGGATCAAGTCCTGCCAATGGCACATACTGACTGTGTGACCCTGAGTAAGTCCTGTAACCCTTGGGCAATCCTCTAAGACTACAAATTGCTGCTCTGAATTCATAGAGTAGAGGAAATCCCTCACCTTGGGCTCCTTATACTCAAGAAATTACAAGTCTGGCTTATTTTTATTTTAAATGTGAAGCATTGTACTAAGTGGTCAGAATAAAAAGACAAAAATATGAATATAGTTCCTGTGCCCAAAGAGCTGAGTCCACTGGAGAAGTTTCCATGTTTGTTTGAGGCATCAAAGGATAACTGTCTACTTCTCCAGGCCTCAGTTTCCTCATCTGCAAAATGGGCTCCTGAAGACCCTTTCATGGCAGCATTCAAGGACAGGGCTAATGGCTCCCTGTGTGAGCAGCAAGTTGCTGATGCCTTTATCTTCCTTGGGCTGCCTCCTCTGAAACAGGGCCCAAGGATCACTAAGGCCTGTGCCAGACTGGACACTGGGAGGATCTGAAGCGATCCTATGGAAATGTTCAGGAAGATCAGGATACTTTCTAGGCATAGAATTAATACACTGCCCATCATGAAAGGTCTCCAGCAAGGTCTACACTGTATGGAAAACAATTCAAAGTGAATAAAATAAATTGGGTAAAATATTACTCTCTAAAATACCTCTCAAAGAAAGGTATTCCCTTGGGGCTGCTAAAACCATCCCACTCAAGACTTGTTTCTAACAGGCTGATGGAATGGGAGTCGATACATTATCAGCTGTCACCACCTAGTGGTGAAGAATGCACCTACGCCTCGTAGACTGTTAGACATTTCAGGGCTCTTACCATTTGGCTTACAACTGGGGGGAAAAACGGCAAACAGTACAATAGAATACAATATAACCAACACCTACTATGGGCCAAGAAATGTTATAGGTTCTGAGAATATGAAGACAAAACCAGATCAGTCCCTGCCTTCTTAGAGCTTATATTTCTACTGACAGATACAAGGTCTACAAATGTAAACTAAAATCCATGCAAGATAATCACAGGTTAGGGGCAGCTAGGTGGCTCTGGAGACAGGAGGGCCTGAGTTCAAATCCAGCCTCAGATACTTGACACTTCCTACCTATGTGACCCTGGGCAAGTCACTTAACCCCAATTGCCTCACCAAACCGGAAACAAACAAAAAACATAAGCACAGATTAATTTGGGGAATGAAAGAACACTGATAATTGAGGAAATCAGGAAATGCCCATGAAGAAGGCAGCACCTGAGTTTGTCTTTGAAAGTAGGTAGGAATTCTTCAAGATGGATTAGAGGAGAGAGGCCATTCCAGATATGCAGCATAATCAGGTCAAAGGTCCACAGGCGGGAAATGGAATGGTGGGTATAGAGAATGTTTACTAGACCAGCTTGACTGAAACAGAGTATGTAAAGGAGTGTTATGAAACAGCCCTGGAAAGATATGGAGGAAATTGGCCAAGGGCTTTAAAATTTCATGCTGAGGATTTTAGATCTTATCTTAGTGGAAAAAAGGAGTCATTGAATATTTTTGAGCAGAGGAATAACAAGTTCCAATCTTCATTTTAGGTAATTAGTTTGGCACCCATGTGGAGAAAGAGTTAGAGAGTGAGTGGAATCAGGAAGATCAAATAATCAATATGCAAGCATGTATTAAGTAACTACTATATTCTAGGAGAGGCAGTTATGTGGCTCCATAGTGCACAGAGTGCCAGGTCTAGAGTCAGGAAAAATCATCTTCCTGAGTTCAAATATGACCTCAGACACTTTTACTAGTTCTGTGACCCTGGGCAGGTCACTTACCCCTGTTTGCCTCAGTTTCCTCATCTGTAAAATGAACTGGAGAAGGAAATGGCAAACCACTCCAGTATCTTTGCCAAGAAAACCCCAAATGACAAGTTAACAAAGACATGACTAAAAAAACTGAAGAACAACATTCTAGGAATTGAACAAGTGTCTGAGGATGCAGAGTAATGGAACCAAATGGCCCCTGCCTTCAAGGAACATCCCTTCTATCTGAGAAGAAGATATGTCCATAGATAAGCACACACAGGTCAAATGCAAGGCGCCTTAGGGAAGGCACCGCAGATGCCTCTCACCAAAACCCTGATGATTTTCCAGCCTATCTTTGCATCAAAGATTACTTCTCCAAATGGATTATTGGGAGTTCTTTTTGGTTTTGCTGGAATAAGAAAAAAGAAAATCAGGGAGGCAGCTTAAAGAAAGGGCTTCACTTTGGCTTGCCTACTGCACTGTTGTATCTAAGGTCTGGGCACAATTAGAGATGCTTGTCCAGTTGTGTCTGACTTCTCATGACCCCATTCGGGGTTTTCTTGACAGAGAAACTGGAGCGGTTGCCATTTCCTTCTCCAGCTCATTGTATAGATGGAGAAACTGAGGCAAACAGGGTGAAGAGGGTGGCACAGCTAGGAAGTGTCTGAGACTGGATTTGAACTCCTGAAGGAGTCCTCCTGACTCCAGGACCAGCTCTCTGTGCACTATGGCACCACCTACCTGCCCATTGGAGATGATGCAACTGCATTTAGCTGTACCAGCCATGTAACTCACAAACTTCTTTCTTTCTAGCTCACCCTTGGAATCACCATGTAGCACCAGGTCCTTTTTGCTAGAGAGAATATGATTTGGCTTCATTTTGTATCTACTTTAGATCCATGTGCTATATTTCAGCAATAAAATGTTAAGTCCTTGAGGGCAAGGACTGTTTTATTTTTTGTTCCTTTTTGTCTTTATAGATCTAACACTTAATACAGAGCCTGACACTGAATAAATGTATCAGGAATAAATGAATGAATGAATGAATGAATGAATGAATGAATGAATGAATGAAGTTGTTGCTTACTTGATGACACTTCTTTTCAGAAAGAAGGAAAACTTTGTTGAGGAACAATGAGGAGAAAGGGCACTAAATTTTGAGTCAGAAAACTAAAAATTCAACCTCAGGCTCTGCCACTTCTGGCTGTGTGACCTTGGGTAAGTCACATAGTTTCCCTGAACCACCTTATCTGTAAAATGGGAATATTGCTTATACCACCAACAGCACAAGACTGCTTGAAGGATCAAGTGAGATGATGTATGTAAATGGTTTTTTTAACCTCAGAGCTAAGTAACTATTTTTATAGAACTGGGGCAGGGGGAGGGAATTATATACACATACATATATTTTTTCTTGCTTTTTTTTTTTGGAGGGCAATTGGGGTTAAGTGACTTGCCCAAAGTCACACTGCTAGTAAGTGTGTTAAGTATCTGAGACCAGATTTGAACTCAGGTCCTCCTGACTCCAGGGCCAGTGCTCTATTCACTGCACCACCTAGATGCCCCCACATACATATATTTATGTAAATATACATATACACAAACACAAAGAAAGTGTGCATGTATGTGTATGTTTATATCATGTGTATATATGATGAAAATAATAATGTAAACAAAAAGAACAACAAACAAGAATGCTTGACACTGAATAGTTATAATGACCACTTTTAGATATGGTTGATGTGTTGAATATTTTGGGGGGCTGCTTTTTTTCTTCCCCTTTAAAACTTTGGTATAAGGAATACTTTGTTATTTAGGGAGAGATAGAGGGATTATATTCAGAGATGATTATGATGTATCAGCAGAAAGTATTAATTAAAATAAGACTAAATTGTTTAAAATGAAAAAAAAAAACCGAACCCATTAAATTCAACTATTCCATGCAAAATAACTATAAAATGCATAAAATATCTGGGAGTCAATATACCAAAGCATATAAAATATAATCATAATATACCAAAGCATATAAAATACTTATAATAGATAAAATTACAAAATACTCCTCCAGGAAATGTCACGATTTAAACAGTTGGAGGAATCTTTAGTGCTCATGGCAAGGTCATGCCAATAAAATAAACAATGATAAGGCTACCAACGTTAACTTACAAAGTTAGTGCTTTACCAAAGAACCAAAAGAATCTTTTACTGAGTTAAACAAAATAACAAAATTCATGAGGAGTAGCAAGATTCAGAGCTTCAAGGGAATAATGAAAAACAAAGTAGGGCTAAAAAGGGAATTCTCACTTTCAGATTTCAGTCTGTAATACAAAGCAATAATTATCAAAAATCTTCTAGGACTGGTTTAATAAACAAAGAAAGATCAAAGCAACAATAGATAAGGAAAGAATAGACAAGGAATCCAGCAAAGGCGCATTTACCATTGTTTACCAAATGAATTCTGTTATCTATTTTATCAAGCCAATTTGTGTTGATATAAACTCTTTTTGTCATTAGAATGATCTAACCAGGAAAAGTCAACAAGGATCTTCCCAGGAGCCTGCACGTATTGGAGAACAGTTTTGTTGTTGGAATTAGGAGATCTGAGTTCAAATTACATCAGCCACTTCTGCTCGCATGTGTTGATAGGCACATTGTTTAATATCTCAAAATGTCAACATCTTCATCAGTAAAATGTGGATGATAATATTTGTGCTATGTAAAGTTAAATCATACACCCTTCACTGCCTTGTAATATAGCATGTATTCAATTGAATAACACAAAAATACAGCAAAATAATTATTTCAGAAGTAATAGAGAATCATTAAAGATTATTGAACAGGAGAGTGACACATCTGGATCTGCAGATGGTTAGGGATGTGGGTATTCCAGTTAATAGAATTACCACTTCCCCCTTCTTTTAGCAGAGGTGGGAGACTACTTGGGCAAAATGTTGCATACATTATCTGACACAGACATTTTCTTGGGTGTTTTTGCTTAATTGTAAACTGGGCAGATTAGAGACCAGAAGGATCATCATGTCCCTTTTTCTGGATACAAAGCATCTTTTGATGAAGCTGTTTGGGCTGCCACTCTATACTGGGGATTTTTATTGAGTATAGAGTTGATCAGATGTCCCACTTTAATTAAGATGGAGCCATATGTGTCCCAGCTTGTATTTGTGAAGCTGATTTTTTGGAACCCAAGTTATCCTTATTAAATCTCATTTTTTTATTCTATATAGAATAAGTTGTAATTCCTATTTCTAACATGATGTGAAACCCAAAGTTTCAAACCTCAAGGGGAAAAAAAATCAGAACAGGGAAGTACACATTCTAGAAATCAATCTGGATTCATGCAAGTAAAGTAGGAAAACTATTTTTGTCTTTGACCCAAAGAACCTCATTACTAAGCTAAAATACTTCGTGACAGAAGGTCCTATATATACCAAAATATTTATAGTAGTAATCTCTGTGACAGCCAAAAAGTGGAAGAAAAATGGATGTCCTTCAATTGGGAAATGACTGAACAAACTGGTGTGTGAATAGAGTAGAATATTTTAGCACCATATAAAATGATAAACAAGACTTCTGAGGAATCTACAACTTACATGATGTGGTACTGAATAAAGAAAGTGGAATCAAATGCACAAAACACACAACTAACAGCAATGCAAACAAAAGCAATTTTAAAATCGCTAAACTATAATGAATTGTAATAATTAGTTTCAGTCCTAGAGAACTGGTAAGGAAACAAACCCAACTTCCTCAGTAGAAAGAAAGCTGGGGCTGTGGGTCTAGACTGCAGCATACACTACTAGGCACACATTCTATGTCTGTTGACTTGTCTTCAATGTTTCCTTTTTTTGTTCTGCTTTGATGAAAATGAGATCTATAAGAGCATCAATGTCTATATGAATGGCAGTGTTGAAGATTGGAAAGAGTTTGGGAGTCAGACAGCTTACGTTGGAACCCTGACTTTGCTATTTACTAGCAGGTAAATATTCTGCTGCCATGCTGTGTATTTTATTGGTCCCCGCTCTCTGCTCATGGTACCTACCATAGCATGGAGTACCATTGCCTTTTGCCTACACTGTTACAGCAGCTTCCTAAGTGGGCTCCTAGCTCCTAGACTCTCCTCTCCCCAAATCCATCTTGGACACAGTCACCAGAATAATCTCCTTCCTAAAGCAGAAATGGGTCTACCAGAAATTTCAGTGGCTTTTTATCACACACGCTGTTCCCTGTTTTTGGAATATGGTCCCCTTTCCCTTCTGCCTCTTATGTTTCCAAGCTTTTTTCAAGGATCACTTCATGTATCACCAGTTCTCAGAAGACTTTCCCCATAATCTTACTTGTTATACATTCTTCCTCCTCAAATGATCATGTATGGACGTACTGGTTTCCAGATTTCATTCCCAGGCAGAATGTAAGTCCCTTGAGAGGTGGAATTATATTTAATTCTTCATCTCTTCTAGCATAGTGCCCGCCACAAAGTCAGATCTTAATAAAGGCTGATTGGGCTGGTTTGGTCAGGTCTGGGGTACTTACCCAGGTGGCTGTAGGCAAGTCACTCTCTGGACTTCAGCTTCCTCATCTACAAAATAAGGGGGATTTGACTAAATGATTTTTAGTGTCTCTTCCAGTTCCAAATCCTATGACCCTACAACCCCAACACCGGAGATCTGAGGAGAAAAGAAATGCAGCTATTCAACAGTTTTCACAGATTCTTTGTTAACAGAGAATAAAACACACCACATTAAGACTTACTGCTCTTTTATGAGGGCTCAGTGTGATGAAAGAGTACTGTGCCCATAGCCTGGAGACCTGGCTTCTCATTCTCACTCCCATCTACTGGAAATTGATTTATCTTCCCTAAGGTTCATTTGCCTCATCTCTCAAATATACAGATAAGAAAACCTCAGCTGGGAAAAGGCAGGTGTCTCTTGAGTTTATTTTGACCTGTAAGATCTACAAGTCTAAGTATATAATTGTTGTTTGTCCTTCATTTTCAAAGATGACATCAGAGGGTGATGTCTCGACTCACGTGTGAATTGGATTTAAGTGAGGCAGAGTTGCACAAAGTCCTCAGCCTCACGTTCTCTTCCAGAGTCATTAAAGTCCTGTGGCAAGGTTAAGGAAACTGGTGATGGTGGGGGATGCAGTGGGTGGCTGCCTGACCAAGCTCTAAGCACCATGGTGCCTACTTCAGTTGCCTTCATGACCATTGGAACAAATTGTTCTCATTCACCCAGTAGCTGGGGGAAGTCTTCACATGCTTGGGGTAGACAAACACTGCCCCCCACCCCAACTCATCAAGAGGTTTAAAACCTGTCAGTTACCCTCAACCTGGTTTGGTCCATCTGCTGAGAGTTTTACCAGCATGTGGCTGCTGTTAATCTTCTTGGAGCCACAGGTGAAAGCTGAGTGAAGGTGGACACCGAGGATGGATAAGTATCCCTGAACAGGGCTCAGAGGTTTTCATGCCAGAGCTGCTAGTCCTCCTGAACACCCCATACACCCCAGTGGAGAAAGAACTCTCCTGCAGAGAACATGGCTGCAGTAATTGCATTGGACAGCAGATGGCACTACAAAGAGTTTAAATCCAGGAAGGAGGAATTTTTGACATATAGAGGTTGTTCTCTGAAATTATTCTTAATATGAGAAAGGGTGGTACAATGGAAACAGTCCTGTTTCAAATCTTACCCCTGGTGCTTAGCACCTGTGTGACCTTAAGCTCCCAGGCCTCAGTTTCCTCACCTGTGAAATGAAAGATTTGGACTGACCGCCTCTGAAGTGCCTTCCAACCTCACATCTATGACCCTATAAAATTATGTGCCTAAGGTTAATGGGGGTGGAGGCTCGATCCCAGAAGAGATCGTGTTAGAAAAACTCTCGAGATTGAGCCCCGCAGCTCGTTATGGGCCACAGGTGACATCACAGGACTTCTTTTAATGTAGCTCATTTGCCCAGCTCCCACAGCTCCATAAAGCCAGGCAATGACTCACATCACTGACATGGAAGTCTCTCTCCATTTAAAAAGCCAATCGTAACTCTTTTGTTTTTCCTGGTTACTCTACAATCATCCTTTTAATGCATCTGTCCAATCAGATATAAATGTCTTGGTTTGAAGAACTATGCCAAAAAGGAAGCTTTCATTCTTCACAGTAACAGCAACAAAGATTCATACACTATCGATCTAATCTAACACTCCCATTGTACAGATTCAATCAACAAGTAATAATTAAACACCAAGTTTGGAAAGGATGATGGGAGATGGCAACATGGAGCTATGGAATGCTAAAGTACAAAATTCAGAATCAGCCCACCTGGGTTCATATGCCCATCTCTTCTAGGCACCACCTTAGGAAAGTCAATTCACTCTACTAAGGTCTCCATTTCCTCATCTGCAAAATGAGGAGGTTGGATTCAGTGACATCTGAGGCCCTATGACTGTGTGATTAGAACCTTGCCAACTATTTATACCACAGTGAGACCATTCATCTTGCATACCCATGGCCAGGCATAGCAAATGGACACACCAGGCCCTGAATTAAATGGGAGCAGGAAAGTGAGCAAGATTGCCTTTGGAAAATTACAAGAACTCCCTTAATAATTTCAAACTCTTTCCTGAATTCATTTGGATGAATCCAATGGCTCGTCTTTTTTTTATACCAATATTCTATCGGTATCATTCTGTGGCTATAAGTTATGGACAATACGGTCTCTGAAAAATGAAAGTTCCGTATTACTTAGAGGAGAACAGAGAGAGGCAGGGTGGTGCCAACAAGCTGTAACCCATAGCAAAAAAAAAAAAAAAAAGGAATAATGAAAAAGAAAGGCACAAAGAATGTCATCTGAGAAATGTGAGATTGAAGAAAGGAAGGGTTGGCGATGTGTCAGAAATGGCAGGTCAGCCCAGGAGTTCCACCAGTGCCCTCCCACATTGGGTGCCCACTTCTCTGGTGAATCTGCACTATCTTGAGCTTCCCTTCCCAGGGCTGACATCATAGAATCAAATTATTTTAGTGGGAGAAATTTCATCCAGTCCAAGGTCCTCATTCTACAATTGAGGAAACAGAAACAGAGTCACACAGTTAGTAAAGGGAAGAACTAGGATTTGAACCAAGGTCCTTTAACTCTAAATGGGCACCAAGGAGACACCATAGCACATACAGTGCTGGGCCTGGAATCAGAAGACTCCTTTTCCTGAACTAAATCTGACCTCAGACACTTACTAGCTGTGTGACCTTGAGCAAGTCACTTAACTCTTCTTGCCTTGGTTTCCTCATCTGGAGCTGGAGAAGGAAATGGCAAACCACTCCAGTATCATTGCCAAGAAAACCCCAAATAGGGTCAGGAAGGGTCAGACGTGATTAACAAATGACTCAACAACAACCACCCATGACTCCAAAGCCAGCATTCTTCTTGTAGTACCATCCAAGCAAACACCAGGATTTCCCAGATAAGGAAACTGAGGTACAGAGACAATGTGGTTTTTCTTTTGGTGGGTAAGGTTACACAGCAAGTAAGGGACACATCTAAGGCTGCAGCCATTTCTCCAAGCTCCCAAGCTAGCATTCTTTGCACTTCCACAGCTACTGGTGCAAGGGCACTCAGCTATTCATGTCAGAACTGAGGTTCTGACCTCCAGACCCCCATACTCTTTTCCCTACACACCATAGCAGACTATATTGTTTCCTTCCGTAAAAGAACTTATGGGACATTGCCCTAAACCCTGCCCTAAACTTTGCATCTTTTGTGTGTTACCATCAAAATCTTTACTTTTTTTCCTTCCCCTCTCTTATTTTATTAAATGGTCTTTCTTAGTGACTCTGGCTACCATTTGTGAATTCAATCCAATTCACATTTATTACATGCCTACTGGAGTCTATGCTAGGGATACAAAGACAAAAAGCACAGTAGTCCCTCTCCTCAAGGGACTTACATTCTACTAGAGGGTTTCAAAAAGGCCATTTGAGAAGGTAGAGAGAATTAGCAACTGGGGAGAGGGCCGATAAATCAAGGCACTCTTAAGAGTCAAAGAGTAATTCTCTTTAAAGAGCTAGGTTCTTCCATACCTGGCTCTTTTCTCTGCTGCCAGGGGTCACTCTCCTCAGAACTTTCTCCCTTTTTTGAATGTGTCTCTACTCTTGATAGTTCCCTGGAGAGTGTTATCTCAGTTTTTTAAGAGTCACTAGGGGGATGATCAAGCCTTGGCTATCTAGTAGCTAGCTGCCCTCTAATTATCAATTTTGAGCATTAAACTTCTGTCATAAAGGGTGAAGAGTACAGACACATCTTTGCCTTTCTTTTCAAGATAAATGTGGCTCAGATTGGAGTATATTTAAAAAGCAAGCTTTAGAAATAGCATCCCAGGCTAGCTGCCTTCAAAGGACCCATCTCTTGCCTTTCTGCTGGCTTTGGGGCCAAAAGACTTAGCTTCAAATCCCAGCTCTGTCATTTGCTACCAGTGTTACTTTGGGTAAGTTACTGAGCCTGTTTACTCATCTGTAAGGTAAGAGTGGTTGAAGTACATGATCCTTAAAGCCATTTCCCGGTCCAAACCAATGAGCCTATTCATGATGAGCTCCACTCAGTATCCCTTGATTGGTATGATGAATACAGAGGAGGCTAGTGTAGGGAGTAGTTCTTTCTATCATCAGAAGCTAATTCAAGGACTCTGCCAATAAAACAATTACTAATTTGTTTTTGGTACTGTAGCCCATCTGTGCATGAGCAATCTGTGTGGTTTTTCCTAATGGGGACATTGCATTCTCCATATATTTAAAAGCTCACAATTTGCAATCATTGGTTCAGAAATATCCATCCATTCCCAGTTCCCCTAAAGCAGAGCCGGGAGCTGGTGACTCAGCAAACTTGAGATGACTCAAGCATCCTTCTTGGCCAACATCAGTGAATCAGACATTTGTTATCTGAGAGAAAGAATTCTATAGCCTGAAACAACAGGGGCTGACTGATGGCTCAGGAAGTGTACCAAGATCAAATGTTCCCAGAGTCATACATTTAGAGCTGAAAGGGGTCTTAGAAGCCATCCAAACCAATATTTTACAGCTGGGGAAACTGAGTCTCAGTGAGGCAAAGTGATTAATCCAATGTCATACAAACTGTACATAGCAGAGTTGACATGTGGTCCTCTCACATTCTTCAGTGATCTCTCTAAGCCATCCCTAACTTGTTTTCACAGATTGGATCTTCAAGAGGATGATGACCTCAAGTTCAAGGTACTATGTGGGTCCACACTCCATAAAATTCTGGGTCACGAGGATGCTTAACTTTAGTAACCAGTAGACCCAATTCACTCAAAGAAAAAAGCATTAACTGAAATGAAAGAGCAACAGGGACAACACAGTGCCCCCCATAAACCTAAAAGTTTCTACAACTACAAATAGCAGAGTGGGTTCATCCATAAAGAACGCTAATAAAGAGACACACACGTAGCCAACTCAACTCACACTGCAGGCATATCAGGACTCAGTGCGCTTTCCTTCTCATGCTCCTCCTCTTGGACACAGCATTTATTCAAAGTAGCTTGCTCATTGGTGTTCCCTGGACTTTTTCCTCTCCACAGATCAATCCCTGATAGCTAGGCAGTGTCTTTTGAACTCACAGAAGTCACATTTCTAAAAGTTGTCTCCTGCCAGCCCACTCCCTACTGGGTTTGTTGCCTCCTCCTGGGTGAGGAGCTCTGTTTCAAGAGGTCATACCCAATAGGAGAGGAAGAGAGAGAACTCTAGCACTGTTAAGAGTCAAAGAGTAATTCTCTTTAAAGAGCTAGGTTCTTCCATGCCTGGCTCTTTTCTCTGCTGCCAGGGGGTCACACTCCTCAGAACTTTCTCCCTTTTTTGAATGTGTCTCTACTCTTGATAGTTCCCTGGAGAGTGTATCTCAGTTTTTTAAGAGCCACTAGGAGGATGATCAATCCTTGGCTATCTAGTAGCTAGCTGCCCGCTAATTATATCAATTTTGAGCATTAAACTTCTGTCATAAAGGGTGAAGAGTACAGACACATCTTTGCCTTTCTTTTCAAACCTTAGCAACTCATCACTTTTTTACTTCCTGTCTCAACATCTGTGAGCTTGTCAATGGGGCTGGAGTAAAATCATATGATCAGGGCTGTTCTGATCTATTCTCCCTGCCCTCTTCAACCCAAATCCTTAGTTTCTAAATGGGCTAGACAACAGTTATATTTGTTGTTATTGTTTGTCATTTCAGTCACGTCCAATTCTTTGCAACCTCATTTCAGGTTTTCTTGGCAAAGATACTTGAGTGGTTGGCCATTTCCTTCTCCATTAAAAATTTTTTTTTTTCCAGGTGAGGAAACTGAAGCAAACAGGGTTAAGTGACTTGCCCAGGATCACACAGTTATTAAGTATCTGAAGAAAGATTTAAACTCAGGTTTTCTTGCCTCCAGACTGGGCATTCTATCCATTATACCACTTAGCTGCCCAGTTATTTTACTGTATGTGTGTATATCAGCTTGAAAGGTCCAACTCCTACACTGAATTCATTTACTTCACATGGAATAGATGCTAATTCATACCTGAAACTGGTCTTTCAGTTAGTTTCTGGTTCCCAGGATCTGGTGTCTCTCAACTCCTGGCTCTCTCAATATGAGATGGGAAAGACATTTGCCTTTTGTCCTAAATTTCTGAGTATTTTTTAATTCTTCTCTGAGTCAGGAACCTAGGGAAAATTTCATCTGGAAACAGGGAGAAAGTCCCAGGGTCTAGATCAGAAACAGATGACCTCTTCCACGCTTTGGGAACTGAACTCAGAGAAAAGCAAACAAACCAAACCAACAAACAATTAGGTTAATTCTTTTCTACCTGGCTCCTGAGAGGATAGAAAACTCTTTCCTCAGAAGTCCTAAGAGGCTCAACTCAGCACTTAGGGATTTTCTCCTGTGCATTGGTCCAGCTCCTGCTGAACTGTCCACACAACTTGTGCATGCACCGACACGTGTTTCATGCCTTTTGTACACCATCCTTCACTTCCTAATTCTAAATCTCTCCTGTAGTCCACTCATAGAACGTTGTACTTTGAGTCAGCACAGACCTGAGTTCAGATGCTGCTCATTCATTGGGAAAATGGGGATCAAAATAGCACTTACCTCACAGGGTTGTGTTAGAGATAACAGAAGCAAAATGCTTTACAAATCTCAAAGCACTATGAAAATGATGGAAATTATTATAATTACTTCCTGTAATTTGAGTCTGGAGCACTTAATTTGACTGTGCGCACTGATCAGCTATCACTGCTAAAAAAAAAAAAAAAAACCCAATCATGCAACTAAATTAAAGGGTCCAGGACTTTTTTTTACCAAACAAAATGTAGAGGGTGTCAATGGTACCCTTCTGGAATGAGCTGCTGCCCCCCCACCCCAGACCCAGCAACAGCCAGTCCCTAATAGTGCAGGAGTTGGGCATACTTTCTCCACCAAGCCTGAACTGAATTCCTCTCTAATCCCCTTCTCTCACCCAAATTTACTCCTAAGTGAAAATAATTCTTAGTTCTAGCTTTTTCTGAAAGAAATAGTGGTGTGTGAATTTATCAGACAAGAGAACCTTTTAAAAGCATTCTGGTTAAAAAGTGGGAGGTGGGGTGGGAGAGAATAAATCAAGGATTTGAATTTAGAACTTAAAAAACTAGGAGATTAGCAAGTTAAAAACCATGTCTAAATGCCAAAATAGAAATTCTGAAAATCAAAGAAGAGATTGACGAAACTAACAATTAAAAACGTCATCAAATTGATGAATAAAACTAGAAGCTGTTGGTTTTGTTTTGGTCTTTTTAGCCAATAAAATACATAAAATTTTAACTAGTCTACCTTTTTTTAAAGCAGACCTTTACCCTTCACCCTCATTTGGGTTGACTTTGGGGTCTGTTTTTGGGGGGCATTGGAAGCAGGAGGGAGAGAAGGCAGAATGCTGAGTAGATTTGCTGAGAGCAGAACTAGTTCTCAGAACTTCATGATAAATTCAGTGTGAGAACTGGATGACAGAGACCCACGAGAAAGTGGGAGAGATGGATGGCGTGATTGAAAGGGCTCGCTGATGACTTTACAACTAAAAATAAAATATGCCCAAATGTTTTGGGGGAACCGTTTTAGATGAAGAAAAGTGGTCACTTGGCCGCACCCACTCCTATGTATCTCTAATGATGTCATTAAAAGGATTTTTGGTCTTCAACTTTTTTCTTCCCTTAATCCACTCAAAATGTCTGACTTTATACAAACCAGGGTCTCCCTAGGGCTGGGGATCTGCTCCTAAATTACTCTGGACTAAGCCCTTCCCCCAGACTCACCCCCAAACAAACCAAAGGCTGTATCTCTATTACTTTTTTCTTTATGGTAACACTCATCAGAGGCAGCAGAAAGAAGGGTTAATTCAGAGACATAAGATCATAAATCCAGACCCCAATGGGACATCAGAGGTCATCTAGTCCACAGCCCTCATTTCAGAGGCCCAAGGAGGCTTAGTGACTTCTCCTGGGTCAGACAGGAAACATCAGAAGTGGAATTCAAATCCAGGTCCTCTGTCTACACAGCCAGTGTTCTTCCACTGTAGCAAGGACCTAGGTTCAAATTTTGGGTCTACCATTTAGACTTTCACCTTTTAGCCACAGTGACTCCCTCAGAAAGGGACTTGGACTAGATGCCTCCCAAGCTTCCTCTCAGATCTACATCTTGGATCTCAGGATCTCCCCAAAATGCTGTCTAAACTCCATAGTTGACACAAGGGGAAACCTTAAGTAGTAATTATGCAAATGACAAAAGTGAGAGGGGTCTGGGAAGTAGAGACCCAGCAGATTCCAATGGCCTATAAGTGAGGAGTTCACTTTGCAGTCAAATCTGGGTATTTTTATATTTGAGTGTTTATTTTCATGAACCCCTTTCCAAGAAGTCACACACCCAGAAAGGCAAGGTCTTAATCACTGAAACTCAAGGATCAAGATCGTGATTCTACCTCACAAAAGTAGCTAGTGAAGTGGGACCATTGTTCCCTGGTAAAACAGGGCCAAACGCTCCCTCTAGTTCAGAGGCATGAGGCTGGGACACTAATCTGATTAGAAGTCCGGAGTGTCTCCTAAGAGACACCCTGCTTAACCTGTCCAAAGGATGGTTTAGTCCATTGGGTAACATGCTAGACCTGGAATCAGGAAGATGTATATTCCAATTCCTTCTTTGCCCATAAGTAACTAGTGACCATGCGTGAACACATCACTGGCCTGAGCTGAGGCTCTTCATCTGTAACATTGGGATGATAAATCCCATTGTACCTACCTTGTAAGGTTGATGCGGGGCTTAATAGATTGATCACCAAGCATTTATATTCTCATCGGGGAGACAATATAGATTTGGCAATGAGGAGGGGAAGCCTAATGCAGTCTCCACAAGGAAGAAGTTGAGGAAGACTGTTTCCTGAGAGGCACAATGAAGCAGACTGGGAGAACCCTGCTTCCTAATCTGGAGAATGGGCACATTTGGTAATTTGTTCTGGGGATGCTAACCACATCTTGACGAGACAGATTGTTGACTCAATCTCTTGGAGCACATACAAAATTTAGGAAGTTGAGGCAGCTTTTATACATGCTTGGTTATGTTCAAGTAAAGAGGCAGAGAATAAATCCTCATTAGGGCCAGGGTCCTCAAGGCTTTATTTCTGGGTTCTGACCATGATCGCATGGCCCTGAGGTTGCTTTGTCTCTCTTGGGACCATTCTTCCTGCTGTTGGGTGAAGAAAATTGGAGATGGCTACAGCCTTGTAACTTTAGATAGGTGGCAGGTCCTCCAGAGCATGCTGAATTTGGAGACACAGACCTGAATTCAAATCTTGACTCTGACCCTTCTTATTTGGGTGACTTTGGGCAAGTCCTATCACCTCTTTGCACCCCTGCTTCCTCAGCTATGAAATAAAGGGATTGGACCAGATGGTCTCTGGGGCCCCTTTTAGTTCATCATCTGAAAATTCTTAGCTGAGAAACATTTGAGTACAAACTCCAAGGTCAGGCTGTGTTTTGCTGTCTGAGGATCAGTCCTGTGAAAAACACAAAGACTCACCCCAAGAAGGTTGTCCTCTAAAGGATGTTTTCAGCTTTTAGTGACCCATGAAACAGATGCCTGAAAGGATTGCAACCTTGGCTGGTGAAGGGACAATCTCAACATCAATGAACTTATCCAAGTATAGAATAACCAGTCTTTTAGACTTGGCATTTTGATCTACTCACATAAATTAGCACTTGAAAAATGATGTGTTAGTCATAGAATGGAACTGAGTTGAAACCTTAAGTCTTGTCTACACACCCTGCCCTCATAGTCCTGTTGCTGGGAGGAATGGAATTTTGACTGAGGCATCTCTTAGGGGAAGCAAGAGAACAAAGGACTACCTGAGGGGAGCTTAAATTGACCTGCTTTGCGGCAATTTATTTGTTGGGGATATCTGGTTTTTAAAATCCATTCTGTAGTAATAACTGACATTTACATAGCTCTTTGGAGACTGCAAAAGTTATTACATATATAATTTTATTGGAGCTACTGGCACTCCAGGCAAGCCCTTACTGTTCCTCATACATGGTATTTCATTTCCTGCCTCCATGGCTTTGTATTGGCTGTTTCCAATGGCCTACAATGCCATCCCTTCTCATCTATGCCTCTTCCAAACCATAGTTTCCCTCAAGGGTCAGTTGGTGCACCCCCTTTCTCTTGAGGTCTTTTCTGATCTCTCCAGTTTCTAGTGGGTAGTTAGGTGGTGCAGTGGATAGAGGGCCATCCCTGGAGTCAGGAGGACCTGAGTTTAAATGTGACGTCAGACACTTACTAGCTGTGTAGTCACTTAACTCCATTTGCCTCAGTTTCCTCATCTGTAAAATGACCAGGAAAAGGAAACGGCAAACCACTCCATCATCTTTCCCAAGAAAACCCCAAATAGGGTCACAGAGAGTGGAATATGCCTGAAACAAGTTAACAACAGGAAATTTCTAATGCCTTCTCCCCCAGGTTGCCTTACTTCTATCTTGTACACACCTATGGAGAAAGACTCTGAATTCGTTGACAGATGTAGCCCTCCTGGCTCTGGGACAATGAGCTGTGGGAACGGGTCCACTCCTCCTTCATTCCCAGCATGTAAGAGCTTGAAAGGCAAGGACTGTTTGCTTTTTTGTCTTCACATCCCTCAGGCCCAAATCCGGGCCTGGCTCAGAATAGGCACTGGGGAGGATATTAGAATAATAGATTTAGAGGTGGAAAGGAACTCTGAGACCATCTCCTGCAACCTCCTTGTTTTACAGATGGGGAAACTGAGGCCCAGGGATTTGAAGTGGTTTGCCCAAGGTCACACGGCTAACAAGTTTAAGAAGCAGGGTTTGAGTCTGGTTCTCTGACTCCAGGGCCAGTCCTCACTCTATTGCATCATTAAAAATGCTAGTGAATTGAAATGATTTGAACTGACCTGCTAAGCCCTTCAGTTTTCTCCTTTGGGCAGACTCTGGGGTGCATTTAAAAGGGAAGCATGGTCCTTAGAGGGCCTAGCCGACGTAACAGAAACAACAGCATGATAACACCTTACGTTAGCCTATGCCTTACCCCATCCTCCACAGGCAGCATGCCAGGCATAAACTCAGAAAGACACCCGAGGCCACACCCAAGACTACAACTTGTTTGTCAGATACCGGGGACCTTGAGTTTCAAGTTACGGCAGAAAGAAAAACACCAGGAGGAAATCCACCCAGCAGACAATCTAGGTTACCCCAGGGTTTGCATAGGGCCTGAAAACTGGCTCACCTCTCTTTCCCCCTCCTCATTTGCATGAGTTGTGATAAGACAGTGAGTCTTGATTCTCAAAGTTCAAATTAAAAATACATTTTCTTCCTCTCCAGAAACTTGTAGGAGATAACCTTGGATCCATAGTAACCTCATCCAGAATATGAACTGTGAGGAGGGCTCCCATCCTTGTAGCTTTCACCATCCAGAAACCATTGAAGTCACCTCCAGACTTGGACTATCTTGGACTATGGAGGCAATGCCCAGCCAAGGACAGTGATGGATTTTGAGGAAGGAAGGCTTGGGTTTTTGACTTCTGACAGTAATGGGCCATGTGACCTTGGGCAAGTCATCCATGTTACACCCTAGGACTTTTCTACGCAGTCAGAGGTAGGTCGTGATCTACTTTGGAGTAAGGGATCCCCCTGCCAGGTATATCCATGCATTGACCAAGTCATAGTCACATGGTGCACTGATTTGTATTTGATGACCTAACTTCCACTATGTACTTTGGGCCCAATCTCTTCATTCTTCTCTGATGTCTCATGAAGACACAGCAGAGCCTGACTTCTTGGAGGCTGGGCCAAGATGAGCAATTCCCAGCTGGTTCTCACCAAGCTGGGTGTTTGGGTAGGAGGAAAGGTTTAAATATGGCCTCAGAAATGGATTGTGTTGTGTGTCTGTCATCTGAGGTCCAGACCAGCTAAGTGACAGGAGCTCATCACTAGGGCCACGAGGAGATGCAGGATATTGGCCCCAGCAGCTGAGGCCAGGTAGAATTAGAATCTCACACCACATCAGCAGAAGGACCACCCACACTGATGATATTAGTGAGGCCTGAAATATTGAAGCAAGAAAACTTAATCTAAATATGGCCACAAGATGGCAGGCAGGCCCATTGTCAGTGGTACAAAAATTGTTTGCTTCCCCTCTGCCTCCTTTGACCATAATGACCACACAGTAAATTCCTCCACAGAAACAAAAGTTGGGGACTAGAAAGGCCCTTAGAGGTCATGGAACCCAACTCCTACTCCATCTGAACTGAACAAAGAGCAATTATGTGACTTATCCAGGGTCACAAGGTTACTAAGTGTCTGAGGCTAGATTTGGACCCAGGTCTATCTGTCTCTAAATCTTGCCCTCAATATATTACAGGGGTTCTTAACTTTTTGTGGGACAAGGACTCCCTTGGCAATCTGATGAAGTCTGCGGACTTCTCAGAATAAAGTTTTAAAATACACAAAATAAAACACATACGATTATGAAGGAAACCAATTATATTGAAATAAAGACGTAATTGTTTTCCCATTCAGGTTCACAGTGCCCCTGAAATCTAAGAATCCTTGATCTAGAACTTGCCCAGCCCCAAGTCAGTGTCTCCTCCAACTTCCCTTGTCTCTCTGGTCCCCATGTTTTTTTTTCTTTTCCTTTCTCTAGTCCCAGAGGCTAGAATTCCCTAGACAGCCTTACTTTACAGCCCCCCAGGTTATTGTGGCTGCCTTTCATCTTCGAAGAGGACCAAAGACATCAAGGAGTAATGTCTCAACTTGTTTGTGAATTGGATTTAAGTCAGGCAGAGCTGCACAAAGCCGTCAGCCTCACTTGTCTTCCTAAGTCATCAAGGTCCACAGCAAAGACTGAAGTCAGGACTACAGGAAATGGCTGAGACGCGGTGGATGACTTGGCAACATCTATGGTTGAACCAGCTCTGAGAACTCCATAGCCACCTTCAGAACTCCTTCAGCCACCTTCATGGCCATTGGAGTACATTGTTCCCATCACAAAGTCCTCAGCTCCCCTCTCTCTTCTGGAGTCATCCAAGTTCAGTGGCAATATAAAGGTCAAGAAGACTGGTGATGGTCCAAGCCACAGTGACCAAGCTCTAAGAGCACCACACCACTGACTTCAGCCACTTTATGGCTGTTGGAGCAAATTGTTCTCATCTACCCATCAACCATGTGCTTGGAATGAACACCCCTCCCCCACCTCACCGACAGGTGTGAGGTTATCCTTAGCACCTCTGGAGTGAGGGCTCATCAAGCCCTTTTCAGAGTTGTCCATACGCCTTTTATGTCCAACTGGTCACCCAACTCTCACCTGTGCCTCAAAGAAGCTGTAGCATGCACAGCAATTACACACCCTGGAAAAACCATGCCACCAGGGCAGTGACTGTCCCAAGCATCCCTGTCTCTGATACATTATGAGAATGGAGCATAAACTCAACAATTCCATGCACTAGAGGTGAATTGTGTTTGAAAGGTCGCCAGCCTTCTGGCCTTGTATCCAGACTAGCAGATGACAAGACAGAAACCCAAATCTTATCCTTGGCTTTCAATTCATACCCACAATTTCAGGCAAAGTATTTAAATTTGTCAGAGCAGCGTATGTGCACTTAAGAGATATAAGATCTTGTCTTATACTTGTCCTCTACTTCTTAGCTGTCTAACCACGGACAAGTCATAAAACTTCTCTTAGACTCAATTTCTTCATCTCTAAAATGGGGATAACTATAGTTCCTACTTCCCATGATCAAATGAGATCGTTCACATTTCAAACCTTAATGTGTTATGTAAATACCAGCTATAATTAATCATAACAACAATGACAACAAAAATATACCTCATCACTGGTAAGGTGATTACAGCCTGGTTTCTACCTGAAAAGGTAGATAGAAGGAAAATTGAATCAGAGATGAGGCCATGCCTGGAGCCACCCAGCTTGGCTCTGGAGAGCTAAAGGAAGGCTAACTAGGGAACGTCAGCCCCTGGGGAAGGAACAGAATGATTCTGATTGATTAAGACTGCTTGGATTTGTCTGTTCATATTTAATATAGTTAACAAGTAGGACTCATGCTCTTCACAGAACTGAGAACATGCCCATAAATGAGCACTGCTGTGTCAAAATAGTCTTTCCCACTATTAATAATACTATGTTTATAATAATTGAGGTTTTTAATGAGAAAATGTTTTGAGATCTTCAAAGGCAGGTATTAAAGAAATAAAGTACCTGGCATAATTCTGGATAGTGGAAGCAGGATGGCTTAAGGGAAGGAAAAAAGAAAGGAAGAAAGAAGGAGAGGGAAGGAGGGAGGGAGAAAGAAAAGAAGTAAAGAAAGGAAAGGAGAGAAAGGAAGGAAGGAAGAAAGAAATGAAAGACTGTATCTGTAAGGCAATGGGAGTGGAGGATTTCTATGAGAAAGGCCGAGAGTGGTCAGAAACCCACAGGGTGGACCTTGGAAAAAATGAGGGTGTCAACCACAACCAGCCCAAGTACAGCAGCTGTCAGACTAGAATACCCCATGCCCAAATCTCTGAGGTTGCTAATGCTTTTTTCTGAGACAGGAGTGAAAGTCCATCACTCTGAACCTCTAAATCCAAAGTACCCTAACCCAGGAGGAAGAGGTCAGGATGTTTGTCTAGGTAACCTGGGTTGAAATCTAGTAAAGGTGACCACACAAAAAAAGACAACAGGAGTCAGAGCTTGGCCCTGGTACAAATCCTCAATTCAGGAACTAAGGCTGGAGAGAAGAGAAAACAAAAGAAGATATATACCACTTAATGAATTATAATAAATGTGGTGAAATAAAAAATCAAGTCTAGAAGAAGAGAATAATTCCATAAAAACTGTAAATAGAGGCTTAACAGGAAAAAAAAGATTTCCACAGCTGAATACCTAGGAGAAAATTTAACAAGATATAAAAAGTTATATAAAAGCCCTGGAAGAAAGAATTGGAAGGAGACTAAATTGTTCATAACAGAAAATGGTGAATCTTACCCAAATAATGGGCTCCTTGAAAATTAGAACAGACCAAACAGAAATCAATGACTCCATGAAAAAATATTAGAAGTAGATAGATTATAGATAGATGGACAGATAGGTGAATAGATGAAAGATAGGTAGAAAGAGTATTGAGTGTTCACTATGTGCTAGATGCCATGCTGAGAGCAAGGGATACAAATAAAACAGTCCCTGACCTCAAGAAACTTCCATTCTAATAAGGAAAGACAATAGACAGAGAAGGGAAGTGACTTGTTCAAGGTCACATAAGTAATAAAGAGCAGAGCCCATTTCCTCAATTGTATAGAAGTGTCCTTATGTGGGGGGTGGACAAGATGCCCTTTCAGGCTCCCTCAAGTTCTACTTCTATGATGTTATGACCCTATTGAAAGGATGGGTTCCCATTCCCATCTCAAGTAATGTCATCATAGAAGACTCAGATACCTTGATATAGCACGGTGCCTGGCAGATAGTAAGTGCTTAGTAAAGATTTTATCTATTGGTCTACCTTGTTTGGATTAATCTACCGATCAACTAAAACTATAAGTGAAGTATAATGAACATGAGGGCATTGTGAACTTTTAGCCATTGGATTAAATAGCATCATACAGGAAACAGTGTATGACTAAAAGAATCAGACACAGCCCTGGGTCTATGTATAAAAATAGCAGCCAGGTCGTCAGTGAACTCAGTTAAGTGGCAGAATAGTCTATTAGTAGAAGAGTTCTAGTTTGGAGGTTTCCAGTTGAACAATTAGAGCCAAAGCCCTGAAGGGAAATCTCCCCCCTGCCCCATCTCTGTCAGTCTCTCCCTCTCTCCTTCCTTCCCTCCCTTTCTCTCCCCATTTATCATCATCATCATCATCATCATCATCATCATCATCATCATCATCTTCTTCTTCTTCTTCTTCTTCTTCTTCTTCTTCTTCTTCTTCTTCTCTCTCTCTCTCTCTCTCTCTCTCTCTCTCTCTCTCTCTTTCTCTCTGTCTCTGTCTCTCTCTGTCTCTGTCTCTGTCTCTCTCTTTGTCTCTTTCTCTTTCTCTGTCTCTCTGTCTCTGTCTCTCTGTCTCTGTCTCTCTCTCTCTCTCTCTCTCTCTCTCTCTCTCTCTCTCTCTCTCTCTCTCATTTTCCCCCTCCCTCTCCTCCACCCTCCAACACTATTTCATGGCTCCCATTGACCACATTACCAGATACTGGACCAAATGACAATGCATCCAGAGGACATATTAAGGACAAATGTGAGCAAACATGGACACAGAAATATCACTATCTGAAGGAGGAAGCAGCTTTAAGGAATGTAACTTCTTGAATTAGAGAAACTAGGTGGTCGAGTGGAAAAAGTGTTGGATGTGAAATCAGGAAGACCTCATTTCAAATTCTGCCTCTGCCACATGCTAGTTATGTGACTGTGCACAAATCACTGAGCCTCTCTCAGCCTCAGTTTACTAATCTGGAAAATACAAGCACCTACCTACCTCACACAGTTGTTGTGAGGATCAAATGGGAAAATGTATGTAATACTCTTTGAAAACCTCCAAGTGCTATATAAAGCTAGCGAATAAAGATGAAGATGGGGAAGAAGAAGATGATGATGATTCTTAAGAGAACTACCAATAATTAGAAGTTATATGTGCCTCACTACAATTGTATTCTAAGATTAACCTCATTCTTCTTATGTAGATTCTAGGTGTGTATGTAAGAGTATGCTCTGGACCTTGGGGGTGGCTGAGTGAGTTAAAATGTTTTTTAACATTTATTCTTATTGCACCACCTTAGGAAATATCTTTTCTAAAAGTCTGCCTGAGTGATTCTTAAGGAGAAGCACAACAATGGGGCTCTGGAGTCTTCCTAGTAGAATCCTAGTCCCTGAAGGTGAGTTCCTAGAACCCTGAGACTAGTAGTTATGGGTCCCCTTCTTCTCCCTGGCCCACCATCAGAGTCAGAATTGGGAAAGTACTCCCAAAGGGATCACTATGCCATAGACCCAGGTCCATCATCTACCCCCAGTAGCTCTTTCCATGACACCAAGCTGCCTTCTAACTTTCCCAAGCTTGCAACAATTGTACTTTTCCCTTTCTCCACCAACAAAGGTGTTTGACTTCTTCTGCTAAAGAAGCTTACTGGACACTCTTTTGTTATGAGATTATACCAGGAATGTAGAGCTGGATCAATATTAGGAAAACTACCAGCGTAATTGACCACACCAATTACAAAAACAACAAAAATCATATATTATATCAATAGCTGCAGAAAAAGCTTTTGATAAAATACAACACACATTCCTATTAAAAAATACTAGAAAACAACAAGAATAAATGAAGCCAGCCATGATGGTTTCTTGAAACTATTATGTGTATTTCTGCCATTTTGGAAAATGTATTCATTTAAGGTATGTGTCCCTGGTAAGGTGGGGGAGGGTGGTGGAAGGATGTCAAGAAAGTGGGTGGTCACAAATAGTTGTTGATGGGTTGACATCTGTGCTAAAATGAGCTGTCCCACCTCCTAGATTTAGTCTCTGAAATGCCAAGTGGAATGTCCTACCAAAATGTTTTCTACCCTCTAGACTAAGCTAGACTAGTCAGTTTTATTTTCGCTCGCAACATTTCGAGAAAGCTACCATAAATTTCACCAGACTGCCAAAGGGGTTTGACATAAAAATTGTTAAGAACCACAGCTCTAGCCTCAGATTCCCAGGAACACACTTTAGTTCTAGGTGAAGTTGATTTACCCCCAGAGATTCCTCCTTTCTCATCCTCTCCTTTTCTCCCCTTTTTTGTACTTTTTGCTATTTTTATGGAATTTTCAAATAAAGAGTTAATACTGGTTAAAAAAAAAAAGAATAAATGAAGCCTTACTTAAAATGATAAGTAGTATCTATTTAAAACCAAGAACAAGCATTATCTCTAATGGGGAGAAGCTAGAAGTCTTCCTAATGAGATCAGGAGTAAAGTAAGGATGTCCAATATTACCAATATTATTCAATATTGCATTAGAAATGCTAGCTATAGCAATAAGACAAGAAAAAGAAATTGAAGGAATTAAAATAGGCAACAAGGAAACAAAACTATCACCCTTCACAGGTGATATGATGGTATCCTTAGAGCTAGTTGAAATGATGAACAACTTTAGCGAAGTTGCAGGATATAAAGTAAACCCACAAAACATCAGTCTTTCTATTTATTACCATCAAAACCCAGCAGGAAGAGACAAAAAGAGAAGTCCCCTTTAAAATAACTGCAGATAATATAAAATACTTGGGATTCTACCTGAAAACACAAATCCAGGGACCATATGAATACAATTACAAAACATTCTTCATAGAAATAAAGACAGATCTAAACAGAGAGATATTAATTGTTCATGTATAGGCTGAGACAATATAACAAAAATGACAATTCTGCATAAATTAATTGGCCTATTCAATGCCATACCAATGACCACAGAATTATTTTATAGAGCTAGAAAAAATAATGAGAATGTTCATCTGGAGGAACAAAACATCAAAAATATCAAGGGAATCAATGAAAAAAATGTGAAGGAAATGTGGCCTCACCAGTACCAGACTTTAAATTATATTACAAAACTGTAGAAAGCAATCTGATACTAGCTAAGACATAGAGTGGTGGATCAGTGGAACAGATTAGATATACAATATATAGTAGTAAGTAATCATGTAATTAGTATTTGATAAACCGAAAGATCCAAGCTTTACCAAACTTTACCATTTTATCTGGTAACATTGTCAGGGAAACTAGAGAGTAGTTTAACAGGAACTAGGTATAGACCCACATCCCACAATATATACCAATATAAAGTCAAAGTGGATACATTATTTAGACATAAAGGATGATATCATAAGCAAATTAGGGGAGCATGGGAAAATGTATGTGTCAGACTTATGACTAAGGGAAAAGTTTATGAGCAGACAAGAGATCGACAAGATCACAGGAAGTAAAATGGATAATTTTGATTACATTAAATAAAAAAGGTTTTGCACAAACAAAACTAATGCATCCAAAATTAGAAGGAAAGTAGGGAAGTGGGGGGGGGGGGGTTAAAAGGGTTTTTTTTATGACAAGTTTCCCTGACAAAGACCATATTTATCAAATACATAAGGAACTGATACAAATTTCTAAAAATAAGAGCCAATTCCCAATCGATAGCCAAAAGATACAGATAGGCAATTTTCAAAAGAAATCAAAACTAACAATAGTAACATAAAAAATGCTATAAATTATTATTGATTATAGAAATACAAATTAAAAGAACTCTGAGGTAACACTTCACACCTGTCAGATTGGCTAACATGGCAGAAAAGGAAACTGACAAATGTTGGAGGGGACATGGAAAAATAAGAATACTAATGCACTGTTAGTGGAGTTGTGAACTAGTTCAACCTTTCTGGAGAACAATTTGGTACTATGCCCAAAGGGCTATAAAACTGTGATCCAGCAATACCACTACTGGAACTGTATCCCAAAGAGATCAAATAAAAAGGAAAAGAACCTATAAGTACAAAAATATTTATAGCAGCTCTTTTTATGGTGGTAATGAATTGAAAATTCAAGGGATGCCCATTAATTGGGGAATAGCTGAACAAGTTGTTGTGATGTTATATTCTACAACTTTGCTAAAGTTGTTCATCATGTGATTGCAAAGGAATACTATTGGGCTATAAGAAATGATGGATGGGATGGCTTCAGAAAAACCTGGGAAGGCTTATATGAACTGATAAAAAGTGATGTGAGCAGAACACTGCACACACAGTAACAGCAATGGTGTAACAATGATCAGCTGTGAAAGACTTAGCTGCTCCAATCATCCAAGTCAATTTCAAAGGACCCTTGATAAAAATGCTATCCACCTACAGAGAGAGAACTTGATGAAACTCAGTGTAAATTGAGGCATACTCTTTTCACTATGTTTTTCTTGCTTTGGGTTTTTTGTTTGTTTTTGGTTTTTTTGTGTCAAGGCTAATATGGAAATGTGTTTTGCTTAACTTTACATGTATAATTGATGTCATATTGCCTGCCTTTTCAATGAGTGGAAGAAGGGTAGAAGAGAAATTTTATAACTCATTTTTTAAAAAAAATGAATGTTAAGTTTTAATATTATTTTTAAAATGAATGTTAAAATAAACAAACGAATGAATGAATAAATAAAAGAAAATATTTAATAGGGAAATGCATTGTCTTGTGTGCAGAATAGCATGGAGGCCAGTATCACTAAACTGAATGCATGGGGATGAGTCAGTATAAGAACACTGGAGAGGTACAAGTGAACCAGGTTATGAAAGACTTTTGAAGATTACATTCATGCTGGAGTTACAATCCCCTAAGCTTCACCTAATCAAGATTCTCATTATAAAATGGAGAAATAAGTTTGATTTATACACCCCTGATGGTCTGAGTTATCCCGAGACCTAGTGACTCAGGCCAAGATAAAATCAGGCATCAGAGTAACTGAAAATACCAAAAAATAATCCTACAATTCAATTCAATTTAATATTTGTTAAGAACATATTATATGTCATGGCTGGGTTCCTTATGCCAGGCTCTGGACCAGAAACATTGAACACCACAAAAAGGGCAATTCTTGATTTCAGCTAACTTAGTCTAAATATGTACACAGATAAAAATGCAAAACACTTATAAGGTAAATCCAGATTTATTTGGGAGGAAGGTAAAGAACTGGGAACAGAGATCACCTACAGCTTGGAGGATCGGGAAGGATACCACATAAGAGATGGTGCTTGAGCTGAGTCTTGAAAGAAGCTAGGGATTCCAAGATGTATAGGTGAGAATGGAGAGAGGTCTAGGCAACCCCTTCTTTGTATCAACTAAGTCAGCATTTTTTTACCTACTTACTTATGAACCCATTGTCTTCCCCATTGAAATATAAACTCCCTGAGAACTACAACTGTTTTCTACTTTTTTCCTGGTATTTTCAGCACCTAGCTTTATATCTAGTATACAGTTAGCATTTGATAACTCCTTATTGATTGATTTCTACATATTGGTCTGAGTGAACTCATATTATTATTTAACTTTTCATGTGTTTACTCCCTTATCTCCCCAATTAGACTGTAAACACATCAAGGACAGGAGGCTTTGTCTTTGTACCTCCTATACTCCCTAGAACAAAAAAGCCACTTAGACCCAAAGAATTTAGAATTTGAAGAAGCTAAGGGAGCATCTGGTCTTAGCATTTTACAGAAAAACAATTGAGACCAGAGAGATGCAATGAATTAGGATTGTTTGGCATAGACAAAAGATGGAGAAGTTGATTGCCCATTTCTAGTGTTTGAAGAAATCCTAGGTGGAAGAAAAATTACAACTATTTTTCTTAGTCTCAGAGGGCAGAACCAGGAGAAATGAATGTAAGTCACTGAGGTCTGTTAGGATTTGGAATAAAGAAAAGATTCTTAATCAATTTTTGTAGCCCTAAAGTAGAATGACCTTTCAGGAGGTTAGAGGCCTTCAATAAATGGCTAGATGAACAATTATTGTGTATGTTATAGAAAGAAAAAAAATTTTAATGTCTTGTTGAAGCTTTTTGTTTTTACAACACATTTATCTCTAAATATACTTTTCTTCATAGCAAGACTTAACTTGATGGTGGGGTTTGGGAGTGGGGGTGGGGTTGAAGAAGGAGGTGGTTTTAAAGTATTTTATTTTAAACAACCTATATAATGTATTATTGTCTTTTTAACAGTGTCTCCACTCCAACTAAGTCAAAGTCAAAAAAAGAGAAAGATAATATAAAGCTCAAAATGGCACAGGTTCAAGTTTGTCCAAGTCCTGGTGTATAGATGACAAAAAGCAGCCTCCAGTTATGATGACAAGCAACCCAAAGTAATCAGCCACATTTGTCTACATTTTTAAAGCTACTGTTAAAGAAAATTGTCAATGGGGTCACATCATCCTCATGGAAGTCCAAGATGGCTGCCATGTTTTCATCTACAAAGATCTGATGGATTTTAAAATTAGCAAGCATATTTGATTTCTTCTATAACTTCCATTGTAAAAAGTTTTATTCTGTCTTCTTTTCTTCTCATCTACCTTTGATTGATTTCATGTAATTTTTGACATACTTTTAGTAAGATCTTTTCATGAAGCTAGTTTCTTTCAGATGATAGATCTTTACTATGTCAACTTCAGAGATTACAGGAGTATCTTTTCCTTCACCCTAAAGAGCTTCAGCAGAGGTATTTCCACCAACAAGTAAGCCATCAATAGAGCCCTCTGTCCTACTGACCATTTTCCTCTCCTCCTCCAATCATGATATTCCTGATCTTACAGATGATGGAAAGCCTCTCATCATAGATGATAAATTCTTAGGAGACTATCATGGCAGTGAACAGGGATAAGGGGAAGCACTAGCATGTAGTTGGGGTTAGGCTCTGTACCAATGCTATGCAGATAGAGCAGCCTTTGGGGAAAGGCGAGAAGGGCAGAAAGTGGAGAAAAGTCAAATTTTCCCTTGTATAAGGATTATCTCATGTGATCCTCATGGTAGCCCAATTGAGATGGGCATGGTAGGTATTATTATTCTAGATTTTAGAAATAAAATTTTAGAGATTAGAAAATTAAGCCTCAAACACATCCAGTGCCTTGCATATAATAGGCTCTTTTTTTTGCTTTTTTTTTTTTTTTTGGAGGGCAATTGGGGTTAAGTAACTTGCCCAAGGTTACACGGCTAGGTTTTTGTTTGCGTGTGTTAAATGTCTGAGGTCAGATCCAAACTCAGGTCCTTCTGACTCCAGGGCCGGTGCTCTACTCACTGCACCACCTAGCCCCCCCTATAATAGGCTCTTAATAAATATTTGACAGATGGAGTAGAATTAAACAAATTGTCCATTCAGGACATATTTGAGATGGGATTCAAATCTGGGTTCCTGATTCCTAGGCTAGTAAATCAATCAAGTAATGAATTAGCATCTCTAAAATGACTACTTTGCACCAGGCACTGTTCTAGGTACTGAAGGCACAGTGACAAAAATAACACAATCCCTGCCTTCATGGAACTTATATTCTATGACTGTGTTCTTTCCACTACCCAAAACCTTCCGAGAGCAATTCCTTGTTTTCTTCATAGATGCTGACTCTCTCCATTGATTCTCTTCAATTCCCTTTTCTTCTCAGAATATTTTCTCTCATAACAACATGTGCATCTCCATGGCAACTCCACAGCTGACTCTCCTACTATGACTTTCTCTCAGTTTACCCAATCCTCTCTGGGGAGCTCTTATTGGGTTTCTATTAGGCATAGACTTTCAACCCTGAGATGCAGTCATCAGGAAGACTTAATATATTCCCTCCTAACATCCATCAATGCATCATATGCAGAGTCAAAACTAGTGTGGAACAATGGCATTTTGCCCCATCACTGAGATACTGAATTCTTCCCCATGGCAGTCCAGAGACTGGTCCTGGTACCTCAAATCCTCCAGTGATCTTGACTGGACCTAGTTTGCCAGCCACAGAATGCCATATAGGCCCAGATTCTCCCAAAGAGCATTCAAGTCTTTGAGCATAGAGGAAAGAATCCCTCACTATGATTATGGGCATATGGAATTCTGAAGTTAGAATGAACTTTAAGAAGTCACTTCGTGTACCCTTTTGTCTTAAACGGTTCATATATGTGTGTGTGTGTATGTATACAACATACATACACATGTGTATTATATGCATGCGTTG
Source organism: Gymnobelideus leadbeateri (assembly GCA_011680675.1). Lineage (NCBI taxonomy): Eukaryota > Metazoa > Chordata > Mammalia > Diprotodontia > Petauridae > Gymnobelideus > Gymnobelideus leadbeateri. The sequence goes on along the minus strand of WOXC01003680.1, from coordinate 26,312 downwards.
TGTATGTATATACACATATACATATGCATATCTATGTATACAGAGAGAGATCTTTATATACAAATACATATGCATTAATATATACATATCATCCATCTACTTACCTATCTATCCACTTATCTATATATTTTTATCTATCTAATTTACTTTTTCAGTGTATGTGCTATCCCCTTCTCCCAATTAAGCAAGGAAAGTCATCTTCCTGGTCTCAGTTTCCTGTACTGTTAAATGAGGGAGTTGGACTAGGTCTCTGGGGTCCATTCTAGCTCTTGGTCAATGTTCCTATGAATCTTTGATCCAAACAACTGTAAGCTTTTTAAAAGAAAGGTTTATCTTTGTATCCCCAGCATCTAGTATAGTGTAGGATTAGAGTGAATGAAAGAATGGAGGAATGAATGCTTCAAAATCCCATTTTGACCATTTTGTAGGCACTAAAAGCATGTTTCCCCTTAAACTAAGCTACATCTTATTGTTAAAGTCAGAGATGCTACATTATAAAATGGAGTGCCAACAATTTTATTTGAATTGGTAGAAGAGCTTAAAGAGAGCTTCTATAAGGGTGATCACTGCAATCTCAGAAGAATTCAAATTGGAGGTGACTCAAAGGGCAATGGGAAAAGGTGTGGGAGTGGCAGGCAGGAGGCTGCTGTACATTACCAACAAGGATTTGCATGTGAGAAATTGCCATGATGTAGGTTTTTAGGAGATAAAATCTTCCCTGGTCCACTTGTAAGTGTAGCTGTTTGCCTTCCAGGCTCTGGGTTTCCAATAAGTGCTGATTGAGGGAGTGATTTGGGACAAGATGGTCACCATCTCTTCGAATCAGGACTTGTGCTCCTAAGATATTGAAAATAATAAAAATGCCAGAGCAATGAAAGGGCTCACATTTATCCCATCATTTAAGATGTAGCTAAGTAAATAGTCACACTAAGTAAACAACCCACAACCACTCAATACTAGGCATGGAGGATGTAAATAGAAATGGGAGACAGGTCCTGCCTCCAAGGAACTTATATTCTAAGGTACCCAAACACCAAGTCTGCAGAAATAATGCTCAACATTATTCTTCTTTGTCTCCCTCCACTTTCTTTATCATCTTCCTCTGCATCATCACCTTCTCTATCTTTCTCATTATCATAGTCATCTTCTTGGTTCCTGAGCAACAGCATCCACACTGTCTAAGTGTTTAAGGTCTTTCCCATGTGGTAGGGCCCTACCAAAGCTCAGGATCCCATAATATAGCTGCTGCTAAGAACCCATGGTCATCCATGCAACAACCTGAGTCATTCAAGGAAGACTTCATGAAGCAGTGGGGGATAGTGGAAGAACACTGGGGAACTTCAGGGAATCTGAGCCTGGGTTCAAATATCACCTTTGTCTAATACTACCTGTGTACATTTGGATGAGTTGTAACCTCCATGGGCTTTCCTTTTATTATCTCTAAAAGGAGAGGATTCAACCAAATAGACTCTGAAGTCCCCTTAGGCAACAATGAGCCTAGGAGTCAAAACTAATGCCAAAAACAAAAAAGGAGTGTTGTCTTTGCCTTGGATACTTTCTGATGAATCAGTTTTAGTTACTTTCTTTAAAATTCCAACCAAGTCTGTTGCTCAGGCATTGGAATTTTTTTAATGAAACATTTAAAGACAATTTAAAAATACACCTATTTTACAACTCAGATCTGAGATTATTATATTCCACACATGGGTTGTGACTCAGACTGAGGACACTGAAGCATCCTGGCCATGGTGAGTCAGTCTAAGTTGTTCCAAGCTTGGCCACAACACAAATTATCAAAGTTCTGTCATTGTTTTTCTGGCATTCCCAGAGTATTGGTTCAAGGGAAGGGCTGTAGGTGTATATGTAGCCAGGCACACACCAGAAGCAGCCCTGTGTTGGTGGAAAAGGGAGAACACTTGCCAGATGGAGTTTTTGCCATGTTCCAAGGCCACAGGAGCCTAGAATGTCATCGCTGGAAGGGAGCTCGGAGAAAGTCGCATCCACCCCACACCTGAACAAAAATCCCCCTAAAGCAGGCCTGCCAAATGGTCATTCAACATTCAGCTGGCATCCTACAATGAAGGGCAACTCACTAGCTCCCAAAGCAGCTCAGCCCATTTTGAGATAGCTCCATTGCTGAGATAATCCTTTCCATCCTGCCGATTTAAACATCATGGAAGGATTCCATAATAGGAGTCAGGAGACCTGGCCTTTTCCACTAATTGCTGTGTGACACTGGGCAGGCCATTTAACTGTTCCAGTCAATCCTTTCATCTGTAAAAAGGAAGGCTTTAGAATAGTCCATCTCCAAGGTTCTCTCCAGTTCTAAAATTCTATCCCTGAGGGGTCTGTGATGAGATCCAGTTAGTACCAAAAATGCAACCTCATTAACTTAATGAGTCTCTCACATTGTACACCAGAGAGGCAGAATCAGCAAATAATTTCATCTACCAGAAAGCCTTAATTCAGGCTTATACTTTTACTTAAATATACATTCTTTTTAAGAAAGCTAAACAGGGGCACAATATATGAACTCACTCAGTGTTCTTCCCCTTAATGTAGACAGCTACAACATATAGGCATCACACAACTGGGTGTTTGACTTATTAAATGAGCTTCTGCAAAACAGTATTCAGTTCAATGAATATTCAAGCCGTCAAGTCAACAAGCATTTATTCATTGCCAACTATGTACCAGGCCCTGTGCTGAGGGCTGATAGTGACGACGATGATGATGATGTTCATTTTTCAGTCTTGTCTCACTATGACCCCATTTGGGGTTTTCTTGGCAGAGATATTGGCTTGGTTTGCCATTTCCTTCTCTAGTTCATTTTACAGATAAGGAAACTGAGGCAAACAAGGTTAAGTGACTTGTCCAGGGTCACATAGCTAGTAAGTGTCTGGGGCTGTATTTGAACTCAGGTCCTCCTAACTCTAGGCTCAATGCTCTATCTACTGCATCACCCAGCAGCTAAGGGCTAGGGGTGCAAAAAGAGACAAAAGACAGTCCCTTATCTCAAGATAAGTGTAATTGGAGATAATGTGCATATTGTCTGTGTATAAACTATATAGATGGTGTAAATTGCAGATAAATCTCAGAGGGAAGGTACTAACATTAAGAATGACTGGGAAAACCTTCCCATAGGAGTGACTGAGACTTGAATATTGACAATGTCCAAGGCAACTTTAATTTCACACTGTGGACTTCACATTTGCTGACCCTTGCTGACACATTGGTTTTCTCTTACTTGTACCCTATGACCCAGAACTCCAAGTTAATGAGCTAGGCTCCCAGCCTTTGGCTTCAGCCTTGGGAGCAGCTCTAATGTCATAACTTGGGGACTTTTTTGTTCTTATCCAGTGTTTCCTTTGAGAAATCTGAGAAAAGAGCTTAAATCTAATTTGTGTCTAGGTCAGTACAGATGTGAGTAAAAAAGTCATCAGCTCCTATGAAAGCATTCAAGGTATCAAAACATATTAGGTACAGGACAGCCTATACTTCAACACCAAGAAAATGAAGAAAACCTATAAAGGTTTTTACAGTAACATAACAAATGGATACAATTCTTCTTAGGTGAATCCCCAAACCCACCTCTCCCCTATGACTAGAGCTTTGGTCTCATAGTGCCACCTTGTGGTTTGGTCTCCCCTTAGAAGGTAAGAACTTGAGTTTATTTTATTTTATTTTATTTTAAAGCAATTGGGGTTAAGTAACTTGCCCAAGGTCACACGGCTAGGTTTTTGTTTGTGTGGGTTAAGTGTCTGAGGCCCGCTCCGAACTCAGGTCCTTCTGACTCCAGGGCCGGCGCTCTATTCAGAACTTGAGTTTATTAAAGAGACAACTCTCCCAACATTCCAGTGAGTACCACTACCCTCCTAGGAATGCATGTAGATCTCCAGTCCTACTGGTATCACTCTAAGAGCTTAGATTTCCTCTAGAAAGTTCACAAGGTGTTGCTATAAAGGCAATCCACTTTCCCATTGGACCTTCATTGTCAAAATAAACTCACTGTACTAGGAAAGGGCAAACTTCAAGTCTTTTTCCTCTCCTATATTGTGAGTCAATCCCTTCTTGCTCTTCCAGCTCCAAGAACAAGGAAAGAATCCTCTTCCCCACAAAGACTGGCACTGCCTAGCACCCCTTTCCCTTTCTAGAAGTCTGAGTCCTTAAATGCTCCAGGAACTCAGCATTGTTCATGAACCCCCATCCCTCCTTTAAACAGGAGCCTGGGTCCCCAAACTCCCACCCCCTAGAAACATGGTTCCCTTTCTCTGATAAAGAGAATGTTATGTTACTGTAAAAACCTTTTTAGGTTTTCTTCATTTTCTTGGTGTTGAAGTATAGGCTGTCCCGTACCTAATATGTTTTGATACTTTGAATGCTTTCATAGGAGCTGATGACTTTTTTTACTCACATCTGTACTGACCTAGACACAAATTAGAGTTAAGCTCTTTTCTCTGATTTCTCAAAGGAAACACATGATAAAGAACTTATACCACGACAATAGGACTCAGCTGTTACCTTTTCCAGGGCTTGGAATGAGGAACTCAGGATAAGCCAAGATATGTTGTCATCTCTTGGACAAGAGGCTATGCTACTATCCTCTCTGGGGCTGTGGAGATAGTGTTCAGTTGGTCCTTGGAGGGTTATGCCAACGCACAGTATCCTCTAGAGATCAAAGTCTGCTTTTAGCCCTCTGGTCTCAGCTCCCACTGGATCTCTCTGAAAAGAAGGTAAGAAAGAAGGAACTCTGTAATGGACCCTCTCTTCTCAGAGGCATAGCAAAAAAAGGAGTAGTTTTCATGTATAACATCAGGAGCAAACCAGTTTGTTCCCAGTTGAGCCAAAATAGTTGGAGCCAATCAGATAACCCTCCATCATGTGCTGCTAATGGCCATGCCCCAGTGGATGCCCCCAAATCTTCTCAAAGTGACTATCAGTGGGCTTGCCCACACCTTCCCTTAAGATGCAACCCAAGTTCCAACCAAAGATTAACCAACCAAAATCTTCCTTTCTTACTTATTCATTGATGAATAGTTGCCTGATCTCTCTCTGGTAAAGGAACTGCTAACTTGCTGTATGGCTGTGGACAAGTCCTCTACCCTCTCTGGGCCTCACCTTCCTCATCTACAAAATGGGAAAGGTTAAATTCATCAGAGTACTGTGAACTCACATTTCTATGAAGCTTGAAGGCCCAGAATGTGCTTCATTTACCTAAAGCCAGTTAGAAATTCTGAGTTCCTCTAGTCTCATACTCCAGAGCTGACACCCATATTTATATCAATGTAGCATGGGACATATTGCAAAGTACTCTGAATCCACCAGCCTGTATCAGAACCACCTTGTAAGGTAGAAGGGAGTGAATACTTTATTATCCCCGTTTTATAGATGACACAATTGAGGCACTCAGAGGTTAACTGACTTTCTCAAGGTCACACAGCTACTTGGCCCAGAGCTGAGATTCAGACCTAGGTCTGCTCACTCCAAGCCAAAAGCTTTTCCACCACGACAAGACATGTGATGTGTATTATGTAACATACCTGGTTTAGGTCAAATAAACAGTTCTAAATAGTTTTGCCAACTTGACAAATGGATTTATTAAGAAAAGTCAATCTTGGTCGTTTTTTCCTCTGTACTTCAGAGGAGAAGGCAGCTGGCAGGAACCTCAGAAGAAGCAAACACAGCATTAGCGCCTAAATGGGAAAGGACATTTTGTTCATGATTCTAATGGGATCTATTAATAAGAGCCTATTGTGTGTTTTCTCTCCTGGGATCATTTCTGGCAGGAAAAAAACAAGCAAACAAGGTTTTGTGGACAAAACACTAAAATGTGCTTCTCCAAGCCCTCCACACAGGATGTACGGTAATCATCAACATTAGGCTGATGTCAGAACCGAGAGCAGCCAGCGTTGAGTGACGCAGACAAAGGGGCCTCGAACAGTAGGATTTAGCTCAAGTAGACTCAAGATGTTGACTGCCATTATAGGCAACTTTTAGGAACAGCACAAGTGGTCATTTGGTAGGAATGGCAAAGGACACTTACCTAAGGCCCTGCCCTCGGACATTAATGATTCTACTCAACTATTATCGCTAATGACTCTCAGGATAAACAAATAATATTATAGAGCTCTGATGGTCTGAAATTCCCTAGATGATTGAGATGAAGAGAGGTCAGGCCTTCAGGGCTGCCTCCTGTATTCTCACGAGGCACATAATTATAGCACCTGACCCCCATGAACTGTCTTTCACTACCCACCTCCAGCCCTCCAGTTTTATACTTTTACTTGAATGTAGAAAGTTGTATGTCTCAAGCTCTGGGAATTTACTGATTTTTTTAAAAATTAGGACATCTTTCATTCTTTTTTCCCCTTCATTTCCCAACATATCTCACCCTTCCTCTCTCCAAAGTTATCCCTTATAACAAAGAATAAGAAAAAGGGAGAGGAGGCAGTTTGCCAAAACAAACCAACTTATCCAAGTCTGACAGTGTTCCACACCCATAGTCCCCTACCTCTGAAGCTGTCTAGAACAGGATAGTAGCTGTGCCCATAATTTAATTCAAATACAGAACTCCCCCTACCAAGTCAGATCACAGCCTTTTCTGCAGTGGATAGCATTAGAGAACTGCCTGGGGAATTGGGAGGTTAAATGATTTGCCCAGAGTCACATAGACACTATATATTAGAGACTGTCTTGAAGCCAAGGCTTTATGGTTAAAAGCCAGCTGTCTGCCCACTATGCCATGGCTGCCTCTCTGCATGTAGAAAACTGCTCATCGTTTTGGACTTGGCTGACTGGGTGGGTGAACTTCACCAAGCTAATTGAACTCCCTTCCCCACCCCACCCCTATTTCATTCTTGATATTCTGGATGTGGAGAATGATACATTGGAAAATACAGCTTGATCTCTATTATTGTGAATAATAAATCCCCCTAAAGTAGTCATAGTATTTGAATTCACACTGCATATTTCCATTGGACTGGAACCAATTACCATATTTTATATTATTTTAACTTCAAATAGTGCAAATCCAAACATATGTGACCGCTTGAGGGGATTCATTATTCATACAAATTGGAGCCTAACTGTATCAGGGATGTAAAAAAAATAGGAGGAAAAAGAAAGGAGGTAAATTTTCTCCTCTCAAGAAGATATTTCAGAAACCTTTTAGCCATCCTTATGAGAAGTTCACTGGATTTTGAATCCAGTGATTTGGGGGTGTCTCTATCATCCTCCTTACTATCTGTGCAAACTATGACAAGAATAGAATTGTAGAAAGAGTCCTGTCTCTGGAGTCAGAGAAATGGGTTCTAATTCCAAATCTTCTGTTTTCTGCCCCTATGACCTTGAGAAAGTCTCCTAGCTCCTCTTGGTCTTAGTTACCTCAGCTATAAAAGATGGTGGTTTAACTAGATCATCTCTGCAAGACCTTCCAGTTGCCAATCTGTGATCTTATTTTCCCTTCACTATGGTGGCAGGAATATCGGCAGAGGCCATCAGCTTTGCCCCTTTTCTCCCTGTAATGTTTCTAGCATTATCTAGACTTATTCCTCACAGTCCTGAAGCAATTTGTATGACCAGATGCTATTTGCTGAGAAAGGATGATGGGTGTTGGAATGATCATTGGAAAATCATTATCAAATGAAATACCCTCCCCTCCTTCTGATGGAGAGTCAATGAATTCAAAATGCAGAAGAAAACATACAGCTTCAGACATGGGCCATATAAGAATATGATGAGGTTTGCTTTTTATTTAAAAAAAATTATTGGGAGTAGGAAGGAGATAAATAATTAAGTGAAAAAATAAATATAATTTTAAAATAGGAATAAGATGAAATGTTTTATCTCCAGCCTTTAAAAAGACTCAACAGGAGGTAATTCTTTCAATTCATCCATTAACAAATATTCTTTAGGCACCTACTATGCGCAGAGGACCATGCTAAGCTCAGGATTTACACAGTAAGAAAAAAAATGGTTCCTGAAAGAACTCACATTCTAATAGGGAAGACAATATGCAAACAATTATGTAGGTAGAGTATATAAACAGAGTAAATGGAAGTTAGTCTTGGAGGAGAAGGTCGGGAGGAGTGGGGAAGGGGATCAGGAAGAGCCTCCTACAGAAGGTTCTATGTGAGCTGGGTTTTGAAGGTAGCTAGGGCAAGTCGAGGCAAAGGTGAGAAGGGAGAGAACTCCAGGTGGGAGATATATAGGAGAGATGTTGTAAATGTAGAAAGCATAAGACTCAGCAATAGATGGGATGTGTAGGATAAGCACAAATGAGAAATCAAGAATAAAATTAAGGTGGGTCTGGGGACCAGGGAGGATATTGCTACCCTTAGCATTAAACTGGTCATTTGGAAGAGGGGAAGATTTGGATTGGGGGTGGGGATAATGAGGTCTACTTGGGATATGTTGAGTTTGAGGTATCTTTGGGACCATGTGATTCAAGATGTCCAAAGGACAGTTGGTGATCTGTGACTAGCTCAGGAGGGAGTCTGAGGCTGGGTTTCTAGATCAGGAGATCATCTGCATGGAAGTGATGATTGAATTCCTGAGAGCTGATAAGATCAAGTGAAAATGCAGAATAAAAAAAGATTATCCAAAACAGAGCCTTGAGGGCTCTCCATCTTGGTGGGCACAACATGGAAGAAAAGCCAGCAAAGGAGGCTGAGAAGGCAGGGTCAGAACCACAGAAGAACCAAGAGAGGATGGTCATGAAAACCCAGAGAGGAGAGATTAGCCAGGAAGGGAGGGTAATCTTTAGGGCCAAATGCTTCAGAGAGGTAAAGGATGAGATAATGACAATGTATATGTAGCATGACAAACATTTAAGTACCTGTGTGAGTCATTGCTAAGTACCAGAAGACAAATGAGAAAAAAAAAAAGGCAGTTTCTGCCCTCAAGAAGCTTACAATTTAATGGAGGAAGACAATTCGTACAGGTGACTAAAAAGTCCAGGAAGCGGGGATGATCACCATAGTGGAATGGAAACCAAGTGGAGGAACCAGTGGCAAAAGAAGACATGGCTGAGATTTTGAGCCCTCTGAAAAGGGAACTATGGGAGGAGGTGTTTTTTTTTTTGTTTGTTTGTTTGTTTTGGTTCTGATTTTGTTTTGTTTTGCTCTACCTTAAAGCCCTCTAGTTAGAGAGGCAGCAGCTACTCAGACCTCTTCAGTAGGTCTGAGTCACAAAATTGAAGCCATCTCTATGATGATGAGCTCTCTAGTGATGAGATTATTGAAGGTTTGGAGGGAGAGATGGAGGGAGGGCATGATGGTGATGCAGCTGAAACCTAGCAAAGCAGCTGGTGGCAAATGAACCTTGGACTGTCTGAATAGCAAGAAAGAGGTAAATGGATTTCAGTCATGCAAACTCATCCAGGAGTAAGGACTAGGGATATTCTTTTGCAAAGAAAAAGTTCAAAGTTCTTGTGCCAGTTTAAAGGCTACATGGCTGGGAATGTGCTATCTAGTCCCGAGGTATGGTGGCCTAGGAAGGGGAGTCTCAATCTCAAAGAGTGGTGATACTGCCTCAATGCAGCAGCAGCAGTATTAGTGATAGCAGCAAATCAGAAGTCAGATGGCAGATGTGGACATGGAAACAGGAGATGGAGAAGCAGAGGGTAATCCATGATCAATAGTCATGGACTCAACCCATAGGGCAGGCCAGCAAACTGTATAACAAAAGGTCGCCCACTATGAATAATTGAGGTTATCTGGAAGAGCATAACCAAGTACTTGTAAAAATAAATTAAGTCTCTGCTACTTGATTAGTACATGCAAACCCACAATAAAAGTAGATTTACCTACTGTATGCAATTATAACCTGGTGCTATTTATTTGCAAGGTACCTCTGCAATGCCAATACATGATATACTATGTATTATGATAACATATGCATTGTACTATGCTTCTTCACATCTTGTGCATCTAGTCTACTGCTTGCAGCTCTAATTTGAATGTTATATAATGTGAACCTGCATATAGTCTATACATCTGGGATAATTGTCTAAGACTTATGTGCAAATCAATGGATGCCCTGTGCTGGACATGAATATTCTGCATGATTTATAGGACCTACCCCCCCTTTTTTTCTAACATCATTCTAAGATGTAGTAGGATTCAGGAGGATTCTAAGGACTCTTAAGTTTTAAGGATGAATCTGAATCAATTTCCCAATAAAAAGTCCCATTTTTGTCTGGTTGTTAAGTCATTTATCAGTTGCGTCTGACTCTCTATGACCCCATTTGGAGTTTCCTTGGCAGACATACTGGAATGGTTTGCCATTTCCTTCTCCAGTTCATTTTGTAGATGAAGAACCGAGGCAAATAGGGTTAAGTGACTTGCCCAGGGTCACACAGCCAGTAAGATGGTAGGTAGACTTGAATACAGGGAGTTCCGTTGGTGGGAGACATAGTAAGATTTAGTACGTGGGTGTCCAGGATTTCAACACGAGGAGATAGAGATGCTGGAGGAGACAGGGTTGCCTTGGAACAGAATTGAAAGGAGATATGTTGAGTCTAGGGAGTCCTGCCGTAGTCTTGAGCTGCCAAGATGAGAGGGCAGAATGGGTGGAACCTGGCAACAAACAGCATGGAGTGCTGAATGGGGGTGACTGCACTTCAGGTACATTTGCAGCATTCTAGCTCCAGAGACTGAACAGGAATGGAACCTAGGAGCTGGGTTCATATGGAAGAAAATGTCAGTGTCCAGTGCTAGAAAGAGGCCTAGATTTCTTTTATTATTTTATTATTATTTTTTAATCAAATGCTTTATTCACTTACATCATCCATTTCAGCAAGATACTGAGTTGCAAATTTTCTCCCCGTTTTTCCCCTACCCACCACCCCAAAATAGCAATCCCACTATCCCCTTCTCCAACCTGCTCTCACCCATATCTTCTCCCATACCCCCTTTGACTTTCCCATAGGGCACAGTGGATCTCTATGCCCCAGTGCCTGTATATCTTATTTCCCAGTTACATGTAAAATAATATTAATAATATATATTTTTAACATTTGATTTTAAAACTTTGAATTCCAGATTCATTCCCTTCCTCCTTTGTCACCCACCCTTACTGGGAAGATAATTCAATATAGGTTGTACATGTGTAGCAATGCAAAACTTTTCCATAGTAGATATATTGTAAAAGACTGACTATATTTCCCTCACCCTTCTATCCCACCTCCCACTTGTTTTATTCTCTAATTTGATCCTGTCCCTTTTCAAAAGTGGGTGCTTCCAATTTCCCTCCCCTCCAACCTGCCCTCCCTTCTATCATCCCCCTCTCATCACCTTCCCCCCTACTTTCCTGTAGGGTGATATACCCTATTTAGTGTGTATGTCATTCCCTCCCTAAGCCAAATTCAATGAGAATAAGGTTGACCCATTCCTTTTTGCCTTCCTGTTCTTCTTCTCCATTGTAACCATTTTCCCTTACCTCTTCTATATGAGATAGTTTACCCCATTCTGTCTCTCCCCATCTCCTCTCATTATATTCCTCTCTCACCTCTTAATTTCACCTTTTAAGTATCATCCCTTCCTATTAAATCGGTCCTGTGCCCTCTATCTATGTATACCTGTACACATATATACATACATTAACATATGTATTCATATGCCTATATATCCTCCTATATAGACATATGTGTGTGTGTGTGTATACACATTTCTATTCCCTTCAACTATTGTCATACTGAGAAAGTTACAATTATCGTTTTTCCATACAGGGACGTAAGTAGTTCAACTTTGATAAGTTCCTTATGATTTCTTTTCCCTGTTTTACCTTCTCATGCTTCTCTTGCTTCTTATATCTGAATGTCAAATTTTCTATTCAACTTGGTTTCTTCATAAAGAATGCTTGAAAGTTAGGGGTGGCTAGGTGGCGCAGTGAGTAAGAGCACCAGCCCTGGAGTCGGGAGGACCTGTTCCGGCCTCAGTACTTAGCACCCACACATAAATAACTAGCTGTGTAACCTTGAGCAAGTTACTTAACCCCAATTGCTTCAAAAAAAGAATGCTTGAAAGTCCTCTATTCCACTAAATGATCATATTTTCCCCTGAAACATGATACTCAGTTTTTCTGGATAGGTGATTCTTGGTTTTAATCCCAGTTCTTTGACCTCCAGAATATCATAGTCTAGGCCCTTCAATCCCTCAGTGTAGAAGCTGCCAGATTCTGTGTTATCCTGATTGCAGTTCCACAATATTAAAATTATTTCTTCCTGGCTGCTTGTAATATTTTCTCCTTGATCTGGGAATTCTATAATATTCCTAGGAGTTTTCTTTCTGGGATCTTTTTCAGGAGGTGATTGGTAGATTCTTTCAACCTCTATTTCCCCCTTTGGTTCTAAAACATCAGGGCAATTTTCCTTGAGAATTTCGTGAAGGATGATTTCTAGGTTCCTTTTATGATAATGGCTTTCAGGTAGTCCAATAATTTTTAAATTATCTCTCCTGGATCTATTTTCCAGGTCAGTGGTTTTCCCAATGAGATATTTCTCACATTGCGTTCTATTTTTTTCATTTGTTTGGATCTGTTTAATAGTATCTTGGTTTCTCATAAAGTCACCAGCTTCCATTTGCTCCAGTCTAATTCTGAAGGAATCATTCTCTTCAGTGAACTTTTGAGATTCTTTTTCCATCTGGCAAATTTGGCTTTTTAAGGCATTCTTCTCCTCATTGCCTTTTTGAGCCTCTTTTGCCATTTGAGTTAGTCTATTTTTTAAGGTGTTATTTTCTTCAGTCAGGTTGTTGACTCTCATTTCATAATATTCTTGCATTGTTCTCATTTCTCTTCCCAATTTTTCCTCCACTTCTCTTATTTGATTTTCAAAATCCTTCTTAAGGTTCTCTATAGCCTGTAACCAACTCATATTTTTCTTGGAAGCTTTTGGTGCAGGAGTTCTGACTTTGCTGTCTTCCTCCTGTTCCATGATTTGATCCTTTTTGTCCCCAAAATAGGAGTCTAATGTTGGAATCTTCTGTTTGTTTTGCTTCCTTTGCCTGGTCATGTTGCCACTCAATTACTTGACTTTTGGACTTTTTGCCACAATAGGACTTTGCTACCAGACAGGGGAGTTTCATCCCAATAGCTGGGGTTTTCTCAGATGCTGAAGATATTAGTTGGGTGCCCTCTCTGAAGCCTCCACACGCTCTGGCAAGCTGGTCACACACCCAAGCACCTTCCCCTAGACCACAATCCAGATCCAAGCAGATTAAAGCAAGAGCCCCCTACAGTCTGCAGGCCAAGAGCTGAAGCTGACATGTGACAGCAGCTGCAGGGCCGCAGTGCCTCAGCGGCTTCTCCTTCCAGGGGATAAAGGACAGTCTATACTCCCAAACTACTGAATCCCAAAGTCCACACTGCACTGACCCCACACTTTGTCCTTAGCATCTATGGGTTGATAATTCTGGAAACCACCACAGCTGCTGGTGATCTTAAGTCCCTACAGCCAGTGGCTGGTCAGGCCAGCCTGAGCCTAAAACCTTGGGCTTGCACAGGGCTTGGCTTGGCCCCCAGAGCACTGCAATGGCCACTTCATACTGTCCTGCCGGGCTGTCCTCAGTGGGAGTTTAGCTTCTCTGTGTCATTTTGTGGGTTCTGTAGGTCCCAAGTTAGTTCAGAGTCACCTTTTACACGAATTGGGGGAGTTGGAGCCCAGAGCCCTATGGAAGTCCTGTTTCTACTCCACCATCTTGACTCCGCCCCAGAAGCCTGGATTTCATGAGTGCCCCTTCCTAACTTTGGGCTGGGGCATGAAACAGGGGCATTGCATTGTTGACTCCTATTGCAAAAAAAGTTTGCCAAGTACTGATTTACCCCTTCCCACAACTCTTTGCTCTAGGATGAGACCCCAGTTCCAGGAGTGGCATGTAGGGTTATTTCTTTATTAATTGTTTTAATCCCAACTCACTGTTTTACTTTTAAATGACATGTTCCTTGCCCCAGCTTGCTAGTGAGATGCTTTGACTGAGTTTACTTAATGGGAGAGCTTTCCAGAATATCTGGAGTGTGGGCTCAAACCATTTGAAGTACACTTACCTTAGAGGCAGCTAGGTGGTGCAGTGGATAGAATTCAAGGCCTGGAGTTAGGACAAATATGAGTTCAAATCCAACCTCAGACACTTGCTATGTGAGCCAGGGTGAGCCACTTAGCCTCTGTTTGCTTCAGGTTCCTCAGCTTTAAAATGGGGATCATAATAGCATCTACTTTCCAGAGTGGGTGTGAGGATGAAATGAGATGATATTTGTAAAGCACTCGGCACAGAGCTTGGCACATAGTGGTGCTACATAAATGCTAGCCATTATTGTTACTGTTATTATTATCTGCCAAATCCAACCTTTATTGAATTAATCAGTAATCCAGGAGAATTCTAAAGTCAGTGGAAACTGGTTTGTACTCCACTAAAAAGAACAAAAGGAAACGAACTTGGAAGGTCAGATATTTCTACTTCTAACAGTGTTAAGAAACATTACAGTTTGGAAAATGAAATAATCTTTTCCAGATAATGGATTAATCATTACCATTTCCACTTCTTTTCTTGGGGATAGAAAATATCTTGAATAGAAATAGCAGCCCTTTTCTCAAACATGTGTGTCTATACTGGTGTTTGGATTTTCAGTTTTAATAATGGTTCTTTTGGGTCAACTTTGAGATTCACTTATAGGTCCACAGACTCCACAAAGGCTGACTTTTTATGAAGCTTTGTTAACTAACATGGAAAGGATGTAAAAAACTCAAAGTGACTTGAGTGCTAATTAATGAGGATCACATGCTTGCTCTGACTAACACAGATGCCTGGAAAACTCTCAGGATCAGAGGTCCAGAATTAATGAAAGAAAACAACAACAAAAAAGAGAGGAAAAATATTTCCACCTGCAAGCCTTATGTGTGTGTGGGAGAGAGAGAGAGAGAGAGAGAGAGAGAGAGAGAGAGAGAGAGAGAGAGAGAGAGAGAGAGAGAAGGAGGAGGAGAAGAAGAAGAAGAAGAAGAAGAAGAAGAAGAAGAACAAGAACAAGAACAAGAACAAGAACAAGAAGGAGGAGGAGGAGGAGAAGAAGAAGAAGAAGAAGAAGGAGAAGGAGGAGGAGGAGGAGGAGGAGGAGGAGGAGGAGGAGGAGGAGAAGGAGGAGGAGGAGGAGGAGGAGGAGGAGGAGAAGAAGAAGAAGAAGAAGAAGAAGAAGAAGAAGAAGAAGAACAACAACAACAACAACAACAACAACAACAACAACAAGAAGAAAAGAAGGAAGGAAGGAAGAAGAGGGAAAGAAAGAAGGAAGGAAAGAAAAAGAAAAAAGGAAGAGGAATGGAGGGAAGGTGGGGAGGAAAGGTGGGACAGAGGAGGGAGGAGAAGGGGAAAAAAGGAAGGAAAAAAGAAAGGCGGTCTTTGAATTAACCAGGTTCCTATTATTCAATATTTTTCTAAAAAGCCATTGGGGAATCTAGTTCACTGCATCCACAGCAGTTTCTTTGAATTACAGGCTTTTTGAATAGTTCAATTGAGGTTTAATGAGGTTTCATGATCCAAACACAGCTTTAATGACTGAAAAGTAGGACAAAACACATAACAGCCTTAATGCAGAAGAAACTTTTTAATATTAAAGTTGTAAGGACCCTAGGCTACACAAAGGTGAAGGTTCTAGCTTAAACAGTAAATACTGTGAAAGGTCCATGACATCACTGATGACAGCACTCTCCCCTGGCTCAGATCACCACCTGTGTGTTGCCATTCTCTGGGATCTTTGTGGATTTCACCCATCATGACACACAGGCTCTGTCCGAGGTACTGGAGACCTTCCTCTGGCTCTTTTCCCATCTCAAGGGTATTAACATACTGCTATTCTGGGGGTCCCTCTCTCGTCTCACATTCACCCTTTATGAGCAGCTCACCACTTTTTTTCATGCTCATTCTCAATCATTTGTTTTCAACTACTTCCTGCATTTCCATTGTTGTTGGTAATACACTAGATGTTGATTGCAGGGTGAAGGAGAATAGGGTAGGGGTTTTGCATTCCTGCCACTTCCAGAAAAAGTAGGACCACCTGAAGGTTCTAAGGCATCCCCATGTCAGCAAAGGAAACCACCGTATTGCTGTGGTATATGATTGAGGGCTGTTATTATCTCATTCTTAATTGCAGTACATACTGCTTTACTGGGACTAAGATTTGTAAACAAGCTCAGTTTCTGTACCTTGTCTCTTACTAGCACAAGGTTTAAGAGGCATTAGCAATACTGTACAAAATTAAATCTTGCCTATTAACAAAGCCAAAAAAAGGGGTAGGGGGCAGCTAGGTGTCAGTGACTAGAGCACCAGTCTTGGAGTCAGGAGGACCTGAGTTCAAATCCAGCCTCAGACACTTGACACTTTCTAGCTGTATGACCTTAGGCAAGTCACTAAGCCTTGCCTTGCCCTCCCCCTTTCCCCCCTCCAAAAAAAAAGAAAGAAAAGAAAAAAGGAGAATAGAGTAATTATTAGAAGTGGTCAAAGGATCATCAATTAATTGCTAGAAGGTGCTTCAGAGGCTATGTAATTACTGGATCATAGTTTGAGAGCTGACAGCTATCCAAGCCTCTAATTTTAAAGAGGAGAAAACAGCCTCAGAAAAGCTAATGAACTTGCCCAGAATCACTAAGGTGATCAACATCTGAGGCAATATTTGCATGCAGGTTCCAGCTGTTAACCCACCTACTGTTCCTTGAACTTGACATTCTAGACTTGACTATCTCCTGTGTCTAGAAAGCTCTTCTTCCTCACCTCTGCCTCCTACCTTTCCTTCCTTCCTTCATTAATCAACCCAAATACCACTCCTTCTGCAAAAGTTTTCTTTGGTTTCCTTAGCTGCTATTGCCTTCCTTATTCAGATTACCTCCCATCTACTCTGTATGTCTCCTATCTACCTAATTATTTACATGTTGTCTCTTTTCCCCATCAGAATGTAAGCTCATTGAGGGAAGGGTCTGTCTGTGTCTCTATTTGTATCCCTAGTAGCTAGCAGAGTGTCTGCGCTCTAGTAAGTACTTAATAAATGCTTGCTGTCTACCCGAATGACTTGGATTCCAGAGTCAGGGCTCTTCCCACTGTACTATACTGCCTCTGGGGCTCTAGAGAATAAGCTTTGATTCTGTACAAAGTAAATCTCACCAGGATAAAAATGGCCCAAGACTCCAAGAGTTCAAAGAAATAAACTTTTCTTTCATCCAGCCTCCACTGACATCTGTTGCTGATCCATCTGGGGCCCAGCTGAGGGGTAGAATCTTTATTTCTGGTCTTCACATAATTTCAGAGCTGGAAGGGAACTCAGAGGTTATCTGGTCCAACTGAGCCCAATCAGGAATGCCTCTATAATATCTCTGACATAGGTTCATGCAGTCTTGTGTCCAGTATCTCAAGGCAATCTGTCCTCCTTTGGGACACTTTGTTAGAAAGTTTTGTCTTTTTATTAAGTCTAAATCTGTCTGTGACTTTTACCCCACTGCTCCTTATTTCTCTCACACTGAGCAAATGAGATCAAACTCAACTCTTTAAAGTGCTAGCAATCTTTAGAACTCTATTTAAAATTTATACCGCTAGGATCGCCACCACCATCATTGCCATCCTGGCTATCTCATTTTCATCTTTTTTCAAAAAAAAAATCAGACAGAAACATTGCTAATCTCTAGTTTAAAAATGTTGACTACTGGACAGGTGGAGAAAAGGGTTGTTTTTTGTAATCGATGATGATTATCCCTATTCATAGAGGAGGTTTGGATCAGGGTTCATGGAGCTGCGTTCAATGCCAGGAACTGCTATGTTCATGCCTTGCCTTGGAGTCATTTTGGTAGCATGCATGCCCCTGCACCAGTCACTTATTGTACCACTCATGTATTCTAGTCAACTCAACGAGAGGCCTGGCCCTGTACTAGGTTGCTAAGAGATGCAAAATTCAAGCCTAGAAGTTGCACCAGTGGTGCTGACTTACATTGGCCAAGGGAGTTTCCCCACCTGGGAGATCTTTATACCAGAAAAGTTGGGACTGGTCCAGCCCTTATTTTGTTGTCCTCCTTCTGTTCAGCAGATTTCAGATAGAAAGGGACCCAAGACAATAGGAGAGGCCACTGTCCTGTTATTGTCCTTCTGAAGGTGGATGCTCAGTAAACTATCATGCAAGAAGATAAAATCTGTAATTTCAGTACCTTAATAAAGCCTGTGATCCTCTTTTCCTAGGTTCAGGTGTTCTCCATGCCTAGAGGCCGTTTAACTCACATGTCAGAACTGTTTCTGAAAAGGGAAGCCTGAGAATGCTGATGAATATGAGGCCAATAGCATGCTGATATAAGCCTCAGCACCCACACAAGTGTGGTCTGCTGTGTCTGCCCAACCTCAGGGACAACTGGAAAGAACATCAGACTTGGGAGCCTGAGTCCCAGCTAGCTAGGTAACCCGAGGCAAATTGTTTGACCTCTCTCATAATGGTCTGCTTGCTCCATACACTTCTCCTGTCACTGAGCCTCATAATACTCCTCATCTCTTCCTCTTAGAATCCCAGGTTTTATTCAAGACTCAGCTCAAACACCACATTCTTATGAAGCCTTTCTCAATTCCCCACCACCCAGCCACCCAGTTGCTAAGGTACTCCCTTCCCCAACCACTTCCTTTAATTTTGTATAAATTCTCAATATTCATAGTTTCTGTCCCATTAGATTGTATATTGATATATAGACAAATAAATAAGAGACAAACTGTATGTGTGTGTGAGAGAGAGAGAGGGAGAGACAGAGACAGAGACAGAGAGAGAGACAGAGAGAGAGAGAGAGACAGAGAGAGAGGGGGGGAGGGAGGGAGAGGAAAGAGGAGAGAGAGACAGAAAGGCAGGGAGACAGAGACAAAGAGAAACAGGGAGGAGAGAGAGAGAATAGGCAAAAAGATGATAGAGAGATAGATAAGACAGACAGGCTATATATGACAGATGAATGGATATAGTTTAGGCAGACAGATGATAGATATAGGGAGACAGGCAAACAGATAGACATATAGTTACAGAGAGCTAGGCAGATAGATGGGTAGGTAGAGAGCACTGTATCTGCCAAGCATTGTGATAATGGAATATAAGCTCCTTGAAGGCAGGGACTGTTTCTCCATTGTCTTTATATCCCAAGCATTGGGATGTGCTTGGCACATAGTAGGCTCTTCTAAATTCTTGATTGTTTCATCGAATTTTAAAATGGGGATAGTAACATGTATTGTTCAGCTAATGGAACCACAATGAGTAAATCACTTTGTAACCCTTAAAGTGCCCTAGAAATGTGAGTTGTTCTTTTAATGGCTTTCTTTTTGTTAGTTTGCTCAGTCTCCTCTGTCCCTTGCTAGGACACACAGAATGAATATCTAACAGGACACACACAGTGAAACTTTATAGCTTTTGTGAATGGTCCAAAGCTGTCATTAGAATCAGTCTAACCAAAATCAGAGGGGTTGAACACCCCTGCAGTGGAAAATGTTGGAAAGTTGGATTTTTTTTTTTTTGCTTTAGCAAAAGCAATTCAGAAACGGTATCTAAGACTTGATGAGGGTTAAGTGTACTTGTATCAGTTAAATCAGGGACCCACAAGGAATTAAATCATGTAAATGAAAACACCACTAAGAAGTACCTAATCTCAGATTGAATATAATAACCAACCTTAGTGTCAGAGGACAGATGATGAAGCATATTTCCCTCACATTGGTAGAAAAGTGGGAGACTATAGCTACAGAATGGTATACGCATTGTCGGATACGGTCATTGTGCACGTTCATTTTGTTTAGTTGTTTTTTTTTTAATGAGGAAAGAATTTATGGGCACAGAAACCATTAGGAAGTGATTATGGTGTCCAAAATAAAAGGAATGAATGACACCAAGTGGAGGAGGAATTAAGGGAAACATTGCTGAATGAGGTTTTATTGAGGACTTTTAGATGTGAACAAGCACTTGCTTCAACACTTCCATGATGCTGTTGCTGTGGCAACTTCATTTGTGCAAATGGTGACCCACCCTCTGCAAGTGTTTTCCATGTTAACTAACTGTCCCATGTATCACGTCACGTTCTCTGTGACTTCCTGGACCACAACTGCCTTCCCTGGCCACCATTCCAAAGGTGCATTGTTCTCCCTTATTAGAATAAGATGATAACAATAATAATTACCATTTTAACAACAATAGCAGCATTTATGTAGCACTTTAAGGTCTGCAAAGTGCTTTATAAATATCATCTTGTTTTATCCTTATAACAAAGCTGGAAGGTAGGTGTTATTTTATGCTCATTTAGCAGTTAGAAAAACTGATGCTGAGAGGGGTTAACTAACTTCCTCAGGGTTAAAAAGAAAGTCTGAGGTCAAATTTGAACTCAGCTTCCTGACTTCAGATCCAGGGCTCCATACACTGTAACACCTAGTTACCCAATGTAAGTTCCGTGAGGGCAGGGAGAGTCTCTTGTTATATTTTTGTCCTCAGTGATCAGCACAGTACCAGCCCTTACTAGTTTTTAATTCTTTCTTCGTCTGTGGTCACACTATAAATTACCCCAAACACTGGAAGTCTTCCATTGGGTCTTTGACTCTGAAAGAGACTGGGACTGCTTATTCTAGAGAAGACAGGACTGAAGGCTGAATGTGGGAGCCACCTGCAAGAATGTGAAGGGCAGTCAGTGGGAGAGGGAGGACTTACTCTGCCTGGATCTAGATGCCAGAAGCAGGACTAATGAGACCAGTTTAGGTTTGGTGTTGGTTTGGACTAGATGACATCTTCCAGCTTGGAAATTCTGATTCTGTGACTTGCTTAGTACAGTAGAAAATTGGGCTGGATTTGGCATCAGAGGATTCTCAGCTTAAATCCCAGCTGGGCCACTTAGACCTAAGTCACCTTGGGTAAGTTGCCGTAAGAGGCAAGGTGCTAAAGTAGACAGAACAATGTAAGAGAAGTGAAAACCTTGTTCCAGTTTGATCAAGATATTTGTAACCCTGGGCACGTCACCACTTCTCTGAGGCTCAGGTTCCTTCCATGTTAAAAAAAAAAGATGGTTCTAAGATCTAAAGCTACGATCTCATGAACTGACCCACAGAATACTAGAGACTACTCAGAATGTCTACAGCCATGTAGCTGAAAACATCACTAGGAAGTAACGGACCTCAGATTAAATGTAATAACCAACCATCATCTCAGGGGACAAATGATCAAGCACACTTCCCTCACATTGACAGAAAGGTGAGACTATGGGTACAGAACGGTGTGTACATTGTCAGATTATGCTCAGTGTGCCAATTTGCTTTTTCTTAGTTTTTTTGTTTTTGTTTTAAGGAGGGAAATGGAGTCTGTTAGAAAGTGATCATGGCCCAAAATGAAGGGCTTTTAGATGACAAGATTAGAGCTGAAAAGGACATTTAGTGCAAACTTCTCACTTTATAGATGAGGAAACTGAAGCAGTCCAGGGTCACACAGTAAGAGTCTAAGGTTGGATTAGAAGCCAGGTCTAGACTCTGAGTCTGCCATTTTAACTACCTTTCCACACTTTCTGGGTCCCAATGCAATTCTTGGGCTAACCATCCTTTATCTCTCACTATCTTGACAGGACTGTGGAAAGTTTCACATGAGAAGACAATGACAACCAAAAAATAGCATTTAAGTTTCAGGACTATCTCAAGTTTATGGGCATGGGAAACCATAGTTATTGTGTATTCAACAAATCTCTTATTCATAAAAGAGACAATGCTTTGGTGTTATGAGACCCAAGATGATGTTGAACCATGAAGAGTGCAAAGTTCAAATACTGCATCCATAAACCACCATAGTTACTCAGAAATATAGCTTTATTATTAGAATTTCTCATAGTCTAAAAACATTTTCTTTTAAAACTCTGGTAACAGTATATTCCGACTTCTCTACAACGGACTGGCCCTGCAGTAGGTTGCAAAACAGTATCTTTAAGTAACCTGAACTTAATTAAGACTTTTGTTAAGCATTAAGACTTTGTAATCCAGTTTAAAAAGAAAAGAAAAAAGTTCGAGTCTGAACAAATAATAAAAAATAGATTGTTCTGTTCAATACTGAACATTTTCCACCATGTACCTTTGGTGCCAACTATAAAAAGTACCGACTTTAGCCGCGAATGTCTCCCTTAATATGTAAAAACTGGGGCTGGTTATCCAGGGCACAGCCCATAGAGTGACCCCACAGGAGCAAGCCAGGCTTCACATGTCAGGTTTTCTTCCTTGGCTAAATAAAGCAAGAATAGATATGTGGCACCCCCCCACACACATGCATGACATCTATCCTTTTAGTGGGCTTAGATTTTAGTGTAATTTGTTATTCTTTTTTAATTCCTAATGAATGTATAGAAGACATCAATTATATGTATGTAATGCTCAAAGTTCAGTTTTGTTTCCCCTGTCCAATAAGTGTAGAGAGATGAGTGCTTTCAGGCTGACCAGAATGTGCTAACCTTTTGATTTGTCATTAACCCATTCATATAATAAAGCCAGGCAGGAATGTAGAGCAAAGGCCAGCATGGAGCCTTGTTGACTTCACTTGGCCCCTCTGTCCTTGCTCTTAAGTTTACCTACCAATTAGTAATAATGATGAGAGCTGAAGTGTTGGGTAGAGTTCATAAAATGGGTTTTAGGCACAAAGACTCACAATCAAGGGTTAAAGGAGTTTTCCAAGTTTCTAATTCTATGTCAGAGACTTGGCTGGGCCCAAGGCCTTTCTGCCCATACCAAGAGAGAAACAATCAAAAGCATAGACTTAATCATAGCTTGTGGCCTTCTTTTGATTTTTCTTAATTGCCCATCTAGGATTTAGGGGATAGTAAGCTTTTTCATGGCAAGAGTAACCTAAAGATCTTAAAATGCTTACCATAGGGTGATGAGTATCCCACCTCTCCTAAACTAAAATTAAATCTATTATTTTGACCATATCTCTCCTGGTGCTAATCCCAGTTCTGTGATTCCTCCTTAAAAGACTCATCTTAGGTTTGGAAAATTACTTTAACTCCTATTAAGTTCCTGATTGTTGGCATAAATCCCCCCAAGCCCATTTTCAGGATCCTAGTCTACACAGCCCCACAGAATGCTTATGGGGGCTGGGACACCGATCCCTTCCTCTACTCCAAAGTGCTCCCTGACTCTGATGCAAATGAATCCAGAGACAAGAATAAAAAGGTTAGGTAAGGCCCACATCCCTGCCTTTCATAAGCATGACTGCCAGCCACAAAAGCACTGCTTGTTTATCGATCCAGCATGTGTGGAATTGCTTATTTCTCTCTACACATGTATGATACTCATGTGACATGATGGTACTTTGGGGGAATCACTGTTTGTCACCCAGAAAGAGAGGGTTGTTACTTCCTCCGGGCATGTTGAAAGAAAACTGAAGATGTCGGTTGCCATAACTCAAAGGGACACAGAGAGATCAGTGTTTCTGGCCGCTCAACCTGCAGCAAAGCACTCATTATGCTTTCATCACATCATACACACATTACCTGACAGAAAGAAGGGCATGCAATATACTTGAGAACTCATTAGATCAGTACAGAAATTCTAAAGTGCAATTAGGTTATGAACAGTAGGAATAAATAGTGTCTGGGGCACAACAGGGCCCCAAATAAATATCTATGTTACTTTACCAATTCTTTTTCTTTTTACAACATGATTTTCAACCTAAACAGTGACACCCATGGGCACTTTATCTACAGGACTCCTTCACAGACACAACATGAACACCCCATCTCCATAACCTCAAAGGTCGAGGGATGGCAACTCTTCACTATGACGGGCTTGAATACTGTGATGTGTAATGTGCACCAACTAGCTATATCTCTCATCGAACCACTTTTCCCATTCATTAAATCCTCATTGTCCATTCCCAATTCATGACTAGTCTGGTGCTTATGGCAGTAATGACCAGAGCAAAACTCTCCGACTAAAGTTCATTTAGTTAGATTATCATTGTAATTATATAGGTCACTTAAAAATCACCCCCCCTTACACACACACACACACACACACACACACAGACACGTATCTTCCCCTTGTTCCCCCTCCCCATGAGTATTTAAAAATAAATTATTCATGTACTTGAGTCATATATACATGGACCTTTGTCTTGTGGACAAGATTGACCTTGATCATAACTCCAGAAGGACATCAGCACTTGTGAGCTCTTTGTGAGGTCTGATACTCTTACTGTGAAAGCCGGTGATGTAAAAACCTGTTTCTGGAAGCAAGGGATGATCCCAAGGAAGCTTCCAAATAGACACACCTTAGGAGAGATAAAAAGTTACTCTCCAAGCGGACCCCTAGTGGACTGGAGGGGGCTGGCCTACCCTCATTAACTTTACCAACCTCATTACTTCAACAGACAGGCTAATATATTAAGCATATCAAATATTAGGTTCAAGGCAAGATTAGTGGACATACTAATCATAAGAGTGGGGAGAAGCTCTAGAGAATGAAGGACAAGGCAGCCTGGGAAGAAAGGATATCAGAGAAATTCACATCCACTTACTACGACTGAGGAGCAAGTATTGTCAATGGAGTACGTGCCACAGGGGGAAAGCCGTGCTGATGGTTCTAGCATCTGCAGCCCCAGGATATGGCAATGCTAAAGGAGATGCCCACTGGTCACTGCAGCCAGGCAGACCCAGGGGCAAGGATCCAAGTGCTGATTTAACAGACAAAACAGCCACAGGTGACTAAGGAGATGCTTATAGTAAAGAGCATGCCACAGCATCAGGCTGTCTGGGTACAGAATGTACAGCCGTAGTAAAGGATGGAGACGAACCCAAATCAGGCTCTATGTGGAATCAAGCCTAACCCCCAGGGAGCTGACTTGTCCAAAGTCACACTTCTCCTAAGTAGCAAGGATGACATTTGATCCCAGGTTCTAGACCCCAAATCCCGTGCTTGTATCAACAAAGCATGCTGCCTTCTAGCAGAATAAAAAACGTAACCCTATAACCAACATATTCACTTGAGGAAACTCAACAACAGCAAAACCTCAATGAACCAGAAGGCTCAGGTAAATGGGGGATCTGGTGAATGGATTTATTCAAGTTTATTTTTAAACTGTGAGTCAAGTAGAAATTATAGGACTGCAAGATAAGAGATCAAGAGTTGGAAGGAAATTCAAAGGCCATCTAGTCCAACCCCCTTATTTTTACAGATGGGGAAACTGAGGCCCAGGGAGGTTAAGTGACTTGTATGAAGTCACAAGGTAGTATCACTTTTTTTGTCCCAATCTTTGTTGTTAGAGGAAAAAAAACTTTATAAAATTCACTTTTATCTTAGTAAGTCAGGGACTATAGCTGAATAGCCCTCTGATGGCCAAAACCACTATGGAGCCTTAGGAACAGAAAATTAGTGATCGCTGATTAGTATTGTATACTTAGAAGAGGGGAAGAATTAGGTAGCACTGTTAAGAGCCATGAAGCCTATACTGAGGGTAGGGGTTTGGGGCATTAATACCAGTTTGTTTATTTTAGTAATTTGCCTCTAAAATGACCTGGCCCTCAGAGGTGGCTAACTTAATGCTCCAGTTAATTGAGGTCTAGTTAACTGAGGTTTTCCTGTTCACACAAAGTTAATGTGTTAATCATCACAAAGTACTATGGGATTGGCCGAGTGGTTCCTTGATTGAGTTGCTTTCCCTTCCCCAAAGCTCAGGACTGGTAGCTCAGAGACCCCCACCCTTTTCAGATGATGTTCACGATGGCTAGTGGCTTTTTTTTGACCATTTTTGCCTTGACGTTTACTTTCCTGGCTGGGCCCAGAGGTTCACCTTTCTTCAGAGGTCTCCAGAACTCTCTCGAGGAATCAGCAAGGTCGTGGGCAAACCTAGCTGACTGCGCACTCCCTCGTTCATCCTTGGCTTTCTTCAGAGAATTCCTTGCCTTTGGGTGGAAGTGGGCCTTGAGGTCAGGGTTGTGGCATGCAGGGTGTGGGCCCCCTCGGCACCTGCAGATCAGAGACAAACATAGTGAGGATCCAGCCTCAGAAAACTTGTAGGGGCTTGAATTTGGTTTTTGAGAGCCCCTGATTTTAAGCTGGAAAAAGGCAAGGACCCTAAGCAGTTAGGTGCTCTAAGTAGAATCAAGGCTATGAAGAATTCAGAGAAACTTGGCAAGATTCACATGAACTGACGGAGAACCAAGTAAGCAAGACCAGGACAATTTACACAATAACATAAAGGAAAACAAACACTGAATAACTTCAGAAGTCTGACCAATGCCACAACCTGGGCACTGATGAAGTTCTACCTTGTAGCGGAAAGGAGGAATGCATGTACCCTTTATGAAGCATACA